>CM053027.1:204008339-205319943 GCA_028564925.1 Lithobates sylvaticus | reverse complement strand
TTTTCCGACCCGACATTGGGGCCCCCGTATCTTGGGGGGCACTTGGTGCTAGGAACCCCAAATTTTGTGTGCAAACCCAGTGGAACTAGCACTACAATATATCCAAGATGGGGTTCCTAGCACCAAGTGGCCCCGAGATACGGGGCCCCAAAATCGGTTCAGAAAATGTTATTCTCTGCTACAGAAAAGTGCTTGACATTTCCCGAACCGACTTTGGGGCCCCATATCTCGGGGCCACTGGGTGCCAGGAACCCCATCTTGGATATATTGTAGTGCTAGTTCCACTGGGTTTGCACACAAAATTTGGGGTTCCTAGCACCAAGTGGCCCGACGATACGGGGCCCCAAAGTCAGTCAACTGTGTCCATCTGCAGCAATGTGATTGCGTTTATAAGCCTTTTTAAAGGAACCCAATTTTTTGGATCAGAAAACTCAGAAATATGATGGTAAACCATAAAAATACTAGAAAAATGTGTTAGTTTGACACTCCTGCTCTAACATAATATTACCTTTTTCATCTTGGGTTAAAGTATGGCCAAAGATGGAGTGCAGTTCTTTCTGCACTCCTGTGACCCATTTTCAGCCAACAGCGGGCTAGAGCTCGCTGTTGGCTGACAACACAGAGCTGGTCTAGGCTCTGAAAAGATCCCGATCATATGGTTGGGATTGACCCAGAAGCCTGGACCAGCAGCTGGCTCGGCCTCATGACTCCTTGCTCTTCTTTATAATGAAGATAGTCGTTTAATGCCATTGGCTGTATATATGGAGTCATTAGCCTGCTGCACAATCAGTTTGGGCCCAATACCCTGGCAATATGGTGTAAGTATCTGCCTATATTTCTTGGCATTGAGGACAACTTGGGCAGTCCTATGCAAAGAGTGATAGCCTCAGCATCACTCTCTGATTAAATACTTTGAATGAAGGGCACTGTGATGACACTCCCTTAGGGGGCAGGAATAGAAATATTGCCGGTAAAAGTCCAGAGATGCGTTATCATTTTCTCTGCATGGGGTCCCATTGTATTGAAAACAAATAAATTGCCTGGAGTTGGACTTTAAATGGTTGCAATAAAATGTATTTTTTTTATATATATCCTATATATATTTATTTTATTTTTTTCTCCCAGGTTTATTGGGTTGTTGTTGCACCTGCATATTTCCCTGCTACTTGTCTTCATTGTTCGGTGAGGGGTGCTGTTTTGGAATGCTGCCTGGTGCCATGTGCCTATTGCGTACAGGAGTGCGAGAGCGTTACAGAATACCAGTGAGTCCATTTAAACTTTGCTTTCTTCTTGCTTCCAACTACAGGCCTGATTTTGGGCCCTTTTTATCTCTAATGTGAGCACCTTTAATTGCATTGACTTCAGCCCTCTTTTTCTATGGGGCCCCTTAAGGAGAAGTACAGTCAAAGCTCGTATGGCTGTACTTCTGTGGATCGTAGGAGTGCAGATCGTTCTGTATCCTGTGGCCCATTTTCAGCAGACAGTGAGTTGAAGCCCGCTGTCGGCTGACGTCTCAGCGCTGGTCCAGGCTCGGCAAAGATTGCGACCATATGATCCGCCCACATGTCTGGACCGGCACCCAGCTCAGCCTGCTCCCGCCCCCTCCACAGCCCAGAGCTCCAGTGAGCGGGGGGGGGGGGTTTATGTACAGAGCAGAGAGCCAGTGACACCAGCTCTATTTAGGGAGCTCTGAGAACCAAACAATCAGCGGTGTTTGATCGCTCGGTTCCTTAGAGCCAGTGGTGTTTTTTTTTGAGACGTCGCCTTTTTGCCCATTCAGGGCAAAGAAACCATGTCTGCTGATAGCCCAACCACCTAGCGAGTTGTGTTTGGCAAGTATAACTTTTTAGGTGGATTGACTATTTGCTATCCTTTACCACCACTTCACTCTGTCAGAGCCCACGTTCCATTTCTCTAGTAAGACAGGGCTTCCGATTTATAGGGAGCATTTGACCTCCCCATGTTATGGTTCTGAGGTCTGAGCAGCCAATCACCAGGCCCCAACACCTTTTTACATGGGGAGGGCAGAGACCTCATCCACCTGAGTAAACCCTGACAATGCAACTTAACCAGGGTGGATTCCTGCAGAGTGGAAGTATAGAGTAGTAATCCTATGACATGTTTTGCCCCATTGTGGATGTGTGGAACACTTACCATCTTACACCTCTGTCCATACAGGGTAGTCTTTTTAACGACTACTGTACCATTTGCTGCTGCTTGGCATGTGCTCTCTGCCAGATGGGCCATGAAATAAAAGGACGAGACTGGCATCGCAGAAGATTTCCAATGCCATGGAGGATGGAAGATGCAGGACCCTTATAGGGTCATGTGCTTTTGTTGTATTATGTATATTTATATGTAATATTATGTATTTATAATGAATAAATATTTATATTTTTGAGTGAGACTGTTATGTTAGAGGGTAAGTCCAACCAACATATTGAATATGTCATTTTAGTTGTCTTCTGATAGGCTGTTGCCCACCCTGTGTCCATGCTCGCCCACCCCATTGCATCCTTCCTTCCTGGCCATTGGAGCAGAGTTTGCCCTCGATTGGGCCTGCTTGGCCATAATGTGAGGAGGAATGGCCACACACATCCTCCCCTCTTTTTTTTTTGAATCCTCACCAGGATGATGCTTTCTCATGTTAACCACTTCAGCCCCGGAAGGTTTTACCCCCTTCCTGACCAGAGCACTTTTTACAATTTGGCACTTTAACTGCTAATTGCGCAGTCATGCAATGCTGTACCCAAACGAAATTTGCGTCTTTTTTTTTTTTTTTCACAAATAGAGCTTTCTTTTGATGGTATTTGATCACCTCCTGCGGTTTTTATTTTTTGCGCTATAAACAGAAAAAGACCGAAAATTTGGAAAAAATAATATTTTCTACTTTTTGTTATAAAAAAAAAAAATCCAATAAACTCCATTTTAGTATTACATTTAGGCCAAAATGTATTCAGCCACATGTCTTTGGTAAAAAAAATGTCAATAAGCAGAATATTTATTGGTTTGCGCAAAAGTTATAGCGTCTACCAACTAGGGTACATTTTCTAGAATTTACACAGCTTTTAGTTTATGACTGCCTATCTCATTTCTTGAGGTGCTAAAATGGCAGGGCAGTACAACCCCCCCCCCCCCCCCCAATGGCCCCATTTTGGAAAGAAGACACTCCAAGGAAATTGCTGAGAGGCATGGTGTTGAACACAATTAAATTTTTTTGTCCCAAGTGATTGAATAATGACAAAAAAAAATAAAAATGTACAAAAAGTTGTCACTAAATGATATATTGCTCACACATGCCATGGTTATATGTGGAATTACACCCCAAAATACACTCTGTGCTTCTCCTGAGTACGGGGATACCACATGTGTGGGACTTTTTGGGAGCCTAGCTGCGTACGGGGCCCCAAAAACCAATCACGCCTTCAGGATTTCTAAGGGCGTAAATTTTTGATTTCACTCCTCACTACCTATCACAGTTTCAGAAGCCATAAAATGCCAAGATGGCACAACCCCCCCCCCCCCCCCAAATGACCCCATTTTGGAAAGTAGACACCCCAAGCTATTTGATGAGAGGCATGGTGAGTATTTTGCAGCTCTCATTTGTTTTTGAAAATGAAGAAAGAAAAGAAAAAATAAAATATTTTATTTTTTCAAAACTTTGTGACAAAAAGCAAGGTCTGCAAAATACTCACCATACCTCTCGGCAAATAGCTTGGGGAGTCTACTTTTCAAAATGGGGTCATTTGGGGGGGGGGGGGGGGGTTTGTGCCATCTGGGCATACCTCGGCCTCCGAAACTGTGATAGGTAGTGAGGAGTGAAATCAGAAATTTACACCCTTAGAAAGCCTGAAGGCGGTGATTGGTTTTCGGGGTCCCGGACACGGCTAGGCTCCCAAAAAGTCCCACACATGTGGTATTCCCGTACTCAGGAGAAGCAACAGAATGTATTTTGGGGTGTAATTTCACATATGCCCATGGCATGTTTGAGCAATATATCATTTTAGTGACAACTTTGTGCAAAAAAAAAAAGTTGCCTTTTTCCCACAACTTGTGTCACAATATAAAATATTCCATGGACTCGACATGCCTCTCAGCAAAAAGCTTGGGGTGTATACTTTCTAAAATGGGGTCATTTGGGGGGGGGGGGGGTTTTGAACTGTCCTGGCATTTTATGCACAACATTTAGAAGCTTATGTCACACATCACCCACTCTTCTAACCGCTTGATGACAAAGCCCTTTCTGACACTTTTTGTTAACATGAAGAAAACATTTTTTTGCAAGAAAATTACTTTGAACCCCCAAACATTATATATATATATTTTAAAGCAAAGGCCCTACAGATTAAAATGGTGGGTGTTTCGTTTTTTTTTTTTTCACAGAGTATTTGCGCAGCGATTTTTAAAACGCATTTTTTTGGGAAAAAGCACACTTTTTTTTATTTTAATACACTAAAACACACTATATTGTCCAAATGTTTGATGAAAAAAGATGATCTTAGGCCGAGTACATGGATACCAAACACGATATGCTTTAAAATTGCGCACACTACATACATTTTTAAAAACCTTTACCGGTTACCACTTTAGATTTACAGAAGAGGTCTCCTCTTCCCTCAAAGAATCTGACCACACCAAAATCGGTGTGATAAAATGCTTTCCCAATTTCCCAATGGCGCTGTTTACATCCAGCAAAATCTAAGTCATGAAATGCTTGTAGCTTCCGGTTTCTTAGGCCAGAAAAACATGGAGAGGGGGGGGGCATTCCCTCCTACTGTTTGTAAAAGCAGTCTAGAGGCTAATTAGCTGCTATGATTGCTTTTACATGAAAGCCGACCGCTGGCTGAATGTCAGGTCACCTGAGACCAGGTGACAGGTGCACTCCGTAGGAGTCAGAAGTGCACCGCTAGGTAGTGGACCTTAGGACTGACTGCTGCGGATTGTACCCAGGGAGATTCAGGACACAGGTCTACTGGATCACTAACACAGATCCCAGTGGGAGCTAAAGCATAGATTCCCCAGGGCGCGGAGTCTAAGAGCCAGCAGGTGTTCGCCAGAGCCTCTAGTGGTGAGGATGGACTTCGCTGCAGTCTGGCTCCAGGTCGCGGCCCCCAGGGTCTCACAGCTCACGCTCACAGTAGACTACAGGAGAGGGAAGCAGCAGGATGGAACGACAAGGATAGTAAGGGGATAAGGCAGAGGTCAGGGCAACTAGCAGACAGGAACAACAGAGTACACGCCAAAGGTTAAGGGTCACAGGCAGACAGGGATGGTCGGAGACATGCCAAAGGGTCAAGGTCACAAGCAGACAGGAATCGTTGAGAACACGCCAAGGTCGGTAATAGAGACAAACACAGAGCACACCACAAGCAGGAACCAGGAAGCCGAACACACCATGGATACACAATGGTTGATCAGCACCACTGGCTTGCAGTGCACAGGTTAATATAGGTTTCCCTGATAGGGCCTGGGGTGGAGCCATGCTTAGAGGAGAGGTTATAAAAACCACCAGGTGAGAGTGGCTGGCCTCTTAGTCTGAACACATGAGGAGAGGTAAGCAAACAGGGGAAGATTACTGCATAACCGTGACACTGAAAAGGATGATACCTAAACCTCCAGGCATCATTCTGGTATAACCACTCAAAGTCCAGCAACATACCAGTACGTTGCTGGTCCTTGTTGGGCATATATTGTAATCTTCTTTTTTTTTTTTTCATGTAGCCTGTGGGCTGAACCAAAAAAAGAGATTGATCAGTGGGTATGCCCACCATTAGAATACCTCCCCTCATCCACCCACTTCTAATGATGGGCATACATGCACCATTTATATATGCCGAAGCATGGGGGCATCCGCCCCAAAAGTTAGGAGCAAATCGCTCCTCCGCCCCTGCTGCCCCCATGCTTCGGCACATATGCTCTTTTTTTTAAACTGTGGTGGTGAAATCGCCTCCTACAGCGCTGGAGTCACGGCTTTATGTATCGTGGGAGCAAACGCTGTTGCTGTCAAGATAAATAAATCCACGCTGCAGCTGAATGGCGTACCTGAAAACAAAAAAATGATTAACAATAAAACACAGTAAACAGTAAAGTATACGTTACTTTGCCTGCCCGAACCATTCTGCCGCAGTATATCTGCGTGAGGCGGTTGGCAAGTGGTTAATGTGGTTAGGTGGTACGGTTATCAGGCACCACATCCCTGGAATAATATTCACAGAGCAAAAAAACATTTTAGTGGGATTTTATTGGTGCCAGAAAATAAGAGAGAGTTTTAAGATATAAAAGATTTCCCATTTTATTAGTACATCGTTAAAATCCACACATTAAAATTTTACCAATGGTGTAGTCACATAGAAAGTGATAGCGTGGTGTATATTTCTGACGTGTTTCGCCCCTTGGGGCTTCTTCAGGGTATTTGCAACCCTTTACTGATCTGTTTACCAATCTGCCCCTTATTGGTCACCAACAATGCCGTCTGCACCGTGCATGAAAAAGGGGGCACAATCTGGCCACAGGAGATACACCAAGACCAGGACAGTGTGTAACTAAGAGTTTAACCAAGGGTGCCTGATTTTTACACCAAAACCCATATCCAAAATAGACAGGCTTAAAGCTTGTAGATATCAAATGGTCGCCCTCATGGCTCCAGAGTGATGATATGAGCCTAATAATTAGAAAATCCTTAAAGTTGTGTATGGCATGCGATGCATGCACATTTCCCCTATGTGTTAACACTTTAAAATGCTTCACATTCTGAAAAACACCTGTTTATTTACCAGAAATCCAGTGTGCCTCAAACTTCTTTGAACTGACAAGTGTATTTGCTGAATTGAGATCCCAATCAGTATTTTAGTCACTGGCTGATGGATTACAGAAGTCCACCTTTCCTCCATCACCCCCCCCCCCCCTTCCTTCTCCACAGGTATACATTCAATGCTGCTATCAAGTACCAGGCTCCGTACATTGTATAGGAAAAGAGTGCTTGGGAGATGGAGTTCTTGGGCGTTGATGTGCCTGTGCACATAGAACTCAGCTCCCACCAGCTGCCCCTGTGGGAATTGTACAAGCCTGATGATGTTCCTGTAGTGAGAAACATTGGTTTACAACCGATGGCCACAAAGAAAAACCCAATTCTGGATCATAGTCTGGGTGGGTTAAATCTGGATGACGCTTTATGGAAATCTCCTGGCAAATATGGTTACAGGATAAGTTAACCTTTTGGGAATATGTAACCTGTTCCCACTGTACAGCCTCTCCCCGACCCGCCGCCTCTAGAGACAGCGAGCCAGGGATCTTCTCCCTGAACTCGCTGTCACAATATAAACATGGCTGTGCGGGGCTCTGCCCGCTTCATTCATTCACAGAGTTCTGTGAGTGGGAAAACTACAACTACCATCGGCCTTTGCAGCTGACTGCTTGTAGTTTTCTGGACTACCAGATTGCTGGTAAGCGCTCTAGGTAGTTCATTGATGGTTCCTGTCATTGTGTAACTGCCTTATCATACAAGAAGACCCCTTACACTAACAGTCTGCAGGAGCCCTGAATTGGACCCATGATCCACTGCTAGTGGGTGCAATGCTTTACATGCTCCTAATAATCAACTTTTACCTTTTTTTGCAGGTTAAAAAAAAAATAAACAAACAGAACAATATACCGGGTGCCACTCCTGTCAGCTAACAGGAAATGGAGGCTATAATTTGCACAGGCTAATCAAAATTGGACAATGAAAGATTGGAAAAAAAAAATGTTGCCTGGTCTGATGACTCTTGATTTCAGATGGTAGGGTCAGAATTTGTCGTAAACAATATTAGTACCAAGTGAGCATTGTTTAAATGCCACGGCCTACCTTAGAGTTGTTGCTGACCATGTCCATCCCTTGACCATTGTATAACAGATGTGTTTTACTTACTTGTTGCTACCATAACCATACCTCCAACTGCTACGTCCCCCTTAACATAACCCCAGAAAATGAGACCACACAAATCTGGAGTAAATATGGCCGTAGCAGCCAATTATCTTTATTTATAAAATATTCAAATAATTAACATAACTTAACATACCTGAATAAAGTAGTAAGGCACTTCCTCCATTCAACTCCTCCTGTTGGTCTATGCAGGAAAAACCCACCAATCATACCATCATATCCATTACGGCACTGCGGTACCTAAAACTAGAATAGGCCTCAAGCTGACATGCTGGCTCAGAGGCAAAACACTGACCGCAGTTTACCTGATAACCAACTTTAGCTAAACTACTGTTAGCTGGACCACCACCCACAGGTACCATACCACCGATAGGTCCCGAACTTCCATATCTGGGGTTAATCCTTCATCCGCACAGACCAACAACATGCCGCTGCCACGACATCCGCTGCTCTGTAATGTAAATCAAAATCATTAATAACACAACAAACCCCCCCAAGATAAGGGAGGGAGGGTGGGAAGCTTGCTCCTCCTAGCAGAGGACGTCATGGGGAATTCCCTATGGCTTTCCCCATGACGTCAGAGGGGGACGGGGTCTCCAGGTGGCCCCGTCCTCCGTTATAAAAGACCTGTCAGACGCAGCAAAGCCTCACACAGCGGGAGCCTCCCATTGCGCGGAGCGGCCCAAGAAGAGACGCCGACGCCATGGAAGAAGATGCCGGACGAGAAGACCAGAGCAAGAAGAAGCGGATCGGAGGAAGAAGAAGATGGAAGAAGAAGATGATGAAGAAGATGCCGGAAGGAGAAGATGAAGAAACCGAAGGATGAAGAAAGGAAGAAGACCAGAAGAAAGAAGATTTTAATAAAGGAATTGTCAAAGACCGTCTCCTGTCATTTTTACATTTTTGACACTTTTTTGGTGAAATGGTAGGGGTACTTTTGTACCCCCTTACCATTTCACACAGGGGGGGGGGGGGAGATCTGGGGGTCCCCTTGTTAAAGGGGGCTTCCAGATTCCGATAAGCCCCCCACCCGCAGACCCCCACAACCAATGGCCAGGGTTGTGGGGACGAGGCCCTTGTCCTCATCAACATGGGGACAAGGTGCTTTGGGGGGGACCCCAAAGCACCCTCCCAATGTTGAGGGCATGTGGCCTGGTATGGTTCAGGGGGAGGGGGGGGGCTCTCGTCCCCCCCCTCTTTTCCTGCGGCCTGCCATGTTGCGTGCTCGGATAAGGGTCTGGTATGGATTTTGAGGGGGACCCCACGCCATTTTTTTTTTTTGGCCAGGGTTCCCCTTAAAATCCATCCCAGACCTCAAGGGTCTGGGATGGATTTTGAGGGGGACCCCACGCCATTTTTTTCTTTTTTTGGCCGGGGTTCCCCTTAATATCCATAGCAGACCTGAAGGGCCTGGTAATTGAATTTGGGGGGACCACCACACTTTTTTTTTTTATCAATGACTTTTTTTTTATCAATGACTTTCAATGAATGACTGTTCTCTGTGTTACGGGAGCCGACAATTCATTAGCCGCGAGTGATTTTAAATAGCTTTTTTTCCTGCAAAAATTACACTTTGTGCAGGGACAGTTCTAAGCACGGGAAACATGCGCCCCTTCACAGGCATACTATAGACACCCCCCAGGTACGAAAGGAATATTATACTTTTATTGTTTCACTTTAAGCGTTATTAAAATCACTGTTCCTGAAAAAACGGCCGTTTAAAAAAAAAAAAAAATTGCATTGATACATGTCCCTTGGGGCAGGACCCAGGTTTTATGACAATAACATGCATATTAGCCTTTAAAATTAGCACTTTTGATTTCGAACGTTCGCGTCCATTGTAATTAATAGGGTTCTTAAGTTCGCACAGACTTTAGGTCCGTTCGTGGGTTCTGGTGCGAACCGAACCCGGGGGTGTTCGGCTCATCCCTAGTTGCTACCATAACCATACCTCAGACCGACACCCTTGTGTGCCCTGCCAAACCCTCAAAGCTCGTTGTATCCCGTCCTGCAGACCCAAAGACCACAAGTCAGTCCCCACATCGTTCAGGTGAACACCATCCCTCTTCATGTAACGCCAGGTGTCCACCTCTAATTCCAGGTGCCGTATAGCCAACCCCCCATTCCTGACCACAAAACCACTGACTTCCTTATTCACTTTCTTCCTGGCACTATTGATTTTCTCAACCGATCTTGCCCGTCTCCAAGAGGTCCTGGCCACCATGTCTGACCACACTATTATCATGTGTGGAAAGGCAAGGCGGAGCTGCTAAAAATCAAATTTTATATCTTTCACCAAGTCCAACATAGTCTTGCAGCCTAGGTCATTGCCCCCCACGTGTAGTACCAACACATCCGGAGGCCTGTCCAGGCATGCAAATCTATGCACCTCCAAAACCGCCCTGCCCCACAGCATGCCCGGCACCCCCAACCATCTTATACAAGCATCCTGTCTTGAAAACCCAAGTTGCCTTCCATCTGGACAAGCATCACCTCTCCTAGCCCCCCAACAAACATAAGAGTGGCCTACTATCCAGACCAGGCCCTGTATTCTTCCTGCAAGAAAGGAAGAGAATAAAAACAACCCCCAAACCATCAATATTGACCTCAAAAACAAAGTACAACGTCCACAGATACCCCTCCTTCCTCCTACCTTATACAATCAAAAGGTGAGGACGAACATACGATTTAAACCTCCTAGATTCCCACCTTCCAATCCGTTTTACTGCAGCCTCATCTAACCCCCACCTAACTGCTTCTGTAGCTGCCCCTATGCGAAATGAGTGAGAGGAAAATTTTTGATCCCCCAAACCCAATGCCTCCAAACACTTTTTGAAAACTGCAACAAATTGAAATTGCGAGAGGGACAGCCCATCCTGGTGCACCAATAAAGACCCCCCTACTGCCGGGCGCACTGATAAGAAACCCCGCACCAATACTATAGGGCACAAGGGCAATCCGGGCAGTGAAAACACCTGCACCGTCTTTCCCTTGCCCCGCTGATCTGTTTTCGATCTGCGCACCAGTATGGACATCCTGTTCCACTCACACACCACTTCAGCCACTCCTAACCCACCGTGTGCTTTCTTCGAGAGGGACTCACTAATTCACTAATCCTAAACGCCCCAAAAAATGCCAATGCAAACGCTGCTTTAAACAATGCCACCTCGTACTCTGACGAACATGTAACCAGTAATTGCCCAAATAACCTACCGAAGAGCTCAAATGAAACCGGGAACCTTGAATCCCTGCTTGTTTGAGACCGCCTGTAACCCTTCATTGCTTGTCTTACCCAAAAATCTTTTGTCATATCCGGCAAACCCTTGAACATGAACCAAAACGCCAACCCAGCCAATTTCTTATCTAGACCCGACGCTGACACCCCTGCCTCCAAATTCCTTGAAACAAAATACAAGACTAGTAAACGGAGGTCCTGTTCTTCCTGTTCTTCCGTGAACTGTTGCACAAGGACTACCCATTCGACCCACACCCTGTTATACGCTGACCACGTCGTTTCGCTCACCGACCGTCTGATCCATCCTGCTACTCGTCCAAGACAATCCTCCAAAGCCACTCCGGACATGGGACCCCGTGCTGTTCCGCCCCCGGTGCCAACTCCTGAAACCTGTCCCACTGAAAGCGAGACAAAGCATCAGCGATGACGTTCTCCACTTCCGGGAGGTGCACAGCATAGATGAACACGTTCAACTGCAGACAGCGTAGTACAAGGTGCCTGAACAACCTAACTACCGGCGGTGATGCTGCCGATACCTTGTTGATCACCTGTACCACTTCCAAGTTATCCCCATGGAACCTAACTTTCAAATTCCTGAACGCCTCCCCCCCACAGTTCCATCGCTAGGACCACTGCAAACAGCTCCAACAGTAACATGTTCTTCACGAGGCCTGCCTCTTACCATGATTCCAGCCATGGACCTGAGCTCCATTTACCCTGGAAAAAGGCACCGAAGCCCGCTGCATCAGTGTATACTTCCAGGTCAAAGTTGCTAACAGGGCCCGACATCCACAGCGCCCTGCCGTTGAAGTTAGCCAGGAACGTGTGCCATGTCACCAGATCCTCTCTATGAGCCCTCACCAAGCGCACAAAGTGCTTGGGGGATGTGACCCCCACGATACTCGCCGACAGCCGTCCGCAAAATACCCTCCCCATCGGCAAGATGCGATACGCAAAGTTCAACTTACCCAACAGCGATTGTAACGGTCTAAGTTGCACCTTGCGTAATCCCATAATCTCCTGTGTCTCTGTCTGCAGCGCAGTCAATTTCTCCTCTGGCAGCCTACATTCCATCTTCTCCGAGTCCAACACAATGCCCAAAAAACTCAACACAGTCGTCGGACCCTCCGTCTTATCCGGGGCTAGGGGAACTCCAAACTGGTTCCAACGTAGCCAGCAAAACCGCGCAGACTTCCGAAGCAGGTGGGCCCATGCAGAGAAAATCGTCCAAATAGTGTATTATTGAACTCAGTCCCGCGACATCCCGAACCACCCACTCAATAAATTAACTAAACCGTTCAAACAATGCACAGGATATGGAACATCCCATGGGCAAGCACCTGTCCATGTAAAACTCTTCTTGCCAATGACAGCCTAGCAAACGAAAGCTATCAGGATGTACCGGGAGCAAACGGAAGGCCGACTCTATATCGGTCTTTGCCATCAGTGCTCCCTTCCCGTATTTTCTCACCCAGAATACTGCAGCACCAAACGATGTATAAGACACCGCGCAAATCTCCGGGTCAATGGTGTTGTTTACCCAAGCCCCTTTCGGAAACGACAGATGATGGATGAGCCTAAATTTGTTAGGCTCTTTTTTAGATACCACCCCAAAGGTGACACCACCAAGTCTGGTATTGGCATAATGGGGAAGGGGCCCCCCATGCGTCCCAGCGCCACCTCCTTTTTTAGCTTTTCCAACACCACCCCAGCGTGTTGTAACGCTGATCGCAGATTGCGTGCCAACAGGGGAGCGTTGACCAGCTGCACCGGAATCCTAAACCCCTCTGAAAACCCCCGGGCCAGCAATTGTGCCGTCTCCCTGTCTGGGTACCTATCGAGGAAAGGCCGCATTCTTTCCACCTTCACCGGCGTTGTCCCCTTTTCCCACAGCATCTCCTGTCCTACCTTTCCCCTGCTCGAAGCAGCGGGACATAGGGTGTCCTCCGCCACAGCCGGAGCATTCGTTCTTGCACTTGCACGACCCCCCAAACTTGCAGGAGTCCTCGTAGAATTGCCAACGCACCCCTTTTTTTCTTGTGGCGGATTGTCTGGGGTTAGTGGACCCACCGGCCCCCCTTGAAAAAACTGACTGACCGGCCTAGCCAAGGTCATAAGGCGCATCAATAAGCTGATGTCCTTATGATCCCCCCTCAAGGACGGGCGAATTGCCCTCCGCTGTCTAAACTGTTCATCGTAGTGTAGCCATGACGTTCCCCCGTAGACTCTGTAGTCCTCTCCCACGGCGTCCAAATAGCAGAACAGCGCCGAGCAATATTCTGGGTTCTTCTCCCCTATCACGCTAGCCAATATCGCAAACGCCTGCAGCCAATTTGTGAAAGTCCTAGGGATGAGCCTATACCTCCTTTTCTCTTCATCCTCCTTCTTGTGGTCTTCCGGCCTCACCCTATCCAAATTGAACTTTTCCAGCGGTAGAAGAGCGAAAATCTCCATGTATTCCCCTTTCCAGATCTTCTCCCTGACCTCCGGTTTTAGATGTGCCCCGAGGGGCCCCTCGAAGCACACATAAACCTCGCATTTTGCTGCGTCTGCAAACCTCACCAAGTCTTGTTTTTTAGTTGTATCAGTGGTAGCCTCCCCCGCGGGCTTTTGCACCGCCTCCTTGTCTTCCACCCCCGCTACCTCCATCGCGGGTGCCGCTGGCTCCTTAGCCCCTACCGCCTGTCCCCCGGACCCACCCGTTACCCCCTTGGTCCCCCCAACCCCCATCCCCGGGGCCACCCATGCTGACGCTGGGGCCTGAACCCCGCCTTTACCCGGTTCAAACCATTGCACCAGCTCCTTTAAGCCCGCTAAGAACCCTTGCAACCCTGTTTTCGCCGTTGTGTGGTCCGAGACCAACACGGCCGGAGGGGAAGGCACGGTCGTGGCTGACCACCCCGCTTGAACCTGACCTACCCCCACATTACCCACAACAGTACATGGTATAGAAGAAACAACAGTTGCAGACTTACCGCAATGCCTGGATGGGGTCCCACCAGTCGAAGGCCCAGATTCCACCGCTGCCGGACGTCCTTGCTGCCCATCGCCCTCAGACTGCAACAGCTCACCTTCGGATCGCTCGTCCGCCAACTCCGCCTTGTTAGCCGACTGCCCTCCAGCGGATGCGCGGTCCTCCCTGTTCCTCCCCAACACGCCAGACCCGCCCGCTGACTTCCTCTTTGCTTTGCCATGACCTGCTTGCCCCATCTCACAGTGCCGCCCCAGGCCACTGCCGGCTGCCTCCATCTGTCCTCTGTCTGATGCATCCCTCTGTCCCTTGGCCGCTGCATCCTGCTGTCCATCCATCCCAGTAAGGCTGCATGCCGTATGTGATAGAAGCCCAGCAGCCATGTTCATGGACGCCTCCCGCCCAAGCCCCGCCCCTGCCGACTCAAGGCCTGGAGCAGGGGCCTCTCTTACAGTCCCAGTCTTCCTTCTCTGCCCAGCACCCGCTGTGGACCTGCCGGCCCTGCCCTCTACAGACCCCCTGCCCTTGTTTAAAGCGGTGTTCCGCCCAAAAAAATTAATTAAAAGCCAGCAGCTACACATACTGCAGCTGCTGGCTTTTAATAATAGGACCCTTGCCTGTCCTGGAGTCCCACGATGTCGGCACCACAGCTGATGTTTCCATCAGCTGTCGGGTGCTGCCGCCGCCATTGCAGGTAATGGCAGGCCCGGCAGTGTAGCATTACAACTTTACGCCCGGAACCCTACTGCACATGCGTGAGGCCCCGCTCCTCTCTCCTACTGGCCCGGCAACAGTACTACTGGCCCGGCAACTGGCCCTCACTCTTACTGGCCCAGTGATGTCACGGGTCGCGGCCCGGACTTACGGAAGCGTGAACAGGATACCTGTCAAAGACAGGTATCTTGTCCCCCTCTCCTCCCGAAAGGTGCCAATTGTGGCACCGGAGGGGGAGAGGAGACAAATGAGCTGAAGTTCCACTTTTGGGTGGAACTCCGCTTTAAGTGGTTAAACGTTCCTCATTTACACACGGAAGTGTATTCTTTGATGTAAAGGACAAATTGTTACAATGTTTATAATTAGTACCACTGCTAAAGAATGTTGAGATACTTGTCAGACTGCCCGTTTTTTTCCCCCTTCTTTTGACAGCTGTCTGCTTCAGCAGAGCAAAGAGAATTCTCTGCATAGAAAGAATCGGGAAATACTTTGTCAAGATCACAAGGGGGAAAAAAACACGATAACGATTCTTAATGATTAATTGTGCAGCTCTAGGATGAAGAGACTCCTTTGCAGTGGTAATGCTCTGGAGTGCTCACCTGAGAGGTGGTGGTTCAATCAGGATCAAGAGACTCCTTTTTAGTGGTATTGTCTGGAGTGCTCACCTGAGAGGTGGTGGTTCAATCAGGATCAAGAGACTCCTTTTCAGTGGTACTGTCTGGAGTGCTCACCTGAGAGGTGGTGGTTCAATCAGGATCAAGAGACTCCTTTTCAGTGGTATTGTCTGGAGTGCTCACCTGAGAGGTGGTGGTTCAATCAGGATCAAGAGACTCCTTTTCAGTGGTAATGTCTGGAGTACTCACCTGTGAGGTGGTGGCTCAATCAGGATCGAGAGACTCCTTTTTAGTGGTAATGTCTGGAGTACTCACCTGTGAGGTGGTGGCTCAATCAGGTTCGAGAGACTCCTTTTCAGTGGTAATGTCTGGAGTACTCACCTGAGAGGTGGTGGCTCAATCAGGATCGAGAGACTCCTTTTCAGTGGTAATGTCTGGAGTACTCATCTGAGAGGTGGTGGCTCAATCAGAATGAAGCGACTCCTTTTCAGTGGTAATGTCTGGAGTGCTCACCTGAGAGGTGGTGGCTCAATCAGGATAAGGCGACTCCTTTGCGGTAGTAATGGTCTAAATGTATATTTTTTTCTAAGCATTTTCTACTTTTAGCAGAAAATAACAAAAAATATACATAACGGTATACATACCCCATGATGTTTTCAGGGGATCTGGAAAGAAGGGTGTTACACTATGCTGGGTGTTGTTCAGCATACCTGTCTCCGGGATGGCCTTCCACGGGACCGACGTTGTGAAGGTCAAGGCATGGTGTTGGTGACTGATGCCGGTGTAACTGAAAAAAAATGAAAAATGTTTAATAGAGATAATAATAATAGTAATATATACAATAATAGTACGATAGCAAAATATTTGAATAAAAAACACTGATAATCGCAGGAGACACAATGTGACTCGGTCAACTCCCAATGCAGGAATGTTTTCAAACAACTGAAGTCCGGTTTGAACCGATTTGCAGCTCACTGTGACATCACACACCTCATACCAGCTGCCACTTTTCAGGCTTGGAAACTGATAGATTTTACATTTAATTAAACTATACTATGGTCATTTTAGTGACTAGGTATGCTGGGCATAATTCTCAGTATCTGTTCTTATTCTGTATGTATGGACTCTCCACAGTACCACTTCTCTTGTCCCGTATGCTGGGTGTTTTTTCCAGTGTCATACTTACCTAGGCGGATGCTGTATTTGTCCATCAGCGCCTCCACACTAAGAACCAATCGATCGAACACCGTCGATCGCTCAGTTCTCACAGCTCCGTGAGCAGAGAGCTGCAGACTGTCAGTCACAGCTCTCTGCTCTGCCCCCTCCTCACTCACTGGAGCGCTGGGCTGTGGAGGGGGCGGAGTGGCCAGCTCAGGTTCTCAGTGGCTCGCTGAGAGGCTGAGCCGGGTGTCGGTCCAGGGACCTGGCGGATCCCGAATTCCATTTTGAGATGGGAATGAGGGACACCTACTAGCAAAGGTATGTAGGCAGAGGACACGCCCCCTGCCACACCCCTTTAAAGGATAATTAAAGTGGAGGGCCACCCTGAAAAAAAAACTTCATAAAAATGTTAATAAAAATTTAAAAGGAAAAAAATATATATATATTTTTTTTTTTACTTACCAGAAATGGCTGTTGCTAGGCAGATCGTCCTAATCTGCCTCTTCCTATTCCGCGGAGTTGTTCGGTCTTCTGCTCCTAGCGCCGTCTTCTAGTAAATGGGGCGCGGTGTGTTATGGGAACTGTGTGTCCCACAACACAACGCGTTCCCCATTCACAAAGCGATGCGCGACTCGCGCATGCGCAGTAGGAAACGGGCAGTGAAGCCTGCAAGGCTACGCTGCCTGTTTCCCTTAGTTGGAATGGCGGCGCCGGGAACCGAGACCCGAGGGACGATCGGTCTCGGGCGGCCGACATCGCAGGCACCCAGGACAGGTAAGTCTGCTTAATAAAAGTCAGCAGCTACAGTGTTTGTAGCTGCTGACTTTTAATTTTTTTTTTCCTGGCTGGCCCTCCCCTTTAACCAAAAAAAGTTTAATTAAATCCACAAGGGCTTTTTTTGGTTAATTATCCTTTAAATGGGTGTGCCATAAATCCACAAGGGCTTTTTATTACCACTACTATTCCTTTATATTGGCTTTTAAACATTACAAATGGAGCAATTTAGAAATCGGATGAAAGGTTTAGCACTGAGAAACACTTTTTGAAAGATAAAAAGTGCATTTTATATACAAGTCTATAGATCAGATCAAAATGAGGGACAAATGAGGAGGAAAGAGGGACAGAGGGACATTGCTCCAAATCAGGGACAGTCCCTCGAAATCAGGGACAGTTGGGAGCTATGACTGTACCCCCTACTCCTAGATAACAGAACCATTATACCTCCCAGAATTAGGTAACAACAGACCCACCCTATACCCCCCACTCTTGGAAAACACCAGAACCCCTATACCCCTCCCCCCCCCCCACACCCACACACACACACACACACCCTATACTACCAACTATAGGCAATGTGTGCCCCCCTGGCAGGGATCTCTGTGCCCACATTGGGTAGTTTGTGCCCCCTGGTGGGGATCTCTGTGCCCCCACTGGGTAGTGTAGTATGTGCCTCCCTGGCAGTGATCTCTGTGCCCCCACTAAGTGGTGTGTGCCCCCTGGCTGGGATTTCTGTAACCCCCATAGGTGTGCGCTGCCTATTGCATTAGGGTGTGCACTCCAAAGCTCAAACACACATATGTGTGTGTGTGTGTGTGTATATATATATATACAAACTACACACACACAAAAAATGCACACACACACATAACTTTTTTTTTTTTTTTACATTTTTTCTTTTTTTATTGTTTATTTTTGTATTTTTTTTTCACAATGATGGGGGGGGGCAGTGGACAGTGTCAGTAGAGCAGTGGCTGGTGTCAATAGTTTTTTTTTTTTTTTAGTATTTATTTTTTTACAATTTTATTTGTTTTTCATTTTTTTTTTTACAATGCTTTTTGGGGGGAGGGGCTTGGGGCTGTGGACAGTGTCGGTATGGGGGTCGTGTCAGTAGTTTTTGATTTCATTTAGTTTTTACAATTTTATTTAGTAAATATAATTGAATTTTTTTTTTATCAGCCCTGTTGGGGGGCTTTGGTGAGATATTGGGGGTCTAAACAAACCCCTGACATCTCCCCTTTGAGAAAGAGAAAGGGACTGAGGACACAGATTCCCAAGGCCCTTTCTGAGCAGCCTCAGCATTGAAAGTGAATGGAAACAGAGGCTCCTGTTCATTCATGAACTGAAGCAGCGTAAACCCCCAGTTTACTCTGCTCAGTTACCAAGGGACACAGGAGCGATCGCCCACTGTGCCAAATTTAGACAAGGAAGGGGCCGCTAAATTATATATTTACCGGCCCATTCTTCTGCTCTCTATCCTGACATCCCCCACAGCAGCTGGTGGGAGAGGAGAGGAGGGAAGCCGTTTGCAGTGGGGGACGATGGGGGGCAGAGAAGGAGTACACAGCGGGCTGGAGGAGGAGAACATGGGGGCAGAAGAGAACATGGGAGGAGGACATGCGGGACTGTCAGGGATGATCAGTGCTGCAGGGGGACAGTTGCTAGCACCCGATCTCCCTGTATCGCTTTTCAGCTGACAGCTGAATGTAGAAAAATTTAAAATTATGCATATGGATGGCAAAAACATGAATGCAATCTATACACTGGGGGGAGAACCTCTGGGGGAATCTAGGATGGAAAAGGACCTGGGGGTACTAGTAGATGATAGGCTCAGCAATGGCATGCAATGCCAGGCAGCTGCTAACAAAGCAAACAGAATATTGGCATGCATTAAAAAGGGGATTAACTCCAGAGATAAAACGATAATTCAACCGCTCTACAAGACTCTGGTCCGGCCGCACCTGGAGTATGCTGTCCAGTTCTGGGCACCAGTCCTCAGGATGGATGTGCTGGAAATGGAGCAAGTACAGAGAAGGGCTACAAAACTAATAAAGGGTCTGGAGGATATTAGTTATGAGGAAAGGTTGCGAGCACTGAACTTATTCTCTCTGGAGAAGAGACGCTTGAGAGGGGATATGATTTCAATTTATAAATACCATACTGGTGACCCCACAATAGGGATAAAACTTTTTTGAGGAAGGGAGTTTAACAAGACTCGTGGCCACTCATTAAAATTAGAAGAAAAGAAGTTTAACCTTAAACTACGTAGAGGATTCTTTACTGTAAGAGCGGCAAGGATGTGGAATTCCCTTCCACAGGCGGTGGTCTCAGCGGGGAGCATCAATAGTTTAAAAAAACTATTAGACCCTATAGCACCCTATAGCACCTGAACGACCACAACATATAGGGACATACAATGTAATACTGACATATAATCACACACATAGGTTGGATTTGATGGACTTGTGTCTTTTTTCATCCTCACCTACTATAACTATAACTATAGCCGTGGGAGGGAGAGGAGGTGAAGCTGCTGTCAGCTGAAAAGCTATACAGGGAGATCAGTGCTAGCAACTGTCCCCCCGCCGCACAGATCATCCCTGACTGTCACGGGACAATCATCCATGGGTGCAGGGTAGGTCACAGTGCCCCCCCTCTGGGGCCTGTGCACACATGGATTATACACCACTGCTAGGGGTCAATCATGTGGCAGGGATGGCGCTTGATGGCAAAAGCCCCCATCAAGTGACGCGGAAGGCGGTGGAATTAGGGGCGGTCCCCTGACGTGGTGACGCGTGATGTAACCCCGCCCACCGTGCAAGATGACGTCACGCGCCGGCTCTCCACTGGTGTTGCAGGCCTAGCTGTGCTGGAAATGCTGCGGTATGAGGGGAAGTAGGCCCCTGCCCATAGTCAGGGACACGGAGCTCCACAGGAAGAGAGCACTAGCATGAAAGGACCACCTGATTCCTCTTCCCTCCGCCACACTCGGTTGGGGCTTTTGGCACCAAACGACCAGGGCCATCCCTGGGTATCTCTTTATGATGTAGAATCCATCAATTTAAATGACTATACTTCGCCTTTTTTTGGTGAATTGACTTAATATAACTACTTATCATGCATAGCCAACCCCTTATGTACTTTATGTTGTATACTGTACTCCTGTAATCATGACCATATTTATACTACATTTACCCTACATACTACCATCCATATTGTTGCTGCTGGTTGTCCTTTTGTGGGTGGTCCTTGTGGCTACATGGTGGTCTACCCTGGTTGCTCATTTACCTGTTCGGGAGGTGGTGCACTTTTCAGCCCCATCTACTGAGGATCTTCTGACAGATCCATGCTTGTAAGATTTTGTACTGTACATTGACTATTGTAAGTGTCTACAACAGCCTCTAGTGCCCTTTAATACCTGACATATTGTATATATATATATATATATATATATATATATAATATATATATATTATAAAAAATGTTTAAATATATTCAGTTGTACTATACCAATTGATTAATCATATTTGTATTTTAGATAGGACATAGTATTCACCATCTTCCCTGAATCTTGCTTAAAACTGCAGAGGGTACTTACCTTTTATATGTTGGAGACGAGTGTAGTCAAGGCACTGAAGGACTTCATGGTCTCCGGAACGGATGATGGCGAACCAACCTCTGAAGCCCGAGCAAGATTCTCTGTCGGTCTTCATTGGCCAGTCGGTGGTGTCTGACTGGCCGGATGGTCCGCGGGATCATCGGTGGCAAGGTGGGGAGGATAAAACCTATAAGAAAAATACAATTTTAGTATGAGGATGAAACTCTGCAATACAAATAGTTGTAATTATAGAACAGAAACATTCAGACTTGGTTCACATATATGCGAATCGGATGAGTTCTGAACCCCATCTAATTCGCATAACACGTGAACCAGACCATCTTTCAATGGATCCGGTTCACATAAATGCTGCCCGGTTGCGATGCAATTTAAAAAAGGGTCCTGCGTGTGTTTTTAGTCTGGTTTAGGTGCGATTTAAGTGTCCAATTCGCACCTGAACAAGGTGAACAGGGGAACAGGGCATGTAGGGATGAGAGGGCTTACCTGATTGGGGGTAGCCCGATGGAGGGGAGGGGCTATGTGCTTTTAAGGAAATGTGGTCCTGCCCTGGCATCCAGTGGATCATGCGGCGCGGGTAACAACTTACCACCCATCCACCCTCCCTGTATTTTAGGTCAGTTCTCACAGCAGGAGCTGTGACTTCAGGATGTCGTGGCAGCTGGCAGATGTTGGTCTTTGCTGGCGAATGGAAGAACCTCGGATAAGGAAGGGTTCGGGACCCATCGGTGGTATGGGTCCCTCTGGTGTATTGCAGTTAACGTTGGTAAATGGGTACACTGCGGTTAGTGGGTTGTCTCCGAGCCAGTATGCTGTGGCTGGAGGCCTAGTATAGTAAAAGGTACGGCAGTGCATTCTTAAACATACAATATTTTAGGGTTCCTGCAAAGACCAATGCGATTGGTCACTGGTGGGTTTTTTGTTTAACAAATTGTTTTATTGTTTATGTTAAATTTAAGTTTATTTGTTAATAATGAGGCTGCTACGGCCAATTTTTTACTCCATTTTTGTGTGGTCTCTATTAATGGTATTTTATGACAGGTTGGTCTGGTAGTCATTGGCTAAGGATGGAATATCTGTTCTACACTGGTCAAGATATTAGGGTGGGTTCACATTGCAAAGTGAATGTTGGTACATGGGGACAAGATGTGTTCAATTTGAATGCCCAGACAGGTGCACATTGGGCATTTTAAGGGATCACAGCTTCACCTTGGGGGGATTTCCTAAAACTGGAGCACACAGAATGTGGTGCAGCTCTACATAGTAACCAATCAGCTCCTAACTTCAGCTTTTTTCAATTAAGCTTTGACAATGAAAGCTAATTGGTTACTATGCACCGCTGCACCAGATTCTGCTTGCTCCAGTTTTAGTACCCCCCCATTATCTACCAACATTCACAATGGAAAACGAACAGCCCCCCACTCTTTTGGTAACCCCCCCCCCATTTCTTTATTAGCCACTTCCCGTCCGTGTCGTTATAGCCGAAAGATGGCTGCGGCGCAGACTTAATTTGCCCGGAGGGTGTCCATGGATGTCCTCCCATGCTTGAGCAACCTGCACGCCCCCTGCAGGGTGTACACGGCGCGCTCTGTAATTAGTGAGTCTATGAGACTCAGCTGATCACAGATCGGAGTAAGGGGTCGATCCAGACCCCTTACCACGTGATCAGCTGTCAGCCAATGACAGCTGATCATGTGATGTAAACAGAGCCGGTAATCGGCAATTTTTTCTCCTCACGCTGGTAAAAGTCGATCACCGGTGGCTGCTAGAGGGACATCGGTCACGTACCAGTTCCCACAGTGCCACCTATAAATCACCAATCAGTGCGTCATCACCAGTGCTGCCTATGAATACCACCTACCAGTGCCCATCAGTGCCCCCTATCAGTGCCACTCATCAGTGCCAACCCATCAGGGCCCATCAGTGCTGTCTTATCTGTGCCCATCAGTGCAGCCAATCAGTGCCCATCAGTGCAGTCCATCAGTGAATATCAATGAAGGAGAAAAATTACCCTTTTGAAAATTTTTATAACAAACTATGAAACTTTTTTTTTTTTTTTAATTGTGTCTTTTTCTGTTTGTTTAGCCAAGTGGTGATTAAATACCACCAAAAGAAAGCTCCATTTGTGTGAAAAAAATGCTAAAAATGTAATTTGAGTACAGTGGAGCATGACCGCGCAATTGTCATTCAAAGTGTGACAGCGCTGAAAGCTGAAAATTGGCCTGGGCAGGAGGGGGGTTTAAGTGCCCGGTAAGCAAGAGGTTAGTAAAGTGTAACATTATACAAAGGGGGTACAGTTGTGTTTATCTGATCAGCCATAGTCTTCGATAACACACATCTCTTACAGAGAGGCTGGATATTTAATTTTAGCACCATTTCCAACCGCCATGCCAACATCCAGGTGTGCCCAAATTTCAAAGTGACCAATGAAATTGAAGCCGAAATGACAGTTGGTTTTAAATATACATCCAGCCTCTGTAAGACATGTAGAGAATGTCAGACCATGACTGATCACATAAACACATCCTTCCCCCTATGATCACACTTTGCCTATGAACATTTGAATACATGGATTGCCCCCCATGGCTGATGACAGTCCACAAATCACACAATTATCAGTGTATACAGCCGGGGTAGACAAGGTTTGGCACTCCAGTTTAGATGAAATTACAAATCCCATTGTGTGTCATGAATATGGCTGTCAGAGTCCATATAACACAATAGCTGGAGTGCCAAAGTCTGCCTGACCCCCCCACAAATGACATTGATTAAACGCCTATAATTACTAAAAAACTGTTAAATTATGAATCAGTCAACTTACCACTCATGCTGAGATGAAGAAAAGCTGATAAATCGCTTCACAAGCCAAACGAATCGGTCTCACACGGCTCCAAAGATAGCTGCTCTGCTCGCACGCCTCTGCAGAAATGGCAGTTGGAGGTGAGTAAACAAGTCATTTTTTTTTGTTTGTTTGTAAAACTTTATTTAAAATGAACAAATGGGACATTAGAACTAGCACATACAAGGAAAGGTATTTAAATCAAATAAATAAGGTATTTAAGTGTAAATAAAGACAAAATGATAAATGATCTATACAATGCAGTGTGTCACTAGCATTAACACAGCAGTCTTTGTTTTCTGAGCCCCTCGTGTAACTTAGATGTATCACCTGTTGGTCCTGCTGGTTTATCAGTTTTTTTTCAACTTTCTTTATCCAATTTGCGTACCAGCCTGTAAGGCTCAGTTCACACAGATGTGTTTTTTGGTGCTTTTTGCAGAAACACACTACAGATCATTTAACATGGTTTCCTATGGGACACGATCACATCTATGCTTTTTTTCAACCACTGCATTTTTGGAAATGGTCAGGGACTTATTTAAACGCAAAACGGTGCTTTTTTTGGTTCAATAGGTTTCAATGGAGAAGCTGCAGAAAGCAAGTGGTGCGTTTTTGCAGCGCTTTTGCCACAATTTTTTTAAAGGATTGCTGTGCCATATGAGACATGAGACCACCCCCTCTGAAGCTAGTTGGCATGATTACCTGAATGGGTCACTTGTAACATTTGATATTAAAAGCAGAAGATCTACTACATCTTACACAAGTCCATAGATTGTGAGCTGTCTGGTATCGGGAAATGGTGGGTCACATTACAGGGTCATCAGTATGGTGGTGGGGGGCATATATTGTGGGGTGCCCCTTATGATGGGAATGGATGGGGAATCATACATTGCAGGTTGTTGGGTAGAGGTGCAGATGGAAGAAGCTGTCACAGTTTGCAGGGTGATCTTTAAGAAAGGTAAGGGGGGATGGGTGATCATCACAGATTAGGGGGTGCTCATTACTAGATACATAAAGTGATGACAGACCTTTACCATTCTTGATAGCCTCAGTAATGTAAAAATGTTTACCTAACCACTTCCGGACCGCCGCACGCCGATGTACCTCCTCACTTTGAGGACAGATATCGTTGTTGTAGCAGCAGCTAGCTGCCATAACCCCGGTATCCCCGAGTTCGGCAGGCGGTCCGGTACAAGATAAAAGTGGTCTCTGCAGTGGATTTGCTGCAAGATCACTTTTATCGGTGGCGGGAGAGGCCCCCCCCGCTGCGATCCGGTGCCCTCCGTTGCTTACCAGAGCCATCGGCAGCGGCGGAGGCAATCGGATCCTTCCCGTGGCTGTGCATGGAGACGAGTGAGGGGAAGATTTCCCCCTCCCGTCTCCATGACATTGCAGGGCGGAAGCGACATCAAAACGTCACTTCCACCCATAGATCTTAAAGGGACATTTTTTTTTATTTTTTTTAAATGACAAATAATTTTTTTTTTTTTGCATTTTAGTGTAAATATGAGATGTGAGGTCTTTTTGACCCCCAGATCTCATATTTAAGAGGACCTGTCATGTTTTTATTCTATTACAAGTGATGTGTACATTCCTTGTAATACGAATAAAAGTGACACAATTTTTATTATTTTTAAAACAGTGTAAAAAAAAAAAATAAAAAGTAAAATAATTAAGAAGAAAAGAAATTATTTTTTAAACGCGCCCCGTCCTGCCGAGCACGCGTGCAGAAGCGAGCGCATATGTGAGTAGCGCCCACATATGAAAACGGTGTTCAAACCACACATGTGAGGTATCGCCGCGGTCGATAGAGTGAGAGCAATAATTCTAGCCCTAGACCTCCTCTGTAATGCAAAACATGCAACCTGTAGAAATGTTTAAATGTCGCCTATGGAAATTTGTAAGGGTAAAAGTTTGTCGCCATTCCACGAGCGGCGCAATTTTGAAGCGTGACATGTTGGGTATCAATTTACTCGGCGTAACATTATCTTTCACAATATAAAAAAAATTGGGCTAACTTTACTGTTGTCTTATTTTTTTATTCAAAAAAATGTATTTTTTCCCAAAAAAAGTGCACTTGTAAGACCGCCGCTGGTAGTTTTTTCCAAGCATCAACTACCCCTTCAGTAAAATAATAGTTTCTAAGATTAGTTTTGAACTTTCCTCCCAGTTTAAGGTCATGTCCCGTGTTCTTGATTTTGGTTTTAGATTGAAAAAAACTGCCCTTCTGGACCTTGTTCACCCCCTTGATGTATTTCAGTGGTTCTCAACCCTGTCCTCAAGTACCCCAACAGGCCATGTTTGCAGGTTTTCCTTTATCTTGCACAGGTGCTTTAAATCAGAGTCAATGTCTTGGTATTTTGGACAGCTATTTTATCTAAGAGAAATTTCCAAAACATGGCCTGTTGGGGGTACTTGAGGACAGGGTTGAGAACCACTGATGTATTTAATAGTTTAAGGCCGGCTTCACATATGTGCGGGTTTTCCCACATCCAATTTCCATGCCATGCGAGTGTGACCGGTTCACACAGGTCCGGGGCGGCCGGGGAGCAGATTGCAAAAGGGTCCTGTGCGTGTTTTGGGCCCGGTTCAGGTGCAAATTCAAGCAAAAATTTGCACCTAAATGGGTGAACAGGCACGAACCCACACATATGTGAATCCGGCTTCAATCAGATCTCTCCTTTCCCCCAGACTGTACATATTAACCGCTTCCCGACCGGCGCAGACTGATGTACGTCGGCAGAATGGCACAGACAGGCAAATGGGCGTACAGGTACGTCCCTTTGAATTTGCCGCCGTGCCATCACGTGCGCGCCGCCAGCGTTTCGCACGCTGGTCGGGACCTCCGTGAGTCTGATCGTGGGTCCCGCGGACTCGATCGCCCCGGGGATACCTGCGATCGTTTCACGGGGAAGAAGAACGGGGAGATGCTAAAGTAAACAAGCATCTCCCTGTTCTGCCTAGCAACAGTGTCACTGATCTCTGCTCCCTGTGATTGCAGCAGAGATCAGTGATGTGTAAAACACAGCTACACCCCCCACAGTTAGCAACACGCCCCTAAGACACACTTAACCCCAAAAACTGCCACCTAGTGGTTAATCCCTTCTTTGCCAGTGTCATTTACACAGGAAAGCACTAATTGCTGTATAAATGACAATGGTCCCAAAAATCTGTCAAAATTGTCCGATGTGTCCACCATAATGTCGCAGTCCCGATAAAAATCACAGATCGCCGCCATTACTAGTAACAATAAAAATAATAATAAAAATGCCATAAAATCTATCCCCTATTTTGTAGACGCTATAACTTTTGCGCAAAGCAATCAATATACATTTATTGCGATTTTTTTTTACCAAAAATATGTAGAATACATATCGGCCTAAACTGAGGGAAAAAACATTTTTTGAATTCATTTTTGGGGGATATTTATTAAAGTAAAAAGTAAAAAATAATGTGGTTTATTTTTTCTAAATTGTCGCTCTATTTTTGTTTATAGCGCAAAAATTAAAAATCGCAGAGGCGATCAAATACCACCAAAAGAAAGCTCTATTTGTGGGAAAAAAGGACGATAATTTTGTTTGGGTAAAATTTTTCTGGGGCTGAAGTGGTTAATACTAAATAAAGCATACTGGGTGAGTGAGGAATGCTCATAATGGTCACATGAGGTGTGCAGACTCAGGAACCTAGCATTGAGACCTCACCAATAAGGTTCCCAGGAGACACGCAATATGACCAAAAGTAAATAGACGCCTGACCATCACACCCACTGTATGTGGACATTTCTTCAAATGATTCAGTTCAGGTGTTTTTAGTGAGAAATATTGTTAATACAAAGATATTTTAGACAATTGTGCACTCCCAGCCCTGGGGTAACAGTTTGGGGAAGTCTCTTTTCTGTTCCAGCATGACTGTGTACAATTCCAGACTGTCAGTCACAGCTCTCTGCTCCGCCCCCTCCTCACTCACTGGAGCGCTGGGCTGTGGAGGGGGCGGAGCGGCTAGTTCAGGTTCTCAGCGGCTCGCTGAGAGGATGAGCCGGGTGTCCTTCCAGGGACCTGGCGGATCCCGACTTCCATTGTCGTGATGACGCGGACCCTGGACCGACTACTGTGACATCAGCAGAGAGCGGACTTCAGCCCACTCTCTGCTGAAAACCGGTCACAGGAGTGCAAAACGAGCTTCGGCTGTACTTCTCCTTAAACTACTTGCAGAGCGCCCGCCATCGTTGTACGTCGGCTGTTTGTAGTGGCATATCATTGTTATGGCAGCAGAGAGCTTCCATATCCCTGGTATCCTCTTCAACAGCTGGTGGTCCGCTTTCAGATAAAAGTGGTCTCTACGGCGGATTTGTCACAAGATCACTTTTATGGGAGGAGGGAGAGGGGGCCCCCCCTCTCTACTCCTCACACCCCCCCCCCTCTAATCCTCACTGCTCATCTCCCGGTGTTCTGTTGAGAAGTGCCCCCCATCGAATAGTGCCCGGTTTGTACTGCGCATGCGCCGTAAGGAGCAGCACAACAGCTGTCTTGCCGATCAGCTGGGCTGACATAACCAGGGCGCATGCGCACATTTTAGGAGGTATCTCTCGATGGGAGATACCATTTCACAGGTGCAATTTAAACCTATACAAACAGCGGGGGAGACCGTAGTTCTCCGATTGTGCATCGTTGCTGCTGGAGAGCGGCTAGTGGCTGTGTTGAAGAGCTGGTTTTGTCTGTGTTGCAACCCGCAATTTCACACAGGCAAAACCGGCCGTTCAACACAGCAAACCCGGACCATCAGCACACTGTAAAGCCGCCCTGCAACAGCGAGGCACAATGTGAGAACTACGGTCTCCCCCCCGCTGTTTGTATAGGTTTCAATTGTGGCCCTGAAATGGTATCTCCCATCGAGAGACGACTCCTACGATGTGCGCGCTTGCGCCCTGGTCATGTCACTCCAGCTGATCGGCAAATCAGCTGTTTATATAGGTTTCAATTGTGGCCCTGGTAATCACACTGTGTGTGTGTACAGTCCAATGTCATCTAAGAGCGATCCTGTCTCATGTGTTGGAGGGGCGCTGTAGTGACAGGAGAGGGTGAGGAGGGGAAGGTCACAGGGAAATTGTACACAATGAAGGGTGGGGGGGGGGGGGGTAATTGTTTGTGCTTTGGATGTTTGTGGAGAAGGGGGATGGGCATTTATCTGTGCTGAGAAGTGTAATCAGGATGGGGGGTGTATTTGCTAGAAGGAGAAATGGGCAGTGATGTAAGTAACTGAGTTAAAATAAAATGAGTTACGTAACGCAGTTACTTTAGAGGGTAACGAGTAATCTAACTGATTACTTTTCCCCTCATGGTAACTCAGTTCCCATTACTTTGGCTTAGTTACCCCAATTACATCTACCGCCACTAGATGGCAGTAGTGTAATTCCGGTGTCCTGCCGGATAAGTACCCCCTGTACTGCGCAGGGCTTGTGCAGTACGAAGGACTACAGAGCTTCCGAAAATTCCCGAACCTAAACAGCTCTGAGTGAACTCTACACCGCGCAGGCGCAGTTAACATGTAATTGTACGAGGCGATGCCGCACGCTCCTGATGCTCGTGCTACTCTGCAAGGGGCGTCTATCGTGTAAGTAAGGGGCGGGTCTAGTATTACTGTAACCAAGGGGCGCATTTATTATTATTGTTATATATCGAGCTCTGCCCATTAATTTAACATTCGCCCTCTTCTGTAGCCATCCGCCCCTTACACGATATAATAATAATAGACCCGCCCCTTACACGATATAATAATAATAGACCCGCCCCTTGCTTACACGCTATAACAGATCTGCCCCTTGGTTAGAGTAATAATAGAGCAGCCCCTTGGTTACACGATATATAACAATAATAATAAATGCGCCCCTTGGTTACAGTAATACTAGACCCGCCCCTTAGTTACACGTATAGAATATTTAAAAAAAAAAGTCAGTTACTTTGCTGCGTAACTAATTACTTTTCCAATGTAGTAACTGAGTTACTAAGGCAATTACTTTTTGGGAGAAGTAATTTGTAACTTAACTAATTACTTTTTTAAAGTAAGATGACCAACACTGGAAATGGGGGGGGGGGGGGGGGGGGTTATATGTGCTAGGACAATTTTGGGGGATTTGAGCCATGATGGGGAATGTTTGCGCTAAGGGTGTGGTAATTTCTGCTAAGAGGGGGGAATTTGTGCTGGGGGGGGGGGGGGATTTGGGTAGGGAGGAAGAATTTGTGCTAGGAAAAGGGTAATTTGGAGGGGGTGGTGGATTTTTGGGGAGATTTGGGGGGGATTTGTGCTACAAGGAGGGACGGGGGGGATTTGCTCTTGAGGTAGTGATTTAGGGGAATTTTTTTTTGCTGGGGGGGATTTGTGTTAGGAGGCGGGGCTGGGAGGATTTGTGTTAGGAGGCGGGGTTGAGGGAGGATTTGTTTTAGGAGGCGGGGTTGGGACGATTTGTGTCAGGAGGCGGGGGTTGAGGGAGGATTTGTGCTGGGGGAATGGATTGGGGAGGATTGTTGCTAGAAGGGGGGATTGGGAGGATTTGTGCTGGGCGGAGGGATTGGGAGGATTTGTGCTGGGCGGAGGGATTGGGAGGATTTGTGCTGGGCGGAGGGATTGGGGGGAGAATTTGTTCTAGGATAGGGAATTGGAGGAGTAGATTTCTGCTAGGAGGGGGGATTGGGGTGGGGTGAGAGTTGGGGGGGCATAATAACTGTGTAGTGGATACTCCCACTTTGAATTAGATAGAATGTTGAAAAGCGACCCACTGCTGCAGGCACCTGGTAGCTTATCGGTATCTAAATAATGTGGCATTGAGCAAATAAATATCTAAAACGTGAGAATTCATATAATAATACAATCCATACCACTTTAGGTGCTGATAACAGTGCAATAAATATTTGAAAAAGAAGGGCAAATACCGCAAATAAATCTATAAAATCCGTAGCATTCATCTGTCAATATGCAGCGATTGCTATGAAGACAGCAGAATATTAACAGCGATTTATAAACATACGACTCCAAAGTAAAGGGGGAGATTGAAAATCTAAGGCTGCTTTCACACTGGAGGCGTTTTTCAGGCGCTAAAGGGATAAAAAATAGCGCCTGTAAAGCGCATGAAAAACGCCTCCCCTGCCCCCCCAGTATGAGACCCCCGAGTGCTTTCACCCCGGGCGGTGCGCTGGCAGGATGGAAAAAAAGTCCTGCAAGCCGCATCTTTGGGGCGTTGCGGGAGCGGTGAATACATCGCCCCTAAAACGCCCCTGACAATGAAATCAATGGCCAGCGCTGCCGAGGCACCCGCAAAGCGCTTCGGCAGCAGCGCCTTTAACCCTTTTTTGGCCGCTAGTGTGGGTTAAAAGCTCCACTAAAATTACGGTAAAGCGCTGCTGTGTAGGGTGTCGGAGGCCCCTGTCATGCAGGGTATCAGGGGGCCCCTGTTGTGCAGGGTGTCGGGGGCCCCTGTCGTGTAGGGTGTCGGGGGCCCCTGTCGTGTAGGGTGTCAGGGGCCCCTGTCTGGGGCCCCTGTCGTGCAGGGTGTGGGGGGGCCCCTGTCGTGCAGGGTGTCGGGGGCCCCATCGTGCAGGGTGTCAGGGGGGCCCCGTCGTGCAGAGTGTCGGGTGCCCCTGGGTGAATATGGGCATGGTAAGGCTGCAATTATGGGCACTGCAAGGCTGCGATTATGGGCACTGCAAGGCTGCGATCATGGGCACTGCAAGGCTGCTATTATGGGCATGGTAAGGCTGCGATTATGTGCACGGTAAGGCTGCGATTATGGGCACGGTAAGGCTGCGATTATGGTCAATGCAAGGCTGCGATTATGGGCACTGTAAGTCTGCGATTATGGGCACTGTAAGGTTGCGATTATGGGCACTGCCAGGCTGCGATTATGGGCACTGCAAGGCTGCGAATATGGGCACGGTAAGGCTGCGATTATGGGCACTGTAAGGTTGCAATTATGGGCACGGTAAGGCTGCGATAATGGGCACTGTAAGGTTGCGATTATGGGCACTGTAAGGTTGCAATTATGGGTACAGTAAGGCTGCAATTAAGGGCACTGTGAGGCTGTAATTATGGGCACTGTAAGGCTGTGATAATGGGCACGGTAAGGCTGCGATTATGGGCACTGCAAGGCTGCGATTATGGCCATGGTAAGGCTGCTATTATGGGTATGGTAAGGCTGCAATTATTGGCACAGTGAGGCTGCAATTTTGGGCACTGTAAGGTTGCGATTTTGAGCATGGTAAGGCTGCATTTAATTGGGGGGGTTTCAGCGGTGGTGCAAAACCTCCCTGAAATGAGTTTTTGCAGGTTGGGATGTCTGTGTAGGATGTGGGGGGCCCCTGTCATGTAGGGTGTGAGGGGACCCTGTCATGTAGGGTGTGGGGGGCCCTGTCATGTAGGGTGTGGGGGCCCCTGTCATGTAGGGTGTGGGGGGCCCCTGTCATGTAGGGTGTGGGGGGCCCTGTCATGTAGGGTGTGGGGGGGGGGGTGTGAGGGGACCCTGTCATGTAGGGTGTGGGGGGCCCTGTCATGTAGGGTGTGGGGGCCCCTGTCATGTAGGGTGTGGGGGGCCCCTGTCATGTAGGGTGTGGGGGGCCCCTGTCATGTAGGGTGTGGGGGGCCCCTGTCATGTAGGGTGTGGGGGGCCCCTGTCATGTAGGGTATCGGGGCCCCTGTCATGTAGGGTGTGGGGGGCCCCTGTCATGTAGGGTATCGGGGCCCCTGTCATGTAGGGTGTGGGGGGCCCCTGTCATGTAGGGTATCGGGGGCCCCTGTCATGTAGGGTATCGGGGCCCCTGGGATCTCTAATGACAGCTCTGATCCTGAGTGTGAAGTGATTTCTCTTCCCGGAGACCAGAACGGAGGAGAGAAAACACTGACAGATCATTACACAAGCCGGGTCCCGCCCACACATCCCGACACTGGACCCGCCCCCCTGGTCATGTGACATCACACTTACTATCTCCGATAGATGTGCTATGAAGAAGCTGGGGGTGTAGTCTCCGCTTTTTCCACTGAAGGGCGCTGTGTCTCGTCTGTCAAAAGACTGGCGAAACGACACTCCCTCCTCTTGGCACAACCTACAAAATGGCGCCGCTCCGCCTACGCGCGCTTGAAATATCGTTATCCGCCAGCCAATCAGAGCGAGCTCCCTGCAGTGCAGGGCACGCGCTGATATTCCCCATGTACACTGACAGGAGACAGATAGCTGGAGAGAGGATTCAGCTTTATCCTCCCTCCAGCCTGCAGGTGGCAATAGAGCGCCGCTTTATAGTGAGGGGAGGCTGCCCGTTGTTCTCTCCTCTATCCCTTTGTCACACGACTGGAGGGAGGAAAGAGACGATTCTTCACAGTGTCTGGAAGTACAGGGGGGTCTGTGCTGATTGATTATCAGCGCAGCCCCCCCCCCAAGAAAGCCCACACTGGACCACCAGGGATTGCCACCACTAGTCACCACCAGGTATGCCACCCTAGACCACCCACCAGGGATGCCAAGCAGTGCCCACAATGGATGCCAATCAGCCCACAATGAGCATCACTGATTGGCAGGAATTATTGTTTTGCACTGATTGGCATCCATCAGTACCATCCATTAGTGTACATCAGTGCCCACCCATGCCGCCTATCAGTGCCGCCTTTCACTGCTCATCAGTGCTGCATATCAGTGCCCATCAGTGCCAAATATTAGTGCCCATCATCAGTGCCACCTCATTGGTGCCCATCACTGCCATCTTATCAGTGCTTTTCAGTGCAGCCCCATCAGTGCCACCTCAGTGCCCATCCGTGCAGCCTTTCAGTGCCACCTATGTATACCCATCAGTGCTGCATATCAGTGCCGCATATTAGTGCCCATCATCAGTGCCACCTTATCAGTGCTTGTCAGTGCAGCCCCTTCAGTGCCCATCTGTGCTGCCTATCAGTGCCCATCCGTGCCGCCTTTCAGTGCCACCTATGTATACCCATCAGTGCTGCATATCAGTGCCGCATATTAGTGCCCAGTATCAGTGCCACCTCATTGGTGCCAATCAGTGCCGCCTTATCAGTGCTTGTCAGTGCAGCCCCATCAGTGCCACCTATCAGTGCCCATCCGTGCCACCTTTCAGTGACACCTATGTATACCCTCAGTGCTGAATATCAGTGCCGCATATTAGTGCCCATCATCAGTGCCACCTCATCGTTGCCCATCAGTGAAGGAGAAAACGTACTTATTTACAACGTTTTGTAACAGAAACAAAAAAATAAAAATTTCTTTCCAAATTTTCGGTCTTTTTTTTTTTTGTTTAGCAGAAAATAAAAATCGCAGAGGTGATTAAATACCACCAAAAGAAATTTCTATTTGTGGGAACAAAATGATAACAATGTAGTTTGTGTACAGTGTTGTATGACCGCGTAATTGTCATTCAAAGTGCGACAGCTGAAAGCTGAAAATTGGTCTGGGCAGGAAGGTGTATAAGTGCCGGTATTGAAGTGATTAATATTAAAAACCTGAGTATTACTTCACATTTGTCCCACTCCGCAGTGTCACTTTGTGAAAAACAAAAAAAACCCCTCAGATTTTCCCCATAACCTCCCCTCCCCCCTCACTAAATAAACTCATACATATGTCCGTATATCTTCTATCGAGTATCCAGACAATCTGATGCGGCTTTTGACGTTTCAAAAAAAAAAAATCAGGTATGATCTCTATCCGTGACCCTCAATTTGCTGGGGAAAAGGAGATTTTACTATTTTATTATCCAATTTTTTTTTACAATTTTATCTTTTATTTTTTTTAAACTCTCTTTAAATAATTTCACAGATCTTCTGGGGAAGGGGTGGGGGTGTGGGGCAGTGGACGGTGTCAGTAGGGCAGTGGACGGTGTCAGGGCAGTGGATGGTGTCAGTAGGGCAGTGGACGGTGTCAGGGCAGTAGACGTGTCAGCAGAGCAGTGGACGATGTCAGTAGAGCAGTGGACGGTGTCAGTAGGGCAGTGGAAGGTGTCAGTAGAGCAGTGGACGGTGTCAGTAGGGCAGTGGAAGGTGTCAGTAGTGGCATCACACAGAGTTCCTATATTTTCTTCCCAGAAGCACCCATAGGACTTGTACTGTTTTAGTGGCATCACACAGAGTTCCTATATTTTCTTCCCAGAAGCACCCATAGGACTTCTAGTGTGTTAGTGGCATCACACAGAGTTCCTATATTTTCTTCCCAGAAGCACCCATAGGACTTGTACTGTGTTAGTGGCATCACACAGAGTTCCTATATTTTCTTCCCAGAAGCACCCATAGGACTTCTAGTGTGTTAGTGGCATCACACAGAGCTCCCATATTTTCTTCCCAGAAGCACCCATAGGACTTCTAGTGTGTTAGTGGCATCACACAGAGCTCCCATATTTTCTTCCCAGAAGCACCCATAGGACTTCTACTGTGTTAGTGGCATCACACAGAGTTCCTATATTTTCTTCCCAGAAGCACCCATAGGACTTCTACTGTGTTAGTGGCATCACACAGAGTTCCTATATTTTCTTCCCAGAAGCACCCATAGGACTTCTAGTGTGTTAGTGGCATCACACAGAGTTCCTATATTTTCTTCCCAGAAGCACCCATAGGACTTCTAGTGTGTTAGTGGCATCACACAGAGTTCCTATATTTTCTTCCCAGAAGCACCCATAGGACTTGTACTGTGTTAGTGGCATCACACAGAGTTCCTATATTTTATTCCCAGAAGCACCCATAGGACTTGTACTGTGTTAGTGGCATCACACAGAGTTCCTATATTTTCTTCCCAGAAGCACCCATAGGACTTGTACTGTGTTAGTGGCATCACACAGAGTTCCTATATTTTCTTCCCAGAAGCACCCATAGGACTTGTACTGTGTTAGTGGCATCACACAGAGTTCCTATATTTTCTTCCCAGAAGCACCCATAGGACTTCTAGTGTGTTAGTCACATCACACAGAGTTCCTATATTTTCTTCCCAGAAGCACCCATAGGACTTGTACTGTGTTAGTGGCATCACACAGAGTTCCTATATTTTATTCCCAGAAGCACCCATAGGACTTGTACTGTGTTAGTGGCATCACACAGAGTTCCTATATTTTCTTCCCAGAAGCACCTATAGGACTTCTAGTGTGTTAGTGGCATCACACAGAGTTCCTATATTTTCTTCCCAGAAGCACCCATAGGACTTGTACTGTGTTAGTGGCATCACACAGAGTTCCTATATTTTCTTCCCAGAAGCACCCATAGGACTTCTAGTGTGTTAGTGGCATCACACAGAGCTCCCATATTTTCTTCCCAGAAGCACCCATAGGACTTCTAGTGTGTTAGTGGCATCACACAGAGCTCCCATATTTTCTTCCCAAAAGCACCCATAGGACTTCTACTGTGTTAGTGGCATCACACAGAGTTCCTATATTTTCTTCCCAGAAGCACCCATAGGACTTCTAGTGTGTTAGTGGCATCACACAGAGCTCCCATATTTTCTTCCCAGAAGCACCCATAGGACTTCTACTGTGTTAGTGGCATCACACAGAGTTCCTATATTTTCTTCCCAGAAGCACCCATAGGACTTCTAGTGTGTTAGTGGCATCACACAGAGTTCCTATATTTTCTTCCCAGAAGCACCCATAGGACTTCTAGTGTGTTAGTGGCATCACACAGAGTTCCTATATTTTCTTCCCAGAAGCACCCATAGGACTTGTACTGTGTTAGTGGCATCACACAGAGTTCCTATATTTTATTCCCAGAAGCACCCATAGGACTTGTACTGTGTTAGTGGCATCACACAGAGTTCCTATATTTTCTTCCCAGAAGCACCCATAGGACTTGTACTGTGTTAGTGGCATCACACAGAGTTCCTATATTTTCTTCCCAGAAGCACCCATAGGACTTCTACTGTGTTAGTGGCATCACACAGAGTTCCTATATTTTCTTCCCAGAAGCACCCATAGGACTTCTAGTGTGTTAGTCACATCACACAGAGTTCCTATATTTTCTTCCCAGAAGCACCCATAGGACTTGTACTGTGTTAGTGGCATCACACAGAGTTCCTATATTTTCTTCCCAGAAGCACCTATAGGACTTGTACTGTGTTAGTGGCATCACACAGAGTTCCTATATTTTCTTCCCAGAAGCACCCATAGGACTTGTACTGTTTTAGTGGCATCACACAGAGTTCCTATATTTTCTTCCCAGAAGCACCCATAGGACTTCTAGTGTGTTAGTGGCATCACACAGAGTTCCTATATTTTCTTCCCAGAAGCACCCATAGGACTTCTAGTGTGTTAGTGGCATCACACAGAGTTCCTATATTTTCTTCCCAGAAGCACCCATAGGACTTCTAGTGTGTTAGTGGCATCACACAGAGTTCCTATATTTTCTTCCCAGAAGCACCCATAGGACTTGTACTGTGTTAGTGCATCACACAGAGTTCCTATATTTTCTTCCCAGAAGCACCCATAAGACTTCTAGTGTGTTAGTGGCATCACACAGAGCTCCCATATTTTCTTCCCAGAAGCACCCATAGGACTTCTAGTGTGTTAGTGGCATCACACAGAGCTCCTATATTTTCTTCTCAGCAGCACCCACAGGACTTCTAGTGTGTTAGTGGCATCACACAGAGCTCCTATATTTTCTTTGCAGAAGCACCCATAGGACTTCAATTGTGTGTTAGTGGCATCACACAGAGCTCCTATATTTTCTTCTCAGCAGCACCCACAGGACTTCTAGTGTGTTAGTGGCATCACACAGAGCTCCTATATTTTCTTTGCAGAAGCACCCATAGGACTTCTAGTGTGTTAGTGGCATCACACAGAGCTCCTATATTTTCTTCTCAGCAGCACCCACAGGACTTCTAGTGTGTTAGTGGCATCACACAGAGCTCCTATATTTTCTTCCCAGAAGCACCCATAGGACTTCTAGTGTGTTAGTGGCATCACACAGAGCTCCTATATTTTCTTCTCAGCAGCACCCACAGGACTTCTAGTGTGTTAGTGGCATCACACAGAGCTCCTATATTTTCTTCCCAGAAGCACCCATAGGACTTCAATTGTGTGTTAGTGGCATCACACAGAGCTCCTATATTTTTTTCTCAGCAGCACCCACAGGACTTCTAGTGTGTTAGTGGCATCACACAGAGCTCCTATATTTTCTTTGCAGAAGCACCCATAGGACTTCTAGTGTGTTAGTGGCATCACACAGAGCTCCTATATTTTCTTCTCAGCAGCACCCACAGGACTTCTAGTGTGTTAGTGGCATCACACAGAGCTCATATATTTTCTTTGCAGAAGCACCCATAGGACTTCTAGTGTGTTAGTGGCATCACACAGAGCTCCTATATTTTCTTCTCAGCAGCACCCACAGGACTTCTAGTGTGTTAGTGGCATCACACAGAGCTCCTATATTTTCTTCCCAGAAGCACCCATAGGACTTCAATTGTGTGTTAGTGGCATCACACAGAGCTCCTATATTTTCTTCTCAGCAGCAACCACAGGACTTCTAGTGTGTTAGTGGCATCACACAGAGCTCCTATATTTTCTTCTCAGCAGCACCCACAGGACTTCTAGTGTGTTAGTGGCATCACACAGAGCTCCTATATTTTCTTCCCAGAAGCACCCATAGGACTTCAATTGTGTGTTAGTGGCATCACACAGAGCTCCTATATTTTCTTCTCAGCAGCACCCACAGGACTTCTAGTGTGTTAGTGGCATCACACAGAGCTCCTATATTTTCTTTGCAGAAGCACCCATAGGACTTCTAGTGTGTTAGTGGCATCACACAGAGCTCCTATATTTTCTTCTCAGCAGCACCCACAGGACTTCTAGTGTGTTAGTGGCATCACACAGAGCTCCTATAATTTCTTTGCAGAAGCACCCATAGGACTTCTAGTGTGTTAGTGGCATCACACAGAGCTCCTATATTTTCTTCTCAGCAGCACCCACAGGACTTCTAGTGTGTTAGTGGCATCACACAGAGCTCCTATATTTTCTTTGCAGAAGCACCTATAGGACTTCAATTGTGTGTTAGTGGCATCACACAGAGCTCCTATATTTTCTTCTCAGCAGCACCCACAGGACTTCTAGTGTGTTAGTGGCATCACACAGAGCTCCTATATTTTCTTTGCAGAAGCACCCATAGGACTTCTAGTGTGTTAGTGGCATCACACAGAGCTCCTATATTTTCTTCTCAGCAGCACCCACAGGACTACCGACTACAATGGCTGGAAGACCGCCAAGGGGAGGCAGAGCGTGCAGAGGCAAGAACACAGGGCAGGCAGGCTCTGTTTCTAGTGGACGTGGACGTGGCCGTGGACGTGGTCGTGCATCGTCATCAGCACGTGGCCATGGGACACGCGCGTCTTTGTTTTCGGCAGCTGGACATGTGGAGCCGCATCATGCTGAAGGCTTGGTAGAATGGATGACCAAGCCCTCCTCATCCTCCTCATTCTCTCTCACCCAGGCTCAGGGTACTGGCAGAGCAGCTGCCAACACGTATTCAATGGCATCATCAGCCACCCCTTCCCTAGACCCACCATGTCCTCCTGAGGAGTCCCCCGAACTCTTTGAGCACAGTGTTGGGTACATGCTTCAGGAGGATGCCCAACGATTCGAAGGCTCGGATGATGATACCCAGCTTGAGGAAGTCAGTAGTGTGCGCGCAGAGAGAGGGGATGCTGAAGGACAGCAATCTGGCAGTACTGTTCCACCAGCTGCAGCTTACTGCCAGGTTTGCTCTAGTGGTGATGTCAGAGAACTCACGTTTTCCATGCCCGTCTTCGTCCAGCAGGAGTGAATCCTCACTCTGCGAGCGCCAATACCCATGCGCAGTCTTCCCAACGGAACCGAACGTGCGGGCGTACCCGCGTACCAACGCAAACATGTGCGTGTCCTCGTCTACCAATGCGAACGGGGGCACGCACTCCCACGTCAGCACGAACGTGTGTGCGCAATCGCGCACGGACCCTCACCTCCATCAATCCCAGCACAAGGCGCCCTATATAAACAGGGCCTTCACATGGTGTCAGTGCTGGATCGTCTTCAGTCTTATGTCCTGAATACCTGCCTGAAGTACCTGCTACCTTGTTCCTGATTCACCCGGTTTTCCTGTTACCCTTCCTGGTTTGACCCTGCTTATTGACTGTTTCCTCTGGTTTGACCTCGGCTTGGATTCCTTGACTACGTCTCTGCTCTCCGATTTGGTACTTCATCACCTGCCCGTTGCCAACCTTTGCCTGCTTTTGACCACGAACTTGCCTTCCGCTTTGTACCTTGTTTGCCAGCCAGTTGCCGACCTGTTTCCTGTCTTGACCTCGCAGTGCCTACACCCACCTGTTCGGCCTTCACTGAGTACAGCCTTGGTTACCAACCTATACACCAGCTCTCCAGAAGAACCGGTACTTCCAAGCACCAGTCTACCAGCCGCAGGCACTTGCACCCTTTCGTGCCCCAGCACTCCCTGTTCCTACCACCAGGGGTGTTGGGACCGGAACCGTGCACGAGGCCACCCCCAGCATCCGGACTCCGCTGTAAGGTACGTAATAGGTGAAGAGGGAGGGGATGATGAGGTCACTGACTCCACGTGGGTGCCTGAAGGGAGAGAGGATGAGGAGGAGGACGAGGAGGAGGAGGATGCGGCGTCACATGTCCAACGAGGCAGGATGCCCCCTGGAGGCCAGTAGTGTTGGAGGTTGTTCCGCCACCACGCCTCCAAAATGCTACTACTGCTACTGGTTGTGACACACCTCTCTCCTCCACCCCCTCCTCTTCTTCTTCCTCCAGTGCTCTGTCCTCGGAACCAGCGGTGCTCCGTAGGCGTACAAGGGGCTACGCAAGTACGCAGGCAAAAAGATGCCATGCCGTGCTTGCGCTGGTGTGTTTGGGGGACAGGAGCCACACTGGGCCAGAGGTTCTGGCAGCTCTGCAGGGGCAGGCCGAGAGGTGGTTGACGCCACGCCAGCTTAAGCCAGGAATGGTCGTTTCTGACAATGGCACCAACCTCCTCTCTGCCCTGCGACAGGGGCAGCTCACCCATGTGCCCTGTATGGCTCACGTCCTCAACCTGGTGGTGCAGCGGTTCTTGGGCAGGTTCCCAGGCTTACAGGATGTCCTTAGGCAGGCCAGGAAAGTCTGTGTGCATTTCCGCCAATCTTATAATGCCAGTGCTCGGCTGACTGAGCTGCAAAAGGAGCTGAACCTGCCCAAGAACCGCCTAATATGTGACATGCCCACCAGGTGGAACTCAACGTTGGCCATGCTGCAGCGACTGCACACGCAGCAGAGGGCCATCAATGAGTACCTTTGCGACTACGGCACCAGGACAGGGTCAGGGGAGCTTGTTTTATTTTCCCCACGTCAGTGGAGCATGATCAGGGATGCATGCACTGTCCTCTCACCATTTGAGGAGGCCACGAGGATGGTGAGCAGTAACAGTGCATGCATCAGTGACACTGTACCTCTTGTCCACCTGTTGGAGCATACGCTGCGTGGGATAATGGACAGGGCACTTGAGGCAGAACAGAGGCAGGAAGAGGAGGACTTCCTTGCCTCTCAAGGCCCCCTTTATCCGGACAGTGTTCCTTCTGTCCCACCCATCACACAGGAAGAGGATGAGGAGGAGGAGGAGGAGGAGGATTGTGTGAGCATGGAGGTGGAGCCTGGCACTCAGCATCAGCAGCAGCAGTCTTTTAGGGATGATGTACAGTCCCAACAAACCAGTGGACTTGTACGTGGCTGGGAGGAGGTGGCTGGCGATCATGTCATCCTCAGTGACCCAGAAGACTCCGGACCGAATGCCTCAGCAAACCTACGCTGCATGGCCTCCCTGATCCTGAAAAGCCTGCGGAAGGATCCTCGTGTTCTTCGGATCAAGGAGAGGGACCATTACTGGCTGGCCACTCTCCTTGATCCACGGTACAAGGGTAAGGTTGCGGACCTTATCTTGCCGTCGCAGAGGGAGCAGAGGATGAGACATCTCAGGGAGGCCTTGCAGAAAGGTCTGTGCAACGCGTTCCCAGAAACTGGGAGGTTACAAACTCCTGGTCCTGGATGACGAGTTGCTGAGGCTTCGGTCAGTAGCAGAAGGAGCGGGGGGGAAGGTGGACGTCTGACCGATGCGTTCAGACAATTTTTTAGTCCGCAGCCCCAAGGTATGATCGGTTCCAGCAACCATCGCCAGCGTCTGATATACATGGTGCAGGAATACCTTGGGGCAAGGTCAGACTTGGACACCTTTCCCACCGAAAATCCTCTGGCTTACTGGGTCCTGAGGATGGATCACTGGCCAGAGCTTGCACTGTATGCAATTGAGCTACTGGCCTGTCCTACCTCCAGCGTTCTTTCCGAACGCACATTCAGTGCTGCTGGAGGATTTGTCACCGATCATAGGGTGCGCCTGTCCACCGACTCGGTTGATCGACTGACCTTCATCAAAATGAATCAGTCTTGGATCACCACCAGCTACCAGGCACCTGAAGCGGATATAACGGAATAATTTATAATGTCACATCCCTTCAAGACTGCCTATGCTGATGCTGAGTGACTGTCCTCTTATGTTCACTGACTATCCTCTTCCTCCTCCTCAATGATCCATGCCACCACACCAGTGCCTAAGGCACAATTTTTCAGCCCCTGTATAACAGGGGCGTGTACTTACAATTTTTTTTAAAAATGCTTCGCAACACGTGTGACTGCTGTGCTCCAAGTACAGTATCTGTGAGGGGTTGCAGTGTTGTGGCACCAGCACCAATGCCTAAGGCACAATTTTTCAGCCCCTGTTTAACAGGGGCATGTAATTACAATTTTTTTTAAAAATGCTTCGCAACAGGTGTGACTGCTGTGCTCCAAGTACAGTATCTGTGAGGGGTTGCAGTGTTGTGGCACCAGCACCAGTGCCTAAGGCACAATTTTTCAGCCCCTGTTGGGGCGTGTAATTACAATTTTTAGGCAATGCTTTGCAACAGGCCTCATTGCTGTGCTAAGAGTACAGTGTCTGTGAGGGGTTGCAGTGTTGTGGCACCAGCACCAATGCCTAAGGCACAATTTTTCAGCCCCTGTTTAACAGGGGCGTGTAATTACAATTTTTTTAAAAAGATGCTTCGCAACAGGTGTGACTGCTGTGCTCCAAGTACAGTATCTGTGAGGGGTTGCAGTGTTGTGGCACCAGCACCAATGCCTAAGGCACAATTTTTCAGCCCCTGTTTAACAGGGGCATGTAATTACAATTTTTTAAAAAAATGCTTCGCAACACGTGTGACTGCTGTGCTCCAAGTACAGTATCTGTGAGGGGTTGCAGTGTTGTGGCACCAGCACCAGTGCCTAAGGCACAATTTTTCAGCCCCTGTTAGGGGCGTGTAATTACAATTTTTTAGGCAATGCTTTGCAACAGGTGTGACTGCTGTGCTCCAAGTACAGCATCTGTGAGGGGTTGCAGTGTTGTGGCACCAGTGCCTAAGGCACAATTTTTCAGCCCCTGTTGGGGCGTGTAATTACAATTTTTAGGCACTGCTTTGCAACAGGTCTCATTGCTGTGCTAAGAGTACAGTATCTGTGAGGGGTTGCAGTGTTGTGGCACCAGCACCAATGCCTAAGGCACAATTTTTCAGCCCCTGTTTAACAGGGGCGTGTAATTACAAATCTTGATCTAATAGTTCACAGCAGGGCCCATTCCTGCACCCACCAAGAGTAACTATGAGGGCCTACAGTCTTGTGGCAACACCGTCCACCACCACCGCCAAAGGCCCAATTTTTCTGCCCTGTTCAACAGGTGCATGCAATTACAAATCTTGATCTAATAACTCACAGCAGGGCCCATTCCTGCGCCCACCAAGAGTAACTGTGAGGGCTTACAGTCTTGTGGCAACACCGTCCACCACCACCACCACCACCAAAGGCCCAATTTTTCTGCCCTGTTCAACAGGTGCATGCAATTACAAATCTTGATCTAATAACTCACAGCAGGGCCCATTCCTGTGCCCACCAAGAGTAACTGTGAGGGCTTACAGTCTTGTGGCAACACCGTCCACCACCACCACCACCACCACCACCACCACCACCAAAGGCCCAATTTTTCTGCCCGGTTCAACAGGTGCATGCAAGTACAAATCTTGATCTATTAACTCACAGCAGGGCCCATTCCTGTGCCCACCAGTCTTGTGGCTACACCAACATCTAATAGGGCAAATTTCTGCAGAGTATATACGGCAGGCCCCTACTTTCAAACATCCAACTTACAAACGACTCCTACTTGCAAACGGAAAGAGAAAACAGGAAGTGAGAGGAAATCTACCCCTAGGAAGGGAAATTCTATCATGTTAGATTTAATTTGGGAAAAAGGTATCTCCTCTCTACTGATGCTTTATCACCAATCCTTGTTTCAATTAAAACCCCACTTTTCCAAAAACATTTGTCATTGGGACATAACGTGAGGTGACATGTTCTGAACAGATGTGCAAAGACAGCAAATGTTACAGGGGTGATAACCCCTCCCTATGTTCTCCAAAAAGCTTAAAAATAGATTTTTTTGGGATGGAGCTACACTTCATAATGTACCTGTTCAGATTCTACTTAAGAACAAACCTACAGTCCGTGTCTTGTTTGCACCACCTATATACTGCTGTTCAGAGTATATAGGGTTGTAGGTATAGGGTTTTATTTTGGGTGCGGGGTCCCCCTTAATATCCATACAAGACCCAAAGGGGCTGGGGTGGGGGGGGGGGGGGTGATGGGGTAGCCATGCCATTTTTCTCAAGGATTTTCAGCCATATGGCGGCCAGGACAAGACATGACATTAAAGCCGCAAGTGGTTTTAAATGGCTTCTTTTTTTCCTTTACAAATGTCATTTTGTGCAAGGACAGTTCTAAACACGGGAAACACATGCCACTTCACAGGCATACTTTAGACACCCCCCCAGGTACCATATTTAAAGGAAAATTTCACTTTTTTTTTTTCACTTTATGCATCATTAAAATGACTGCTCCCGAAAAAACGTTAGTTTTTTAAAAGTTCTTTTTGCATTGATATATGTCCCCTGGGGCAGGACCCGGGTCCCCAAACCTGTTTTATGACATTAACATGCATATTGGCCGTTGTAATTAGCACTTTTGATTTCGAACGTTCGCGTCCATTATAACGTATAGGGTTCGAAAATTCGTGCAAACTTTCGGTCGGTTCGAAGGTTCTGGTGCGAACCGAACCCGGGGGTGTTCGGCTCATCCCTATATATATATATAGAGAGAGAGAGAGAGAGAGAGAGAGAGATGGATAGATATGTAGGTAGATGTTATAGCTTATTGCTGTTAATGGTTGTGTTTTTATCCCTGTGACAGTGCAACAGTTCACAACCACGTAAATACCAACTACGATTGGCTGGAATATTTCCTTATTCACAAACACAGCTTTCCTTGTTAAATTTGAAGAAAAGTGAATCCATCATTTGCACCTTGATATAGTTTAGTATGCAATAGCCAATCATGAATATAAAGCACTTTCGCACACAATGTAAATACGATTTTTCAGTCAGGCAGTGTCTTAGACGTCCCAGTTGGGGTCCTACGGGCAGAGGGAAGTAGCTCGTTCTGCGCATGCTCTTTCCTTTCCTGCTCGGCTGCCGAGGAAGCTGCAAAGGTGAGCGACTACCGGCGTATTTGGAATCCGTTGTGTTTCTGGGCCATCCGTTCACCATACAGGTCGGGAGCCCCCTCGTATAGTAGAGGGTCTTCAGAAGGAACAGAGGCACTGAATATTGTGCGTCTCTGAGTTGGAAGAGATGTGTTGAGTGAGCATAGTGGTGGTGGGGCGTCTGGTGCGGCCTACTCGTTGCTCTGTCCACAGGCGGCTCCCTTGCTCTGCATTGTACCCTATGTGTTCAGCTCTACTGCTACAACTTCATCCTCCGCCGAGTGCTTTATTTGGTGAAGGAATGTGTGTGCATTCTGTAGTGTAGTAGTGAGTGTTTTGTAGTAGGGGGGATATGGAGTGCACAGAGAGGAGTTGTGGAGTGTGATCTTTATTTATCAGCATTTAGAAAGCATGTAAGAGAACTTGTTAGATCTGGGCACGGGAAGCACATCATTCGGTTTCAACGATGGTTAAAGTGGCCTTAGTTACTTCATGCATAAGATCCTGATAAGTGTTATTAAAGTGATTGTAAAGGATCGTATTTTTATTTTTTTTTTAATATCATACTACCACTGTGCAGCTTATTTTGCACGGAGTGCCCCTGATCCTCCTCTTCTGGGTTTCCCCCAGTGGCTTTTGCGGATCCTTCCCACATCAGATGACCCCCCCCCAGGAGACGCGCTCCCCCCGAAGGGGCTACCTTGTGGGAGCGCTCTTGAGTCCAGCATTTGTGTCCATAGACACAAATGCTGGACTCGGCGCCCGTGTCATTGGATTTGATAGCGGGAGCCAATGGCTGCGCTGCTATCAATCGAGCTGGGACCCCGTGGAGGGAGGGACAGCGCGTCCCTGCTGAGGAGATGAAGGGGCACAGGTAAGTAAAACTGGGGGGCGGTGACTGCCAGGTGTTTTTTCACCTTAATGCATAGGATGCATTAAGGTGAAAAAACATGAGGGTTTACAACCCCTTTAACCACCTCAATGCAGTGCACTTTCACCCCCCTTCCTGCCCAGGCCATTTTTCAGCGCTGTCACATTTTGAATGACAATTGTGTGGTCATGCAACACTGCACCCAAATGAAATTGTTATCCCCCCCCCCACAAATGGAGCTTTCTTTTGGTGGTATTTGATCACCTCTGCGGTTTTTATTTTTTGCGCTATAAACAAGAGTGACGAGTTTGGAAAAAAAACGTTTTTTTTTTTTTTTTAAAAACCTTTTTTCCTCAGTTTAGGCCACTATGTATTCTATTACATATTTTTGGTTAAAAAAAAATCACAATAAGCATATATTGATTGGTTTGCGCAAAAGTTATAGCGTCTACAAAATAGGGGATAGAATTATGGCATTTTTTTACTAATAATGGTGGCGATCTGCGATTATTATCGTGACTGCGATATTGTGGAGGACATATCGGACACTTTTGACATTTCTTGGGACCAGTCACATTTGTACAGTAATCAATTTTTATAGCACGGATCGCTGTATAAATGTAACTGGCAAAGAAGGGGTTAACACTAGGGGGTGATGGGTTAATCATGTTCCTAGGGGGAGGGGATTCACAAGGGGAGGAGACTGATCGTTGTTCCTCTGTGCTGGGAACACAACATCGGTCTCCCCTCCTCTGACAGAACGTGGATCTGTGTGTTTACATACACAGATCCACGGTCCTGCTTTGTTATCTGGAAATCGCGGGTGCATTGCGGCCATGCGCACCGGGTGCCCAGTGACGTAGCAGGTTTGCCCCCTGGTGGAAAGGCGAGGGTGTCGCATCGCGCCCACCCAGAACAAGAGCCTGGCCGTCATATGGTGGGCGGCAATCGGTTAAAGTATCCAATCATTTTAACAGGGACCAAGAGCTGTCTTTTATCGCTCGGCCTCTGTTGTGGGAGTGAATGCTCAGCCCAGGAATGCTGGCTGCTTAGTGAAGAATGTGTGTCATGTGAGTGTTAGTGGTTGTAAAGGCAGAAGGTAAAAAGCTTGTGTGCAGCCGCCCCAGCACCCCCTTATACTTACCTGAGTCCCATCTCTATCCAGCGATGTGCACAAATTCCTTTAGCTGTCCAGGACTCTCTCTCCCGATTGGCTGAGACACAGCAGCAGCGCTATTGGCTCCCGCTGCTGTCAATCAAAGGCAGTTCTCCAATCAGGAGAGGGGGTGGGGCTGAACCAGTTCTCAGTGTCTGAATGGACACATCAAGCTGCAGCTCGGTTTGGGTGCCCCATAGCAAGCTGCTTGCTGTGGGGGCACTCGACAGGAGGGAGGGGCCAGGAACACAGTAGAGGGACCTGAGAAGAGGCTCTGGGCTGCTTTAGCATGTTTATTATTTTTTATCAGGGTTGCACTGATATCAGTATCGGTGCCAATACTAAGCATTTGCATGATTATCGATAGTCATGCAAATGCACTGATACTTAAAACCGATACCTGCTGGCTCTATTATTTTAGCTGTCAGTGGTATTCTCCTGCTGACAACTGAAATATACACAGAAGAATGCAGCAATTATCGGTTAAGGAGCGGGGCCGATGCGTCCTTGACAACTGATGACTCCTTCATCTGTTCCCCGCTGACAGTTGTAAACAAAACCAGGGACGGCTGCCGATAGCCACCAGTGGTACAGGAGCATTCAATAACTCGCATAGATGGTAAGGTGCAAACTGCCATATCGGATGGATGGCTCGGCCCCTGGATCTCCTGAGGGGTCTTGACAAGGGACGGAGCCAGGGTGACCTGAAGGAGAGACCGCTTACGGTGCCAGAAGAGTCCTGCACAGACTGAGGGGACTTCGGATGCTGGCGGAAGTGCTCCGCAAAAGATGCACACAATGTTCACCGTGCAGCCAGAAAAAAAAGCTGTAAGACACGGGATATCTATAATCCAAACTGGGAGGATGCTGTCTCGGCCCAGGACTAGATGTTTCGGGGTTTAACCCCTTCAGGTCATGTAGTCCTGGACCGAGTTGGCATCCTCCCAGTTTGGATTATAGTTATCCTGTGTCTAACAGATTTTTTTTCTGGTTGCTTGATCTCCAGATTTCTGGTGCCCCCACTGTATCTTTTGGGGAGCACTTCCGCCAGCTGACATCCCTCTGAGTCTGTGCTTGTCTCCTTTGGGTCTCCCTGGCTGTCACCAGCGCCGTCCCTTGTCGAGACCCCTCAGGAGATCCACGGGCTGAGCCATCCATCCATTTGACCTGGCAGTGTGGACCTTGCCATCTAATGTGAGTTCTAGAACACTCCTGCTCATTTCCACCTTTTATTTGCTCCAAGCTCCTATTGTTACCATGTACACAATTATCTGACTGTGATGATGACTTTTTATTTATTTTTTTAACAATAAATTATCTGCTTTTGATTTATCATTGTTAATTCTACTTTGGAACAGCGCCTCCCTTTTGTGTGTTAGTCCCTTCTCATTGGTCTTATGAGTTGGGGAACAGCGGCCATTGTTGTATGGACTGCAGGAGGAGGATGTAAGATGACAGCATGGTCCTCCTAGATGTGGGGCCAGCAGTGTTGAGTGCTGTTTCTTCATCACTTGGTCTCATCCAAGTGGTTATTTTACACAGCATGCTAACAAATGCTAGAGGACCCCCCCCCCTGTTTCTCCTCATCTTGATCCCCCTAAATACTGAAAATGGGCATCGGTAATTGGTATCCACGAGTAAATAAAATATATGGTTATAGCTGCATCCCTAATTTTTATAGAAAAGAAAAAAATGACTTTACAAACCCTACTCTTTTGCTGCCGCACATATGATGGGTGGTCTTAAATGGGTTAAAAAGCAGAGCGTGAGCACCATTGTCATGATCTCGCCTAATATCCTTCAATTGAGCAATGAAGTGGGATGGTAAATTGTCAGCTGAACAGCAGCAGCATCCAATCAGACAGCTGCCTGTGCTTGAAAACAAATCCCACCAGCACAAGATTTTCCCATATTAATCTAATTTCCATAGACTTACATTGCACGTACAACTACCTTTACAAGATTTATTTTTTTATCCTGTCAGGTTTGTTTTCTTATAAAACTACATGTTGGCCATCATGCCAACATTTTTAATTGACTTGCCTGAAGTGTGTGTGTGTGTGTGTGTACACACTCACTCACTCGCATTCTCCATCTGCACCCCGCACGGCCGTTCCCTGTGACAGCAGGCAGGGGGTAATTTTCCCACACCTGCTGTCACAATTTGAAACCAGCACAGTGTTCTTCCCACGTGGCCGTATCATTCATTCATTCATTCATTCATTCATTCATTCAGTTTCCTTTGAATGGATAGACAAGTACAGTCAGCCGCTGAGAGCTTGTAGTTCTCAATTAACTGCCAGGGTGCTGGTGAGTTCTCTGGTAGTTCATTGACCTGCCTGCCCGTATCAGAGGTACAGGCAGACAGCTATCACGAGATTCTGCAGGAGCTTGTGGTTGAACCTGCAATATGGTAATCGTGAGTGCAATGCTCTCTTTTTAAAAAACATATTTATTTATACTTCCCTGCAAAGAAAAGGTGCAACTTGGTTTTTCAAAGGTAAACTTACCCTTTAAGTTATTGATGTTGGTGCCTTTACAGCAGGCAACCAGCATTTAACGAAACATCGGCAATGATGGTTCACATATATCTCTTGTGATAGGTTTACTGTAAATAAGGCTACACAGGTCTACTTATTGCAGTGGTTGTTTTTCATATTTATGCAGTGCTAATATTTTAAAACACTTGCAGAAATTTTATTTTATTTTTTTTCTGTGCTTTCTCTCCCTTTTTAGATGTTGATGCCCAAGAAAAACCGTATTGCCATTTATGAGCTCCTGTTTAAGGAGGGAGTTATGGTGGCCAAGAAGGATGTGCATATGCCAAAGCATCCAGAGTTAGCAGACAAGAATGTACCTAACCTCCATGTCATGAAAGCTATGCAGGTAAGCGTGGGGGAAATCTTCTTAGAACAGGATAGTTGTCAGGCTTGTGTGGGAAGTGAGACCTTACACATTTGCAATTCTGCTAAAAGCTATTTTCGCTTATCAATAATATTGGGAATGATTTAAACCTTTTCTGTGTTTGTTTGTTTTTTTTCCCCTGTAGTCTTTGAAGTCTCGAGGCTATGTGAAGGAGCAGTTTGCTTGGCGTCACTTTTACTGGTACTTGACAAATGAGGGCATCCAGTACTTGCGGGATTTCCTACACCTTCCTCCAGAGATTGTTCCTGCAACTCTAAGAAGGAGCCGTCCTGAGACAGGCAGACCACGACCTAAAGGTATTTGCAAATTAAATTAATGGCTTAATTATGAGCTGTAAGCCATAATCTTCACAATTATGACAAATCATGGCTTGAACTATCTTGCTTTGCATGTAACGAGTCTATCTCATATTTTTGGTTTCACCTTTTAAGTTGCATTAGTGAAATAAATGAATTCAAAATAATTCAAACTAAACTTAAAGAAACTAAAAAAAAAATTCCCTCTGCAAGGTACAGGCATACAGTGCTTGTATGCATCTTGGCACATAAGACTTGCCTAGAAATGAAGACCTCCAGCAACGCGCTGTCACCACTGCACAGGCTTTTATCTTCACCTGGTATTCCATCTGGGTTTGTGGGCTGCGGCCTCTTGAATGGCGGAGCCACAATGTCACTCCTGTGCATGTGCACAGGAGTCACAAGCACAGCACAGACCTTATAAGAAATGGCACATGTATGCCGTTCCTTCATAGTGCATGAGCTGGTGATGTCACCAGCTGTTACTCACTGAAATATCTACGGTAAACTGCACGTTTTAGGAGATATTAATTTTACCTAAAGGTAAGCTTTATTATAAGCTTACCTGTAGGTAAAAATTAAATGTAGGAGTTTACTACCATTTAAACAAACCAAAAGGCAACAGATGAAGGAAGTTGATTGTTTTGAGTTTACTTACACTTTAACACGCCGTACTGTATGTGCATTTTGAACCACTTGCTGACCAGCTCCTGTACATATACGTCAGCAGTTTAAAGATGCATGTCTCTAACTGCAGCAGCTGCTGCCACAACTGAGGTATCCATCTTTAAAGCCGGCGGTCCTGTTTACAATAATGGTGGTCTCTGCGGCGGATTCACCACGAGATCACCGTTTATCGGTGGCGTGAAAGGGGCCACTCCCACTCCTGCGCCCTCCACAGCTTACTGGAGCCGCCGGTGGAGGCGATCGGGACCTGTCCAGGGCTGGGTATGAAGACGCGTGAGGGGAAGATGGCCACCCATCTCCATACTATAGCAGGGCAGAATCGACATCAAAACGTCACTTCCACCCACACATCTTAAAGGGATATTTGTGTGTGTGTGTGTGTGTAGATAAAAATAAGTCCAAATATGAGATCTGAGGTCTTTTGACCCCAGATCTCATATTTAAGAGGACCTGTCATGCTTTATTTTTTCTATTACAAGGGATGTTTACATTCCTTTTAGTGGGAATAAGTGACCCAATTTTAAAAAAAAACGCCCCGTCCCGACGAGCTCGTGCGCAGAAGCCAACGCATACGTGAGTAGCGCCTGCATATGAAAACTGTGGTGAACCCACACATGTGAGGTATCGCTGCAATAATTTTAGACCTCTGTAACTCAAAACATGCAACCTGTAGAATTTGTTTTTTTTTTTTTGCCTATGGAGATTTTGGGATAGAACGGGTGGTGCATGCTGGTCCATCAGCAGCACAGTGTCCCAGAAGAGGATGCCTGTGGGCTTCACATGCCCACAGGCAAGATGACAACCGTCAGGCTAAAAAAATATAAATTATTTTGTGTGGTGAAAACTGACAGCAGAAGTCCATTTTAAAAGGAACATGTGAGTTGTGTGTCTCTATCTCATCTCTATGCCAAAAAAACATTGGAGACAGTGGAACCCCGCTTTAAGTGGTTAAGATGAGTTTGAATCTAGAATGTGTTCTGGTTGAACTGTTGTGCATGAACTGGCAAGTTTATTTGACATTTTAATTGTAAGTTTATTGAAGTCATATTTTAAGTTCATTTCTGTAAACCCTGTGCTGCACTCGATCAGTTACCTGGTCCCCAGCCATCTCTGTTGACTACAAACTGCCCCCACCCCCTTTCTGATGGGGAAGAGTATTCTGTAGACTGCAGGGCAAGGGAATAATCACCATAGAGGTAAAGCTTTACTTGATCAGGTCAGCCTCCAGTAAGCAGAACGCTAAGCAGGGCTATCGCCATATCCTCTATCCAAATCTGGTAAGACTAGCAGTGGCTTAATTTCACACTGCAGATAAATAGCTAGGAGGCTGTAGACACAGGGGTGCCTAGAAAGTGCGCTGCTATTTTTCCTGACCAAAGGGACCCTTTATTTAAAGCACTGCTTGGGCACAAATCTTCTTTCCCTGTAACGGAAAATCTTTGTTGTGTTTAGTAAGATCTCTGTTTTTTCAGACAGTTTAATAAGCAAGAACACGCACAACTGCTCAATTGAACCCTAGTTAAAAACTATGCTCTTCTATTCAGATATAGCCTTAGAGTAATACAATAGCAGTTACATAATGGGTACCGCAAACAGCATCTGTCAGAGTAAAATGCTATTAAAATCCTGGAGCTGAGTTCACACCTCCGAAGGATGCGGCTTGCAGCAGGGGTCCGGTGCATCCCTGTTCTCCGTTTCAGGGACGAATCGGGGTCAAATTTGGCCCTGAAACTGACGCACAGCGTTCCTGTGCAAGCTGCTCCGCAGCCACAATCTCCTATCGTACGAATTGGATGTGGCGATACCTGCATCCAATTCACATAGGTGTGAACCCAGCCTAAAAGTCATCCTATATAACGGGAGATTACCATTGTTCAATCTCTTCCAGGTGTCTATGGAGAAGGTAGAATTACCCTTCCATGTCGGTTTGCTAATTCAATTTGCTTTGTATGTCAACGCAGATTGACCTAATATGTGCTTATTGATGCGTTTTTAAAAAGTGCCCTCCCACTTTGGTAGTTATGAAAGTCAGATGCATTATAAGTTCCCCTTCACACTGGTGAACATTTCTCATGAACCAGGCATTTACTTTATGTTAAAGATGATGGTTGCATGTTTCTTACCACTTTTTTTTTTTTTTTTTTTTTTTCTTAAGGTTTGGAGGGTGAACGTCCTGCCCGCTTGTCCCGTGGTGAGACGGACAGAGATACCTACAGACGCAGTGCTGCTCCACGTAAGTGTGTGGCTAAGTCCACCTTTTGCAACATGTTATACCTGTATTTAGGGTGTGACGTAAGCAAAATGCCACCTCTTCCCATTGCCCCCCCCCCCCCCCTATCCATAATGTAAAAAACCCTGTTCGGAGAAGAAAAGGTGAGTGCTACCATCAGTCCTGTGTCATGCTAACAGTAAAGCCTCCTGAGACCATGTGTGGGGTTGCTTCTCACCCAAGGGAGTGGGCTCGCAGCCATGAATAAAGAATGGTATAAAAACATCCTCAGAGAGCAACTTCTCCAAACCATCCAAGAACAGTTTGGTGAGGAACAATGCCTTTTCCAGCATGATGTAGCACCTTGCCATAGGGCTCTGGCCATAACTAAGTGGCTTGGGGAATGAAACATGGAAATTTTGGGTCCATGGCCAAGAAACTCCCCAGACCTTTATCCTTGAATTTGTGGTCATTCCTCAAGAGGCGAGTGAACAAAAAACCTCCACAAACTCTTTGCATAAACTTAATGTAATTGTCAAAAAAAAAAAGCTTTTGCTTTTTTTTTTTTTTTTTTTTTTTTTTTTTTTAATTCTTGCAATTATACTTCAGTATAACATAGTAACATCTGACAAAAATCTAAAAACACTGAACAGACTTTGAAAAATAATTGTGCCATTCTCAACTTTTTTGGCCACGGCTGTATGTCTATGTAATTTTACCCAAACTACATATTTATTACATCCATGCAGTGCATGCAAATTTCATGTTAGATCACTTTAAATACAGAAATAAGCTGGATTCTGATCTGACAACCCAAGTTCACAACTGTGCCACTTGCTGCACAGGAAATCCCAAACGGCTCTGCTCGATAAGTTCTCTGCTGGAGCCTTGGCATCTTTATAATATGTAGATGTTATTAAAAAGCATTGTCAGTATAGTGCAGTAACTTAAGGCAAGTCATACATAGGTCAAATTCCAAACTAATTTACTTTTGGAAATTCTGTGATTCGATGGTGCCACTATTTGATTTTGAAATGCAACCAACCAAGACTTCAATTTCACCCCCATGTTGCTACAGAAAATACATTTAATGGTTGGGAATGTGCTTTTCTTTCTGGGAATTTTATTTTCCTGTGCTCATGTGCATTGCTTTTTCAATTATGTTTTTCGCACAATTCGCCCATTGATTAGAAATCATGCGTTTTTTCAGCAATTTTCCAACATGCCTGTTCACTCAAATTCGATGGTCGCACGAAAATCAGCCATTGCCACGGCCCAATAATGGTGTGAAATTTGAATAAAAATTCTTAATTGAGAATTTATTTCACTGGATTTCTGTCAGATCATCAGGCATTTGTATTTTTGCCCATAACTAAAATGTATAAAAGGTGCTGTTCTTAAAATTACCCGTTCCTTATTTCTCACTTTCATTTCTTTATATTACTACAGCTGGTTCTGACAAAAAGGCTGAGGCTGGTGCTGGAGCCGCTACAGAATTCCAGTTTGTAAGTAAACTATTCATCAACAAATCAAGTGAATGGCCTTGTGTAATGTACCTCCCTGTTTTTTTTTTTTTGTTTTTTTGTTTTTTTTTTAAACTAATTATTATTTTTTTTTTACTTATGTTTAGAGAGGAGGATTTGGACGTGGTCGTGGACAGCAGCCCCCCCAGTGATGCACATCAAATTTCATTTGTGAATAAATTTTTGAGACTCCACTTATTTTGGCTCTTTTTTTTTTTTTTTTTTTTTTTTTTGTAATTGCTGTTTGGAGTACAAATGCATAATCTCTTTATAGTTATAAAAACGTGTAAGGCAAAAGCTTGGAAACCTCAGTTAGTAAAATGGATAGAAAACTGGCTAAAAGACCCTATTCAGAGAGTGGTGGTTGATTCATGCTCTGGTTTAAGGTCATTGGTGGTTTCCCAAGACTCTTTTGGGGAAAAAATAATAAATGCACATATTTTTGCAGTCTGGAAAGCATTGCACCCATAATCAGTGGTGTATGAATGATGCGGCCCTGCATGCAGAGCTTTTTTGCAGAAGATACAGTGGAATAACATCCTTTTTGCATTGAGGTCGGCTTGTAAGTTGGAGACATCCTGATTAACCTCTTAAGGACTGCCCCACTGCATATATACTGCTGCAGGGCGGCCCTGTTGTGCGAACCAATGTACCCGTACATGGTTTCGTACACAAGTTGCTAGGGGAGTGAGCCCGATGCGTCGGTCAGGTGGCTGCGATGTCCGCTGGCCACCCACAATCGCTCCTCGGAGGCAGAGAGGGGGATCTATTTTTACACTGGCAGAGTTCAATGAGATCGTCTGTTCCTAGTGATCAGGAACAGCGATCTCTCTACTCCCAGTCAATCCACTCCCCCCACAGTTAGAAACACCTCCCTAGGACACACTTAACCCCTTGATCGCCCCTTAGTGTTAACCCCTTTCCTGCCAGTGTCGTTTATACAGTGATTGGTGGCTATTTTAAGCTCTGATGACTGTAATAATGTCACTGGTCCCTAAAGTGTACGATCTGTCCGCCGCAGTCCCGCGAAAAGACGATAATCACCATTGCTCAAATGCCATAAATCTGTCCCCTATTTTGTGGATGCTATAACTTTTGCACAAACAATCACATGGTTATATGATATCTTTGGTAAAAATTTAGAATACATATTGGCCTAAGCTGCCAATTTTTTGGCGCAAAAAAAACGTAAAAGTGATCAAATGCCACCAAAAGAAAGCTCTATTTGTGGGGGGGGGGGGGGGGCATCAGTTTTGTTTGGGTACAGTGTTGCACAACCACGCAATTGTCAGTTAAAGTGACGCAGTGCCGTATTGCAAAAAATGGGCTGGTCATGAAGGGGGTGCAAAATTTGGCAAATGAGGATTAATGTTGATAAATGTAAAGTTTTGCACCTGGGGCTAAAAATATGCATGCATCTTACACTAGGGGGTGTACAACTAAAATAATTAATGGTAAATAATCTGGATGTTCTGGTAGATCATAAGCTTAATAGCATGCTATGCCAAGCTGCGTTTTCCAAAGCCTGCAAAATCCTTTCTTGTATTAGAAGTATAGACTCCAGAGAGGTATCGTTTTGCCCCTGTACAACTTATTAGTAAGACCTCATCTTGAATATGCAGTTCAGTTTTGGGCACCAGTTCACAAAAAGGATATTGGGAAACTGCAGAGAAGAGCAACCAAACTGATAAGAGGCATGGAGGAGTTCAGCTACGATTAGAGGAACTGAATTCTCTTGAGATTAATGGGGAGGTATGATCAACGTGTGTGTGTGTGTGTGTGTGTGTGTATATATTTTATATATATATGTATATGTATATAATATATAAAATATATATTTATTTTTCAAAAGTGGTCAATTGGTGAACTTTGATGTACAGTTATTGACTTTAATGCCGTCAGAGGACAAGGGGCGTATTCTTTGGAGCGAAAATGTAACCCCTTGGTGCTGTCCGCACCCAAATATGCGCCTCTTGGTGCCGAGCAGCAGCATATCTGCATGAATTGGTGTAAACATAGCTGTGCCTGCTTGTTCCTGGCATGGTTACTGACGGCTAACAGAAAGTACTTGATCGCTGATCGTGTGATAGCCAATCACTTTGTCACATGATCCTAAGCCCTGCCCCAACTCCCAGCATCGTAAACCTCTTAAAGAGCTGGGAGGTTCCGGCGCCAAGAGGTTAACCTCCGAATACTGGAGGCTTTCTTCACAGTAAGCTGTGAAATGTGGAAGACTCCCTGGAGCTGGTTCTGGCTTTTTTTTTGGCCTGGTTTCTTTTCTAAATGTGCAGAATGCACTGGACTGGATACTAATATCGGATTGCCTCTTAAGGTAGTAGGAGGGATTTTGTTTTCTTCCTTCCTTTCTTTTGGCCTTCCTCTGGATCAACTGTAGGTGGTGTAGATTGGTTTATGGAGGTTATTGATTTGCGTGTGTGTAGAACTGGATGGACTTGTCTTTACTTCAACCAGGCTAAGGCCGGTCATAGATTGAGTGAATTTCTTTTCTGTAACCATGTGTCGATTCCCCCATCAACACAGACATTGTTGACAGGGGAATCCCTCCCACCCGAGCCATTGTGTTCACTTTGCGGTGGCTAGGAGGTAGCTGCCCTGCCAGGGGAGAACAGTGATTATTACTAGCAGCTATAAAAGTCGCTAGCAATAATCTTATGTAGAATCTGGCAGGCTGGTTGTACCCAAATTGATCGGTTGATCAACTTTGGCTACATTTAACCTGCCCATACATGATTTGAATCTTGGTCAGTTTCTGCTGAACGGGCTGCAAGTTGAACCATCTATGACCACCTTAACTATAATACTCTCTACTTCAGATTTTTGAATTGCTTCAACTTGTTTTTAGGGCTGGGCGAATGGTTCGGCCCGAGCATAAGTTTGGGCCGAACTTTGGTTGTTAGGATGTTCTAGCAAACACCAAACAATATGGGTCAAATTCGAAAGTCGCCGGAACACCGTTAGTCTGAGACATTAACATGAAAAATCAAGTGTTTATTTTGAAGGCTTATATACAAGTTACTGTCATAAAAAGCATTTGGGGACCTGGGTCCTGCCCCATGGGACATGTATCAATGAGAATTTTTTTTCTCAAAACGTCTTCCAGGACAGCCCATGAGACCTAGGGCTCCTCCTACCAGGACAGGAAACACATTCCCCCCACCAGATAAAAGGGCGGTCCTCCAGGCCCCATGTCAGTTATTAGTGTTTCCTCCGGACGGGGGGTAACATGTTCCAGGAACCTGGTCCCCTAGGTCTCATGAGCAGGGGCTCTGTAAGGCTATTTGGGGGCATATCACTAACCTTCTCTTCTGCCAGAAGCAGCACACCGCTGGGGAGGTTGGTTGTGCTGCTGTCTCCTGTCTCTCTGTGCCTGGAGAGGGCCATGACCGTGGTGATGTCTGCTCCCAAGCGCCTGTAGTCTCTATGTGAGCAGCAGTTTCCTCTTCTCACCCACAGCATGGCTGAAAGGTGTGAGGAGAAACAGGAAGCAGCAGCACTTGAGGGGGCGGAGCTTCTGCACTCCAAGCTGGCCCACAGGAAGTGCCGAGTGATAGGTCACTTCCGGGGCATATGACATCATCATCGGGCGCCGGAGACACTGGTTCCAGTCTTTTTAAGCGGTGCGGATGGGAGACGCTGGTTACTGGTGTGTTTTGGTGGAAAGCAGCCAGGCTGTGGAAAGCTAAACAGGGCAGGATGGACCAGTCTGCAGTTCCTGCACAGGCAGTGGAAGCAGTGCCCAACACCAGCACCTCGCAGGTAAGCCTGAAGTGTTTTGTCACTATCTTGCTATCCCTGTGAGTGTTCCCTCCCCCTCCCCTCTCTGTAGTAGTGGGTTATGGGGACACATTTCTTCCCTCCTGCACGTGGTGTTTCGGAGCGTCAGGGTGGCTGTGAGTCTCATTTGGGGTCGTTTTATTTTATTTTTTGTCTTACAGACCAAGACCCAGGAGAAAGCTCAGGCACAGCCACCTAAAAGGAAATGTGCGGTGTGCGCAAACAAATTGAGCTCCTCTTGGAGCAAAGCAGTTTGTCGCAGCTGTATAGAGGGCCTTGTAAAAGATGACCCGGTTACCTCTTGCCAAAAGATGCTAGCTTCTGTCAGAGATGAGCTTTCGTCCACCTTTAGTTCCTTTAGAACGCTTATTGACAAGCTCCAGACTCCAGCAGAGGGTCCGTCGTCACAGAAGACGACAGTCAGCACTCCGCAGCAGGCGGACAGTGAAGACTCTGAGGCTGAGGTCAGATCTACCCGTTCCTCTCCAGAGGAATCAGGGTCAGAGATAGAGCCCGGGGATAGAGAATCCACTCGGAACTCGAGATTTAAGTTGTCCGTAGAAGATGTGGATGACTTATTGAAGGCCATCTATACTACCCTTGAATTGAAAGAAGAGGAGGTTCAGCTATCCAAACATGATCTCATGTATAAGGGATTGCACAAGAAAAAATCTAGAGTTTTTCCAGTCCATAGCTCATTGATTGATACTATCAAACTGGAATGGGATAATCCTGAGAGAAAACCTTTCTTCTCTAGTAACCTTAAAAGGAGGTTTCCTTTTGATGAGGACACTACGCAGCCGTGGAATAAAAATCCCAAGCTAGACGCACCCCTTTCAAAGGTTTCAAAGAACTCGGACCTAGCGTTCGATGATATGGGTACGCTTAAGGATCCGATGGACAAGAGGGGGGATATCCTTCTCCACAGAGCCTGGGACTCTGCGGTTGGGAACCTCAAACCTGCTCTGGCCTCCACTTGTGTGGCCAGAAATCTGGAGGTGTGGTTAACCCAAATTCAGACTCATCTGTTGGCAGGTACCTCCAGAGAGCAGATTTTGAAGTCTTTTCCTCTCCTCTTTCAGGCAGTAGGTTTTTTGGCAGATTCTTCCGCAGAGTCGGTGAGAATGTCGGCCAGGACCTCGGCTTTAGTGAACTCGGCCAGGAGGAGCCTTTGGCTTAAGACCTGGTCAGGGGACTCAGCCTCCAAGTTACGCCTTTGTGGGCTCCCCTTAACAGGCGATCACTTATTTGGCCCAGGGCTGCAGGAGGCACTGGAACGCACTGCCGACAGGAAGAAGGCTTTCCCAGAGAAAAAGAGAATCCCAGCAGCCAGGAAGTTTTTTCGTGGCCAAGGCAGGCAGCAGGGTCCTAAAGGAAAGGACAGCAGGCCGAAAAAACACTGGACAGGGCACAAAGGCAGAGGCACAGGGGGGGGGGTCCTGTTTAACCCTCCTCAACAGCCCACCAAACCGCAGTGACTTGCGTTCCCCAGTGGGAGGAAGATTGAGGGCCTTTTTCCCACAGTGGGCAGCAGTTACTTCAAGCCCCTTTATCCTGGACCTTGTGACCAACGGGTACAGGCTGGAATTCGCCCACCAACCACCAGAGCGGTTTTTGGTCACCTTTCCTCCCCAGGATCGGGAGAAAGCGCAGGCCCTGGGTCTCCAGATCGGAGACCTGTTGGATCAGAAGGTCCTGATTCCTGTTCCCCAGTCAGATCAGGGCAAGGGATTCTATTCCCATGTATTTGTTGTCAAAAAGCCGTCAGGGAAGTTTCGACTTATCCTGAATCTCCGAGCTTTAAACAAATCAATCAGATACAAACATTTCCGGATGGAGACGGTTTTCACTATCAAAAGCCTACTCTACCCAAACTGCTACATGGCCACGTTGGACTTGAGGGATGCTTATCTTCACATCCCTATCCACTCAGCCTTCCAGAGATATTTAAGATTAGCAGTGAAGATGAGGACAGGGACCCGACACTTCCAGTTTCAGGCCCTCCCCTTTGGTCTTTCCTCAGCCCCACGCATTTTCACAAAAGTGTTGGGGGAAGCCCTAGCTCCACTCAGGCTAAAAGCGATAACTATTATCCCTTACTTAGACGACCTCCTGGTGGTAGCAGCGTCATACCAGAAGCTGTTGGAGGATCTCCAGGCTGTACGGGACTTCCTACAGTCCTTAGGCTGGTTAATAAACGTAGAAAAGTCATCCTTAACTCCGGCCCAGAAGGTGACTTACCTGGGTTACGACTTTTGCTCAGTAGATCAAAGGGTCTTTCTTCCTCAGGAGAAGATTACCAAAATGATCCAATCTATGTCAGCATTGCAGACAAACCAGTCGGTCTCCCTAAGACAGGTTTCGAGGGCAGTGGGTCTGATGACCTCATGCTTTCCTGCAGTCCCATGGGCAAGACTTCATCAACGTCCACTACAACTGTTCCTCTTAAGAAACTGGAACGGGGATGCAAGGTCCCTGGAGTCAAGAGTCCGGCTTCCCACCAGGGTAAAGAGAAGCCTGTGGTGGTGGAGAGCAAGCCAGCACCTAGCAGGAGGTCTCCCATGGTCCATTCCCATTTCCCAAAGGATTACTACGGATGCAAGTTCCTGGGGATGGGGGGCCCATCTCAACAATGCAGTAGCACAGGGAGAGTGGTCCTCGGGGGAGGCAAGGGCTTCATCCAATCAAAGAGAGCTTCTAGCGGTTCACAGAGCCCTGCAGTCCTTTCAGATAGAGATCAGGGGCCACAATCTTCAAATTCTGTCGGACAACGTTGCGACAGTCGCATACCTCAACAAGCAGGGGGGCACGAGAAGCCGGATACTCCAGTCAATTGCCCAGGAGATTCTAGTATGGGCAGAGGGGAATCTGGCTTCAATTTCAGCGGTGCACTTGAAGGGCGCACAAAATTGGTTAGCAGACTACCTCAGCCGTCACCGGGTAGATCGAGACAACTGGTCCCTTCATCCCGAAGTCTTTGCAGACCTCACCAGCAGATGGGGATACCCAGTAGCGGATCTGTTCGCAAACAGGAACAACCGCAAGACGGAAATGTTCTTTTCCATGAACCCAGCAGACCAATCCTTGGGGATCGATGCGCTGGCAAACCCATGGCCTTGCGGCCTATGTTATGCCTTTCCGCCGATCAGACTTATTCCAGAAGTCCTCCGGAAGTTTCTTCTAGAAGAAACAGACCTCATTCTAATTGCCCCGTTTTGGCCCAAGAGGCCATGGTTTTCCCTGCTACAGACTCTAGTTTCAGAGCCTCCACTGAGTCTTCCAAAGAGGGAAGACTTATTGTTGCAGGGTCCAGTGTCTCACCCCCAGGTGATTTCCCTAAGATTGTCGGCTTGGTATCTGAAGAGAAGATGCTAAGCGCCCAGGGGGTTCTCCGACAAAGTAGTCAGGACTCTGGTAGACTGTAGAAAACCAGTAACCAGAGCCATTTATTCCAAGGTTTGGAAAAAGTTTAATTCTTGGTTATCGGAGAATCGGAGACTAACCCACGATATTCCGGCAATTCTGGAATTTTTTCAAGAGGGGGTTGACAAGGGTCTTTCCGTTAGTACCCTAAAAGTACAAGCGGCAGCTATTAGTGTTTTCCTCCAGTTTTCTCTCCTGGAAAATCCCATTGTAGCCAGATTTTTCAAATCAATTTCAAGGGCCAGGCCAGTAGTGGTGAAAAGTTGTCCATCTTGGGACCTGTCCCTAGTACTTCAGGCTTTGGTGGAATTTCCTTTTGAGCCTCTCGAGGAAATCTCAGTTAAACTACTTACATTAAAAGTAGTTTTTCTGGTAGCTATTACCTCAGCACGTAGGGTAAGTGAGCTGCAGGCCCTGTCAGTTAGGGAGCCTTTTCTCACGATTTTTGATGATCGAGTCGTTTTAAAGACTGATCCAGGTTTTTTGCCTAAGGTGGCTAGTACATTCCACCGAACTCAGGATATTGTACTGCCATCCTTTTGTAGTTCACCGCACGGCGAACAGGAAAGAAAGTTTAGTTGCTTAGACGTAAGAAGGATCCTCCTTGCCTATCTTGAGGTCACTAAGACCTTTAGGAAAACCGATGCTTTGTTTGTCCTCTTTTCGGGGGCACACAAGGGAAACAGTGCATCTAAAGCCACACTAGCCAGGTGGATAAAGCAAGCTATCTCTGAAGCTTACAAAATTAGGGAGGTTTCTCCACCTTTTGTCACAGCACACTCAACTAGAGCCTTATCTACGTCTTGGGCTGAGAGGGCTGGTGCCTCACCGGAGCAAATTTGCAGGGCTGCCACATGGTCCAGTTACTCGACCTTCATTAAACATTATCGCCTGGATCTCCTATCAGCGCAGGAGCAGGCGTTTGGTCGTAAGGTCCTGCAGGCAGTTGTCCCTCCCTAGACTGGTAAGTTCTGGCTCATCGTCTCATGGGCTGTCCTGGAAGACGTTTTGAGAAAAGCTGAGTTAGACTTACCGGTAACTCCTTTTCTGAGAGTCTTCCAGGACAGCCGGATTCCCACCCGGTTTTGTCTAAAGTTATGTGTATTATGCATATGTTTTTCAGGGACGTCCTACGGTTCTTGAGTAGACTGACATGGGGCCTGGAGGACCGCCCTTTTATCTGGTGGGGGGAATGTGTTTCCTGTCCTGGTAGGAGGAGCCCTAGGTCTCATGGGCTGTCCTGGAAGACTCTCAGAAAAGGAGTTACCGGTAAGTCTAACTCAGCTTCTTTTTTTTTTTTTTTTTAAACAAACAAAAGTGAAATTCCTTTAAATTTCGAACCTTGGGGGTGTCTTTAGTATGCCTGTAAAGTGGCGCATTTTCCAGTGTTTAGAAAAGTCCTTGCACAAAATTAAATTTCTAAAGGAAAAAAGTTCATTAAAAGTAATGACGGCTATAGTGAATTGTTGGGTCTCGGCAATACAAATAAAAGTCATTGGAAAAAACTGCATGGGATCCTCCAGTCCATTACCAGGCCCTTTGGGTCTAATATGAATATTAAGGGGAACCCCAAACTAAAAGTGAAAAAAATTGCATGGAGCGTCTCCCCAAATTCTATATCAGGCCCTTCAGGTCTGGTATGGATATTAAGGGGAACCCTGCACCAATTTTTTTTAATGTCGTAGGTGTCCCACGCAAAATCCATACCAGAACCTTTGGGCGGGCCACATGGTAATGTACCCGGCTGACCCCGCCCCCTCTGCCACAGGGAAGTCACCGTGCTTCCATTTACATAAACGGGTGGCCCGACACCATAGGGAAGTGACCGTGCATTGGTCACCGTTTGTCCCTGCCCTCAGTTATAAAAAAATTAAATAAACTGCGAGGACTCGTCATTACGGCAGGTGCCTCCCATGGAGGCGGATCGGTGGCGATGTGCAGGGTTTTTTTTTTTTTATATAAATTTGACACATTTGTGAAATGGTATGTTACTATTTCAAACAGGGGGGTGGGATCTGGGGGTCCCCTTGTTAAAGGGAGCTTCCAAATTCCGATAAGCCCCGGGCAAGGGTTGTGGGGATGAGACCCTTGTCCGTGCTCGGATAAGGGTCTGGTATGGATTTTTTGGGGGGACTCCATGCCCTTTTTTCTTAAATTTTGGCATTGGGTTCTCCTTTAAAATCCATACCAGACCTGAAGAGTCCATTTTTTTTTTTTTTTTCCAATGACTTTATCTGTATGGCCGAGACCTGACAATTCACTATAGCCGCTATTACCGTACTTTTAAATTACGTTATCTCCTTTTAGGAATGTAATTTTGTGCAGGGTCTGTTCTAAACATGGGGAAAAATGCGCCACTTTACAGGCATACTATAGACACCCCCAGGTACAAATCTAGATAAACTGAATGGTAAAACCCCTTGCTCTGGTGAGAAATGTGAACATGGCCCAAGATTTGGCCATTTATAGTAGAGTGTTAAGGCGCTGCTGCAGGTATGCCTGCACTTTGTACTTGTTCAAGAAACTCTTTTAGACTTGCACAAAGGTGATTACAGTGCAAAACGGAACACTGATCCCTTAAGTGGGGTACACATAAGAGAGGCAAACAATCGATTTTTTTTTTTTTTTTTCTTCTTTCCCCTTGATGTTTGTTTTACAGCAAGTCGGACCTGTCTGTAGTGTGGTGTCTAGTATAGCTTTCAAACCACACAATAGGTCATGAGCAAATTTTAAAGTGGTGGTAAAGTCCGTTTTTTTACAAAACTCACTCACAGGCTGGGTTTTTATAAGACCCCTTTCACAGAGGTGATTTTCTGGCATTTTAACACTAGAAATAACCTCTAAATACCTGAAAACTGCCTCCCATTCATTTCAGTGTGTCTTTTCAAACTGGGGCGGTGTGCTTGTGGGACGTTGGGAAAAGTCTGTATACAATGCTCCCAAAACACCCTGCCCATTGAAATAAATGTGCAGCGTTTTGGAAGCGCCGCAACACGAGCGCTAACCCCTTCAGCTGCTAGCGGGGGTTAAAAGCGATCTGCTAGTGCCTGAAAAGTGACGCCTAAACGGCGCTAAGCCGGCCGCGGCTCATTGTGAAAGGGATTTTGCACAAATGACCCTCGAGGTCTCTAATGTGATAAATCTCCCTGCCTGTCGTGTGCCTGCGCGGCTCAGACCACATTTATGGCCTGCTCTGTGTGCTGCTGCGATGTGACTCCTGTGCGTGGGAGTGACCTCACCCTAGCACAACCAATCAAGTGGATGAAGATCGCAAACCCGGAAGAAAGACTGGGCGAAGATTGGAGTGGCCGGGGACAAAGGAGAGCGCAGTACTGGAGGGCTGTGTTTGTAGGCAAGTCTGTCATAATTTACTAGTATGCAATGGGGGACCCATTTGTTAAAGTGGTAGTAAAGTCTATAGTGCTTCTTTTTTATTATTTTTTTTTTTTTTTCTTCACAGAAAAGGGGAATACACAAAAATACTTTTAATCTGATAACTGCGGTTAAAGCAAATGTAAAGCTATGCTTAAATAAACAAAAATGCTTTATTTATAACTTTCTCACAAATCTTGTGAATTTTTTGCTTTGATAGACAAAATATTGCAGTATACCAGAACCTTGCTAGCGTATCTTATAAATTCATTGTCAATTTAAAAGTTGACATGGTATTAAGTAGAGATGGTCCAGTGTGTGTGGCTTATGTCACTGGAAATTTTGTGTTTCAGGTTCTGCTATCTGCACCCTAGTACTTGAACAATGGAGATTTAAAAGCATAGTTCTGGAGCTGAATGTTGCCTTTTAACCACCTCCCTACTGGCCACTGTATAAAGTCTATACGCCCCTGTTAAAATGTCAGGTTTCTGTGATGGGGGGGAAAAAAAAATAACAACAAAGCCTGGGGAATGCCCAGGAAAAAACCTAACAGTATGCGTTAAAAACAGGGGTTTAGTCCGCATGCATTTGCAAACGCATCCGTAAGCCACAGAGCCTCGTCAAGGCACCCTGATATCTGTGGTCCTAACACTAAACTAAGAGTGTCCCCACAGTGGAGGCACATACATTCTAATGGGTAGATGAGGGCAGGTGAACTGAAGGGGAGCCACCCCTTCTTAAAGGTACAGGAGCACACCAAACCCCCAGCAGATAGCACAATGGCTGCAAAGGTGTTGGTGCGTTGCTGGACCAATACAAACACTATGTGATAACAAAAACTCGCCACCGCCCCCATCTACAGCTGGCTATCGCAGTAAGAGGCATTGGAAGGCTAAAGCAGATAACAACAAAGCCTGGGGAATGCCCAGGAAAAAACCAAGCCTACTTACCACCAGCTTGCAGACAACCAAATTAACCTAACAGTATGCGTTAAAAACAGGGGTTTAGTCCGCACGCATTTGCAAACGCATGCGTAAGCCACAGAGCCTCGTCAAGGCACCCTGATATCTGCAATGGAAAAAAAAAAAATGAGACAAAGATCAATCTTTTCAGAACTTTGTTCACCTTTTAAGGTGACCTATAAACTGTACAACTCAGTTGAATAAACTAAAATAATATGGTTGCATAAGTGTGCACACCCTTAAACTAGTACTCTGTCGAATCCCCTATTTTTTTATTTATTAGAGAACTCAGTATTTTTGGGTATGAGTCTATCAGCATGGCACATCTTGACTTGGCAATATTTGCTCACTCATCTTTGCAAAAACACTCCAAATCTGTCAGAGTGCGAGCGCATCTCCTGTGTACATCCCTCTTCAGATCACCCCACAGATTTTTCATAATTCAGATTCAGGTCTGGGCCATTCCAAAACTATAATCCTCTTCTGGTGAAGCCATTTCTTTGTGCATTTGGATGTATGCATTGAAATGCTGAAAGATAAAGTTCCTCTTCATGTTCAGCTTTCTAGCAGAAGCCTGAAGGTTTTGTGCCATTATTGACTTGTATTTGGAACTGTTCATAATTTCCTCTACCTTGACTAAGGCCCCTGTTCCAGCTGAAGAAAAACAACCCTAAAGCATGATGCTGACACCACCATGCTTCACTGTGGGTATGGTGTTCTTTTGGTGATGTGCAGTGTTGTTTTTGCACCAAACATCTTTTGGAATTATGGACCTTGGTTTCATCAGACCATAACATAATCTGCAGAGATAAGTGGGCAAATATTGCCAAGTCAAGATTTTTTTCTTTGTAAGAAAAGGCTTCCATCTTGCCACTCTATCACCATAGCCCAGACATATGAAGAATACGAGAGTATGTTGTCGCATGTACCACACAGCCAGTACTTGGCAGATATTCCTGCAGCTCCTTTAAAGTTGGCGGCCTCCCTGACACATTTTCTTCTTGTCTTCATCAATTTTGGAGGGATGTCTGGTTTTTGGTAATGTCACTGTTGTGCCATATTTTCTCCACTTGATGATGCCTGTCTTTACTGTGTTCCATGGTATATCTAATGCCTTGGAAATTCTTTTTTACCCTTCTGACTGATACCTTTTAACAACGAGATCCCTCTGATGATTTGAAAGCTCTCTGCATGGCTTTTGCTGTAGGATGCAACTAAGAAAATGTCAGGAAAGACCACTTTTATTTGGGGGTTAATTGGAGGTACTTTAAATGATGGCAGGTGTGTGTACTGACTCCTATTGAATGTGATTGCTTAATTCTAAACACCGTTCCATCACCAGTTATAAGAGGGTGTGCACACTTTTGCAACCACATTTTTATTTATTTTTTACCACTTAAAAAAATGAAAACCAATTTAAAGCTCCTCCGTCACTTTGTGCTCATACTACAATGACCATGAGCTTATATCAGAACTGCTTAACAAAACCATACCTCTATTCCCATTCCCCCAAAAAAGGTGCCCCTCCTGCCGGCGTATATGCTGCAGGGAAGGTACAGAGTGAAAAAAAGATGTATCCTAAACCCCAAAGGCTACCATTCATTCAGTTTATGAATGAATGGGAGCCTCTATGCAGAGACTTCAATCTATTAAGCATTGCAGCTGAGCCTGCAGAGAAAGGGACGGAACTCTGTTTTCAGTCCTTTTCTCTGTCAAAAAAAAAAATACAATTCTATTTTTTTTTACATATCTGTTTAAAAATAACTAAAAAAATCATAGGGTAGATTTAGGCATGCCTCTAATTTGCCCTTGCCTCTGAACCCCATTTTGCCAAAAAATGCACAGCAACTGCATGAATTGCACGCAGTTGCGGGGAGTTTGTTGAGTTTCCCCGTTAATTTAAATGTGTAGCATTTGGCAGGCGGCATCACTATAACTCAGGTCAACTTTACCATGGGTACAAAGCATTGCAGCCCTAGCATATAAACACCCCCATCTGCTGCCTATTGCAACTTGAGGGGTGTGGTTGGAAGGTGGCAAACGCAGCTCCATCGTGCATTTTTGCTGCCCCAGTCCCATTCATGTCAGTTATGCAGCAGCAGCTGCAAGGACACGGCCACTGCTCCCAACTTGACATCCGTGTGGGTGCATGTCCCTGAACTCACACTGTCTGCGTTTGGGTCCATGAACCTACACCTGCATGGATGTTAGATCTGTCTTTGTAGCTGCTGCGTCCCAATTAACATGAATAGGACTGCCTGCACAGCGATGCACAGAATACCTGTGCATCCCCGTGCATGTATACACCACCCTCTATGGTCGTACGCCTTAGCACACCCCACTGAATGAGGTGTTAGCAGGAATTACTTAAGTTTATATTGTGCCTTTATGTGTAAAAATAAGGATTTTAGTGGGGGGGGGGGTTTTTTTTTTTTTTTTTTTTGTGAAAATAGTGAATTGATGAACATTTGTGCAAAAATCAGGAGGCCTTAAAAACCAGTAGTACCTTTTTATTCTACTGGTCATGTGCTTTCAGTACAGGTCATGAAAGCTTTAAGTGAAAAATGAAAACCTCCAGATATTGATATTTTTTTTCCCCCATTTTGCAAAAGGGCATAATTTAAGGTTAGGCTTTTATATTTAGTAGGCATTTAGTAAAGTTTGCTGTGTTTTTATCTGCTAATAATGATTTTAGTGTATTTTTAGCGAAAATATTGTTTTAATAAACATTTGCGTAAATACCGTGGGGCCTTAAAAAAATCTGTAGCACCTTCTTTTTATTCTACAGGTCATGTGCTTTTAGAAAATATATGGTTTGGGGGTCTTTACAAATTCTAAAAGCTGTAAGGGAAAAATGAAAACCTTCAGGATTTTTTGAGAAATTTGAATATTTACACTTTTGCGTCTGTTCAATTTTCACCATTTTGCAAAAAGGCGCAATTTAAAAGTTACAAATATTTATTAACTCCAATACAGGTTAAGCTTTTATATTTAGTAGAATTTGCTGTGTTTTTCTCTGCTAATAATGATTTTAGTGTATTTTTAGCAAAAATATAATTTGATAAACATTTGTGCAAATATTGTGGGTCCTTAAAAATCAGTAGCACCTTCTTTTTATTCTACTGGTCCTGTGCTTTCAGAAAATATATGGTTTGGGGGTCTTTTACAAACTGGTGAATTAGAGTACATGTGAAGGCAGCTCCTCTTAGATCCCTTTCACAATGGCTGCCCATGCGTTAGCCATAATCACTCCCAAAACGCCTCTGCCCATTGAAATGAGAGGGCAGCATTTCTGAAGCGCCTGAAAAGCGATTTAAATAGCTGTAAACCACTGCTAAAACGAGCGGTGCTTTTTGGGCGATATTGGGGCGCGTTTTAAACTGGTTAAAAACTCCCGTGTTGCCTGTCATTCATTTCAATGGGCAGGGACGTTTTGGGAGTGCTGTATGAAGCGTTCCCAAACCGCCTCAAAGATGCTGCTTGCAGGACATTTTCTAACATCCACAAGCGCACCACCCCAGCACTCAGACTTTCACATTCGGGCGGCATGGGATGCAATTTTCATGTGCTTTGCAGGCACTATTTCTAGCACTAAAATGCCTGAAAACGGCCTCAGTGTGAAAGGGGTCCTATAAAGGTCCTAAGTACCTAATACAGTTATAAATACACAAGGAAACGGGCGCCTCCTTCTTATGTAAATTATTTAGGTAAATGTAATTTGGGATAGAGAGAAAAGAAAAATGAAAAATGTTGCACTCATTTAATAGGGATAGCTATAATGCGTGTAATTCTGTGGAGTATCAGTAACATCCAGGCTGGAGGTAACTGATGGATGAAGTGGCTGGCAGAGTTGATGTGTGACAGCGTGTTTAGCTGACACCAAGGGAGTGAAAGGGACACTTCACATATCCCACTCCTCTTTTCCCAAATTCGGAACCTGTGCCGCCCATTGCTCCCTGCACCTGGCTACAGAGGGGGAGAGACAGGAAAAAGTTCCTTGTATAGTTCCGATTAATGTTTTTTTCATGGCTTTGTCCAATATAATATTCTCCAGCATTGAGGACCTGGGACACGAAAGTGTGTCTCAAATGCAGGTAGCGAAAGAGTTGGGGATCGGGCAGGTCAAAAGCTGTGTAAGGGGCCCAAAAATTTCTGATGGCTGCCCTGATCCCAATTTAACTTTTAGGCCAGTATTTTGGACAACTTTGCAAAATATTCAGAAGACTGCATGAAGAGACGTACCTGGATCCTTCAAAAACAGCAGCATATCATCCATATACAGTGCTAAACATTCTTTAACGCTCCCAACTTCCAGGGCCCCTACCTCAGGGGAAGAACGCAGCGCCACTGCCAATGTTCAATCGAGGAAAGAGAAAACGGGAAAGGCAATAAAGGGCAGCCCTGCCTAGTTAAGTGTGCCCAATGCAGATCTAGCAGCTGCGTTCCTGCCTCTGGGATCTGGATACATCAATTGCCCTGTGGAAGACGTCTAGGTTACGTGAGTATGTTTGGCTTGAGGTCCACAGAAGGGACCAGACTCCATGCGGGCTCTTCGGGAGTACCAAATAACCAAAATGAAAATGTATGGAGATGACTGCTCTGGGTGACCGATGTGCATTGCAGTATTTTATCAAAGTTTGGTGCAGTTTCGCACCTTTTTGTCTTTTTTTTTTTTTTTTTTTCCTGTCCTGAACAGATATCTGTTTGTTTAACTGCTTCAGCCCTGGAAGATTTTACCCCCTTCCTGACCAGAGCACTTTTTACGATTCGGCACTGCATCGCTTAAACTGAGAATTGCGCAGTCATGCGACGTTGCACCCAAACAAAATTGACGTTCTTTTTTCTCTTATATTCACCGACCGACACAGCTCCTCTCTGTAACAAATGGGTTGTTAGCCTTATCACTAGGAGAATACTAGGCATAGTTGTAATACAACACTCAGAACTCTTAGTTCCGCCCAGGGGGCGGTCCCTTGGGTAACAACCCCCCTGTCTGCAGACAGACCTCAGTTTTATTTTGCCTAGTAAAGGAGAAAGACCTAGGAACCCTGCGGGCCCATCGGTCCGTGTTTTTTTATGCAGAAGCTTGGCTTTTTGCGCAAGCTGACTGATCCTGTGATCTACTATCAACAGCAGGCTGGATACCCTTATCCTTGTAGTCTCCCCAGTCCAGCCATCGAGCGTGTGCAGGTCACAGCTACGGCTCGGCAGGCCACGACGAAACCTCAGCTCCAGAGGTGGTCGGTGAGCTTTTATGCTCCGGGGCGTACATATGACCGGGCTACTGATGTCTGAGTCACAGTATGCCGAGGCCTAGCAGCTACCCTATACTGATTAGGAGTAGTCCTGCTGTGGAATGTCTCCCAGCTCTTCAGGACTGGTAAGTACAGCTCTCCCTGCCTCGGTGGGGCTGAGCAGCTGGGCATTCCCTGGGAGGTCGATTCGGAGGTTCCTCTCCTCCCTCTCTAACCTCTCCAGTCCCTATCTTCCCTCCCCCCCTCCCTGGTGGGGTGCTGCATGTGGCTGCTGAGCGGTGTATGTCTGTATATACAGGGATCTTTGTGGGCTCTCACCTGAGATGCTGGCTGGCTGGGGGTGTCCTGGGTTCTGTGGGTTATGCTCCCGGAAGGTGCCTGTGAGGATCTGCTGTGGTCTGGTGCGGTGCTGTGTTTCTGCTATCATCTTTGCTTTCTGTACCTCATGGAGCTGCTGGCGGCCATTTTAGGTGTGGGCAAGGGCAGATTGCCTTCCTGGACTCCAGCGGCCATTTTCCAAGTGATCTCCTATTCAGGACACTGGCAGCCATTTTCTGGAAGTCTGAACACGTTCTCAGTGTTCTCTAGCAGCAACATGACTCGTGTGTGCTCACAGCCATTTTCCCTGTGTTTCCTGTCTGTGTACTGGACGCTGGGCAGCCATTTTATTGAAGCTAAAGCACTTTTCTAGAATCTTTTAGCACTCATTCTAGCAGCTGACACAGACACAGTTTTTTGTTTCCTCTGCACTTGGGAGCACTCAGGGACTACAGGCACTACTTGTGGACAGCGCAGAACTCCTCAGGGTGGTGAGTCCGGCGGAAAGAGCCCCTCAGTCAGCGGTGGCAAGGAGGGCGGGACTGTCACTGTCCTAAGTCCACTTCGGGTGGCAGACAGGATAGGGTCAGCATGACTTCAGAAACTGGTGTTTCTTCCCCCGGAATCCAGGCAATTGTAACCGGGTCACCTGCGGATTGCGCAGTACCCATGGACACCCTGACGGCGGTCCTCAAATTACTCGTTGCCAAGATGGAGGCGGTGCGTGGGAAGAAGGTGCACTAAAGAGGCCCCTGCCCCCCACCCCCCGTCCTCTGGGGAGAGCGCTGACGCAGACTCGGGTCCTGCTGAGGCTGGTGACCCCTGTTCTGTCTTGTCAGATGACGCTGACCAGGGCCGTTTCGGACCGGAGGAGGAGTCCCCGTCCAGGTCCGGGCGCGACAAAGCGCTTGTTGGAGCACTTATCACAGCTGTGCATGATTCCCTGAAGATTCAGGAGCCAGCAGATTCCTCTGCTGATGTACCGGTCCCTTTTGGGTCCCGCAAGCCAGCATATTCACCTAAGGTGTTCCCGTATCTGACTTATGTTGACAAGTTTATTTACAGGGAATGGGGTCGCCCGCAACGGACCCTTGGTCCCCAAATACATGACGGTGCGTTACCCTTTTGAGGAGAGCCTTCTCAAAGATGGTCGGCTCCTCCGGTCGTGGACCCCCCAGTATCCAGGTTAAATAAAGTAACCACGATCACGGTTGAGGGGACTCCTGCATTCAAGGATCCCACGAACAGAAAGGCAGAGGCAGTGGCTCGTTCCTCGTTTACGGTGGGGGGGGGTCAGCCGTGTGACCAGTACTGGCATCCACACTTGTGTCGCAGACACTGACTGAGTGGGCAAAAGTTTTGCACCGCGAATTGGGAGAGCAACAGGCTTCTCCTGTCTGCGTGGAACTAGCAGACCAACTAGTGCAAGGCCTTAAGTACATCTGTGACGCGGCCCTGGATACTCTCCCTCTGTTATACAGGGCTTCAGTGTCAGCTGTGGTGCTGAGGCGCCTGATTTGGCTAAAATGCTGGTCTGCTGACCAGGCATCCAAAAAAAGCCCGGACGGATCTTCCCTTCCTTGGCAACCGGCTCGTTGGAGCCTCATTAGATGACATTGTTGAAAATGCCACCGGGGGTAAGAGTACACTACTCCCACAGGCCAGGAAGGCTAAGGAGCCACGCCGTAGGCAGGGGCCCTCCTTTTCCGCTCACAAACGTTTTTTTTTTGTCCGCCCGGAGCTTCGACAAAGCGTCCAAGCCCGACAGGACGTCCACGGACGATCAAAGTCGTCTCTGGAACCGCAAGCCTAACAAGCCTGCGAATAAAAAGTGCTACCGCACGAAGATTGCCCCCACCCATATCTCGGGCGGGGGGTCGCCTTCGGGAGTTTGCAGCACGGTGGTCCTCACGGTTGTCCGACCAAAGGGTCGGCGATCTGATTTCCACAGGCTACAAGTTTCTCTCTTGGCCGCCAAACAGTTTCTTCCCCTCCAGCATGCCCGTATCCCCGGCTCGCCGGGAGGCCCTCTTGGGGGCGGTAAGGGATTTGCTGAAGTGCGGGGTGATTGTACAGGTTCCGGAATCAGAAGCTTCCAGGGATTCTACTCAAATCTGTTTGTGGTTCCCAAGAAGGAAGGGGTACGGCCTATCTTGGACCTAAAAGCCCTCAATCACTTTGTAAAAGTGTAGAGGTTCCGAATGGAATCGGTGCGCTCAGTAGTCGCTGCACTCCATCAAGGGGACTCCCTGGCGTCCTTAGACATCCAGGATGCGTACCTGCACATACCCATATGCCTTCGGCATCAAAAGTTGCTGCGGTTTACAGTCGGGGAAGCCCACTACCAGTTGTGGCTCGTCCCTTTGGTCTGGCTTCAGCCCCCCGAGTCTTTATCAGGGTATTGGATCCAGTGTTGGCGTTGCTACGGCAACATGGGATCGCGATCATGCGATACCTAGACGATCTTCCGCATCAATATTAGACGAGGATGTGGCGATCACCATGCAGACCCTGCAAGAATTTGAGTGGCTGTTGAACCTAATGAAGTCGGTGATTGTGCCGACCCAGCGTCTGGAGTACCTAGGCTTGCGGCTGGACTCCAGGGAAGCGAGAGTGTTTCTCCCTTCATGCAAATTGCAGACTCTCAGATCTGTGGTAAAACAGCGGATGAACCACAAGTGGTCGTCGCTCCGCTTTTGCATGCGAGTACTGGGACTCATAGTAGCCTCCTTCAAGGCAGTACCTTATGCCCAGTTCCACACCAGAGTCCTGCAGAAGAAGATTTTGACAAAATGGGACAAATCTCAGTTGTCCCTGGATCGAGAGATCCAGGTGAGTCAGTCAGATACTCACTGATCTGGTGGTTGAGGTCCCTGTGATTCAGTCTGGGAAATCGGTCTCTCTACATGGTCGATGAGACTGCAAGGGCGTCTGATCAGGACCCAGTCAGACAACGCCACGGCCGTGGCATAAGTCAATCACCAAGGGGGGACAAGAAGCTCAGCCGCTGCACGGGAGGTCGCTCACGTACTTTGGTGGGCAGAGCGACACGTACCGGCCCTGTGAGCCATTTACATCCCGGGAGTGGAGAACTGGCAGGCGGACTGTTTGAGTCGACAGGTTCTGGACCCTGGGGAATGGTCATTACATCCGGAGACATTCAGGTTACTGTGCCTGAGGTGGGGCACACCAGGCGTGGATCTGCTGGCCTCCCGTATCAATCGGAAGGTGCCAGGATTCGTGTCCAGGACAAGAGATCCATGGGCCGACGCGTCAGATGCGCTGGTGGCTCCGGGGGGTCAGTACTAGCTGATTTACGCCTTTCCTCCACTGAAACTGTTACCACGTCTGCTTCGCAGGGTGGAGGCTGTGGGGATCCCAGTGATACTGGTTGCCCCAGATTGTCCGCAGCGTCCCTGGTGCGTCTGGTGGCAGATGCTCCCTGACGACTGCCGCTGCGAGAGGACCTTCTGTCTTAAGGTCTGATTATCCATCCTGCTTTACCATCGCTGATTTTAACGGCATGGCTTTTGAGAGCCAGGTGTTGAGGAACCGGGGTCTGTCGAAATCGGTGATCCCAATTGTGTTGAGAGCACGGAAATCTTCTCGGAAGATGTACCATCGTACCTGGAAGGCCTACATCTCCATGTGTGAGGAGAAAGGATGGCATCCGTGCTCCTTTTCCATATCCAGGATCCTGCTTTTCTTCAGCAAGGAGTAGACCAGAAATTGGCATTAAGCACCATTAAAGGGCAAATTTTCAACATTAGCTGTCTTTTTTCAGCGACCCCCCCCCTGGCATCTCACTCCTCAGTGAGTACCTTCGTTCAGGGGGTACGACATGTAGTCCCTCTGGTGCGGCCACCGCTACCCCCTTGGGATCTAAACCGGGTGTTGGCGCTACAAAAACCGCCATTTGAAAATATCAGGGAGATTCCCCTGTTGACTTTCCCTGAAGGTGGCCTTCCTAGTGGCCATCACATCGGCCAGGAGGGTTTCGGAACTGGCGGTCTTGTCTTGCAAGTCGCCCTATCTGGTTATCCACAAGGATAAGGTGGTGTTGTGTCCGCAACCGTCTTTTCTACCATAAGTGGTCTTGGCTTTTCATATCAATGAGGACATTGTATTGCCATCTGTGTCCTAAGCCGAAGCACCCTAAGGAGGTGGCCCTTCGCGCTCTGGATGTGCTTCGGGCTCTTGAGGTGTATTTGTCTGCCACAGCTCCCTTTTGGAAGTTGGACTCACTGTTTGTTTCGGTGGCTGGTCCAATGAAAGGCATGGCGGTCTCGTCGGTCGCCATTTCCAGGTGGATCGGACAGACTGTAGCGCAAGCCTACACCTGGAAGGGGCAGGTGCCCCCCTTTCCGGTCACGGCCCACTCCTCAAGGGCAATCGGAATGTCTTGGGTTTTCCGACAGCAAGCGTCTGCCGCTCAGGTGTGTAAAGCGGTCACCTGGTCGTCTGTCCACACGTTTACCAAGTTCTACAATGTTGATGCCTGTTTTGGCTTCAAAGTTTTGCAGGCAGCCATGTAGTTGCAATTGAATATGCAATATATTTTAATTTTTTATTTTTATTTTTATTTTTTTTATTTTACTGGTTTTTCGGGAAAAACACAGTACTGTTATGTTAATGCACTGTTGCATTACTTCCGCAGTTTGATGCGGTTTTGGGTGATCACTCCTGTTGGGGATACCCTGATTTTTGTGGTGGTTTTTCCAGCACTGTTGTTTTTTTGTGGGTAAAGTTTCACTAGTTCCCACTTGCCACGGTGGATGAAGTTTTTATGCTGTTTTCCCACTCCTCGTTTGGCACTGCTTGGGGACGTCCCATTTGTTACAGAGAGGAGCTGTGTCGGTCGGTGAATATAAGAGAAAATAGGATTTTTTGTACTCACCGTAAAATCCTTTTCTCTGTAATTCACCGACCGACACAGCACCCGCCCCTCCTTTTATCTATGTTATACTGCTTGTTGACGTACTGAGGTCTGTCTGCAGACAGGGGGGTTGTTACCCAAGGGACCGCCCCCTGGGCGGAACTAAGAGTTCTGAGTGTTGTATTACAACTATGCCTAGTATTCTCCTAGTGATAAGGCTAACAACCCATTTGTTACAGAGAGGAGCTGTGTCGGTCGGTGAATTACAGAGAAAAGGATTTTACGGTGAGTACAAAAAATCCTGTTTTTTCCCCACAAATAGAGCTTTCTTTTGGTGGTATTTGATTACCTCTGCGTTTTTTATTTTTTGCGCTATAAACAAAAAAAGAGCGTCAATTTTGAAAAAAAAAAAAACGCATTCTTTTTTACTTTTAGCTATAATAAATATCCCCAAAAATATATAAAAAAAAACGTTTTTTTTTTCTCAGTTTAGGCCGATATTTATTCTTCTATATATTTTTGGTAAAAATAAAATCGCAATAAGCGTATATTAATTGGTTTGCGCAAAAGTTATAGCATCTACAAAATAGGGGATAGTTTTATGCCATTTTTATTATTCATTTTTTTTTTTACTAGTAATGGCGGCGATCTGTGATTTTTTTTTTTTATTTGGGACTGCGACATTATGGCGGACATGTCAGTAAATTTTGACAAATTTTTGGGACCATTGGCATTTATACAGCGATCAGTGCTATAAAAATGCATTGATTTACGATCTGTCTCCTCTCCCCTCAGAGAACCGGAAACTTAGTGTTTACACACTCAGATCCTGGTTCTTCGTGTGCCCCGACCGATCGCGGGAGCCCAGCGGTGATTGCGACCGCCGTGCACTCGCATCGGATCCGTGGGCCGAGCAGGGGGCGTGTGCGCCCCTAGTAGACAAAAAGGGAAGTGACGTAACATGATGGCGATTCGCACAGCCGAGCCATGTTGCCGCCATACAACTGCGGCCGCTGGTCGGCAAGCGGTTAAAGGCTAAGTTTGCGTTTTTCCCTAACTTCCAGCTCCCCTACGTACCAATATAGCATTAATGTACTACTTTTGCAAAAATAAAACCGCTTTCCATGGATGTTTAACCACTTGCTTACTGGGCACTTAAACCCCCCCCCCCCCCCTCCTGCCCAGACCAATATTCAGCTTTCAGTGCTCTCACACTTTGAATGACAATTACTCAGTCATGCAACACTGTACCCAAATCATTTTTTTGTCCTTTTTTTCATACAAATAGAGCTTTTATTTGGTGGTATTTGATTATATACCCAATTCTATACCCACAGTTGATCGAGAGGAAGGTGAAAAACCCCAGCAGAGCATGATCCAATTTGCTAAAGCAGGGGAAAATCCTTCCTGATCCCCCGAGAAGCAATCAGATTTTCCCTGGATCAACTTTACCTATAAATGTTAGTACCCAGTTATATTATGTACATTTAGGAAATAATCCAGGCCTTTCTTAAAGCAATCTACTGAGCTGGCTAGAACCACCTCTGCAGGGAGTCTATTCCACATTTTCACAGCTCTTACTGTGACGAAACCTTTCCGTATTTGGAGATGAAATCTTTTCCTCTAGACGTAAAGAGTGCCCCCTTGTCCTCTTTGTTGACTGTAAAGTGAATAACTCAACACCAAGTTCACTATATGGACCCCTTATATATTTGTACGTGTAGCGGCCATAACCCCTTGAATTAACGACCTTGAATTTTCTGGGCTTACCAATTACCTCCTCGTAGCTTGTCGTTCGTTGTCTAGGGGTTCCCAGGGTTAGTACCCAGTAACTTCAAATGCTGACACACAAAAGTCCTTTTGAGGATTTTTATTTTGCAGGGGTAACATCCAACTATAACACAGTCTCAATCGGGAATAGAGGGCACGGGTGATAAAACTCAGGCATTTAGAACTGCTGACATCAATTGAATGTCTTAGGTAGCCCAGAGAGTAGCCACTTGCAACTGGGCTCTTCACTGCTGGATAAACCTCTAACCATAGATTTAGCAGCCAACATGTGATCTGGAAAATTTGCAAAGTCTCTGCCACAGACTAGATTTTAACTGAACATAAGTCTTCTTGGCGATACTGTGAGAAGTGTGGATTCTCTAGTGTCCATACAACTTCAGCTCCCAGGCTCTTACTGAGCAGCCAGCTTCTTGGCCCTCCTCCGAAGAGTCCTCCCCTGGTCGCTTGTACGAATTGCCGTGTCTCTCCAATGCCGAGAGCACACCGGGACACCTCCGAATCCTCCTTCAGTTACTGGGCCTCGAACTAGCCAGTTCCGAGGCTCGGGAATGGACGGATACCCACCCAGACCATGAGGGCCTCTGTAGCTGGTCAGGGTGACCATGCTTACGGGGACGGCAGACACCCCTGGGTTCGGGACCCCTTACGGGGTTGGACCGGAACCAGGAATCAAAGCAGCAGCCGAACCCTGAACACGTGACTTCAGCATCTTAAATACCCCTTCCCAGACTACACAGCGGGGCCAGACGCGCCCAGTGATTTGGCTCCTAGAAAGATTGGTACCTAACACGTCCAACCAGGCTTGGTTTTCAGCCTGTCACAGGTGCCTCACTGCACCTATGACCAGGCAGAACTCCAGTACAGCCCAGCCAAACTAATGCCAAAGTGAAAACCTGTACAATTGACCCCCAGAACTCTGTTACAGTTCTGGAAAACTAAATTTACATATATAGTGCACACTTTAGAAAAACTTTTGCAAAATCCAAGTATACCACGTCCACCGCCACCCCTCTGTCCAAGGTTTTACTTACCTCCTCATAAAAATAAATCAGGTTTGGCTGACGACTTCTGTCTTTCGTGAATCCATGCTGGCTGCTGCTTAAAATATTTGTTTCCTGCAAGAACTCGTCTATGTGGTCTTTTATTAATCTCTCCAGTATCTTCCCAACTATAGAAGTTTAACAGGTCTATAGTTACTTGGTAAAGACTTTGTTCCCTGTTTTAAATATAGGCACCACATTGGCCGTGCACCAATCCAGTGGTACTATTACTGTCATTAATGAGTCCCTAAAAATTAGATACAATGGCTTTGAAATTACAGAGCTAAATTCTTTTAGGATCCGTGGGTGGATGCCACCAGGTCCAGGTGCTTTATCCACCTTTTTATTCTGTCTAAATATTTCTGGACCATATCACTTTTGAGCCATTGTGGATTTGGGGCTGTGTCACTACCACCCCCACTATGGACATGAGCTCCCCCATGCTCCTTTGTATACACAGAGCTGAAGAAAGTATTTAATAAATTAGCCTTCTCTTTGTCCCCAGTCACCCACTCTAGATTATTTTGTAAAGGGCCTACATGCTCAGACTTGACCTTTTTACTATTAATATATTTGAAGAATTGTTGGGGGTTTGTCCTACTATCTTTTGCAATCTGTCTTTCGTTTTGAATTTTTGCATCCTTGATTTCCTTTTTACATATTCTGTTATATTCTTTGTAACATTTAAATGACACTAGTGTTCCTTCATTTTTATATTTTTTTTTAAAAGCTTTTTTCTTATAGTTTTTTTTTTTAACTTTGGCCGTGAGCCACATAGGTTTTATTTTTAGCCTTTTAAACTTATTGCCCATGGGAATATACTTTGCAGTGAGTTCACAAACAGTCTTTTTGAAAAATTAGCAATTTGTCTTCATAAATGTTGGCCACAATTTATACTGCTACATATCTTTGGTAAAAATAACCCAAATTAGTGGATATTATGTGGTCTGTGTAAAATTTATAGAGTCTACAAGCTATGGTGCAAATCGTAACAAAATTATCACATCTGATGTACTGAGGCCTATCTCATTTCTTGAGACCCTAACAAACCAGGAAAGTACAAATGACCCCTTTTTGAAAAGTAGACATTCCACGGTATTTAGTAAGAGGCATTGTGAGTTATTTGAAGTTGTCGTCATTTTTTCCCCACAATTCTTTGCAAAATTAAGATTTTATTTTATTTATTTATTTTTCACAAAATTGTCATTGTAATAGCTTATTTCTCTCACATGGAATGTGCATTCCACAAATAACACCCCAAAATACATTCTGCTACTCCTCCTGAGTAATATGATACCACATGTGTGGGACTTTTTCACTACCTGGCCACATACAGAGGCCCAACATGCAGGGAGCACCATCAGGTGTTCAAGGAGCATAAATTACCCATCTAACTTGCTGACTATTACACTTTTGAAGACCTTACAGCACCAGGAAAATGGAAACGCCCACAAAATGACTCCATTTTGGAAAGCTAACACCCCAACATATAATCTGAGGAATAATGAGTCTTTTGAACGGTTTATTTTTTTTCCAGAAGTTTTTGCAATGTGTGGGGAAAAAAAAATCATTTTTCTCTTTTTACACAAAGTTGTCCGTTTATAAGATATTTCCAACACATAGCATTTACATAGCAAAAATGACACCCCAAAATACATTCTGCCACTCCTTCTGAGTATGGCACTACCACGTGTGTGAGACCTTTACACAGCCTGGCCGTATACAGCGATCCAACATGCAAGGAACACCATCAGGTGTTCCAGGGACACATAGCATGCACATACCAAGAATTACACCCCAAAATACATTATGCTGAGCAAAGGGTAAACAAAAGATTACCTGTGGTTTTAGTAGTGCAGTTATCCACAGGAGGATTGCACTGGTTCAGGCAGCAGGCAGGGACTTGGTCAGCAACAGCGAACACAATTTTTCAGACAGCAGGCAGAGATATTGTCCAAATACAGTGCAGGCAGAGATATTGTCAGCAGTGCCAAAAATATTGGTTCTAGTAGTAGGCAGGAACATGCTCCATGTGCTGTGGTCAGTGCGACAGACAGAGACATGACAGCAGTAAGTCTTACAGGCAGCAGGCAGAAGTAGGGCCTCGTTCAGGACAGAATGGGGACAGGGGTAGAGGCTTCTCCCACCAAAATCTTTTTGAAGCCTCTAAGTCTCCAGACCCTAATCTAGGAATGAGAAAACAAAGAAAATTGTTTTCTTCATCCAGAAAAACTATCCTGGAGCCCCTCACATATGTGAGACCCCTGTGTTGAATCCCACTAGTCCAGTTGCAGGGTACAAGATCAGTCCAAGAGGCAGGCAAATAACATGGTCAAACAGTCCAGGGTCAGTTCCAGATCAGGCAACGGTATGTACAGAATCGGCAGGCAGAAGCGTGGTCGAATAACAAGCCAGGGTCAGTTACAGAGCAGGCAGTGGCATAAGGGATGTGAATTAATAGAAGGTAGGGAAAATGGCGCTCCCTGTGTTTTCAAGGGATGGATTTTAACTGTATTTGACTAATGGTGAAGTAGTATGGTAGGGTAAACACCTAAATACAGGCAGGGCTACTCATAGGCCTATCACCGTTTCCTACACAGGGTATCAAATGTGTTATAAACCCTTGCCCTGTATGCCAAGTGCTGGAAATAATGGAATGAGCTGAGTGTAGGGGGGGTTTTAACCAGTAATGTGTGAAACTTCCACATCTAATATACCAAACTGCAGGTGAATAAAATATATGTGCACGGGGGAGAGAGAATACCTGGCCTAATAACCCCTAGGCTGTATCTCTAACCTCCCGTCAGTGTAATAGAGTGCAACCCAACAAGTGTGTGGATAATAATATCCAATTTAAGTGACTAGATGGTATATAATAAGTATACCTTTAGGCCAGTGAAGCCCATACATATATGTCCAGACTGGATAATTAATGACAGTGAAAAAAACCTTCAAATTAGGTGATAACAGTAGAAAATGCCACTCAGAGATAAGTGGCAGCAGTGAAATAAACCCACTCTATTTGAGTGATAGCAAGAGAAATACCACTCTTAATAACCAAGACACAATAAATGACCCAAAAAGCAGGCCCACAAGGGATGTGAAGGTGTGTGAAGGCAGGAAGTGAGGATTACGTTTACCATACTTCACTAATAATTTATTGAAGTATGGTAACGGCGAAAACATTCACCTATGCAGAGGCCTTGTTGGTAAGGACATTGTACACAATAATAAGATGTGTCTCTTCTGACTCCTACTGGTACACACCCTACATCTTTTTTGACATCTTTGGCCTGTTGGTTTGGGATGGATTTTATCAGGAAAATGGTGTTCGGAGAGTCGACTAAGATCGGACTAATCGGATGTTTTTTGGTGGGCCGTTCAGGAATATAAGGGCAGTGTAAATTTCCTCCTGGTAGCCAAGAAAGGGTTGGGGGGTTTTGGGTGGAGTTGCGGTAAATGATATAGGAATTGAATATGGCCAATTGAAAAAAATGAATTGCTACTTTTTTATACCAATGGTATGTCTGTCTTGTGGCAAGGTATGGTTCGAGCATTTGGTCGTTTAAGTCGACTCCCCCCATAAACAAATTGTATTCATGGATGCATGTTGGTTTTTGGATGGGGCCATTCCTTCTGGGGATTTCCACGTAGGTGTTATTGTGGATCGAAGACAACATGTAGACATCCCTTCTGTCCCTCCACTTCACTGCCAGAATCTCCTTGTTTTGCAGACTTGCTGTTTCTCCTTTTCTCAACTTCTTATTGACAAGACTTTGAGGAAAGCCCTTCCGGTGCTTTTTTACCTTGCCACATGCTGGCGTCTTCTTCCAGTGAAGGTTGTGGAACAGGGGCAGAGATGTGTAGAAGTTGTCTACGTATAAATGGTAGCCTTTCTCCAGTAGGGGGGTATATGAGGTCCCAAACAACTTTCCAGCTGGATACCAAGTAGTCCGGGCAATTAGGGGGCTGCAGCTGGGTGTCCTTCCCTTCGTAGACTATGAAGGAATATGTGTACCCTGTGACTCGGTCACATAATTTGTACACCTTCACCCCATAGCGGGCCCTTTTGCTGGGGATAAATTGCTTAATTTTAATCCTGCCGCTAAATTTAACACGGGACTCATCCACACATATGTGTTGGTCCGGGGTAAACAACTGGGGGAATATTTCTGAAAAATAATTTAGTATTGGCCGAATTTTGTAAAGGCTGTCATAATTTGGGTCATTGGGAGGGCACTGGGTATTGTCACTGAAATGTAGAAACCTCATGATCATCAGATACCTGGTTCTGGGCTTTACCGCGGAGAAGAGCGGCATGTGGTGGATGGGGTGGGTTGACCAATATGAACGCAATAGATTTTTTTGGTGAGTCCCATATTAAATGTGAGGCCCAAAAAAACCTTGAACTCCTCCACTGTTAGGTCTCTCCCCTCGTATGGACGGGCATAATAGGATGTTGGATTTTGCAAAAATAAATTGCTGTGCATACAGGTTGCACTGGGCCACATTTGACGCCAACATGTCCTCCGGAAAAATTAAATAAAAAAAAAATGAATTGAGGTAAAATTCTCTGTGTCCACCTGGACTCCTGGCTGGGCAGTGAAAGGGGGAATGTTGGTTTCTCCTGAATTAGAAGGAAGCTACAAGGGGTTCTGAAGGGCACAGGGAAGGCTGACATGGGTCCTAATCCTTTGGGGCTGAGGTGACACCCCACTGGTACTTGGCCTTTCTTGCCGAGGCACTGCGCTGCTGGTGGATGGCACTGCCTCCTCACCAGAACGCCTTTGTTTGGAGGGCTGACTATCTTCCTCCTCTGAGTCTGTCAGTGTTCCACTACTGAGGACTGGCTCATAATTTACGTCAGAATCCGAATTTGAAAGGGAATCTGAAAAAGAGAGCGCCCGTTGCTCTCGTCGGCCATAGAAAGAAGTTGGTATGCCTCCTCGGCGGGAAAAAAAAAACTTTTGGACATGGTTGCTGGTGGTGATGAAACTGCACAGGTGTGTGCTAAGCCTGCACTGATGAGCACAGATGTGCACTGATTGATGGCACAGATGGGCACTGATGAGGCACCACAGATGTGCACTGATTGCACAGATGGGCACTGATGAGGTGGCAGAGATGGGCACTGATGAGTCGGCACAGATGTGCACTGATTGCACAGATGGGCACTGTTGAGGCGGCACAAATGGTCACTGTTGAGGTGGCACAAATGGGCACTGTTGAGGCGGCACTGATGAGTCGGCACAGATGTGCACTAATTGCACAGATGTGCACTGATGAGGTGGCAGAGATGGGCACTGATGAGGTGGCACAGATGCGCACTGATGGGCACAAGTGGGCACAGATGGCACTAGCTATAGTGTATACTGTTTTTTGTACTGTAAAATTCACTTCCAATTCTTCACAGAAGCTCTCTCTCCTCACACTCGGTTTCTGTGTGAGGAGAGAGAGCCGGCAATGAGAGATCTCATATGTTCACATCTGAGATCATCTCTTATTGGCCACGGCGATCGCGCTGTAAACGGCTGCTGTGATTGGCCATTTACAGCAATCTAAAGGACACGTCCAACACAGATTTTCATGAGAGCGCGCGGGGAGCGAGGAAAGGGGATGACGTCAATAGACGTAGTCCCGGAAATGCAGATCCGTGCTGTAGCCGTCATTTGGCTATAGCGCGGATCTGAACTGGTTAAAAACCCTGCTTCATTACTTCTGCCTTCCTTCCTGAACAGACTTTAGGTCATGACACAGAAAAGGAGTTGACCAGCTGATCTCATTAGCACACACCCTGCATCATCTACCCTCAACTGGTCAACTCCTTCTCCTGTGTCATCACCTAAAGTCTGTTCAGGAAGGAAGGCAGAAGGAAGGGCCTCATCCTCACAACCAGGCCGGTGGTTGTGGGGGTTTGCGGGCAGGGGGCTTATCGGAATCTGGAAGCCCCCTTTAACAAGTGGATTTCCAGATCCCCCCCCCCAGTCCATGATGTCACAAGGGGTGGTAGCCATTCATTAATAGTTTCTTTATAGGAGTAGGGATGGCAATTCCAATTCCAGCAGATGTGATTTTAAGAGAAGTATTGTGGTTGGTCAGAGGTATGCCTATTTCTAACTCCCAAAGCTGTCTTCTCTGACATACCTCAGTTTATACATGGGTCAAGAAGTTATGCAGCATACGTGTCTGCTGGTTGGTTTCTCTATCCACTCTTTTTCTAGACAGGGATCCCTGTCAAGAATACAGAGGGAGTTCTCGGAACCCTACAAGAGATTGGACTGGCTAGTCTTTCAAAATGGGTCAGCTGACTCCAATGCGAATCCTTGTGTATTGGGGGTTCAATTCATCACGGTTCAGGATACATTGTTTTTACCACTCCAGCATCCTGGTGGTAGGATGCTAGGTAATCCTGGCTTTTCTCTCTTCATCTCTGTGTTTCAATGCCTGATGATCAGGCCCATGGTCTCTCCCACCCCTATACTGAGGTGGGCTCAATGGAGAAGGCTTTCTGCCCTGAAAGGGTATTTTCTCCAATATTGATCATACACCCAGCTATTCATGTCTCGCAAGCAGACAGATGAAGCCTTGGGTTCTGGCACAGTTATAAATCTGTGCTGCAGAGCTATTTTCAGTGCATCTCCCCTGTCGGGAAGTTGTTTTGAACATTCTGGTTTTCTGACAAGCTCTTTTATGCTCCCTTTGCCTTTTATTACCTGACAGAAGGCTTTTTTAGTCTTCAGCGAGGCTGAACAACATCACTGTGATGTTCTACATCAGGGGGCAGGTCAGATCCTGCAGGGTCAGTCCACTGAGAAGAGGTAGAAATTACTGTGATCTGGATAGAGTAGAATCTCTCTATCATCTCATTTGAGTCTACATTCAGAACTTCTGGGAAGGACCCATATTCTGTGGCCCAATTGGGCAACAAGTGGTTCCTACATCCAGGTTCCTCCAAGTGGATTTCATCTATGGACAAGATATCAGAGTTAGACCTGCTAGCATCTCCTTACTATTTACAAGCTGGAATGCTTTCCCTAGGGGCCTGGACCAAGCCCTAGGTGTGAATGCTTTGACAGATTATGAAAGGTCTCAGAAGCCATATGCTTTCCCTCCAGTCCGATCCATATACTATATTTTGGGTTCTGTTGCTAAAGACCATGGCAATTATCGCAGTAATTCTCCATTGGTCAAACAAGCCTTGGTTCCTGCTTTTGATGTAAGGTTATCGGGTTGCAGTCCTTTCTCTCAGGTTGGATCTGCTGCTGCAGAGTGCAATACTCCATCCTTGTTCGTCTCTTCCATTTGGAGTAAGGATTGAGCCATGATGTCATTCTCTAAGGGCTACATCCTTAGCAGGAAGTTTGCCAGAATCAGGACCCTTTGACAGTTTGTTGCTCCAGATAAGATCTCTTTCAGTCCAGTTTTAAGTAAAGGTTCGGTCATGAAGGCAGCCTCTCTAAGGGTTCTTTTTTCCTCAGGCAGGAGGTTTGCCAGTGTGACAGGAGTGACTTTGGGTCAGGGGTTTGTGGAACTCAGCTTGCCCTGGAGAGTTCTGGAGGCTCCTTGTCCAACTTCCCCGGACCCTCTTATAAATAGTAAAGTAAATCACCCTGTGTCTCTAGGGCACAGGGTATATGAGTACCCCACTATAATCTGTGCTAGTCAGATTCAATGCTGTATATATAATGTGTGCTGTCTCATGCTGTTGGATTATTTGCTGTGATTCGTTTGGGGTGTGGCTGTATTCCAATATTCTATTGTGTCTGTCTGCCTTAGATATTATGGGATGTTTATCTCTATGGAGGGAGGGGGGATTCCTCCAGCAGCCCCCCTGCTAAGACTGTTTACTGATGAGAAGTTAAACACACCTGACCTGTGTGTCCATTGTCATTGGACAGTTTAACCCGCCCTGTGTTCCAAGGGTGGGGGGAAGTGATTTGAAGAGGGATCTGTATAACATGTGCTTGAATAAAGGAGTCTGTTGGTTTTTACCCTACACTGGTGTTGTCTGGTGACTGGGTGAGCTAAGGGGTCTTGGATTGTGTGGTACCGGACAGAGGAAGTATTTACGGCAGGCATCTGGAGTACGGGGGTCCGTCACAGCCAGGATCTGGACCTTTTTGCCATGAGGGATCCTTGTTGGCATTCTGCCTAGTATGGGTAGTGTTTATATCCATACTGGGCGGCCATCTGAGGATATCTTTGGCATCCTATGAGAACAAAGATTTGTTCCTCCCATATGCAGGGCCACCAAGGATAACTGGTTCCATGCCATGGGTATTGGGATACTTCGAGCATGCTCTCAAGCTACAGCTTTGCTCAAAGTTTTAGGACATATTGTCACTCTCTCTAGCAGAACCAGGGGGATGGTGATATGATCCAGAATCATTGCTGGATGGGTCATTTCAGCTAGCCAATAGGCTTATAGAGCTTAGGGCCTGAGTTCTACAGAAGCAGTGACAACACACTCAACCAGGAATGTGTAGGCTTTGTTGAACTCCCTGTGAAAGGGATCCAGGAATATTTGTAGGGGGTGACATGTCTTCCTTTGAAGGCTGTTCTGGCTCATGGGGAGTAGCTAACATTCTTATACAGTAAGTATCTATCCATAAGATTTCTGTTGGCTAAGTGCTATGTTGGAAACCTTACGTTTGTTCGGCATCCTACCCTTGTTTCTTTTGGGCTAGTTAGTTCCCAAACGTATGCTGCCATGGAGTCTGTCAGAAAAAGGAAAAATTTCCTATCAAATACTTACTGTAATTTTCTTTTCCTGATGGACTCCATGGCAGCAGGAGTTCCCTCCTAGTGTCAAGAGTAGGCTAGTTACGAAACACGGCCTCTGGCTCAGCGCTAAAATTTATGGGAGTGGGGTCAAATGAGGTAGGAGCGAGGACAGGGCTACCCAAGTGCATGATGCCATAGAGTCCATCAAAAAAGGAAAATTATGGTAAGTATTTGATAGGAAATTTTTTAGTTTTATCAGATGACCTAAGATATTACATGGAAAGGCTTACTGCTCCACACATTTTCGTATTTACCAACAAAGCTGATGAAAATGGATGTTGTGAATATTTTGCTTTTCTTTATAAAGTCTACATTTACATAATGGCACAGTCCTTATCATAGTACCTAATGAATTACTTTTAGACATTTCTGGTGTCATACTAGTGAAACACTGGCTCTTAGTTTCTGGAATACAATGATATGGCTTTTATATACAAATTTAATTAAAAATAATACACTTGGCAAGCCATGTCAAGTTGTGTCTCACAGCACATGAATATATGGCTTCACCTGTCAAGCAGCAAGTGTTCGCATAAATTTTATGCTTCAGTGCTGTCAGATGCTGAGTCCTTTCCAAGTCGTGTTACGTTTTCTTTCTGTATAAAAAAAAACAAGTACATTTCAGTCCTCATGCACATAATATATTAGAGTAGAAAAGTCTGTTCATTTGAATCCACATAAGTGAAAAGCAATTTGTTATGCAAATTTGGCAAAGTGGCAGTGTCAAACCTAACTGAGAAAAGAGAATGAGGGGAAAGAAATAAAGCAGCTACTGAAAACAATTACTGTACATACAATTTTAACAGTTTAGAATGCTTTTCAGGGAAAATAATTTTTCTAAACCAGTGGTCTCCAAACTGTGGCCTTTGCTTACATTTATCTGGCCCTTATGGCACTATTCCTCCCACTGACACCAACGATGAGGCACTATTCCTGCCACTGAAACCAAAGATGGAGTACTATTCATTCTACTGACACCATAGATGGGACACTATTCCTCCCACTGACGCCATAGATGGGACACTATCCCCCCCCCACTGACGCCATAGATGGGACACTATTCCCCCCCCACACTGACGCCATAGATGGGACGCTATTCCCCCCACACTGACGCCATAGATGGGACGCTATTCCCCCCACACTGACGCCATAGATGGGACGCTATTCCCCCCACACTGACGCCATAGATGGGACGCTATTCCTCCCACACTGACGCCATAGATGGGACGCTATTCCCCCCACACTGACGCCATAGATGGGACACTATTCCCCCCACTGACGCCATAGATGGGACGCTATTCCCCCCCCACTGACGCCATAGATGGGACAATATTCCCCCCACACTGACGCCATAGATGGGACGCTATTCCCCCCCACTGACGCCATAGATGGGATGCTATTCCCCCCACTGACGCCATAGATGGGACGCTATTCCCCCCCACTGACGCCATAGATGGGACGCTATTCCCCCCCACTGACGCCATAGATGGGACGCTATTCCCCCCCACTGACGCCATAGATGGGACGCTATTCCCCCCCACTGACGCCATAGATGGGACGCTATTCCCCCCCACTGACGCCATAGATGGGACGCTATTCCCCCCCCACTGACGCCATAGATGGGAAGCTATTCCCCCCCACTGACGCCATAGATGGGACGCTATTCCCCCCCCACTGACGCCATAGATGGGACGCTATTCCCCCCCCACTGACGCCATAGATGGGACGCTATTCCCCCCCCCACTGACGCCATAGATGGGACGCTATTCCCCCCACTGACGCCATAGATGGGACGCTATTCCCCCCCCACTGACGCCATAGATGGGACGCTATTCCCCCCCAACTGATGCCATAGATGGGACGCTATTCCCCCCCCACTGACGCCATAGATGGGACGCTATTCCCCCCCCACTGACGCCATAGATGGGACGCTATTCCCCCCCACTGACGCTATAGATGGGACGCTATTCCCCCCCCCACTGACGCTATAGATGGGACGCTATTCCCCCCCACTGACGCCATAGATGGGACGCTATTCCCCCCCCACTGACACCATAGATGGGACGCTATTCCCCCCCACTGACGCCATAGATGGGACGCTATTCCCCCCCCACTGACGCCATAGATGGGACGCTATTCCCCCCCCACTGACGCCATAGATGGGATGCTATCCCCCCCCCCCCCCACTGACGCCATAGATGGGACGCTATTCCCCCCCACAGACGCCATAGATGGGACGCTTTCCCCCCCCCACCACTGACGCCATAGATGGGACGCTATTCCCCCCCCCCACTGATGCCATAGATGGGACGCTATTCCCCCCCCCACTGACGCCATAGATGGGACGCTATTCCCCCCCCACTGATGCCATAGATGGGGCGCTATTCCCCCCCCACTGACGCCATAGATGGGACGCTATTCCCCCCCCACTGACGCCATAGATGGGATGCTATTCCCCCCCCCCCACTGACGCCATAGATGGGACGCTATTCCCCCCCCCACTGACGCCATAGATGGGACGCTATTCCCCCCCCCACTGACGCCATAGATGGGACGCTATTCCCCCCCCCACTGACGCCATAGATGGGACGCTATTCCCCCCCCCACTGACGCCATAGATGGGACGCTATTCCCCCCCCCACTGACGCCATAGATGGGACGCTATTCCCCCCCACTGACGCCATAGATGGGACGCTATTCCCCCCCCACTGACGCCATAGATGGGACGCTATTCCCCCCCCACTGACGCCATAAATGGGACGCTATTCCCCCCCCACTGACGCCATAGATGGGACGCTATTCCCCCCCCACTGACGCCATAGATGGGATGCTATTCCCCCCACTGACGCCATAGATGGGACACCATTTCCCCCCCACTGACGCCATAGATGGGACACCATCCCCCCCCCCCACTGACGCCATAGATGGGACACCATCCCCCCCCCCCCCACTGACGCCATAGATGGGACACCATCCCCCCCCCACTGACGCCATAGATGGGACACCATCCCCCCCCCCCCACTGACGCCATAGATGGGACACCATCCCCCCCCCCCACTGACGCCATAGATGGGACACCATCCCCCCCCCCACTGACGCCATAGATGGGAAACCATCCCCCCCACTGACTCCATAGATGGGACACCATTCCCCCCCACTGATACCAACGATGTAATGCCCACCAGCATTATGTAATTATTTTACTCCTGTTGACCTCCAAATCTGAGGAATTTTCTACTCCTGTATGCAGAGGGCGGCATTCTGGCGTTTCTTAGGGACTGGCCTTAAGTACGATCAAGGGTTGGATTTTGGCCTTAGCATTCCTCTTTCAGAGACCTATTGATTTACATTTCTTGTTGTGTGCCTTTGTACAAGGAGTCACACGTTATGATCCACCCCTTAAGACTCTGTGGGACCTCAAATTGGTACTTCTGTATTGAAGAAGTCGCCATTTGAACTCATCCGGGTTATTCCCTTAGTCTTTTTTACTTGGAAATATATATTATTTTCCTGGTGTTTGCCATTACTCTGGCTTGGAGAGTTCAAAATTGGCTCCTTTTACCTGTAAGGAACCGTACCTCGACAAGGTAGTTTTAAGGCCTCAGCTTAGATACCTAAGGTGGTGTCTTAATTCTTTTTTAAGCAGGACATTGTGCTCAGATGGCAGGAGACAAGGCTCTTAATACCTTGGATGGGATTTATGTAGTCAAGACTTACTTAAATTTGAGGGCTGCAATTCTTGATCTGATTCTCTTTGTGCTTACTGAAGGCCTGAGGAATGATCACGCAGCTTCCAAATTTAGCATTTCTTGATGGCTCCATCAGTTTATTTCTAAAGCTTCCAATCTAAATGTCAATCTTCCCCCATTCTCAGTAATGACTCATTCTACAAGGCATGTTGGTGCTTCCTGGGCTTTTTGTCATCAGGCTTCGGTAGTTCAAGAAATGGATGTTCATGCCTCTGATGATGCTTTGGTCAGTAAGTCTTGCAGGGTTTTATCTGAGGTTCTAACCTGTTATGTTTAGTTGTTTGTAGTAGACATGTGCGATTTTGTTTTGTTACGCATCGAAATTCAGATGTAACCGAATTTCTGGATCACAGTAGTAACGAATTTGAAATAAATGATAACAAAATTAATTATTTAAAAATGAATTTGAAATGGAAACATTTTGCAATACAGTGATACCTTGGTTCACGAACGCTTCTGTTTACAAACAACTCTGTTGAGGAACAGAAGAGCTCACAAAAATTTTCTCCGGTTCATGAACTCCGCTTCGGTTCACGAACACGAGCCGCGGCCACCTTCCCTGCTCTGACACGTTCAAATTGAGACGAGCAGTGAACCTGTCCACTCAGATAGGGGTTTCTGCCCCCTGACTACCATGAAGGTGGGCTCACTTGATTTACATTGAACCCTATGGGAAAAACTGCCTCGGTTCACAACCAATTTGGTTAGTTTGTGAGTCATTTCACAAATTAATTTTGTGAACTGAGGTATAGAGTAAAGCCCCATACACACGGTAGGATTTTCCGATGGATTCTGTCCTATCGGACAATGTTGTCGGAAAATCAGACCGTGTGTAGGCACCATCGGACAGTTTCCATCAGATTGTCTGACGGACAAAGTCCTATCTCCTGCTGGATAGATTTTTTGACAACAAAGTCCGATCACACCAAATCCGATCGTGTGTAGCGAATTCCGACCGAACAAAGTGCTACGCATGCTCAGATCACATTACAAGACCAAAGCTATTGGCTACTAGCCTCTACGTAGTCCGGTCGTAGGCAACAAACGTCACCACGTTCAGAATGATCGGATTTTCCGACAACTTTGTCCGACCGTGTGTACGCAAAACCAACATCAGACAAAGTATGACGGACATGGTCTGACGGACCTGGTCCTCGGATAATCCGCACGTGTGTATGGGGCTTAAGATATAAAATTGAAATAGGATGATTATTCCTACTTATGATCGGCTGCTGAATAGAATAGAAAAGAACAGTATAGAATAGAAAGAATATAGCCATCTTCTGAAATTCAAATTTTTGACTAAATTAATTTACCTGAAATTATTCAGATGAATCCAAATTTCTGAATCACAATAGTAATGAATTTCAACTAATCTGAAATAAATTGTAATAATTAAACAAATTACTCATATTTGAAAATAAATTTAAATTGGAAACATATTGCAATAAATACAGTAAAGTATAAAAGTGAAATAAGATGATGATTCCTACTTGGTTAATAGAATAGGATAGAATAAAAACATGATAGGACAGAAATAATATAGCCATCTTCTGAAATTTGGATTTTTTGACAAAATTTTCATTATCCGGATATTCAGATGTATCTGAATTTCTGAATCACAATAGTAATGAATTTCAATGAATCCGAAATAAATTATAATGAAACAAATGATCCGAATTGGAAACATATTGCAATAAATACAGTAGGTTATAAAAGTGAAATAAGATGATGATTCCTACCTAGGCTGCTTTAGAGAATAGAATAAAACAGAATATGAAAGACTAGAATAGTAAATAAAGGAATAGAATAGGGTAGAATGGAATAGAATAAAATAGAATATATCCATCTTCCGAAAATTTGAATTTCGGAAGACTGCTATATTTGTTCTATTTTATCCTATCCCATCCCAAGGCGTCATCATCTTATTTCACCTTTTTACCATACTGAATTTATTGAAAAATGTTTATTTCAAATTCAAATTAAAACATTTTATAAGAATATGCGAAACAAATTCTGAGAACGAATCATTTGTAACATAACGAATAAGACAAAACATTTTTTTTTTTCCATTGTACACATCTCTAGTTTGGAGCCTGTTGCCCTGTTACCATGTTACCCTGTTGCCATGTTGCATGAGTACATCACAGGACCCAGGGATCTTACATCTCTTCCTTTGCTGTTCATGGCTTGCTACAAAAACTGAAGCCTTCCCTAATGAGATGGGAGTTATTATGCCTAGGAGGTTATATACTGTCTTTTCTTTTTTTTTTTTTTTTTCCAGTGTCCAACATCAGAAGGTGGCAACTAACCCTATTGTACTGGATATAAAAGAGCACCTGTCATGGCTGTTTACATTCCTTTTTGACAGCAATAAAAGTGATAATTTTTTTTATTATAGACACACACACACACAATCTTTTAGGTGGAGGGAAGTAAAAAAAAAAATAATTAAAATAATATGGTTAAGGATGTGCACGTTTATGCTTTGTTGAAGCACCTTTTTGATTTTATTATTATTTTTTTTTTTTTACGGCACTCAGTCTTTTTTGGTATGAGCATGGCACATCTTGACTTGGCAATATTTGCCCACTCTTTGCAAAAACACAAATCTGTTAGATTGCGAGGGCATCTCCTGTGCACAGCCCTCTTCAGATCGCCCCACAGATTTTCAATCGGATTCAGGTCTGGGCTCTGGCAGGGCCATTCCAAAACTTGATCTTCTTTTGGTGAAGCCATTCCTTTGTTGATTTGGATGTATGCTTTGGGTCATTGTCATGCTGAAAGATTAAGTTTCTCTCCGTGTTCAGCTTTCTAGCAGAAGCCTGAAGGTTTTGTGCCAATATTGACTGGTATTTGGAACTGTTCATAATTCACTCTACCTTGACTAAGGCCAGTGCCGATCCTGACCTCCCTGGGGCCCTAAGCAAAATTCTGCTAAGGGGCCCTCTACCTTACCTGTGATGCCGTGAGCTATGTAAACCATTTGCCACACAGTCACACCTGACACTTCAGTGCTCCCAAAACAATCCTCCCTCCTTTAAACAAAACAGTCAAAAAATAAGTACAACCATATAGAACAGAATGTGGTTCAAACAAACAATATTTATTGAATACATCAGGGCCCCAGAGAGCCCCTCCTTACACAGGGTCCCCAGAGAGCCCCTCCTTACACAGGGTCCCCAGAGAGCCCCCTCTTACATTAGTGTCCCCATAGGGCCCCCTCTTAACATTAGTGTCCCAAGAGAGCCCCCTCTTACATTAGTGTCCCCATAGGGCCCCTTCTTACATCAGTGTCCCCAGGGGGCCCCCTCTTACATTAGTGTCCCCATAGGGCCCCCTCTTACATTAGTGTCCCCAGAGAGCCCCCTCTTACATTAGTGTCCCCATAGGGCCCCTCTCTTACATCAGTGTCCCCAGAGGCCCCTCTCTTACATCAGTGTCCCCAGAGAGCCCCTCCTTACACAGGGTCCCCAGAGAGCCCCCTCTTACATTAGTGTCCCCAGAGGGCCCCGTCCTTACATTAGTGTCCCCAGAGAGCCCCCCTCTTACATTAGTGTCCCCAGAGGCCCCCCTCTTACATCAGGGTCCCCAAACAGCTGACTCCCCCCCCTTGGTGGAGGTGGGAGGCGGCGATCAGCAGCTCTATGGTGTCCACAGGCAGGAGGATCTCCCTGGGGCTAGTAGTTCCATCTCCGAATGTATCCAGAGGGGAGGGGCCTCTGACCCGGGCATCAGCAATAGTGTTCAAGCATAGTGAAAGTGAAACTAATACCTGCCCGGGTCAGAGGCCCCTCCCTTCTCCTCCCCACTGTCAACACTGACACTCGGGAGAGTACTACAAGCCCCAGGGAGACCATAGAGCTGCCGATCGCCTTCTTCCACCTCTCCCCACTGCACTCTAAATGGCCAGCCAGAGGTGCAGGGGGGATGCTGGGTCTTGGGGGCCCCCCCACAGCGGCGGGGCCCTAGGCAGCTTGCATAGTGTGCCTATAGGGCCGATCGGCTCTGACTAAGGCCCCTGTTCCAGCTGAAGAAAAACAGCCCCAAAGCATGATGCTGCCACCACCATGCTTCACTGTGGGTATGGTGTCCTTTTGGAGTTATGGCCAAAAAGTTGAACCTTGAGTTCATCAGACCATAACACATTTTCCCACATGCTTTTGGGAGACTTCATATGTGTTTTTGCAACAATTAGCCAGGCTTGGATGTTTTTCTTCATAAGAAAAGGCTTCCGTCTTGCCACTCTACCCCATAGCCCAGACATATGAAGAATACAGGAGATTGTTGTGACATGTACCACACAGCCCGTACGTGCCAGATATTGCTGCAGCTCCTTTAAACACTTAAGGGCCGAGCCTCTTTCTGAGATTTGTTGTTTACAAGTTAAAAACAGTTTTTTTTTGCTAGAAAATTACTTAGAACCCCCAAACATTGTTTGAAAAAGCGCTGTGCAAATACTGTGTGACATAAAAAATTGCAACACCCACCATTTTATTCTCTAGGGCCTTTGCTTATAAAAAAAATATATATATCTATACTATTTGGGGGTTCTAAGTAATTTTCGAGCAAAAAAAATTTAGTATGTAGGAGAGAAGTGTCAGAATAGGCTTGGGAAGCAAGTTATTGCAGTCAGGGCTCAAGTCCTGCGGGAACGCATGGGAACGATGTTCCTGTACTTTTTGCACAGCAGGAATGCTGTTCCCATTATCAGCTGCGTCCTGGCTGGGAGTCGGGAGTGGGTGATGGACTCCACGGCCCACTGGCAGAAGTAGTGACCATGGCATCTGTCAGCTCAGCCGTGGGAGTGAGGAGAAGAGATCCAGGAGTAAGTGCCGGCTGTGCATAGATCTATGCAGTCCCGCTTGTTTGCTGTTTGTCCCCTGGATGTTTTCATGTTGGGCTCCATCCCCGGGAAGAGTGTGCCTCCCTTGCTGAAATGTAAAAGTTCTTACAGCCCCCAGCTCCTTTTCTCTTCCCCACTCTTCAACTCCATGCTTGCAGTGAGAGCTCTGCATGGAGGACACAGCTGCTGGGGGGAGTGACAGGGCATCTTTCCCTGCCAGAGAGAGAGAGGGGCATGGGCTGCCTGCATAGAAGGAAGACCTGAGGTGGCCGCTGTCTGGAGCACACAGTGCAGAAGAGTCCAGCCTGGTCACAGACATCTACAGGTCTGATTTTAAAATAGCAATGCAAAGCTTTTGTTCTCTTGTCAGCATTAAGTGATGAAGGTTGCAGATATCCATGATTATCACTGTCATAAGGTTGCTATTAGAGATATCATCATAACCGTTTCCCGACCGCCTCACGCAGATATACTGCGGCAGAATGGCACGGGCAGGCAAAATCCCATATATAAACATGATTTTGCATTTGCCTGCCTGTGGGTCGTGCGCGCGCCGCCAGCGGTGCGCTCGCAACCCGGTCGGGAGCTCCGTGACCCCGGCCGCGAGACCAGCGGACCCGATCGCCACTGGTATCCCGCGATCGGGTCACGGAGCTGAAGAACGGGGAGAGGTATGTGTAAACAAACCTCTCCCCGCGCTTCCTACTCTGCCTGTCATTGATTGGCTGTTCCCGGTCATCGGGAAAGCCGATCAATGACGTCAGACTCAGCCCCGCCCCCTAATGTAAAAAAACACACACACGTCACAGCCCATAACTCCTCCCCTCCCCCTAGTGGTTAACTCTTTCACTACAACTGTCATTTATACAGGAATCAATGCATTTAAATAGCATTGATTGCTGTATAAATGACAATGGTCCCAAAAATGTGTCAAAAATGTCCGATGTGTCCGCCATAATGTCGCAGTCACAATAAAAATCGCTGATTGCCGCCATTACTAGTAAAAAAAAATATTAATAAAAATGCTATAAAACTATCCTCTATTTTGTAAATGCTATAACTTTTGCGCAAACCAATCAATAATCGCTAATTGCGTTTTTTTTTTTACCAAAAATATGTAGAAGAATACGTATCGGCCTAAACTGAGGGAAAAAAAATTTATTATATATTTTTTGGGGATATTTATTATAGCAAAAAGCAAAAAATATTGCATTGTTTTCAAAATTGTCGCTCTATTTTTGTTTATAGCGCAAAAAATAAAAACCGCAGGGGCGATCAAATACCACCAAAAGAAAGCTCTATTTGTGGGAAAAAAAGGACGCCAATTTTGTTTTGGAGCCACGTCGCAGGACCGCGCAATTGTCAGTTAAAGCGACGCAGTGCCGAATCGCAAAAAGGGGCCTGGTCCTTTGGCTGCCAATTGGTCCGGGGCTGAAGTGGTTAATGTGTATGAAGAAATGGAACGTTTCTAAAGTGACCATATGGACTGTAAATGTTATTTTATATTTATTTATTGGTAATATGAACATGTAGATATTTATTTGGGTTTATTAATATAGTTTATAATAATAAATCCATATATCCACATGTTCATATTACCAATAAATAAATATAAAAGCACATTTACAGTCCATATGGTCACTTTAGCAACTTTCCATTTCTTCATACACATTATGATGATATCTCCAATAGCAACATAATGTCCTAATGACAATAATAATAGATACATGCAGGCAGGGCTCGAGTCCTGCGGGAACAGCGTCCCTGCACTTTTTTCACAGCAGGAACGCCGTTCCCTTTGCAGGACTAGAGCCGCCCGAGCTGATCCTTCACTAAGTGGCGATGCCCAGCATCGCCGTATAGTGAAGGACGGCGTCCTCCCCTCCCTCGGTCCTCCTCCTCCAGCATTCAGCAGCCGCGGCTATACTATACAGGATCGTGCCTGCCAATCTGCAGCGCTAGATCCCCCCGCTGCAATACTGTCATTGACTGCTAGAACCGACATTGTCCTAACAACCAATGACATCACCTGTGCTCCCCGCCCTCATCAGCAAGTTCCTCCGCCCAGCTTTTGCCCCCTCCCCCCCTGCAGCATGCTCCTTTGTCAAGGACTTATCCAGGTACACGTTTTTCTACTTTGTGCTGGCTTACTCACAACTCTGATGGAGAACTCTGGGGACACTCTGATGGGGGGGGGGGGGGGGGCTCTCTCTGATAGGGATACCTGCTCTCTGATGGGGGGCACTCTGATGGGAACACCTGCTCTCTGGTAGAAGGAATAGTGCCTCATCATCATCATTGGTGTCATAGGGAGGAATAGTGCCCCATCATTGGTGTCATAGGGAGGATTAGTGCCCCATCATTGGTGTCATAGGGAGGATTAGTGCCCCATCATTGGTGTCATAGGGAGGATTAGTGCCCCATCATTGGTGTCAGTGGGAGGATTAGTGCCCCATCATTGGTGTCAGTGGGAGGATTAGTGCCCCATCATTGGTGTCAGTGGGAGGATTAGTGCCCCATCATTGGTGTCAGTGAGAGGATTAGTGCCCCATCATTGGTGTCAGTGGGATGGATAGGGCCTCATCATTGGTGTCAGTGGGAGGGATAGTGCCCCATCATTGGTGTCAGTGGGAGGAATAGTGCCCCATCATTGGTGTCAGTGGGAGTAATAGTGCCCTATCATTGGTGTCAGTGGGAGGAATAGTGCCCCATCCTTGGCGTCAGTGCGAGGAATAGTGCCCCATTATTGGTGTCATAGGGAGGAATGGTGCCCCATCATTGGTGTCATAGGGAGGAATAGTGCCCCATCATTGGTGTCATAGGGAGGAATAGTGCCCCATCATTGGTGTCAGTGGGAGGAATAGTGCCCCATCATTGGTGTCTGTGGAAGGAATAGTGCCCCATCATTGGTGTCAGTGGGAGGAATAGTGCCCCATCATTGGTGTCAGTGGGAGGAATAGTGCCCCATCATTGGTGTCAGTGGGAGGAATAGTGCCCCATCATTGGTGTCTGTGGAAGGAATAGTGCCCCATCATTGGTGTCTGTGGAAGGAATAGTGCCTCATCATTGGTGTCTGTGGAAGGAATAGTGCCCCATCATTGGTGTCTGTGGAAGGAATAGTGCCTCATCATTGGTGTCTGTGGAAGGAATAGTGCCCCATCATTGGTGTCTGTGGAAGGAATAGTGCCTCATCATTGGTGTCTGTGGAAGGAATAGTGCCTCATCATTGGTGTCAGTGGAAGGAATAGTGCCTCATCATTGGTGTCTGTGGAAGGAATAGTGCCTCATCATTGGTGTCTGTGGAATAGTGCCCCATCATTGGTGTCAGTGGGAGAAATAGTGCCCCATCTTCCAGTGACATCCGGTGATTGTGAAAGGGGCTTCAGTACAATGAATTTGGTGATGCCACCCATTAGGAGGGGGCTTGGCATTGAACGCCTGTCTTCTCTTTTATTAGTCTCATTGGCTCCCCTGTGCATTTATAGGATCCTTTACCATATGTCACAAAATGGCTGACCACACATCACAGCGCAGATGATACTAAATCTCCTAAAGTTTTCTAATGGGCCGTGTAACATAGAAGGGTGTATTTGTGTTAGAAATTCCCTGCGAGGGAAAGATCATCACCCATTGTGGTGATTATTCTGTTAGTTTGACAAGTTAACTTATTTTGTTTTTGTAAACTGGCACTTTACAATAAATGTTGCACTGTATTTTCCGTGCAATATATATGCATATGAGCTTATCAGTTTTTTTTTTTTTTTTTGGATCTTGGGTGGGAGTTCCCACACTTTTTCCCCCAAGACATGACCCTTGGTTGCAGTTCGGATTTTATACGTCAATAAACAGCCTTTTCATTCTCTTGCCAGCCATGACAGGTCTTGGGAGTGTCTGTTCTCCATCTTTAACTCAGGCAGCCATAACCAGGCTTGCAGCCGCTGCCTTGTAGAAATGGCAGGGAGAAAATGCTAGTAGATAACCATGAATCAAGTAATCACATATAAACGACAACTGCAGAGCGGAGACAAAAGATATCCAATATATTCAGCAGACAGGAGAAAACAGCTGGGTGGGCGGTGCCCTGTACAGGAGCGGAAATAAGCCTAGCGGTGACCAATGGCGATGCAGCTCCTCTCCCCACTGACAGGCCTCTAGCTCCGCCCACCCATGTGGCCAGTCAACTGATCGTGACGTCAGCACAGGTCCTTTAGCCCGTTCGGATCCGGGGAACTAGCGATGAAGCTGAAGAATAGCCAGACCCGGACGTATGACCGGGATGGGTACAAGAAGCGGGCGGCGTGCGTGTGCTTCCGGGACGGGTCCGAGGATGAAGTGTGTATAATGCAGTCTTTTGTCTGCGCTTTGTGGGTGGGCTGTGTGTAATGGCTCGGTGTAAACAATGGGATACCGCTAGGTGTGGAGGGGCGGCTTTGCAGGCCATTGGGTGCCAGCCCTGAGCTGTCGGGAGGCCTAGGCCGATGTGTTGTATGTCTATGGAGTTGTGTGTGACATGAGTACAGATGTGTTGTTTACAATGGTGGGGAGATGAGCGCCCTCATGTAGAGTGCAGCTTGGCCGAAAGGGGGCGCTCTTCAGTGTCTGCATTCAGGATGGCTGATTTCTGAGCTCCTGACTTTCCATGTGAGATCACATTCCATATTACAACCAGATCTTAGCTGCTGGCTCAGTGCATCTCTACTAGAGCTGCACGATTCTGGCTAAAATTAGAATCACAATTTTAATTTTTTTTTGCTTGGAATAAAGATCACGATTCTCGCGGTGTAACATCTTCTTTCACTTTTATACAAAAAAAAATTAGGCTAATTTTACGGTTTAGTTTTTTTAAAATTCATTAAAGTGTATTTATTTATTTCAATACCGGGCTTATTCTGGCACTTCTCTCCTACATGTAAAAATCATAATTTTTTTTTTTTTTTTGCTAGGAAATTACTCGGAAACCCCCAAATATTATATATATTTTTTTAGAAGACACCCTAGGGAATAAAATGGCGGTCGTTGCAACTTTTTATGTGGCGCGGTATTTGCACAATCATTTTTCAAATGCCTTTTTTTTTTTTTTGGAAAAAAAACGGTTTTATAAATTAAACAGTAAAGTTAGCCCAATTTTTTTTGTGTAATGTGAAAGATGATGTTTTGACGAGCAGATACCTAACATGTCATGCTTTAAAATTGCGCACACTCATGGAATGGCGCCAAACTTGGGTACTTAAAAATATCCATAGGCCACTCTTTGAAAATGTTTAGCGTTACAGAGGAGGTCTAGGGCTAGAATTGTTGCACGCGCTCTAACGCATGCGGCGATACCTCACATGTGTGGTTTGAATGGCGTTTACATATGTGGGTGGGACTTGCGTGTGCGTTCGCTTCTGAGCGCAAGCTACCGGTTACAGGGGTGCTTTAAAAATATTTTTTTATTTTTACACTTTTTTTTTTTTTTTTTCTTTTGATCACTTTTATTCCTATTACAAGGAATGTAAACATCCCTTGTAATAGGAATCTATTTGACAGGTCCTCTTTATGGAGAGATGTGCGGTCAATAAGCCTCCAGGCTGGAAAGCATGAGATAGAGGAAAAAAATTCACTGATCTCATGCTGACAGCCGTGATCGTGGCTTTGTCCGGGAACCCGGGCATGACATCCATAACGTCGCGCCCAGGCCTCCGACGGTCATGGAGATGACTGGTGACCTGGTCACCGGAAATCTCTATCGTCGCCATCCGGCGCCGGCAGATTCTTTCTCCGAGCCCGGAGAAGCACCGGATGGTGGCAGGAGGGGGGTGGACGTCCCCTCCCGTCGCCTATAAAAATGATCAAGCGGTGGAACTGCCACTATGATTGTTCTTATCATGCACAGAATCGCTGACTGGAAAGAATGATATCTGAATGATGCCTGTAGCTGCAGGCATCTTTCAGATATCCCTGCACAAAGTCAGTATTGAAGTGGTTAAATTGCGTTTTAAAAAACGCTGCACAAATACGGTGTGACGTAAAATATTGCAACAACAACCATTTTATTCTCTAGGGTCTTTGCTAAAAAAAATAATATATATATATATTATGTTTGGGTGTTTTAAAGTACTTTTCTAGCAGAAAATAAGGATTTTTACTTGTAAGCAATAAATGTCAGAAAAGGTTTGGTCTTTAAATGGTTAAACTTCCTTCATTTACACATCAGAGTTCTTTTCTTTTGATAAATGTGATTAAAATTTTGGTAAGCTGCTCGGATTTTTTTTTTTTTCCAGCTGTGAGAACTATGCACTTGTTAAAAAGAATCGTGACATGCTGTTTTAAAGATCGGGAAGGGAAAAGGATCGCGATTTAGATTCTGTCACAGGCATATTTTTTTTATTTTTTTTGGGAAGAGATGTACAATGTCACTTCTGCAACAAAACATACCTACTTGCCTGTTCACAGCAATACCAGGACTGTAAAATTAGCTGTGCATGTTATGCTTACAGTGGCTGAGCCAGTCCTGTGTCTGGGGGTTTGACTAGCTCCTGCACAGGAGTGCCATCATCCCACTCTGATCAATCAAGATGGCCAAAACCCGGCACACAGGGGAAGATGCCAGGGAGGTAGCATGCCCCCTTTATTTCTGCTTTAAAGCATAACGTCACAAAAAAAAAAAATCTGAAGTTTTACTTTTCCTCCTCCTCCCTATTTCGATTATAATTTTTTTTTCAGAGAGCAGGTACCTAGTTTTGACAGGTACCAGCTTCCACTTAGCTCCGAGCTGAAGTTTGGCCCCCCCCTTACCTGTAACCTCCTGTGAGCCAGTATGAAGTCATAGCCAGCTTCCCACACTCAGGACCAGTGAAGAACCAGCCTGGATGACGACAGCGCTGGGTCCCTGGACTGGTCAGTACCTGTTTATAGTAAGTCGGCAGTTGCGCGAAAAAAAACTGTCCTCCGGTTGGAGCTGGTGTACTAACCATGCGAGGTTAGTTCAGCAATCTCCCACGCTGGGCTTTTGTGTTCTGACAGGGGGATGGCCCCCTCTGCCAGAGCACTCCAATCAGCGCTCTCCTCCAGTGGAGTTGGTCAGCTGCTCGTTTTCCAGCATGTACGCCCGACCAGAAGCCGGCTTCTGTCGGACAGACTGACATGCACACGGGCCGGATGTCAGCCGTTTATTTTTTTTTTAATTGCCCATTGTCTCTCAACGGGGCTTAGGGCTTTCAGTGAGAGTTTGTGCCAGTTTACACTGGGGCAACCTGTCAGGCGACTTAGCCACCTGACAAGTCACGCTCCATGCAGTGCAATGGAACTGTTCTAATGGGAGCGACTCAAGTCACTCTGACTTGGAAAAAGGTTTCTGGTACTACTTGGGGGCAACTTCGGAGCGGCTTACAATGACTTCTATTAAAGAAGTCGTTTGCAAGCCACGCTGAGGTCACGCTGGGTGGGGCGGCTTCAGAGTTGGACGACATTGAATCCGCTCCAGTGTGAACCGGCACTTCAAGTTGCATGTTAAAGTGGTGTCACCGACCTGTGCAAAACTCCTGAACAGATTTAGACTACACAAAGCTGACTGAACAGAACCAGAAATTTATGAAAATTTGCATTGATGGATAGCAACTTGGATAGCAAGTTTACCTGGCTTTGTGATTTATAGTAATTGTTATAATATTTTGAATAGATTTACTTATAGTAAAGTGTTCTACTGTGTAAGCTATTGGCAATGGCCTTGGAGTGTATTGTATGGAAGGGAGATGTTTGCTAGTTCCCTTTTTTGTTTCATTTTGGTTTTGTGCTGCTATGCATACTATCTTAGACCCCTTTCACACCGAGGGTGTATTGCAGGGGATATAGCGTTAGAAATAGTGCCTTCAATCCGCCCTCAAACTGCTGCTTCATTGTCTGCAGTGTAAAAGCCCGAGGTGCGCTGGCAGGACGTCACAAAAAGTCCTGCCAGCAGCTTCTTTTGAGCGGTGAACTCACCGCTCCTCCAGCGCTGCTCCCCATTGAAATCAATGGGGCAGCGCTGTAATACCGCCGGGAAAACGCCGCTATTGCGGCATTTTGCCGGGGGCTTTAACCCTTTCTCGGCCGCCAGCAGGGGGTAAAAGCGGCCCGCTAGCGGGCGAAATGCGCTGCAAATCCGACGGTAAAACGCCGCCAAAGCGTTTTACTGCCGACGCTATAGGCGGATCGGTGTGAAAGGGGTCTTAGTGCTTCGTGTCACGTAATCTATGGCACTTCATATCCCTAATCCATATATTTCTGAGATGCACAATATACTTTCCATATGTACCCCTTTCACACATCCAGTGAAATCATGCAAGTTTTGTTACTAGTGTCGGTCTATTTTCTAACTAACTAGACACTAGTAACAAAACTTGCATCATTACACTTTAAATGTTGGAATAATTGCTTGAATGTAAAGCTTCTTGCGTTACACGGGTGTGCTCTAACACCCACCTGCCGCACATATGCGTCCATGGGCAGCAACACTTTCCATGCTGATTGACTGTGTGCTCCCAGTAAGTGACAGAACTGTCAGACGGCTTTTGTTTTGTACTAATGATCAGGAGTCAACAGAACTGGCTTTCCAATCAAGTGACCACTTGAACAGCCGATCCTTCCTGAACAGACTTTAAGGCACACTAGGCAGGAAGGGGTTAAAAAGGTGGTCAAAATACAGAATAGCCACCATTGGAAGCCAAAATATAACTAAGAAGCCCTTCATCAGCACTGCCAGATCTCTCTAAATTCCAGGGTATAGGAGGAGTCGGCATATATACCACATGACAGCATTTGATACCCTAGTGCGCTCTTGCCATCCCTGTCATTATCAGTTGAGAGATGCATGGGAGTGCCTAAAGCCTGCCATGTATATTCCTACTGAATTGGTTGAAATTTGAGCTTTGGCTTTGTTGGAGCTAGGTGGCAAATTGTCAGAATACAATAGCCAGCAGAGAAGATAGCTTCATCCAGGCTGCTCAGTGTGGATGGAGAAATCTACAGGTGTATGGCAAGCCTAAGCCTGTGGCGGCTCCACATTTAAACCTGGAGGTATGGTACCTTTGTTAACCCCATCACGCTGACGGTAAGCAAATATGCAGGCCTACTGGACTGGGCCTTTTTCTGTGGAGCCGCATATTTGCGTATCTCCCTTTGTGCTGGGGGAGTGCCGCACAGCTTGCTCCCAGCACAGAGACCGGGGGCTGACCGAGAGCCCCAGGGCCCCGTTCTAACTATAAGGACCTGGAACCGCCGATTCCGGCTCACCTGATCGCTGTGATAGCCTCTGATTGGCCCCCATATTTTTGGTCTCTGTGAATGGACAAGACAGATGCATTGTATCATTCTCTGTCCTTGCAGAGATAGAAATCAATAAATTAAGGAAAACATTTAAAAAAAATACCTAGATCAAGGTTTGATCTAGGTCAGTGCCAGGGTTATTTCTTCAGTGTTGTCACAAGAAAAGATATATAATAAAATATTTACAAAAATGTGTAATCGTTTTTGTGAGATACTGTATAGGTTTTCTGGTCTTCAGGTTTTATTAATATGAGTCAGGGGTGATACGAGGCAAGAAGGTTCAGAATCAGGGGTGCTGGGTGGCAGGGAGATGGAATGCCAGAGTTCCAGGGGTACTTGGTTCTTCACAGGCCCAAATGCAAATCCGAACACTTGCTAGGAGTTTTATATATTTCTCCACTCCCCCTCCCCCCCCCCCCTAGCTGATTTAGAAACGTATGCTATTGTGAAGATTTATATATTTGGTGTATATTTACTGGACACGACTTTAATTTTATTATTTTTCAATATTTTACCAAACAGTTTGGGGGTATATTGTGTTTGTACGCTAAAGATATTAGGAGTGTATGGTTTATTGAAGATATGATAAGCTCTAGCACAAGCGACATAAAAAAATTACAGTTGCCACCATTTTAGTGTGCCGGGTCTCCGCTTTCCAAAAATTATGTTTTGGGTTTAAGTGCATTTTATCGTGTGTGTGTGTGCGTGTGTGTGCAAAATTTAAAAATCACCCTGGCAGTGGAAGGGTTTAAAAAGTTCAGAGTTTACCAAGTGGAATGCTTTGTGTGCACAGGATCATCTCCATCACTAATAATTTACTGTACTTGTGCCTCTTCATTAGATTGTGACTTGTAGGAGCAACCAATAAGTTGTTAGTGATGGGTGATTTCCTGTGCTGGGAGTAGATTCCCGGTATCTGTGGTGATAACTGTGTGTTAGAGGAGATCAATAGCACTGTCTCTAAACACCAAGTCTGCTCTGGGGGTAGTGTAGAGTTTTTTTTAAGATAAGCCAAAAGGGCGGCAATGCTTGGTGCATACAGAGTAGCATCAGCATTTAAAGTGTTACTAAACCCACAACAGTAAAATCAGTCATTTATATGCAGTTAAGTATGCTTGTTAAATTACTGTGGAACCTAAGGGGTTAAGCCTCCGCATTGTGTAAAAAGGCTGTTTGATCCTGTCTTCTCTGCTCCGCCCCTTCTTCCACTGTCCCCAATCCATCTCCTGATAAGACAGGAGCCTTTGGAATCACCCTGCATATACTCAGTGTTTTTTTGTTTTTGTTTTTCCCCATGGGAGGGTGCATGTGATCAGCACTGTGCAGACACAGGGTCAGGGTTCTGCAGCCTCATAGGACAGTCTGTGGGGGATGAAAACTCCTCCTACAAGCTTTAACCAGACACTGATGGAAGTCACAACACTCCTATATAATGCTGATGAGAAAGGGTATTTAGCCGTTTACATTTATATATAGTTCCTGATCCTTCGGCACACTGTCCACTTAGGCCATAGCTTTAGCTCCGACTTGACTTTAGGACATCATATACCCTGTTCATGATTTATTCAAATAAATTGTTCCATTGCTGAGTCTTGGATAAATCCTGACAGAAATACAATAATTTCCATAGCAACCACAATTCAGTAAATGTGTTTATTTAGTAGCACAGGTTATTGGATTTGAATGCTCTCTAGTGTGATCAGGAACCACAAAGCTAAAAAATAAAAATCTGCTCTCCAATTAGTGACAGCCCACAGTTCTGACTATCGTAACTTTGCATTATCACTTTGCTTGCCCAAGAGTGCATCCGGAGGGTTCTACAAAACATTAAATGGTTGATTTACTAAAACTGAAAAGTGCAAAATCTCAACAAACTGAAGTTAGAAGCTGATTGGTGAACCTGTGCATGGTAGCCAGATTTTGCAGTCTGCCATTTTAGTAAATTAACCCCCTAAATGTGCTGTGCATGTGTAAGGTGTGGAGAACCTTACTTGCCCTTGGGCGTGACAGTGGCATACTGCATTTTCTTTGAACTCAAGCTTGTGATATCGCTGACTGAGGCTATTTTTTCTTCTATTAATGGGGAAAATCCATTTGAAGGCATGTGACGCACCCAATGTTGTCACCTGCAACCTACTAAATGCTTCATAGGAGTGTATGAAAAATGAGGAAGAACTGAGATAAAATAATGTAGCTACAAGTGTGGGAAAGTCCCGTTCTAAAGTTTTATCACACCCTGTGGGTTTGCTATTTTCACATCACACATGCTTGAAGTAATTGTAGGTGTGTTAGTGCACAGAGACAATTGTGTACTGTCCCTGATACTTTTTTCATTTGCACTAACCTACAATTTTTCAGGACACGCTTTCGAGGGTGTGTCCCCTTCATCAAGGTCCAAGCAGTACTAATGCAAATGTTTTAGCAATGTGTTAACATGACCATCTCTAAGGGCCCGTTCACCCCACATGCAGTGAGGTGCTTTATTTTATTTATTTTTTGCTTCTTTTTTTTTTTTTGTTTTTCCTGCATCAACTAAGCATGGAAAGTAGTTTGATATGGGTTCCAATGGCATAGTTCACACCAGTGTAGTGCGTTCAAGCGCTTTTCAGTTCCAAAAAAAGTACAACATGCTGCTTTTTTGGTTGCAGGAAAGAAATTTGCACCGTGGATGGGCGGCCTAAGGGCTAGTTCACACCATAGAAACGCAGTCCGGATGCTTTTCTGCATGCCCATTTTTGATGCAGTCCAGTGCATTTTTTTCTGGAACTGACTGCACTGGTGTGAACTATGCCTTGAAAACCATATAACCTACTACCTATGCGCTTTTGATGCAGAAAACAACGCACTCGACTGCATGTGGTGTGAACTGGCCCTTAGGCCTGTTTCACACCTATGCATTTTTTTTGTGCATTTTCAGTTTTGCAGAAATGCACTACAATCCCTTTTTTAATATTGTTTCCTATATGTCACGGTCACATGTATGCATTTATATTACATCACACTTGGAACTTCATCCTAGACAAAGCTGTGGGATACTTGGTGTTGTCTCGACATATAATGCATGTACATTTTGACAAAAAGGTGTATATAAATATGTATAAAGTATAACACCAATGGCACTTTCAGAATGAGCATTTACTTTTTTTTTTTTATAAATGAAAGGTCATTTGCACTGACTTTGTACTTGTCCTGGGAGATATGATCAACTTGATAAGGGTAATCTAGCACAGTTAAAAGTTGCATAGATGATTTTAAATTCAGAGCGAGCCGGTAAGATATTTGAAGGCATGAGCCAGTTGAGCATCCTCTGACTTCAGCGAGTGACCAAGTTCCTTTTTAGTAAGGTTCTAAAACAGCTGTGTGTGTGTGTGTGTGTGTGTGTGTGTGTGTGTGTGTTGTTGTTGTGTTTTTTCTCTCTCTCTCTCCATGTTTAACATGCCATTTTTTTTTTTTTTATCTCTTGCTTACTGACCAACTATTTGCAGTATTGATTTCAGTTGAATACAATTTAAGTGGCTCCATATTTCTTTATTTTTCTTTTAGAACGATAAACATGCATTTCCTAATTGTATATCACAGAGCAACTTTAGGAATCCTTATAAGCCTTAGGCCCCTTTCACACATGCGGACCGTACATTAGATCAGTTCAGTCACGTTTTTTTATCATCAGTTGTTGTCAGTAAACATCAGTTTTCATCCATTTTCATTTCCGTCCGTTTACGTCCATTTTTCATCCGATTACATCAGTTTTTTTATCCTTCTTCTTCTTTTTTTTTTTTTTTTTTTTAAAAAAAAACAGTTTTTCATGAATTATGGGAATTTTTTTTGATGAAAAACGGATGTCAGCGGATCGGATGTGAACGGATCGTCCGTTAACGTCCGTTTTTCGTTCGTTCAGTTTTTTTACGGAAGACAAAATAGGGTCTTCTTCCGTTCAGAAAAACGGACCTTAACGGAGACGGATGTTAACGGACGTTAGCGGATGATCATCCGCTAACGTCCGCTATCCCATAGACAAGCATTAATGTCCGTTTTCATCTGTAAACGGACGTATGAAAAAACTGGTTGGCACTGATGTGATGCAATGATGGGATGCACTGGTGGGCACTGATGAGGTGGCACTAATGAGGTGGCACTGGTGGTCTGCACTGGCAGTCTAAACTGGTGGGCACTAATGAGGTGGTACCGATGGACACTGATAGGCTCCACTGGTGGGCACTGATAAGGTGGCACTGATGAGGTTGCACTGGTGGGTACTGATGAGGTTGCACTGGTGGGTACTGATGAGGTTGCACTGGTGGGTACTGATGAGGTTGCACTGGTGGGTACTGATGAGGTTGCACTGGTGGGTACTGATGAGGTTGCACTGGTGGGTACTAATGAGGTAACACTGGTGGGCACTGATGGGCTGCACTGACAGGCTGAACTGGTGAACTGGTGGGCACTAATGAGGTGGCACTGATGGACATTGATAGGCTCTACTGGGCACTGATGGAATACTGATGAGGTGGCACTGACAGGCTGAACTGGTGGGCACTAATGAGGTGACACTGGTGGGTACTGATGAGGTTACACTGACAGGCTGCACTGGTGGGCACTAATGGATACTGATGTGGCACTGACAGGCTGCACTGATGGACACTGACAGGGTGAACTGGTGGGCACTGATGGACACTGATAGGCTGCACCCCTTCTCTCCACCCTAGATTTTCTGAGATAAAGAAAAAATATCGCCGCCCCGATCCCTAAATATCGTCATCGGCCAGAGAAAAACCCATATCGGTCGAACTCTACCTTTCAGTGCCCATCAGCGTTGCCAATGACTTATTTGCAAAATCGTATATAAAAAAAAAAAAATTGGTCTTTTTTTTTTTTTTTCTTACTTGCCACCAAGCGTGAACAATTCTTATTGCCCTACGCCCCAGACATGCAGCTCTGGGCACTGGGCAGCTGATTTAAAAAACTGGCTCCTAACTTTTTTAGCTGGCTCCTAGATTCTAAGCAAATTTGTCAAGCCCTGGACTATAGAACCCCCCCCCCCCCCTCTCTTCTTCGTTCATCATTGGGGGATTGTTGTTGGAGTTTGCATACACTGCATTTCTGTGGAAACGATTGTTGTAGGAATGTAATCCACACAATCCTTGTTTGTTTGGACAAGTATAAGGCCCCTTTTCACACTGAGGCGCTTTGCAGGCGCTAAAGTTCTAAAAATAGCGCCTGCAAAGCGCCTTTAAACAGCCGCTGCTGTGTCTCAGGCTTTCACACTGGAGCGGTGCGCTTGCAGGACGCTGAAAAACGTCCTGCAAGCCGCATCTTTGGAGCGATGTAGGAGCGGTGTGTTTACCACTCCTAAAGCGCCCCCTCTCATTGAAAACAATGGGGCAGCGCTCCAAACCTGCCCCGCAAAGTTTTAACCCTTTTTCGGCCGCTCGCAGGGGGTAAAACCGCCCCGCTAGCGGCCGAAAAGCGCCGCTAAAACGATGGTAATGCGGCACTAAATATAGCGCCGCTTTGGGGGGGCGTGTCCGGATGTAGCTGAAGCAGGACGTGTTGCTGCGGAGCTCCGCCGATCCTGCAACCATCCTTCACCATCCTGCACACCACATTGGCAAGAAAACCTCCAGACTCCCTCCGGCTGTCCCAGACCCTTTCCTGCACCAGCCCTGGTAGATATTGTGGGGATTGGCCGGCGGATCGGGCTCTTTTTGGGGCCGCGGCCTACTCCCCACTTCCAAGCCTCGCCGCCATCTTGAGGCCTACGAGGCCTAACGAATCCCCGGTCTCAGGTGCCGCGATCGGCGCGGCGAGGAGTGATCGTCCCATCCGCTCAGGCAGCGGATGCCCCCGGGAGGTGCCGGCGCTGTGTGGGGAGCAAGAGGACCACAGAGGGCCTGATCGTGGCCGGTCCGAGACGCCGCATCCCGCCGCCATCTTGAGGCCTATAGAGCCTCCAGCATCCCCGGTCTCAAGTGCCCCCGTTCGTCCGTGCGGGTGACGGCCGGCTTTTTGGCATCGGCGGAGGCGACCCTGGGGGTGGCAGGCTTGTGGGTGACTGCCAGCGGACCCTTCCAGGCTGCTATCCTGCTGCAAAGATCCTGAGGCCTCCAGCGCCTGGAACACCCCATACACAAAGGTACTGTGCCCCAGTGTGACTGTGCTGCCCTCCCAGTGCCCCCTCCATCTCCACAGTTATTACACTCCAAGGCAAATCCTGACCCTTCATAGTGGAGATATCACCCCCACAATCCTGCACCCCTAGACCTGGTGCCTGTCTGCTGTCCCTCACCAAAAGTGAGGCTCTATCTCACCGCAAGCCATACTGCGGATGGGCCCCCCCAAAACCCGCTATTCACATTCCAAGGGGGGGAAAAAAAAGCCTCCTCGTCCCTCCCCACCAGTGGCCACATTGTCTGTGCAACGACCAGCGGCTGAAATGGCAGCTAACACATCAACGGCCGTGGAAACGGGGGCAGCGGAGTCCCCCACGGGAGCAGAGATCCTGGCGGCCATTACAGCATGTAAAGAAACCCTGACTACCAAGATTGATTCCCTAACTGTGGATGTCAGCCTCATCCGTCAGGATATGGATAAATTTAGATCCCGTATAGCGGAAGTGGAGGATAGGGTCTCCACGGTAGAGGATGTGGTTCGGTCTGATTCCAGGGAGGTGAAGGCCCTACAAATACAAGTGAAGGCGCTCCAGGAACGAGCCATAGACACCGAAAACCGCCTCAGACGCAACAATATTCGCATCCTTGGTCTACCCGAAAGAGCGGAGGGCCCCAGACCCGCCGAATTCACTGAACAACTGTTATCCACCCTGTTTAATCTGGGCGATACACCACCCACATTTGTGGTGGAAAGAGCCCACAGGGTCCCACCACTTCCCCCTAGACCGGGGGCTCCTGCACGTCCCTTCCTGCTACGCCTGTTGAACTACCGTGATCGTGACCGCATCCTGGCAGCGGCCCGATCCATGCCGGAAATCAAATATGAAAATGCCAAGTTGTTGTTTTTTCCAGACTTCTCCCAAGAGGTGCAGCAGCGCCGGAAATCATTCACGGATGTCAGACGCCGACTTCGGGAAAAGGGAATTCGTTTTGGCCTTCTATACCCCAGCAGGCTGAGGGTCACCGATGGGGACAACACCCGTTTCTTCGACACCCCTGAGGCCGCTGCAGCATGGCTGGATACCCGCTAGTGTCGTGACACCATCTGGAACTCTGAGTGCCGTGCAGCCGGCTGGGACCAGCCAAATACTTCACTCTCCTGACGATCCGCCTCTCGGTCCCTTGTTCACATTCAGCATTACTTGTTCTCTGCCCTTATGACCTGCACTGCTGCACCTCACCATCACCCTAACCCCTTATCCTGCATCCTCTGCCAATGGAACTGTGACCAGCTCCTCCTGTCTGAGGAGCTCCAGCAACCTGTATGCAGACTTTTGTCTTTGACCCCTACACGGGAACCCTTCCCACTGAATCACCCCCCCCCCCTCCACCTAGGTCCCGGTGAGGTCTTCTGCCAGTTACGGCAACCCCCCTTCCCCCTTTGTTTGGTCCAGGACGTGACCATACTAGCCAAAGTTAAAAGGGTTTACTGTTGGTAAGTTCTGGGTATAGGCCCGATCTGATCGCTCCCCAGTTTTTCGGGATGCCATCAGATGAGGGCAGGGCTGACACCTCGGTGTCATTACAGGTATTGTTTATAAGTTTTGTATATGTTTATGTTTATTGTCTTTTTTGGTCTTCCATTGGTCATGATTATACCTGGCGCAGGTCCACAGGGTTTTTGTTGCTCCTGAGATGTACAAACGCACCCGATTCAGTCCTCCTCTCTTCCCCCACCAAACCTCCACACAATGGCGGGACGTGACACCCCCACCTACAGTATACTATCCTGGAATGTCCGGGGACTTAATTCCAAGTTTAAGAGAGCAGTGCTCTTTAAGTACCTTAAATTACATTCCCCACATATAACAATTTTGCAGGAAACGCATCTTGTGGGCAACAAACTACTAGCATTGAGAAAACCATGGATCCAGAGAGCCTTCCATGCCTCTTATTCCACGTATGCCAGAGGGGTCACTATCTTAATCAGTAAATCCTTCCCATGTGTCATAGAACAGGTTCATACTGACCCCCAGGGAAAATACGTGCTAATAGTGTTTACTGTCTGGGGTATCCGCTATATTGTGGTGGGTGTTTACATCCCTCCGCCCTTCTCCTCCGCCACCCTATACACCATCCTAGAGAAAATTACTCCATACTGCCCGGCCAAACTGTTACTCATGGGTGACTTCAATGCCATTCTAGCCCCAGACCTTGACAGACCCGTCCCTCCTAAACAATTTTCCACAGATTTACTCTCATGGGCTGAGGCATTGGGAGTGTCTGAGGTGTGGAGATTGAGACACCCCACGACTAGGGCATACTCCTGTTTCTCCAATACGCATAAAACTTCCTCTCGCATAGACCTTGCCTTTGCCAACCCGACCATGCTGACAGATATACTCGACGCCTCCTACTTGCCCAGCGGACTGTCGGACCACTGCCCCCTACTCCTAAGCATTCGTTCTCCATCCTCACGTTCCTCGTCCCTTTGGCGCCTGGGGTCCCATTGGATCTCCCATGCGGACATAGCTGATGCCATTCCGCCACATTTGACAGAATTTTGGGATATTAACACAGGGTCCTCCTCCACAACTGTGACCTGGGATGCCTTCAAGGCTTTCACCAGAGGGCAATATATTTCCTCTATTGCTGGGGTCCGGAGGGAACAAGCTGCTACCACTACTATCCTACAGGCCGCTGCGCAATCCCAGTCCGATACATATGCCGCCGACCCCTCGGATGCACACTATGACTCCCTCAAGGCAGCAAAGCGCGAGCTACACCTCCACCTCACTGAGGTAACCAGACTAGACCTTTACCGGAATAGGCAACGGTTCTTTGAGCAGGGAGACCGGAACGGTCGCCTCCTGGCGATGCTGTCACAACATGACAATCCCTTGACGGTAATCCCCAGTGTGGTGTCCCCCTCGGGGGAATCGGTCTCTTCTCTGCCAGATATACTGGAGGCATTTCGCAAATACTATGCCTCCCTTTATACCTCAGTACTACCATCGGATTTCCAGCCACAAGACTTTGCACCCTGGTTAGACTCCTTGGCGTTTGGTTGGCTCTCTGATAAAGAGAGAGAATCCCTGGTGGGGCCGATTACCCCGGAGGAGGTACTAAAAGCGATAAGGTCCTTCCCTACCGGGAAATCTCCAGGCCCAGATGGACTCCCCATCGAGTTCTACAAGACTCATGGGGACCTACTGGCCCCAAAATTAGCCCAACTCTTTACCCATTGCTTGGCTGATGGTGCCCTTCCGGCTTCCATGAGTCATGCCCACATTATTCTTATCCACAAAGCACCTAAAGACCCCACATCCTGTGCCTCCTACAGGCCCATCGCCCTACTTAATACGGACTTCAAGATCCTCACTAAATTATTGACTATGAGACTACAGCCCCTACTCCCCTCTGTCATTGAGACTGACCAAACTGGCTTCATGGCCAACAGGGCAACAGACGTAAATTTACGACGCTTATTCACGAACATACACGCACAACATCTGAATGAGGGGTCTAGGGTGGTGGCCTCTCTCGATATTGAAAAGGCCTTCGACACGGTCGAATGGCCTTTTCTTTGGGAGATCCTCCGGCGAATGGGATTCCCCCTGGTCTTCATTGAGTGGATCAAGGTCCTGTACCGAGACCCCACCTCCGCCATCAAGCTGGGGGGGGGCCTGTCACAGTCCTTCCGTCTGTCCAGAGGTACGCGGCAGGGCTGCCCTCTCTCCCCGGCCCTATTTGCCATTGCGATGGAACCACTTGCAGAGGCCCTCCGCACCTCCCCCTGCGTTAAGGGGCTGCGGATTGGCTGGCTGGAGGAGAGGGTCGCCCTCTACGCAGATGACCTCCTGCTTTTCCTCAATGATGCGGGTCCATCACTAGAGGGTGCCCTACAGATTCTCAACTCCTTTTCCACAGTCACAGGCCTCAGGGTTAATTGGACAAAATCTCTTCTGTTCCCCATAGACCCAGCGGCCCGAGCCACAGCCCCTCCTAATATTCCCCTCCAATGGGTCGAGACCTTTAAATACCTGGGGGTGGTGGTCTCTAGACAGGCCTCTGACTACATACCCCTAAACCTGTCCCCGGTGGTTCAGGAGACACGAAAACGACTAAAGGCATGGGAATCATTGCCACTTTCATTGATGGGACGTATAAACCTGTTCAAAATGAAAATTTTACCCAAGTTCACCTACCTTTTTCGCCACTCTCCACAGTGGATACCTAAATCTTTCTTCACACAACTGCACCGCCTCCTCGCCTCTTTCCTGTGGGGATCCCAGTCTCCCAGATACAGCTGGACCACACTGATACGTCCGACCTCTCAAGGTGGCTTGGCATGTCCAGATCTTTATAAGTACTATTTAGCTACCCAGCTAGTTACGGCTGCCTGGTGGCTCAATCCGGACATCTCCAACCCAGCTACCCAGATCGAGACGGCGGTGCTAGGTTCCCTTGAAGCGCTCAAATTGTTACTCTTTCGAGGCCCTCGGGCCCCCTACCCACTGACACCCTCCATGCGCACCACATTGCGGGCATGGAGGGCAGGTCTACAAATAGAAAAATACCCTAAACGGGCAATCTCACCCAATGCCCCCCTTTGGCGAAATCCAACCCTAGAACACATTTACAAACTACCCGAGCCCCATGCCTGGACCAAATTTAACATTAAAACGGTGTCACAGATTGTCTCCAACCAATCCTTGGCTCCGCTTTCCAAACTTAACTCCGACTTCAATGTACCACTTTCCTATTTTTTTCGTTACCATCAACTCTCCCATGCTTTCAGTGGCCAATTCTCCAACTCCCCCCCTCAATTGATCCAATCTTCACTAGAGAACCTCCTTAGGTCAGATTGTGCAAAAAAACCCACCTCTCAATTGTACTCACATTTGATCATTACCTCTCTCCCGGCATTGGAAAAACTGAGAGCTAAATGGTCCCATGACATCCCCGATCTTGACAACGACGACTGGGACGACATATGGGACTTCCCTTTTAAATCCCTAGTCTCTCTGAGAGACCGCCTGATCCAATTCAAGATAGTTCACCGGGCATACTTCACCCCCCATAGACTACACAAAATGAACCCTGACTCCCCTTCTGGGTGCTGGAGGTGTGGTGGGATTCCAGGAGACTTCACCCATATCTTCTGGACCTGCCCGGCCATTACCAATTACTGGAAGGAGATTTTAGACTTTATCATGCAAATTACCTCCGTACCTCTCCAACAGTCAATGGCAATTTGCATACTAGGCCTGATTGAGCAACTAATCCCAACGGTAGCGGGACGCACACTTGTGGGACTCCTGCTGTTCTATGCCCGCAAAGCCATAGCTCTTAGCTGGCGCAAACCAACCCCCCCTCCTCTCTCCCTGTGGAAACAACTAATCAATAACAGCTTACCTCTGTATAAGGACACATACGCCAATAGAGGCTGTCCCAACAAGTACGACAAGGTCTGGTCTAAATGGTTGGCGGATTCCTCCTCTGCTTCAGAGGCCTCTCAGTAGAGCATGCATAATATAGCTCTCAAACAGGTGCCTGTTGTACTTAATGACTGTATCTGATGTTCTGCCAGCATATACGACTGCTAACTAAAATATCCTGTGACCCAAGGAACTGTGCTGCTATATGAGCAATTACAATCTATGCTATGTGCCTGCTAGCTATGACACAACTGTAACGCGGTCCCCGTAGGGACCACGTTGATGACATGTAAGACCAATGTATGTTTAACTGTTTGTTTTCTTCTTTTGTTTTCTCTGTTATGCTCTTTTAAACTCAATAAAATATATTTAAAAAAAAAAAAAAATATAGCGCCGCTTTACTGCCAGCGTGCCCAGCGCCTCAGTCTGCAATTAGCCTAATGGTCTTGGGATCGGCCAATATTTTTTTTTTTTTCCGGTGCCGATACTGATATTTCAGCCATCTCTCCTGCCGATAGCGGATTAAATTTTTTGACGATTTATTTTGTACATTTAAAAAATATATATTGTTTTACAATAATTTTTTTTTTTTATCACGGTTATTGCTGTCATGACGAATGTAAACCTCCCTTGTGACGGTAATAGGCATGTGAGAGGTACTCTTTATGGAGAGATCGTGGGGTCATGAAGACCCCTCCTCTGCACTTCAAAGTATTCAAACCGTCAAGATCGTCATTTTTAAATACTTTATTTTTCAAAACTGGCCCCTTTAACCACTTGCCGACCACCGATATATGTCCTCACTTTGTGGACGGATATCGTTTTTATGGCAGCAGCTAGCTGCCCTAACCCCCAGTATCTCCGTGTTCGGCCGGCTACAAGATAAAAGTGGTCTCTGCTGGTGGATTTGCCGCAAGATCACTTTTATCGGCAGCGGGAGGGGTAAATAAAAATAAAAGGTAAAATACATTTTTTTTTTTTTTTTTTTTTTTTTTAAACATGCCCCGCCCCACCGAGCTCGCGTGCAGAAGCGATACGCGAGTAGCGCCCGCATTTGAAAACTGTGTTGAAACCACACGTGAGGTATCGCCGCGATCGGTAGAGCGAGAGCAATAATTCTAGCCCTAGACCTCCTCTGTTACTCAAAACATGCAACCTGTAGAATTTTTTTTAAACGTCGCCTATGGAGATTTTTAAGGGTAAAAGTTTGTCGCTATTCCACGAGCGGGCACATTTTTGAAGCGTGACATGTTGGATATCAATTTACTCGGCGTAACATTATCTTTCACAATATAAACAAACTTGGGCTAACTTTACTGTTGTCTTTATTTTTAAATTTAAAAAAGTGTATTTTTTTCAAAAAAAGTGCGCTTGTAAGACCGCTGCGCAAATATGGTGTGACAAAGTATTACACACGGTATCCCCCTTGAAGTAATATCGGTTAGTCACTTTTTTTAGAAGTATCGATAAAAAAACTATGGGCCACACCAATAATTGGTCGATCCCTATAATGGTCAGCAACCATTGGCTCCAAATTAATAGTATTCAGAGATCTTAAAGCTAACCTGTGGCTAATGTGTAGCAGGACTCGCTCCGATCCCAGAAAGTAGGAAACTGACAAGTAAATGGCCACCACCTTTTTGGATTGCTGTCCCTGTACCCCCCCCAGAGATGTGAAATGGGGCAAGACAGTCAAACATCATGTGAGGTACTTAATTTCCTCTTTTTAGTTTGGCCTGGTGTAGGGCTGAAACAACTAATCGATTATGAAATGAATCGATTACTATTTTCATAATCGATTAATCGGCCAGTAACATAATGGGGTTAAAAAAAAAAAAAAAACTAAAATGAGCCCTTTATAATACAAAAAGAGCAAATCGCTACTGTAAATATTACTTTCACAGTTCTAACAGTAAAAAAATGAACCCCTTACAGTAGTGAAATATCTGCTTTTTTTTTTTTTTTGTAGTATAAAGGGCTAATTTTCGTTTTTTTTTTTTAACCCCATTATGTTACTTAATGCCTCAGGCCTGGTTCACATTTATGTTGTTTTTTTGGTGCTTTTTGCAGAAACACACTACAGTTCATTTACATGGTTTCCTATGGGACACGTTCACATCTATGCTTTTTTCAGCTGCTGCGTATTTGGAAAAGGGTCAGGGACTTTATTTTTTTTTTTTAATGCAAAGCAGTATTTTTTTGGTTCAATATACTTCAATTGTGAAGCAGCAGAAAAGCATGCAATAAGTTTTTGTAGCAATTTGTGTTTTTTAATCTGCCCAACAACAAATTGGCCAAAAACAGTATGTCTCTTCTAATAGTATATATACAGTATATCTCTTCTGTCTGTTATTCTCAGAGTGGATTTGATATTTTGCTCCCTAAACATATAGTCGGTTGTTTATATTTACCACTGCATAGAGATATTGAAGAATAAATTGCCTTTTTTTTTTTTTTTTTTTTAAACTTTACATATTAACTAAATTATACACCACATTTTTTTAAGGTTATTAATCGAAACAATCGGCCAACTAATCGATTATGAAAATAATCGTTAGTTGCAGCCCTAGCCTGGTGGTCTGTTATCCCCAAAAGAAATAAAAAATAAATAAAATAATGGCTATACAGATACTTTAAGGTGCCATTAATTTGGAATCTGTGTTTGGTAAGTACGATAAATAAGGCAAGAGAAGGAACAGCTATAACCACTACTGTTTCTGTCTGCAATATGCCAGGGAAATGTATTATTATTATTATTATTATTATTATTATTATTATTATTCAGAGTTTTAGTATACTGTTGTGTGAAAAAGTAAGTACCACTTTACAAATTGACTTTCAACATATTTTTACAGGCGAACATTTGCTTTTTATTTAAGCAGTACTTACACATAAAGATGGTCTGCTTGGGGAAAAAAAAAAAAAAAACACAAGTAAAATAAAAATTATTCAACCCCCTTTTTAGCCAAAATTCATTCAGATAGGGGTTTTACCTAACTGACCACCAATCACTGACAGGGACTCTGACATTTTTTACCACTTCTTCACGCAAATATCCTTCAGTTGCAAGATATTTTCGAGTTTCCTTGCATTAACTGCCCACTTCAAATCCCCCCCACTCTTTCATTACTCGCACCTTGCTTGATGTGATTGTAGCCATATTAGTGCACTTGCGACAGAAACAATTGAGTACTGTCCGTGATACTTTTTTATTCACACCAACATACAATTTTTCAGGACAAGCTTTTGGGGTATGTCCCCTTCTTAAAGGTCCTAGCAGTACGACTAGGACCTTGAAGAAGTGGACATACTCCAAAAGCTTGTCCGGAAAAATTGTATGTCCACTTCAAGGTCCTAGTAGTACTGCTAGGACCTTGAAGAAGGGGACATACCCCAAAAGCTTGTGAAAATTGTATGTTGGTGCAATCAAAAAGTATCACAGACCGTACTCTATTGTTTCTATTACTCACACTTTGATATAATGCAGAATTCATTGTTGACTTGATGACTGCCAGCTGTCTCAGCCCAAAGTAACCTCAAACCATAACATTTCCACTATCATGGTTTACAGTTAGTATGAGGTTCTTCTTGAAATGGTGCCTTTTTGGTTTGTGCCAAATAGGTCTAATGTCACTGTGGCCAAACAATTCCATCTGCGATTCATCAGTTCACAGCACATTGTTCCAGAAACGTTAATAGGAAAGAGAACACCAAACCCTAGATATCTATCTGAGGTTTAAATAAGAAAAATTCTACCTGCATACTCCCTAAAGAGGTTTTAATCATTGACACCTGATTGTAACTTCATTGGTTTGAATTGGTGGTACATTTAGGGGTGTACTTTCTTTTCCACATCACGATTTGTCAATTTAGATCGAGAGAGATTACACCATGTTTCTTGGTGTGCCATTTGTTCATGTGTGTAAATTTCTGTAGGCACTTTGAAGATATAAGGCCCCTTTCACACGAGGCGGACTCCGCTTGCACGGAGTCCGCCTCTGTCCGCCAGCTCAGCGGGAGATCTCTCCGTTGATCTCCGCTGAACCGGCGGATGACAAGTCCCTCTCTGCTCACTGAGCGGGGAGGGGCTTGCGAGCGCCGCTGGTCTCTATGGAGAGATCGGATGAAAACTGACAGTGTGTCCGTTTTCCTCAGATCTCACCCGATCCGATCCGCCAGCGACGGATCTGGACGTAGGGCCATCCGTTTGCTTTTGGTGGATCGGACCGGGTCGGATGTCAGCGGAGATGTCTCCGCTGACATCCGACGCTCCATGGACTAACATGGAGCGCCCATTCAGATCCGCCGTCAAAACTGACAGGCGGATCTGAACAGTCCGTCCATGTGAAAGGGGCCTAAGGCTGTTGAAATTTGTTGAGGAAGTCAACAATTTCCATTGGGTGTACTTACTTTTTTTTTTAATGTGTAAATTTAGAAAGTTGGGTTTCAGTAGCTTTAGTTTGCTAAAAAAAGAAGTGGTCCTTGCTTACAAAGTGTTCATGCGATGCATAAAAACTGACTTTCTATAACAAATTGGACAGAGAAGCAGGACATGGGTAGCCTGATACTTACTAGAAGATGTTGTGATAACCGTAGAAAACGTCTTCATTATGTCAACAGAGAACAGCTGAAGTGCAAAGACAGAAGATCATATGTGTGGAATAATAACAATCGCAAAGCAATTCAGACAATTATGCATTAGGATCCAGACAGACCCGCCATTACCGTCTGCATGTTAATTTGCTGTTCTCGAGTTCTCACTTTGACTCTTTTGAAAAGGCTGTATAAATTGGATTGTCATTTATAATTTGCCTTTAGTGATGAATCATATTTCTGTTGGAGACAGACTAATGGAGACATTGAGGTTGATTTATAAAAGGCAAATATGTTGTGCATTTGCTCTAGATTTGAGGGGAAGTTCTGCTGATTTCTTTCATCCAATCTTGTACAAGCAAAAATTATTATTTTTTTTTTCTTTGTATGTGAAGCTTTACGTCATTTACCAAGCTCTGGAGAAACTGCACTTGCAGTGCACAGTATATTTTCCATTAGTAAATCAAACCCCACTGGGTACATAGAATCTCTGCGTAGATGTTAGTCATATAGTATGTAAGGACATAATGCAACCGATTACCCATAACACAACTTCTCTTCAGAAGTACCCAAAAGGGTAAAAATCTTTCATGAGTGGTTGAATATTGTTTTTTTTCAGAATTATAAAGCTTCATTAAAGATTATCGCTTGGAACGGCGTTCAGAAATACTGAATAGGCATTGAAGGTTTACTTGCTAATTGCATTCAAATGTGTAGGTATGATGTTGAAAGATGCACGTTAGGCCATTACTGGACCCCATCAATGGCTTGGCTATTCGGGAGTGCTGAACATGACTGAAAATTATATCCCACGAGCAATAATCCAGACTTACATTATTTGAATGCAATATATAGATATTAATGGAAATATTGTTTGAATGCATTAATAAAGCTTTGAAACTTTTCATAAACATTCTTGTTAAAATGCATCTTTTTTTTTTTTTTAATTTTTATTTTTTTGTCTTTGAATGCAGTTTTGGCTTCACCCCTTTGGCCAAGAATAAAAGGTTTAGTGCTCCCAAAACTGACCTGTAGGCTCCGTTCATATATGCTTCTCAATGCAGCCAGTTCACACATGTTCGGGGTGGCCGTGGTGTGGTTTTTAGAGTCCTGTGCGTTTTTCAGTCTGGTTCGGATGAACAGAACTGCACCAGACTCCCGCGCTGAAACTGCGGCAGCATATATGTGAACAGAGCTTTAATGTATTGGTAGAGAAGAAGAAAATCTGTACCCGTGTCATGTCTATTTTATCCTCAGAATTTACCCACTGAATTTTACCTGGTGTCGTCCTTTTGCACTGCCCATCCTGCCCACTTCTCTGTATACTAGTTGACTTCAAGTTTTAGTGCATCACTCTTGGACCTGTGTGTCCCCATACTAGTTAAAATAAAAATATATAATTTTTTTTTCCATAAAAATATCCTATTGTTTGTAGACGCTTTTTGCGCAAATCAATATACGCTTACAATTTTTTTTTTTTTTTATTGGATATGTTTTATAGCGGAAAGTAAAAAAATATTTTTTTGTTTTTTTTGTTCTCAAATGCCACCAAAAGAAAGCTCTATTTGTAGGAAAGAGGGCATAAATTTTGAGTACAGCATTGCATGACCGTGCAGTTGTCAGTTAATATTGTCAGTAGTGCCATATCGCAAAAAATGGCCTAGTAAACCTGCTGAAGCAGTTAGCGGTTGTCACCCTTAAAAAAAATAAAAATAATAGCTTGGTCCTTTTTTAAAGCATGTAAAAAAGGTATAGTGCCGGTGCGGTGTCATTTTCCTTTTCTATTCTTTAAAAAAAAAAAAACTGGTTGTTCCTGTAAAAATCCCTTGTGTGCTGACCACGGTGGATATAAATCAATGAATTAAAAATAAATAAATCAGATTTTTTATTTTTTTTTAACCGCTTCAATACAGGGCTTTTAACCACCCTTCCTTACCAGAGCACTTTTTGCGATTCGGCACTGCGTCGCTTTAACTAACAATTGCGTCGTGCGACGTTACACCCAAACAAAATTGACGTCCTACAAATAGAGCTTTCTTTTGGTGGTATTTGATCGCCCCTGCGGTTTTTATTTTTTCGCTATAAACAAAAGAAGAGCGACAATTTTGAAAAAAAAATTTTTGCTATAATAAATAATTTTTTTAAAAAAAAAAAATTTTTTTCCTCAGATTAGGCCGATACGTTTTCTTCTACATATTTTTGGTAAAAAAAATCGCAATAAGCGTATATTGATCGGTTTGCGCAAAAGTCTACAAAATAGGGGATAGATTTATTGAATTTTTATTATTTTTTTTTACTAGTAATGGCGGCGATTTGCGATTTTTTTTTTTTTTTTTTCGTGACTGCGACATTGCGGCGGACACTTCGGACACTTTTGACACATTTTTGGAACCATTCACATTTACACAGCGATCGTTGCTATAAAATTGCAATGATTACTGTGTAAATGTGACTGTCAGGGAAGGGGTTAACACTAGAGGGCGCTGGAGGGGTTAATGTGTGTCCCTAATAGGAGTGATTCTAACTGTAGGGGGAGGGGACTTAAGGGGAGGAGACCGATCATGTGATCCTCTGTACTGGGATCACATGATCGGTCTCCTCCCCGCTGACAGGACGTGGAGCTGTGTGTTTACACACACAGCTCCACGGTCCGGCCCGGTCCCGTTGTTTTAACGGGCAATCGCGGGTGCCCGGCGGACATCGCGGCCGTCGGGCACTCGCACCGGGTCCCGAGCGATGCCGCGCGCGCGCCGCCGGCGGCGCGCGCGCCCCCCAGGCGGCCGGGAACCCGAGGACGTCATATGACGCCCACCCAGGATGGTAGATCCACCTTGTGGGCGTCATATGACTATGGGCGGGTATTGAAGTGGTTATATAAAATGCTTTTGGAGTAAAAAAAAAAAAAATCTATCTAAAGATACTTTAATAATTTTAGTTTATTCGGTATGAAATGAAGCTTAGTTATGTAGTATTAACCACTTTCAGACCGGACCAATTTGCAGCCAAAGGACCGGGCCCCTTTTTGCGATTCAGCACTGCGTCGCTTTAACTGACAATTGCGCAGTCGTGTGACGTGGCTCCCAAACAAAATTGACGTCCTTTTTTTTTTTTTTTCCCCCCCCCCACAAATAGAGCTTTCTTTTGGTGGTATTTTATCACCCCTGCGGTTTTTATTTTTTGCGCTATAAACAAAAAAAGAGCGACAATTTTGAAAAAAAAGCATTCTTTTTTTTTATTTTTTGCTATAATAAATATCCCCCAAAAATATATAAAAAAAATTTTTTTTTCCTCAGTTTAGGCCGATACGTATTCTTCATATTTTTGGTAAAAAAAATCGCAATAAGCGATTGATTGGTTTGCACAGAAGTTATAGCGTTTACAAGATAGGGGATAGTTTTATAGCATTTTTATGAATTTTTTTACTTGTAATGGCGGCGATCAGCGATTTTTATTGTGACTGCGACATTATGGCGGACACATCGGACATTTTTGGGACCATTGTCATTTATACAGCAATTAATGCTATTTAAATGCATTGATTCCTGTATAAATGACACTGGCAGTGAAGGGGTTAACCACTAGGTGGCAGTGTACGGGGTTAAGTATGCCTAGGGGTGTGTTTCTTACTGTGGGGGGGGGGGGGGGGGCGTGGCTGTCAGCTAGTGAATGCTGATCTCTGCTCCAATCACAGGGAGCAGAGATCGGCGTCACTAGTTGCTAGGCAGAACGGGAAGATGCTGTTTATTTCCGCATCTCCCTGTTCAGCCTTCCCGTGAGACGATCGCGGGTGTCCCCGCAGCGATCGAGTCCGCGGGACCCGCGACCGGCCTCACAGGGGTCCCGACCGCTTCCCGGCGCGCTCCCGATGGCACGGCGGCATTTAAAAAGGGACTTGTTTATACGCCCTTATGCCTGTCTGTGCCATTCTGCCGACGTACATCGGCGTGCGCCGGTCGGGAAGCGGTTAAGCTGTATATTCTGCAATATTTACATTTTTGGTAAACTCTTCAATGATTTCAAGCTGAGATAACATGCACTGCATTGATGCATTCACACAATGTCACAGTAACAATGAGATAAACCAAAGTTCAGGAATATTCTTTTGTCCCATTGTTTTGCAAATATATGTACACTACAAAAACTGTATGATTGAATCGGTTTTGATATCTCTGTTTTACTAACCTGACAGCTTATTCTTCTAAATGGGGGAAACCTTTATTTTGTTTGCAAATATTAAATATTCCAACTACTAGCAAGAATAAGTCCTGTCATTTTTAGATCCATCATGGCAGTGCCTGTTAGCAGGCATCCACTCACCTGCTGCTGCCACGGCCCTCGCCTTGTTGTGTCACTGTCGCATCACCAGCCATCCCATTTAAGTTTGAGACTGAGTCCACAGCGGGTCAGAGGAGGAGCCACTGTGGGACAGAGATGACAGTTGCTCTTTTAAAAATGTATCATTTTAATCAAGCCTATTGACTTAAAATCAACTTTATTTAAATCAAATCCACCCTGGTGCTGACCATGGTAATCATGGCTGCTGATCCATGATTACCGTGGTCAGGGGTTATGTGCTGCCTCCTTCCTCCCTGCCTGTCAGCTTCTTTGTGTAAGCCGCCACTCCCCTCCTAACGCTGTTTTGAGTGGCAGTAACGTTACTGCTCACAATTACTGCCAGCCCCTCTGTTATGACAAAATGTACTACAGCGCCTTTTTTATTTTCATTTTTTTTTTTCTTTCTTAGAAATTCTCCTGCTAAATACCTTATTCCACCTTGCTGGTTACGTGACCACCTGGCAAATTTCAGAGGGGGATCTCTATACCTTTTTATCCTCCTCCACATAAGCAGAGTGAAGGAGATGACAGCAGGAGCACTGTCGATCAGATAGTGAGGGGAAAAAAGTATTTAATCCCCCTGCTGATTTCGTATGTTTACCCACTGACAAAGAAATGATCAGTCTAATTTTAATGTGTGAAAAAAAAAATTGTGAAGAAAGGAATATCGCTACCTCATAGGTGATAAATTCATACAAAACACATATTAATAAAGTTCAACAACAACAATCAAGGATGTATAAAAAAAAATGTATATGTGAAAAAATTGTCAAAACAAAAAGCCTTAATGTATCTTCACGAAGTCCAATCACTGTAATCCCAAATAAAAGTGCAGTGGCAAATAATATCCTTCAAATAGTGCTCCACCACAAATTGTACATATAAAACTCAACAGAACTTAAAAGTAAAAAAGCCTGTGGCAATATTGGATTTCTCTCAACATACATGGAATCGATACCTCTACGCCACAAAGTATATATTTTGGCAATAATCAAACAACCAGGCTCGGGAGAAACATATGGAGAATCATAGCGCGATATGTTTTATTGCAGATAAATGAAAGCAGGTAGGTAGAACAATGCTCACTTACATTTGCATGTGCTACGTCAGCACCAACATGTGCAGCTTTTAGGTAAATGTGCTTCGCCATTGCACCAAGCTGCGGCGTGCGTTCCAAAACACAGGGGTTAGGAACCAAAAAAATGGATATGACGTCAATAGTAAGCGGACGCACAGCCTCAATCTGCAAGATTTCTGGCTCCCAGGTGTCTTCTATACAGATAACGAGCTGAGATTAGGAGCACTCTCTTAAAGAGAGTGCTCCTAATCTCAACTTGTTACCTATATAAGAGACACCTGTCCACAGAAACAATCGATCAGATTCCAATCTCTCCACTATGGCGAAGACCCAAAGAGCTGTCCAAGGATGTTGGGGACAAGATTGTAGACCTACAAGACCATCGCAGCTTGGTGAGAGGGTGACAACAGTTGGTGCGATTTTATTTGCAAATGGAAGAAACACAAAATAACTGTCAATCTCCCTTGGCCTGGGGCTTCATGCAAGATCACACCTCGTGGAGTTTCAATGATCATGAGAACAGTGAGGAATCAGTCCAGAACTACATGGGAGAGTCTTGTCAATGATCTCAAGGCAGGTGGGACCATAGTTACCAAGAAAACAATTGGTAACACACTATGCCGTGAAGGAATGAAATCCTGCAGCTCCCACAAGGTCTCCCTGCTCAAGAAAACGCATATACAGGCCAGTGTGAAGCTAGCTAATGAACAGCTGAATGATTCAGAGGAGAACTGGGTGAAAGTGTTGTGGTCAGATGATACCAAAATCAAGCTGTTTGGCATCAACTCAACTCTGTGCTTGGAGGAGGAGGAATGCCCCCAAGAACACCATCCCCACCGTCAAACATAGAGGTGGAAACATGCTTTGGGGGATGTTTTTCTGTTAAGGGGACAGGACAACTTCACTGCATTAAAGGGAATATGGACGGGGCCATGTACCATTAAATCTTGGGTGAGAACCTTCTTCCCTCAGCCAGGGCATTGAAAATGGGTCGTGGATAGGTATTTCAGCATGACAATGACCCAAAACAAGGCAACAAGCTCAGGAAGAAGCACAGTAAGGTCCTGGAGTGACCTAGCCAGTCTCCAGACCTTAATCCCATAGAAAATATGGAGGGAGCTGAAGGTTCCAGTTACCAAACATTCGCCTCAAAACCTTAATGACTTGAAGAGGATCTGAAATGAGGATCTGAGATGTGTGCAGACCTGGTGGCCAACTACAAGAAAGTCTGACCTCTGTGATTGTACTAAGTCATGTTTTGCGAAGGGGTCAAATACTTTTTTCACTTTTATTAAAGTGCAAATCGATTTTATAACTTTTTTGAAATGCGTTTCTCTGGATTTTTTTATTTATTTTTTGTTCTGTCTCGCACTGTTAAAATAAACCTACCATTAAAATTAGACTGATCATTTCTTTGTCGGTGTGCAAACCTACAAAATCAGCAGGGGATCAAATACTTTTTTATTTTACATGTAATTTCCTCTACCTGTTAAAGCCTTTGGTCTAAAAGGATACCAATTGAATGGCTGGTTGTTTGTTTGTTTTTGTTTTTTTTTTTGTTTTGTTTTTTACTCAAAATGGAGTGTTCAAGCTCAAAATATCACGGTGTTAAGCTTTTGTATCCGGAAGTGGTTGTTACATAGTCCTAAATCTGGAATGCACACAAGTCAAGAAATAGATGTTTTCAGCAGAACCTACCCACAAAGGTCTTCATCATGACCGATTCACTTTTAAAGGGAACCCATTAGACTAAAAATATTGCAGCTGCTGCTAATCCAGTTTTTGAACAAACATGCTAACTAAGATTTTTGTTTTGCCTGAAATACAGTGCTTTCAGTTAAGGCATCTGTCTGCCATTTCTGACTAATAATAATAATGGGCTTCTAGCCCCTGAAACAAAAAAAGATGCCATAGGACTGGTAGACCTAATCCCTACACAGTGTCCCTGTGTTTGTGGACATCCAACATTACTGGTTTGTTGCTCTTCCCTTTTTGGCCTATCTACTGCACATTTTCTTCACCAAGGTACTAGCCCCTGTTCTTGCTCTGCTCTTCAGGCATCCCCAGAGTGGGATATTTGAACAAACCACCTTCTGAGGGAAAAGTCGTCTCAGGAGCTCTGCAATTCAGGAGTCAGCTGATCCTCCACAAAGAATGCCAGCTTAATTGGCTGGTGAAGGATTCCTATATAACCTCTTGGTTTTAAGAGAAAGCTAATTTCCTGATCAATGTTTTGGAGCTCGGGTGCTTTTGGTTATCCCTTCTAAGCTGGACCTCTTGCCTGTGAGGTCTTCAGACCAGGATCCAGTCAGACAATGCCATTGTAGTGGCTTACTTCAACCATCAGGAATGAGGCAGAGTCTTGCGGCTTAATTTGTAGTAGATCTGATTCTGGCTTTAGCAGAACTTATTTCCAGCCCCATCTGCTGTGAACATCCCAGACGTGAATATATCTGACTCAACATGAAGGTCAGCTACCACCAGCTCCAGCACAGGTAGGGGGATGTCTCATTGGCTTCCAAAAAAAACTTTGATAGCTTTGAGAAAACTTGCATAGTTTGGGTGCAAGAGTTTGTATCCAGACCTTGAAAAATAGTTGTGCCTTCGTCCTCCCGCTTCAAGTTATTGCCTCTTCCTGACAGAGAATTATTGGCACTTAACATAATCTTTACCTTTCCAGATCACCAGCAGTTTCTTTACTTTTCCATGGCCAACAACAACCATCAACTTGTGGATCTCCTGTGATCACTAAGAATATTTGCAAAGGTTCTTACACCAGTTCTTGGCCTTCTTTTAGAAATATTCCAGTCATTTGGGTATTTGGATTATCTGCTGGTGCTGCGTGAACAGACCTTGGTATCCAGTGTGTCAATCTTGCAGGAGACTTTGAATGAATACTGAACAGCAAGGACTTATTTCTGATCCCATAACATCCATTGTTTGTTTTTAGGCCTTTTTCTAGATGGACTTCAGGCCAAGGTCTTCCTGCCTTGCTTGAGGTACTGTAACCAAGTGTTTGGGCGGTTGGTATCCATTATCAAAAGTGTTCTCTGCTCAATTCCAGTCAAATACCCTGCAATGGAACATTCTCTCATGGATTTGGAAATGTTGAGCCTTACTCTAAGCAAAAGGATGTGTTTTTTTTTTTTTTTTATATTCTCCTAACCACAATTTCAGTTTTGATGGCTCCTTCTCGAACCCCCCCCCCCCCCACAACACACACCTCACTCTTCCCTTATGTTGGGCGATTTGCCCCAAAGCAGCAGACCGTCATCTGTCTTGACAGAGTTCTGGATCATCTGTCTGTTCAGGGTTGTTGGTCTCTGGAACCTAAACTTCCAATCATGATTCAATTGATTTGTCTGTCATTACTACAACGGCTCCACAATTTTCACTGATAATCCAATGTGGACCTAATTGGACAATGACAGAGCAGTTCTTCTTTTTAAATCAACAAGGGAGCACCAGGAGTATTGCGGTGACAAGAGGTAGAATCCTGGGTCCTTATGGAGTGCCAGACAGAATCTGGAGCTGGGGGAATAGTCTCTTCACCTGGACGTGTTTTGGGACTTATGTCTGCTTGTTTGATGTGGATGTGCTACTGTTCAATAAAAAATGGACAAATATTTGTTTGCAGGATGGACTGAGTGACATATCATGCAGACACCCAAGTAATGCCATGGAATCGATATGCTTGATCTATGCCTTTTTTTTTTTTTTTTTCCTTTTGCTACTTCGAAGGGTCAAGAGAATTCCAGTCATTCTCATGACTTCAGATTAGCCTTGCAGAGTGTGATGGGCCAGCATAATTCGTTTGTTAGCAGACGCTCCTCTGGCCTCTGCCAGCGTGAGCAGATCTGTTGTTTCATGGACCAGTTTTCCTCTCTGCTTCTTAATCACTGGCTTTGACAGCCTGGTTGTTTAAAACCCAGGTTCTGAGAGGCAAATGCATTGCGGAATCTGGTATCCCCACTATGCTTAAAGAGTAACTCTATCACTTTTTTGTGTGGAAAAAATAAATAAAAAATAGCATATACAATTGGCAAGCGATTTATTGAAATTTTATGTTGGATCTAGGTTGGGCTCGGGTAAGTTTTTAAGGAGGCCTGGGGGCTGCCCTCAGACGGTTTTTGTGTGTGTGTGTGTTTTTTTTTGTTTTTTTTTTTGATTGGACACTTGCAAACAAACAAAATTTGTAAGCAAGCCCAGGATAGCTGCTCCTACTACAGCATGCTTCTGCCTTCTTTTTTTTTTGCTAGGAGGATGAACATCTTTTCTCTAGCTCTGCTGGGGCCGAGCATCGGGAATTGCCTCATTATTTGTACTGCTGGGCACCTTTTTTGAAATTCCTGCTCTTCTATCTCTGGTTTTACCATGAAAGGGGTAAATGTTGAATGCGTAATCTGCTGCGTGGAACTTTTTTTTTTTTTTTTTTTCTCAAAGAGCCAGGTGGTAGTCTTAATCTCTGGTACTGTTGACTGTCTACAGTGACTTTGGTCATTCTGGCTACCAGCTGTCTTTTTTTTTTTTTTTTTTTTTAAAGTATCGGAAGCCTTGCCTTTAAACTCTGAGCTTGCTTGCATCACTGACACAGTCATATTATGTTTGTATCTAGACACAGAGGAGACAGTCCGGTGTAATGGGTGACCCCCCCAGCTCACACCTCCCTAACTATTGATGTCTGCAATCCAAAAATAATTAACCTATGATTTTGGGGTTTATTTCACTGCAGTCCTCCCTAGCTCCGCAGGAGAGGCTGAATCCCCTGCTTTATTTACTGCATTCAAACTGGACAGATTCACCCATTTACCTTGTGGAAAAAGACCATGGAGGCTACAGGTGTGCTTTTGCTGCAAAGTCAACCTCACTGCCTTGTGGCCTTAAATTGTTACTAAACCCACAACAGTAAAATCAGTCTGTATATGTAGTAGAGCAGGGGTAGGCAACCTGGGGGCCTCCAGCTATTGCAGAACTACAAGTCCCATCATGCCTCAGGCAGTGCTGTCAATCAAAGCCAGTGATGAGGGGGTGGGGGCGGGGCCGAGTCCTGCTGTCTGTGGTAATGAATGCAGCAGTGTGGCTTGGGTAATGGATGCAGCATGGGGGCACTGGCCAGAGGGTAGAGGCCAGGAGCTCCAGCGGGGGACCCAAAAAGAGAAGGAGGTTTGTGACTTTTTTTTTTTTTTGCCTTTTACAATCACTTTTTAACTGTTTTCCAGAAATTTTATTTTTTTTAATTTTTAGGGCTTGCCATGAATGAATACTGTCACTTGTGCTTTGAACTGACAAGCCATCAAATGGCTGGTGTCATAACCAATCACATGTGCAGGAATCTGCAAATCAGAGCAAGATGGCAGCTTCTTTGGCTGTAAAGGATGGTAAGTAAGGCGTCGTGCTCACAGGACGTTTAAAAAAGCCAGCACTTTAAAACGTGCTGTTAGCTGCGTTTTTGAATAGCGTTTATTGGCATTCTTGGCTTTTTTTTTTTTCTTCAGTTAAAACACTCCATATAATGTAAAAACGCCAAACTCGGCTAACAGCATGTTACAGCGTTTTTGGGCTTTGTTCGTTTTTACAGCTCAACAGCCTCTGCTCCTGGACGCACAGGCTGTCGTCCTTCTTCTTTTTTTTGTTTTATTTATTTTTTATTTTCTCTACTGCTCCTAAACACTTATGCCCCCAAATGCCTCTGAAAGTTTGTGTGCATGGACACATAGGCTTACATGGAGGGGCATTTTACAGGCAGTTAAAAAAAAAAAAAAAATAAAAAAAATAAAAAAAATAGTCATATGTCCCTAACAGCAGCTATAAAAACGTCCTGTCTGTATCAGCCCTAAAGGATAAAAGTTTTTATTGTCTTTGCCCTTATTTTGGAGGTTTTCCCCTAGCTTCCTGTCTCATTAACACAGGACAAAAGATAAGAGTGCGGCTGTCGCCAAGATGGGAAAGCACAGAAATAAAAACATGCCAGAGATTCTAACCCTCTTCCATGCCATAGAAAATGGGGAAAAAAAAAAGTTTAGGCAGGAGTTGAACTTTAACCATGTGCCTCAAAACCAGATACTTGGCTGCAAAAGTGCTGGCCCTACAACTGCTGCATCTACCTAGGTAGTCCCTTCAACAGACATTTGTTGGGTTATAACCAGTGAGGAGGAAAATGGAAAATTAAAAAAAAAAAAAAAAATCATGTTTAATAGTTTGTTATAAAATGTTGCAAACAGGTAATTTTTCTGCTTCATTGATATGCGCTGATGAGGCTGCACTGGTGGGGACAGATGAGTCGTACTGATGGGGACAGCAAAGATGGCACCGATGGGCACGGATGGGTGGCACCGATGGATGACACTGATGGGCACTGATAGGGGACACTGATGAGCACTGGTAGGGGACACAGATGAGCACTGGCAGGTGACACTGATGTGCAGCACTGGCACTGTGGGCACTGACAGATGGCACTGTGGGCACTGGTAGGTGGCACTTTAATTGGGCAAAGGTGGGCGCCATGGATTGGGCACATTGCAGTGAGAGGGACTGATGTCCCTCTCACTGCCGCCGGATCGGCTTTTTTTTTTTTTTCTCCTCGCGCTCTGTACCGGCTCTGTTATTATCACATGATCAGCTGTCATTGGCTGACAGCTGATCACGTGGTAAGGGGTCGGGATCGACCCCTTACTCGGATCTGTGATCCAGCGAGTCTCACAGACTCGCTGATCACAGAGCGCGCCCTTCAGGGGGCGCGCAGGCAGCTCGTGGCCGGGACTACGTCAATAGACGTAGTCCCGGCACATTAGATCTGCGCTGTAGCCGTCATTCGGCTATAGCGCGGATCTCAGGTAGTTAAATACCTGTGTACTGTGTTTATTTTTGATGCTTTTTAGGTGAATGGGTAGGGGTACAATGTACCCCATACTCATTTACATAGGGTGGGGGCCAGGATCTGGGGGCTTCCAGTTTCTGATAAGCCCACCCGCAGACCCCCGACAACCACCAGCCAGGGTTGTCGGGAAGAGGCCCTTTTCCTCATCAACAGGGGGACAAGGTGCTTTGGGGTGGGGGGTGCACCACCCGGGGCATGATGGGCCCCCCTGCCCCAAAGCACCCACTCGCTCGTCCTGTCCCCCCCCCCCCCCATCCTGACCTGCCCGGCTGCGTGCTCGCTTGAGGGTCTGGTAACGTCCGGGGGGGACCCCAGGCCAATTATTTAAGTTCCCCTCATCCTCAGCACGCAAGTCGGATCATCATGATCCGACTTCTGGTGCAACTTCTGTTCAAATCAATGGGCTCTCATAGGGAACCATTGATTTTTTTTTTTTTTTGAATAGAGGCAGAGAAACGTGGCTAAACGCCTATTGACGCCAATGCAAAATGCTGATAAAATTGCGTTTTTTAAAGCAGCGTTTTCCTGCCAGCAATCAGATGTCCTGCGTGCATGGAGCCTATGGGTTGTCACGCTGTGGTGAAGATGGCTGCGACACTTTTATAAAAATAAAAAAAAGTGTGTGTGTGTGTGTGTGTGTGTGTATAATATATTAACATCCTAGCCCTGCCTGATATTGAAACGTCAGACTGAGGCATCAAATAATGGGTTATAACTTCTGTGATTGTCAGTTCTGTGTGTACATTTCAGCTTGAGCTATTAAGCTTTGCAAACTGGAACCCCAGTATGTGTGCACCCAGTATGCACCCCAGTGCATGTAGTATTAGGCCCCATGCACACGAGACGCAGATGCAAACTCTGCTGAACGCGTGTTTTAAAAAGCAGAAACCTGCGTTTAAAAACGTGCGTTTTGCTGTGTTTTCATGCCGCGTTTAGACGCGTTTGCGTCTATAAGCATTTGTAAAGATAACACCATATAGACCCTCCCCAAGCTCAGAAAGCATGTATTATTAACTATTTCTGCCAATTTGATCAGAGTGAGCAGCAGCAGCAGAGAGAGCAGTTGTACACTTGCATTTGCCTCTCTTTCTGTGTTTTTTTTTTTTATTTTTATTTTTTTAAATGGATCCCATATTGAATATATGTCAGGAAATGCTCCTGATGTTGCTCTTGATGCGGCAGCAATGTCGTCGCAAATTTGCATGAGAGGTCCAGAATCAGAGCTCGTCGATATTGGACCCATCCGTTGATGGCAGAGCGAATGTCCGTTGGATATTTCACAAACATGTATGCATTTCACAAACATGTATGCATCAGTGAGTATATATGCTCTATGAACTATCTAAACTAATTACGACATTTTAAACAATTTTTTTTCTAGTATTTTTTTATGGTTTACCATCATATTTTTGAGTTTTCTGCTCCAAAAAATTGGGTTCCTTTTAAAAAGGCTTACAAACGCGGCTAAACGCAGGTGCCTGCGTTTAGCCGCGTTTAGCTGCGTTTTGCGTATGAAAAGCAGAAAAGCAAAGGCCCCATGCACACGAGACGCAGATGCAAACTCTGCTGAACGCATGTTTTAAAAAGCAGAAACCTGCGTTTAAAAACGCGCGTTTTGCTGTGTTTTCATGTCGCGTTTAGACGCGCTTAGCCACGTTTGCGTCTATAAGCATTTGTAAAGATAACATCATATAGACCCTCCCCAAGCTCAGAAAGCATATATTATTAACTATTTCTGCCATTTTGTGAGCAGCAGAGAGAGCAGTTGTACACTTGCATTTGCCTCTCTTTGTGTTTTTTTTTTTTTTGGAAATGGATCCCATATTAAATATATGTCAGGAAATGCTCCTGATGTCGCTCTTGATGAAGCAGCAACGTCATCGCAAATATGCATGAGAGGTCCAGAATCAGAGCTTGTCGATATTGGACCCATCCGTTGATGGCACAGCGAATGTCCGTTGGATATTTCACAAACATGTATGCATTTCACAAACATGTATACATCAGTGAGTATATATGCTCTATGAACTATCTAAACTAATTACGACATTTTAACCAATTTTTTCTAGTATTTTTTATGGTTTACCATCATATTTCTGAGTTTTCTGGTCAAAAAAATTGGGTTCCTTTTTTAAAAAGGCTTATAAACGCAAACGCGGCTAAACGCAGGTGTCTGCGTTTAGCCGCGTTTAGCGTCTGAAACATGGAAAAGCAAAGTGTCTGAACGCATTTTTTTGCTTCTGGAAAAACGAGGTTAAACGCAACTGCATAAAAACGGGAAAAAAATAGACTGTGTACATGGACACATAGGATAACATTGCATGCGTTCAGGTGCAGGTGAAAAAAGTGTCCAACTGCCTCTGAACGCGCGTTTAACTGCGTCTCGTGTGCATGGGGCCTTACAACCTGAGTAAACACATTTTTTTAATTTAGAAAATATGTACATTCCCTCTTATTGTCGAACTAGAAGTGGTAAAATCTCACAAAATGTGATGACTTGCACATTCTTTAGCATGAAGTATAAAACGTTTGAATGTTTTTATAGGATGTTTGCCTGAAGTAGCGTACTTATGCATAAGCAAAATTTGATATAGGGTCAAGAGATAAAGATTGGCTATAAATCAATACAAACGTTGCTGCATACTCTTTCCCCAGGTACTGTTGGTAAGCAGCAGTCGCTATCCAGATCGATGGATTGTCCCAGGCGGAGGTCTGGAGCCAGAGGAGGAGCCCAGTGCAGCAGCCGTTCGAGAGGTTTTTGAAGAGGTAGTTGCTCTTTCTTTTTATTTTTTTATTTTTTTTCGTTTCACGACTTTTATTTTAAGTTAGTAATTTGAAAATCTTCAATGTCCGCATAATACTCCAATTCTACTTATTCAAACTTTTATGAAAGTAGTTGAAATATAAGCCTGGAACCATGTGTGCATCTTGGCTAGATGTCTTTTCCATTGAAGTGAAGTGAAAAAGCACCAAAAACATGAGTGGCAATGTACTGTGCATTGTAGGCAAGCCCACAATAATGAGCATTCGCTGCATGTTTTACATGTGCTTTTTCACATTTTATTTTAAGGGAAAACACCCTTTTATATGCATTGCCACATGTTCCAAAGTGTGTTGACTTGTGTTCTGATATGTTGCCATTGATATCAAGGGTAAACTGAAAAAAACAAACTCGCCATGCTCAGCCCAGGTATTCCTTGAAGGCTACGAAGAAGATTAGTGCTGCGACTGAGGCACCTGCCAGCCATAATGCGTGCAAAAAAGCTGACACTTAGTCAGTAAAAATATTTATTGCAAACTGTTAAAAACCCGTAAAGTACAACTGTGCCAACGTGTTTCAGCCAAATAAGGCTTAAATCATAGCGCAAGATTAAGGCCTTCTTTGGTTGAAATGCATTGGATCAGCTGTACTTTATGGATTTTTAACCCTGTTTGCAACAAATGGCTAGAATTTTAGTCCCTGATCGAGAGTCAGTCAGCATTTTTTGTATAGTGTTATCAAGGGTAAACGCAATTTGCCAAAAGTGTGAGTTCAGCTTTAAAGTGTATGTTACCCCAACATTTGATATTTGTTTGTTTGTACCATGTATTTGTATTACATATCATGTTCTATTTGTGTAAAATACCTTGTGAACCTGCCAATCCCCATGCTTTGGTCAGGATCAGCCTGTCCTTCAATGGTCACGACTTGAATTTCATTTGACATTTGTAATTTGAGCTGTGATAAGTGTGAATGCTTCGTAACAACAAAGTACCTTGAAAATCCTTGCTTCTCATCCAGCAATTCCTTATAAAGCACGTATTGAGTAGAATAATAAATATGCAACAGACGCAATACACGTTGCAACATAATGCAGTTTACAATAAAACCAAGCATATCCTTGGCAAAGTGTGGATTGACATAAAAAAAAAAAAAAAAAAAGAAATGTAATGCTTAGGTTTCCTGGTCCTATAATGTAGCAGAATTCTAGATAGTTAACATATCAAAAACACAGTATATTTATGTTAACTGTCATAGCAATCCAAAAAAAAAGACATACAGGTAAAACCCGATTTTACATATGTTTACATATATAAGCAGGGGTTAAAGGTCACATTTATTCCAGACCAATGTGTGTTAAAATTATGAGCAACATAAATATGCCGTCTGGGGGGTAAGACCAACTAGATTGAGAATAAGAAGAGAAAAGGTAAAAGTTTTGGCAAGTAGACAAGATCTTGGGAAATAAATGTATTTGAACCAAAGGCTTGATCGTTGCTGAAAGTGTGAGAGGGGGATTCCCGATAAAAGACTGGTATGGTGGTTTGGGAGAATTTCAATTAAAATGAGTGTTGTAGTTATGGTCCAGACTGTATGGGTAGACTGCTTCCAGTTCTAAAGTAATCAATGGAGTTTTGAGAAAAAGATACAGTTTATTTATTTATTTTTTAATTGTTTTTATTGAATTTTCAGGTAAATACAGAACAAAACAGCCTATTGGGCATACCCAGGCACAAGCACTACTATAACTAAACTAACATGAAAAAGAAAAAAAAAATTAAAAATACATAAATTATACAATCTAACAAAACCACTGTATGCTCAACCACCTATGTAGTATGTGTAGAAAACAAAACAATTTAATTCCACCTATACCCTGCAGGCATTCAGTAGTTAATCACAGGATGAAGTGTCTAATAGCCATACACCGTCTTACTCTCACTCCCCCTCCTCCCCACAGAATATTCTCAGGAGCCTAAGAGCGTTTATGAGATCAGGGATGCCGCCCAAGCTATTCCTGGTGCTTAACACTTGATACTTAATAGAGTGCTACTAATCATCGCTTGAGTCTGCATTAGTGGACTGGGATTCAGTCCAAATATCCCATACCTTGTGAAATTTTTTCTCACAACCACGTGACAGGTAAGTAGCTTTATATAGTGGTAGAGCCGTATTCACTAACCTCTTCCAGAAATTTATGGTAGGTGCGGCTGGGGCCTTCCATTTGAGATCAGGGTGTTGATGCTTCCGTGAGTTCCGTCTAACCAGGTAGTTCCGGGTTAGAATAATGTAGAAGAAAGGCACATCCAATCAGCTTCCAGGGGTGGGATGGACTCCCACCCAACTTAACGGGTAAAAACCTGCATGGGGGGCTCAAGAAACCACTAGCAGCAACATCTGATGAGGAGAACAAGGAGTTTCACAGCAGAAACTAATGCTTGGAAAAAATTTCCGCCCCGACATGGATCCGGAGGGAAAATGAAATCCTTGTGGTGAATCTTGGATAATGACTTGTAATGGGGATAACAACTTGCAATCACCGTAGGTTGTTCAGCCAGTCGTTTGCATCGGCCGGAGAGTCAAAGAACCTGACTGAGCCATTGTAAGGGACCCGGAGACGGCTGGGATACAGCATACAGTATTTTATATCTTTTTCACGCAGTCGCTTGCGGACATCATTAAAGGACTTCCTCTTGCGCTGTAGATCGGCCGAGAAATCGGGAAAACAAAGGATTGAGGAATTGCCGTATGGAAGCGAGGGATGCTTGCGAGCTGCGGAAAGGATCCTGTCCCGGTCCCTGAAATTGAGAAAGCGGACCAGGAAGGGTCGGGGATTTGCACCAGGAATACTGCGTCCCGTGGGTACCCGGTGGGCACGCTCGACGACATAGGTCGGGGAGATATCTGCGAGGCCCAGCAAGTTTTTGAAGAATTCATCCGCAAACTCTGCCGGTCGGTCACCCTCCTCCCCCTCCGGGAGACCTAAGACACGGACATTGTTGCGTTTTGCTCTATTTTCCGCGTCGTCAGATTTAGCGACAAGCAGTTTCAAGTCCGCTATCGTGTTGGCGTGGGTAGCTGTAAGATCTTCAGTGGCAGAGATTCTAGATTCTGATTCAGTCAGCCTACCCCTGATTTTATCCAGGTCGTTTCTAATGAGATTACATTCTTCAGCGAGGCGGTCTATCCCCACCAGCATAGAGGTCTTACTTTGTTCAATGGCGGCCAGGATCACTGCAGTGCTGTCCTGGGAGGGTGGGGTAGACTGAGCCGCACTCGGAGAAGCTTCAGGCTCCATGGCGAGTTCCGCCAGCAGGTTCTGCAGCTTCCCTATAAGAGAGGGATCAGGTTGAGCAGCCGATGCACGGGTCGAGCGGGCCGGCGTGGACGAGCCTTTGGGCCGGTGCTTAGGGACCATGAAGGAAGAATAGGCAGCAGTCGTCCGCAATCCTCCGTCTATCCGCGGACAGCGGCCTTTTTAGAAGTAGGTCAGCTGGGAGCACTATGCAGGAAAGGACCAGGGAGCCAAATGAAAGTGGAGTATGAGAAGGTTGCTGGTCTCCAGAGGTCTTCAGCCTGCCCACACAGCAGCCCACCCTGATGACTCCGTATTATATACAGGGAAGGTGGAGGGCCAGGAGGGCAATGGCTACCCTGTTCTTCAGTTGGTACCAGCCGAGGTGCTCCCAAGGTGTGGTGGTCTACAGGCTGCACTAGGCCTCGGCGGGGGGTAATTGCGGCCCCACTTAGTACCCCGTGCACACCAACAGATAGGCTGGAGGATGTGGGGAGTCTCCCCCCTCTATTGACAGTGTCAGCTCCCGTTCCGGTGCTCCTCTGCCGGCCGCTCAGCAAAGTCCGGTGGGCGGCAGGTCTGACTAGGCCGCGGCCGCTCTGGGTGTTTTCGGCCCCACACACCACACTGGCAGGTAGGCCGGGGGATGCTGGAGTCTCCCACACTGCAAGTAGCGATCTTTCCCCCAAAACGAGGCCCGCCGCAGCGCTCCTCCGCCGGCCGGCCGCTTAGGAAAGTCCGGTGCTCGGCAGGCCCGACTAGGCCGCGGCCGTTCTGGAGGTTTTTCGCGGACCAGCGGGCCACACCAGGCACACAGAGGGGGCAAGCTGGAGGGTGAGGAAAGCCCCTTACCTCGCCAGGTGAGTCCGGATGGTTCCTTTTAAAAAAGCACAGGCCGGGAAGATGGCGGCCGCCTCGGGTGTGGGGGACCAGGCTTTTTCCTGCTGCTCACAGGCCGGACCTCCACAATAGCCACACAGCCACAAGGATGTTGTATCTGGGTCCTCTGGGATGTGTTTTCCCTATGTTTCTTCGTATAGGATGTAGGGATGGCCAAGGATTAAAGTAGGATGCTCGGAGCTCCACTCTGGCACGTCTGCTTGCTCCTACATCCGGACACGCCCCCCCCAAGATCCAGTTTTTATGAGCAAGTTCAGTGGTAAGTTATAACTAAGCAATAGGCAAGCCAAGAACTCCTGCTTTTTTTTTTTTTTTCTCTTTCTTATTTTAGGGCCTGCCAGCTTATACAGAACTGCAATTTTATAATGGAGTTCCTGAATAAATATTTGGGAAATACTTTTTAAGTTTGAGTACTGCGCATTTTCATTGCAACTGTTAAGGCTCTCCTGAAGTGGAATTAAAATGGTTAGTTCTCATGTTGTGAAAAAAAATATTGAGGTTGTCATTGGTGGCTTCCTTATAAAGATGCTGCATCTGTCTTCAATCTCATTTTTCACAGTCATCTTCCAGGATGGCTTACAGAGAAGAGAGGCTAATTCCACCTAGCACAAAAACGCATGATCCACATTATAAAAGACCGCCCATAGGCCATGGCCCCTCAGTATATGTGTTTCCTCCGGCCAGACAGAAACTCTGAAGAAGTTTTGTTTTTATCTAGGCCTTCGTGGTAGGTGGCAGGGGCCTCCCAGCTACAGCATCCCAAAACGTGGGCAGTGAACCTGGGGAGGCATGTGGCTCGGGCTCGTTCAGGCTGCCCTGGAAGGGAGTCTTGAATTTTTACTGCAGAAGACCCCCTCTCTCCATGGGAGTCTGGTTGGCAGATGCTTGTAGGCTCAGGTACACTGGCAGTGTGGGATTTTGACTCAGGTGAGTCTTCTGGGGGACAGTGTAGACTCGTGGTGTCCTTGTGCTTGCAGGGCAGACATGTTATTGCTAGCAAACACCGATCAGGTGGTCGGGGGTGCAAGCTCCATGCACTGTTCCAGGGGAGGCGTCCGATCCTCACTGCTCGACCTTTCAGGGCTTCAGAGAAGATGGTGCAAGCAATTTTGTCATGTGCTGGTAAGTCACCAGGGAGGAGACTGTATGCAGGGAAGCAGGTCTGGGACACTTGCAGACTCTGGCCCTAAGGTAAGAAAGCGGCAAATGGGGGTTCCTCTTTTCTTACTACCTGGTGTAGGGGGCACCAGGGGTTTTGGGTGGATTCTCTGTACTATCCTCAGACCAGCAGGGCTGGTCTGGGGAGTCTGGCTGTGTGTGTATCCCGTTTTTCCCTACTGGTGGTGGGGCTTCATGTGGGTCTCCCTAGGTGGGTGGCTGTTGGTCATAGGGTAATAGTCTGCACCCTGTCTCTCATTGTAAAAGGCTCATACCACCTTGTTTCCTCTCCCCGTAGGACAAGGGATGGGAGCAGAAGGGGAAACTCCTAAGGGACAGATGCACAGCCTGCAAGTACAGGTTATCTACTGCCTGGACACCAGCTCCAGTGCTGCAACGCTCTTTAAAAGGATTCCTGGAGAGTGTTGATAAAGGAATGACAAACTTTTTCTTAATTTTCAGAAAGCTTCCTTCTCCACCGGAGGAAAAGCCGATATCCACGTAGGCACCAAGGTTTAGGGGGTAAATATGAGATCTGGGGTCAAAAAGACCTCAGATCTCCTATTTAAGTGGTCCTGTCATGCTTTTTTTCTATTACAAGGGAAAAATAAAAGGTAAAATAAATAAGAAAAAAAAAAAAAAAAAGTTTTTAAACGTGCCCTGTCCCGCCGAGCTCGCGTGCAGAAGGGAACGCATACGGTGTTCAAACCACACATGTGAGGTATCCCCGCGATCGGTAGCGCGAGAGCAATAATTCTAGCCCCAGATCTCCTCTGTAATGCAAAACATGCAACCTGTAGAATTTTTTTTAAATGTCGTCACCTATGGAGATTTTTAAGGGTAAAAGTTTGTCGCCATTCCACGAGAAGGCGCAATTTTGAAGCGTGACATGTTGGCTATCTATTTACTCGGCGTAACATTATATTTCACAATATAAAAAATTTACTAGCAAAGAAAACTGTTTTTAACTTGTAAACCCCACATCTAAAAAAGAGGCCCGGTCTTAAAGTGGTTAATACTGAGGGGCCATAGCCTATGGGCGGTCTTTTATAATGTGGCTCATGCGTTTCCTGTGCTAGGTGGGAGGAGTCTTGCACGCTCTTTCTCTCGCCTGACGCAGAAAGATATTATACACATAGAATAATTGGCATAGCTGTAAATATATTGACTCTTTAATCCTTCTTTTCATTGGTATATGCCTTTTACATTGCTATTGACAATGGTCCCACCACCATTACAAAGAAAAGCAGGAATGGGGGGGGGGGTGGTGGTAGAATGTTCCCATAGTTCGACTGGAGCAAGAAACCTTTATTTTAACTTGTAGAAATTAAAACTGTTCCATAAATACACATTAAAGTGGAGTTCCACACACTTTTTTTTTACAACTTTAAGACAGAGGAATGACAACCCCTTCACCACTCGATTTTTGGATAATATATTTATTTTAAATTTTTTTCCTTACTTACCTTTTTATGAAGTACCTTGTGTACTTCCGTCCCAGCCTCGTCGCAGCCCAATGCGTCGGGTCATCTTCTCCCCCGCTGCCTTCTGGGACCTCTGTGCATCCCAGGGCCATTCAGGAAGTGTCGCGCGACTTGTGTATGCACAGTAGGAAACCCGCAGTGAAGCCTGAAGGCTCCAATGTCAGTTTCCCTTCGTTTTGAATGGCGGCGCCTGCACCCAATCCGATGGATGGATCGGCCTTGGGGGACCGACATCGTGGGCTCTCTCGACAGGTAAGTGTCCTTATTAAAAGTCAGCAGCTACAGTACTTGTAGCTGCTGACTTTTTTTTTTTTTTTAAATGTTTTGCAGCTGGAAGGCTACAATTCTTGGTCTCCCCTGAAAATACTATGTTCTGGGCTGTCATGCTAACCCTTTAGTTTCAATCATTTTGAAGTGCTGACCAAACAGGTATGCAGATTAGGACTGGCTTTCTCTTTCTTTCCTGATCAACAGTCTAGCCCCTGATCAGTAATTAAAGTATTGAGGCTAGAGAGAGTCAAGCGACTTTTAAGGAGATTAGTAATAGCAGCCTCTTCGGTCTGTAATGACACCTTCATTTTACATACAGGAATATTGAGCAGGTTACAATTTTTTAAGTTGTGAACACTACTAAGCATTCCCTGTATTGGCAGACTTTTTTGTTTTCTTTTATAACCAGAGATACTTCTTGTTTCCAATAGGCTGGAGTTAAGGGCACACTGGGTCGTATGCTGGGTGTGTTTGAAGTAAGTAACCTTTGTTAATGTTGAAATAAAGTTTGTGAAAGAGAACACATTACATTTTTAGAATTTAAGCATTTTTTATGTATTAAAACAGTTCAATAGTGTAAATTTCAGTATAAATAATATTTGTATGTATAACTGTCACTAAAAGTGTAACTAACATTTTTGTATAGAGTAAAGGAGGATTATAACGCCTGTCAATTTTTTTTTTTTTTTTCGCCATCTTTGTCTCATAGAGGATATTTCCCTTCACTTTCTGTGCCATAGTCAGAAAAGAAAGTGAGAAAAAATCCCATCAACGTGAGGGAACTCCAGGGTGACTAGAACTAGTGTGCTCTTTGGAATATTTGCCCTCTATTACTGTTCTGGTGTCTAACCACAATTTGGGATTTACTTTTTGTTTAGCGGTAAATGGGACAAATGGAGGATGAATCTCCTTAACAGGGGCTCAGACAGCAAAAAAAACTGACAGGTGTTCTAATCCCTTTCAAAGCTATCCAAAACAAAAAAAAAGTTTTTTGCCTTGTAGTTGCACTTTAACGCCTATAAAGTTTTACAATTTCTTTGAGCAAAGTTGTTATGCTTTGTTATACCACTGCCAGGTATGCATGTTCTATACCTGGAAGTTTTTGTTTTTTGTAGAAGCTCCCCTAGGCTTCTCTTGCATGGGCCTTGGACCCTCTAAAAAGTGATTTGAGTGGCAGTTTGCAGGTGTTCAGCACTGCCACCTCCTTATTGCCGTGTTTTTTTTTTTTGTTTTTTGTTTTTTTATTATCCAAATGCAGATTTAACATAGAAATCCCATGCCATTACCCCTTGCCAAGTGTTTGGCATGCAGTTGAGGCATGGTCCCATTGACTTTAATAGCTGCATTTGACAAGCAGAATACCTTTCGAATGTCATAAGGCAAGTTAAAAATGCTTCATTGTGGATGGAAGAAATGGAGTCATGGCAATGTTAACAGACCTGAGCAGCTGGCATAGTTACATAGTAGGTGAGGTTGAAAAAAAGACACAAGTCCAACCTATGTGTGTAATTATATGTCAGTATTACATTGTATATCCCTGTACCCCATTCAGGTGCTTATGTAATAGTTTTTTGAAACTATTGATGCTCCCTGCTGAAACCACCGCCTGTGGAAGGAAATTCCACATCCTTGCCGCTCTTACCGTAAAGAACCCTCTACGCAGTCTAAGGTTAAACCTCTTTTTTTTCTTATTTTAATGAGTGGCCACAAGTCTTATTAAACTCCCTTCTGTGGAAAAGTTTAACCCCTATTGTGGGGTCACCGGTATGGTATTTGTAAATTGAAATCATATCCCCTCTCAAGCGTGTCTTCTCCAGAGAGAGGAAGTTCAGTGCTCGCAACCTTTTTTTCATAACCAATATCCTCCAGTCCTTTTAGTAGCTTTGTTGCCCTTCTCTGTACTCTCTCCATTTCCTACATTTCCTACATCTACATCTTTCCTGAGGACTGGTGCCCAGAACTAGACTGCATACTCCAGGTGAGGCCGGACCAGAGTCTTGTAGAGCAGGAGAATTATCGCTTTATCTCTTGAGTTAATCCCCTTTTTAATGCATGCCAATATTCTGTTTGCTTTGTTGGCAGCAGCTTGGCATTGCATGCCATTGCTGAGCCTATCATCTACTAGGACCTCCAGGTCCTTTTCCCTCCTTGATTCCCCCAGAGGTTCTCCCCCCAGTGAGTAGATTGCATTCATATTTTTGCAACCCAAATGCATTATTTAAAATGTTTAGACATTAAACCTCATTTGCCATGTAGTTGCCCACCCCATTAATTTGTTCAGATCTTGCAAGGTTTCCACACCCTATGGGGAAGGTATTGCCCTGCTTAGCTTAGTATCGTCCGCAAATACAGAGATTGGACTGTTTATCCCATCCTCCAGGTCGTTTATGAACAAATTTAAATAGGATTGGTCCCAGAACAGAACCCTGGGGGACCCCGCTTTCCACCCCTGACCATTCCAAGTATTCCCCATTTATCACCACCCTCTGAACACAACCTTGTAGCCAATTTTCAATCCTTGTACTCACCCTATGTTCCAGACCAACAGACCTTCCTTTGTACAGTAAACATTTACGGGGAACTGTATCAAATGCTTTTGCAAAATCCAGATACACCATGTCTCCAAGCCTTCTTTTATCTAGATGGCAGCTCACCTCCTCATAGAAGGTTAATAGATTGGCTTGGCCATAACGATTCTTCATGAATCCATGCTGATTACTGCTAATGATGCTGTTCTCATTACAAAAATCTTGTATATAGTCCCTTATCATCCCCTCCAATAGTTTGCATACTATTGATGTTGGGCTAACTGGTCTGTAATTCCCAGGGATGTATTTTGACCTTTTTTTAAATATTGGTGCTACATTGGAGAAAAGTCAATCAGCTGGTACCATTCCAGTTAGTAGACTGTCAGTAAAAATTAGGAACAATGATCTGGCAATTTCTTGACGGAGTTCCCTAAGGACTCTCGGGTGCAAGCCATCTATTCCCAGGGACTTATTAATGTTAAGTTTTCCAAGTCTATTTCTAATTCTGTCCTGTTAGCCATGAGGGTGCAAAGATAATGCTTTTTTCTTGTGTATTGGTGTGTATCCACTAGTTGGAGTAGTCGAATGACTACATCTCCCCTGCCAATTCACAGAACATGATGCATTGTGTGATAGTAGTAAGAGGAATTCTATGAATTGGGGGGGGGGGGGGGGGGGGGGCGGTGCGGGGTGGGCCGGGGGGGGGGGCAAGCTGCATAACTTTTCTAAATAGCAGTAGTTTGTGTTTAACCTGCTCAGGACATTTTTGTCAGAAGCAGCCAGTTGTAAGTAATGGGATACACACCAATACACATAACGTTTGCTGTGTTCCAAAAAAAAACTTAAGTGCCGGTTTACATAGGTGCGTTTTGCGAGATCGCATGTGATTCGCACCACACTAGTGCAAATCGCATGCGATGTCCATGCTATACGGTTTCAGCCATACAACTAGTATGGCTGAATTTGTATCGCATTTAGACCAAACCCGCACAGGACCCTTTTTTTTTTTTTTTTTATTTTTTTTTTGGTCCGCACCAGAATCGGTTTTGCATGGGTGTTCACACCCATGCGATCCAATTCATATGCGAACTGTAAGTTCGCAATGCGATATGTGAGCTGAAATGGGGGTGTCATTAACATTGTATTGACACTCCCAGCAATTCGCATGTGGCAGAAACAGATAACCACCGCTCAAGGACTATCCTTCTGAGCGAATGCTCCTTCTCCTGTGTGGGAGCCCCAGGTGCTGGCTAATAGCACAGCAAATTGGAAATCAGGAAGAACTCTGGGCAGCCACACACCGGGAAAATTAAAATTCAAAAAGGTTTATTTAAAAGCAGGAATCACTACAATCCAAAACACGACAAAAAGGGGGTACAGAGTTGACGCGTTTCGCACTATGTCTAGTGCTTACTCTTCCTGATTTCCAATTCGCATGTGGCAGTGTGAACTGCCATGCAAATCGGGTGCGATACAGGAACCTGCAGTGGATTCACAGTGTTCCCGCATCGCACCTATGTGAACCAGCACTTAAAGCAGATATATATTCAGAAATAAAACTGTTGTTACATTAGTGGTTTAATAAATCTAACTTACCAAGCCTCGACTGAAATTTTTTGTAGAACTGATGCTTAGGCAGAGCTGACTCTTTGGCACAGACCTGGAAGCATTGCTTTCTGCAGGACAGTTATTTCACGTTGAATTTAACATCCATTTATAAGTGTAAATTAATATTAATTACAGTATGAATAAAGCACCTTCCTATTTTACATGAAATAGCAATTAGACGTTGTCTAATGAGATGTTTTGTCCATGCAAAGATGCTTTCTTTTTTTCTTCAAAATGTATTTCTCTACAGAACTTCGAGAGGAAACACAGAACGTTTGTCTATGTCCTGACTGTCACCGAGGTCCTGGATGATTGGGAGGATTCTGTTAGCATCGGTATGTGGGATAAGTTCAAATGAAGCTAGTTTTATATATTTGAAAAAGAATGCTTGATAAACCTTTTCACAGAAGTTTGCTATAATCCTAAAAAACAAATAACTTAAAATTGTTAAAGTACCTGTGATCATAATGTAAGATAATTCAAGTCACGTCTTTATAGGGCGGAAGCGCTGCTGGTTCAGCATTGAGGAGGCTGTTCATGCTTTGCAGGGACACAAACCAGTGCAGGCATCCTACTTCTCAAGTCTGAGGCAGAACTGCCACCCTAACAATGGAGCCATCCCCCTGCCTAGCCAGAGTTCCCTTCCGGATGTCAGATGATCTGTTCACCCTAAGGACTCCATCTTTTCTCCTAATCTCCTTTCTTCTCCTGTCCTGAGAAGCATCCAGCAGAAAGAGCGTCACTGAAAGTGATGAACTCCACTGGTCCTCTGATATTTTGTTGTTCAGCAATGGATTGTGTATGCTGTGATTTTTCCCTTTTTGTGTGACATGGACACATTCATGGTTCACTCTCCTGCTTTCCCTTTTCCTACGTATTTGTGCCATGATCATCTTTACTATAATGTTCTGACTAACCCAGTTTCTGTTTCTCTTTCCTAAGTGGTATGATAGAAATGTTTGCCTGTTAAACCTTCACAGACAGCTATTTAGTGTTCATATTCATCTCCCATATGTACTACGACCTTAATTTCCTAAGCTACAGCTAAACTAACTGGATGTACTGGAGGATTCTCTAGAGTTTTCAAATGGGAAAAAAAAAACATTATAAAACCATTAACATTGCCGTTAAACTATAACATCTAATCTTATTTTAGACTTTTTTTGTGTCCAACTATTTAATTATAAAAAAATGAACTAAAGATTTTCAGAAACCGTTTCATTTTGTAGAGTTAGCCAATACTTTCATAGTTATAAATTTCATTTTTTTTTTTTTTTTTTCAAGCTTAGTGCTATGGTCGGTTATATTGTAAAATGACTGGCGCGTCTCAGTAAGCCAGCCAATATTAACATTGTGTTCTACTATTTTTACTGTAATATAAAGCTAAAATATCAGGAAGCAGTTACTCCAGAAATATATTAGTTTAATTTTTCAGCAAACTTTTTGTACTTTTAAGCAAGCATATATATTTTTATTTTTTTCCGTAATTGTTAAAGGGGTCACCTTTTTCTTCAGTTAGGACTTCAAATCCAGTATTTTAATATTTTTCTGTAAGCAGCTTTTAATACCAATGTCACCTTTTGACATACTTTTACGCTTTTCTATTTCCATAATCCTTTTTGCTTGTGTCCTATCATGATGCACTGTAGCTCCAACTGACCTGACTCCTTTTCTGCCATGTGGTTAATCACGTGGACTTACAAACTTAATCACGTGGACTTACAAACTTAATCACGTGGACTTACAAACTTAATCACGTGGACTTACAAACTGTGACAACAGAATACGTGATCTCTGTGTTTTTTGCAATGTGATGACACCTTGCCTAATGATACTTTTTTCTAAATGTTCGCAGTTTGCTCACAGGGCACTTTACCCAACATCTTAGTTATTAAAAACCTGCTACCTCTTGGAATGTAGGCTCACTGTAGAATCTTTTGGGTTGCAGTTATTTGAGGGCAAGTATTGGCTAATAAGGAACAAAAAGAATAGGTGCGCTTCTACAGAGGAACATACTTTTATTGCATTTTTATAGATGTTTCCCCTTTTGTGTGCTGGAGGGTAGAGTGTGACACTTGAGGGCTGAAAAAAACTAATTTTTGAACTAATTATATGAATATGCCTTAATTATTCTGAACCTATGTTTTTTTTTTTTAAATTAAAATCTGGGCTATATTCAGCACACCGACAGTGGTAGTGGACACAGATTATTTGTGTATATAGATTATTTTTTTTTCTCAATGTGCCATATAGAGGATATGTTTAAATCCCTACTCCAGACTAGTATCGTTGTTTGCTCTACATTTGCTATGCTCTTCAATACTCTTGAGTGGCTTGTCTTATTCAGAGTATTTGAATCTCTTGCTCATGCCACCTCACATTTTATACTGATCCTCCTCCAGAAGACATGCCTTTGTACCTTTTGGAAATAGGGGGTGTTGGTTTAAAAAAATAAATAAGTAAGCACTATTCTGTTAGTGGGATGATTTACTAAAACTGGCGAGTGCAAAATCTGGTGCAGCTCTGCATAGAAACCAATCGGCTTCAATTTTTTATATTTTGCCGAAGCTTAATTGAACAAGCTGAAGTTAGAAGCTGATTGGCTACCATTCACAGCTGCACCAGATTCTGAGTGCTCCAGTTTTAGTAAATCAACCCCAGTATGATGTAAACATGTACTTTGTTTGGTAAAATGTACAACATAAGTGGAAACACCACATACCCATTTATTTGGATTACATAAAAGTGCTGCCATTGTGTGTCGTTAATTAAATTCTATGCCATAATGTATGTAAAAACGATATGCTGTTGTATATGCAGGCACAATGTGGTTTTAGTAACAAATACTAATTTAATGACGTAGCATACTTGATCTTTTGAATATATAAGCTTAGGGATTCTTAACCCATGATTAGGAAAATGTGACAAAATATTGAATCTAAACGTGTTTTGTTAAATTCTCCTGATCATGTTTGCAAACCTGTCCTGCATATAAAGTATTAATGTGGACCCAGTGAGCTAAAAGTCAGACACCAGAAGTATGACAGGTTTGCTTTAGGTAAATTCTCAGACAGTGCATGTTGCTGTGCTTTATTAGTGTCTGTGTAAATCTTTGTGTATGGGAAAAATAGGTACACTTGACTTACTAGATTTGCTGGCATTCACCCATTAGATTTAGGTTATTTACAATATGCGTTGAGATGATAAAATTCTAATTTATGATTTTAAATCAGAAATTGCAAATTTCAGCATAGTGACTGTGCATAGTAGGTGAATATGCAGGAGCAAGCAAGGTGAGTTCTCCATAATAATCAATAGAACATTATTGCTAAAGTCCATGATTGATCCACCATCTGCAAACAACAACTGTTTTGAGAAAAAAAAGATTACAGCCGGCAGTTTTAACATTTGACTTGATTTAAAAATTGTTAATACTAGACCTGGATTACCCATTGAAGAATGGGAAATCTAGATGTGTTGAATGCAGCTCAATCTGTTCAAAATGGAGGAGATGATAGGATAAAAGATCTGATGGGTATTCTGTGAGAAATGATCAGTGAATGGATGACTGCTTCTGAATGGCAAGAAAGTGACAATCCCAGACTCATTAACCACTTCAGCCCCGGACCAATTGTCAGCTTAAGGACCAGAGGTCTTTTTTCAATTTCGCACTGCACTACTTTAACTGGTAATTGTGCGGTCATGCAATTTTGTAACGAAACGAAATTTGCGTCCTTTTCTTCCCACAAATAGAGCTTTCTTTTGATGGTATTTGATTGCCTCTGTGATTTTTATTTTTTGCGATATAAACGGAAAAAAGAGCGAAAATTTTGAAAAAAAAAAGATTTTCTACTTTTTGTTATAAGAAAAATCTAATAAACTCAATTTTAGTCAAACATTTGGGCCAAAATGTATTCAGCCACATGTCTTTAGTAAAAAAAAAAAATGCCAATAAGCGTATATTGATTGGTTTGCGCAAAAGTTATAGCGTCTACAAACTAGAGTACATTTTCTGGAATTTACACCGCTTTTAATTTATGACTGCCTATTTCATTTCTTGAGGTGCTAAAATGGCAGAGAAGTACAAAACCCCCCCAAATGACCCCATTTTGGAAAGTAGACACCCCAAGCTATTTGCTGAGAGGCATGTTGAGCCCATTGAATATTTTTTTTTTTTTTAGTCCCAAGTGATTGAATAAAGACAAAAATAAAAAATAATTTTTTTTTTCTTCAAAAAGTTGTCACTAAATGATATATTGCTCACACATGCCATAGTTATATGTGGAATTGCACCCCAAAATACATTTTGCTGCTTCTCCTGAGTATGGGGATACCACATGTGTGGGACTTTTTGGGAGCCTAGCCGCGTACGGGGCCCCGAAACCCAAGCACCGCCTTCAGGATTTCTAAGGGTGCAAATTTTTGATTTCACTCCTCACTACCTATCACAGTTTCGAAGGCCATAAAATGCCAAAATAGCACAAAACCCCCCCAAATGACCCCATTTTGGAAAGTAGACACCCCAAGCTATTTGTTGAGAGGCATGGTGAGTATTTTACAGCTCTCATTTGTTTTTGAAAATGAAGAAAGTAAAGAAAAAAAATTTTTTTTTTTCTTTTTTTTTTCAATTTTCAAAACTTTGTGACAAAAAGCGACATCTGCAAAATACTCACAATACCTCTCAGCAAATAGCTTGGGGTGTCTACTTTCCAAAATGGGGTCATTTTGGGGGGTTTTATGCCATCTGGGCATTCCATGGCCTCCGAAACTGTGATTGGCAGTGAGAAGTGAAATAAAAAAATTACTCCCTTAGAAAGCCTGAAGGCGGTGCTTGGTTTTTGGGGTTCCGTACGCAGCTAGGCTCCCAAAAAGTCCCACACATGTGGTATCCCCGTACTCAGGAGAAGCAACAGAATGTATTTTGGGGTGTATTTCCACATATGCCCATGACATGTTTGAGCAATATATCATTTAGTGACAACTTTTTGTAAAAAAAATATATATATTTTTTTTTTTTCATTATTCAATCTCTTGGGACAAAAAAAAAAAATATTTAATGGGCTCAACATTGCTCTCAGCAAATAGCTTGGGGTGTCTACTTTCCAAAATGGGGTCATTTGGGGGGGTTTGAACTGTCCTGGCATTTTATGCACAACATTTAGAAGCCTATGTCACACGTCACCCACTCTTCTAACCACTTGTAGACAAAGCCCTTTCTGACACTTTTTGTTTACATGAAAACATATTTTTTTTTTTGCAAGAAAATTACGTTGAACCCCCAAACACTATATATATTGTTAAAGCAAAGGCCCTACAGATTAAAATGGTGGGTGTTGCATTTTTTTTTTCCACACAGTATTTGCGCAGCGATTTTTCAAACGCATTTTTTGTGGAAAAAATACACTTTTTTTTATTTTAATGCACTAAAACACACTATATTGCTCAAATTTTTGATGAAATAAAAAATATGATCTTAGGCCGAGTACATGGATACCAAACACGACATGCTTTAAAATTGCGCACAAACACGCAGTGGCGACAAACTACATACATTTTTAAAAGCCTTTAAAAGCCTTTACATGATACCACATTAGATTCACGGAGGAGGTCTACTGCTAAAATTACTGCCCTCGATCTGACCTTCGCGGTGATACCTCACATGCATGCTGCAATTGCTGTTTACATATGACGCCAGACCAACGCTTGTGTACGCCTTTGCGCAAGAGAAGGGGGGGCAGGGGTGCTTTTTTTTTTTTTTTTTAGTTTTTTTTTTATTTATTTAGCTTTTTTATTCTATTTTTAAACTGTTCCTTCCATTTTTTTTCTTTGTTATGATTTTTATTGTTATCTCAGGGAATGTAAATATCCCCTATGATAGCAATAGGCAGTGACAGGTACTCTTTTTTTGAAAAAATTGGGGTCTATTAGACCCTAGATCTTTCCTCTGCCCTCAAAGCATCTGACCACACCAAGATTGGTGTGATAAAATGCTTTCCCAATTTCCCAATGGCGCGGTTTATATCCGGGAGGGGGGACATTCCCTCCCACTGCTTGTAAAAGCAGTCTAGAGGCTAATTACCCGCTAGAATTGCTTTTACATGAAAGCCGATCACTGGCTGAAAAGAATGATACCAAGATGATACCTAAACCTGCAGGCATCATTCTGGTATAACCATTCAAAGTCCAGCAACATACTGGACATATATTGTAATCTTTTTTTTTTTCATGCAGCCTCTTGGCTGAACGAAAAAAAGAGATTGATTGGTGGGTATGCCCACCATTAGAATACCTCCCTTCATCCACCCACTTCTAATGATGGGCATACATGCACCATTTATATATGCCGATGCATGGGGGCATCCTCCCGCAAAAGTTATGCCGTGTACACACGGTCGGAATTTCGACCGTATGTACGTGGCATTAGGAGCCAATCGCTCCTCCGCCCCCCCTGCTGCCCCCATGCTTCGGCACATATGCTCTTTTTTTTAAACTGTGGTGGTGAAATCACCTCCTACAGCGTTGGAGTCGCGGCTTTATGTATCGTGGGAGCAAACGCTGTTGCTGTCAAGATAAATAAATCCGCGCTGCAACTGAATGGCGCACCTGAAAACAAAAAAAATGCTTAACACTAAAACACAGTAAACAAAATTACATACCTGAAAAGCAAGCATGATAAAACATGATAAAACATAATAAAACATTGCAGAATAGAATGGAGTAAAAAAAGAGCAACAATAGAGAGAGAGAGAGAACAATAAAACGACAACTATTTTTGTTTTTTTTATTTTTTTGAGATTCACAGGTAAAAAAGCTCCTGACTGTTAGCGACTGAATCAAAACGCTACCACAAAAAAAAATGTTAGCGATCGCAGGGATCAGGCCTGACTCTGCGAACGCTGCAGTTATGTGTGCTTAGTGTTTTGTAAGTGACAGTGATCGATCGATACTGCACTTGGGTGGGCTGGGCTGGGCTGGGCGGAGGGGGAAAACGCAGGTGCTAGCAGGTATCTGGGCTGATCCCGCTAACAATGCGTTTTTTTGGAACCCTAAACTGCTGGGACGCTAGTATAGATCTGATCAGATCAGATATTGATCTGTTCAGATACTATACCACTAAGGGAGGTGTATGCTTTGCGCGTGGGTGTTTGCGGTACTGGCACTAACCTGGGGCGACGCAGACCTTATTTGACCCTAAAACCTAATTGATATCACCCGCCGGGCGATCAGGGGTTAAACCGTTATTGGGTAATAAATGGCGGGTGCCCTGACAGTATAAAAAACAAGCTAACTAACCAGCGTCACCCGTAACAGTAATACAAAAAAAAACTGGTTACCTAGCGACACTAATGCAGCGATCAGAAAAACGATCGCTTAGTGACACTGGCAAAAGGGGGTGAAAGGGTTAACTAGGGGCAATCAGGGGGTTAAACCTTTATTAGGTAATATATGGGGGTACCTGACGCTATATAAAAACCTGACGGGGAACCTAAATAACGAAATAACTAACTGGCTAACCAGCGTCACCAGTGACATTTTATACGGTGATCACTGGTGAAAGGGTTAACTCTAGGGGCAATCAGGGGGTTAAAACCTTTATTTAGGTTGTAATATGGGGGTACCTGACCTATAAACCTATTTATGAACCTATATAAACATGGCGGTTAACCTAAAAAAAAACTGGTTACCTAGCGACACTAATGCAGCGATCAGAAAAACGATCGCTTAGTGACACTGGCAAAAGGGGGTGAAAGGGTTAACTAGGGGCAATCAGGGGGTTAAACCTTTATTAGGTAATATATGGGGGTACCTGACGCTATATAAAAACCTGACGGGGAACCTAAATAACGAAATAACTAACTGGCTAACCAGCGTCACCAGTGACAGTTATACGGTGATTACTGGTGAAAGGGTTAACTCTAGGGGCAATCAGGGGGTTAAAACCTTTATTTAGGTTGTAATATGGGGGTACCTGACCTATAAAACTATTTATGAACCTATATAAAACATGGCGGTTAAAATAAAAAAAAAATGGTTACCTAGCGACACAATGCAGCGATCAGAAAAACGATCGCTTAGTGACACTGGCAAAAGGGGGTGAAGGGGTTAACTAGGGGCAATCAGGGGTTTTAAACCTTTATTAGGGGGGGGTAGGGGGCTACCTAGGACCTAAAACTAACTGCCCTGACAGTTATTACAGTCACACTGACACTAAATGCAGTGATCAGTAAATAAATGATCACTGCAATTAGTGACACTGTGACTGGGGGGGGAGGGGGTGATCTGGGGGGTGATCTGGGGGTGACAGGGGGGTGGATTGTGTGCCTATGTGTACTGGTGTCAGTGTACTGTTTGTGCACTAACCTTTACATCTTCTCTGCTCGGCGTTCCGGTCACATAGACCGGCGCACCGAGCGTGACATCACTTCCGCCTTCCTGTCTATACAATAGACAGGAAGGGGAAGGTTTTCATTCGCCAGGAGCGATCGCGAGGGGGTGGCCAGAAACCACTGGCCGTCCCCTCGTCCCGGATCGCTCCTGAAGCGATGCCGACCGTCCCCGCCGGCGGAGGGGGGTCCGATCGGACCCCCCAACCGCCTGAAGAATGGCACGTACAGGTACGTGGTTCTGCCTGTACGTGCCATTCTGCCGACGTATATCTACATGGGGCGGTCGGCAAGTGGTTAATGGGGCCTTGTACCTTTCTGACAAATTTGATGTGCAGGGAAAAACAATGAAATCATGAACTTTGGACATATGATGTTCCATATTGCTTGTATATGGCATTAAAATATTCACTGATCCCATTGGAAAGGCTACAAAATGAGTTATTTAACAGACAAACTTCAGGTATAATAAAACACTGTGTAAATGCTTTTCCAATAGTTTACCTTCTAATGAGACATGTACATGTGCTAGTTCCATGAGGGCAACTTTGTAGAAAAATTAAGTGTGTCAGCAGTTCCCTTTTTGGAAAAATGCAGAGCAGTGTGGGGCACAGTAGATACAAGTCTGTACAAGGAAACATGTCTTGGGCCATTATGGCATTGGGTATACAGTTCTGGAGAAACGATCAGACTGATGGCAGATAGGTATTTTTTCCCCAAATATAATACAGTGCATGCTGTGTGAATTCTACATGTGCTGAATCATGATACTTGCTTCTAGTTTACGCTGTCTGCATATAACTGGAAATATGACCCTTTTCCTAGACTTAACATTTATGCCCCTGACAGGTGACTTTGTGTACAGGTATCGGCATGGCAGATTGATTCAGTTATGACAAGTAGCAGGGAGCAATGCTAAATGTTAAGAGGGCACACTAAAAATAATGCAATTACCAGTTTAGGCTGAGAAATGGTAAGCACTTTCACACTGCCAGCGCCCGGGCGTCGGCAGTAAAGCGGCGCTTTACCATTGTTTTTGCAGTGCTTTTCGGCTCTTTTAACCCTCGCTAGCGGCCGAAAAAAGGGTTAAAAGCGCCGCTGCAGTGTCGCAATGCTAGCGGTTTGACAGCGCTGCCCATTCATTTGTGTCGCTTTAGGAGCAGTGTATTCACCGATCCTACAGCGCTGCAAAGAAGCTGCTTGCAGGACTTTTTTTGATGCCCTACCAGTGCAGCGCCCCAGTGTGAAAGCACTCAGGCTTTCACAATGGGATTGCAGCTGAGACTTTTTACAGGCGCTATTTTTAGCGCCTGAAAAACTCCTCCAGTGTGAAAGGGGTCTTACTGTTAGGCTGTCGAGAGCCACAGGTAGTTGTTGATCCACCTGATTTGTGAACGGGAAAGTTACAGTATTACAATTATCAGAAAGTGGACATTCATCTTTTAAGAGAAAAAAAAGTGGTGTTCCGCAGCCAACCCACTCATCAAATTTGTAAATACAAGTACAGACCTATGATAAAGAGAAGTACTTGTGCAGTGTTGGTTTCTTAAAGTGGTTCTAAAGCCAAAACAATTTTTACTTTAATGCAACCTGTATTAAGGTAAAAAATATTTTACAGCTTGTTGTCATCACCCACCTCTGTAAAATATTTACTAAATAGTCCTAAATCGATCTAGCGCTGTGCACGGCTGGATCTTCTCTCCCCTTTCTTCCTCTTCACACAATGACTCAAGCAGCAGGAGAGATTGGCACCTGGTGCTGTCAATCACATGCTGTGAGGAGTTAGTGGGGGCGGGGGCCAAGCCACCCTTTGTGTCTATAGGGCGTGTCTCCAAAGACACACACACACAGCTCGGGAGCGAGCACGCACGTGTGCCCCTATAGCAAGCAGCTTGCTAAGGCAGTACAAGGAGAAGAGGAGGAGCCAAGATCGCCAGCAGGGGATCCAGAAGAGGAGGTTGGAAGTTGCTCTGTGCAATACTTTTGCACAGAGCAGGTGAGCATAACAAGTTTATAACATGTTTATGCCTTTAGTAACACTTTAAGCTTCTTTTGACACCTTCATTCATGCACCAGGCCCACAATTGGGAGTAATGGACATCTTTTGTCTTTAGCTTTGTGCATGGAATAGGCTTTATGCTCTAAAACCAGTTTGGTACACATATTGATATCAGGGGACACTGAAAAATGTGCTGGTACTGGGCAGGTGGCACAGTGAAACACTGGATTCCGTTGCATATGATCACTCTGCTAGCATTAAAAGTGTAATTTGAGGTGGTGGTGCAGTTCTCCTTGTAGTGTCTAATCTTGACTGTTATGTACAGCACATCTTTAGATGGTAAAGATGCATAGGGAAAGTTTGACGCCATCTAAATAACATGCTTCATATTGTGTATGTTTCGTGTTTTTTTTTTTGTTTGTTTTTTTTTCTGTATTACTGAGCCAGGAGAGGGACAAACAAAGGTTATGAACCCTAAGCTTAATTTTTTTTTTTTTTTTATGTCTAGTAATATTGTGTAATTTTAGTTTTTGTGTTTTATTTCCCATGCAATGTGAAATTATAATATGGATTAATTTCTGAAAGTCCTGTATACAGTTAATGCCACATTTCTGACTCGATAATAGTGGAGTAATAATAAACGGTCTTAAGCATTCACTGTTCTAAAATAAAACACTATGTGTTAATTTGCATTTTATGATTAGCGATGCATTGTACTGTCAAAAATGAAAAAAATGTCAAATTTTAGTATGGTGTTTTTTTTTAATGTAATATTATTAACAGAAATAATAAAAACAAACTCTACTTGTCATTGGGTGTTCCTTATTCACTTATTTATTTGTGTATATTTTATTGCCATGATTAATTTTTCAGGTGACCATAAAATTAAGTTGCAAACAAGTTTGTATACATCACAGCATAGTAGTAACTTGAAGTTGCATGTTTATTGTACCTGTAATAATTACAAAATAAACTTTAAAATGGACCTTTTAGTAACTGCCAATCTGCATAAATACATTTCTGACAAGCTACAACATACAGTAACAGTATGGTTTAAAAAAATAAATAAACTTTTTGTCTTCAAAGTATTTTTTTTTTTTTAAATGTTACCTTGGCAAAGATTTGGTCATCCGTCTGCAGCAGGCAAGTGGCAGCATTTCTCCTCACTCCCAGTGATCAGACTGCAGTGTCTGTATCCATTATGAAGTTGTCATAATACATGAACAAAGATGGCTCTATCCTTTTTTGATGATAAAGGCAAATGAAGAAAAGTTAGAGTAGTTGAAAAAAAGTTTGCACGTTATCCTTTTCCTTGACTGAACAATGCCTACCAATAAAAGGTGAAAGAGGTTGTAAAGTCAGGTTTTTTTTTTTTTTTTTTTTTTTTATCTTAATGCATTCTTTACATTAAGATAAAAAGCCTGTTGGAGGTGCAATACAGGCATAGGAACCATGGGTCACATCTTCTGGGCTTGCCCGGCTTTGGGGGCGTTCTGGGAGGAGGTGACGGCGACAATAAAAAGTTTAACATCTGTAGAACTAAGGGACAACCCTGCTGCGTGCCTTCTCCACCTATCAGAAAGACCCATACAAAAATACAAAAAGACGTTGACGATGCAACTACTGAATGCGGCTAGGGCCTGTATTCCAGCACTTTGGCGACAGCCCCAACCCCCGACCAGGGTCCTATGGTACTCGAAAGTCAATCACATCCTTAGGATGGAGGAACTGACGGCCACCTTATACAACACAGAAGAACAATTCTGCGATAAATGGAGATACTTTACCGGTACACAGGAATACATACAGGAGATAACCCATGCTATGACTCCAGAAACCGAATGAACACCTGACTCATTCAACCAACAGCCAGTTGATTGGTTACGTGCACCGGTCTGGGCAATGTGGGCATGACCTCCCCCCCCCCCCTCTTCCCCTTTATGTTATCCTCCCCGTTCTCTTTTTCCCTACTTCCTTCTTCTATTTCTTAGCCTTTTTCTCTAAACATAGCCGATAACCTCACTTGTAATTACTAATTTACTGTCCGGTAAACGAGTCTGCAGCTTCAAAGGAACAAGGGGTCCTATAGTGCTGACCTCACCCCTCAGGCAGAACGACACGGGTAGTCTCCAGACCGTCTTACAGACCACTTCTCTAATGATTACCCAAATCACAGATATGACGGAGACACCATTTTCTGAAGTGATTCGGCAGAGTTTCAGAATATATAATGTTACATGACTTCCGTGCTTTACTATGTAAAAAATATGTTTGGACTGTTAAAAGTTGTACTGTTATTTGTACCATTCAGTTTGTTGATTTTCCGCTGTACAACCAAATAAAAGAATTTAAAAAAAAAAAGATAAAAAGCCTTCTGTGTGCAACAGCCCCCCTAATACTTACCTGAGCCCCCTCTCTATTCAGCGATGTCCAGGAGTCCCCTCGGCCATCCAGGACTCTCCGTCCTGATTGGCTGAGACACAGCAGCGGTGTACTATCATTTTCTGTACCCCATCAGAAAGTGTCCGCTGTGCACTGCGCATGCGCAGTACACGGGACAACCAGAGTCCGAAAATTGGCGAAGATGAACGGCGCCTGCGCCGTGAGTCCACTTTCAAGCCCCACCATCCAAGTGGACACATATAATATACTGGCCACACCGTTAAGAAAATACTTTAATCAGATAACATCTAATAATACATTACCCCCAGAAGCTCTGATGGCCTTCCTGACAGTAATCCCCAAACAAGGAAAAGATCCGAAATATTGCTCCAATTACAGACCCATCTCCCTCTTGAACACAGACACAACTATTAGCAAAGATTCTAGCCAACAGACTACAAGAGAAAATAACACGGGTAGTGCACTCTGATCAGACAGGCTTCATGGTAGGTAGAGAGGCTAAAGACAACACCATAAGAGCTCTACACTTGCTACATTGGATGCAGAATGGCCCTAAAAAGACCCCAAGAGTCATGCTGTCGATGGACGCTGAAAAGGCCTTCGCTAGAGTGAACTGGGTCTTTATGATGGAGGTATTAAGGGAAATAGGACTGGGCGAGCGGATGTTGGGATGGGTGACAGCACTATATGCAGGACCGAAGGCACGGGTAAAAGTAAATGGAGCACTAGCAGATGGATTTGAAATAAAAAACGGAACAAGACAGGGCTGCCCACTGTCCCCCATACTATTCCCTTTTGGTACTAGAACCTTTTCTATGTAAAATAAGGGAAAACAGGATGATAAGGGGAGTAGAAGTGGGTGTTAGAGAATACAAAGTCTCAGCATATGCTGATGATCTACTGTTCTTATCAAATCCACAAGAATCATTGAGAGAAGTGATGGGGGAAGTGAGGAGATACGGGAATCTTTCAAATTTCTAGATCAATATTGAGAAATCGATAGTACTACCCATTCATATAACAATAGAATTACGAACAGAAATACAAAATAACCATTCATTTGAGTGGAATGAAAAGTCACTATTTTACTTAGGAGTACATATATCAGCTGACGTGAAAGCATTGTTTGAACAAAATTACAGTCCCCTATTAGTAAAGATAGAAGATGACCTGCAAAGATGGAAAGGGCAGACGTTAACACTATTCGGGAGAATAAATACGTTAAAAATGAACATAGTACCTAGGTTGTTATATGTACTATATACATTACCAATCCCACTCCCCCAGAAATTTTTCAAAAAAAATCCGTTAAATATTCATCGCCTTCATATGGGAAAAAGGAAGAGCAAGATTAGCACATAAAATACTGTGTAGAAATAAGGGAGAAGGAGGGGTAGGGCTACCAGACATGTCAAAATATTACAGAGCTATGACATTGGTCCGAATACTGAACTGGTGTCATGACTCAGATAATAAAGCATGGGTGACACTGGAAAAAAATCTCGCCGGTAGAGACCTAGCGGGGGCACCATGGATACCAGCCAAAGAAAGGGGACTATCCGACTGGACATCACCATTGACGAAGAATACACTGATGGTATGGGACAGAATGAATAAAATGGGCAAGTACGCCTCAAAAATATCACCACTAGGCGGGTATCCATGGTTCCCCCCAGGCGAGGAGATAGGAGCGTTGGGACCATGGGAAACAGAAGGGAACACAATGTGCTTAAGATACGCCCCGACAGGGGTCCTTATGCCACAGAGGGATTTAGAATTAAAATACGGAAGTATGAAAATGGCAGGATGGAGGTATAATCAAATGAAACAGTTTTTTAAGAAAATAGAAATGCAAGTTGGATCACAGGAAACGGTATTTGAGAAAATGTGTAGAAAGATATCAAAACCTAACCATCTATTATCTCAGACGTATAAAATAGTACTTAGCGAGGATGAAAATACAACCCCATATTTTATAAGGGAATGGGAAAGGGAACTAGAGTATAAATTTATAGCATTACAAATAAAAAAGGTAATAGAAGCAACCCACTTATCCTCAATAAGTTCATCCACACAGGAAATGTCATATAAATTTCTAACAAGATGGTACAGAACCCCGGCCCGACTAGCACAAATATACCCAACTGCAGAGAGTCTGTTGGAGAGGATGTGGAGAAAGGGGAACTTCCCTCCATATTTGGTGGACCTGCCCAGGGATAAAGACATTCTGGTGTGCAATAGCAATGGATCCGGAAGATGGTAAAAGAGAAAATAGAGATGAAAACGGAACATTACCTGTTCCATGGGGCGATGGACACCAGGGTGGCATATAAAAAGAGTATAACTCCCCATTTATTAAATGCAGCTAAGAGATTAATACCAAGACACTTGAAGCAGGTCATGGGACCAACATTGGAGGAATGGAAAATAGGTAGACAAAATGAGGGAGGCAGAAAGATGGGTATATAAAATGAGAAACAAACAAGAGAAATTTGAAGCAATCTGGGAAGAATGGGAAAAATACGCCAATGAAATAGAAACTGAAATATGTGCCAGAAAATAGGAAGGGAGTTGAAGGAAGTGAGAAGGGAAGAAGACAGGGGAAGACCACAACCTGGACACCCTATTAGGGGATTTTAAACTGAAAGTGTATAAAGATCTGCTGAACATAGAGATGATTGATGTGTTCTGCAAAAGGAGAGGGGTACCCCCCGGAGCCATAGACTCTAAAGAAAAAATTTTTTTTTTCTTTTTCACATAAACACAGGATCAAGGGGAGGAAAGGATTGGACAAATCACATTAGAAAAGATGAGTACACATGACAGAGTATTTCAAAAGAAATAAACACGCACGTAATTGGAAACGCACACAGAGGAGAAAGGAAGAGAGAGGGGGGGGGGGGGGTGGGGGGGAGAGGAAAGAAAAAGGTGAAGGTAAAGAAAAGTAATTTGGGTCAGAAACACAATTAGAAGGGTCAATAAGACACATATGATCACATGAGGATTTTCGATGAACTATAATCAATAAATAAACGAGAAATAAAACACAAAGAAACACAGAAGGAGGTGAAGATCAACACTAAGGATATGGAGAAATTTTTGAATCTCCAACGATATACACAATTTTTCTTTTTTTTTTTCTTCTTCTTTGGGGGGTCGGCGGCTACGGGGGCGCCAATCTCAAGATTGTAAATGTATAGGGAAGGAAATGATTTGAATACATCAAAATTAAGAACGGATAAATGGTATGCAAGTAGCAGATGTAATAAGTATATGTTAAATTGTTAATTGATAAATAAAGATTTAATTATAAAAAAAAAGTTATTCTGCGACACACAGATATCAAACAGTTAACAGTAATTATAACAACAGAACGATAGGACAGCAATGGGACCTAGTTTGCGAGATCGACCCTATTAGCTGGAATAGCCGGTATTTCTATGTCAACTGTAAATACTAGGACACTCATTCTCTAGGAGGGAGGCCGTAGCAGCCGTGTTTCTACCGCTGGTCTCGGACTAAGAGGGTCTCTATGGCATTAGCTCAGGGCTACCGCTAATTTACATTACTTCTCCCATATTTCCTCTGCTCCAGGGTACAGTGTGTATAGCTTCCGTAGCATGTTGGATCGCATGTGGGCAGACCCTGTTATCAATGTGCAAATCTCCCTCTCATCTAAGATCGGGTTGTAAATATGCGCTGTAGTTGGTGTTCCGATAAGATTATTCAAGTCTTGTATCTAAGTACAGCTTGCAGGGAAAGAAGTATGGTATTCAATGAAGAATACTATGAGGGTGCCCGGTATCCATTGTATGGGGCATGTATTTGCTTCACTCGCCACTAATTCCCTAAGGGGATTTCCCATTTTCCACAGGTGCTAGGGGCGTAATTCAGTTCTCTTACGTTGAAGGGACGAATGGTATATAGTAGAGTAATACATAGTTTCTGAGTTAACCCAGATTATAAGTAGGTAAGTTGCGTGGGGGAGGATTAAGCCCATACTGGGAGGGTCACTAAATTTGTCGCCTCCTAAGTGGTGTAGAGCTTGTGCTAAAATAAGGACAGCCTCTGGTCGGCTAGAGCTACGTCCTCCCCCACTTGAGATCTCGTAATGTACATATACCATCTTGATACAGTATAAACTTGAAGGAAAAAAAAGGGGGGGGGGTGATGCAGAGAACCTGGTTGGCGTCAATGGATCTTTTGTCTCTGCATTGCCATGCACTAGGGGGTCTTGGCGTATCTTATTCAGCTAATGATATGTCCTCCTCCTACCTCCTGGGGCAGTTGTAAGTTTAGGTGGGAGCAAGTGGATACTGTGTAGAGTACCTGAAGTCCCGTTGGTGTTGATCCTGGATTTTCTAGTGGAATGTCCAGAAGGGTACGAGATCCCTAGGTGTATATTGCATCTGGGTAAACTGAAAAAAAAAGGGGGGGGGGGGTTAAATTGGGTGTGAACAAAAGTTAAAACTGTCTGTTTATGCGCAGTGTGTCATCGTTGTATTATGCCATTGGATGGTTCCGACATAGGGTATCTGCTGGACCCGGACTGCGCATTGATAGGTCTCGGTGAGAGGGTCTTTCTCCGGGTAACGTGGGGTCCAGTCTACGGCGTCTGGACCGTTGTCATTGGGCTTTGGGTGATGCATTGTGAGAAACTGGCTTCCATGGCTTCGTAGGAAAGTAAAAGGAGTACCACTCTGAAAGATCCACCGGAGGTATATCCAGTTGCTCACAGAAAGTGGGCAAGTCCTCCATAGTCCGGAGGAGTGCGGTGCGGCCTCCAAATCCTCTACTTGTCTGTGCAGCTCAAACATGTGTGGTAGGTGTAAATCGTAAGTCTTTAGAACTTGTCTGATAGCCGTCGCTTGCACCCGAGAGTTTTCTTTCACATCAGAGATTCAGTGGTTTATTGCATGGATGTCTGTCTTCAGGTCAGAGATTGCTGCAGTCAGGGTGTGTTTGATGTCCAGGGCTACCTTTTTTGAGGTCTCTTTGAAGGTCCAGGAGGCTCGGGTGTGGAGCGTTGAAGCCGTCCATCAGCAAATCCATGGAGCTTCTACGCGAGGCCGGGGATGAGGCCTGTGCCGCCTCGTGCTGTGCCGCCTGGCGGGTTCTAAATAGCTCCGGAATGTTCCCGGTCAGCTGGGTTTCCGGAGTGTGTGCAGGGTGTCGAGGTACTTCTATTGGGTTTCCCCATAGTGAGAGATTGTCGCTATATCCCCCGAAATCGATTTTTTCGTCCTCTTCGTATCGGAGCTGGCTTCTCACACAGCCATCTCGGGTCCTGTCCAGGCCATGCCCCATTTTGGTGTTCCTTATTGCACTGAATTGACCAAGGAGGCCATGGCCCCTTAAGGGTCAAACATTGACCTAGACCTGAATGGAAACAAAAAAAAAAACATCTGGAGGACTCTTTGTGGGCCCTCCTGGATCATCCTACCTTCTGTCTCAATACTGGTCTTCCAACCTGCTTCTTGGTTGCTGACCGTTGAGGCCCAATTCACAAGGGATGGCCTATCAGATTTAGTCATCCCTATGCTTGTAAAAGCTACTCTACTTGCTTCAAAGCTGGTAAGTTCTATCCCAGAACGTACTCTGTGGGATAAATCTGATTTTTATTTATTTTTATTTTTTTCCATTTAGGTCTAGGTCAATGTTTTTGGCCTTTTAGAGATCAACTGCTTGCCTCTTCTTCTTACTTCAACTTGTTGCTCACATCGTTTCTTCTGTATACTGTTTGTTGATGCTATGGGATCTCATTTTGGTTCTGTTGGTCCATCAAAGACCACCTTTTAAGCCAATTTTCATCGCTATGTCTTCTATTCGCGTTTACCCCTTGTCTACAGCCTCTGTTATTCCCGAAGGCCCCCACAACTCATTATTCAGACCTGTTTCAGTCAAGGTGCACTCCACTAGAAGTGTTGTTTTTTTTTTTTTTCTTGGGCAAGGCTGCCACTTGGTTCTCAGTTCATCTGTTTTAGGCTGTACCATTTGGACTTCCATGTCTTGCAGGATGCACACTTCGTAGGGTCCTTCATTAGGCCCTGTCAACTGCTGGGCCTTGCCTATTTTTGTTCCCTTTTTAGTTTCCTTGCTTGGGCTTGTTAGCCATTGTATGCTGTTGCCCCCCTCTCTGGACTGCTGTGTGACATCATGTTGGTGACTGAATTACCAGCAACTGAAGTGTCCTGTTGTGTACAATCAAGAGAAAGGACTTTTGTTTCTTGTAAGATTAATGTTCTTAAAGTACATCACAGGATGCAGGCACCTCACCTCTATATTTGTGATCCACATTTGCTTGCTGCAAAACTGAAGACCTATAAATCCTCTGAAGCAAGTGGTTAAACCAACATCATGGCTGCAACTGCATCTATAATCCTGGTATCACTTTTTTCTGAAATCACCTTTCAGAACAACCTTGGAGAGAGCGCAGCTCCGCCCCTTTTCCAGGAAACACATGCAGCCTTTAAATCCCTCCTCTTCCACCATGACCTCAGTTACTGTGTTTCCTTCGCCATGGTGGACGCGCATGCTGCATGCTGCAACCAGGGAGCTGCGCTCTCTCCAAGGTGGAGGGTGTAGGCTTACCCTTGTGTCCTTTTTTTCTTTCTTCTGTGACCATCCCAGCACCCCCTCCCCAGTATGGGCAGGGGGTGTTCCGGAGTCCCTGGTCTCTCATCTCAGGGGATGTAAGGGCCTGCCGGAGGCACGGCGTCTGTGTGCCCGGGGTCTGCTGGTGTGGCTCTGGTGGCCGGGCTGGTGGCTCCAGCCCTCAATGATGCCGGGATCGGGAAAATGTTAAAACCAGATGCGTTCTCTGCTAAAGACGAAGGAGAGACCGACAGCCATGGTGGAAGCAGGCACCCCAAGCACCGGTCAGGCCCAGGTAAGAGGGGTACAGTGGTGCCTTTATTCTGATCCATATGGGCTTATGTTTTTGCTGTTTGATCCTCCCTGCAGGGAGCCTGTGGCTGCACAGTCAGAGGTTACTTCACTCGGACCCCGCAGTGTGGACTGGGTGTTTGCTGTTGGGATTACACTGCTCGGGGCACTGTTTCCTTTTTGGTGGTGGCTTAGCTGTGCACTAGGGGTTGGTAAATTACGTTAGGGGCCCTAGGTGAATTTAATTTTTTTTAATTTCAGGAAAAAGCGTTAGGAAAGTCCAAGCATGAAAATCCACCAAGTCAAAGGAAATGTCCCTCCTGCAAGAACCCCCTTAGAGATTCATGGCAGAAGGCAATGTACAGTTCCTGTATTAAGGACCTGGTTGAAGAGGAAATGTCCCAACAATACAAGGACTTGTTCTCTTCAGTACAGGAACTTACAAACTCATTGAGTTCTGTCGAGTCCATGCTGGTACAGAGTCCGGCAGTCCAGGTTGAGGCCCAGCATACACCCCAAGGGTATCCTCTTCCAGAGCTTTGGAGACTGTGGACTCTGGTGATGAAGGGGGAAGTACTCCTTCCCTCACTCAAGGTTTCAGATGAGGAGGAAGAGGAAGGCGATAGTGGACGACCTTCTGAGAGCGATCTACACTACCCATCGAAATCCAGGAGGAGAAGGTGCAACTGTCAGTTCACGGCAAAATGTACCAGGGGCTGGATGACACTAAACACAGTATTCCCAGTCCATAGAAACTTCTCGGAGAAGGAATGGAAGGACCCTGCGAGAAGCCCTTAGGAGAAGGTTTCCCTTCGAAGATAAGGAGTCAGAGGCTTGGAATAAGAAACCACGGGTTGATGCTGCATTTTCACAGGTTTCCCAATGCCCAGACCTAGCATTTGAGGACATGGGGTGTTGAAGGATGCGATGGATAAAAGAGTGGACTCCCTCCTGAAAAGAGCTTGGGATTCCAAGTTAGTCAGCCTCAAACCCGCTATGGCTTACACAGTTGTCGCAAGAAACCTTGAATGCTGGGTTGAGTAGCTGAAAAGCCACGTAGAGGCACACACTTAACGGAAAGATCTTTTGGAGTCCTTTCCATTGATACTAAAAGCAGTAAAGTATATGGCTGATGCATCTGCTAAATCCGTTAAGTTGGCAGCAAGGTCGTCAGCGCTGGTGAAGCCGACAAGAAAAAGGCTTTCCCTTCCAAGAACAAACAACCGATCAAAAATAATTTTCGTGCTGTTCAACAGCCCCACAAAAATAGGGATCAAGACCACAAGAGCCGCTGGGTCTCCCAAAGGGCTAAGGGAAGAGGAAGAGTTCTCTTCAGATCTTCCCCGGACCAGCCCCCTAAAAATAAATGACAGTCTTACCCCAGTAGGGGGAAGATTGTCTGCCTTTTCACCTACAGTGGAACAAAACAACTACAAGCCTGTTTGTGAAAAGTGTCATCTCCCAGGGATACAGTCTGAAGTTTTCAGAGCCACCCCGAGCAGATTCTATGTTACGGCCTTGCCAAGAGATCAGGAAAAATAGTCTGCAATGATGAGCATGCTGCAGGATCTGATTCAACAAGAAGTGATTATCCAGGTCCCAAAAAGTCAGGAAGGCCGAGGCTTCTATTCCCTTATCTTCCTGGTGAAGAAGCCTTCGGGGAAGTATCGGTTGATTCTGAACTTGATCAATTCGCTACAAACATTTCAGGATGGAAACAATCTTTTCAATCACAAAATTACTGACTCCAGACTGTTTCACGGCATCCCTAGAGCTAAGGGATGCCTATCTACATGTCCCGTTAACTCTGGCTTCTCAATGCTTTCTACGTCCTGGCCCTAGATTTGGAGACCTCAGTCTGGCATCTACAATTCAGAGCTCTGCCGTTCGGACTTTCATCCTCCCCCAGAATCTTTACAAAGATAATGGAAAAAGTTTTGGAACCTCTGAAGTTGAGAGGGATTTCAGTCATCCCTTATCTGGACAACCTGTTGTTTTTCGCAGACTCCAAAGAACAAGTCTTGACAAATCTCCAGGTGTCTCAGGCTCACCTCAGGGGCTTAGGGTGGCTCTTGAATCTGGAAAAATCAAATCTGGAACCCTCGCAGGAGATGAAGTTCCTGGGCTATACCATAAACTCGGTGCTTCAAAACGTTTTTCTGTCACAGCAGAAGAGGGAGAAGATCCAATCTGTGGTGAGACAGGTTCAGACCAACCTCTCAGTGTCAGTCAGATCAGCCATGGCAGTCTTAGGCCTTGTTACGGCATTGATTCCAGCTATTCAGTGGGCCAGATTACATTCCAGACCCCTCCCAGATGAATATCTTACACAATTGGTCACACCAGGAGCTGCTGGAGAAACAGATCAAACTTGCCTCAAACGTAAAAGTGGGCACTCTGGTGGAGGAATTCAACCTGGCAAAAAGCTCTTTCCCCTAGACAAACATCTAACAGATGTGAGTTCTTGGGGCTGGGGAGCCCACCTAGACGGTCAGACCTCTCAGGGGGCCTGGTCCAAAGTGAAAGTCCTTGAATTTGCAGGAACTAAAGGTGATCTTTCTCAGTCTCCTAGCCTTTCAACAAGTAGTAAGGGGCCAACACGTTTCAGGTTCAATTAGACAATACAACTGCAGTAGCTTATGTGTTGAAACAAGGAGGAACCAGGAGCAGAGGGCTCCCAGAGCTGGGCAGTCAGCTACTTACCTGGGCAGAACAGAATGTGGCCTCATTGTCAGCAGTCCATATGAAGGGATCCCAAAATCTGCTAGCAGACCTACTAAGCAGAAGGAGACTGGTGGAAGCAGAGTGAAGCAAGAAGTTTTCTTGATGAATGCTAAAGCTTGGGGGCAACCTCAAATAGATCTTTAGGCATTACCAGCTGTGCTACGCTCCCCCCCCCCTTTCCCCTGATACCACTGGTTCTAATGAAATTCAGGGAGGAAAATACCAATCTGATCCTGGTCACTCCCTTCTGGCCAAAAAGGCACTGGTTTGCGACATTACTAAACCTGGCCCCAGAACCTCCATGGGAGCCGCTGTGCAGAAAGGACCTGCTAACGCAGGGGTTGGTGAACCATCCGGAAGCAGACCGACATATAACTGCTTGGTTTCTGTCAGGGAACTGCCAGGATGGAACGGGGGTACGTGCATGCTCGCATGTGCATGCACGTTCCTGGTCAGACTGGACAGACGCCTGTATGCGCGTGTGCACGACAAGCGCTGCTTGGCACCAACAGGCTTTCAAAAGAAAAGCAGCTGCACTTGTGCAGTGCTGTTTGATCTGCAGCTCTGTGCCTTGTAACCTGTATCCTGCCAGTTGATCATCTGTACCGAACCGGCTCTGTTGACCTACCTGCTATCTCCAATCCTGACCTCAGTTTGTCTGACCCTGCTTATACATCCTGCTTGTTTACCTGCTGCCGACCTCTGCCTGTTTATCTGACCCTCCTTCAGCCTGCCGCATTAACCTGCCTGATTGCCTATTTTGACCCGGCCTGTCTGACCCTGCTCCAGCTTGCTGCTGATCCTGCACCCATCGGCTCATCAGGTCGCTGACCTGCTCCTGCCTCTGCTGTCGTCTGCAGTTCCAGCCATTCCTGGAGGGTCATTATTCTACTACTGTGCCAGCTGCTACAACTTCCACAGGCACGCCTACCCCACTGCGCTCACAAAACCACTGTCCCACTCCAGTGGCTCCTGAACCAGGGCTGTAAGATAGGTTTCCTCCTACAAGTCAGTTTCTACTACGAGGTATGTAACAGTTTCTGAGGAAAATCTCCTGAAAGCCAAGGGACTGTCTGATAAATTAATAAAGACCATACTTTCCAGTAGAAAAGAGGTAACTCAGGCCATATACCTGAAAGTTTGGAAAAAATTCAATTCCTGGTGCACTTCTAAGGGCCTCCAGGTCAATAGTTTAGTGTCAGTCTTTAAATTTCTCCATGAAGGGACTGGCAGCCAGCACCCTAAAAACCCAGGTGGTGGCTTTATCGTTTTTTTGGGGACTCTAGCCAGAGAAGTCTTAATTTCAAGATTTTTTAGGGCGCTTGCAGTAAATAGGCCAGTAGCCCTCAAAGTTTTTCCCGGTTGGGATTTGTCTGTCATTTTTACAGGGTCTCATGGGAGCTCCATTTGAACCCTTACAGGAAGCATCCATACAGAACTTGGTTCTTAAATTTTTTTTCTGGTAGCCATAACATCGGCAAGAAGAGTCGCAGAACATTTTTTGGAGGTCTTTTCAGACAGAGTGATCCTTCCAACAGACCCAGCGTTCTTACCCAAGGTTTCTTCGACCTTTCACCGCTCACAGGAAATAATCCTGCCTACGTTTTCTTCAGCTCCTGCCAATCCCATGAGAGGAAGCTTTTCACACACTGGACGTGAGAAGATGTTTGTTATACTTTCTTACAGTCGCTAAAGAATTCAGAAGGTCGAACGCTCTTTGTGATTTTCTCAGGCTCACGTAAAGGGGAGAAAGCTTCCAAAAGCACGCTGGGCAGATGGCTTTGATTGGCAATCACGGAGGCCTACAAGGCCAAAGGAGAAATACCTCCCTCAGGTATTGCTGCTCATTCTACGAGATCAACGGCAGTTTCCTGGGCTGAAAGGGCCGGGGCTACGCCTGAACAAATTTGCAAGGCTGCCACTTGGTCCAACTACTCGACATTTCTCCGACACCATAGGTCTGACTTACTGTCAGATCAAGCCTTCGGCAGGAAGATACTGCAGGCAGTAGTCCCACCCTAGGGTAAGTTTCTCGGTTATCCTCCCCAAGGCTGTCCTGAAAGTCGATTTGAGAAAGACTTAGTTAGACTTACCGGTGATGGTATTTCTAAGAGCCTTTCAGGACAACCGCTACTTCCCTCCCTTGTTTAATTTAGAAGTGGTTTTACGTGTCTATCATGGTTGTTTAGTGGTTATCTGTGCTTTGTTTTCCATTATGTCAGAGACCACACAAAAACTGAGGCCGTGGTGGGAGAGGAGGCATTTGAAGGCTGCATGTGTTTCCTGGAAAAGAGGTAGAGCTTTGCTCTCTCCAAGGTTGTCCTGATAGGCTCTTAGAAAGTCTAAGTCTTTTAAAGCCAGCAATCGGCTTTCTAGTTAAAGTGATTAAGCAGCTTTACAGCTGCCTGTTCTCATTTACAGCGCTCAGAAGGGCCTACAGCAATCTTGGGCTCTGACGAATGAAGCTGGAAGCAACAAGGATTTGGTCACTCTGGTTTCAGTAATTTCTCCCGCTGGTACAGCCATGGAAGCATCTGATTGAACACGATCTGTATTTGATCAGGTGCTTTTGAAGGGTAAGGGGAAACATTTGGGGTCTAATGTACTCTTTGTGGCAACATCAGGGGTCTATGTCACTGCTCAAAGCAATCAAAAGGGGTTTGTTCACCCCTTGTGATAGCAATAAAGTTAAATGGTAAAAAAAATTTAAACATACCCTCTGTGCTTGAACGTAGGGCTAGCATGCATATGTAAATGGTGATTTCAATACACATGTGTGGTATCACTGCGAGCGTTGGAGTGACAACAATAATTCTAGGATCATAGCTCACATGTACTCTAAACCAGTGGTTCTCAACCCTGTTCCCAAGTACCCCTAACAGGCCATGTTTTGGGAATTTCTCTTGGATAAAATAGCTGTCCAAAATACCAAGCCATTGGCTCTGATTTAAAGCACCTGTGCAAGATAAAGGAAAACCTGCAAACATGGCCTATTGGTACTTGAGGACAGGGTTGAGAACCACTGCTCTAAACTGATACCCTGTAAAGGCTTTTAAAGCATTGCCTATGGACAATTTTAGGCAGGGTAGTATGTTGCCATTTCAGGCGTGTGGAAATTTTAATCATTTTTGGTATCTATTTACTCAGCCCCTATTTTCTCCATGGTCTCTGCTTTCAGGAAATATACAATGTTTGAGCATTTTTAAGTAATTTTCTAGCAAAAAAAAAAGCTAATTTTACCATAAAAATTGCCCTGGTAGACTTGCGGCTAAAATGGTTGTAAACCCTTACAATATACCCAGTGAAGAGACTAGCCTCAGCTAATTTTTACCTTTACCAAAAAAGAACAAATAAGAACAAAAAATCTGGAACAGTAACAAGCATCATAATCCCAAGAAGTCAACTGGATTTCAGTCTCTTGTTGCCAACACTGTTAAACCGCTCCACCATGTGCAGCCCTGCTAAAGGAGGATTGGTGAGACCCAAAAAACATGTTGGCAACATTTTACTACCCCTCCTGATACAAATATAGATCTACTGGAAGCTGTGTAGACCTGCCCCGTGTCCTTTCACTTTAACCCATGTTAAATTTTTGCAGATCCCCCTGGGCCAGGTGGGCCTGTCTACTTCCCTTTGAAAAATATTTCTCTTGGCTCTAAAACCAATTCTCCTAGCTAGGTTTGAACACTCCACCTACATTTATATCACTGAATGCTTGCATAAGGAAGTCTTGGGAAAAAAAATGTCAGTCTTGGCACCCTGTGTGCTGGCTTATAGTCCATTTAACCAAAACATGACCTGAGTTTATTTCTCATGTAGGGAAATTACACTACTGTTTTCAATCGAATCACAGGTGCAGGCTGTCCAACAGTGTGTTTTACTGCGAGTAATGGGGTTTTAAACACAAAAGGGATGCGCAAATAATATAATCACAATGTGAAAAAATTGTATACCATATAAACAGTCAGGTCCATAAATATTGGGACATCGACACAATTCTAATCTTTTTGGCTCTATACACCACCACAATGAATTTGAAATGAAATGACCAAGATTTAACTACAGACTTTCAGATTTAATTTGAGGGTATTTACATCCATATCAGGTGAACGGTGTAGGAATTATAACAGTTTGTATATGTGCCTCTCACTTTTTAAGGGACCAAAAGTAATGGAACAGATTAACAATCATCCATCAAACTTTCACTTTTTAATACTTGGTTGCAAATCCTTTGCAGTCAATTACAGCCTGAAGTCTGGAATGCATATACATCACCAGACGCTGGGTTTCATTCCTGTTGATGCTCTGCCAGGCTTCTACTGCAACTGTCTACAAGAGTTGACTGCTTGTTCTTGGGGCATTTTCACTTCAGTTTTGTCTTCAGCAAGTGAAATGCATGCTCAATCAGATTCAGGTCAGGTGATTGACTTGGCCATTGCATAACATTCCCCTTCTTTCCCTTAAAAAACTCTTTGGTTGCTTTCGCAGTATGCTTCGGGACATTGTCCATCTGCACTGTGAAGCGCCGTCCAATGAGTTCTGAAGCATTTTGCTAAATATGAGCAGATAATATTGCTCGAAACACTTCAGAATTCATCCTGCTGCTTTTGTCAGCAGTCACATCATCAATAAATACAAGAGAACCAGTTCCATTGGCAGCCATACATGCCTACGCCATGACACTACCACCACCAAGTATGCTTTGGATCACGAGCAGTTCCTTTCCTTCTCCATACGCTTCTCTTCCTATCACTCTGGTACAAGTTGAGCTTGGTCTCATCTGTCCATAGGATGCTGTTCCAGAACTGTGAAGGCTTTTTTAGATGTTGTTTGGCAAACTCTAATCTGGCCTTCCTGTTTTTGAGGCTCACCAATGGTTTACATCTTGTGGTGAACCCTCTGTATTCATTCTGGTGAAGTCTTCTCTTGATTGTTGACTTTGACACACATACATCTACCTCCTGGAGAGTGTTCTTGATCTGGCCAACTGTTGTGAAGGGTGTTTTCTTCACCAGGGAAAGAATTCTTTGGTCATCCACCACAGTTGTTTTACGTGGTCTTCTGGGTCTTTTGGTGTTGCTGAGCTCACTGGTGCATTCTTTCTTTTTAAGGATGTTCTAAACAGTTGATTTGGCCACACCTGTTTTTGCTATCTCTCTGATGGGTTTGTTTTGTTTTTTCAGCCTAATGATGGCTTGCTTCACTGATAGTGACAGCTCTTTGGATCTCATATTGACAGTTGACAGCAACAGATTCCAAATGCAAATAGCACACTTGAAATAAACTCTGGACCTTTTAACTGCTCCTTGTAAATGGGATAATGAGGGAATAACACACACCTGGCCATGGAACAGCTGAGGAGCCAATTGTCCCATTACTTTTAGTCCCTTAAAAAGTGGGAGGCACATATACTAACTGTTGTAATTCCTACACCGTTCACCTGATTTGGATGTAAATACCCTCAAATTAAAGCTGAAAGTCTGCAGTAAAATCACATCTTGTTTGTTTCATTTCAAATCCATTGTGGTGGTGTATAGAGCCAAAAAGATTAGAATTGTGTCAATGTCCCAATATTTATGGACCTGACTGTATATATGTATAATAAATTAATCGGTACAATAAGTGAATCCAGATGAAAGAATCACTAGATTGTGATTAAATGAGAATATATAAACATCCCAAATAAATTCTAAAAAGATTGTGAAAAAAGTGTTCACAAAAAATATTTATGTAAATTTGTCAAAAAATTGTCCAAGCTGCAACAAAGTGAATAAGTAACAAAACACATATATAAAATAGTGATGCCGCCGTTCACACTCGGGAAAACTTGATTGAATACTTCAAATTTGAAGGGAAGATATACAAAAAAGAGCCAGCTGGCCTCTTACCAAATCAGATGGACCCAAAAAAAAAGGGTCAAGATCGCCTTATGTCAGTCATATACTATGATGATTTCCAGCCGATCTGCTCCGAACGGTCACTCATCAGCGCTCCCACAATAGAAACGACAAGAGGGCATAATCATTCAGCATGCTCTGACACCAACAGCGATCACCTATGATGTTTTCCACCTGAACTTCTTAATGGGAATGATGGCTCTCTTCCTTACTAAGTGGCACGGTGAATTTTTAGGTACACAGCACTTGCCTTTTATCTTCAAATAAGGGCTCCTCCAATAATTGTTTTCAAATAGTTTGTTGGAAAAGAAAGATAAAAAAATGTCATGGTGCAGCAAATCAAGGCAATTATTCTGAGGATTTTCTCTTGCACAACACAGAAATATAAAAAACAGCACACAGCACTTGAGCTCTCAGGCTACCAGCTGGTGTGTGGTGACGTCACATGGTTCTCTCCAACCGACGCGTTTCCCTGTAAAAAGCATTGACTGGGAAAGGAGATACCCTAGACATCAGAGACCACGGTATATATACAGAGCAGGAGCTGACTTTTAAACAGTGAACTTTAAACACAATATCACCTATAATGTTTTTAGCATAGTGGATTGAAATAAAGTCAAATAAATAACTGAAAAAAGTCCATACTATCCGAACTAACTTTGCATACATTCAAATGCTGTTTAGCAATTGCATGTCATTTAACAATAACACCAACACATTAAAAAGACTTAAATACATATTTAAAACATATAAATTCCCTAATTAGTATTTGACTAACATGATCTATCCCACAGCAATTAAGAATAATAATAATACCTCAAAAGATCCCAAAATGTCAAAACTACATAGACCCATTTCTGCTGTTCTGCTTTATAAATCGGGGAAACATTTAAAAAGACAGAATCACCAAATAGATTTTAAAATACATTTTATAAGCTAAAAAATTAATTATAATCAACCTTCAATTTGAGAATTTTTTTTTTTTTAAAACTTAATATAATGACAGTACTATTAAAGCGCTGACTACTAAGAACCCCCATAAAGGTATAAAGGATTTTTTTTATATTTATTATAAAAAAAAATATATATATATATATATATATATATAAAAAATCATACCAATAATTGGGATTATTAATTTGATGACACTTGGACGCCTAAAAAATACTTTTTCATGTTTTTTTTGGGTGCTTAGGCCTCTTTTCTGTTTCTAAAGCTCCTCTGAAAAACATCAGTTTGGTGGGGGTTGGGGAACGGTTTCTGCCTGTAAGCTTATATGCCTGTAAACTCCTCAAAAAGACATAGTGTGAGTGGACACATTGGCTAACATGGAGGGGAGTCTACAGGCAGAAAAAAATGAGACAGCTTCTTTCATATGCTCTTTGCATGAGCCCATACTCTCCCATTTTTTTTTTTTTTTTTGCTGAGATTGAAGATCTGGTGTAGGATGAATGGAACAACGTGGTTCGGAAGCAATCCTTTCAAACGCATCTATGCAAACTCTATCCAACTTAAAACAACTTCATTGGTTGAGGCTTCACTTGTGCAACTTGTGAGACATGTACTGCTGCCACTAGATTACGTGTTGCCATTCAGAGATGTGCTTAATAGATCCACTGACATGGATTTATGAAGATCTACCTAAATGCGGGTGCAGTCTACCCTGCTGCAAAAGCCCTGACAGTGGTGGCAAAGGCCTTTTAAAGTATAAGTTGAAAACACTGAAACTGCAGTACAGACTGTAAGACAACTAGTCCAAAGTATTGGAGCTGTAGAAATTAAAGATTTATCCAGCTACATTGGTGAGGTTGTAATAGAGGTGATCAGGTGCTAGATTAATGCTGTATGCAATGACAGTGAAGAAAGTGCTATGGCTTCTCCAATGGGCAGACAACTCTTGTCCACTCAGGGGTGGTGCAGAATACCATATGTAGCGCCATAACCCCTAGGGACGGCTATGAATTTTCTGGGCTTACCAATTACCTCCTCCTTGTAGCTCGTCGTTCGTTGTCTAGGGGTTCCCCGGGTTAGTACCCAGTAATTTCAGAAGCTGACACTCAAATGTCCTTTTGAGGATTTTTATTTGCAAAGAATAACGTTCAAATATAACACAGTCTCAGTTGGGAATAGAGGGTATGGATGACAAAGCTCAGGCACTTCAGAACTGCTGACATCAATTGAAAGTCTCTTTAGATAACCCAGAGAGTAGCCATTCGCAACTCGGCGCTTCACTGTTGGATAAACCCCTGTCTGTAGATTTAGCAGCCAACAAGTGATTTCAAACATTTGCAAAGTCTCTGCCGCAGACTAGGTTGTAACTGAAAGGTGAGTTAGGAACATTTCCTACGGTACCTGGATCTTTCAGCCGCTTGGGCGATACCGTAAGAAATGCGGATTCACTAGTGTTCATACAACTTTAGCTCCCAGGCTCTTGCCAAGCAGCCAGCTTCTTGACCCTCCTCCGAAGAGTCCTCCCCTGGTCGCTTGTACGAGTTGCTGTGCCTCTTCAATCCTGAGAGAACACCGGGACACCTCAGAATCCTCCTTCAGTTACTGGGCCTCGAACTAGCCAGGGAACGGACGGATCCCCACCCCAGACCATGAGGGCCTCTGGGGCTTGTTAGGGTGACCATGCTTACGGGGGCAGCAGACATTCCTGGGTCCGGGACCCCTCACAGGGCTGGTCCGGACCGGAACCAGGAATCAAACAGCAATCCGAACCCTGAACACGTGACTTCAGCCTCTTAAATATCCCTTCCCAGACTACACAGCGGGGCCAGACGTGCCCACTGATTGACTCCGAGAAAGATTGTTACCTAACACGTTTGTTCTCAGCCTGTCACAGGTGCCTCACTGCACCTATGACCAGGCAGAACTCCAGTACAGCCCAGCCAAATTGATGCCAAAGTAAATGACCTATACAATTAACCCCCAGAACTCCGTTACAGTTCTGGAAAAAACTAAATTTGCACTATAGCGCACACTTTAGAAAAGTGTCGGCGCTACACATATAAGGTCAGATATAGTTCGATGACAAACTAGACAAAATTATTTAAAGGCGACTGGCGGGAAGTTGAGGCACATACAAGATTAAGCAACATTTCAAACAGAAGTTTTTAATCACACCAACCACACCCAGAATGTTCAATAGATAGATGCAAAAGCATACAGACCAGGTTGAGAATTCAGAATTCAGTTCCTGGCATGGATCGTGATTTTCTCTGCCATGGATGCCCTGCCATTTGGTCTCTCCAAGCCCCCTTGGGCTTTTGCAAAAGTCTTTCTGGCAGTCATAACATTAAGTTAAGGGAACATGGTGTCAGAACCCAATGCTACCTTGATGATGTTTTCCTCCTAGCACAAAAGGAAAAATTATTTGTTTTAGTAGAGAAAAGTCTTATCTATATGCACCAGTCTTCAGTCATTTAGAGTCCATTCAGACTCTAACTCATTTGGTAGCAAATTTCAATAACCATTGTTTTTTCACAAAGAAACGCTCACTATCTTAAATGGTATCTGTCTAGGGTGCCCGATTACCACTGTGCGAGCCTTTGGAATCCTGCAATGCCAAAAATCTCATTCTGAATGCAATCTTTCTGGTCTTCATTACCTTGGCTAAGTGGGATTCAAAGATGGGAGCACTTTCCCTAGCTTCAGCTCTACAATGACATTGGCAGCTCTGAAATCTTCACAAATCATCAAATGGAAATGCCATATTTATCGGAAAGACAAGAACCAAAGCTCCTCATAGTGCAGTACCATTGATAACATTTATTCGCCTATATTTGTCTATATTTTTATCGGTTTTCCTTTTTACATTCATATGCAGTCTGTGGTTTGTCCACAAGATGGCACCTGATGGTTTATTGATCTGTATTTTAAGGTATTTCTTTTAACTTCCACTGGGGGGAGTTTCTTCCCCCTTTTATTCATCAACATCCAATGTAGTTCATGGTTTGTCCACAGGATGTATTTGATGATTTAAAGGCAATTCACTAAACCTCCACTGGGGAAGTTTTTTTCTCTGAGTTGCCATTTACAGAGTATAGAATATTTTTGAATATACTTTTTAAATGTAATAATCCAACAAACCGTGATATGTACCACCTCACTTCTGCCACCCTTTGGAGCGCAGGTGGAGCGCAAACAGCCCCTCTTCCATACTCCATAATATGCGATTTTATCTCCTATCTATGTAAGTGCGACCTTTATTTTGTTATTGCTCTTAAATTGAAAAAAAAAGGTACAAGATAGTAACTTCACAAGACAATACGACAACAATAGACAATATGTAGCATTGCCACAGCACCAGCGGCCAGTATAGCAATTACAGATATCCACCAGTGATATAGTAAAAGTCAAAATCATACAGTGAGTATAGTCATGCAAGGGTTATACACACTTCAATGGGCTTTGGCTGACATTCACCTCCTCTGCCTAAAGCTCTGGTCTTTGGTTGGAGCCTCAGTGTTACTACAATGCAATACAGGCACATTAATCCTATATGGTACACTGAGGATGCTGAAATGTGACTGGAGCCATTTGCAGCTTACAGCACAGGCTTTGGGCGAGTAAGATATTTACTTTGTATTTTTCTGGCCCTAGTCTAATGAGCAACTAACGTAAAATGACATATATGATTCAGTCTGCTTTTCTGAGTCTCTCTGCCTGTTGATCCTGCTGCTGTTGTTCCACTTCCTTTAACAGACCAAGCTGTCCAGCAAAAGTGGCAGAGGACTGGTTTAAACCATTTAACATGGACAGGGGTGCTTACAATGATCAGATTTTATGAATTATTTACTAAAACTTTTATCACAAAAGGAAAGAAAAAAACCTTTCTGTAAGTGCTTGAAATGTGTTTCAATTTTGCTGGACACTTAAAGTAAATATACTAGTCCATCTAACACTACCCTATCCAGACAGTGCTGCTGTTCAAATGTGACTAGTTTTCTCTTCCATAGATACTGTGTATCCCCAGGTAAAAATAAATGAAAAAAAAAGAAAGTAATGCAGCCACCACCCTCCTAGCTTAAGTTGCTAGGTAAATTTAGCTTTTGCTCCCTCTGTAATCAAGGGTGCAGTAATTGTTTGTTTGGGTCTGTTCAGGTTCTCACAGGCTGGGAGTTTGATTACTTCTGTCTGCCTCTAGAATAATTTTTCCACAGCTTAGGGAGGGAGAATAAAATTGACCAGCATGAATATTTATCATACCCAAGCCTTTTCTGGAGAGCAATTGTGCAGTAGGGGGCTGGAATGTGGATAAATCGACCCTGATGAACAGGGTTCCTTCTTCCAGGAAGGTTTCAGAGGTGCAGGGCTTTTGCTGGCAGGCAGCCCATGGACTGAACAACTGCTATAGGAGGCCTCAAGGGTGCCAGGATCAAAGGCTCAAATAGACTTTGCTCAGAGCTGATTGCAGAACCACATGACATGGGATCTGCTTCAAATAGGTAAATAATGACTGTATCAGCAAAGAGTGGTATTGTGGATACTCTACAGATAAACAGTACCACGTCTCATTAGGATTGAAGAAAAATTATTAAAAAGGTCAAGATCCAGTCTGCATTGCTTTACTGTAATATAGCCGCACTCTTGGATTTACTACCACAATTAAATTATATTCTCATCTTTCAGATTCCATGTAGTTACAAGTTGGTTATATACAGATGCATTACTTTAAATAGTATTTGTCTCACTAATGTGGATTTTAATATATATTCTATGTTTATATAATAAAAATATATTTTTGTACAATTTGTCTGGTCGTGCCTTAAAAGTCCAAGCCCTTTTTTTTATAATTTTTCTTTTTCAAAGAGGTGCCATCTCACTCACTGAGTTGTGTCCGGAGGAAGCTGGAAGGTGGCAGCTGTTCTGGGGACTTGTAAGTAGTGACCTCAAGTTGACACCTCAGACTGTGTGCTGGATACTGCGCTGGGTACCAATAGTTTTGCACTGGCACAGGGTGACCAGACACTCAATGTGCCCTGTGGTCTCCAGCTGTAGGGCCTTGGACTATTCACTATTAACAATAGGGATGAGCCAAACACCTCTTTGTTCGGTTCGCACCAGAACTTGCGAACAGGCAAACAATTTGTGCGAACACTGTTAAAGTCTTTGGGACACGAACATGAAAAATCAAAAGTGCTCAGTTTAAAGGCTTATATGCATGTTATTGCCATAAAAAGTGTTTAGGGACCCGGTTCCTGCCCTAGGAAACGTGTATCAATGGAAAAAAAGTTTTTCAAAAATTGCCATTTTTTCAGGAGCAGTGATTTTAATAATGCTTAAAGTAAAACAATAAAAATAAAATATTCATTTAAATATCATGCCTTGGGGGTGTCCTTAGTCTGCCTGTAAAGTAGCGCATCTTTCCCATGTTTAGAACAGTACCGCAGCAAGATGACATTTCTAAAGGAAAAAATTTAATTTAAAAATGTATTGTCGGGTCCCGGCAATATACATAAAAAATCATTGAAAAAAAACGCACCAAAATTTAAAAGAAAAATTACAAAATCCTTACCAGGCCCTTCAAGGTGCACCCGCCCCCTTCTGACGTCATGTGATGTCAGGGAGGGGTCACCCGTTTACATCACCGGATGGCCCCGCCCTCAGCTATATAACAGCTGTCAAAGCAAAAAGGCTGCAGTCGGTGGGAGCCTTCCATCAAGGCGGAGTTTTCCCATTTTTTTTCTCTGCGCTGTGTTCGAAGATGGATAGACATTGCGGGACATTTTTTTTTCTCGGCGATGTGTTCGAAGATGGATGGACATTGCGGGACATTTTTTTTTTAAATAAAGGACTTGTCCCAAACTTTCTATCTCATTTTTACTTTTTTGACACTTTTTTTGGTGGATGTGTAGGGGTACAATGTAGCCGATACCCATTCACATGGGGGGTGGGATCTGGGGGTCCCCTTGTTAAAGGGGGCTTCCAGATTCTGATAAGCCCCCCGAACGCAGACCCCTACAACCACCGGGCAAGGGCTGCGGGGAAGAGGCCCTTGTCCCCATTAACATGGGGACAAGGTGTTTTGGGGGGGACCCCAAAACACCCTCCTCATGTTAAGAGCATGTGGCCTGGTATGATTCAGGAGGAGGGTTGCTCTCACCCCCCCTTTTCCTGGGGCCTGCCAGGTTGCATGCTCGGATAAGGGTCTGGTATAAATTTTGGGGGGGGGACCCCTACGCCATTTTATTTTTAATTTTGGCACAGGGTTCCCCTTAATATTTATACCAGACCCAAAGGGCCTGGTAATGGACTGGGATTTTTTTCAATGATTTTTATCTATATTGCCAGGATCCGGCAATACATTACAGCTGCAAGCAGTCTTCAATTTAATTTTTTTTCTTTACAAATGTCATTTTGCTTTTCTAACACACCTGCAATGCAGTTCACCTTTTTTGAAGCCTATGGCTCTAATCAGCTGCTTCAAAAACACCCCCCCCCCCCCGCTGCTGGAATTCAGGCGCCCAGTGTGTCCGAAAAGGGGCCAGACGCCTGAATAGGGGATGGCGGCTATGGATAGATTCATGCAATGCATGAAAATATCCATCAGTCATAGAGACGGGTGGCGTGACAGAGGTGGTGGCGCCCGTGTGCCCTTAATGGACGCACCGCCACTGCTGGCCAGTAAACACTGCAGCTGTTGCCATGGTCCTGGTATAACCACTTCTCGTCCAGGATTTTTATATATGTAGGCTGGATGGGAAGTTGGCCTGATCACAGTTGGTGCTCTTAAAATCGTATTTATTGTAGAAACCACAAGGTACAAGTTAGAGATACAGTGAGTTGACGACTAAAGTTAAGACTGAAGCTGTATAGGCTGAACCATGTAAACTCACTGTATCTTCTACACTGTGGATTCTACAATAAATACGATTTTAAGAGCACCAACGGTGGTGCAGATCACTTTTATGGATGTGAGACTGCAAATCGGGCACCCGTGAGCTCTACTGATGCTGGACTGGTTGGGTAGCAACACTAAACATTTCTACCTTGTTCTGGGACTTCTTTATCTGCATTTCTGTGAATAGGGTGGCCCACTGTGATGAACTGGCTGCCTTACCTGCAGAACGCACATCGTACATGTGTGAACCTAGGCTAAGACAGGAAGTGTGTTACTGGCCAGATCAGCAGGTAATTCCCTGCATTCTCCTCTGCTGTTTACTTTTAATTTCTAAGGACTACATATCCCATGGTGCCTTGCTGCCTGCAAGCTGTGATTCCTGACTCCGCCTCCTGAAACTCCTCCTCTCAGCACCTCTGTAGTTCAGAAGGCAGGCTCTGTGAAATATTAGACACAGCAGTGCCTATTTACAGGACATAGTGAATATGACTTATGTGACAAGAAGTAAATGTGTGGGGATCTTTACTTCAAGATTGTTCAGATTGATTGGAGTAGGCTAGAAATCATTGAAATACAATGTGGAAATGGATACATGATTTCACATTTTGATCATAAATAATTATCCCACTTCTCATTCATTTAGAACAACTCACCCAATGTCTCTTGTTAACACAGTTGTTAAAGTGCTTGTAAGGCAGTGTTTTTTTCTTCTTAACCTCTACCCAATCGTGCTATCGCCAAATGATGGCTACAGGGCGGTTGCACATTTCCGGGAGGGCTTCTATTGACATCCACCCAGGGCCCTGCCTCCCCGCATGCCCTCAGGGCGTGCATCAGGAGCACTTTGTGATCGCTGTATTCGTCAAGCATCAGCTGTGTCCAATTAGTTTAAACAGGATTTGCTGGTTATTGTCAGTCCTCCCCGCGCTGACAGCGCCGGTAAGCGGCAATCCACACAGGGGACATCTACACCGATAATCAGGGCACTCATCATCTGTGTCCTGAATATCAGTGCAACCACCAACTGTGTCCCACTCACCTGGTTTGCGGCAATCTGCGGTTCTAAGCCCCGGTATATCCGCGCCAGGAGTCCAGGGCTTAGAAATCCTCTCTGCAGCCACGCGTCTTCTCCATAGCTAACAGGACGGGCAATGCGGCTGCTGATTGGTCAGAGCCACCCTTGTGAAGGCGCTGACCAATTAGAATGCTCCAAAATGTCCCTCCTGACGAGAAACCTTCTGCCTTTACAACCACCTTAAAGTGTCACTAGACCCACATCATAAAAAAAACTATCAATAAATTCTGTATTACATGCTGTTCATACTCAGTCACTATGAGATTAGTTTTCTGTATTCTGCAAAAAACCTGGTTGATCCTGCTGTTCTCTATCTCCACCTGCTGTACATGTCCCCAATTCAGGTAGGGATTTTGCCGAGCCGTGTTGGCAGCTCTGCACATGCACAGTTTTCAATGAGTTTCTATGCTGAACATTTCCTCCCTATTACATCTGAATGGCCCATGTGACTAGAAAGTCAAACATGTGGGCTTATACACAGTGGTAAATCACAGCCCACTCCCTCTCTCCTTTTCCTCCATGCCCACTAACCAGCTAAACACAATTGGGGTGGGATAATACATGTAGATTATTGGAGGCTTCACCTCCCTCTTATTCTAAGACACAGGCTGAAGGGGCGTGACAACCTGTGACTAGCTGAAATCCGCCCACACTGTGTTATTGCCAAAAAATAATAAAGATTTGATTTGAAATATATATATGTATGACAAATAAAAAATGTTTATTTATATTAATTTTTTATTTTTATTCTGTATTCCAAAGACTGTTTTTTTATTTGGAAAATGTGGCCAGCAGCAAAAGACTAGACGCTCCTCCTGCTTATGTTTCCCTGCAGACAGGCTAGGGGTGATCTGGGTCATGTGACAGCTGTATATCACATAGAAAAAAGGTACTTAGATGTTTGTTTTATGAAATATATATTTGTATGACAAATAAAAAATGTTTATTTATATTAATTATTTATTTTTATTCTGTATTCCAAAGACTGTTTTTTTATTTGGAAAATGTGGCCAGCAGCAAAAGACTAGACGCTCCTCCTGCTTATGTTTCCCTGCAGATAGGCTAGGGGTGATCTGGGTCATGTGACAGCTGTATATCACATAGAAAAAAGGTACTTAGATGTTTGTTTTATTAAAATAATTAGAGTGCCATCATCCATATACAGAAATAGAAGGGATAATAAAATAAAAGTGATATTAAAGCTACGTTTTTTTAAAACAAACGTCATACTTAACTGCTCTGTGCAGTGGTTTTGCACAGAGCAGCTCTGATCCTCTTCTTTTCAGGTCCCACGCCAGTGCTTCTGGGTCCTCCCCCTCGAGCAGTGCCGCCCTTGGGGCACCACTGCGTGCTCGCTTCTGAGCTGCTGCTGTATGCGTCCATAGGACTGTCTCCTCATTGGCTCACTGGCTGCTATTGACATTAGTGGGAGCCAGTGGGCTCCCGCTGTTGTCTCAGCCAATGAGGAGGGAGAGTCCCCATACAGCTGAGGCTACTGTGAACATTGCTGGATCGGAGGGGCTCAAGTATTTTTTTTACCTTCAGCCTTTAGAATAACTTTAAACAGTGTGTGTTTAGTATCACAATAAAGAAGATTTCCACCCAAAAGTGGAACTTCTGCTTTTTCGTCTCCTCTCTGTCCGGTGTCACATTTGGCACCTTTCAGGGGAGAACGGGGACCTGCCCCACTTCCGGGAGAAGGGGCCGCAGTGCCATCTCTCAGAAGTTCAGCCCCCCCCCCTCCTTCTTCCGCTGTCTGGCCAATTAGAAAGTGCAGCCCGCTTCACACATGTGGAGTAGGGAACCGGCTGTGAAGCCGAAAGACTTCACAGCTGGGTTCCCTTACCGGCAATGGTGGCGGCTGCAACCGACAGCCAATCCGAAGATCGGCTGTGGTGCCAACATCGCGGGCTCCCTGGACAGGTAAGTGTCCATATATTAAGGCTTGGTTCACACTGGAGAACGCAGCGGCTCACAGTAGGAGTCCGGTACATCTCCACTGCTTTAGGCCCGAATTTTGACCTGAAATGGACCAAAAGACGCACAGGGCTCCTGTGCAATTCGCACCGGAGCCGTTGCAGAGATGTGTGAACCGGCTCCATAGAGAGCCAGTCAAAATCTCCTGCTATGTGAAGAAATCCACATCTAATTTGCAATAGTGTGAACCCAGCCTCAAAGTTAGCAGCTGCAGTATTTGTCGCTGAGGGGGGGGGGGGGGGGGGGGGCAGACCTCCGCTTTAAGGCATATTTTAGAGCAGCGTTCGAGGACATTAAAAATGTGCCAGACCTCCATTCAGAGAGGGGTTTTTCAGCATAATTTATGCCAGCACGTGTTAATGTTACTAAACGCACGTTTATGCATAACATTTGTTCTGCTTGCTAGAATAAATGTTCTAGCCAGTAGAGTGAGTTTACGCTCCTATGCATCTAAACAAAATACGCGCATTAAAAACGTTCCATTAAGGGCAATTTTTCTGCCACCTCCCAGCAGCATTTTTTCATACGCCCGTGTACATGAGGCCTATATGGAGAATTGTCTGATACGCTGAACTTCTCCCCTCATCTTTCCATCTCCCTTTTTCCTGGTTGTCTCCGCTCTGCGTTCCCCTAAAGCCCTATTAGAATGCCATTTTCTGGGGAAGCTCTTAACCAGCAATAATACAGCATGAGAAGCCAATATGAATTAAAGTGTCATTGAAGGGAGCTAGAGACACGGTGCAACTCCGCCATTCCTCTCAGCGCAGGGCGATAAGAGAGAACCATACTGCCGATCGGCTGCAACACAACACACGCGCCCATTGACTGACTGTGCCTCAGTATACGCCCCGCTCCGCCCCCCTAGCCGCTTATTGGCTGGCGCTGGCGGCTATTCTCTTCCGGGTACGGAGAGTGAAGGGAGCGCTCCAGCTGGGTAAGAGAGCTTATAGAGGTGTGTTGTTATTAGAAGGTGTCTGAGCCCGGGGTCTGTCCATTGCCCAGTCCCCTCTCCTCGGACCGGAAGTCAGGGTGCTGTCATTGTGTGTATATTCTTTCTGCTGTATGAATTTGTCTCCTAGGTTTAGAAGGCTGACCTCTGTCCTTTGTGTACAAGGGAAAGGGGAAGTCAGCGCTTTGTAGCTCAGCTCTGTATATAGAGGAGTGCAGTTCATTCTAGAGGTCAGGGTGCATGCTTCATAAAGAATACAACATCTGTATGTCTAAGGCTGGCCATATACTATACAATCTTATTAGATCTGCTCTCAACTATGTCGTATAAAGGTCTACCTGAGCCCTGATTGCTTACAAGTACGATTAGGTAGGTCCTTTATATTACATCGTTTTTTGGTAACTCCTAAAGTTTTATAGTATGGTCAGATTGTAACATGTATGGTGCATTGAACAGTAAATGTATGGCCCATATATGAAATCATTCCATGTGTGTCCACTATTAGGCTTTGCCATACACTTTACTGTCTGATTGTACAATCTCATTTTATCCACCATCAACTATGTAAAATACGGGCCTGTGTGTTTCGATTGAAATTGGTTGGATTGTAAAAGTTTTGTCCTCCCATACTACATCACTTATGGCCCGTACACACAATCCGAATATCGCACAACCCTTTTCGCTTAATAGGCGCAAGTAGAAATTGAATAGGTAAATAAAGTCCCGAAAATTCTCGTACGACAGAAAAAAAAATCAGAAGTGATGTCATGTGTGGTAATGTATTTGTATTGTATTTTCGGACGACAACTACACTGACTAAACAAAAATCGTACAAGGAAAATTCTCATGCTTGCCCGGTCGAATAATAACAGATGAACTGTCGTGATCGGCTCTCGAAAGTAGTGTACACACGATCCGATTATCGTACGAGTCTTCCTCGAACAACAGTTTTCGCACGATATTCGGAGCCTTTAGGTAAACAAAATTGTACTACCAGTTTGTAGCATGTATGGCAGCTCTAACAATTGACCTTTTGCAGGCTCTTTCTGCTATTTTCTCCTCTGGAACTGATAATCCATTTTTTTTTTTTTATATGGTCCTGCCTGACTAATAAAAGGTACTTTTTAATCACAAAATATATTACAGCAGCCAAGATCTGTTTATACTTTTGACACATATACATGATTAGATTTTGAGCTTTACTTCTTGATTTACCAATATCAGAGAACAGCGAGAAATTAAGTAGATCTAAAGTCAAATTTTTTTCTTATTTATTCCTCATTGGGGACATTTCCCTTCACTTCCTGTCCCATCGCCAAAACAGGAAGTGAGAGGAAATCCTTCAACGGTGAAGGGATCCCTAGTTATCACCAGAACTAGTGCTCTCATTGGAATACTTCTCCTCTATTAGGCCGGCTTCACACTGGAGCGGTGCGGGCGGCGATGGTAAAGCAGCGCTATATTTAGCGCTGCTTTACCATCGTTTTACACGCGGTATGCGGCCGCTAGCGGGGTGGTTTTAACCCCTGCTAGCGGCCGAAAAAGGGTTAAAAACCTCCGCAAAGCGCCGCTGCAGCGGCGCTTTGCCGGCGGTATCCCCGCAGTGTCCCATTGATTTCAATGTGTAGGAGCGGTATAGGAGTGGTATATACACCGCTCCTTCACCGTTCCAAAGATACAGCTAGCAGGACTTTTTTTACCGTCCTGCTAGCGCACCGCTCCAGTGTGAAAGCCCTCAGGGCTTTCACACTGGAGACACAGCAACAGCTGTTTCGGGTCGGTTTGCAGGCGCTATTTTTAGCGCAATAGCGCCTGCAAACCGCCCCAGTGTGAAAGCAGCCTTACTGTTCCGGTGACAATGACAAATTTGGGATCTTCTTTTAGTTTTGATGATAACGGTAAACCTGACAAATCAAGAAGTTTAATATTCCTAATGGGGGCATGTTCAGCAATGAAAACCTCAAAGGTGTTTTAATCCCTCTCCACTCTATCCGGGGGAAGTTTCTAAGCCAGTTTTGCCCTGTGTAATAAGTTGAGTTTGCCGGTACTGGATGACAGGCACAGGCATGTGGTACGTAAGGAACAGTTAGCTATTCAAATCTGTGTGCTGTAATGGTGCTCGTGGTCACACATCTGTACTATAATCATGGGAACACTTAGACCCCTTTTACACTGTGCCACCTAGGGCGTCAGCGGTGAAGCGGTGCTATTTTTAGCGCTGCTTTACCGTCGTTTTAGCGGCACTGTTCGGCCGCTAGCGTGTGGTTTTAACCCCCCGCTAGCAGCCGAAAAGGGGTTAAATCTGCCCGCAACAGCTGCGTTTTGCCAGCGGTATGCCAGCGCTGCCCCATTGATTTCAATGGGGAGGAGTGGCGAGTTCACCGTTCCAAAGAAGCTGCTGGCAGGACTTTTTGTGACGCCCTGCCAGCGCACCGCTCCAGTGTGAAAGCCCCCCGGGCTTTCACACTGGAGTGAATGGAGCTGCTTTTTTCAGGAGCTATGCAGGCTCTATTTTTAGCGCTGTAGCGCCTGAAAAATGCCCGCAGTGTGAAAGGGGTCTAAAATATAATCTAAGGCAATTTGGTCACGAGACAATAAACCACCGCTGTATTTTTGGCTGCAGAAGGGAACGCCCAAAACAAAGCCACACACAGAAGTTTGCCCGCATTTTCCAGTTCCTCTTCCAATCAAAGATTTAAAGCCCAACTCCAGGGGGAAAAAAAAATGCTCTATTTTGAAGGGTTAAATGCTAGAAGTCTAGAGGATGGAAGAAGCTTACTTGATCCTCTGCTCTCCCAGCAGACAGCGCTCTCTTATTCTCAAGTAGAGGACCGGTCCTTGGTGTTCTCGCATCCAAAGCAGGGCTATGGGCTCTGCATCAGTCTTGATGACTACAGGGGCATCCAGACATTGGGGCATATGGCAAAAGAGGCTTCGGAGATCGGTTTTACAGGGCTTGTTGGGTAAACAAGCAAGGACAGCCCCACTGCAAGGGAGGATTTTTACTTTTCCCTAAAGTTAGGCTTTAAAGCGGAGTTCCACCCAAAGGAATGTAACTTCCGCTTTTCGGATTCCTCCCAACCCCCGTGTCACATTTGGCACCTTTTTTGGGTATTTGCTCCCACTTCCGAGCATAGATCGCCACAGTATCTGCGGCTATCTACGCCATGTCCGGCCCCTCCTCCGCCCCCCCCCCCCCCCCCCTGCGCTGTCTTCTGGGAGACACACAGGTCCCAGAAGACAGCAGGGACCAGTGAGATTGCGCAGCACGACTCGCACATGCGCAGTATGGAACCAGGCTGTGAAGCCGCAAGGCTTCAATGAAATGTGAGTGCATATGATTAAGGAATTCTTATTAATAAAAAGCAAGAAATATATTCAATCTTGCACGATGATTATTTTTACTTTGCTTTGAGAAATTGAACCTGGAGAAGTTCTGATAATCCTGGAACCAATATTTGAAATTGCTTTCTGATCTGGCTGATCTTTTTTGGAGCATCACTGAAAGTGGTAACAGACCCAAGGGGGTCTTTCTTTGAGGTCAGCAGGCATTGCACACTGAGGTGGTGGTGATTATTTTCAGCACATAGATCCTACAGTGACTGTCACAGAGTATATAATAATAATATATATTATTATATTGCTCTGGAGTTTAGCGCATTATTATTTGTGGTGTCAGAACACAGTTTGAATAGTTGCAGCTGTTCCCCATTTATTTATATATATAGTGAGTTTATCCGTATCAGTGCTTTAGTATCTTTTTATATTTTTCATAAATTTGGCAGTATTGAAGTTAAAGCGGTGTTTCAGCAAAAAAAAAAAAAAAAAATTGTAAAAGTCAGCAGCTAAAAAAAAAAGTAGCTGCTGACTTAATAAGTACACTTACCCTCCCAGGGCGCCCGCGATGTCGGTCGTGGTGGCCGAGATGTCCCTTGGCGCTCCTGTCCCAGTGCTGCCATCCTCAGTAAGGGAAACAGGCAGTGAAGACTACGGCTTCACTGCCCGTTTCCTACTGTGCATGTGCGTGTCACGCGGCGCTTTGTGAATGGGACGTGCTGTGTCAAGGAACACACAGTTCCCATAACACAGCGCACCCCATTACCCAGAAGACAATGCGGCGGAGGACAGAAGAACGAAGATCACAGCGGCGTAGGAAAGAGCAGATTAGGAAGACTGCCTAGCAACAGGGATTTCGGATCAGGTAAATTTTATTTATTTATTTTTTTTCCCAGAATATTAATGCTTTTTTTTTTTTTTTTTTTTGTTAGGGTTTCCCCCCACTTTAAGAGCAGCTCCAGCAAAGAATATAGTAGATTAAATTTGAAAATTGATAAATAAAAGCAGCAGTTGGGACTTTATATGAGGCTTTGAACAAATAAGGAGAAATGCCTCCATCGCTAATAAATGGAAGGAAGTGGGACTTTATATGAATCATGCAGCCAAGGAGATAACATGATGAGTGTGTCTGGTAGGTAGTACATAATTAGTAAGAACCACATATGTTGCATAGTAGCACAATGTATAAATAGTAGATCAAGTACATATAATTTATTCCATACAAATAAGATAATGTCATAGCAAGGTAACATGTAAGTTCATATTGTAGGCAAAGCTAACAACCAAACTCATTGACGTGTGTCTCCATGGTATAGAAACAATAAAATCTTGATTAAATTGGTACTCACCAGTAAGCCTAGCATATGTAGTAGTGGTATGATAATGATCTTGAAATGTGTTCAAAAGGGGTATCTGATAGTTCGACGCGTTTCGTGACCAACGCAACTTCCATGTTACCTTGCTATGCCATTATCGTGTTATTTGTATGGAATACATTATATGTACTTTATTTACTATTTATACATTGTGCTACTATGTAACATATGTGGTTCTTACTAATTGTGTACTACCTACCAGACACACTGTCATGTTATCTCCTTGGCTGAATGATTCATATAAAGTCCCACTTCCTTCCCCCTCTTCTAAATTTGCAAATAATTTTTTCTTTTCTTATTGTTTTTTTGTTTTTATTTTTTTTGCATTGCTAAGGCCCCTTTCACACTGAGGCGTTTTCCAGGCGCTACAGCGCTAAAAATAGCGCCTGGAAAAAAAACGGCCCCTTTCACTCCAGTGTCAAAAGCCGGAGGGCTTACACACTGGAGCGGGGCACTTGCAGGGCGGTCAAAAAAGTCCTGCAAGCAGCATCTTTGGAGCGGTGTATTCACCGCTCCTACCCATTGAAATCAATGGGGCAGCACGGCTATACCGCCAGCAAGCAGTGCTTTGCGGGCGGTTTTAACCCTTTTTCGGCCGCTAAAACTACGGTAAAGCAGCGCTAAATATAGCACTGCTTTACCGCCAACGCCGATCTCGCCCCAGTGTGAAAGGAGGTGTGTAATCTCCTTTTTATTGTGCCCCTAAGCATAAATGAGCAATCAAAGTAATACTGAAGTAATAATAAAGAAGTCATACTTGCCTGCACTGTGCAACAATATTGCTCTTCTGGCAGTCCCCCTCTGGAGCTGTCGCCTTTTTCCTGCTCCAGGTACTTCCTTAGCAACTTCGGTGTGCTCCTAAATCGGGCTGTGTGCGTCCATGAACACACACACACAGGGCTGGTAAGCCATGCCACAACTTCGCTGCCCTCAGTTTCTCCTGTGAAATGAAGGGCAACTGTGCTGGGTCTGGAGACAGTGCTGGAGCTTGGCCTCTCAGTATGCTGTGTAAACTGTATGCAGCATCAGTTACATACAGCAATGTGTTCATTACAATGAATACTATAAGTTACACATAGCTACTGTATGGTGTAGACCAGACATGTACAAAATCCGGCCTGCGAGCTTTCCAGTTTAACAGGCCCCCCCGGTGATTTGGATATATCTCTTTTGTGGTCCCCAGGGCCACAAAAGATATTTATTGGCGCTGCCTCAGAGGGGGCGGGATGAGTGCCGTCAGATTATATACAGGAGGATCTCCTGTTTACTCTGTGGCGTCTGTAATAGAAAGTCCCGTCTCCTGGGCTGCCATTGGACAATTGTTTTGTCTATCATAGGAGGTGGGGCCACAAAAGAGATATAGTTCTATATGTATCTCTATCCAATTAACACACCCATGCTCATCTCTTCACCACACACAGCCACAAAAGCAAGAGAATTCTTGTTGGGCTCGGACGAACACACTTAGACCAAATTTTAATGGTTCAAAGAATGTCAGGCAAAATGGCCGGCCCTCACGCATGTTCACTTCATCAAATCTGGCCCTCTTTGAAAAAAGTTTGGACACCCCTGGTGTAGACGAACATGCATATTTTTGCCTGGAATTCATAAGTCTTAGTTCAGAGTAAGCTCTTTTAGTTTTTTTATTTCATTTTTTTGGGTGGGGGGGGGCTGGGGTTTAAATCGAATTACATTGTCAGGAAACTTATTTGAGTAAAATGAAAACACAAATCTATAAGCGCTCGGCTGTATAACATGACAATGCAGTAACCATCTGAGAAATGTATCCAGTCAGTGATTTGTCATTCCCTCTTTCTAGCTAGTAATCATTTCTCCTCAGCTCCTTTGACAATAACCTGTTTCTTCAACCCCTTTTTTTGCCAAAGGAAGGAAGATATATAACACTGTGCAGTGCCCAAATACTTTGTAGCCGTCTGAGAAAAAGAAGGCTTATATTGTTTAATCAGAATTGCTCTGTAAAGGACACAGTGGGGGTTATTTACGAAAGGCAACTTCACTTTCAAGTGCACTTTGCACTTGTAGTGCAAAGTGGATTTGCCTTTCATAAATAACCCCCAATGCTACTAATTATTAAAGTGAATGCCAGAACTTCTTTTTTTTTTTTTTTTTTTTTTTTTAGTTCTGGATAGAGTGCTAAGGGGTTAGACCCTCCACCAAGTTTTTATTGTAGTCTGTCTCCCCACTGGTGAATCCAGAGTTTCTGGTTAACAAATTTTAAGCATTTTGTAATATCCCCATTCTATCCAAAACGAAAAGCTTTTGGCTATAAATGCACTTTAGGGGCCTAACACAGTAACATTGGGACTGGAGCACATTAACAATTTTACTGATGGGTTTCTTTTGTGGCTCTTTAAAGTCCAGTTAAATGTTCAGTATAAATCTGCCATATGCATTCCAGATAAATTAAAACAAAAGGGTATCAAAGTCTTAGGGTGCACTCTCACTGGCAGTTTTACCAAGCCTGAGCATGGTTCAACCCCCTTGGTCCAGTTCATTTGTGTAGTGTGAGTACTTTGAACCTTGCCCAGGGCCACTTAGAAGAGGTGGACCCTTGCATGATTAACTTGTAGTCTGGTACAGCTAACTTAAGCGAGTGCAAACCGTGCCAGAGCACAGAAGAAGGGATCACTGTGGACTGGTTGGTAAAGGTGATGAAGTAAGTGTGCCCAGGAACATTGGCTTGCATACCAGTGGGGAGGGAAGACAATCGAATTTATGCCATGCCAATGTGCACCCTTACAGTTAAAGTGAAAACAAAATAAGAATGGTAGCTAATAGATTACCAACATCCCTAGTATGCATGTATAAGGCAAAACCCTCAAAATGGGACTTTAGTGGTACTGGGTCATTGAGAAAAGATAGGGGATTACAAAAATTGACTTTATAGGACTTTACATGTAGAATAAAAAAACTATTTGAAATTTTAATTGGATAAGGTTAAAATCGTGGTTTACAAACATAAAAGAAAGGAACAACATCATGATAATGCATGACCCCAGGGACTCAAATAACACCTCCCAAATATTAATAAATTTTAATCCAATTCGGTGCAATTAGAAATAACCAGTAGCAGCATCCAAAAGGAGTAAAGTGCGTGGAGTAGTTGAGTCACAATATGAGGTCACAGAGAAAATTTTGCTCTACATGTTATGCGCACAATTGTGCTTCTTCAGGAGATTGCAGATATAGTAAAGAAATGTTTTCAGGGTAACATTGTGGGGATCGTGTATGAAAAAAATCAGACAGAGAATCCCCAATATTGAAATAGTAAAATTCAATGGCTAAAACAGGCCTATAAATGACAATGGTTGGTAACCATAATATCCGGGACTTGTGGTATGAAACGCGCACTTTTAATAGAAGGTAGTCTATCACAGCAGTTAAGACCAGCAGTTATCAATGTGAAAATAACCAGTAAGAAAAGCTGTCCAGTAATTGAAGAAGGATCTAAAGCTCAAAGGGCCAATGCGTTCAATAAACAATATAAGTGAAGAGGATTAGAGATTAGAAAGACAGGGCTGTGCGTGTTGTCCCAGATCAGAAAAGTGGCCAGTTCAAAAGTGCGTGTTTCATTGAGGAGGAGGAATCCAGAGGATGGACGAGACTCGGGAGAAGTCCTGGAGGCTGATATGGGAGGAGGTAATGAGGGAGCTAGAGAGCATGAGGTCTTGGGAGGAATGAAGAGGGCGATTTAGGTTGGTATTTTGAGACTAGGCTAGTGATGTAGCTGGGAGCAGAGTTGTGAATGGCTTTGTAACTTATTGTTAGTATTTTGAATTTAATTTGTTGGGCGATTGGCAGAGGGGTAGCAGACACTGAGCGATTTGTAAGGTGGGTTTCTCCCGCATCCAATTCGCATGGTAGGAGATTGTGACCAGCTATGGAGCCGGTTCACATATCTCTGCTGCTGCTCCGGTGTAAATTTGCACAGAGGTTCTGTGCGTCTTTTAGTCCGTTTCAGGTCCGAACTTAGCCCAAAAATTCGGCCTGAAATCGGACCTGAAATGATAAACCGGGACCCATCGGACCCCCTGCTGTGAGCCGCATGCAGCAAAAGTGTGAACCCAGCCTAAAGTTAGTACATTTTTATTAGTACAAATTGTATAAAACATTACAATACATCTTAAAAATTATGGGAAAAAATGTACTTAACACTGTACTAGTTGGAATTAACCAAAGAACAAAAGAATGTGTTCAGCAACTTCCATCCTTTGGTGATTGCAACTGAGTACAGTATGAAGAAAAATGTTTCCATCATTTTTAAGATGTAATGTTTTATACAATTTGTATTAATAAAGATTTACTAACTTTTACACTACCTAGAAACACTTTTCATTTACTTGGGTTTTTTCTTAGTTAAAGTGTAACTACACCCCCACTGGGTGATTAATGTACATTGCAAGGATTTTAACAAACTGAAAAAAATAGCTGTTTGTTTCTCTGTCTCCATGTGCAAAATTAATCTGTATAGGAGCGATTTCATAATTATCAATCGGCTACTGCACTAGCAGGCTTCTAATGAGGAAAGTGGCGGGATCTTCATTCCTTCAGATGTGGCTTCCATTTAGAAGTATCTCTCCAAAAAAAAATTTTTTTTTGCCGGATGTGGCCAAAATCTGACCTTTTATCTTCGTGCAAAATTTTGGAAAATCAGTAAGCCAATCACACAAGCAGGAAATTACATTTTTGGGGGATATTCTGTACACCATCTGTGTACATAACACCTCCAGGTAGCCATATTGCATTGCGTTTTATAGAAAATTACAGTGCTGCAGATTGAAAAGGAAAGGTAGTTTTTAATAACATTAGGTTACGATATGACTTGTGTCGCAATTGTATATGCTCTATTTATTTATTTATTTATTTATTTATTTTTATTTTTTTATTTGCTATTTTCTTTTCCCACAACAGTGGAGTTACCCTTTAAGTTCATTGGAAAGCAGCCACAGCCTGATTGGAAAAGCCTGTCCCCTGCCGACATGCTCTAAAGAAATAACCTTGCTCAGTGTAAATGTAGTGGTCTCTCTGGAAGGGTTTGACACATCCCATGCTGAGTCAGACCTATAGTTCTGCAATCTACAAAGCTTATGCTCCCTGCTGATTGGAGATCCCTGGCTCTAGCACTGACTCAGCAGTTGATACAACTGGCTATAGAAAAATGTTGACATTGGCAACCCTTTAAACTGCTGATTGCTCATGAGTTCCTGTTATCGTCACTTTGCTTTTGAAATAGTTCCCTGGAAATGTCCTTCAAGTGCATTGAGTCCCTACTTATCTGATGAACCATATTAACTTAATGTCCCATCTTTAAAAGTCTATGCTTGACATCTGGCCTAATGGCCTTGTAACTTGAAAGAAATATTCTCAGTTTTGCTTACCAAAAGATTTACATTTTCTTCTCATGTAATAATTATTTTCAAATATTTTCTAGACAATATTGTTGATCAAGCAAAGTACAGACAGTTTATAACACCATCAGCCATCCTTTCTAATGTACTGCCTCTGACAGCATGTTATAATGGAAACCTGAATACCACTTTATTGGCAAGGTAAGCAAAAATACTGGAAAAAATATCACACGTTCATAAGTAGGCTAAATATTGTTTTATAAGTTAATGGTACCCTGAGTTCAAAATGTAAACACTGAAATCCATAAAGGGAAAACCGTTTACTTCCTTAGCATTTAAAGGGATACTGAAGACACCCTGTTTATTTGACATTGTCCCTTTCTCTTTCTGTATATGGAGGATTGTACTGTAATCATTTTAATAAAAAAAACACTGCAGTTTTCTTTAAAGACCAGTTGCTTCCACCATGGCCTCAGTTGTAGTGTTTCCTCCGGCCATGGTGGAAGCACGGCAGGGAACCAGGGGGTGCTGCGCTTTCTCCAGGTGGGGAGAGTTGGAGGCATACCTGTGTTGGATTTCTTTTTTGTTATCGCAGACATTGCCCAGCTTCCTTCCTCACACGCGGGGGTTGCTCCGGTGTCCGCTCTTCCTCATACCCAGGGGTGTCAGTCTTCTGGAAGTCCCTGTTCTCTACAAGACCGGCGGCATGAGGCTAGGACGCTTCTGCTTTGTAATGCGCGCCTCTTACACAGCCTCATGCCTACCGGGTTCGGATGGCAAGCACGTCATTCTGACCGGGGGTGGGACTTCTGGCTACACGGCTTCTGGTTCCGGCCGCTGGAACACAGGGAGAGGGGACGGTCTCATCCGGCTGACATAATTTCCGATAGCTGCGAAAGACCGCGAAAATCAAATATATTAAAGCACTCAGCGCCATTGTATCCTCGCTGACAAGGGAGGAGGATCAATCGGCGGTGGCAGGAGCAGGAGCCACTCTGGTCAGCCAGGCTCAGGTAAGCAGGGACGGTGGTCTCTAACCTTACTCTATGGGCCATGTTATGTCTTTTCTTCCTTGTATCTGGAGAGCAGATTGGGAGCCTGCAGCATTCTTGCACCTGCACAGTTTTAGGAAGGATGCTTTTGTAGTCTTTTGTTAAGTGAGTATGTGGGGGTATTCACTGGCTGAAATGCAAATGGAAATTAAAGTGTTAGCCTTTTTTGTATTTGACAGCATGTTGTCTCTCCCTTTGTTTCATGTATTAAGCTGAGGAATGGATTTTTTATTTTTTTTGGTGTATTTCAGAAGGTGAAAGAAAAAAACTTTTGCTCCCCTCCTAACAAAAGGAAATGTCCGTCATGTAAAAATATACTCAGAGTCCTGGACCAAGGTTTTGTGCAGGTCCTCCATAAACTATCTGGTTAAGGAAGAAACCACTTCTACTCCTGCGTCTCAACAAGGAGAATTATTAAATTCTTTTCAGAAAGAACTGACAGACACTTTTGAAACTTTACGGTCCTATTTAGATAGACGCCCAGCTGCAGGCAGCAGCACAGTACCCCGTTCTCATTCTTCAGCTTCTGCATCCAGAGGGGGCAGTGACTCAGAGGATGAGGGGCGTAGTGGGTCCTCAGTTTCTGAGGAAGAAGCAGACGAAGTAAAGGAAACTTACGCTTCTTCATCTCGGTACAAATTATCCTTAGAGGAGGTGGACGATCTTCTGAAGACTATCCACACTACTCTGAACATCACAGAGGATAAAACCCAGCTGTCGTTACATAAGATGTTTCAAGGCATGGGAGAGGTGAAGCACAGTGTGTTCCCAGTGCATAAATTTCTGTCCGAAACAATAAAAAGGGAATGGAAGGACCCAGAGAGGGCTCATTTCTTTTCCAGATCCCTCAAACGCAGGTTTCCTTTTGAAGAGGATAGCTCTCAGGTTTGGAACAAAAAGCCTAAACTTGACGTAGCTTTTTCTCAAGTATCAAGGAATCTGGATCTAGCGTTTGAGCACATAGGTATCCTAAAGGATGCCATGGACAAGAGGGCTGACTCCCTATTAAGAAAGGCTTGGGATTCAACCTTAGCAAACTTAAAGCCAGCTATGGCATCAACAGTGGTAGCCAGAAACCTGGAACACTGGCTGGAACAGTTAAAGGCCCATATCGAGGCAGGAACTCCTCGAAAGGATCTGCTGGATACTCTGCCTGTTCTTTTGAAAGCTGTAAGGTATATGGCAGATGCCTCGGCCGAATCTATAAAGATGTCAGCCAGATCCTCAGCCTTGATAAACTCAGCTCGTAGGGCTTTATGGGTTAAAACATGGACCGGGCATACAGCCTCAAAAACCAAACTATGCGGTCTTCCGTTTGAAGGAGATTTTTTTTTTGGCCCCGATCTAGAAGCCATACTTGACAGAAAGGCCAACAAGAAGAAGGCCTTTCCAGTAAAGAAAAAGGTGAACCCCCCCCAGGGTAGTAAGAATTTTTGTCCTTTTCAAAAAACCTCGGAAACAAAGGAGACGGGATATAAAAGGCCCTGGAGTGGAGGCCTCAGAGAGGGAGGGGCAAGACAGGTGTGTTATTTCGCCCCCCTACCCCAAACAAAAGAGCCAGTGACGGTCTTCCAACTGTGTGTCTGTTTATCTTCAAGACCAATAAAAGAGGGTTACAGGCTGGAATTCTCTCAACCCCCACCTGTTCGGTTTTATGTAACTCAGGCTCCCTGAGACCTAGAAAAATCAGTAGCCATGACTTCAATTTTATAGGAATTGATCCGACAGAGGGTGATCATATATGTTCCCCCCCCCCCCCCCCCCCCGAGGAGGTAAGACTGGGGTGTTATTCACACATATTTCTTGTAAAAAAGCCATCAGGCAAATTCTGATTGATTCTGAATTTGAAGATATTAAACAAATCAATCAGGTACAAGAAATTTAGAATGGATACAATTTTCTCAGTAAAGAGTCTCCTGACCCCAAACTGTTTTATGGCATCCATAGATCTGAGGGATGCTTACCTCCATGTGCCTATAGCCATAGCGTTGCAAAAATACCTAAGGTTTGCGGTCAGGACGGGAAGCTCAGTCCTACATCTTCAGTTCAGAGCTCTTCCGTTCGGGCTGTCCTCATCCCGAGGATATTTACAAAAATCGTAGCAGAGGCCCTAGCCCCCCTCAGAATGGAGGGAGTATCGATTGTCCCATACTTAGATGACCTTCTAATATTTGCCAGTACAAGGGATCTATTAGAAAGGGATCTGGTGAGGACAAAGAGACACTTGGAAGGTCTCGGTTGGATAATAAACAGGGAGAAATATGATTCCATCTCAGTCGATAAAATTCCTGGGATATAACATCGACTCCATACAGGAGAGAATTTTTCTCTCGGAAGAGAAGATAGAAAAGGTCCAAAGCGCAGTAAAAAAGACCCAGACAAACCTGACAATTTCTATCAGGGCAGCTATGTCAGTCTTGGGTCTCCTCACTTCATCTATTCCAGCAGTGCAATGGGCGCGCCTCCATGCAAGGGATCTCCAGCAGGCATTATTGAGAAATTGGTCCTATGGAGAGTCCCTGGAGAAGCTATTCAGCATGCCTCCTCGAGTTCAGAGGAAGCTCTGGTGGTGGAGGAGTCACTCAAGCCTAGACAGGGGTCTGCTTTGGTGTTTCCCCGTAGACAGGAGGTTGACACAAGATGCAAGCTCTTGGGGGTGGGGTGCCCACCCGGAGGGACAGATGGCCCAGGGGAACTGGACAATCAAGGAAGCCAGGAGATCCTCCAATTGGAGGGAACTAAGGGCTATCCTGTTGGGATTATGGGCCTTTGAGAAATTAGTTCAGGGTCACCATATCCAGGTCTTATCAGACAACGCCACAGCAGTGTCTTGTATAACAAAACAGGGTGGCACAAGAAGCAGGGTGTTGCTATCCTTGGCCAGTCGGATTGTGTCCTGGGCAGAATGCAACCTGAGGTCCCTAACAGCGGTACACCTAAAAGGGGATCTGAATCTAGTAGCGGACTTCCTGAGCAGGGAAAAGATTCTAGAATCAGAGTGGAATCTGAACCTCAAGGTTTTCCAAAAGCTAATAGAAAAATGGGGATCTCCTCTGATCTGTTCGCTTCCCAGAACAACACAAAGGTGAAGGCCTTCTTTTCTCTAAACAGACAAGATCAATCTAGAGGCATAGATGCACTAGCACAACCGTGGAACTTCCACTTGTGCTACGCCTTCCCTCCCTTTTCAGATGATCCCTCTGGTTCTGAAGAAATTGCAAAGGGAGACCACAAGTATGATCCTAGTGGCTCCCTTCTGGCCCAAAAGGGTGTGGTTTGCAACCGTGCAGAGGATGGTGGTGGAACTCCACTGGGTTCTTCCTCTTCGGAGAGATCTCCTAACCCAGGGACCTCTTCAGCATCAAAATATCGAGCATCTCAGTCTGACAGGTTGGTTACTGAGGAGAAAGGGATTATCAGACAAACTGGTCTCAACCCTCCTAGGTAGTCGCAAAAAGACTACTAGAGCAATTTATTTTAAAATGTGGAAACGTTTTAATTCCTGGTGCTTATCGAAAGAATTCCCACCCCAGGAAATACTTTTGGTTCTAGAATTTCTCAATGAGGGAATGGAGTTGGGGTTGGCGGCCAGTACCCTGAAGGCCCAGGTGGCCGCTTTATCACTTTTTTCTTGAGACAGCTATCTCAGGAGCCGCTTATCATTAGATTTTTTTTTTAAGGCATTGACCAGAGCCAGGTCAATACCTTCTTTTTTTTTTTTTTTCCCAAGATGGGACTTATCACTGGTTTTACAAGGTTTGACCAAAAGACCTTTTGAACCACCAGAGGAAGTAACGATCAAGTTATGGTCACTAGCTAATTCTTTTAGTGGCAGTTACATCAGCTAGACGGGTAAGCGAGTTGCAAGCCTTATCTATAGTAGAGCCTTTCTGTTACATATTTCCAGACCGAGTAGTGCTAAAAACTGACCTGGGTCTAACTAAGGTGTTTTTTTTTTTGTTGCTTGGAATAAAGATCACGATTATCAGTGTATTATCTTTCACATTATACAAAAAAATTGGGCTAACTTTACTATTAATTTATTTTTTATTGAAGTGTATTGTTTCCCAAAAAATTGTGTTTGAAAGACCGCTGCGCAAATACAGTGACATAAAATATTTCCACGACCGCCATCATTTTATTCTCTAGGATCTCTGCTAAAAAAAAGAAAAATGTTATAATTTTGGGGTTCTAAGTAATTTTCTAGCAAAAAAAATACTGATTTTAAATATGTAAGCAACAAGTGTCTTTAAGTGGTTAAACTGACCTCATATGCAGACCGAAGTTCATCCCATTGATCTAAAACAGGGGTAGGCAACCTTTTGAACACAGTGTGTGGATTTTATTACAAAAAAATGTCAACTTCACACTCCTTTTTTTTTTTTTTTTTTTTTTTTTTTTTTATGTAAATGCTGTAAACTACTTGAGTAGTAGTGAGAAATTAACATCTTGCTCTTTCACGCCACAGTTTAGCCCCAATTCATGCACTTTCACACCTCAGATCACGGTCCCCCCAACCCCCTGTACATCTGTCCCACCACTGTACTACCCTGCACATCTGTACCCCCCTGCTCCTCTGTCCCACCAATGTACCTCCTTTCTCCTCTGCCCCGCCACTGTACTACCCTGCAAATCCATCCCACCACTGTAACCCCCATTTGGAGGCTTTGGTGAAATATCAGGGGTTTAAACAGGGGGAATCTGTGCGCCACATGGGTGATTAGGGTGTGCCCAGGCACACCTGACACCCTGTGTGCACACCTATGCCCACCTCTGTACCACCCTGCTCTTCTGTCCCACCACTGTAACCCCCCTGCTCATCTGCACTGCCAATGTTCCCTCTTTCTCATCTGCCCCACCACTGTAACCCCCTGCACATCTGCCCCGCCACTGTACCACCCTGCAAATCTGCCCCACCTCTGTAACCCCCCTGTTTAGGAGCCCCATTAGGACGCTTTGGTGAAATAGCAGGGGTTTAAACAGGGAGAATCTGTGCCACACATGGTGATTAGGGTGTGCCCAGGAACACCTGACACACCCTGTGCGCACGCCTATGCCAACCACTGTACCACCCTGCTCTTCTGTCCTACCACTGTACCTCCCTGCACATCTAGGTAAAAAGAAATACCGCGCTAGTGAAACAAAGACATTTTTTTTTTTTTTTTTTTAACTAAAAGCAGTCACTAAAAGTGAGATAGATACATACATACATACATACATACATACATACATACATACATACATACATACATACATACATACATACATACATACACACATAATAAATGGAAAAATGTAACAGCGCTAAAAAAGGTGAATAATTTAATTGATATGAATTGGGTATGAGCCAAATCATAAATATTATTCTACTCAACCCAAAAAGTCAAGGTGATAATTATTAGGTGTTTACATTACTAAAACATATATGCATAAAGCTAGTGTAGGTGAAATGAATATTGGTCAAACAAAGTGATAACACAAATAAACATGAACAAAAAGTTCATCAGTAACAAAACTGTCCGTGGCAGAAATCCCATAAACCAGGTGTATATATAAAAATAATAGTGAGGATTTCTCCACTGCAAACAAAGTGCCAACACCACATAGAATGCGCGCTTACCGCAAGGCAAGCTATGTATGCTTGCGGCCAATTACCTGGCCAGGGCCTTTATCCAGAGACAGAAAAGAAACCGATGCCTCAATGGGATCCTAGGGATATGGTCCGCAAACTGCACAGATCTCCCAGGCCAAAAGGTTCCAACAGAGTGCTCAAAGTATTCAGATGTTGCTGCAGGACCAGTGAAAAGAGAATGATCACAGTTCTCTTCCCAGGATTGCTGGAGTATCTGTGTGAATTCCTGAAAGTAGCTCTGCTATTGATTAAACATAGAAAAACTCAAGATGTTCACCCGTTCATCCAACGGGCTGTCAAAGCGCTGCAGTGAAAATTCCAGATTTGTAAAGATATACGTGTAATAAGCCAAAACCATCCCCAGCTCTGCAGCCTTCTCAACAATAATGTGGTACAAATAGCCCTCTTATTTATCAAACTGTACTGAAGAGGAATGGATTTTCCCCAAACTGCACGCGTTCACCTTTTCGGGCAGAATTTCTCTGCACATCTGCTCCACCGCCGTGCCCCCATGCTCTTCTGTCTCACTGCTGAACCACCTTCTCATCTGTCCTAACACTGAACTTATCTGCTCATCTGCCCCACCTCTCTACCCCCTGCTCTTCTGCCCAACTACTGTAACCCCCTGCTCATCTGTCTGTCTCACCAATGCACCTCTTTTCACATCTGCCCCACCACTGTTACCCCCCCTGCTCTTCTGTCCCACCGCTAAACCCCCTTCTCATCTGCCCCAACACTGAACCCCCCCGCTTTTCTGAACCCCCTTCTCATCCCTCCCACCACTGTACCTCCTGCACATCTGCCCCACCACTGTACCCTCTTGCTCTTCTGTCCCATCACTGTAACCCCCTGCTCATCTGCCCTATCAATGTACCCCTTTTTTCATCTGCCCCACCACTGTAGCTCCCTGCACATCTGCTCAACCGCCGTATCCCCATGCTCTTCTGTCTCACTACTGAATCACCTTCTCATCTGCCCCACCACTGTAACCTGCTTTCTCATCTGCCCCACCAATGTACCTCCTGCACATCTGTCTCACTTCTGTACCCCCTGCTTTTCTGCCCCACCACTGTAACCCCCTGCTCCATCTGTCCCACCAATACACCTCCTTTCACATCTGCCCCACTGCTACCCCCCTGCTTTTCTGTCCCACCACTGTAACCCCCCTTCTCATCTGGCCTACCACTGTACCCCCTGCTCTTCTGTCCCACTGCTGAACCCCCTGCACATCTGCCCCACCGCTGTACCCTGTTCTCACCTATGATATACAGAGATGAGACGCATCTACCTGTCCTGGCACACTCATTCTGCTGATCCACCTCTCGCATCCAGCCCACGTGCTTGTATGTGATGTCGCATACAAGCATCTGGAATGGATGTGCAATGATGAGCTCAGGTCAGGGGCATTTTCTAAAGGCAGTGTGCCTGTGTGTAGGATCATAAATTGGCCCCCGCAGCTGAGAAAAGGTGCGGCGCTCTGTGCTGTAGCAAGAGTTGGGTGTGATTTTTTCATTGCGCTGAATACTGGCTGTGGCTTAAAGAGACACAGAGTGCAGGGGTTCAGTAGTAAGTGACGCAAAGGTTCAGAAATAATTTCAACAAAGTTCCCAGAAGCTCAACAGTAATTCCACAAACTGTCACCTGATTGTGGTTCTCAATCAAGGTGAAATCCCTTCTTTCTGAGATTGGTGGTGGCAACCAAGCGAGTCATCTCTGTGATTGGTTTTAGCAGTGGCCAATCACAGTCCTCCTCCTCCTGGAAATTGGAACCCCCCCCCAGCAGAACTGCACCCAATCTCTTCCCCATCACAAAAGCTGACGATCGCAGCTACAGCAAAGTTAGAGAACCAAACAATGTGTGGGTGCACAGTGCCTCCCCCTCAGTGCGGTGTGGGGAACTCTGAAATTGGAATGCATTAATGTCTCGCTGACACTTCCCTGCGCTGCTCTGCTGATGGGGGAGGGAGTCGAGTGCTGGCCAAAGAGGCTCTGCGTGCTGCTTGGGGCATGGGTTGCCTACCCCCGATCTAAAAGAACCAAATGATTCATTGTTTTATAGTTATCGCTGAGCAATGTTGATAAACCTTCTTTTTTTTTTTTTTTTGTACGATTTAGTGAAAGCTCTAAAAAAACATCTAAGCAACTTATTCCTAATCGATATACAGCTGTCTCATGACCCAGGTCTTTCCCAGCCTGTCTGCAGGAAAGCCTAAACAGGAGGAGTTTCTAGTCCTCTGCTGCTGGTCACATGTTCAAAAAAAAAAAAAGCCTTTCTAAGACAGAGTAAAAATAAATAACATTAATAAACTGATTTAAATTGTCATACAAATGTTTATTTGAAATCAAATCTTTATTATTTGTTGGAAATTACATGGTGTGGGCGGATTTCTGCCGGTCATAGGCTGTGTCACGCCCCTGTCCCATATTCTGTCTTAGAATATGATGAAGCCTCCATCAAGCTACGTGTAATTTCCCACTCCCCATTGTGTTTAGCTGGTTAGTGGGCATGGAGGAGGAGGGAGGGAGGGAGGGAGTGGGCTGTGATTTACCACTGTGTATATGCCCACATGGGCTGCTCAGATGTGATGGGGAAGAAACGCTCAGCATAGAAATTCACTGAAAACTGAGCATGTGCAGAGCTGCCAACACTGCTCTGCAAAATCCCTAGCTGAGGCCCTGGACAGTGTTGCCTTATGAGTTTACGTGAAATTTCCATTAATAGCTGTGAAATACTGTAATTATGAATATGTCTCTTTTGGCTTGCAGCTGGGATAGGGGGGGGGGGGGGGCAACTGCCTTCCTCCCAAGCTCTTGTTAATTGCAGACATTGCAGGGCCGAGACTTGAAAACACTAACAATGGAGAGCCAATTCCATTGTTTGTCACCTATTCACTATAAACGACCCCATGCCGGGATAGGTATTGAAGTAAGTCCCACCCCAAGTTTCATACTTAAACTTCCCGGGACCATTCAAATATTTTTGCATCACTGGGAGTTGCATTAAAGGGGGCCGGCTTAGACTAAGTAACCAATCAGAATTCACGCATAGCCAGCCAATGAGACATCAGCCTGGTTTTTGATACTCTCAGAGGAAAGGGGAGGCAACATTCTCTTTTCGGGGAACCAGCGAGCAGAATGGAGCTAAGGTAACTGGTAGCTAGCAGGGGAAGCCATGCCCTGCTATTTGTAACTAAACATGTGTGTAGATCACGGTCTGAAGGAATATAATCTAAATTCCTTCATGTATATATTTTTATTCCAACCTAGCATTTTATGCCTCGATGTGCTAGAGATTTGTGTATTAGCTAGACTTTTAACTACCTGTAATAAATGCTATTATATTTAAAGCTTTTCCTCCTGGTCAATAGAACTCTCATTTAACCCATATCATATTTTGTGATTAATAAATCAGAAATAGAGATTTTAGAGGGTAAGAACAAAAGGGGAGATCAAGAACAGCAGGATGTAGAAAACAAATCTCATAGTGGACTGAGTATTAACAGCATGTAATGCAGCATTTATTGATAGTTTTTTATGATGGGTGGGTTTAGTGACACTTACATTTTTATCCAGGCATTGCTGCAGTACATCAGTTCACCTGTTTCCAAAAGAGCCTCCACAGGGGGAAAAAAAGTAGACAGGCACTTGGGTACAGATTCCCTTCATGGGATAACCAATCTACTGAAGGCAAAGCATTCAGTTAGGATAGAGATAAGAAATACTGTTGCATCTCCACAGTTGCTAGAATACTAGAGGAAAGGACAGGCCCTAAAGAGGTCATGTCTTATTCATCGTTCTCACTTGCTGTCTTACTTGCTCCAAGTGTCTAAACAAAAAATTACCATCAGGTAGAAATGATACTTGGTCGTCCAAAAGAAGGAAGAATGAGGCAGGGCAAGGGGGAGTCGAGAAGGTTAGAGAGAAAGGAGGAAAGTATAAAAGATGTGAACAAAATCCCACTAGATTAGTGATGGCAAACCTATGGCATGCGTGCCACAGCTGGTACGCAGAGCCCTCTGTGGGCATGCGAGCAGGGCTGCCATCTTTTCTCTTGTCTGTAACAGAAGTGACCGACTGCCAATTTAAAAATATGCTGGTGCTCGGTCTATTGGCTCAGGCTTTACCAGCAGCACACGCATGGCCTCTTGCAGTCCTGCCACCTCCCACCCTCTATGCATCTCGCCTATTGGCTTCTCCGAGATGCCCAGGTCACGTGCAAGGAGCCAATTGGCCAGCGCAGGTTTCAGTCATGGGAGCTGGGCCGATGCATGCGTCCGCTGCTTTAGCCAATCCACGGTTCTGCTTTGGCTCGGTAGATGGGATGGGCAGGTCCCGTACAAGGAGGCAATTGGCCAGCCCAGGTGTCAGTCATGGGTGCCGGGCCGATGCGTGCGTCCACTGCTTTAGGCAATCTGCGGCTCTGCGTTGGCTTGGTGGGTGGGCTGGGTAGCATAAAATTAACAACAAAGCCGGTGAGCCAATGGGGAGGCGGGGAGAGTGTCCCCAGTGTTCACTATCAGGCCAGGGCAGAAGTTTCCCAGAGTTCTGGCTGGAGCCCAGTAAGGCTGCTTGGAATGTGGGGGAAAGAGCTGACTGGTTGCCCATAGCAACCTCATACAAGCCTCTGCACTGCAAAAGAGGAAGGAGCTGACAAGAGTACTCCTGGTTGGCTGCAGCCAGGAACCAATGAGGATCCAGGACAAGTGCACCATGGGACATGTAACCCCGGAAGACTATGGCTTTATTTTAATTAAAGGAAAACTACAGCCCCCACATGCCCTGCAAAAATAAGAACAGCCTGGAGCCCGGGAAAATAAGGGCTGAGGGAAAAGGGAGAGCAAGGGGGAGAGGTGTAGAGACAAGTGAGAGGAGGCTGAGGTGGTTCGGAAAATAGCCCAAGCCACAACAGCCCCTGCAGTTGAACCAGCCAGAGAGGAGTGAGAGGATGCGATCGAGAGTGGGGAGGGCAAGCACAGGCACCAACAAAAGGAGAAGCTGCTGCCAGGCACACAGACACTGGATGCCAAAGCCGGGTGAGTGCTGAACTGACTGCAAACCCTCTTGGGGTGGGCAATCATCACCAGTGTTGGCACTTTAACATAAATAAGTTGGTGTTAAGTTGCAGTTTGGGCAATCTGGCTCAAAAAGTTTCGCCATCACTGCACTAGACTCTCCAGGTACAGCACCCAAGGCTTCCAGATCTTCTCAAACTTCGACTGGGTATTCTTGAGGGTACACAAGAGTTTATCAGTAATCTTTATCTAGTTAGAGTATTGTATTCAAGTGGGACCATCAGCTGGTTTTAAATTCTAGCTGCCAGGATAATGTAGGATCTTCTTCTTCTTCTTCTTCTTCTTCTTCTTCTTCTTCTTCTTCTTCTTCTTCTTCTTCTTCTTCTTCTTCTTCTTCTTCTTCTTCTTCTTCTTCTTCTTCTTCTTCTTCTTCTTCTTCTTCTTCTTCTTCTTCTTCTTCTTCTTCTTCTTCTTCTTCTTCTTCTTCTTCTTCTTCTTCTTCTTCTTCTTCTTCTTCTTCTTCTTCTTCTTCTTCTTCTTCTTCTTCTTCTTCTTCTTCTTCTTCTTCTTCTTCTTCTTCTTCTTCTTCTTCTTCTTCTTCTTCTTCTTCTTCTTCTTCTTCTTCTTCTTCTTCTTCTTCTTTCTTCTTCTTCTTCTTCTTCTTCTTCTTCTTCTTCTTCTTCTTCTTCTTCTTCTTCCATTTACCTCTGTTACTGAGTGTATTAGAGTATAGATCTTTATCCAAAATCTAGTGATTTTTGAGACTTGGTTGCAGTCCCAGCAAAAATTCTGGGTTGGTAAATAAAGGAGCCAGAGGGGTATAAGGAGAGTGTAACCCCTTTTTGTGAGTCTGTCTATCCCAGACAAGAGTGTATAAGAAAGCAAAGGGAATCAAAATAGAAGGCCGCAACCTGCTAGGTATCCATATCAACACTTTGAGCAGAGTTCTAGGGCAAGCTAAGTCCTTCGATATCTACCCACTGAGGTAGATGTTTCTCAGAGATGATGGGGCCAAGTGTGCTAGTTGTGCTACATGATAAGCCGACAAATTAGGGACTCTCAGACGCGCACCGCCCGACCCCCAATGCACCTGGAGAGCGAGCTAATGTCCAGTGTTATGCTGACCTCTTCAGAAGTAGGTCTATGCCAAATAAATCCTGATTAATTCCTATGTACAGTGCCTTGAAAAAGTATTCATACCTCCTTGAACTTTTTCACATTATGTCATGTTACAGCCAATTGGGATTTTATGTGATAGACCAGCACAAAGTGGCACATAATTGGGAAGTGGAAGGAAAATGATGAATGGTTTTAATTTTTTTATTTTTTTACAAAAATCTGAAAAGTGTGACTGCATTTGTATTCAGCCCCCTTTACTCTGATACCCCTAACTAAAATCTAGTGGAACCAATTGCCTTCAGAAGTCACCTAATTAGTAAACGGTCTACCTGTGTGTATTTTACTCTTAGTATAAATACAGCTGTACCTGTGAAGCTGTCAGAGATTTCTTAGAGAATCTTAGTGAACAAACAGCATCATGAATGCCAAGGAACACACCAGACAGGTCAGAGATAAGGTTGTGGAGAAGTTTAAAGCAGGGTTAAGTTATAAAAAAAAAAAAAATCCCAAGCTTTGAACTTCTCGCGGAGCACTGTTCGATCCATCTTCCGAAAATGGGAGAGAGTATGGCACAACTGCAAACCTACCAAGACATGGCTGTCCACCTAAACTGACAGGCTAGGCAAGGAGAGCATTAATCAGAGAATCAGCCAAGAGGCCCATGGTAACTCTGGAGGAGTTGCAGAGATCCCCAGCTCAGGTGGGAGAATCTGTTCACAGGACAACTATTAGTCGTGCACTCCACAAATCTGGCCTTTATAGAAGAGTGGCAAGAAGAAAGCCATAAGGAGTCCTGTTTGCAGTTTGTGAGAAGCCATGTGGGGTACACAGCAAATGTGTGGAAGAAGGTGCTCTGGTCAGATGAGACCAAAATTTTACTTTAACCTAAAAGCAAAACGCTATATTTGGCAGAAAACTAACACTGCACATCACCCTGAACACACCATCCCCACCGTGAAACATGATGGTGGTAGCATCATGTTCTGGGGGATGCTTTTCTTCAGCAGTGACAGGGAAATTGGTCAAAGTTGGGAAGATGGATGTAGCCAAATACAGGGCAATCTTAGACCCTATACACACTATTAGATTTTCTGCAGATTTTTGTCTTCAGATTTACCAAGACCATGTAGTGCAAGGGTCTGCCTGATTGCATACAAATTGAAACTCTTAAGGTTTGACCTCCTATTATATGGTTTTGGTAAATCTGAAGATAAGTCTGCAGAAAATCTAATAGTGTGTATGGGGCCTTAGACGAAAACCTGTTGGTTACATAGTAAGGTTGAATAAAGACACCAGTCCAACCTGAGTGAGTGTGGGTGCGTGTCTACAATTATCCCTATTTATTTAAGGTACCCATATAGCGCTGTCAATTTACGCAGAACTCCACACATACATCGCACACTCGCATCGGTCTCTACCCTCAAAGAGCCCACAATCCAAGGTCTCCAACTCACATTCATATACTAGGGCCAATTTTGGACAGAAGCCAGTTAACCTACCAGCATGTCTTTGGAATGTGGGAAGAAAACTGAGTACCTGGAGGAAACCCACGCAGGCACAGGGAGAACATGCAAACTCCAGGCAGGTAGTGTCGTGGTTGGGATTCAAACCAGCGACCCTTTTTACTGCTAGGCGAGAGTGCTACCTACTACACCACTGTGCTGCCCCCAGTCTCAAGACTTTAGACTGGGGCAGAGGTTCACCTTCCAGCAGGACAACGACCCTAAATATACAGCCAGAGCTTCAATTGAATTGTTTAGATCAAAGCATATTTGTGTTAGACTGGCCCAGTCAAAGTCCCAGACCTAAAGCCAATTGAGTATCTGTGGCAAGACATTAAAATTGCTGTTCACAGACGCTCTGCATCCAATCTGACAGAGCTTGAGCCATTTTGCAAGGCAGAATGGGCAAAAATGTCACTCCCTAGATGTGCAAAGCTGGTAGAGACATGCCCAAAAATACTTGCAGCTGTAATTGCAGCAAAAGGTAGTTCTACAAAGTATTGACTCGGGGGCTAAATACAAATGTAGGCCACGCCTATCACATATTTTATTTGTAAAAAAAATTGAAAATCATTTATCATTTTTCTTCCACTTCATAATTATGTGCCACTTTGTGTTTAGTCTTTCACATAAAATCCCAATAAAAGACATTTACGTTTTTTGGTTGCCACATGACAAAATGTGAACATTTTTTTAAGGGCGCTGTATAGAACACCCCAGAAATGAGTTGTCGAGTCAAATGGCTAAGGCCTTACTAAGAATTTTAAGGTCACAAATAATTAAAGAGGTGTCTATAATTCCCAACATTGGTGGAATCCTTGTTCGGTTTAGGTATCCCGCTGATAAAGGACTTCTTTTCATTGTGAGGGATAGATCCCCCCTTCCCGAAGGTAAAGTACAGGACCAGCTGAGGGATTAACAAGTCTGAAAATTGTTTATAATATCTATTAGGAAAGCCATCATGGGATTTATTCAGTTTTAAGATTTTCAGGTTTTGGCTCATCAGTTGTGAACGGTTTATCCATTAGATCTGCGTGACTAGGGAAAAGAGTTTGGAGTTGCATAGTATCTAGGAATGTGCGAGCGTGAGTATCCTGTAGGACTTTTGGGGTTCTTGGGACATTTTGAGAATCATTTCTGTTATAGGGCCAAGTGCAAAGCAGTGGGACCAAAGTGCTGATGGAGGGATAATTTATATTTGCCTTGTTTAGTGTTCATATTTCCAGTCCCCTTTCTAAACCATCCTGTCATGGCTGAACCTCAAGCTGTTCTGACAGGCAAGACCTTTTGCACATTATGACAGTGCTGAAGAATGCCCACCTCCTCCTACCTCCTGCACGTGTGCATGGGGTACTTTGAATTGACTACACCCGTGTCGGAGCTGTGTCTTTTACAGGGTGGCTCTCAGAGCTGTGAAAACCTTTTTAGGCAGTTTACAGGACAGGAGCATCGGGATGACCTAATCTGTGTGCTGCTAAAACATTGTCCAGCCAGTAGGGTGCTATCGGGTGAACAAGCTGCATAGCGTTTATGTAATATGCAAAAGTGAGGCCAGTGTGTGACAGAAATGTGTAAACCACTCAAGTGGTGGGATGGAATTGCAAATCGCGTGTAAGGTATAACAACTCGTATGCATGAATTTTAACAGTATATTTAACATTACATGCTCAGTGCTATATTTTTATAGTGTTCTTGTTTCAGTAATTTTACAAAACTGTATTGTCTTTGCTGTTAGGCAAGTGGACATCCTGCAGTGTATTACAGCTTATGTCCCAGTCCTATGCCATAGACGAATGCCTGCACTACTGAGCATTGATGCGTGTATATCTGAACAATGTCTCTTCTGGTGAGGGCGTACAGCTGTAACTAGAATGTCCACCCACTGTCCATCGTTCTATAACATTACTTCTACATCTACTCAACCTGTGATATGTCAAAAAACAGAAATTGCTCTTCAGTTTGTGCAAGCAATAAGTGTATTTAACTGCAAATCTACTAATAGAGAATAGAACCGTGTACGCACCAGAAACTAACAAATAAAATGGTCATATATGAATCATATAAATGCATAAAATTCATAGAGAAAGCATTTTTGTTTTTTTCTATACCAGATTCTTGTCAACATCACATTCTGGTTATCACACCAATGCCCGCCTCAGTGACACCATGAGTAATTCCACAGATTCCGGACCAAGTAATATTAATGCTGACTCTATGGGAGGGATTGTGCTGGTGCCTTTTTTCCTAATCACTTTGCTTGGTGTAGTTGTTGCAGTGGTAAGTTGTTAAAAATCTTCTGAGTGCTTCTACCATATAGAACATAAGTCCTGAATGATTGCTTCATATTTGCTACAACTCCTGCATGCTGTCTAAATTGCTATGGAATTATTTACGTTGTCAGTCTGTTAGTATTTTTACATTGTGCATTGCTTTTATGTTGATTGTAACAGATTTTCATTTTGTGCTTTTTTTGTTTATAGATCATGTATGTAAAGAAGAGGAAAAGGTATCTGTGGTGAACAATATGTGACATATTGCATAATTTTTCACCTCTATTGGTCTTCTGTTCATTTTGTTTTTTTTTTAGCTACAGTATAGTGACACCTGCTTGAAACCACCTCCCAGCGCAGCAGCTATTTGTTAGCATTCATTGAACACCATTCATTGTTTTGATGTATTATTTATTCTTGTGGTTTTTGTAAAGAATGTATTCTTCTCCTTTCTAAAGTGTAGATATTAGCAGACCAGGACACCGAGTCAGGCTGCTGTACACACTGGCCAAATGTTGGCTGATTTCTGTCGAATCGGCCGATATAGGGCCCGTGTGTACCAGCCTTAAGGATGGTCAGAGACACTGTAACCATGGGCATGCAGGCAAATGCGACCACATCCCTGGAAAGACCCCCACCTCCTGCCTGCCTCTTTTGGGTATAGAGGAGCATGTGACCGGCTTCCCTTTAATGGCATCTGTGCCTAGCAGCCAATTGCAAGGCCTGAGCACACATGATTGGGGGAGTGATCTCCTAACTTGCCAAGATTACCAACACATCCGATCTCAGCACCAGCTGCGGAAGAGCAAGGTTTTGTGCGCTAGAGCAGGCAAGGTGAGTATAAGTAGGTTGGGGGGTTTGCCTATTTCAGGTGCACTTAGAATATGGCTGCCATGCACAGCTGCACCATATTCTATCTTCAGCTTGTTCCAATAAGCTTTGGCAATAAAACCTGGAAGTTGATTGGTGCAACTCTCCATAGAAACCAGATTTTGCGCACTCTGGTTTAAAAAAAATAAAACCCCACTATCTCCTTGTCCATTTTATTTATTTATTTTTTCTTGCCATTTTTGTACCATGGTAAATATTTCCCTTCACTTTTTGTCCTGTAGACACAACAACAGGAAGTGAAAGGAAAGTCTCTTTAAAACTTAGGTAAATTCCCACTTGGACAATTTATTATAGGAACAGGTAACCACATTATAAGGCTTCATGTACACACTGCCTACTTTTGACTGAAGGCCGCGGGAAAACGCAAAGCAGTTTGCTTTTTCCCACGGCCGGCGGTCAAATCGTTAATATTCTGAATGCGATTATGCCCCATTTAGGAGAGGGAGGTTGAAGCTCTCCTAACCGCAGCAGTTTCTAAACTCTGGCCAAAGTCTATGTTACATTGACACATACAATGGGCATATAGAGTCTGCACACCCTTGTTAAAATGTCAGGTTTTCTGTGATATAAAAAAAATGAGACAAAGATAAATCATTTCAGAACTTTTTCCACCTTTTTAATGTGACCTATAAACTGTACAACTCAATTGAAAAACAAACTGAAATCTTTTAGGGGGGGTAAAAAAAATGTGTTGCATAATTGTGCACACCCTCTTATAACTGGGGATGTAGCTGTGTTCAGAATTAAGCAATCGCACCTGCCATCATTTGTGCCTCTGATTAACCCCAAATGAAGTTCAGCTGTTCTAGTAGGTTTTTCCTGAGATTTTCTTAGTTGCATCCTACAGCAAAAGCCATGGTCGGCAGAGAGCTTCCAAATCTCAGAGGGATCTCATTGTTAAAAGGTATCAGTCAGGAGAAGGGTACAAAAGAATTTCCAAGGCATTGGATATACCATGGAACACAGTGAAGACAGTCATCATCAAGTGGAGAAAATATGGCACAACAGTGACATTACCAAGAACTGGACGTCCCTCCAAAATTGATGAGAAGAAAACTGGTCAGGGAGGCTGCCAAGAGGCCTACAACAACATTAAATGAGCTGAAGGAATATCTGGCAAGTACTGGCTGTGTGGTACATGTGACAACAATCTTCCCGTATTCTTGATATGTCTGGGCTATTATAATAATAAAAATATAAATTATTATTATACAGGATTTATATAGCGGCAACAGTTTGCGCAGCACTTTACAACATGAGGGCAGGCAGTACAGTTTCAATACAGGAGGAATCAGAGGGCCCATCTTGTTATAACTTACACTCTAGGAGATAGGGTAGCGTGGCAAGACGGAAGCCTTTTCTTATGAAGAAAAACACCCAAGCCCGCCTAAATTTTGCAAAAACCCATCTGAAGTCTCCCAAAAGCATGCAGGAAAATGTGTTCTGGTCTGATGAAACCAAGGTTGATCTTTTTGGCCATAATTCCAAAAGTCACGTTCGGTGCAAAAACACTGCACATGACCAAAAGAACATCATACCCACTGTCAAGCATGATGGTGGCAGCCTCATGCTTTGGGGCTGTTTTTTTCTTCAGCTGGAACAGGGGCCTTAGTCAAGGTAGAGGGGAATTGTGAACAGTTCCAAATATCAGTCAATATTGGCACAAAACCTCCAGGCTTCTGCTAGAAAGCTGAACATAAGGAGGCCTTCATCTTTCAGCATGACAACGACCCAAAGCATACATCCAAATCAACAAATGAATGGCTTCACCAGAAGAAGATTAAAGTTTTGGATTTTCCCAGCCATAGCCCAGACCTGAATCCCTAATTAAAAATCTGTGGGTGATCTGAATAGGGATGTGCACAGGAGATGCCCTCACAATCTGACAGATTTGGATTGTTTTTGCAAAGAGTGGGCAAATATTGCCAAGTCAAGATGTGCCATGCTGATAGACTCAAAGACCGAGTCCTGTTATAAAATCAAAAGGTACTTCAACAAAGTATTCATTTAAGGGTGTGCACCATATTTTTTTTATTTTTACTTCCACCTAAAAGATTTCAGTTTGTTGTTCAACTGAGTTGTACAGTTTATAGGTCACACACAAGTTCTGAAATGATTTATCTTTGTCTCCTTCCTTTTTTTTTTTTTTTTTTTTTTTTTTTTTACATCACAGAAATCCGACATTTTAACGGGGGTGTGTAGACTTTTTATATCCACTGTAGGCTTTTATGGAGTTGTGCTTAGGAGCTATAGCCAAAATTAAAAAAAACGCCAAGCCTAAGATTTCTACTCCTTCTTCTTCCTTTTTTTTTTTTTTTATTTATTTTTTATTTATTTATTTTATTTTCATTTTTCTGATGACCTCTCCAAATTCTGGATTCTCAAGTGCTTTTAGTCCCAGTGGTCACCAGGACAAATAGAGTTAATCCCAAGCGTACCATACACATTACTGTCTGACTGTACAGTCTTTGTACAGTTGTCTCAAGTTTTACCAAATCTATTTAATGGGACCAACCTAATTATCTAGTCAGGCAAAAAAAAAAAAAGTTAGACTTGAAATTCACTTTAAAGTAAACAGCGCTATCAAATTATTATGTTAAAGCCTGTTCACACATAGGGTACAGTATGCTGAAAAATGGATGTGCATTCCCTTCCATTGGCATGCGTTTTTATGTGCATTAAATTACTATGGGCACTTCAAAAGGACAAAATAATAAACCACTTTTTTCTCAATAGTTTCGCATTGCGTTGATTTGCGTTGCGTTAAAATGCATACATGTAGCCTTTTTTTTTTTTTTTTTTTTTTTTCAAATAACTGTTTTTATTTGTCATCTCAGCAGAGAATAGTACAGGAAACAGAACAAAGTAAGCTCCAAGTAATACTTGGGGGGGGGGGGGGGGGGGGGATAAAGGCATGATAGGGAAATGGCACGTTGGCTCATCCACCCCCTCCCGAAGATGCCACAGTCATGTGTTTTCAGCCTATCCTGTAATCTAGCAGTCATTTTTTCCATTAGATCCACATCTTTTATGCTGGTGTACAGGATGTGTCAGAGTAGTTTCTTGTGCGGTTTGGGAATTTGTAGCGGTGATACACCCAGCAGAAAAAATGTTGGCGTCAAAGGAACCAGCACCTCATATAGGTGGGACAACAAGTGCTACGTTCAATGCCAGAAGGGCACTATCAGGGGGCAACTCCAGTAAATATAGTAAAGAGTACCTCTATCTCTTTGACACTGCCAGCATCGGTCAGAGCTAGACGTATAGATGACGTGGAGCAAGTCCGGAGTCAAGTACCAAAAGTAAAGGATTTTATAGGCATTTTCCTTGTACAGCGTGCAAAAGGAGCTCTTGGCTGCCTGGGTCCAGATCGTCCGCCACGTCATCTCAGGGTTTTCTTCACCTAATATCTTTTCTCAGTGGAGCATATAGACGTGTTTTACCCTGATTTGGCATAGAATAGGCATTGAGAAACTGATATATGTCAGAGATCAGGCCCCGTCGTGCGGATCCCTCCAAGATTATCGAAATGGGAATGCGCTTAAAATTTGTAAATTTGAAGCAATGGTTTGGGCATAGTGGCTTTTTTGCAAGTATCCAAAGAACACCTGGACAGGTAACTTATGTTTGTTCTGAAGTTCAGAAAATGTTAGTAGCTTACGAGTTCTAGGGTCCACTAAGTGTCCAAAAGTGGAATAAGTTCCGTGCCGCCCAAGGTAAACGCATCTGGTGGGTGAGACCAGCAGGCAGCCTGGGGTTACAGATAAAGGAGGTTAGGAGTGATTTTGCAGAGCAGAGCCCATGGTCGTGGGATAGTTTGTGCCAGAGCGATCTGGGTTGAGACATGGATCCCAGAAGCCTACCCGGGTCCACCTCCGCATTTGCGTTCCAGAGCAAGCTGTTTGGGTGTAATGGGTGCCAGCCATAATTTTTCAATCTCCGTCCATTTTATTATAAGATCGTTGGGGGATCCAGGAGGTTATAGCATGCAATTGGGTCACTTTGCAATATTTTATCCAGGTTAGGGAACGCTAGTCCCCCATCGGATCTGGACGCCATTAATACTGATGATAATGGTTCCAAACGAAGCGCATCAGATCCACTTGGAGTGTTCCCAAGTACGCATAGGGGACAGGGATGTGCAGTGTTTGGAATAAGTATAGGAGTTTAGGGAGAATGGTCATCTTGACCGAGGCCACACGCCCCAGAAGGGATATGTTGTGGGACTTCCATTTTTGTGATAGTTCCCGTATAGAGCGAAAAAGAGGGGGGAAGGTTGCTTGGTATAGGGTGGCGAACGTCGGTGTGAGGTGAACCCCTAGGTATTTCAAGGCCGAGGTCTTCCAGTTATAGGGGAATCTTGTTTGCAGGTGGTGGACTTCTCCAGTAGGGATATTGATCGGGAGGGCCTCCTGTTTGGACGCATTCATTTTATACCCCGAGAGGGACCTATATGTGTCCAGCTCAGCATGCAGATTGGGTAAGGAAATCCTGGGCTGAATCATGGCAATTATGATGTCGTCCGCAAACAGTGACAGCTGTGAACTGCTTTCCCCTGACCGGTATGCCCCGAATGTCTGGATTTCTGCGGATAGATTCTGCCAGGGGTTCAACATATAGCGCAAACAGTATGGGTGAGAGAGGGCACTCCTGACGGGTGCCATTAGTGACTGGGAAGGATGAGGATAGAGCGAAGGGGGTCTTCACTTGGGATGTAGGGTTAGTATAAAGGAGTGAGATCGCTTGTAGGAATGGTCCCGAAAAACTCATATAGAGCAACGTGGCAAACGGGAAGGGCCAACCAAGCCCGTCAAAAGCCTTTTCCGTGTCCAAGCTTGGTACCATATTGGGGACCCCAGACCCTCCCTGTTCGCCATGTCGATTAGGTCTATGACCCTCCTTGTGTTTGTCACCCGCCTGAGGGAGAGGGACAAAGCCCACCTGATCCTTGTGAATTAGGGAGGGAAGGACAGCATTCAAGCGAATCGAGAGCAGCTTAGTAAAGATTTTCAGGTCGGAGTTCAGGAGCACTATGGGCCTGTAGCTAGCACAAAGAGAGGGGTCCTTATCTGGCTTCGGGTTTAAAGTGAGGAAGGATCTCTGCATATCTGAGGGTATGGGGGGTCTGCTGAAGGAAAGCATTAAAAAGCTTACACATATGTGGTAACGAGGGGGAGAAAGGATTTGTAGTATTCGTAAGGGAGGCCGTCTGGGCCAGGGGATTTGCTTGTAGGTAGGTTTTTATTTTATTTTTTTTATTTTTTATGGTCGACTCAAGTTCCTCCTCAGTGATGGGTGCATTGAGGGGAAGCAGGACCGAAGGTTGCAGTTGGGGGATTATGTAACGCTGAGTAGAACTCCTCAAAGGAATGGGCAATGTCTCGAGGGTGGGATAGTATACAGCTGATCTATTTTTAATTTGGTGTGGGGTATTCATGTGACTACGGTGAGACAGTTTTCTAGCTAATAGGCAGTGGGCTTTATTACCCTTGTCGTCGTATAACTGTTTCAGTCTAGTCAGGGCTTTTTCCACTTGTCCTAGTGTTAGGTCTTTGAGTGTCATTTGGAGACGGGTGATTTTTATTTATTTTTTAAAGTAAGAGTAGGGATGGAGATAGCTGTAGCCAAGTTTCGAGGGCCATGAGTTCCCTTTCAGTTTGTAACTTGGTGGCCCTAGTGTCTGTTTTTCATGGCGGAGGTGAGTGCGATGCAGCGGCCCGAGAGTACTGTCTTATGGGCTTCCCAGGGGGTGGAGAGAGATACCTTGGGGGTGTTTATTTTGAAGAAAGTATAGTTTTAGTGTGGACTTTAGTTCTATTTTTGATGGGAAGTGCTGCAACAGGAAGTTATTCAGCTGCCACTGGCAAGGTTTGTGATTCAGGGCTCCTAATTCCAGGGTAAGTAAGATGGGGGCATGGTCAGACCAGGTCATTGGGAGTTACAAACTGAAAGGGAACTTATGGCCCTCGAAACTTGGCTACAGCTATCTCCATCCCTACCCTTACTTTAAAAAAAAATAAAAATCACCCGTCTCCAAATGACACTCAAAGACCTAACACTAGGACAAGTGGAAAAAGCACTGGTGGGTTCACCACGTGGCAATCCAGAACTGCAGAGTGAGATAGACTGAAGTTTCCCCCTACAATTAGGAATTTGGTGTGCGAAAGAGACGCGCAAATTAAGGATGGGCCCGGTGCTCGATGCGAACCCACGTTCGCATCGAGCACCGGGCGTTCGCTCGCTCGGCGAGCCCAGAACTATTTTGGCCGCTCGCATCACGTTCGTGTGATGCGAGCGGCCCCGCAATGCATTGCGGCCGGCGCGGCCGACGCAGTGCATTGCTGGCTGATGATTGGCCAAGCATGCACTGTGACCCCGCATGCTTGGCCAATCACAGCCCCGGAAACTCGAAGAGCCATAATTGGCTACAGGCAGGACGCCTGTAGCCAATTACAGCTCAGGGGCTGTAGTACACGCCCCCCCCCCTATAAAACGCCGCCACGCCGTCTGCGCCGGTCACATGCTGTTCCGGCGCAGATTGAGCAGGCTGTTTCTGTGACACTCTGCTGCATTTAGATAGATAGAGAGAGAGATTCACTTGCAGAGATTGAGTTAGATAGATTCAGTTACAAAGATTGATTGACAAAGAGGGGCTTGTAGTGTGCTCGTGGCAGGCAGGCAGAGCTCCTATATTTTGTTACCAGAAGCACCTATAGGACTTGTAGTGTGTTAGTGACAGGCAGGCAGAGCTCCTATATTTTGTTACCAGAAGCACCTATAGGACTTGTAGTGTGTTAGTGGCAGGCAGGCAGAGCTCCTATATTTTGTTACCAGAAGCACCTATAGGACTTGTAGTGTGTTAGTGGCAGGCAGGCAGAGCTCCTATATTTTGTTACCAGAAGCACCTATAGGACTTGTAGTGTGTTAGTGACAGGCAGGCAGAGCTCCTATATTTTGTTACCAGAAGCACCTATAGGACTTGTAGTGTGTTAGTGGCAGGCAGGCAGAGCTCCTATATTTTGTTACCAGAAGCACCTATAGGACTTGTAGTGTGTTAGTGGCAGGCAGGCAGAGCTCCTATATTTTGTTACCAGAAGCACCTATAGGACTTGTAGTGTGTTCGTGGCAGGCAGGCAGAGCTCCTATATTTTGTTCCCAGAGGCACCTATAGGACTTGAAGTGTGTTAGTCCCATCACACACACAGAGCTATATTTTGTTCCCAGAAGCACCTATAGGACTTGAAGTGTGTTAGTCCCATTACACACACAGAGCTATATTTTCTTCCCAGAAGCACCTATAGGACTTGAAGTGTGTTAGTCCCATTACACACACAGAGCTATATTTTCTTCCCAGAAGCACCTATAGGACTTGAAGTGTGTTAGTCCCATTACACACACAGAGCTATATTTTCTTCCCAGAAGCACCTATAGGACTTGAAGTGTGTTAGTCCCATCACACACACAGAGCTATATTTTCTTCCCAGAAGCACCTATAGGACTTGAAGTGTGTTAGTCCCATCACACACACAGAGCTATATTTTCTTCCCAGAAGCACCTATAGGACTTGAAGTGTGTTAGTCCCATCACACACACAGAGCTATATTTTCTTCCCAGAAGCACCTATAGGACTTGTAGTGTGTTAGTGGCAGGCAGGCAGAGCTCCTATATTTTGTTACCAGAAGCACCTATAGGACTTGTAGTGTGTTCGTGGCAGGCAGGCAGAGCTCCTATATTTTGTTCCCAGAGGCACCTATAGGACTTGAAGTGTGTTAGTCCCATTACACACACAGAGCTATATTTTGTTCCCAGAAGCACCTATAGGACTTGAAGTGTGTTAGTCCCATTACACACACAGAGCTATATTTTCTTCCCAGAAGCACCTATAGGACTTGAAGTGTGTTAGTCCCATTACACACACAGAGCTATATTTTCTTCCCAGAAGCACCTATAGGACTTGAAGTGTGTTAGTCCCATTACACACACAGAGCTATATTTTCTTCCCAGAAGCACCTATAGGACTTGAAGTGTGTTAGTCCCATCACACACACAGAGCTATATTTTCTTCCCAGAAGCACCTATAGGACTTGAAGTGTGTTAGTCCCATCACACACACAGAGCTATATTTTCTTCCCAGAAGCACCTATAGGACTTGAAGTGTGTTAGTCCCATCACACACACAGAGCTATATTTTCTTCCCAGAAGCACCTATAGGACTTGAAGTGTGTTAGTCCCATTACACACAAAGAGCTATACTTTGTTCCCAGAAGCACCTATAGGACTTGAAGTGTGTTAGTCCCATCACACACACAGAGCTATATTTTCTTCCCAGAAGCACCTATAGGACTTGAAGTGTGTTAGTCCCATCACACACACAGAGCTATATTTTCTTCCCAGAAGCACCTATAGGACTTGAAGTGTGTTAGTCCCATTACACACAAAGAGCTATACTTTGTTCCCAGAAGCACCTATAGGACTTGAAGTGTGTTAGTCCCATCACACACACAGAGCTATATTTTCTTCCCAGAAGCACCTATAGGACTTGAAGTGTGTTAGTCCCATCACACACACAGAGCTATATTTTCTTCCCAGAAGCACCTATAGGACTTGAAGTGTGTTAGTCCCATTACACACAAAGAGCTATACTTTGTTCCCAGAAGCACCTATAGGACTTGAAGTGTGTTAGTCCCATTACACACACAGAGCTATATTTTCTTCCCAGAAGCACCTATAGGACTTGAAGTGTGTTAGTCCCATCACACACACAGAGCTATATTTTCTTCCCAGAAGCACCTATAGGACTTGAAGTGTGTTAGTCCCATTACACACACAGAGCTATATTTTCTTCCCAGAAGCACCTATAGGACTTGAAGTGTGTTAGTCCCATTACACACACAGAGCTATATTTTGTTCCCAGAAGCACCTATAGGACTTGAAGTGTGTTAGTCCCATCACACACACAGAGCTATATTTTCTTCCAGAAGCACCTATAGGACTTGAAGTGTGTTAGTCCCATTACACACACAGAGCTATATTTTCTTCCCAGAAGCACCTATAGGACTTGAAGTGTGTTAGTCCCATTACACACAAAGAGCTATACTTTGTTCCCAGAAGCACCTATAGGACTTGAAGTGTGTTAGTCCCATCACACACACAGAGCTATATTTTCTTCCCAGAAGCACCTATAGGACTTGAAGTGTGTTAGTCCCATCACACACACAGAGCTATATTTTCTTCCCAGAAGCACCTATAGGACTTGAAGTGTGTTAGTCCCATTACACACAAAGAGCTATACTTTGTTCCCAGAAGCACCTATAGGACTTGAAGTGTGTTAGTCCCATCACACACACAGAGCTATATTTTCTTCCCAGAAGCACCTATAGGACTTGAAGTGTGTTAGTCCCATCACACACACAGAGCTATATTTTCTTCCCAGAAGCACCTATAGGACTTGAAGTGTGTTAGTCCCATTACACACAAAGAGCTATACTTTGTTCCCAGAAGCACCTATAGGACTTGAAGTGTGTTAGTCCCATTACACACACAGAGCTATATTTTCTTCCCAGAAGCACCTATAGGACTTGAAGTGTGTTAGTCCCATCACACACACAGAGCTATATTTTCTTCCCAGAAGCACCTATAGGACTTGAAGTGTGTTAGTCCCATTACACACACAGAGCTATATTTTGTTCCCAGAAGCACCTATAGGACTTGAAGTGTGTTAGTCCCATCACACACACAGAGCTATATTTTGTTCCCAGAAGCACCTATAGGACTTGAAGTGTGTTAGTCCCATTACACACACAGAGCTATATTTTGTTCCCAGAAGCACCTATAGGACTTGAAGTGTGTTAGTCCCATTACACACACAGAGCTATATTTTGTTCCCAGAAGCACCTATAGGACTTGTAGTGTGTTAGTGGCATCACACAGAGCTCCTCTATTTTCTTTGCAGAAGCACCCATAGGACTTCTAGTGTGTTAGTGGCATCACACAGAGCTCCTATATTGTATTCTCAGCAGCACCCACAGGACTTCTAGTGTGTTAGTGGCATCACACAGAGCTCCTCTATTTTCTTTGCAGAAGCACCCATAGGACTTCTAGTGTGTTAGTGGCATCACACAGAGCTCCTATATTTTCTTCTCAGCAGCACCCACAGGACTTCTAGTGTGTTAGTGGCATCACACAGAGCTCCTATTTTTTCTTTGCATAAGCACCCACAGGACTTCTAGTGTGTTAGTGGCATCACACAGAGCTCCTCTATTTTCTTTGCAGAAGCACCCACAGGACTTCTAGTGTGTTAGTGGCATCACACAGAGCTCCTCTATTTTCTTTGCAGAAGCACCCATAGGACTTCTAGTGTGTTAGTGGCATCACACAGAGCTCCTATATATTCTTCTCAGCAGCACCCACAGGACTTCTAGTGTGTTAGTGGCATCACACAGAGCTCCTATATTTTCTTTGCAGAAGCACCTATAGGACTTCTAGTGTGTTAGTGGCATCACACAGAGCTCCTATATTTTCTTTGCAGAAGCACCCATAGGACTTCTAGTGTGTTAGTGGCATCACACAGAGCTCCTATATTTTCTTCTCAGCAGCACCCACAGGACTTCTAGTGTGTTAGTGGCATCACACAGAGCTCCTATTTTTTCTTTGCAGAAGCACCCATAGGACTTCTAGTGTGTTAGTGGCATCACACAGAGCTCCTATATTTTCTTCTCAGCAGCACCCACAGGACTTCTAGTGTGTTAGTGGCATCACACAGAGCTCCTATATTTTCTTTGCAGAAGCACCTATAGGACTTCTAGTGTGTTAGTGGCATCACACAGAGCTCCTATATTTTCTTCTCAGCAGCACCCACAGGACTACCGACTACAATGGCTGGAAGACCGCCAAGGGGAGGCAGAGCGTGCAGAGCCAAGAACACAGGGCAGGCAGGCTCTGTTTCTAGTGGACGTGGCCGTGGACGTGGACGTGGTCGTGCATCGTCATCAGCACGTGGCCATGGGACACGCGCGTCTTTGTTTTCGGCAGCTGGACATGTGGAGCCGCATCATGCTGAAGGCTTGGTAGAATGGATGACCAAGCCCTCCTCATCCTCCTCATCCTCTCTCACCCAGGCTCAGGGTACTGACAGAGCATCATCAGCCACCCCTTCCCTAGACCCACCATGTCCTCCTGAGGAGTCCCCCGAACTCTTTGAGCACAGTGTTGGGTACATGCTCCAGGAGGATGCCCAACGATTCGAAGGCTCGGATGACGATACCCAGCTTGAGGAATCTGGCAGTACAGTTCCACCAGCTGCAGCTTACTGCCAGGTTTGCTCTAGTGGTGAAGAGGGAGGGGATGATGAGGTCACTGACTCCACGTGGGTGCCTCAAGGGAGAGAGGAGGAGGACGAGGAGGAGGAGGATGCGGCGTCACATGTCCAACGAGGCAGGATGCCCCCTGGAGGCCAGGTAGAGGCCAGCACAGCAACTGTACAACACCGCAGAGCTCCGCCTGTGCAGGGCGCTGCCTCTGCACGTTATCAGAAAAGTTCTTTGGTGTGGGCCTTTTTTGAGACGAGTGCAGCAGATCGCACCACTGCTATTTGCAATATTTGTCTCAAGCGTATCTCGCGTGGCCAAAACATCAGCCGCTTGGGCACGACAAGCATGACCAGACATATGGCGACCTGCCATGCAGCTCGTTGGCAGGCACACATAAAAGACCCACACCAAAGAACTAAGCGGACCTCTCCTTGCTCCTCCTCAGCTGGTATCTCCATCCCCACTACACCTTCAGTCCTCTCTGAAAGCTGCTCTGAGAGGACTGAAGGTGTAGAATTCGGTGTGTCACAACCAAGTACTTGCAGTACACCGACGTCCGAATGCAGCAGGCAAATTTCCCTGCCCCAGCTGCTGGACCGTAGAAAGAAGTACACTCCCAGCCATCCACATGCCCAGCGGTTGAATGCTAGCCTTGCTAAATTGCTAGCACTTCAACTGCTGCCTTTTCAGTTGGTAGACTCGGCCCCCTTCCGTGAGTTTGTTCAATGTGCGGTTCCTCAGTGGCAGGTTCCCAAACGCCACTTTTTCTCGCGGAAGGCGATTCCGTCTCTCTACCGGCATGTGGAGGGCAATGTCCATGCCTCGCTGGACAGGGCGGTCAGCGGTAAGGTGCATATTACCGCTGACTCATGGTCCAGCAGGCATGGACAGGGACGGTACCTTTCTTTCACGGCCCATTGGGTCACTCTATTGGCAGCTGGGAGGGATGCAGGACAAGGTGCAGTAGTGTTGGAGGTTGTTCCGCCACCACGCCTCCAAAACGCGACTACTGCTACTGGTTGTGACACACCTCTCTCCTCCACCCCCTCCTCTTCTTCTTCCTCCAGTGCTCTGTCCTTGGAACCAGCGGTGCTCCGTAGGCGTACAAGGGGCTACGCAAGTACGCAGGCAAAAAGATGCCATGCCGTGCTTGCGCTGGTGTGTTTGGGGGACAGGAGCCACACTGGGCCAGAGGTTCTGGCAGCTCTGCAGGGGCAGGCCGAGAGGTGGTTGACGCCACGTCAGCTTAAGCCAGGAATGGTCGTTTCTGACAATGGCACCAACCTCCTCTCCGCCCTGCGACAGGGGCAGCTCACCCATGTGCCCTGCATGGCTCACGTCCTCAACCTGGTGGTGCAGCGGTTCTTGGGCAGGTTCCCAGGCTTACAGGATGTCCTGAGGCAGGCCAGGAAAGTCTGTGTGCATTTCCGCCGATCTTATAATGCCAGTGCTCGGCTGACTGAGCTGCAAAAGGAGCTGAACCTGCCCAAGAACCGCCTAATATCTGACATGCCCACCAGGTGGAACTCAACGTTGGCCATGCTGCAGCGACTGCACACGCAGCAGAGGGCCATCAATGAGTACCTTTGCGACTACGGCACCAGGACAGGGTCAGGGGAGCTTGGTTTTTTTTCCCCACGTCAGTGGAGCATGATCAGGGATGCATGCACTGTCCTCTCACCATTTGAGGAGGCCACGAGGATGGTGAGCAGTGACAGTGCATGCATCAGTGACACTGTCCCTCTTGTCCACCTGTTGGAGCATACGCTGCGTGGGATAATGGACAGGGCACTTGAGGCAGAACAGAGGCAGGAAGAGGAGGACTTCCTTGCCTCTCAAGGCCCCCTTTATCCGGACAGTGTTCCTTCTGTCCCACCCATCACACAGGAAGAGGATGAGGAGGAGGAGGAGGAGGAGGAGGATTGTGTGAGCATGGAGGTGGAGCCTGGCACTCAGCATCAGCAGCAGCAGTCTTTTAGGGATGATGTACAGTCCCAACAAGCCAGTGGACTTGTACGTGGCTGGGAGGAGGTGGCTGGCGATCATGTCATCCTCAGTGACCCAGAAGACTCCGGACCGAATGCCTCAGCTAACCTACGCTGCATGGCCTCCCTGATCCTGCAAAGCCTGCGGAAGGATCCTCGTGTTCTTCGGATCAAGGAGAGGGACCATTACTGGCTGGCCACTCTCCTTGATCCGCGGTACAAGGGTAAGGTTGCGGACCTTATCTTGCCGTCGCAGAGGGAGCAGAGGATGAGACATCTCAGGGAGGCCTTGCAGAAAGGTCTGTGCAACGCGTTCCCAGAAACTGGGAGGCTACAAACTCCTGGTCCTGGGCGACGAGTTGCTGAGGCTTCGGTCAGTGGCAGAAGGAGCGGTGGGGAAGGTGGACGTCTGACCGATGCGTTCAGACAATTTTTTAGTCCGCAGCCCCAAGGTATGATCGGTTCCAGCAACCATCGCCAGCGTCTGATATACATGGTGCAGGAATACCTTGGGGCAAGGTCAGACTTGGACACCTTTCCCACCGAAAATCCTCTGGCTTACTGGGTCCTGAGGATGGATCACTGGCCAGAGCTTGCACAGTATGCAATTGAGCTACTGGCCTGTCCTGCCTCCAGCGTTCTTTCCGAACGCACATTCAGTGCTGCTGGAGGATTTGTGACTGATCATAGGGTGCGCCTGTCCACCGCCTCGGTTGATCGACTGACATTCATCAAAATGAATCAGTCTTGGATCACCACCAGCTACCAGGCACCTGAGGCGGATATAACCGAATAATTTTTAATGTCACATCCCTTCAAGACTGCCTATGCTGATGCTGAGTGACTGTCCTCTTATGTTCACTGACTATCCTCTTCCTCCTCCTCAATGATCCATGCCACAGCACCAGTGCCTAAGGCACAATTTTTCAGCCCCTGTTTAACAGGGGCGTGTACTTACAATTTTTTAAAAAAATGCTTCGCAACACGTGTGACTGCTGTGCTCCAAGTACAGTCTCTGTGAGGGCCGGGTTGCAGTGTTGTGGCACCAGCACCAGTGCCTAAGGCACAATTTTTCAGCCCCTGTTTAACAGGGGCGTGTACTTACAATTTTTTAAAAAAATGCTTCGCAACACGTGTGACTGCTGTGCTCCAAGTACAGTCTCTGTGAGGGGTTGCAGTGTTGTGGCACCAACACCAGTGCCTAAGGCACAATTTTTCAGCCCCTGTTTAACAGGGGCGGGTAATTACAAATCTTGATCTAATAGTTCACAGCAGGGCCCATTCCTGCGCCCACCAAGAGTAACTATGAGGGCCTACAGTCTTGTGGCAACACCGTCCACCACCACCGCCAAAGGCCCAATTTTTCTGCCCTGTTCATCAGGTGCTTGCAATTACAAATCTTGATCTAATAACTCACAGCAGGGCCCATTCCTGCGCCCACCAAGAGTAACTGTGAGAGCTTACAGTCTTGTGGCAAAACCGTCCACCACCACCACCACCACCACCACCCCCAATTTTTCTGCCCTGTTCAACAGGTGCATGCAATTACAAATCTTGATCTATTAACTCACAGCAGGGCCCATTCCTGTGCCCACCAGTCTTGTGGCTACACCAACATCTAATAGGGCAAATTTCTGCAGAGTATATACGCCAGGCCCCTACTTTCAAACATCCAACTTACAAACGACTCCTACTTGCAAATGGAAAGAGAAAACAGGAAGTGAGAGGAAATCTACCCCTAGGAAGGGAAATTCTATCCTGTTAGATTTAATTTGGGAAAAAGGTATCTCCTCTCTACTGATACTTTATCACCAATCCTTGTTTCAATTAAAACCCCACTTTTCCAAAAACATTTGTCATTGGGACGGAAAGTGAGGTGACATGTTCTGAACAGATGTGCAAAGACAGCAAATGTTACAGGGGTGATAACCCCTCCCTATGTTCTCCAAAAAGCTTAAAAAATAGATTTTTTTGGGATGGAGCTACACTTCATAATGTACCTGTTCAGATTCTACTTAAGATCAAACCTAAAGCCGCAAGTGGTTTTAAATGGCTTCTTTTTTTCCTTTACAAATGTCATTTTGTGCAAGGACAGTTCTAAACACGGGAAACACATGCCACTTCACAGGCATACTTTGGACACCCCCCAGGTACCATATTTAAAGGAAAATGTCACTTTTTTTTTTTTCACTTTATGCATCATTAAAATGACTGCTCCCGAAAAAACGTTAGTTTTTAAAAAGTTCTTTTTGCATTGATATATGTCCCCTGGGGCAGGACCCGGGTCCCCAAACCTGTTTTATGACATTAACATGCATATTGGCCGTTGTAATTAGCACTTTTGATTTCGAACGTTCGCGTCCATTATAACGTATAGGGTTCGAAAATTCGCGCGAACTTTCGGTCCGTTCGAAGGTTCTGGTTCGAACCGAACCCGGGGGTGTTCGGCTCATCCCTAGCGCAAATACCTTTTAGTTAAAAAGCGGATTTGGTAGACATTCGGGGCATAAATGACACAAAGGGTGACTGCCTGCTCCTGCCAGTGGCCACCCAGAATGATAAAGTGTCCCCGCAGGTCATTGTATGACTTGTAGCATGTGAATGGTGCCCCCCCCCCCCCCTGTTTAAATAGTATAGCTACACCGGCACACTTGCCGTGTATTAAGTCCCCTGGAAAGGCCTTGTATCTGTGGGCTGAGAGAGCTCAAGCATCCATGCAGGTTGACTTCCGGTCACGCCCCCCCACATGTAGCATTTTAATGTACCACACTGCACATAACAGCATTGTGGTATGAACAGCACACAAACAGAACAAATTGTGTGCGCTCTTCCAGTGCAGTAAAACGCAAGTTACTGCAGTATGTGTGAACCGGAATTAAATGTTTTAACAGTCTTGATTTTGTGTATAGTTAATATGAATTGTTACAAATAGGGGTCAACCATACTGCTCATATGGAGAGCCTTCTTCCTTTGTGCTTTGCTGACCCTCTCTTATTGCACTGAAAGTTTGCCAAACAGGGCCTATGTGATTGTAAACAGTGGACTCTGTTTGTGAAGGTTCTCATTTATCCGATTCCTGGAATTCGTTTTGCAAAAGTGTCTTGCATGCTTTCTAAAAGTGGCGACTTATGCAGTAAATTCAGGTACTTATGTAGAACTTGTACTTGAATTTGACACATGCTGCACCCATTTTAGAATACACATGAGACACTTTTGCAAAGGCTGTCTGCTCAGGATAACTTTCTGTATGCCAAAAGAGAGTTGGTCTTTATTGGCTCCCCTTTAGTAAGAAACAAACTGTCAATATTTTATTTTGCATTTGGTGCATGTTAAAGTGGTACAAGTGGATAGAACTACCTGAATTTGACGCACTATTAACACGTGTTAATGAGGGATTAATGCCAGAAAAGTGACCCAACTTCTTTATTGAATTTCCCAAGTATCGCTCTAGTAGTAGTTAATCAAATTCAACTTGATTTGTTCTGTAATCTTAATGATGCCCTGTAACTCATCCAAGTCAGTTGTCAGTTCCAGTGAGTGTCTTAGACAATAACATCTGCCTTTCCATGGTGATTAGTTAAAGAGGAAGTAAACCCTGATGGGTTTACTTCCTCTTTGTTTCCCTGAAAAGGCAAAGCATAATGGGCTACTATGCATTGCATAGTAGCCCATTATGTGTCACTTACCTGACACAGGAGCCAGCGATGTCACCGCTGTCCCCTCTTCCGTGGAGCGTCCATCTTCTTTCCAGGTATCTCGGCTCCGGCGCTGTAACTGGCTGGAGCCGCGATGACGTCACTCCCGCGCATGCGCACAGGAGCTGCCACTAACTGCATGGGCCGTAGACATCGGTGCCTGTCTTTTTGCAAATATATCCTAAACCATGTAGGTTTAGGAGATATTTCTTGGACCTACAGGTAAGCCTTAATCTAGGCTTACCTGTAGGTCAAAATGGTCTGTAAGGGTTTACAAGCACTTTAAGGTGTCTCTGCTACCTATGTGGTTATAAATGCTAAGGTATTTTCCTGACGCTCATTAGAGCTGAAGACATGGCTTAGATGAGCTACGAAACATGTTCAGCATTACAAAACAAGTCCAGCTGAATGTGACTAACTACTACTAGATTTTGGACTCTGACTAGCAGCTAGAGCCATGTAATCAAGGGTACTAGGCTGGGACGATTCCAAACTAGCTGCTCATGTAGTGTAAGTCACTTGATAACCCATACAGTAAATGATTTACTCTATACTGGCCGCATGTATTCCCTATACAGTACGTGTTTGTTTTTATATAGATAAATTCTGATTTATATGTAAAATATCCCATACATATTTTTACAATTACTTTCAGGTAAATACTACAGTTTGGCTTTATCCTACATTCTTGTTATGGCTTTTACTAGTGGATATGTTATCCTCAAAAGTTAAGGCTGCATTTTAATTCACTATTCACTATTCTCATATATTTCTCCATCTTAGAGTGGACCGGCTTAGACATCATCTGCTTCCTCTATACAGCTATGATCCAGCAGAAGAAATACATGAAGCTGAGCAGGAACTATTAGGCCAAGAGACTAAGGTCAGTGATAGATATTTTTTTTTTTCCCCTCTTCTACATACAAAATACACAAATGCTTTACAGCACACAGGACAATGTAAAGATTACAAGTCAGGTGTTAGCTACTGAATGAAGGAATAAAAGCAGACACGGTAGCCTTATAATCTCTGTAAAAGAAGTGCTATTTGTATGGAAGCATATCTTTTGTGATTCAAATGACATGCTGTCTATAATTCATGCCTCAAAATAAATACAGTATTCTTTGTGAAGAAGGTCACTTATGGGAATTAAATGTGTAGGACTGGTCGGATTCTCAGATATTCCCCAATTAATATGTTCTGACATATGCATCGCTTATTTGTAGGTTAAGTCAAATGTGTTACCCTTCTGTTTAGTGCCTGTTGCACTTGATATTTGTTTATGTATCCTTTTTTGCTCACTAAACTTCCTCTTGATTAAAAAAAAAAGTGTAGGACTGCCAACATCCTTAAAGTGGTTGTAAACCCTTTACAACCACTTTTACCTACAGGTAAGCCTAGAATAAGGCTTACATGTAGGTGCTCGAAATATCTCCTAAACCTCCACGGTTTAGGAGATATTTGCAAAAGAGACAGGCGCCGATGTCTACAGGGCACTTTAGAAACGGCGATCGTGCTGTTTCCAAAGAAGATCGTGCTGTCACTGGCGGCTCCCGCGTGCATGCGTGGGAGTCACATCATCGCGGCTCCAGCCAATCATACCCGGAAGGAAGAGGGTGAAAGATGGACACTTTGTGGAGGCGAGGAAATCGGGGACATCGCAGGCTTCGGTTTCAGGTAAGGGACACATAATATGCTAGTATGCGATGCATACTAGCCCATTATGCTTTACCTTTGCAGGGAAACAAAGAGGAAGTAAAACCCATCAGGGTTTACTTCCTCTTTAAACCATGAGAGAAAAAAGGAGCATGCAACAAGTGCCGCCCCCTTGGGCAGAAATAAAGGTAATGGAGTAAATAAAAGGCAACCATGTGCCACTTTTATTGAGTACACTGTATCTGATAAATTTTGTAGTCATAAACAATCACACTAAAATATATAAAAAGTACACAAATTAACCAATTAATACATTAGACATATATATCAAACCCAAAGCTAAATAGTCAAGCTGAGGTCAGTCCATGGTTGCCTTTTTATTTACTCCATTGCCTTTATTTCTGCCTTTTTTAAAAGTCCAAGGGGGCGGCCCCTGTTGCACTTGTTTTTTTTTTAACCAACAAAAAGGTTTTTATTGTGAGGTGGTATACATCCAACAACATCAAATCAGCAGGTAACACTTCCTCTTGTTTAACCGCATAACATAGCACACAGTAAAAGGAACTTCATCTCATTGTTTTCATTCTTACAGTATAGCAATTACAGTCAAGTACTTTATCCCACCTTTTATCCAAGCAGCCTATCCATGACTAGATCCACCGGGGTAAGCCCCGGCGTGTCCAGCCACGGGGCCCAGAGACTTTAATATTTCCTTGTACTCCCCCCTGTGCTGGTATATAAGTTTCTCCATGCGCAACATTTCCCCTATTTTACCTATCCATTCCCTCGAGGTCGGGGGTGTCTCAGATTTCCAATAAAGCATGATCAACCTTCTGGCTTGGAACAATACCCTATTTACCGCCTCCCTGGTGTGTACTGCCGGCACATATTCCTCCACCACCCCCAAGAGGCATACTTTGGGATCAACCAGTAGTGACTGCACAAATACAGAGTTGACCAAGTTTACCACTTCATTCCAGTATAAATGCAATTTGGGGCAGCGCCACAGAAGGTGAATAAGATCCCCATGGTCACGTATCCTCAGATTGTAACCCCATCAACCGTAGTCTATGCGGTGTATAGTACACCCTCAAAATAATGTATAGTTGAGTAAGCCTTTGGGCCACATTTAGAGAACATACACTCACCACCTGAAATATCTCCTCCCATTCCTGTTGCACTTGTTGCATGCCCCTTTTTTCTCAGTATTTTTTGTGATCTCACAGTGGCAAGTGTGATATACAGTTTTCACAAATTGGTGATAATTTCCCTTAATATTTAGCTGCACATATTCGGAAATGACAGATAACATGGCTGAGCTAGGTTGTGAGACAAACTTATTTATTAAGTCACAAGAAAAAGCAGTGTTGTGGAAAGTGGAGTAACCCAAATCAACTGATAAAATCTTCCCCTAAATCATGTAGACAGTAGTTAAACAAAGTGGAAGTTGACACTTATCAGTTGCTCTGGATTACTGTATTTTTCTATCTTGTAATAAGTGAAAACAAAGTGGTTTCATCTGCAACCATGTATGCGTTTCTCCCTAGAATAGATATGCCAAAATGAAATTGAACAGAAGTGCCAACCTGGGTACAATAACCCTAATATTCCTGCTGAGGGGGCAAGAAAAATCTTTTGAATCAAATTTGTTCAAAAAGTGCAGTTTTGCTGGCAGACCAATTTTCTCTTCTTCACATGTAAAATAAAATGCACATTGCCTGTAGAACCGAAATCGATAGTGACAAATTATAGAGCATGCAATTGCTGATATCAGCATACATGTTTTGAGTCAGCAACTCAAAGTACTGAAGCCAGATATACATTTCCAGAAGACAGTCAGCAGCCCCTTGAAATCATTCATGACAGGTTTGTTTTGCTGACCTCCTGTTCACTGTAAAAACACGTAACTTCAGAATCCAATCCAAAAGTCAACAAAGCATCACATTAATTCACATATACAGTGCCTTGCAAAAGTATTCACCCCCTTGGCATTTTTCGTGTTTTGTTGCCTCACAACCTGGAATTAACATGGATTGTTTTAGGATTTGCATAATTTAATTTACAGAACATGCCCACAACTTTGAAGATGTTGTTTTTTTTTTTTTTTTATGTGAAGCAAACAACAAATGGGACAAAATAACAGAAAAAGTCAATGTGCATAACTATTCACCCCCTAATGTCGATACTTTCTAAAGCCACCTTTTGAGGCCATCACAGCTCCAAGTCGCTTTGGTTAAGTCTCTGTGCCACATCTTACCACTGGGATTTTTGCCCATTCCTCCTTGCAAAACTGCTCCAGCTCCTTCAAGCTGGATGGTTTGCACTTGTGAACAGCAATCTTTAAGTCTGACCACAGGTTTACTATTGGATTGGGGTCTGGGCTTTGACTAGGCCATTCCAACACATTTACATGTTTCCCCTTTAAACCACTCAAGTGTTGCCTTAGCAGTGTGTTTGGGGTCATTGTCCTGCTGGAAGGTGAACCTCCGTCCTAGCCTAAAATCACGCAGAGTGGTACAGGTTTTCCCTATCTCTGTATTTAGCACCATACACCTTTCCCTCAACTCTGACCAGTTTCCCAGTCCCGTCTGCTGAAAAACATCCCCACGGCATGATGCTGCCACCACTATGTTTAACTGTGGGGATGATGTTCTTTGGGTGATGTTGGGTTTGTGCCATACATAGCGTTTTCTTTGATGGCCAAAAAGTTTAATTTTAGTCTCATCAGACCAGAGCACCTTCCTCCATACATTTTGTGAGTCTCCCACATGCCTTTCTGCAAACTCAAAACGTGCCATTTTGTTTTTCGCTGAAAGTAATGGCTTTCTTCTGGCCACTCGGACATAAAGCCCAACTCTATGGAGCGTACGGCTTATTGTCGTCCTATGTACAGGTACTCCAGTCTCTACTGTGGGACTCTGCAGCTCTTCCAAGGTTACCTTACATCTCTGTACTGCCTCTCTGATTAATGCCCTCCCTGCCCAGTCCGTGAGTTCTGGGGAGTTCTAGGGATCATCAAAGATTTGGATATATATTATTATTTTTATTTTATTTTTTTATAACCTAACCCTGACTTGTACCTCTCAACAACATTGTCCCTTACTTGTTTGGAGAGTTCCCTGGTCTTCATGGCAGTGTTTGGTTAGTGGTGCCTCTTGCTTAGGTGTTGCAGCCTCTGGGGCCTTTTAAAAAGGTGTGTGTGTGTGTGTGTGTGTGTGTGTGTGTGTGTGTGTGTGTGTGTGTGTGTAATGACAGATCATGTGACACTTAGATTGCACACAGGTGGACATCATTTCACTAATTATGAAGGTAATTGGTTGCACCAGAGCTTTTTATGGGCTTCATAACAAAGGGGATGAATACATATGCACATGGCAATTATCGTTTTTTTTTTATTTCTGAAAAATTGTTGTATGTGTGTATGTATGTATGTATGTGTATATATGTGTGTGTGTGTGTGTGTGTGTGTGTGTATATATATGTGTGTGTATATATATATATATATATATATATATATATATATATATATATATATATATATAATATATATATATATATATATATATATATAAACTTCACCAACTTAGACTCTTGTGTTCTGATCCATCACATATAATTCAGATTAAAAAAACATTAAACTAAAGGCTGTAATGTAACAAAATAGGTTAAAAGCCAAGGGGGGTAATTACTTTTGCAAACTTACTGTATGTGTTTGCTTGCAGTGTTGCCTGCGCTTGCTTTGTAGTAGTGTGGTGAAAAAAAATGTTGCTGCATTATTTACTCTATATAATCATGGGACTATAAGGTCAAGTTAATAAATCGTTACACATGTACATTTTTTTTTTCTGTTTTTTTTTATTATCACAAATGTAAATCTATTTATTTAATGTTTTATTGCATGGAGAGTCCTGGATACAGTTGGAGTGAGTGTGTGTTGTTTTTTTTTTCCCTTCTGTATCAAAGTCCATTTACAAAGAATAAAATATAATTTTGAGGTGTCTATTGATGAAAGCATGCCTTTTGTGGTGGAATGAAGATGACACACTGAGATACTATCTCAATTCCAAAAAAGTTGGGATGTTGTGTAAAATCTACATAAAAACAGAATGCAATGATTTTGCAAATCTCATAAACCCATACTTTATTCACAATAAAAATGTGAGGGGTTTTACATTTTCTAAACTGAGAAAATGTACCATTTTTAATGAAAACAAAAATCTAATTTTGAAATTGATGGCAGCAACATGTCTCAAAGTAGTAGGGACAGGTCAAAAAAAGTTGGGAATGGCAAAATAAGTGGTACTAACAAAGAGCTGAAAGAACATTTTGCAACTAATTAGGTTAACTGCCAATAGCTTAGTAAGATGTTTGGGTATAAAAAGAATGTCTTGAGAGTCCGTGTCTCAGAAGCAAAGATGGGCAGAGGTTCACCAATCTGGAAAGCTGCATGAAAAAATTATCGGATAATTTCAGAATAATGTTCCTTTAATGTAAATTTGCAAAGACTTTAAATATATCATCTACAGTACATAATATCAAAAGATTGTGAAAATCTGGAGAAATCTCTGTGTGCAAGGGACAAGGCCAAAATGCAAAAATATAGATGCCTTTGATCTTCGGGCCCTTAGACGTCACTGTATTAAAAACAGGCATGATTCTATGATCCTATGATTTTATGGACATCACTGCATGGGCTCAGGAATACTTCCAAAAACCACTGTCTGAACACCTTTCACTGTGCCATTCAAAAATGCAAGGTAAAGCTCTAGAATGCAAAGCAAAAGCCATATCTGAACATGATCCAGAAACTCTGTCTTTCTTGGGCCAAAGCTCATTTAAAATGGTCTGTTGCAAAGTAGGCACCTCGTCCTTCAGACTAAAGAGGAAAGGGACCCTTTCCAGCTTTTTATCAGCTCTCAGTTCAAAGCCTGCATCTCTGATGGTGTGTGGGTGCATTAGTGCGTATTTAATGGGCAGCTTGCATATCTGGGAAAGGGACCCTCAATGTTGAAAGATATGTCCAGGTTTTAGAGCAGCATATGCTCTCATTCAGACGACCTCCTTTTCAGAAAACGACTTGCATATTTCAGCAGGACAAAGCTAAACTGCATACTACATCTATGACAACAGCATGGCTTTGTAGTAAGAGTCTGTCTGCTTAACTGCCTGCCTGCTGTCCAGACCTTTCACCAACTGAAAATATTTTGCGCTTGAAACGAAGAAGACCCAAGACTGTTGAGCAGTTAGAATCCTATATCGGGCAAGAATATATGAAACATTCTTCTTTCAAAACTCCAGCAACTGGTCTTCTTATTTCTCAGACTTTTTACAGAGTGTTGTTAAAAGAGGGGATACTACACCATGGGAAAAGTGGGCCTGGGCCTGTCCCAACTTTTTTGAGACATGTTGCTGCCATCCGTTTCAAAATTGCCTTATATTCTTCCTAAAATTTATACATTTTTACATTTTCTCAGTTTAAACATTTTGACTTTTATTTTTTTATTTTTTGGGGGGGAATAAAATATGAGTTTGAGACTTTCCAATCATTGCATTATATTGTTTTTATTTTTTTTATGTAGCTTTTACACAGCATCCCAACTTTTTTGGAATTGGGGTTGTAGAACATTGATTTTTCAGAAATCAAGACTTTCAGTCTTAAAAACACTAATTCATGTGGGGGGAAAAAACATTCCATACCAAAACTATTTTTATACTTGTGAAGTTTTTATGACCATTTAATATATATTGTGTGTAGTTGCACACCTTAGTGAATTGACCCGGATGTTAAAACCCAGTATTTTACCATGCACGCTAGTGTTAGTATCTGCTCCAGCACATTACACATTTTTTATTTTTCAGCTTTATTTGAAGTGTCACATAGTCTCTGTACAGCAGCGTGGTGGGTTGCTCTGCTATGCAGTGCCATTCAGTGTCGTGCAGGAAAATACAGACATGCTGAATTTTTCCACACTGCTCTGCCCCATACATCACACTAGCGTTTGTAATGTGAACCGGGCACAGAAAACAATTGTGCATTAGTTGGTGACCTGTATATTATTCAGTGTAAAAAAATTCAGGTCACAACACATTGTGTGAACGAGCCCTTTATAGGTATTTACTGTATGTTATCGTGCACTCTTTCTACATGGTGGGAGGGCTTTTTAATTCTAGTCCTATTGCAGATTTTCATAAAAACCCAAAGTAAATATGTCTAATTGGAATAGTCAGAGTAACAGGTTTGCTTGATATCAGACCTAGGAAGGAGTTTGTACCTACTATAACCCGCCCCCACCCCTGCCCTGATCTACCCCCAGAGCTACTCAGTACTTCCAGCTAAGGGCTAACACTTGGCACTCCTCTATGCAGTGCTCAGTGTCTAAATGGCCAACCCACAGGCCTAATTGTGCATAGCCCTGAATAAGTTTCAACTTTTGTCTAAGCTTGTATAAGGAATTTTCTAGGGGCTGGAGAAGAAGAGCAGAGTGGCATGGGATAGTGAGAAAGGTTTGTATAGACTTCTTGCGAAGTTTTGTCAAGTAAACATTCAAGTACTTTGACTAGTTCAGACATAGTTTCCCTTTTAAATGTAACATTTGAAAATCTGAAACACACTATTATTCAAATGCTTTTAGGAAGTCTGTGCCCCCCTTTTGCATCTTGTCAGACTGTCCAGCACATTGAGGGATCAAAATTTAAGTGGGAAAGGGAGCTAGTACAAACAGCAATATTCTAGCTAAAACCAGAGTTCATATATTAGAGTAACCTGTTTTTTGGGGCTGTATGAAGTGAAGATTTGGGCAGGAACCTATGGGTACCTGCATTTACATCTTAGTGCCACTTTACTGTATTACAGATATACTGAAGAACAACAAAGTGTAGAGCAACATTAAAGCAGCTTAATCTACTAAATATAGAGTAAGGCAGTGGTCATCAACCCTGTCCTCAGGGCCCACTAACAGGCCAGGTTTTATGTATTACCTTGGGGAGATGCAGACTAGAATACTGCAATCACTGAGCAGCAAATGATATCACCTGTGATGTATTTCAGTTATCTTGCAAACTTGGCCTGTTAGTGGGCCCTGAGGACAGGGTCGATGACCACTGGAGTAAGTTAAATGGTTTTGCATTATTGCTTACTTGAGTGAGGGGGAAGTATAAAGAAAGGGTTGATGCTTATGTAATGAAATTGTATATTGTTCCCTTCTTCCCTTTTTTTATTTATTTCTTTTTTATTTCTTTTTTAGCATTTCCTCCAAAGTAGGCAGAAAATAAGGCACTTCGTCCACCCAGTGCAGTACTGAAATTTTCATAACAAAATAAAAAGGAACTAAGTAAAAAAATATTCCTCCACCCAGAAACAGAGGATGTCAGATATGTTTCTGCTAGTTTGAAAATGTATATGAAGCTGCTCCTGTACAATGTTGCCATTTTAGCCTTTCAAGAAGGGAATATTCCAATTTTTACTTGAAATAGTAAATCGTTTTAAGGCTCAGCCTTTAAGTCAGCCACTACAGAGTTTCACGGCTAGGCTATTGTGCTGATTATAGTTGACCATTGTTCCTACAACTTGTGCCATACCCATGCTGAAAGTAGTAATGCATCAGTACCTATGGCAGTCAATCACAAGTCTTTACAGTATGGTGGTGTTGGGAGAGAGAGCAGATGCGTGTGGTGTTCTTTTCTCTAACCCTTTCTTCTTTTGTAGGTTGTACATGGTTGGACAAGTGGTTATCATCAGTATAAGAGAGCATCATTAAGGGATATAACGGCCTAAGTCTTTCCCATTGGAGAAGTCTGCACATGGGCTGGAACAAACTTCAACACCCTCCCTTTTAATGCTTTATTTCCCATGGGTTTCATTATTTTAAACTGATGGGGATTAATTATGTTTAAATTGATACTCTGTATTCACATATATTGCAAAGCCTTGTGTGATTAAAATCCTAAGTGTAGGATCTATGTAGCACTCTAGTGTCCCACAGTTAAGGTCCCCAGAAAGTTCCCTCTACTTTCTACTTTTGTTGTCTCTGCCTGTCAGAAATATTTTAGAAGTTAATTCTCACATTTGACAGTTAGTTACTAATTCTCATTTCTGATTAAGTTCAAAAGAAATGCTCAGACACAATACCAGAGATACCATAGCAAGTGAGAAGAGGAATTACTGGAGACCTTCAGGTTGGATCTTGTACCAAGGAAGCATGAAGAATGCCATTGCTGACTTCCCATATAAAAACATAGATTTCCCTAGCTGCAATGCTGATCTAAGGGCTTCAGTACTTTCTAAGTAATTGACTTGGAACAAATATTCCAAGCAGGAGTTCCTAGCAGCTTCAAAAGGTGGTGAGCAATGACAGCTTCCTCGTGTCCTCCTCCAGGTTTCCTTAAACATCTTGGCCTATGTATAAGAATGTTATTGTCTGTAATGGTTTAAATTGTATGTTTTGAGACTGATGTGTGTTGGTATACTTTTTTTTGCTGAATTATTTGCAGTTTATAACAATTTGAGGGGGGAAAACAAAAAGCGTCTGAGAGAAGTTCTATCACCTGATGCTGTTGCCCATAACAATCAGTCAGCTTCTACTAGTTTTTTTTCTACACAGCTTAGAAAATGAAAATGTAATAGCTGATAGTTGCATTCCAGTCAAGACAAAATTAGTCTCAGACACCTTATTTGTTCCCCCCCCTCTTTGTCATATCCTTTTTAGAATCTATGACCATACCTTTTCACAAGGTAATAAACACTGGAAGAGTATCATAGGAAAGTGTCTAAGCTTTTCTCAAAATTAAACAACCACTGCTGCTTGTTTGTATCAATACTTTGCTGCTATAGCAAATGAGAAAGGAGGTTCTCCAGCCACTAGCCATATAATTACGTCTAGGCGAGCGCTCATTTAACGTGATAGTAATGTCCTTCATAGCTCCATGCTGTGGCCGTGACTCCCACACTCATGTGCGGTAGTGACGTCATCGCGGCTAGGCCAATCGGATGGCCAGAGCACTCAAGCCCGGGAGGAAAACTGGGTGAAGATGGAAGCCCTATCAGCAGTGACAGCGCGACGTCCATTACAATATTGTCAAAGCGAGAAGAAGTATGCGCACAAAAATGTGTGGAATTGCGAAAATGCATATGTGCGAAAAATGCATGCAAATGCATACAAAAAAAAAGGGCTGAAAAAATAGATGCTCAAACAGGAGTATCGTGTGCACGAGGAACTCTTTCATGTGCCTCAAATGGATCATTTTCTAACAGCAAATTGTCATCAAAAGTAGATTCAGAAGAAGAGACAGTAGCGAGGTATTTATTTATTTTTATTTTTTTAACAATATCTATATAAGGCATTTCTACCATTTCTTACTTTTACTTGACATATTGGGGTTTATTTACTACAAGCAAATATGCTGTTCGCTTTTCAAGGGAACTTTGTCTTTGCTTAGTGAATGAGGTGAAGCTCTGCTGACTTCCATCATACATGTGCAAGCAAAAATACTGTGGTGGTGTTTTTTGTTCTTTTTTTTTTTTTCTTTCCTTGTACATGATTCGGTATTAGTGAATTTTCACCACATTCACAAGGTAAAAAGGGAACATTTCCTTACAAAGTGAGCAGCCTATTTATCTTTAGTAACTCAACCTCCTTGACTGTTTCCGGTTTGCCATACTTTACAGAAAACTTGGAGACGATGGTCCACATTGGCTGCATATGTAGAGCAGCCAATAAGAATTAGAACAAAGGCAGCAGTGTGTGCTACCTCACCGTACTTTGGGAAAACCATTTTTGGACTTTTTTTTGTTATTTTTTATAATCCTGTATAATGCAGAATTTTTTTTGTTTTTTGCAGTTATTGGTAGGTATACATTTTGAAAAAAAAGTACATAAATGTGTATTAAAAATACACTCCAGTCAGACCTAAAAGTTAGTGTATAAATACATTCAAGGAACACTGCCTACCTACTTGCCTTTTGGTGACTTAGAAAGATGTAATTCAGAGCTTGTGCTTCTGAAGGCTAGGGATTGCAACCTGGTTATGCAGACGCAGTCTGTGTTTACTCGAAAGGCAGGTCACTATGTTGTCAGGTAAAAAGATCAGATTGAAATTAAGGTGAACTGAATTAAAATTTTTGATTTATAGTATGTGGTATTACTTCTCAGATTTACTTTTTCGACTGCTTTTGCTTGTCTGAACTTGTTCTAGTAGATTAATTGTTCCCATTTATGACACTGATATTAAAGTATTGCAAAAAAAATAATTTAACCGTGGTTCAAATAAGACCTTCACCCAGATCTATTGTTTGTTTCAGTTTTCAGTACATCCTTTCTGTAAGATTGTACTTGTGTTAGAGAAAGCCCAGGGTCACGGAGAGGCTGCTGTATAGTCCTGGCAGGCAGTTTAGAAGCTCCCCCAACTAATAATGCATAGCCAATACTTAATTGTATTACAATAAACCTAAAATGACTGCACTACTCACTAATAAAAAGAATGAAAAAAAAAAAGTATATACAGTATATATGAACTATTTTACTAACCAAAAGATTGACAAATCTGCACTGCTAGTTAGGGGGGCTAAACCAGAGAAAATTGAAGAGGTGTATTGTGGCCTTTGCTCATTACCCACCTAATTTTGTATTCGAGAAAGCACTGTATGCAAACAGATGTCATTACAGATTCTCCACACTATTTTCTTTTGCTTCAGTTTAAAAATAATCTAAGAGGTACATGTGTGGAGGTGCCCATACGATATACATATTATTATTATTATTATTATTATTATGATTGTTTTTTTTTTTTTTTTTTTTTTCCTGCCATATGTTGCTGTGTGAGATTAATATTTTGTAATTAAGAATAAATTTAAGTTATTTTATAAACTGTATGAATGATTCTGAAGGTTTACCTTTTGTGGTATGGACGTAAAATGTAAAAAACCCTATTGTTAACATGTAAACGCTGAAGTAAACGTTATTGTTCAAAACATTTTTCTTGCTTTGATGATTACAAACACTGATTCAAAGGTACTGCATTTTTATAAAACCTGTATTAATGTTGAGGCAGGACTGGATAAACCTAAATCGGCAAAAAGCAACAGGTTCACTTTTTAATGTAGACCTCCATAGACCCATACATACTTCCTTCTTTTTTTTTTTTTTTTTTTTTTTACCTTCCTTTTTATATTGTTTCTTTTTCTCCTCCACTGCCCCATTCAACCAACGGGTAGTAAAGAAAAGTCCTGTTTAAGCAGCCAATCGGTCATAAATTATACAGGGCTAGTGACTCCTTTTTGTGGCAGTGAAAATTGGCCCAGCACTGTTTCGTGGAGTAAGTCACATGCTCCTCCATACCTAGTGCTAGGTATTTTGTTTGGCCCTCAATGCTGCAATGGCGGTGGAGCAATGGTAAATATATGCTAAGAAAGGGATGGGGGTTTAAGCAAATTGTATTGCTTTCTCCTGTCTGTACTGTGTGGGAGTAGCCAACCCTTTTGGTTGGGGGGTAAAACCGGGAATAGAATGCAAAGTTAAGGACTAAGCTGGTAATGAACCACTTCTGGACCTTGGGCCTAGAAAATTCACACTGAAAAACTTCAACAAAGTTCCTGAAACATTTTTCCTTTGCTAAGGGCCAGTAGCCCTTGACACACAGTGCAGGAGCAGCTGTAAGTGCCACTGAAAAAAGGCACCAAGGACACTTTTTTTTTTTTTTTTTTTCTTTCTTTCAGTAGTTTTGCTAGTGGGTGCCCTGAGGCTGCAACTACCTGCCTGTCATTTATTTGCAATATGCGGGGGGTACGGTAGTAGTACAACAGGTGTGCAGACGTGATAGTAGAACAGGTGTAGGGATGATCCAGCAATGGTGAAACAGGTGTGCGAGGGGTTGAGTGGTGGTAAAGGTATGCAAAGGGTGCAGTGGTGGAACAGATCTGAGGGGTCTACAGTAGTAAAACAGGTGCTTGGAGGGTGCAGTTAAAGAAAGGTACGGGAGTGCAGAGATGAGCAATTGTGGACAAGGGGTACAGAGGAAATGTCTAGTTGCCATGGCCATCAACCCATGCTAGGTTGTCAAATTCAAAGCCTGATCCACTGCCCACTCATGTCCCTGATGTTACTGAAAGCGATTTCCAGCCAGCAACTACAGGCAGTCCCCGAGTTACAAACATCCTACTTGCATACGATTCATACTTACAAATGGAGGGAGACGGCAAGAAGTGAGAGGAAATCTACCTATAGGAAGGGATATTCACTTCTGTAAGAGTTCGCCTGGGGGGGGAAAGGTGTCTCCACTGACGCTTTATCACCAATCCTTGTTTCCACAACAATCCAAATTTTTCCAAATCCAATTGTCACAGACAGATAGTGAGGTGACGCTTCTGAACAGGGGCACAAACCGCAAAACAAATGTTAGAGGTTTTAACCCTTCCCTATGATATCCAAAAAAAAGTATAAATTATATTCTTTTTTTTTACTCGTTTACACCTAAAAAAAATGTAGCTGTTCCAACTTACTCTGGAGATCAAAATTAGAGAACAATTTTATGAACACTTGATTTGTTTTCAGAAATGTAATCTTCATTGCTCAACACTTTAAGGAATTTTTGTTGTGGCTATACCATGCTAATAGAACAGTTTTTCAAAATGACCAAGGCACTTTGACAAAAACCTTTTTATTTTGTTAGAAAACACAATGATCAAAATTAGAACAGCAATGACTGTAGCACAGAGAAAGATTACAACAAAAATTTCTGAAGGTTACAACAATCCATTGGTAGGAAGTGTACAGGCCCTTGCTTTGAATGACTTTAAGCACATCTGTGGCCACAGGAAATCACTAGTCTCACACACTGCTCTGGGGTGATTTTGTTCCACTCTTCATACAGTCTCTTCCACAGTTCGTTGACTGTAGTGGGTTTCTTAGCTATAACTTTGTTGCCAATATATTTCCAAAAGAGTCTAGCCTTTTTATTCTTTCTGCTAATGAGCGGTTTGGTCACTGCAGAGTGGGATTTCAGTCCAAATTCTCTTCAAGGGTGAGAAACTGGAAGACGAGACAGAGCCTTACTCTGTTTAGTGCTGAACTGGCAAGCAATCGCAGCTGCAGTGTTGAACTGATTGCCAATTGAGATTATCCGCATTATCCTATCCTCTTGCATTTGTCTTTTGTGGACGACCAGCCATCTTGGGGGACTTAAACGAGTTTGTGACGTAAAGGTGCAATGTTCTAGAAATCGCAGATTTCTTTACTCACTTTAGAAAGGCAAAGACGGTGAAGACTGGTGCCAGTTTAACATCATTAACGGAGAGGTGAAGAATTGTAGACGGCCACTCACATTGGCTTGTCTAGCTCCGCGCTTAGGATAATTCAAAAAGGTCTATACTAATATTAATAATGTAAACCCAGTACAGCTGCTCCCTATGAAATCTAGATGATTTAATTGGTAGTTTAATTAAATGAGGGGCGCTAGTACCAACAAGAGATACTAAATTAATTAATAGGTTAATTAATTGTATATTCTGAACTGTATAGTAGAGACTAAGAGCTTATTGAAAAAAGGTGTGCAGACACAATATAGATCTACCATGAACTAAGCTAATTAATAACTATTTAAAGTGATAATAGTGAACCACATTTGGTTACTCATACATTACAACCATTATAATGTGAATAATAAAAATTGGTTAGAGTGTGTTTATACAAACAATAATAACACCAGACACCTAGCGTGACCCAGTGAGGTATAAATTAATTATTACCCCAAAGATAATTAACACACAAAATAGAGCTGACCGAGCTCTATTTAAATTAAATAATATAAATATAACAGACCCTGTACCTTGTATCACAATGTGTACAACGAAAGTTAATGATCAAGCACTTATGCCCAATCTAATATATAAAAAGTGCAAACCAACAAATTTGGCAAATATCCCAATGTCTTGGGTACATCCAAAAAACGTGAAAAATATTAATATAAATTAGACAGTGTTAATTGATATAACGCAAAGTTCATGTAGTATATAAAAAGTGCAAGCCAACAAAATTGGCAAATAATCCCAATATCTTGGGTGCATCCAAAAAACGTGAAAAATATTAATATAAATTAGACAGTGTTAATTGATATAACGCAAAGTTCATATAGTAGTCCTTGCTGCAAAACGCCACAATCACTCCTGTAGATATAGCTTGTGCACCATCACCAGACAAATTCTCGATCCACCCAATGTGAGAACCAGCAGTATTAAATGGCCTCTTACCAAATGGAGTTGATTACTTTGTTTAGAAGCAATCAGATGCGCTTTCACAGGATTGTGCCTGTACACTGAGTGACACACCCTCACTCAAGGGCTCTCTTCCCTCTATCAGACCAGCTCAGATGGAATGGATTGGAAACATATGTGGGAATATAAAGAGAGGCGCACCTCATAGCGTAATAACGTTTTATTTAAAAAATAGCATAAAAAAACACAGCAGCCAATTGCTCACTTACATTTTCCAGTGCCTACCCGGCACTGAGGCTACTTGCGATATGTTAAAAGATTCGATGGAGCAGCGGATCCTTCCCTCCTGGCGTGCGTCTCTAGCGTGCGTTCCACTCACCAGACAGCCGGAGCCAATATCACAGGAAGTCCAGCAATAGTGCATCCAAAGATACAAAGTGATCAGGTACCGCCTACCGACGCACGTTTCGTGTTTGTCACGTCTTCAGGGTGGCGCCACCCTGAAGACGTGACAAACACGAAACGTGCGTCGGTAGGCGGTACCTGATCACTTTGTATCTTTGGATGCACTATTGCTGGACTTCCTGTGATATTGGCTCCGGCTGTCTGGTGAGTGGAACGCACGCTAGAGACGCACGCCAGGAGGGAAGGATCCGCTGCTCCATCGAATCTTTTAACATATCGCAAGTAGCCTCAGTGCCGGGTAGGCACTGGAAAATGTAAGTGAGCAATTGGCTGCTGTGTTTTTTTTATGCTATTTTTTAAATAAAACGTTATTACGCTATGAGGTGCGCCTCTCTTTATATTCCCACATATGTTTCCAATCCATTCCATCTGAGCTGGTCTGATAGAGGGAAGAGAGCCCTTGAGTGAGGATGTGTCACTCAGTGTACAGGCACAATCCTGTGAAAGCGCATTTGATTGCTTCTAAACAAAGTAATCAACTCCATTTGGTAAGAGGCCATTTAATACTGCTGGTTCTCACATTGGGTGGATCGAGAATTTGTCTGGTGATGGTGCACAAGCTATATCTACAGGAGTGATTGTGGCGTTTTGCAGCAAGGACTACTATATGAACTTTGCGTTATATCAATTAACACTGTCTAATTTATATTAATATTTTTCACGTTTTTTGGATGCACCCAAGATATTGGGATTATTTGCCAATTTTGTTGGCTTGCACTTTTTATATACTACATGAACTTTGCGTTATATCAATTAACACTGTCTAATTTATATTAATATTTTTCACGTTTTTTGGATGTACCCAAGACATTGGGATATTTGCCAAATTTGTTGGTTTGCACTTTTTATATATTAGATTGGGCATAAGTGCTTGATCATTAACTTTCGTTGTACACATTGTGATACAAGGTACAGGGTCTGTTATATTTATATTATTTAATTTAAATAGAGCTCGGTCAGCTCTATTTTGTGTGTTAATTATCTTTGGGGTAATAATTAATTTATACCTCACTGGGTCACGCTAGGTGTCTGGTGTTATTATTGTTTGTATAAACACACTCTAACCAATTTTTATTATTCACATTATAATGGTTGTAATGTATGAGTAACCAAATGTGGTTCACTATTATCACTTTAAATAGTTATTAATTAGCTTAGTTCATGGTAGATCTATATTGTGTCTGCACACCTTTTTTCAATAAGCTCTTAGTCTCTACTATACAGTTCAGAATATACAATTAATTAACCTATTAATTAATTTAGTATCTCTTGTTGGTACTAGCGCCCCTCATTTAATTAAATTAACGGAGAGGTATCTGAAATGCCCCGTACACACGATTGGACTATCCGGCGGATTTGTCTGCCGGACAGTCCGACCGTGTGTGGCTCCGGCGGACTTTTTCTTCCGGAAGTTTTGACTCAAAATTGTAATCCGGCCTTTTGAAATGAACGGGCTTGCCCCACACACGGAGTAAAGTCCGTTCATTTAGAGCGTGACTCCAGGTAGACGGGACTAGCGAAGGAAGTCAATGCCGCCGCCTCAATCGGCGAGATTGACACCTCGCTAGCCCCGGTATGGAGTTAAAGGGGAATCCCTACGCCGAAAAAAACGGCGTGGGGGTCCCCCCCAAATCCATATCAGACCCTTATCTGAGCATGCAACCCGGCTGGTCAGGGCCCCCCCACCCCAAAGCACCTTGTCCCCATGTTCATGAGGACAAGGGCCTCTTCCCGACTACCCTGGCCGTTGGTTGTCGGGGTCTGCGGGCGGGGGGCTTATCGGAATCCGGGAGCCCCCTTTAGTAAGGGGGCCCCAGATACTGGCCCCCCACCCTATGTGAATGAGTATGGGGTACGATGTACCCCTACCCATTCACCTGGTGAAAAAGGTGTAAATAAAAACGCAACACAAGTTTTTAAAATACTTTATTAGACCGCTCCGTGGGTCTTCTTCCAGCTTGGGGGACTCCTCGACTATCTTCTGCTGGCTTTTTTACTAGCGGAGGAGCCCGGCTTTCTCCTTTTGCCGCCATCTGGGGGTCTTGTTCCGACTTCGGGGGTCTTGTCCCGCTCTTCTGTTCTTCTTTCCGGGCCTCCACTTTTATTAGCGTTGGCCCGGTCTTCTGTCGCCACCTTCTGCTTCTTCTTTCTTCTCCCAATGTTGACACAACGCTGTCTCCACTTGTAATGACTGAGACATGTTGCGCGGCCACTTATATAGGGACAAGGGGCGGGGTCACCGACCCTTATGTCACAGTCCCAGCGTCCTCCCAGATTAATATCTGGTCAGTGGCCAATCCTTATGGTGGTGGTGGTGTTGTCACTAAAGTGGTGGATAAGAAAATACACAGAAGCATGGACACAAGGAATAGGAGGATTGGAGCAATTTTTGTATTAAATACATTTTTTTTCATACCAGTAGAAATTCTTGTGGACACTCATTTGTTTTGTTTAGTTTGTAGTTTCTTTTGTTTGATACTAATAGTAATACTGGGTGGATTGCAGAGAAATATTGATTTTAATAACATTAGCGTGTATAAATATATATATTTTTTTGGTGTATTCTAAATATATATTTGTTTTGTGCACCCTAAGTTATGTAATATAAGGGTTAGCGCAGTCAACACTTACCTTTTTTTTTAATTTTGCACAGGTTTTCACTATAAGTAGAACCATATTTGGCAAACTGTCTAAATCCACGTATTGATTTTGTGGTGGTAGGACTGTCCCACAAAGCTTGGTGGTTTGATTATAATATAAATTTATTTTGCGCCGGTAGACACTTATTTTTGAAGCATGCACTGTGACCCACATGCTTTGGCCAAAAAACGTAAAAAACGGAGAGCCGTAATTGCCCAAAGCCAGGGTGGCTTTGGCCAATTATGGCTCATGGGGTTTAGTACACGCCCCACACTATATAAGGCCGCCTGCGCGGCGGCCTTGTCTAGTGTGTTGCGGCGGCGGAGAGAGATACACAGAGAGACAGTGTATTTCATTTAATTTTGAAGCTGTTGCAAATACAGTGGGTGTATTGTGCCATCTGCACAGTGTACACGCCTGAAGCTACCCCAAATTCTGTTGTTCTGCTCATCCTATCCGTAGGCAGCTGTTGCAAATACAGTGGGTGTATTGTCGCATCTGCACAGTGTACACGCCTGAAGCTACCCCAAATGCTGTTGTGCTGCTCATCCTATCCGCAGGCAGCTGTTGCAAATACAGTGGGTGTATTGTGCCATCTGCACAGTGTACACGCCTGAAGCTACCCCAAATGCTGTTGTTGTGCTCATCCTATCCGTAGGCAGCTGTTGCAAATACAGTGGGTATATTGTGCCATCTGCACAGTGTACACACCTGAAGCTACCCAAAATGCTGTTATGCTCATCCTATCCGTAGGCAGCTGTTGCAAATACAGTGGGTGTATTGTGCCATCTGCACAGTGTACACACCTGAAGCTACTCCAATTTCTGATGTTCTGCTCATCCTATCCGATGGCAGCTGTAGCAATTACAGTGGGTGTATTGTGCCATCTGCACAGTGTACACACCTGAAGCTACCCCAATTGCTGTTCTGCTCATCCTATCCGTAGGCTGCTGTTGCAAATACAGTGGGGTTATTGTGCCATCTGCACAGTGTATATGCCTGAAGCTACCCCAATTGCTGTTGTTCTGCTCATCCTATCCGCAGGCAGCTGTTGCAAATACAGTGGGTGTATTGTGCCATCTGCACAGTGTACCCGCCTGAAGCTACCCCAAATGCTTTTGCTGTGCTCATCCTATCCGTAGGCAGCTGTTGCCAATACAGTGGGTGTATTGTGCCATCTGCACAGTGTACACACCTGAAGCTACCCCAAATTATGTTGTTCTGCTCATCCTATACGTAGGCAGCTGTTGCAAATACAGTGGGTTTATTGTGCCATCTGCACAGTGTACACGCCTGAAGCTACCCCACTTGCTGGTGTTCTCATAATAATAATACTACAGGCAGGCAGTTGATTCTGCTAGCTGCAGTATATCAGTATATACGTCCCAGCTTTGTGCAGCTGCATTTCCCTGCAGGCCATTAGTATGTCTGGAAGGCCAAAAGGAGAGGCAGACAGTCACGAAGCAATAAAAGAGCGCAAGCAGGCTTTGTGTTTAGAGGCAGAAGTGCTGGTCGTGGACACGGTGCATCCTCATCAGCACGTGGCCATGGGACACGCTCGTCCTTTTTATCGGCAGCTGGACGTGTTGAGCCGCAACGTGCCAAAGTACTGGCAAAGCAGCTGCCAACGCGGCCTCTTCCCTAGGCACAATGGCATCAGTCATTCCTTCCCTAGCCCCACCATGTCCTCCTGAGGAGTTCCCCGAACTGTTTGAGCACAGTCAAACACTGCAACACCTCACAGAAACTCTAGTTGGAGTGCAGGAATGAGCCCTGCTGCAAAGTATTGCATCAAAATTGGTAATTACACGCCCCTGTTAAACAAGGGCTGAAAAATTGGGCCTTGGCCACTGGTGGCGGCACCCAGAACCAAAAATGTTCTTACAAGCTATCAGCATGATCATTGAGGAGGAAGAGTATAGTCACTCAGCATAACAGGATAGTCACTCAGCATCAGCATAGGCAGTTGAAACAAAGATTGGTGATAAAGCATCAGTAGAGAGGAGAAACCTTTTCCCATATTAACTCTTACAGGAGAGAATTTCCCTTCCTAGGGGTAGATTTTCTCTCACTTCCTGTTGTCTCCTTCCGTTTGCAAGTAGGAGTCATTTGTAAGTTGAATGTTTGAAAGTAGAGGCTTGCCGTATATACTCTGCAGAAATTTGCCCCTTAGATGTTGGTGTTGCCACAACACTGTAAGCCCTCAGTTACTCTTGGTGGGCGCTGGAACGCGATTGTTGAACAGTGGTAGGAAAAATTGGGCCTTTGGTGGTGGTGCTGGTGCCACAACACTGTAAGCCCTCACAGTTAATCTTGGTGGGCGCATGAATGGGCCCTGCTGTGAATTATTAGATCAAGAATTGTAATTGCATGCCCCTATTGAACAGGGGCTTAAAAATTGGGCCTTAGGCACTGGTGCTGGTGCCACAACACTGCAACCCCTCACAGATACTGTACTTGGAGCGCAGCAATGAGCCCTGTTGCAAAGCATTGCATCAAAAATTGTAAATATACGCCCCTGTTAAACAGGGGCTGAAAAATTGGGCCTTAGCCACTGGTGGCGGCACCCAGAACCAAAAATGTTCTTCCAAGCTATCAGCAGGATCATTGAGGAGGAAGAGGATAGTCAGTTAACATAACAGGACAGTCACTCAGCATCAGCATAGGCAGTCTTGAAGGGATGTGACATTTCAAAATAAATGATTCTGTTATATCAGCTTCAGGTGCCTGGTAGCTGGTGGTGATCCAAGACTGATTCATCTTTATGAAGGTCAGTTGATCAACCGAGTCGGTGGACAGGTGCACCCTGTGATCGGTGACAGCCTCCAACAGCACTGAATGTGCGTTCCAAAAGAACGCTGGATGCAGGATAGGCCAGTAGCTCAATTGCATACTGTGCAAGCTCTGGCCAGTGATCCATCCTCAAGACCCAGTAAGCCAGAGGATTTTGGTGGGAAAGGTGTCCAAGTCTGACCTTGCCCCTAGGTATTCCTGCACCATGTAAATCAGACGCTGGCGATTGGTTGCTGGAACCGATCATACCTTGGGTCTGTGGACTAAAAAATTGTCTGAACGCATCGGTCAAGCGGCCACCTTCTCCACCGCTCCTTCTGTTACTGACCGAAGCCTCAGCAACTCGTTGTCCAGGACCAGGAGTTTGTAACCTCCCAGTCTCTGGGAACGCGTTGCACAGACCTTTCTGCAAGGCCTCCCGGAGATGTCTCATCCTCTGTTCCCCCTTCCGCAACCTTACCCTTTTACCGTGGATCAAGGAGAGTGGCCAGCCAGTACTGGTCCCTCTCCTTGATCCGAAGAATATGAGGATCTTTCCGCAGGCTTTGCAGGATCAGGATCAGGGAGGCCATGCAGCATAGGTTAGCTGAGGCATTTGGTCCGGAGTCCTCTGGGTCACTAAGGACGACATGATCCGCAGCCACCTCATCCCAGCCACGTACAAGTCCACCTGTTTCTTGGGACTGTAAATCATCCCTAAAAGACTGCTGCTGCTGAGTGCATCTTACGGTGTGATGTGTGGGACAGAAGGAATACTGTCTGGATAAAAGGGGCCTTGAGAGGCAAGGAAGTCCTCCTCTTCCTGCTTCTGTTCTTCCTCAAGTGCCCTGTCCATTATTCCACGCAGCGTATGCTCCAACAGGTGGACAAGAGGTACAGTGTCACTGATGCATGCACTGTCACTGCTCACCATCCTCGTGGCCTCCTCAAATGGTGATAGGACAGTGCATGCAACCCTGATCATGCCCCACTGGCGTGGTAAAAAAGAAAAACGAGCTCCCCTGACCCTGTCCTGGTGCCGTTGTCGCACAGGTACTCATTGATGGCCCTTTTGCGTGTGCAGCCGCTGCAGCATGGCCAACGTTGAGTTCCACCTGGTGGGAATGTCACATATAAGGTGGTTCTTGGGCAGGTTCAACTCCTTTTGCAGCTCAGCCAGCTGAGCACTGCCATTATATGATCGGAGGAAATGCACACAGACTTTCCTGGCCTGCCTCAGGACATCCTGTAAGACAGGGTACCTTCCCAAGAACCGCTGCACCACCAGGTTAAGGACGTGAGCGACACAGGGCACATGGGTCAGTTGTCCCTGTCGCAGGGTGGAGAGGAGGTTGGTGCCATTGTCGCAAACCACCATTCCTGGCTTAAGCTGGCGTGGTGTCAACCACCTCTCGGCCTGCCCCTGCAGAGCTGACAGAACCTCTGCCCCAGTGTGGCCCCTGTCCCCCAAACACACCAGTGCAAGCACGGCATGGCATCTTTTTGCCTACGTACTTGCGTAGCCCTTTGAACGCCTGCGGAGCACCGCTGGTTCCGAGGACAAAGCACAGGAAGAGGCCATGGAGGAAGAAGAAGATGAGGGGGTGGAGGAGAGGTGTGTCACAACCAGTAGTAGCATTTTGGAGGCGTGGTGACGGAACAACCTCCAACACTACTGCACCTTGTCCTGCATCCTTCCCAGCTGCCAAAAGAGTGACCCAATGGGCCGTGAAAGATAGGTAACGTCCCAGTCCATGCCTGCTGGACCATGAGTCAGCGGTAATATGCACCTTACCGCTGACCGCCCTGTCCAGCGTGGCATGGACATTGCCTCCCACATGCCGGTAGATATCCGGAATCGCCTTCCCTGAGAAAAAGTGGCGTTTGGGAACCTGCCACTGAGGAACCGCACATTCCACAAACTCAGGGGAGGGGGCAGATTCTACCAACTGAAAAGGCAGCAGTTGAAGTGCTAGCAATTTAGCCAAGCTAGCATTTAACTGCTGGGCATGTGGGTGGCTGGGTGCAGGTTTCAGAGAGGACTGAAGGTATAGTGGGGTTGGAGATCCCAGCTGATGAGGAGCAAGGAGAGGTCTGTCTTGTTCTTTGGTGTGGGTCTTTTAGGTGTGCTTGCCAACGGACTGCATGGCAGGTCGACATATGTCTGGTCAAGCACGTGGTGCCCAAGCGGCTGATGTTTTGGCCACGCGAGATATGCTTTAGACATATGTTGCAAATGGCAACGGTGCGATCTGCTGCACACGTCTGAAAAAAGGCCCACACCAAAGAACTTTTGTAATAACGCGCAGAGACAACACATGCAGAGCTCTGCGGTGTTATGCAGTCGGTGTGCTGCCCTTAAGCTGGCCTTATATAGTGTGGCGTGTACTAAACCCCCTGAGCCATAACTAGACACAGGGCAAGCAGGCTCTGTGTCTAGAGGCAACAGTGCTGCTGGTCGTGGACACCGTGCATCTTCATCAGCACGTGGCCATGGGAAACGCTTATCCTTCTTTTCCAATTACGGCTCTCCGTTTTTTTCTGCGCTGTGATTGGCCAAAGGATGCGGGTCATAGTGCATGCTTGGCCAATCATCAGCCAGCAATGCACTGCGATGCCGCAGTGAATTATGGGCTGTGACGCGCCACACAAATTTAGCGTGAACGACTCATAATGTTCGCAATTCGGCTAACGATTGAACAGCCGATGTTCGAGTCGAACATGGGTTCGACTCGAACACGAAGCTCATCCCTAGCAAAAACCATACAGTGGTCTAATAGGACAGGTTCCATTTAGAACAGGCCTCACCATGGTCGACCAAAGAAGTTGAGTGCACGCGCTCAACGTCATATCCAGAGGTTGTCTTTGGGAAATAGACGTATGAGTGCTGCCAGCATTGCTACAGAAGTTGAAGGGGTGGGGGGTCAGCCTGTCAGTGCTCCGCCCAAACTCCACACACTGGATCAAATTGGTCTGCATGGCTGTCGTCCCAGATGGCAGCCTCTTCTAAAGATGATGCACAAAAAAGCCCTCAAACGGTTGCTGAAGACAAGCAGACTAAGGATATGGATTACTGGAACCATGTCCTGTGGTCTGATGAGACCAAGATAAATTTATTTGGTTGAGATGGTGTCAAGCGTGTGTGGCGGCAACCATGTGAGGAGTACAAAAACAAGTGTGTCTTGCCTACAGTCAAGCATGGTGGTGGGAGTGTCATGGTCTGGTGCTGCATGAGTGCTGCTCGCACTGGGGAACTACCGTTCACTGAGGGAACCATGAATGCCAACATGTACTGTGACATACTGAAGCAGAGCATAGTTACATAGTTACATAGTTAGCTAGGCCGAAAAAAGACACAAGTCCATCCAGTTCAACCATAAAAAAAAAGAAATAATAAATAAAAATAAAATATATCGTACAATCCAATAAACCCCATTCTATACCCACAGTTGATCCAGAGGAAGGCAAAAAAAAACCCCCAAAAGAGCATGCTCCAATCTGCTACAGCAGGGGAAAAAAAATCCCTTCCTGATCCCCCTAGAGGCAATCGGATTTTCCCTGGATCAACTTTACCTATAAATGTCAGTACCCAGTTATATTATGTACATTTAGGAAAGTATCCAGGCCTTTCTTAAAGCAATCTACTGAGTTAGCCAGAACCACCTCTGGAGGGAGTCTATTCCATATTTTCACAGCTCTTACTGTGAAGAAACCTTTCCGTATTTGGAGATGAAATCTCTTTTCCTCTAGACGTAAGGAGTGCCCCCTTGTCCTCTGTGTTGACCGCAAAGTGAATAACTCAACACCAAGTTCACTATATGGACCCCTTATATATTTGTACATGTTGATCATATCCCCCCGTATTCTCCTCTTCTCAAGAGTGAATAAATTCAGTTCCTCTAATCTTTCCTCATAGCTGAGCTCCTCCATGCCTCTTATCAGTTTGGTTGCCCTTCTCTGCACTTTTTCCAGTTCCCCGATATCCTTTTTGAGAACTGGTGCCCAAAACTGAACTGCATATTCCAGATGAGGTCTTACTAATGATTTGAACAGGGGCAAAATTATATCTCTCTCTCTGGAGTCCATACCTCTCTTAATACAAGAAAGAACTTTGCTTGCTTTGGAAACCGCAGCTTGACATTGCATGCTATTATTGAGCTTATGATCTACCAAAACCCCCAGATCCTTCTCCACGACAGATTCCCCCAGTTGTACTCCCCCTAGCATGTATGATGCATTCATATTCTTAGCCCCCAAGTGCATAACTTTACACTTATCAACGTTAAACCTCATCTGCCACATAGTCGCCCAATTAGACAGAGCATTGATGTCAGCTTGTAAATTGGAGACATCCTGTAAGGACGTTATTCCACTGCATAGCTTGGTGTCATCTGCAAAGACAGAAATGTTACTTTTGATCCCAGACCCAATATCATTTATAAAGATATTAAAAAGTAAGGGTCCCAGCACTGAACCTTGGGGTACACCACTGATAACCCTAGACCATTCAGAGTAAGAATCATTAACCACGACTCTCTGAATTCTGTCTTTTAGCCAGTTTTCTATCCATTTACAAACCGATATTTCCAAGCCTGTAGACCTTACCTTACACATGAGCCGCGTGTGGGGAACTGTATCGAACGCTTTTGCAAAATCCAAGTATACCACGTCCACAGCCACGCCTCTGTCCAAGGTTTTACTTACCTCTTCATAAAAAGAAATCAGGTTTGTCTGACAACTTCTGTCTTTCATGAACCCATGCTGTCTGTTGCTTAAAATGTTTTTTTCCAGCAAGAACTCGTCTATGTGGTCTTTTAATAATCTCTCCAGTATCTTCCCAACTATAGAAGTTAAACTAACAGGTCTATAGTTACTTGGTAAAGACTTTGTTCCCTTTTTAAATATAGGCACCACGTTCGCCCTGCGCCAATCCAGTGGTACTCTTCCCGTCATTAATGAGTCCCTAAAAATTAAATGCAATGGCTTTGAAATTGCAGAGCTCAATTCTTTTAAGATCCGTGGGTGGATGCCATCTGGTCCAGGTGCTTTATCCACCTTTATTCTGTCTAAATATTTCTAGACCATATCACTTTTGAGCCATTGTGGATCATTCGGGGCTGTGTAAATACCACCCCCATTATGGACATGAGCTCCCCCATGCTCCTTTGTATACACAGAGCTGAAGAAAGTATTTAATAAATCAGCCTTCTCTTTGTCCCCTGTCACCCACTCTAGATTATTTTGTAAAGGGCCTACATGCTCAGATCTGACTTTTTTACTATTAATATATTTGAAGAATTTTTGGGGGTTTGTCCTACTATCTTTTGCAATCTGACGTTCGTTTTGAATTTTTGCATCCTTGATTTCCTTTTTACATATTCTGTTAAATTCTTTGTAACATTTAAACAACACTAGTGTTCCTTCACTTTTATATTTTTTAAAAGCTCTTTTCTTATTGTTCATAGCTTTTTTAACTTTGACCGTGAGCCACATGGGTTTTATTTTAAGCCTTTTAAACTTATTGCCCATGGGAATCCCAGTCACCGAAGGAAGCATGATCCCTTCCTTCGGTGACTGGGCCACAGGGCAGTATTCCAACATAACGATCCCAAACACACCTCCAAGATGACCACTGCCTTGCTAAAGAAGCTGAGGGTAAAGATGATGGACTGGCCAACCATGTCTCCAGACCTAAACCTGATTGAGCATCTGTGGGGCATCCTCAAACGGAAGGTGGAGGAGTGCAAGGTCTCTAACATCTACCAGCTCCATGATCTTGTCATTGAGGAGTGAAAGAGGACTCCAGTGGGAACCTGTGAGGCTCTGGTGAACTCCATGCCCAAGAAGGTTAAGCTAGGAATAAGCACTGATTTTGGTGCGAAACGCGTCAGCTATTTTTGTGCCTTCCCTCATTACCGTGGATTGTTTTTGCTTTGATGTGATCTTTTTGTGTGAATAAAAGCACAGGATTTTAAGTTTTTTTCCCAGCGTGCGGCTGTCCAGAGTTCTTTACATTGTTGTATATTCCCAAGAAGGTTAAGGCAGTGCTGGTGGCCACAAAAAATATTGACACTTTGGGCTCAATTTAGAAATTTTCACTTAGGGGTGTACTCACTTTTGTTGCTAGTGGTTTAGCCATTAATGGCTGTGTATTGAGTTATTTTGAGGGGACAGCAAATATACACTGTTATGCAAGCTGTACACTCACTACTTTACATTGTAGCAAAGTGTAATTTCATTCAAGCCCTTTATCCTAATGAGAGACCAGAAAAAATAAGAAATAGTTAAGGGACCCCTTGTAATAATAAATAGCACTATCCACCGTGCACCGCCTGTAGTAATCTTCATCGGCACAGTTGGAGCTCTTTAAGTTGTATCCAAGAGAAAGCACCGTGAGGTTGAGTAAACAGGACAGCTTAGACTGGCTAGTGGTATTTCCTGGAGTTATTCAGGGTACAGGTGTCTATGTATAGTATCCTATGTAATGCAGTAAAGTGATCCTATGGAAGAGATGATTGTACACAGTGTGCGATGCATGGTAGGCCGCAGCCCTTTTCGCACAGCAGCAGGGGGATGTTCACTCACTCAGTCCCAGGAAGAAGAGAGCCCAGGCCACATCTGCTAGCCCTTTCTATCGTCTCTCCCAGAAGTCTGTTGGCGCTGTCCAGGGACCTCTGGGATGTGTAGTCCTAGGAAAGTTCCACAACTCCAGAATGTCTGCAAAGAAGACTACTAGTTCCACAATCCTCTCTGCTTGGCTCAGACATATGATGTCCGTCACTAGAGCCCAGCACTAGAGGGCCATAGGAACAATTGAAGAATGCCAGGGGGTTATCTGCATGATCAGGTAACTGTAGCCCACTGTCAGCTACATAACCCATAGCAACTGATATGAAGAGGATGGGTTGCTATTGATTTCAGCAGTTTGTACAACGTTAATAAATAAAGCTGGAAAGGTAACCACCTGAGGATTTAAACTGATGACCATTTTGACCTAGTCTAGTCTCCCACTTCGCCTCCTGTTAGATGCACTTTCAAGACTTCATCTCAACTGCTGCCTACAAACAAAGTGCGGTAATCCCCAGCAACCAAGTACTTAGTCTGAAAGCCAATTGGTTGCTATGAGTTTCTGCAACTTTAATAAATAAAATCAAGCAGGTAATCACCTCAGGATTGAAACTCACAAACATTGCATTTATGTAACCACTGCCATACACACAACGCCACCAGCAAAGAGGATATGAGTGTTTAAACACTTGCCGGCCGGGCCATAGCCGAAAGACGGCTACAGCGCGGTCGGGTTTTTCTGGGAGGGCGTCCATGAACGTCCTCCTAGAATCCTGCTCTTGCACGCCCCCTGGAGCACGCTCCCGGAAATATCCGCTGGTAGCGGCCGTTTATCACGTGACCGCTCCGTCAAATGATGGAGCGATCACTTGTAAACAAACCGGCGTCATGTCATGACGCCGGTTCCTCCCCTCTCTGTACCACTCGGTACAGTGCGAGGGGAGAGGGGGAGAGATTGCAGCAGCACTGTGGGCTGGATGTGTAGTGCCCACAGCGCTGCTCTGTGATAATACTCTGCAGTACTCTGCCCATAATCTGCAATACTGTGCAATACTCTAAAACACTGTGCAATGCTCTGCCAATAATCTGCAACACTGTGCAATGCTCTGCCAATACTCTGCAACACTGTGCAATACTCTGCCAATACTGTAAAATACTCTGCCAATACTGTGAAATACTCTGCAATAAATTTTAACAGAAACAAAGAATTATTTTTTTTTTACCGAATTTTCAGTATTTTGATTTATAGCGCAAAAAATAAAAAACCCAGTGGTGATTAAATACCACCAAAAGAAAGCTCTATTTGTGTGAAAGAAATGACAAAAATGTCATATGGGTACAGTGTTGCATGACTGAGTAATTGTCATTCAAAGTGTGAGAGCACCAAAAGCTGAAAATTGGTCTGGTTAGGAAGGGGGTTTAAGTGCACAGTGGTTAAACCAGTAGTTGTAATATCATTACATATTATCATATTAGTGGTTTCATATCTAAAAACTTTACTGAATTGCTATCCCCAGCCAGTCTCCTACTTGGTTTACTAAGGGATCTTCTAATCTGATAAAAATGTAGTTTTATCAGGCCATTCTCTGGAACCACAGAGCACAATCTCAACTGCTGCCTAAATGTTCAATAAAGAAGTCTGAAAAGGTGGTTATCCGATGATTCAAACTCACAACCCTTTGGTGGTGACAACACCAGCATACTCCCAATGCCATGGCCTCAGACAGTAGGTGAGCTTCTCGTGAGCAAGCTAGACTAGTCTCTCACATAACCTACTAAAAGATCTTTGTATCTGGTAAAAAGCTCCTTTCAAGGGTCAGTTCCCTTGGACCATAGGACATTGTCCCAACTGATGCCATTATTTTCAAGATCTTTCACCACGCATAATCTTCATCGCTACTGCATCAACAGTCTCTGACACTGACCTGGTTTACTAAGGGATCTTCTCATAGTTACATAGTTACATAGTTAGGTTGAAAAAAGACCATCCAGTTCAACCACAAATAAAAAAAATATATATATATATATATCATACAATCCCATATACCCCATTCTATACCCACAGTTGATCCAGAGGAAGGCAAAAAAAAAACAGCAGCGCATGCTCCAATTTGCTAAATCTGGTAAAAATGTTGTTTCAACAGTCCATTCTCTTGAACCACAGGGCACAGTCTCAAATGCTGTCTAAATCTTCGGTAAAGATATCGTAAAATGTGGTTGTGAGGATTTGAACTCGCAACCTTTTGCTTTCAATAACACCAGCATACGCTCAATGCCACAGCCTCAGATGGTAAATGAGCTTGTTGTGACCAAACTAGATTCCTCCAGAGTCTGGACTGGCTGAGTGACATCAGCCGACAGTGGGATTTAGCCTGCTTTTGACTAAATACGCAAAAAGAAGTGCACTCCTGTGACTCACAGGAGAAGTAGGACCAAAAGAGCTTTGGCCCTACTTCTCCTTTAACACACTTCATGTTCTAGGACAGTGGTCTCTAAACTGCAGCCCTTTACTTGCTTTTTTCTGGCCCTTGGGGCATTATAACGTCCTCTGATACCAAAAATAGGGCATAATCCCCCCCCCACTGACACCAATGAGGGGGGCACAATTCCTTCCACTGACACCAACAATGGGTGGGGCGCAATGACATTAATAATGGGGCACAATTCCTCCCAATGACATTAATGATGAGGCAGAATACCTCCCATTTACGCCAAGAATAGGGTGCAATTACTCCCAGTCAAACCAACAATGGGGCATTATTTTTCCCACTAACGACAGGACCTTTACTACTCCCACTGGCCACAGTCCAGGCCACTGTAAAATCTGATAGACTATAAACGGGTCCTTTGTTTAGAAAGTTTGGAGACCCCTGGTTTAGATCAAAGCATATTCATGTGTTTGAATGGCCCAGTCAAAATCCAGACCTAAATCCAAATGAGAATCTGTGGCAAGACTTGAAAATTGCTGTTCACAGATGCTTTCCATCCAATCTGACAGAGCTTGAGCTATTTTGCATAGAAGAATGGGCAAAAAAATCACACTCTATTGACTCAGGGGGGCTGAATACAAATGCACGCCACACTTTTTCAGATATTTATTTGTAAAAAAATTAAAAAAACGATTCATAATTTTCCTTCCACTTCACAATTATCTGCCACTTTGTGTTAGTCTATCAAATAAACTCCCAATAAAATACATTTAAGTTTTTGGTTGTAACATGACAAGATGTGGAAAATGTCAAGGGGGGTGAATACTTTTGCAAAGCACTGTACACACTGTCACATGAAAGGTCTTCTGCCGTCTATTCCCTTCTCCCAACCTGCCCAAGTAGGTGACATCATTCAGACGCTGGGTGATGGTGTACGGGCCTTCCCATGCTGCTTGAAGCAGAACATACACCTGCTGACCAACGTTATATGTTCGCTCCCTAGCATTACGGTCATACAAACGTTTCTGCCTGGTCTGGCCCTTTGCCATGTTTTTCCATACAATTCCCACCAGTGCCTCCATTTTGTCTCTGAATTTTAGGATGTAATCCACAACAGAGACTTCCTAAGCATCGTACACAAGATCGAATTGTTGGCCAACAAAACTGTGGACTTTTGTCCAAAGGGTGTATACGAACGTAGTGATGTACTACATTGTTTTTCAGCTCTTTAGCGCCACCCTTTGGGCTCCTTCTGCTAATTTTGTGTTAGTAGAAGTTTGGTGAGTGTTGATTCGCACTTTTCATTTCACACTTTTCATTTTGCGCTTTTCAGTTCGTTTCTGAAGGCCGTTCGTCAACCAGCCATGTTGTGGAATCGGAGGGGATAATTTGTTTTTATTATTGGCCTTGGAGTTATTGCTTTGACATAATTTTTTTGTTTGAATAATGATTTGATTTGGTATATTTTCTATATTTTTGGATGCATAGAATGCACTTTTTGGTTAAGTTCTACTAGCAGATAGCATGTCTATCTTTTTTTAATGCACAATAAAAAAAATTGTGGAGACTAATACTTAGCTATGTGTTTTACTTCAAATGACAGTTTGGGAGTAGGCAGTTACATTTAAAAAAAATACAATGTAAAATTGACAAGGGACACCAACATAGTTGTATCTTTGATCTTAAAAACTACGAGATAATGGTGTTGTGGTAACTTGCCCAAATAAAAAAAAAAAAAGCATAATAATATTATTCTTGGTATCACTAGAAAAAAAAATGCCATCAGTATCACCAGCAAAGCAGCTTCATTATTATCCCATTAAAGAAAAAGAGAATAGTGCGCTGCATTTCGAGATTTCATAATTTGCTACGTCATGAATGTTAATTTCCATTACGAGCGCTAGTTTACAAGACCGACCGCTTCTGGCTCGTCCTTGCTTCAGGGCATGCGTGTTTGTACTTTGGACTTTTGTACACACGCTCGGAAAATCGGACAACAGACATTTGTCCGCGGAAAATTTTAAAACCTGCGATCCAACATTTGTCCGTGGAAAATCCGACAACAATTGTCCAATGGAGCATACACATGGTCGGATTTTCCGCCAACAGCCTGTCGTCACACATTTCCCGTCAGAAAATCCGATTGTGTGTACGAGGCTTTAGTCAGCAATTTTTCCCTCCAAGGTCTCATGGATTAGGTCCAGGGGCCCTCTTACCCTCCATCCATACAGAAGTTCAAAAGGCCTGTGGACTCCTGGGGCACCTCTCTGTAAGCAAACAGCAGATGAGGCATATAGCAGATATTGTTTCCAGTCTTTGCCCTGGGATTCCACAAAGGTGCGCAACATTTGTTTCAAGGTGCCATGTTCGCACAGCCATTCATTTATGGATGACAAGGACTGGCCATTATATGCGTCATCTGTACAATAAGTACAGACTCCCCCTCAGTACAGATCCCCCCGCTAAGTACAGAGTTACTCAGGCGGTCTCAGTTCCTCTCGGCTCGGGCGGGCTCGGCTGTGCTCGGGTGGGGGGCAGTCTCAGCTCCCCTTGGCTCGGGCAGGCTCGACTGTGCTCGGGCAGAGGGGGGCGGTCTCAGCTCGGGCCAGGTTCGGCTGTGTTTGGCGTAGGGGTGGAGGCAGATGGCAGATGGAGCTGGAGGCACAGCGAGCACCAGTGCTAGCGGGGTTTGCTCGCTCTGTCAATATCATTCTGGGACACTGTATTGTCAAGGAATGAAGGTGCTCGGGACCCGGGACAGACCTGCTAGTTGCGGGAATGTCCCGGGCAATCCGGGACACGTGAGCACCCAGTAGGCCAATAAAAGTTATGTATCCACTGCCCCCGAGTCTTAGTGATTCCCAAGTGCCCTGCTAGAGGAATCTCATGAGCCACTTTTAGCAGCTGTCCCCTGAATTGACTGGGCACAACAAGCTGCCTCCTGCCTATGTCATTCCCCCCTGCAAGAAAACTCTCCCTGTACATTCTTCCTTTGTCCCAGTAGACCATTTGTTTGTCATTCTCTGCAGGGGGTGATCAGCTAGACTCCTGAGTTTCTCTAGGGTTTGGTCTGTTTGCAGTGGTGTCTCAAAGGTGGCACAACAAGTCCCAGCAAGAAGTCCTGTGGCAAACAAAGACAGCTGCTGAGGCTCAACAGAGGTGGAGTCCACTGGGTCAGAACAAGGAGAGGGCCCAGAGACCTCCTCCTGCTGATCTGTGGCCAGGGCCTGCGCCTCAGCTGCCTTTGCAGCACTGCGAGTGACCACCAATATTGGCAATGCATTATCATCATCATCACATTTAACATTTACAGTTGTAGCATTCTTGAAACATACATTTGTTAACTTCACAGGCAAGGGGGTTTCCTTGGAAGAAGGACCTGGTACTTCCATTCCACCCTCCCCAGGTTTCCCAGATATTAAACCCGCATCTGTACACAGTACCTTGAGGGGTCCAGAGGGTTCTGTGGGGTGTCATCAGCAGGGGCATAATAAGAGACAAGGGTCCCTAAATCGGCACCCAATAACACAGCAGTGGGAATCTCCTCAGATAATCCCACTTCTTGCACCCCAATCACTGAACACATATGCACGGGGTATGCAGGCACGGGTCCCCCCAAATCCGGTGCGGTAAGAACCTTGTCTGGGATGATGTCTGTTTCTTCTATCACTTCTGGTCTGACCAATGTGACTTCAGCTCTGGTGTCATGAAAACCAGTTACAGTCTGGCTGCCGATGACGAATGGCTGCAAGTTGGCGTTGGTTTCTTGAGGTTTCCCACAGACGAACAGTACAGCGGAAGGGTTGCTGGTCGCTGGGCCAGATGATGTGGTCTTCTTCTGCTCAGGGCACTGTGTTCTGAGATGGCTGAGTTTTACACAGGTGTACCATCTGTGGTTGTCTGTCAGGAATGGCTTGGCACCCAGGAACTGCAGGAGCCAGCCACTGAGGAAATTGGGTTGCAGGCAGAGGAGGGGTTGCCATGGGTGATTTCCCTCCTTTCCAGCCATTCGGAGGAGCCTTGCGATGGTCAGATACCCTGGTGTTGATATAGGTATCTGCCAATTCTGCTGCTGCTTTGGCAGAGGTGGGCTTCTGCTCCAGCACAAACTGTCTGACGTCTGTAGGACAGATGTGCAAAAATTGATCTTCAGTCATGAGATCTTCCAGGGACTCAAAAGAAGCAGCTTTCAAGTCTTTAGTCCACTGCTGGAATGTGGTGCCTAAGTGACTTACCACATCCATATATGAGTCTCCAGGCCCCTTTTGCAAGGACCTAAAACGCTTCCGGTACACTTCCGGGGTTAACTGATACTTTTGGATGATCGCGGCCTTTATAGCGTCATAATCGTCATCCTGCTCCGCTGGCAATTCGACATAAGCATCCAGGGCCTTGCCTCGCAGAACTGGCGTCAGTTACCAGGCCCATTGTGCCGGGGGCAGATGGTACCGACGGCAAGTCTTTTCAAATGACTGTAGATACACGTCACTGTTCTTTTCCAATTTGTCTGCCTAGCTCACCGGCAAAGAGGCATCTCTGTGCTCTAGGGATCCAAGGTTCTGATTCTGTCGCCGCTGCTGAAGCCTAGCCATCTCCAGTTAGTGCTGATGATCAGCCTCCCTCTGCAGTCTCTCTCTCAGCCTGGCGCTAGAGAAACTGCAGGTACACCAAAGGATCCGTCTCCCTGATGCGTTGTAGCGTTTCCTGCATTTGAGGAGAGTCTATGATGGTTGCAGGCAATCTGGGGCTGGCCTGCTAATGCTGGGGCTTGGAGGTGACATTCAGTGATACTGCTTGCCCATCCTGTGAGGCTGTCTCTGAACCACTGGGCTCTGAAGTAGCGGGAACCCCTTCCGAGTTCTGTTCTGCCTGAATATCATACTCCTGCAGGGCATGAATCATGCCTTCATGATTTTTGCCACCGACACCAATTCCTCTTAATGCACACTCAGCAGTCAGGTCATTTTTGCTCATCTTTCCAGGCATGTTTGCAAGCAGAAAAAATAGAACAGAAAGCAGAGATAACAATGAGCTGTAGGAAGTAGCTGTGGCTGTATGTCTCTTTAAAAAAAATAAAAAATATGCACTGGCTTGTCTCTAAGGACTGTTTCCCCAAAGGTTACAATCCTTCAGTGCAGAGCTAATTTCTAACAATGCACTGAATGCTCTAATGCAAAGCGATCCCACCGCTGCCACCAATATGTGACGAACGCGGGTATCAGATCCCTGCCCTCCTCACTAACTCGTGACAAAGGACTGGCCAATCTCACACCTTGCTGTCACTTATGTAACAATGCTACTCTCAGCTGCACGCGGCACAAAGATTTTCCTGCTTCCGGGACCACAATCTAGGTACTAGCAGCCTGAGAGCGATTGTCACTGGGCTACGTTAAACAATTAACCCTTTAGCTACCACCACCCCCAGGATGACCTACTAATTTTAGCAATACCAATTATGATCTTAGAATAATCGTCTGTAACACACACTGTCACCAGACAGGTATGTTCATAGGATTTGTCCTATACAGTAGCACTCTTCAAGAGACAGGTTATTTTCTAGCTTGCATTAAGAGCTTAAGGGACAAGGTTAACACTTTTCAAAATAAGGTCCAAATTAGTGCAAATAAAAAGTTTACAGAAAAAAGGTGTTTCATAGAAATAAAGACATAATGCAGCAACGGAGAAATAAGGTAGAATTGAGGAGAAAGAATACTTGCAATCAATGACAGTTTTATTAGGGTTTCCAGCCTTAGATTGTGGATTGGGTAATTGAAAAGTCTGTGTCTGATTATTGGATTGATAAGTTCCTGGCCTCAGTCAACAGTTTGTGTATTGGATAACTTAAAGGAAATAGTGGGGGCAAGTCAGCTGTGGTGTGCCCTTCACTTGACATGGCTGGGATGAGCTGCACAATGACAAAATGGCTACTAACCACACAGCTATGCATTGGCCTAGTACGCATGACCATTACACTGTTTTATTTTTTATTTTTTGCGATATAAAGAAAAAAAAAAAAAAAAAAAACAATATCTTCTACTTTGTCCTGGTACCAATTCTGTTTAATTTTTTCATAAACAATATAGAAGTTGGTATTAGTAGCTCAATCTCAGTGTTTGCTGATGACAGAAAAATAAGCAGGGCAATAACTTCACAGCAGGCTATAGAAACTTTAAAAGAAGAGCTCAATAAATTAATGGGGTGGGCAACCCCATGGCAAATGAGATTTAATGTTGAAAAATGTAATGCACTTGGGGGCTAAAAATGCTAGTTACTTTTTAGAGGGAGAACCTCTGGGGGAATCCAGGATGGAAAATAATCTTGGGCTTCACAGCTGGGCACCCACTGCGCATGCACGAGCTGCGCGCCGTGACTGACCGGGCAATCATCTGGGACTTGTGACGTGTCCCAGATGATTACCGAGAGGAAAGAGGTGACCCGCTGCCACGGTGCGCCGGGTGGAAGTGGGAGCTGGGACCCCAAATGTGGCATGTCAGGGGGGTCACCACCCTTAAAGCGGAAGTTCCATTTTTGGGTGGAACTTCGCTTTAACATTACTTTTACCTCCTGCTGTCCTTTCCGGGTAAAGTATATTTCATGGTGATTTCCCTTTAATCAACCCTCAAGTATGAGGACATCATACCTAATATTTATACATCCAGAATTGGTACTGCACTTCTGATATTCAGTGTAGTTCCTAACTGGGATCTTTTGAAAAATACTGTAGGTCACACTCTAATCGCTTACATTTGCCAAAATATATATTCATTTAGAACTCAAAACTATTTCTAGCACTGTAATCCAACACAAGCTAAAATGATAGAGAACTGTCTAATTTTGCACAATAACTATTTTCCACTAAATTAAAGACATAAAAATCGTTAACTATAACCAATATGTAGCAGCAGTAGATAAGGTGTATGTAGATAATGACCTCATGCACACTGCAGCTGTCCAACAATTTTGTTTAGCCTATGTGTCTATGCACACAGACATTTACTTACCATCATAAAAGAGATAGTGATGCATATATTGATTGTATTAGGTATACTAAAGGAAATATGTGTATCTTATCGCCATGAGGAAAGTATACAAATGGAGACATATTATCAATATAAGCGATGATTTATTATTTTTCTTTTATAACTGGAAATTGTAGGGGAATTTGTGCACATTTTGATGTAAATGAATGTATAACTTTATTCCTCACCTTTGCTCTAGGTCTAGTATGATTTGCCCCAGGATCACTTACTAGCATTTAGTTTTCATAGGTACCATCATCAGGTGTGTCATATGGGCATTGCAGCATCATATGCAGGCCGAGGAGAATGTGCTGTGGGGGACACCATTATCTGGCCCACAGTCCTAGAACAGCCGTGTGATTAAAGGAGCCGGCTCATGCCCAAGGACTACAACATTACCAGTGGATGATTATTAATACATTGATATGTCCCTGGATGAAAGACATTGGAGTACAGCAATTCAATGTGTTACTAGACTCTAATGCCTTGTACACACGGTCGGACATTCCAACCACAAAATCCGTCTGATTTTTTCCAACGGATTTTGGCCGAAACTTGTCTTGCATACACACGGTCGCACAAAGTTGTCGGAAAATCCAATCGTTCCGAACAAGGTGACGTACAAAACGTACAACGGGACTACGAAGAGGCCAATAGCTTTTGTCCACAAATTTATTCTGAGCATGAGTGGCACTTTGTGTGTCGGAATTTCTATACACACGATCGGAAAAAGTCTGATCGGATTTTGTTGTTGGAAAATTTTAGGTCCTGCTCTCAAACTTTTCCGTCGGAAATTCTGACGGAAAAAGTCCGCTAGAGCCCACACACGATCGGATTTTCCAACAACATAATCCGATCGGACTTTACCCATCGGAATTTGACCGTGTGTACGGGGCATACAAGATACATTTTTGACTTCATTCACAAACTTGTCATTATAAAAAGGTATGTTTGAGTGACTGCGGTTCATCTATGTCAGGGGTAAGCAACCTTAAAGAGGTGGAGATCTACTTGAACAACATGGGAGAAGTTAAAGATCATCATGCACCGTGTCGCCTCCTCACACCTGATTTAAACCTCTAATTGCCGTATAGGGATGAGCTTTGAGTTCGAGTCGAACTCATGCTCGACACGAACATTGCCTGTTCAGCGAACAGCGAACAATTTGGGGTGTTCGCGGCAAATTCGAAAAGCCGCAAGCATCCTGTAAAAGTCTATGGGAGAAATCTCAAGTGCTAAATTTAAAAGCCTATATGCAAGTTATTGTCATAAATAGTGTTTGGGAACCTGGGTCCTGCCCCAGGGGACATGTATCAATGCAATATTTTTTTTTAAAAATGCCTGTTTTTTCAGGAGCAGTGATTTTAATAATGCTTAAAGTGAAACATTAAAAGTGTAATATTCCTTTAAATTTCGTACCTGGGGGTTTGTATAGTATGCCTGTGAAGGGGCGAATGTTTCCCGTGCTTACAACTGTCCCTGCACAAAGTTTAATTTTTGCAGGAAAAAAAGCTATTTAAAATCACTTGCAGCTAATTGCCAGCTCCCGTAATACAGAGAACCGTCATTCATTGAAAGTCAATGATTAAAAAAAAAAAAAAAAAAGCGCGTGGGGGGTCCCCCCAAATTCAATTACCAGGCCCTTCAGGTCTGCTATGGATATTAAGGGGAAACCCTGCTTCAAATTTAAAAAAAATGACGTGGGGGTCCCCTAAATATCCAGACCCTTCAGGTCTGGGATGGATTTTAAGGGGAACCCCGGCCAAAAAAAATGGCGTGGGGTCCCCCGCAAAATCCACACCAGACCCTTATCCGAGCACGCAACCTGGCATGCCGCAGGATAAGAGGGGGGGGGGGGGGACGAGAGCGGCCATAGGTCTCTGTGCTGCCTCTCTAATTAATGCCCTCTTTGCCCAGTCGGTGAGTTTGTGTGCGGCCGTCTCTTGGCAGGTTTGCTGGTATGCCATGTTCTTTCCATTTGGTTATGATAGATTTGATGGTGCTCCTAGGGATCATCAAAAGATTTGGATATTTTTTAATAACCTAGCCCTGACTTGTACTTCTCAACATTGTCACTTACTTGTTTGAATAGTTCCTTGGTCTTCATGGCAGTGTTTGGTTAGGCCCCTTTCACACTGGGGCGGTGACGGTAAAGCAGCGCTATATTTAGCGCTGCTTTACCGTTGTTTTCACCACGGTTTTCGGCCGCTCGAGGTGCGGTTTTACCCCCCGCGAGCGGCCGAAAAAGGCGTTAACCCCGCAGAACGCCACCGTAGCAGCACTTTGCGGCGGTATTGCCACGGTTTCACCGCGGTGTCCCATTGTAATCAATGGGAAGGAGCGGTATAGGCGCGGTGAATACACCGCTCCAAAGATGCTGCTAGCAGGACTTTTTTGTCATCCTGCTAGCGCACCGCTCCAGTGTGAAAGCCCGCCGGCTTTCACACTGGAGTGAATGGGGCAGGATTTTTTCATGCGGTGAACAGGTGCTATTTTTAGCGCTGCACCGCATGAAAAACGCCCCGGTGTGAAAGGGGCCTTAGTGGTGCTTAGGTGTTGCAGCCTCTGGGGCCTTTCAAAAAGGTGTGTATATGTAATGACAGATCATGTGACACTTCAATTGCACACAGGTGGAGATAATTTCACTAATTATGTTACATCTGAAGGTAATTTGTTGCACCAGAGCTTTTTATGAGCTTCATAACAAGGGGGTTACAGATGCACATGCCAATTATTATTTTTTCTGAAAAATGGTTTTATTTATATATTTTTCTCGTTTTACTTCACCAACTTAGACTATTGTGTTCTGATCCATCACATATAATTCATATTAAAAAAAAATTGAACTAAAGGCTGTAATGTAACAAAATAGGTAAAAAGCCAAAGGGGGTGAGTACTTTTGCAAGGCACTGTATAAGCTTATGCCATTTTGTACTACTTATAGGAGCACATCTTATGCTTGTGTAAGACTGGGCCAGTATAAATGGATGCATCAAGGGAAAAGGGAGGGGTGCCAAGCAGATATATAGCATAGCAGTTTGTTAAAATTGTAAAATCCTGTCAAGGTATCGTACCTCTTCACAATTACGCAAATTCTTCCCATCAACGTCAGACCATTGCTGGCAATGCCAGGAGGAATGAGGAACACTCTTAAACATTTTCTGGTCATGCCCTAAACTCGCAAACTTTTGGAAAATGGTCCATCAAGTCATACAGAAATTTACAGAACACATTGAACTCTTTGATCACCCCTGATGTTAACCCCTTCACTGCTAGTGTCATTTATACAGTGATCAGTGCTTTTTAGCACTGATCACCATTGGTGTCACATGTCCCCAAAAAGTGTCACTTAAACCCCTTTCACACTTGTGCAACTTCCAAGTTACACAATTTCAAGGAATGACTGTAAGTGGCCTCAAAATTGGACCAAAGTAGTGCAGGGACTACTTTGAAGTCGTACTAATATGAATAGCTGTCATTGGAAATCATGGGGAACAACTTGTCATGCTACTTTACAGTCCCAGATCGTGGGACAAGTCGTATAGGTGTGAAAGGGGCCTTAGGGTCCGATTTGTCCACTCAAAATTGCTGCCATTACCAGTAAAAATAAAGGCGTTTATAAATCTATCCCATAGTTTGTAAACACTACAACTTTTGCACAAATCTATACGCTTATTCAGATTTTTTATAAACCAAAAATACCGTATGTAGAATACAAATTCGCCTAAACTGATGAAGAAATTAGTTTACTTTTTTTGGGATATTTATAAAAAAAAAAAAAAAAAAAAAACTTAATTTTCCTATAAATCAGTGTTTATAGGGCAAATATAAAACTGCAAAAGGTGATCAAATGCCACCAAAAGAAAGCTCTATTCGTTGGGGGGGAACAATTTTTTTGGGTACAGCGTCCACGCAACTGTCAGTTAAAGTAATGCAGTGCAGAATCAAAAAATGGCCTGGGCATTAGGGGGTAAATCCTGCCAGGGCTTAAAGGGTTACTAAAGCCTCTGTTTAAAACACTTACCGCCACTGCAGTTTTACACAGCATGACCCTGAACCTCATCTTCTGGGGTTCCCAGCAGTGGGGGGGGTTACCATGCAAGCACATTCCAGCATTTGCAGCCATGAATACAGAATGCCGTACTTAGCCCTGCCAGTACAATGGGGGGCTGCTGTGTGTCAGAAGTTTCACCTAGGATGCATTAAGGTGAAACACAAGGGTTTACAACCCCTTTAAGTGGTTAAGTTACACCTTTTCTTTTATGTTAAAGAAGAAGTACATGCATTTAATTAGAAGTGATGCAACACTAGATATATGACCCTCACACTAAGTCGTGTGCCACCCTGCTTGCTCCTCCCTCTTACAAACCGTTTTTTTAGCAAAGTACTTGCTGCACCTTGATGCCCAGATGCCAGGCTGCTGACATTCTCTCCTCTAAAACTGGTCATAAAGTAGACATTCCTCCCACAATAAGCTTGCACATTACTTGTTACCCAATCACTCTAGTCGCAAAAAGAAAAGCATTCTAGGAAGTCATCCAGGACAGGTACACTACACTGGAGAAAATTTGATCCCCTGCAGGTTTTGCAAGTTTGCCCACTTAGTAAAGGAAGGGTCTATAATTTATCAAAGGCGTATTTAAAAAATGACAGAATATCAAGCAGAACCCCCACATGATTGGAGTGGGCTACAAGACCATCAGCAAGAAGGACAACTCTTGGGGCAATTATTCACAGATTGAAGAAATACAAAATAACCAGCTCAATGCAAGATTTGACCCTGAGGGGGTGATGAGAAAAACTGAGGGATTATCCCAGAAGTACACGGAAGGAGCTTGTGAATGATCTCAAAGCAGTTGGGACCACAGTCCCTCCAAACAAACCCTTGGTAGCAATAGGCTGCCATGGATTAAAATCCTGCAGTGCTTGGAAGGTCCCCCTTAAAGAAGGCACATGTACAGGCCCATTTTAAGTTTGCCAATAAACCTCTAAATTTAGAGAAGCATTGGGGGAAAGTGCTGTGGTCAGATGAGCTTAAAATTAAGCTCTTTGGCATTACCTCGTCTCACTGTGTTTTGGGGGAAGAGGCCGACTATGGCCCCAAGAACACCACCCCCTACACAGTCAAGCACAGAGGTGGAAACATTATGCTTTGGGGTCATGACACACACACACACACACACACACACAGACACAGACTTTGCCGCATTAAGGGTACCCAATAGGTGCACCCACGTATTTTAAAATCTTAGATGAGAACCTTTTTCTTGTATAAAATACAACTATGAATCTGCAGGGGGAATCAAATTATTTTCCCCACTGTATATAGTACCACAAATACATAAAGTTTCAAGTACTAAACTCTAGTCCAGTGTGATTCTCATGTTTAGGACTGTAAAAAGGCAGACCCCCCAAGTGAAAGGACAGCATGTAGCCATAGAAATGCGATTAAAAACCAAAGACACACATTACATTAAAATTGCAAACTTTATTGTCAATTTCAAGTAAAGAACCTAGTGCAGTGTTTCCATATCCAGATCTCAAGTGTTCATGCCAAAAAGGCTTTTAAAAATACAGATGTCTTTAAAACAGTTGAGATTACTACAATTTGAAAACACTGTCTTAAAACAAAAACTACATTGCATTTGAGGAAAGAAAAAGCACACAGACTAATGAGTACAAGTATCACACATTAATTTGAGACTGTCCTAACCAATTCAGTTTAAACCCATTCCATTTCTACATTTACACCATTACAGCACTTTCACCTAGAATCTTGAGAATGAGGTGTGCCCAGGTACAAACTCCACTGCAAAACTGGCTCTTAACGAGCCATTGTACAGAAGTCTGAGGGTGTGGAATATGAAGCACGTCTGCAACAGCATCAGTGCAAATCATGAACCCAAGGTAAAAATACAGCACCATTTACACATTAAGCATCGAAAGTTATCACAATATGTGACCACACAACACTTTCATAGATAATCCAGACACATTTGGTCACATCAACACTATATCTGGGTAGAGCCATGTGCAGCCTGAGTAAATATTTAAATTGAATAAACAGGGCTTTAAAAAACTGGTAAATGAAGTTGCTCATTTTAAATCATACAGAACCATTTATGACACTAGCATGGACACTTAATGGAGCAGTCTAGAAGATTGACGGCAATGTTTTGCATTTAGTTAGTCCCAAAGAGGCTCACCTTCCAAAAAGGATTTGATGCCAGTCAACCAGCTGGACTTCAATGGGGATCAGACCATTTGTAAACTGACTGTGGAAGCCACTCAGATGAGTGGTTAGAGGAGGAGGTTTTCAAATTAAATAAATCTAGTACAATGAACCCATGACATGGATAACTTAAAACAGAAATCCATAAAAGGATGGTAGCTTTTTACAATTAAATGAAAACTTTCAAGTACTATCAGAAACCATGGCAAGTGTAATGTTTTACTTGTGCCATCAGTCCCTGACAATATGTGACTGGCATTAGAAGCAGTGGCAATTCAATGCTGCAATAATGCAACATTCACCGCTTCGAAGTTAGACATACTTTGTCACATAACAGCAGGGACTGGAAGCATAATGTACATGGTCCAGAAGCAGTTTGCTTTTGGTAGCACTGGTCTGGCATCAGTTTTTTAAGAGCTGCATCTCAAATGACAGGATGGATGTGCAACGACTTGCCAGTATACAGTTTTTGCCTAGATGCCGCTCACCAATAAATGCCAGCAATGTTCATTTGTAAAGCTCTTAAACTAAGAGCTGACAGTTAAATTGACTTGTTTATTTTTATACAAGGGTTTCAAATCTATTTTTGGTGAAAATAGCACCCCCCTCAAGAGTTGTGGCCCCCAAAGAAACTAATTAGATGCAATCTGGAAAGAAAGACCTCAGTGCCATCAGTGGTGCAAACATCTCACATTAACTGCAATTGCCACAAAAGGTAAACTTACAAGAGAATGTGTGTCATGGTTAAGGTCATTGAATAGGCTTTCAATGTGCTGAGAATGTAAGTTTAGGTCTCTGCAATCATTAACCATCTATGAAGTACAACAATGCTGGCAGTGAAGAGGAAGGCATGAGTTCAAAAATATACTAGCACAGCAGTCTGTGGCAAAACTGACAGCACTATTAATGACCTGAGTAATGCAGCAGGAGGCATAAGTTGTTCAGTCCTGTCAAGCAAGTTTCCTTCAAAGACATAGTATACAAATTCATTTTTATTTATTTTTTCACTATGAATGTGGGCTACAAAAAGAACATTGAGGAACAAAGACAACATTGAAAATGAGATCACTGGTCTTCTGATGACTCTGCTGTGCCCCCCTCTTCTTCCTCATCCTCCTCCTCCTCTTCCTGCAGGAAAAAATTTTTTACGCAAAATATATATATTAGATGTACTTAAAATTCAATAGCATAGGACAACAGTAACAAATAAAACCTACAGATGAAATGCATCTTAGGAGCCAAGGTTGGTATACATCTGCTCAAGGGGCAATGAGCAAGCAACCATTATGCTTGCTATATCAGTTTCTAGACCAGCCATCAAGAAGAGTTTCCAAAATAACTTAAATTCAGTGGGCTTCTTAAACAGCCTTTGGCCTGGCAGCCTAAATATTGTATGTCTGAAAACACTTGAATTACATGTAGGTTTGAACAGACCATTTATCAGCGAGTACCGATACCTTTGCAGTGCAACTTGAGCTTTTACAAAGTTAATAGGCTTGCATTGCACTGCAATTTAATCTTGTTCAAATTTTAACAGGAATGCAGCGAGTCCCGCAGATAGAAAACCAAAGCTGCTGGAGGTGCTCATAGCTGCTAAAGATCAGGACACCTGTGGGTATAGGGTGGAATTGATGTCACCTTGGGGAGGGACTACCCATAAATGTCCTCCAGGCCTGTGAGCACCTCCACCAGGTGGTTTTCTATCAGTGTGACAGGGACACTATACAGACAAGATATGTACTTTAATGCAAGTTATAACATTACACTGCCCATTTCAGCACTAGATGGCACTTCCCTTTCTATACTGTGTTTACGGGGGGGGGGGGGGGGGGGGGGGGGGGAGGGCCAATTCTAAGCCATTTTGTATGGGCTCAAAACGCTCAGCAAAAAAGTATCGGTTTCGGGTATAGGGAGCATTTACACAATCACAAAGTAGAAGACATTTTACATCAGAAGAACAAAACCCCAAACAGCACCTAGGAATAACAAAACCAGTACAGCCAAGATCACACTACTACAAAATTAAGTGTACACTGCAATCTAAGCTCATTTATACAGCCATGTACATGAGAAATGCAGATGTGGCTGCATGAATCACATGAAATGTATAAGTAGCAACAGATGAACATTGCAACATTTATGCACTACACTAATGCAACAACTTTAAAAAGACCACTATTCCAGCAAAGAAATTGTGCTGCAACAGTTTGTTGCTCTAGCCTTGGTTTACAATTCAGTTTTTAAATACCTACATTAATTCAGACTAAAAAAGGAAGAGACAGTTTAGGATTTATCACAAACTTACTGGTTTCTTAGCAACTTTGTTTCTCCCACTGGTTTTCCCAACTTCAGGTTTCTATAAAAAAAAAAAAATATAAAAAAAAAAATTTATAAACCACACCACGTTATCCGTTTCTTTTATCAGACAGGAGCAATTGAGAACCCAAATTATCAACACTAAATACCAATAAAGCCCAATTAAACAGTCTAAACACAAAAGGTGTGCAAAAGCCATTTTAAGAAGCTGCAACAGCCTTTGGAAAAAGCCAGTCTCCTGCTGACATGCTTAAAATCAGAAATCTTGCCCACTGGAAGCAGTCTTTTGGTAGCGCTCAAGCACACCCCTGCTGGGCTTTTGCTTTCCAATCAACATGGAGTGCGACTTGTGAAAGCAGTGGTCTCTTTGCAAAGGTCTTACACACCCCATGCAATCAGCAGAGTAAGGCTGAGTTCACACTGGCATTAAAAGCAGGCGTTTAAAGGTGTTGGAAACCCTCATGGTGTTTCACCTTAATGCATTCTAGGAGCCAGATGCACCAGTGGGAGGCCCCAGACGAGAAAAACAGGGCTGCTATGTGCAAAACTATTGCACAAAGCAGGCAAGTAAGATTTTTTTTTAAAAAAAACTTTCAGTATTACGATATAAAAGTTTTATATTCCCTCCACATCGCTTCATGTCTGACTCTGTTAAAATACCCTGTATATCCTATTTCTGGATATAACCTTTCAATATCTACACAGGATCTCAAAAAAAAAAAAAAAAAAAAACGAGTACACCCCTCACATTTTTGTAAATATATTATCTTCTCATGTGACAACACTGAAGTAGTGAGTGTACAGCAGGTGAAAATGTCCAAATTGGGGCCAATTTGGCAGCTGGCAAATGTGAGTACACCAAGTGAAAATGTCCAAATTGGGGCCAATTAGCCACCCCTCAGTGTCATGTGACTCGTTAGCGTTACAAGGTCTCAGGTGTGAATGGGGAGCAGGCGTTTTAAATTTGGTGTCACACTCAAACTGGTCACTGGAAGTTCAACATGGCAAAGAACTGAGGATCTAAAAAAGAAATGTTGCTTTACATAAAGATGGCCTAGGCTATAAGAAGATTACCAAGACCCTGAAACTGAGCTGCAGCATGGTGGCCAAGACCATACAGCGGTTTAACAGGACAGGTTCCACTCAGAACGGACCTTGCGGCGATCAACCAAAAGGTGAGTGCACGTGCTCAGCGTCATATCCAGAGGTTGTCTTTGGTAAATGGACAAATGAGGGCTGCCAGCATTGCTGCAGAGTTTGAAGGGGTGGGGGTTCAGCCTGTCAGTGCTCAAACCGCACACGGCATCAAATTGGTCTGCATGGCTGTCATCCCAGAAGGAAGCCTCTTCTAAAGCAGATTCACAAGAAAGCCCACAAACAGTTTGCTGAAGACAAGCAGACTAAAAGGACATGGATTACTGGAACAATATCCTCTGATCATGCAAGCCCTACACTACAAAGTAGAGATTAAACTACTATGAGTATAACAAGCAAAAAAGGTGACAAAGTAGAACAGATAACCTATAAAAAGGGATAGCATTTCCTTGAGACATATGCAGCACTCACCTTAGTATTTGAGGTGTCCTTGCGGCCCTTCTTTGTACTGCCCTTAGGGCGACCGCGTGCACGTTTTGTGGTGGGAGAACCACTTGGCTCCTGCACAGAAGACATTGAAAAGTTTAATGGTTAATTCCCAAGTTCAATTTGCCTTACAAGGAAAAAAAAATAAAAATTGAAGTTCCCATTAAACACTGAAATCTGCCTAGCTAGCATAAAAAAAGATTTAGATTTGCAAAAATGGGAAAATGCCCAATTCCTACTGCAATAAATGTCAGATACACAAGTTTGACCACCAGGGTAAAAATGGTAAAGGTCAGATGAAAAATTTCCAGGTATATAAACATAGGTTTTCTTTTACCTCGGGGGTTTAGTCAATGTTTAAGAACAGCAATAAAAACACTGTTCTAATGTATTCACACTTTCCCTCAAGCCATGTAAAATACTTATTTACACAAGTTTTAAAAAATTTGAATACTTATATTGACCCTAAATTTGTTAAGTTGAGCATAAAACCACCAAAATTATTTTTTGGGTACTAAAATAAAAAGGGTACCAGTGTTGGACACCATTACCATTCTATTGCAGTCAGGATTTATATGAAAGCGACACAAGACAGTTTTACTAAAGATTAGACAATTACTAAAAAATTGCTTGTTCATCTCAATTATGAAAATAAAGTTTAAATCTGCTTATACTCAAAGTAAACTGTCACAATATTTTAAGTGGAGAATCCCTACTTTAGTAAATCTGCCTTAAAGTAGCAGCCAAATGTTACTATTCTTTGAGGATGGGTTTATAGGAAGTTGACACCAATATACTATGTAGTAAACATGTTGAACCTCCTAGATGGCATACAAGTAAAAATGGCCACCAATCCCATTTAAAAAGAAAGCCTTGAAAATTATAAAACATTATTGTACCAATGATTGTAATATCTCTGGAATAATCAGTTATGTTACTGTACTCACTTTTGCATTAGTTTGTGCTTCGGAAGGAGAGGTTGACCTTGCTGGTTGGCTTGAGGCTTCCTAATTATATATTAAAAAAAGAAGAAGATTTGCAGACATTAGTACTTGATAGCTAGGTTTGACAGCTCATACAACAGGCTTGACAGTCATTGAGTATGTAAAATTAATAATGTTCTGACCTTTCTGGATCGTCCATTGGTGCTCACAGCTAGTTTTTTTGTTTTATTTATAAAAACCAATTCACACACCAGTTTATAGCCAGCCTGGGGTTGGCCTCTGCCCCATCAAATCATTCTCAAAGCTAACTAATGAAGCTTGACTGTTTTGTGAATGTCACAGCAGGAGGAAGAGGGTGGAGACAACACTGAAGCTAGTGTCAATTGTGGCCCCCCATTCTGACACATTGAGGAGCCAGAGCTGGGCTCAAAGTTGCTGCATTTTCTGGGTTTAGATAAATTTAAGCTTGAAGATTAGTTAAAATTCCAAATGGTCGCACAACATTTGCAAGCGGTTTTATCAAGTGCAAAAAAACAAAACCCACACACACCTAGAAACTATTTGAGTCTTTCAGGACAGCACCTAGTTGTGTAGCTCAACCCATTTTCCCAGGAAACTCTGCAGTCACCACTTTTTAAAGCCTGGACACTTCCACCATTGCTTCAGTTTGAGTACCTCCAGCCATGATGAAGTTAAAAACAGCAATATACCACATAAAAAAAAAAAAAAAAAAATCAGTCAAGGGAGGCTCATGCTGTCCTGAAAGAGTCATAGAAATACTGTTACGTCCAACTAAGAGCCCTTTCACACTGGGGCAGTGCCGGTGGTAAAACAGCAGTATTTTTAGCAGCGGTATTCGGCTGCTAGCGGGGCAGTTTTACACCCCTGCTAGCGGCCAAGAAAGGGTTAAAACCACGGCAAAATCGCTGTTGCAGCGCTATGCCGGTGGTATAGGCACGCTGCCCCATTAATTTCAATGGACAGGAGCGGTATACACACCGCTCCAAAGATACTGCTAGCAGGACTTTAGCGTCCTGCCAGTGCACCGCTCCATTGTTAAAGCCCTCGGCTTTCACACTTGTGTAAGGAGCAGCTCTTTCAGGGCGCTTTACAGGCTCTATTTTTAGCACTGTAGTGCCTGCAAAGCACCTCAGTGTGAAAGGGGTCTAAGGTTTTTCCCCAAATATTCTTTCAGGACAGCACCTGGAGATAAAGAGTACTTACTCTAGGGTGGGACCACCACCTGCAGGACTTTTCTGCTGAATGAGAGCAAATCCATCTTCTAGTAGCAGGTGAAAGTGGAGAAACTCATTCATGTGGCTGCTTTGCAGAATTGTCCTGGTGGAGCACTGGCTCGTTCCACCCAGGATGTTGCCACAGCACAGGTTGAATGGGCCACTACCCCTGCAGGAGGTTCTACTTCTGAGGCCCTATAAGATCCTTAGATGGCCATTCAAGGCTCTGCAACCTTTATGCAGCCGAGAACAGAATGAACACAGAATTCTATTTTCTATTGGGATGAAGGAGGGGTCCCTGGTCCTCTCGCAATGGTAGATACCAGTGGGGCTCTACTGCCAACTTCAGTACTAGAATCAGGCTTGTGGATTCCTTCTGCAACTTTGAGCACTAGAAGAATAATCTGGAAAAAAAAAAAAAAAAAAAAAGAGGGGGGAGGCATAGCACAAGCAGAAGGCCCAAGGCTGAGAGTGCGTCCAGACCCTCCACTTGGTCCTGCCTGTTCAAGGGAAATAAAAAAAAAAAAAAAAAACAAACACACTACCTTTGCATTTGTCCCAGATGCAAAAAACGTAGATCTAGGGAACTCAGTCTACTAGCATCTGGAAGATTTCTGTACTCAGGCTCCATTCCGATACTTGTTTAGGAAGTCTATCCAATTTAGGCTGCCTTTTAGATTTACTGCCGTTACTCTAGATTGCCCATGTCAGGATCTGAAGGGCTGAGAGCAGCAGAACCCTGCTTCTTGTGCCTCGCCTGAGAAGTAGTCTACCGCCATAGCATTGTCAGATAACACTTAGAAGTGTGGCGGCCTTTGAAAATTTCCTTGAATGACCAAAGCCCTAGGAGAATGGCCCTTAGCTCTCTCCAATTGGATGATCTTTTGGTCTCCTTGTTTGTCCAAGATCCTTGAGCAATCTGTCCCTCTAAATGTGCGCCCAAAACCCCCAGAGCTTGCATCCATTGTTAACCTCTTTGCTGCTGGAAATGTCCAGAACAGGCCCTTTTTAAAAATGTGTCTGCCTCCGCCACCACCACAATTTCCTCTTGACCTGAAAGGGAATCAAGATTTGTTTCTCTAATGACTCCCCATAAACCAATTCTGCAGAATTGTCTGCTGGAGATATCTTGAATGGAGGTGGGCCCACTGAACCGCTGGGATCAAGGCTGTAAGGCCCAGGGTTGACATGGTCACCCAGATCACAATTGGCAAGCTTGTCTGGACTTTTATTTTTCCTCTGGGAGAAAAATTCTCTTGCACAAGAAATGGTGTAACCCAAGAATCTTATGTGGTAAAAGACCAGATTCAACTTCTGTCTCCCTGTTCAGAAGCTAGCCCAAACTAAGTGGCTCTCAAGATGCTTCCACAAAAGATCCTTTGAGTTGGCAAACACAAGGAGATCGTCCAGGTAGGGTACAATCGAAAATTCCCCCCCCCCCCATCCTGAGCGGTGCCAAGGCCTCAGCCATAATCTTTGTGAAGATTCTCGGAGAAGAGGTCAGTGCGAAAGGAAGGGCTCTAAACTGCAGATGCGACACCAACCCCCACCCCCATCTTGACTGCCAAATGCAAATACCTTTGTGGTGCTATGGGGACATGTAGATACGCATCCCTGAGGTCTATGGACTATAGGAAGCATCCTGCCGCTGTGGCGTACCTATGGAGGGGCGTCAGGCCAGCTATCAGAGCCAGGACAAGGCAGTGGCGGCTGCCGGAGCAGCTTTGGAGTTGGGCTGGCTCTGTTCATGCAAGTGCACAGTCTCTGTTCAGTGTCACTGAGCTCACATCAGGCTCCATATATAGCCACCTCTGGCCGCCTTATTTATGTGTGCCCCTCGTTTGTGCTGCCAGTAATTTTCACAGGGACATGTGGAGAAAAAAAAAAAAAAAAAACAAGACCACCTTACAAGTGGGGGCTGCGAGTGCGTACAGGCATGATTAGTAAGGGGGGGGGGGTGGTGTTGCCAGATATAGGATCTGCCCCAGGTGCCAAATGCTCTAGACACACCCCTGTCCTGCAGTAAGAAGTTTCCTTACTGAAAATAAATAATTTTCCATTCAGGACTTGTACCAAATGGATTTGTTCAATACTTTTAAATTCAGAATTAACCGACACCTCCCTCGTGGCTTTTTGACTAGAAAAACAAGTGAATAGAACACTAGTCCTGCCTTTTCCTGGGGAACTGGGATGATTATTTCCTGCTGTAGAAGTTCCTGCAGGAGAGCCGTCATCGCCAGAGATTTGTCCTGACCTCAGGGAACCTGGGTTAGATAAAAACAGACTCAGCGGGGTCTGAGAATTCCAGCCTGAAGCCTTTGGATATTGATATAGCCCTGGAAGTTGTCTTCCACTGTGGGAAAAGGACTGTAGTCTTCCTCCCAGTCGGAAAACAGTCACTGGTTTTTGGTGGGTTGGCTAGGTCAGAACATTACCCCTGTCCTGCCTCCTTAGTATCCTGGGTTTGGTAAAAAGAATGAAAATGCTTCTTAACCTGTGGAGTTACTCTGTCTGGAAAGGCCTTCTTGTTCGCTGTTCTGTCTAATAGCATCAAAATCAGGGACAAACATAAGATGTACCTCAAACGGAAGACCACACAGCTTCACCTTAGAGGCAGAATCTCCCGACCATGTTGTAACCCACAACGCCCTATGTGCCGAGTTTACTAGAGATGAAGAAATTGTGGACATTCTCACGGATTCTGTAGAGGTGTCTGCCATGTAATCCAACTGCCTTTTGTAAAGCTGGCAAAGTGTCAATCAGATCTTTGTGGGAGGTCCCCGCCTCAATCTGGCATTTTAACTGCTCTAACCAGTGCTCCAGATTCTAGGTTACTATAGTTGACGCCATTGCCAGCTTGGGTTTAGCAAGCATCGAGTCCCGGGCCTTTAACAGGTAATCAGCTCTTATCCAAGTGTGTCCTTCAGGCCCCCCCCCTCCCCAAATGCTAGGTCTATTCCCTGAGACTTGGCCGCATCAAGCTTAGGTTTTTTGTTCCAAACCTGAGCACTATCCTCATCAAAAGGGAATCTCCTTTTAACCTGTTGCCGCCCACCGTCATGACGGCGGAGCAGCTCTTGTTCTGGGCCGCCGTCATGACGGCGGCCCATTCACACAGGGCATCACAGGCCCGCAGCCCTGCACTGTCAGCGACGGCCGATCACAAATGGGTATTCCCCGCTTTAGACCACGCATTTCCCATGCTTCCTCAAATAACCATGCCACTGCCTTCCACGTGAACTGACCCTGGCGTGTTTTTTGACTATGCCTCTGCCAACAGTTTGGACTGCTTTCACATGAACCGACCCTGGCCTGGAGCTACGCTCTCTCCAGGTGCTGTCCTGATAGATGAAAAAAATTACACACGGCAATTCAATTTTAGGGCACAAAAATGCAATATATTGCCTTTGATAAAAGGTGTTGTTCCGAGTAGAGAACCAATAGTGTGCAAGCCCACAAAATTATGTCCATAGGCAATTTTAAAAGCGTTAACGGGGAATTGCCCAACTATTATTGCTTTTCCTCCAGTGCACATTGTTATACGCAACATGTAGCACAATCAATATTTTCATATGTAGGTGCCCCTGAAGTGTGCAGTTATGTTCATATGTACTGTATATGGGGGCAGACCATGCTCACTTTTATAGGGGAGGGGGCTTTATTAGTGAAGGAATGTAAGTTTCTTCTGTGTAGATTCTAGCTAGGCTTAACAGATGCTTTCTGGTCTCCCTCCTGTCCATCTGGCGACACCTGCCAAGTTCTGGGCTCCCCAGTGGACTGCAGAGCCCAAGAGACATGGCTGAACAGTCAAAACCACCATGAGTCCGTGGAAGAAATTAGTAGCTGTATAGGATTGCTTCCACCCAACTTGTCAGATTTATACGCACTCCTGGTGTAAGTAAAATTTAGGGTGGTGGTTATGATACAATGAGATGTGGGGCACCATATTATTGGTTACAGATGTGGGGTAATGCACAGATTCCAATTGGCCATCTTTAAGTATGTGGGCTGGCAATTGGCTTTCTATGGGAGGGAGAGATGGAGATAATTTCCTTCTCTATAGATAGATTTTAAGTTGTGGTTGTTGTAGATCAGATCTCATCAGATTGGCTGGACACGCATCTCCATTGTCATGATAGAGATTTTATATCTCTATTCTATATTTTTTGGGGAATTAGGATTTCTTTTTTTTTTTACACAAGGATTAGCAAATAGATATATTTTCATGTAAATATAGTCCTGACGGTCCCATCATGCAATGTGTGTAGCCTCCCTACATTTCATCATTTGGCATCTACTAGTGGGACTTCCTATTCTGTAAATATACGATTTGGTTGTAATCTTTGGCATCCCTTGCGCTCAACTTTTGGATGGTGGGAGATTTTAGAAGGTTCCGCTGTACACTGGAAACAATGGTTCACACAGATTATAATTTTAAGGCTTAAGACTGATTGTGATGGTAATGATTTGCAAATTATACAGTATTTAGGCCAGCTGATGTGAAAATGGCTTAATTATAGTACTACAACATGTTATGCTTTAAGATCTTGTTCACATGTGCGCCTGAAGAGATGAGCATGAAACACGTTTTTCATGTGGACTTTTAAAGCCCTCAATAAGAATGATGTATTATTGCTATACATATTCTGTATGCAACAGACATTGTCATATGCGTTTATACAAGATAAAATGGATCTTTTAACAGTTTAATATTGGAATTACCACACTTTATATATACTGTATGCCACGAAAAAGTTTGACATTTTTTTATCTACCAAATTGAATGTGGGCACATATGCATAGTACCTGACCTTTTGCAGTTCATTCTCCAATGAAGTATGGGATTTATGTAGAGGAAGACCAAAGGAAAAGTGTATGCAGCTGGGAGAGAAGTCTCATGTCTTGTGTTATGCATAGAGACTTAAAATGCAGAGAGATCTGAATTACCTTGCATTTTAGGGGTCACTTTACAAATGAAGTCGAATGGTTGCTGGTATCTCCATAGATCCATAGGGGCAGCCCAAATGAGAATCTCAGTTTCTAGGATCAGTAACTTACCAGTAGGAGCCAACTTGGCACAAGTGGTACTCCCATCTATACCCCACCTCAAAAACATGCAAGTCCTCACCAGTGTTTACCCAGGGGAGGTCCTGTAACAGAACTGGAAGGGTGGTGAGCGGCTGGAAAAATATAGAATAGGACATCATCCACATAAGCAGATGCGTCCTCTATCCCAAATGTTTAATACCCATAATATCCCCATTGCTAATAATCTACAATATAAAGTGTTCAAGGACCAGTGGGAAGAGCAAGTGGGACAGCAGGCTCCCTTGTCGGATTAAGTTACCCATAGAATATGGTCCGGACAACACATCATTAACTCCACCCCCCCCCCCCCCCCCCCCCCCCAAGCCTCTGGTCTGATTGAGGGCCAAGATCCAGTCCTGCAACCAATACCTTAGTTCCTTGCATTTCTTCCATGTATATCTAGTTCACCCTGTCAAAAGACCTTTTAAGCATCAGATAACAGTATCAGGTAGGAAGCTCTCAAGACCATGCTTTGCCCAGCACAAAAACATGAAGGGCTCTCATAGCATCACCACATGCTTTTGTTTAGCACGTTACACCATGGATGGAATGTGTCTTGAGTCATGTGGCCAAAAGTATAGACAAGATTTTGGGGTGTGTATTTATTAGGGAGCAGAAAATTGATCCTTCTCTGGTGCAGTGCAAGCCAATAAAGCCTCTTTGGGTAGGGGGCTTGAGTTAGTAATAGCAATAAAGTATTGGCACATTTGGTTTCACCAACACGAGTATTGGTAGGTAAAACGGTCAGGTCCCAGACTTACTTGAAGGCCAGAGATGTGTGCCAATTCAGTAATAGGGCATTCCAGATCTCTTATATGGCCAGAGTTATGAAAGGCTGTCTCAAAGACTTTATGCAATCCCTCGGTTGAGGAAGTAGAAGTTGGAAGGTCATAAGGAAGCATGGAATTTCTGAAACTTTCAAGCCATGGGAGAAGGGTCTAACACAGGTTTGTCCCACACCAACAGACTAAGGACATGGCATGAGCCTGTTTTTTTAAGTGTTAAAATTACATCTCTCACCTGTGGCTTCTTTCGTGGACGACCTCTACCACGCTTGGCAGTCTCCTCCGTAGAAGCACCCTTTGCTGCTGCCTTAGCCTTTGAGTCGCTCATTTTGAAATATCTGCAAAAAAAAAAATAATGCAATCATAGGCCAATTAAAAGCATACTTTCGTAGAAAGTTCAATTAAATGCACCAGGAATTAATTTACACAAAAAAAAAAAAAAAAAAAAAAAAAAAAAAAAAAAAAAAAATGAACCAAACATAACCATAGGCAAGGAAGTCCAGAAGAGAAATAATTGTATGGGACAGAAATTGGGCCTCCTTTGAAGGCAAAGTAGCTTAAAAAAAGTTGGCCAGCATACAAAGTGTTAGCCCCCGTACACGGTTGGAAATTCCTACCACAAAATCCATCAGATTTTTCCCGACACTGGTGTTGCATACACACAGTCGGACAAAGTTGGCGGAAAATCCGATAATTCTGAACATGGTGACGTTTGTTGCATACGACAGAACTACAATAGAGGCTAGTAGCCAATAGCTTTGGTCTCGTAATTTGATCTGAGCATGCGTGGCACTTCGTCGGAATTCTCTACACACACGATCAGAAAAAGTCCAATTGGATTTTGTTGTCAGAAAATTTTAGAGCAGGATCTCAAATTTTTTCCGACGGAAAAAGTCCGATTGAGCCCACACGGGCAGAAGTAAGCCCAATTTTTTTGTATAGTGAAAGATTGTTATGGCGAGTAAATAGAAAACATCACGCTTGAACTGGTTCCCGACTGCCTCATGCAGATATACTGCGGCAGAATGGCTCCCCTGGGCGTAATCCTGTATGTCCTTCCCTTAAGCGCCTACCAGAGGGCATGCACACCTGCTGCACGGCGGGGGCCCCCCCGATGCCTGCAGCAGGCACGATCGTCATACAGATCACGGTTATCGCTCTGTCACAGGCAAACGCAGGTGCCTGCTGTCACATCTTAAAGGCGCGACGTACAGCTACGGCCATTTGCCAAGCCAACCTGCTGCATTATGACTGCAGTGACTGGTCTGCTAGTGGTCAAGGAAACAAACCTGTCATTTTAGGTGGGGGCCTCAGCATAGGGATACGGTTCTGCCCTTGAACTACTCTGAACTACCCAGTTTTTAAGGTTCCTTAGCGCTAAAAAATGCCTCAACTGCAGTCAGTGTGAAAGCACGAGTGCTTTCACACTGGGGCGCTGACAGGACATTGGAGCTGCACAATTAATTGTCAAGAATAGTTTTTGCAATCTTGACTAAAATTGTTTCACAATTCTTTCTATGCAAAGAATTCTCTGCTCTTCTGAAGCCACAGCCCTCAAAAGAAAGGAAGATAAAAACTAGGCAGTCTGCCAAGAATCAAAATATTCTTTATCAGTTGAACTTATATAATTTAATAACGTATTATAACGTATAAACATTGTAACAATTTGTCAATGGAATAGACTAAGTGAAAAGAGTTTAACCACTTAAACACTAAGACCTTTCACAGGAACGGTCCGTTAAGGTCCGCCTGTCAGTTTTTTTTTTAGGCAGACCTATGGAGCGCTATGTTTAGGCAGAACACTATGGAGCGACAGATGTCAGCGGTGACATCCGACCCACTCCGATCCGAAAAAGTGTGACGGAGGAAAACCCTACTTTTTCAGCTGTCTGCGGATTGAATGAAAACAGACCCTATGGTCCATCTTCATCCGATCCCCCATAGGGGAGAGCGGCGCTCCGACAGTGTGCAGAGACAGACCTGCCATCTATCTGCTCAGCGGGGATCGACGGAGCGATCCCCCACCGAGTGGAGCCCGTACACAGACATGTCATTGTGAAACGGCCCTTAAAACCTTTGACATTTGTTGGTTTCAAGTTAAAATTATTTTTTTCCTAGAAAATTACTAAGAAACCCCAAACATACAGACACATTTGTATACACTCTAGAGAATAAAAAGGTGTTTATTGCAATATTTATGTCACACTGTATTTGGGCAGAGGTCTTTCAATTTTTTAAAAAAATTAAAAAAAATCTAACTAGTAAGAGTTAGCCCTTGTATAATGTGAAAGATTTTACGTTGCGAGAATCATGATCTTTTTATTCTGAGCAAAAAATGGTTTCTCATTTTGGCCAGAATCGTGCAGCTCTACAGGACATTAAAAAAAAGTCTTGCAAGCAGCATCTTTTAGAAGCTTCAGGAGCGGTGTATACATAGCTCCAAAAGTAACCCCTGCAAATTGAAATTAATGGGCACCGCCATCGATGTGCCTGCCAAAAGTGCCATGTGTCGCTTTTAACCCTTTATTCGGCCACTAGCGGGGGTTAAAAATGCCCCGCTAGCAGCCGAAAAGTGACTCCAACAATGGTAAAGCACCACTAACGCGGCCACGCTGTCAGTGGCAAATGTCTTAGGCTACTTTCACACTAAGGCGCTTTACAGGCACTAAATATAGCACCTACAAAGTGCCTCTCCCATCACTCGAGTGCGAGAGCCTTCACACTGGATCTGTGAACTTGCGGGACAGTAAAAAAAAAAAAAAAAAAAAAAGTCCTGCAAACAGCATCTTTGCAGTGCTTTTAACCCTTTATTGGGTCACTAGCGGGGTTAAAAGCAATTCTAAAACAAAGGCAAGGTTAGCTGCGCTTCACCGCCAACGCCCCAGTGTGAAAGTGCCCTTAGTGCTATAAAATGCTCAGGTGTGAATGGGTGCTAAACAAGGGCTAAAAATAATTTTTAGCCTGCTTTCACATCTCAGCAGAACTTATTTCTAGTGATCGTGAAGAGTTTTACAAGCATTTCTGCAAACCTCAAGTGTTTGCTTCACGGGCTGAGCAAGGGGAAGAAAGCAATTCTAGAATATAAGGAATTTCAGCCGTGCAAACACGTGTCTTGCATTTACTGGTGTACACATTTAAGTCTATGGGGGCAAAAACACCTGAATATGCTTAAAAAGCTTATGTACTTTGCATATAAAGAACGAGATTCTACAATCATTGTCTGAAAATAGGTGGCTACTCACGCCACACAGGTGCCAGGACACTTTGCATGTTCTCAATGAATGCAAAGCGTTCCCAGTTGGACATGGTGGAACAGCAATGTCACGATCTCCACCTCGTTCAGAGAAAGGTGTGCATTTCACTGAGCAAATTGCATAGTATAAGCTTTTTTCGTAGGCAGTTGAGGCCTCACAGACCACCATTTACAGCAATTTGAATATATACACACATGAAGAGTTCCTAGCACAGGTAGAGATCTGACCATGGTGTGCTCATGCTTAGTGTTGTCAGTTTATAATAGGAAAGCAGGAGGGACTGGCAGGAACCACCAGGGGATTTCACACAAGTACATGGTACAGCACAGCAGGCACATCAGGAATATGAAACATTGGGGTAACAAAATGTATTTTTTGCACTGTTACATGGGTTCAGCTTGGACTAGTGCAAGTTTATGCCACACCTGTGGGATCCCTGTAGAAGATCACTGTAATAGGCACCATTAACAGCGATTGCACAGTGAGCGACAACTTATACTCACAGCAGGGCAGCCGCTCAGCACAGGACCCAGAATCTAGCAGCTATAACTGTCGTACCAAGTGATTTCCAGCTTCTATAGGGATCCCACAGATATGACACATACATAGTTACTTGCATTGGTCCAATTTAATTAAGAAAACTGGGAACAAATACCGTATTTATCGGCGTATAACACGCACTTTTTTCCCCTTAAAATCAGGGGAAAATAGTGGGTGCGTGTTATACGCTGATCCCCGCCAATCGCCGCCGATCCGGAGCTCCACCGACATCTACGAGCAGAGCCAAGTCTTCTGTGTACTCGGCTCCGCTCACAGTCACGCCCAGTCCCGCCTCCCAAGCCTTTACGTCCCGCCATTGGCCCAGCATTGTGTCCATCATAGGAGCCGGGCCAAGGGGCGGGACAGGGGCGTTACTGCGAGTGGAGCCGGCTCGGTCTATGCCGGCGGCGGGAGGAGCCGAAGATCTCGGCGGCGGCTGCAGGAATAGCCGAAGATCCTGGCGGCGGGAGGAGCCGAAGATGGCGGCGGGAAGTTTAAAAATAAAAATCAACCATGTGTTTTAGAAAGGATTCAGGGGGACAAGGTGCCAGGATTCAGGGGGACAAGGTGCCAGGATTCAGGGGGGACAGTGCAAGGCTTCATTAATGGGCATTTAAATGTAAGTTTTTTTTTTTTTTTTTCCTTAAACTTCCCTCCTAAACTTGGGGTGCGTGTTATACGCTGGTGCGTGTTATACGCCGATAAATACGGTACTTAAACTTCTGATTTAGGCTACATTTACATGGCCAATAAGAGTCTGTTCACACAGAGCAGTTACTTGCGTTTTCATCAAGGATGGACCTCAGATATTAGCGGAACTCTAACCAAAAGCGAAAGCTCAGCTTTTCGCACCCTGCCACATTTTTCACTTTTTTGGGGGTGAGTCGATCCCTGTAAAAATCAAGTTCCCACTTCCAGGTAAAATATCTGCACGATTGTGGCCATCTACAGAAATTCTAGCCACTCCTCCGACCTTCTGGGAGACACAGGTCCCAGAAGACAGAACCGTTCAGAAAACGCAGCGCGACTTGGGCAGTAGGAAACAGGCTGTGAAGCCGTAAGGCTTCACTTTGTTTCCCTTAGGCTGCTTTCACACTGGGGCGGTGCGGGGCGGCGACGGTAAAGCAGCGCTATATTTAGCGCTGCTTTACCATCGTTTTACCCGCGGTATGCGGCCGCTAGCGGGGTGGTTTTAACCCCCGCTAGCGGCCGCAAAAGGGTTAAAAACCTCTGCAAAGCGCCGCTACAGCGGCGGTTTGCGGGCGGTATCCCCGCGGTTTCCCATTGATTTCAATGGGAAGGAGCGGTATAGGAGCGGTGAATACACCGCTCCAAAGATGCAGCTAGCAGGACTTTTGTTGTGGTCCTGCTAGCGCACCGCTCCAGTGTGAATGGGGCTGTTTTTTTCAGGCGGTGTACAGGCGCTATTTTTAGCGCTGTACCGCCTGAAAACCGCCCCAGTGTGAAAGCAGCCTTAGTGAAGATGCCGGCGCCTGCACTCAAAGACAATGAGCGAATCGGCTAGGTGTGCTGACATTGCAGGATACCTGGACAGGCAAGTGTCCTTATAATACAAGTCAGCAGCTACAGTATTTGTAGCGGCTGACCTAATTTATTAATACAGGCTGGAACTCTGATTTAGACCCCTTTCACGCGGCAGCGCTTTTCACGCTAAAGAACACCTAGAAACTGCTTACCAATGGTTCCTTTCATATTGGGGTAGTGCAAATCATGCAAGGAGCATGTTTGGAGTGCTTAAAAAAGCGCATCAAACACACCAGTCACTTATTAGCTTTTGCTTATGTTTAATTGATCAGGGTCTCTGATCATATTGGATAATGCATCCTTGTTGCAACAATTTTCTAATGAAAATTTGGCCATAAACTTCCGTATGTCGTTTTAAAAATGTAATGAAAACTATTGGGGGGGGGGGAAAAATGCCCGTCCATTGAAGTGAATGGGAAGCACTTCAAAATTGTTCGAGTCACGTGACCGTAAAAATAAAACTGCACCGCTAACACACCCCGACATTTTATGGGCAGTTTTCAAGTACCTCAGTGTGAAAGGGATCTTAAAGTGGTTGTAAACCCTTACAGACCACTTTTTCTTACAGGTAAGCCTAGATTAAGGCTTACCTGTAGGTGCAAGAAAAATCTCCTAAACCTACACGGTTAAGAAGATTTGAAAAAGACCGGCACTGCCGTAGACAGTGGCGCGCAGGCGCACTGAGCGTGCCATTGCTAACGGCAATCATGCCATTAGCAGCGGCTCCCATATGCATACGCGGGAGTGACGTCATCACGGCTCCAGGCAATCACAGCGCTGGAGCAGCGATACCCGGAAGGAAGATGGACGCTTTGTGGAGAGGACAGCGGTGACATTGCAGGCTCCTGTGTCAGGTAAGTGACACATAATGGGCTACTATGCGATAGCATAGTAGCCCATTATGCTTTAACTTTGCATGGAAAAAAAACAAAGCAAAATAAAAAATTATATAGCCATAAATCTATCCCCTATTTGTAGATGTTTTAACTTTTGGACAAACCAAACGCTTACTTCGATTTTTTTTTACCAAACATATGTAGAAGATTACATGTCGGCCTAAACTGAAGAAAAAATTCATATTTTTTAAATTTAGGGATATTATAGCAAAAAAGTGTTTTCAAAATTGTTGATAGCACAAAATAAAAAAAACGCAGCAGTGAGCAAATACCAGTGGGGGAAGAAAAAAAAAAAAACGCACAACAATTTGTTAGGGTACAACATTACACGGCTGCGCAATTGTCAGTTAAAGCTACGCAGTATCAAAATAATAAAAAAAAATAAAAAGGGAAGGCAGTAAATCCTGAAGTGGTTAAGCGCACCTAAGATGCTGCTTGCAGGACTTTTTGCACTGCCCCAGTGTGAAAGGATCCATTGATATTAGTGGGAAACAGTTTTCAGGCAGGGTTTAGTTTCTCCCAAACTCCAGGCAGGCAATTCTGTGGTTGGCATTCAAACTGAGAACCACCCTAGTGCTGCCAGGTGAAAGCGCTAACTACTAAAGCAGGGTCAGGAAACATTTGCCAGTTACATAGATTTTCAGCAGCGTTGTCCATTTGTTTTCCCGACCTGCTTTAGTAGTTAGCGCTTTCACCTGACAACACTAGGGTTCTCGGTTTGAATCCCAACCACAGAATTACCTGCCTGGAGTTTAGGAGAGAGGGAAAAATAAATAGCGGCGCCAGGCCGGTCCTAGTGCAACATTATAAAAATGGCAATTCAAATATAAAACACGCTTGTAGTGCTCAGTGGGTGCCTAGAGTTCGCATGCTCCCCCTGCATGGGTTTCCTCCCACACCCCCAAAGACACATGTTGGTAGGTTAATAAGCCCTAGTATGTGTATGACTGGACCTTAGATAGTAAGCTCCTTGAGGGCAGGGACTGACACACACACACACACACACACATTAGTAAATTGACATTATACAACTACATTTTTTTGCACAAAGCACCCCATTCAAACGAAAGCCAGTGAAGTCGCTCAAGGAGCATTTTACCATGTTCCTAGTTGAATTTGGGTCACAATTCACAACACTGCAATACATCTTTTCCATGCACAGGTGTGGAACGCACAGGTGTGACTCAGGCCTCGTGCCCCAACATGTAATCAGGGCCTACACATGCTAGGAGTCACAAGAGAAAAAAAAAAAAAAAAAAAAAAAAAAAGGCTCATACAAGTGCTGAAACATGCCTCCAAATCACCCATTACAATGTGAATGAGGGAGAAAGTGACATATCTAGTCATGTTTAGTGAGGATTCCCCAAGCAGCACATAGAATAAAACCAGCTATGTAGGTCATTGATTAAACAAGCAGCACAGTCCCAGGTGTGAGCGGAGCATAACAGCCACCATTAGAGTCTCATTCATCGTGTTCCACCCCAAGCACATGGACACAGCACGACCTCGTGTCCTCTCCCCCCATCCACAGGCACCTTGCAGCGCAGCCCCCGACCACCATCTCCACCGCACACATACAATAAAGCCATACAAAGCCACCCACACACGGCCTATGGCGGCGCCAGAAAGGCAATACATACCCTTATTTTTTCCTGTAGGAAAGGACAATTACCCCCACCCCTCCCCGTTCCTATATTTATACTATCAGCCCAGATTAAAGGCTTGGGAGGGCGTGTTTGTACCCCGCCGATGTCATCTGGTGGGAGGGGGAACTACAATTCATAGGGAAGAAAGGCGTGGCCGCTTAACCCTTCCAGAGCCCAACGTTATTGTTAGCGCCCAGCTCTTCCCTCTCCGTGTGTTCCATCCTCCCATGATGGAGGCCAGCCCAGGTGTCTGCCGAGCAGACCGCACGGAGACACGCCCACCTCACAACAAGCATGGTGGGCGGGAAACTGCAGCTAAATAAAATACAATAGTAGAAATGGAAGGTGTGGAGTCCGTGCCTCCAGCCGTGCATGTCATCTGATACCTTATGCCAGCGTTCCTTCCGCTTTCAATGCACAGACTTTAACATTTGTTTGTTACCCTTTTCTATCGTTTATATAGAATATGTAGGATTTTGAATATCTCAATAAAAATGACTGAAGCAGAAAGTCGTATGAGGAGGGAGGGGGAGCGCTCGTGGCGCTGAAATAGTTAATGGAGGATGCCCTTCTCCTCAGCTCCTCGCACACAAGGCAGGCATGGAGCTGAGGTAGAACACCAACACGTGTGCCACTTTCCAATACAAAGGGGGCTTCCCTCTCTCCCTCCACTTTCCAATACAAAGGGGGCTTCCCTCTCCCCCTCCACTTTCCAATACAAAGGGGGCTTCCCTCTCCCCCTCCACTTTCCAATACAAAGGGGGCTTCCCTCTCTCCCTCCACTTTACAATACAAAGGGGGCTTCCCTCACCCCCTCCACTTTACAATACAAAGGGGGCTTCCCTCTATCCCTCCACTTTACAATACAAAGGGGCCTTCACTCCCACTTTACAACACACAGGGAGCTTCCCTGTATCCCTCCACTTTCCAATACAAAGGGGGCTTCCCTCTCTCCACTTTCTAATACAAAGGGGGCTTCCCTCTCTCCATCCACTTCCCAATACAAAGGGGGCTCCCCTCCACTTTCAAATACACAGGGGGCTTCCCTCTATCCCTCCACTTTCCAATACAAAGGGGGCTCCCCTCCACTTTCAAATACAAAGGGGGCTCCCCTCCACTTTCCAATACACAGGGGGCTTCCCTCTATCCCTCCACTTTCCAATACAAAGGGGGCTTCCCTCTCTCCACTTTCTAATACAAAGGAGGGGGCTTCCCTCTCTCTCCACTTTCTAATACAAAGGAGGGGGCTTCCCTCTCTCTCTCCACTTTCAAATACAAAGGGGGCTTCCCTCTCCCCCTCCACTTTCCAATACAAAGGGGGCTTTCCTCTCTCCCTCCACTTTCCAATACAAAGGGGGGCTCCCCTCTCCCCCTCCACTTTCCAATACAAAGGGGGCTTCCCTCTCTCCCTCCACTTTACAATACAAAAGGGGCTTCACTCTCTCCCACTTTACATTCTCCCCTTTGTATTGGAAAGTGGAGGGATAGAGGGAAGCCCCCTGTGTGTTGTAAAGTGGGAGAGAGTGAAGCCCCCTTTGTATTGTAAAGTGGAGGGAGAGAGGGAAGCCCCCTTTGTATTGGAAAGTGGAGGGAGAGAGGGAAGCCTCCTTTGTATTGGAAAGTGGAGGGAGAGAGGGAAGCCCCCTTTGTATTGGAAAGTGGAGGGGGAGAGGGGAGCCCCCCTTTGTATTGGAAAGTGGAGGGAGAGAGGAAAGCCCCCTTTGTATTGGAAAGTGAAGCCCCCTTTGTCTCTCCCTCCACTTTCCAATACAAAGGGGGCTTCCCTCTTTCCACCTTCCAATACAAAGGGGGTTTCCCTCTCTCCACTTTCCAATACACAGGGGGCTTCCCTCTATCCCTCCACTTTCCAATACAAAGGGGGCTTCCCTCTCTCCACTTTCTAATACAAAGGGGGCTTCCCTCTCTCCCTCCGCTTTCCAATACAAAGGGGGCTTCCCTCCCTCCACTTTCCAATACAAAGGGGGCTTCCCTCTCTCCCTCCACTTTCAAATACACAGGGGGCTTCCTTCTCTCCCTCCACTTTCCAATACAAAGGGGGCTTCCCTCTCTCCCTCCACTTTCCAATACAAAGGGGGCTTCCCTCTCCCCCTCCACTTTCCAATACAAAGGGGGCTTCCCTCTCTCCCTCCACTTTCCAATACAAAGGGGGCTTCCCTCTCCCCCTCCACTTTCCAATACAAAGGGGGCTTCCCTCTCTCCCCCAACTTCCAAATACACAGGGGGCTTCCCTCTCTCCCTCCACTTTCCAATACAAAGGGGGCTTCCCTCTCTCCCTCAACTTCCAAATACACAGGGGGCTCCCCTCTCTCCCTCCACTTTCCAATACAAAGGGGGCTTCCCTCTCTCCCTCCACTTTCAAATACACAGGGGGCTTCCCTCTCTCCCTCCACTTTCCAATACAAAGGGGGCTTCCCTCTCCCCCTCCACTTTCCAATACAAAGGGGGCTTCCCTCTCCCCCTCCACTTTCCAATACAAAGGGGGCTTCCCTCTCTCCCTCCACTTTACAATACAAAGGGGCCTTCACTCCCACTTTACAACACACAGGGAGCTTCCCTGTATCCCTCCACTTTCCAATACAAAGGGGGCTTCCCTCTCTCCACTTTCTAATACAAAGGGGGCTTCCCTCTCTCCATCCACTTCCCAATACAAAGGGGGCTCCCCTCCACTTTCCAATACACAGGGGGCTTCCCTCTATCCCTCCACTTTCCAATACAAAGGGGGCTCCCCTCTCTCCACTTTCAAATACAAAGGGGGCTCCCCTCCACTTTCCAATACACAGGGGGCTTCCCTCTATCCCTCCACTTTCCAATACAAAGGGGGCTTCCCTCTCTCCACTTTCTAATACAAAGGAGGGGGCTTCCCTCTCTCTCTCTCTCCACTTTCTAATACAAAGGAGGGGGCTTCCCTCTCTCTCTCCACTTTCAAATACAAAGGGGGCTTCCCTCTCCCCCTCCACTTTCCAATACAAAGGGGGCTTTCCTCTCTCCCTCCACTTTCCAATACAAAGGGGGGCTCCCCTCTCCCCCTCCACTTTCCAATACAAAGGGGGCTTCCCTCTCTCCCTCCACTTTACAATACAAAAGGGGCTTCACTCTCTCCCACTTTACATTCTCCCCTTTGTATTGGAATGTGGAGGGATAGAGGGAAGCCCCCTGTGTGTTGTAAAGTGGGAGAGAGTGAAGCCCCCTTTGTATTGTAAAGTGGAGGGAGAGAGGGAAGCCCCCTTTGTATTGGAAAGTGGAGGGAGAGAGGGAAGCCTCCTTTGTATTGGAAAGTGGAGGGAGAGAGGGAAGCCCCCTTTGTATTGGAAAGTGGAGGGGGAGAGGGGAGCCCCCCTTTGTATTGGAAAGTGGAGGGAGAGAGGAAAGCCCCCTTTGTATTGGAAAGTGAAGCCCCCTTTGTCTCTCCCTCCACTTTCCAATACAAAGGGGGCTTCCCTCTTTCCACCTTCCAATACAAAGGGGGTTTCCCTCTCTCCACTTTCCAATACACAGGGGGCTTCCCTCTATCCCTCCACTTTCCAATACAAAGGGGGCTTCCCTCTCTCCACTTTCTAATACAAAGGGGGCTTCCCTCTCTCCCTCCGCTTTCCAATACAAAGGGGGCTTCCCTCCCTCCACTTTCCAATACAAAGGGGGCTTCCCTCTCTCCCTCCACTTTCAAATACACAGGGGGCTTCCTTCTCTCCCTCCACTTTCCAATACAAAGGGGGCTTCCCTCTCTCCCTCCACTTTCCAATACAAAGGGGGCTTCCCTCTCCCCCTCCACTTTCCAATACAAAGGGGGCTTCCCTCTCTCCCTCCACTTTCCAATACAAAGGGGGCTTCCCTCTCCCCCTCCACTTTCCAATACAAAGGGGGCTTCCCTCTCTCCCTCAACTTCCAAATACACAGGGGGCTTCCCTCTCTCCCTCCACTTTCCAATACAAAGGGGGCTTCCCTCTCTCCCTCAACTTCCAAATACACAGGGGGCTCCCCTCTCTCCCTCCACTTTCCAATACAAAGGGGGCTTCCCTCTCTCCCTCCACTTTCAAATACACAGGGGGCTTCCCTCTCTCCCTCCACTTTCCAATACAAAGGGGGCTTCCCTCTCCCCCTCCACTTTCCAATACAAAGGGGGCTTCCCTCTCCCCCTCCACTTTCCAATACAAAGGGGGCTTCCCTCTCTCCCTCCACTTTACAATACAAAGAGGGCTTCCCTCTTTCCACCTTCCAATACAAAGGGGGTTTCACTCTCTCCACTTCCCAATACAAAGGGGGCTTCCCTCTCACCCTTCCACTTTCAATGCACAGACTTTAACATTTGTTTGTTACCCCTTTCTATCGTTTATATAGAATATGTAGGATTTTGAATATCTCAATAAAAATGACTGAAGCAGAAAGTCGTATGAGGAGGGAGGGGGAGCGCTCGTGGCGCTGAAATAGTTAATGGAGGATGCCCTTCTCCTCAGCTCCTCGCACACAAGGCAGGCATGGAGCTGAGGTAGAACACCAACACGTGTGCCACTTTCCAATACAAAGGGGGCTTCCCTCTCTCCCTCCACTTTCCAATACAAAGGGGGCTTCCCTCTCTCCCTCCACTTTACAATACAAAGGGGCCTTCACTCCCACTTTACAACACACAGGGAGCTTCCCTGTATCCCTCCACTTTCCAATACAAAGGGGGCTTCCCTCTCTCCACTTTCTAATACAAAGGGGGCTTCCCTCTCTCCATCCACTTCCCAATACAAAGGGGGCTCCCCTCCACTTTCCAATACACAGGGGGCTTCCCTCTATCCCTCCACTTTCCAATACAAAGGGGGCTCCCCTCTCTCCACTTTCAAATACAAAGGGGGCTCCCCTCCACTTTCCAATACACAGGGGGCTTCCCTCTATCCCTCCACTTTCCAATACAAAGGGGGCTTCCCTCTCTCCACTTTCTAATACAAAGGAGGGGGCTTCCCTCTCTCTCCACTTTCTAATACAAAGGAGGGGGCTTCCCTCTCTCTCTCCACTTTCAAATACAAAGGGGGCTTCCCTCTCCCCCTCCACTTTCCAATACAAAGGGGGCTTCCCTCTCCACCTCCACTTTCCAATACAAAGGGGGCTTTCCTCTCTCCCTCCACTTTCCAATACAAAGGGGGGCTCCCCTCTCCCCCTCCACTTTCCAATACAAAGGGGGCTTCCCTCTCTCCCTCCACTTTACAATACAAAAGGGGCTTCACTCTCTCCCACTTTACATTCTCCCCTTTGTATTGGAAAGTGGAGGGATAGAGGGAAGCACCCTGTGTGTTGTAAAGTGGGAGAGAGTGAAGCCCCCTTTGTATTGTAAAGTGGAGGGAGAGAGGGAAGCCCCCTTTGTATTGGAAAGTGGAGGGAGAGAGGGAAGCCACCTTTGTATTGGAAAGTGGAGGGAGAGAGGGAAGCCCCCTTTGTATTGGAAAGTGGAGGGGGAGAGGGGAGCCCCCCTTTGTATTGGAAAGTGGAGGGAGAGAGGAAAGCCCCCTTTGTATTGGAAAGTGAAGCCCCCTTTGTCTCTCCCTCCACTTTCCAATACAAAGGGGGCTTCCCTCTTCCCACCTTCCAATACAAAGGGGGTTTCCCTCTCTCCACTTTCCAATACACAGGGGGCTTCCCTCTATCCCTCCACTTTCCAATACAAAGGGGGCTTCCCTCTCTCCACTTTCTAATACAAAGGGGGCTTCCCTCTCTCCCTCCGCTTTCCAATACAAAGGGGGCTTCCCTCCCTCCACTTTCCAATACAAAGGGGGCTTCCCTCTCTCCCTCCACTTTCAAATACACAGGGGGCTTCCTTTTCTCCCTCCACTTTCCAATACAAAGGGGGCTTCCCTCTCTCCCTCCACTTTCCAATACAAAGGGGGCTTCCCTCTCCCCCTCCACTTTCCAATACAAAGGGGGCTTCCCTCTCTCCCTCCACTTTCCAATACAAAGGGGGCTTCCCTCTCTCCCTCCACTTTCCAATACAAAGGGGGCTTCCCTCTCTCCCTCCACTTTCCAATACAAAGGGGGCTTCCCTCTCTCCACTTTCTAATACAAAGGGGGCTTCCCTCTCTCCCTCCGCTTTCCAATACAAAGGGGGCTTCCCTCTCTCCCTCCACTTTCCAATACAAAGGGGGCTTCCCTCCCTCCACTTTCCAATACAAAGGGGGCTTCCCTCTCTCCCTCCACTTTCAAATACACAGGGGGCTTCCTTTTCTCCCTCCACTTTCCAATACAAAGGGGGCTTCCCTCTCTCCCTCCACTTTCCAATACAAAGGGGGCTTCCCTCTCACCCTCCACTTTCCAATACAAAGGGGGCTTCCCTCTCTCCCTCCACTTTCCAATACAAAGGGGGCTTCCCTCTCTCCCTCCACTTTCCAATACAAAGGGGGCTTCCCTCCCCCCCTCCACTTTCCAATACAAAGGGGGCTTCCCTCTCTCCCTCCACTTTCCAATACAAAGGGGGCTTCCCTCTCCCCCTCCACTTTCCAATACAAAGGGGGCTTCCCTCTCTCCCTCAACTTTCAAATACACAGGGGGCTTCCCTCTCTCCCTCCACTTTCCAATACAAAGGGGGCTTCCCTCTCTCCCTCCACTTTCCAATACAAAGGGGGCTTCCCTCTCTCCCTCCACTTTCAAATACACAGGGGGCTTCCCTCTCTCCCTCCACTTTCAAATACAAAGGGGGCTTCCCTCTCTCCCTCCACTTTCCAATACAAAGGGGGCTTCCCTCTCTCCCTCCACTTTCCAATACAAAGGGGGCTTCCCTCTCCCCCTCCACTTTCCAATACAAAGGGGGCTTCCCTCTCTCCCTCCACTTTACAATACAAAGGGGGCTTCCCTCTTTCCACCTTCCAATACAAAGGGGGTTTCACTCTCTCCACTTCCCAATACAAAGGGGGCTTCCCTCTCACCCTCCACTTTCCAATACAAAGGGGCTTCCCTCTCTCTACTTTCCAATACAACGGGGGCTTCCCTCCACTTTACAATACAAAGGGGGCTTCAATCCCCCCCCCCCCTCACTGCATGAACCACAAATACAGGCATGTTCACTTTACACGTTTTTTTTTTTGGGGGGCGGTTTCAGGCCCAAAAACCGTCATGAGGGCAATGCAACCAACCACTAGCTGGGTCTATTATACTGGAAGCAACTGAAACTGTTGTTATGTTTTTTTTTAAAAGTTTTTTTTATTTTGCATACAAATTGCTATTATAAGTCCCCAAACTGTACCAAAGCAGCAATACCAATACAGACAGAAACCAAAGATGAGCTCATGGGTCCTCCAAACTCATCTCCGGTCAAACTCTGAATTTGCGCTCTTTTTTTCTCCAATTAGCTGCGGTGGCAGAAATGACACAATCCGCAGCTCGTTAGAAGTAAAAAAAAAAAGGGAACAGGTTCAAAGATCATCTGGAAGTTTGGAGGACACCCAAGCTCATCTCTAAACCCCCGTACACACGATCTGAAAATCAGAAGTAAAATTTAGTCTGACGAACAATCTGCCGATTTTAGGATCGCTAGTATGGTGCTTTTGACAGCCGATTCAGATTTTTCGTACGACAAAAGCTGGATGTGCAGACTATAAAATTTTTGTCGTACATGAACACAACGTCTGATTTTCATATAATTAGTATATATATATAATTTGTCCGAAAAAATCATAAGAGCAAGACTACGCATGGTCAGAAACGAAAGAATACATACAAAACAATTCAACACATGACATCACTTCCGAAGTAGAATTCTGTTGTACAAGAATTTTTGTATGGTGAGTAACCTCTTCACAACAAACGGTTGTCCGAAAATCTGATTGTGTGTTCGAGGCTTAAGCCCTCGTTCATGCACAGATGTCTTTTGAAATCACCCCTGAAGTCGCCAAAAGTAGTGCAGGAACTGCTTTTGGAAATCGGTGCGGTGTCCCAAAGTCGGCGTCGTACCGATTGGGACACTCCTATTGCCGGCAATAGGCTCCAATTTGACATGTGATTTGACCTATCAAATCGCACCAATGTGAACGAGGGCTGTCAAATCGCATGCCAAATCAGAACCTATTGCCGGCAGCAGCATCGTCCCAATCGGTGCAACGCCGCACCAATTCCCAAAAGTAGTTCCTGCGATACTAGTGGCGACTTGGGGGGGAGATTTCAATAGACATCTTTGCATTAACCTGCACAAATGTCTTTCAAATTGCCCCCAAACTCGCACTGAAATTCAGCTTTGAAATTGTGCGTGTTCAGCCATCAGTGTGAACGAGGACTAAGGGCCAGTTCACACCAAATCCTGTACAGCTGATGTAAACATACAGTATCTCACAAAAGTGAGTACACCCCTCACATTTTTGTAAATATTTTTTTAATATCTTTTCATGTGACAACACTGAAGAAATTATACTTTGCTACAATGTAAAGTAGTGAGTGTACAGCTTGTATAACAGTGTATATGCTGTCCCCTTAGAATAACTCAACGCACAGCCAATAATGTCTAAACCGCTGGCAACAAAAGTAAATACAAATTGGGCCCAAAGTGACAATATTTTGTGTGACCACCATTATTTTCCAGCACTTTCTTAACCCTCTTGGGCATGGAGTTCACCAGAGCTTCACATGTTGCCACTGGAATCCTCTTCCACTCCTCCAGGATGACATCACAGAGCTGGTGGATGTTAGAGACCTTCGCTTCTCCACCTTTCCATTTGAGGATGCCCCACAGATGCTCATTAGGGTTTAGATCTGTAGACATACTTGGCCAGTTCATCACCTTTACCCTCAGCTTCTTTAGCAAGGCAGTGGTCGTCTTGGGGGTGTGTTTGGGGTCCTTATCATGTTGGAATACTGCCCTGCAGTCCAGTCTCTAAAGGGAGGGGATCATGCTCTGCTTCAGTATGTGTATGTCACAGTACATGTTGGCATTCATGGTTCCCTCAATGAAATGTAGCTCCCCAGTGCCGGCAGCACTCATGAAGCCCCAGACCATGACACTCCCACCACTATATAAAAGAGAAGCCGCGCTCAAACCCAAATTAGAATATCTGAGCCTGGCTAAATAAACATTATATGAACCTCAAAGTGCAAGTCCAATACAGTTGTCAGACGTACCCCACCATGGTCTGCTTTCTCTCTTCTGGGTTATACATATATTGTTACATCTGAGGAAAACGGACATCTGCCAGTATAGAGGACTAACCAGTGATGATCCCCAACATATAGCCTTGTGATGAGTTTACCTACCAAGGAGACATTTCTGCATTGATTAGATTTGCCATCTGGTAAGAAGCCCCCCCCCCCCCCCCCCGTGTGGTGCTGGGACACTGTGTGCTATTTGTCTGGATCAATGTTTCTCTGTTCCTTTGATGCCCCCTTATAAAGGCCCAGGCTGGGTTTAAGCCAATCGTTTATTGTTGGCTTACTTTCTGGTAAGCATTGAATCTGGAAGGTGGTGGTGTAGGAGCACTTCATCATTTTTTTCGTTTGACCACTGGGTGTGATCATCCTCTTTCTTTCGTTTTTGCAATTATTATCTGTTCACTTTGTAAGTGCACACACATATGTTTAGAAATTTTTCCTGTTTAATTTGACAGTATTACGCTATGTATATTTTTATTTTTTCTCCGAATTATCATGTATGCTGAGCCATAGCTTGGGTCTGCCCGAATAACCACAGGATTTTCGTTTAATGCTGTTCATTCCGTTTCTCTAAAGACCCTGGCTGGGTTTAAGCCATCTGCATATATTGACTTACTTTCTGGTAAGCACAAAATCCGGGAGTTGGTGGTGGATATATATATTTTCTTCACTCAAAAATTTTTGGTGGTGTTACCAATTCGAAGAATTTTTGTAATTTACTATTCTTTTTATGGACACTCATGTGGGACTGTTATATATAACACTCATATGATTGTTTTTACTTTTATTTTTATTTTTGTGACTCACATAAATTAACATTATACATTTTTTCTATTTAATTGTTTTAAGAATAATTTGATCACTTGATTCTGATTGGTTGAGGTTCACTGAAATAGTTTATTTCATTTAGGTCCCAGAGGCTTAGAAATTGTATTTTGGCTTTGAGCGTGTTTTCCCCTTTATAAATATTTTTATAGGACTTTGACAAACTTTGAGGTTCATATAATGTTTATTTAGCCAGGCTCAGATATTCTAATTTGGGTTTGAGCGCGGCTTCTCTTTTATATGTTTTGTTTTGTGTATATACCACAATAAGCTGCTGCTCTCTCTTTTTTATATTTTTTATTGTAATAATTTTGATCCAAGCGCAGTTTTCTTTCTTGTACAGACATACTTGTCTTTGTAATCCTCACCTGGTTGCCGCCACACACGCTTGACACCTGAACCAAATAAATTTATCTGGGTCTCGTCAGGCCACAGGTCATGGTTCCAGTAACCCATGTCCTTAGTCTGCTTGTCTTCAGCAAACTGTTTGCAGGCTTTCCTGTGCACCATCTTTAGAAGAAGTTTCCTTCTGGGACAACAGCCATGCAGACCAATTTGATGCAGTGTGAGGCGTATGGTCTGTGCACAGAAAGGCTGACCCCCAACCCCTTCAACCTCTGCAGCAATGCTGGCAGCACTCATATGCTCAAAATTTCAAGTCCTGAGCTACTAGCCAGGCCTCAAGGGTTACTCGCCACCAGTTGCCCCGCCCAACCCCTACCAAGCCCCGCCCCTAAACACGCCCTCATAAATTATCTCATGAAATGATACTTAAATGATTTATGCAGAATTAAGTTATAAAAATAATTAACAACAACTTTGTCCACCAATGCAGCCAGCCTGTGCCCCCCCCCCCAGTGCAGCATGTGTCCCCCCAGTGCAGCATGTGACCCCCCCAGTGCAGCATGTGTCCCCCCAGTGCAGGCTGTGCCCCCCCAGTGCAGCCTGTGTCCCCCCCCAGTGCAGGCTGTGTCCCCCCAGTGCAGGCTGTGTCCCCTGTGTCCTCCAGTGCAGCTTGTGTCCCCAATGCAGCCTACCTGTGCAGGGGAGGAGAGCCGCCGCCTGTCTGATTAGAGCGCCAGGGGAACATAACAGCTTTCAATTCAATAGCTGTTTGTTCCCCGCCGTGTGCCATCTTATACAGCCCCTCCCCCTTGTCCGAGTCACATTGATAGACAGATCACCTGTCCAATCCTGGGTCAGGTGATCTGTCTATCTGTCTATCAAAGTTCCCCGGACAAGGGGGAGGGGCTGTATATGACGGTGCGTGGCGGGGAACAAACAGCTATTGAAACGAAAGCTGTTATGTTCCTCTGCCGCTCTAATCAGACAGGCAGCGGCTCTCCTACACTCGCGAGACCTCAAAATCCACTCGCAAAATGCGAGCAGGTGAGTGGATTTTTTGAGGTCTGGCCTAGGCCATCTTTATGTAGAGCAACAATTATTTTTTTCAGATCCTCAGAGAGTTCTTTGCCATGAGGTTCCATGTTGAACTTCCAGTGACCAGTATGAGAGAGTGACAATTGGACAGTATGTCACTCGTTAGTGTTACAAGGTCTCAGGTGTGAATGGGGAGCAGGTCTGTTAAATTTGGTGTTATCGCTCTCACTAGCTTATACTATTATATGAAAGAAGAGAAATCACCTATGAGCTAGTTCCCAAAACACTCCTACCACATCCCATATTGTAACAATTGTAAAAAAAATGCCCTAAGGGGGATTGTACGGGTAGAAGTATGAGTAAGGGATGAGCGCAGAAGTACCAGAGTATATAAAAAATAAACACATTTTATTACAAAGTAGAATTTACAAAATACATTTAAATATTCCTAAACACATAGGATATGTATTACATATACAGTTGCCTGTTTGTTGGATCATAATATAGACTCCAGAAGGGTCATGCAGATGATGTGATCACACAAAATCCCAACATGTTTCGGAAAAGGGGGGAATGGGGGTAACAGTATTCATTTCCTTCCTCAGGGATTAAACGGAAGCAAACTGTTTTATGTCTGATAAAAAGAAAAATAATTTTGAGTATAATGAGACATACAGTGAAAAAAAAAAAATATATATATATATATATATATATATATATATATATTTTTTTTTTTTACTTGGTGCAATAAATGTTGCATATACATAGCAGAACATATCAAGAACATGGGATAAACGCAATACTCACATTTTCAATATCCTGATTAAACTAGTGCACAAGCCATATTGAAGAGCGACGGAGCCTCGAGTCTCCAAAAGTGCTAAAAAGCAATGCTATACCAGTAAGGAAAGGATTCGGCCAGTTCAATAGCTGGTCATCAAAATGGAAAGAGCCAGAGCACTAAACCGGGGCATCCCCAGCTTATGCTTTCGGTTGTGCTGTGGTATGTGCCACCCCCACCATCAAGCAGCAAATCAAATCTTGCAAGGAACAGCCATAAAGCCGGGAAACCGCCAGTCTACCATAAAACAAAAAATAATATGAAAAAATAAATATGTATTTTCTCTCTACAGCTAATAGTGAGTCTCCCATGTGTATTGGTTGCAAATGAAGAGTATGAAAGGATATGTCAAATTGTAATAGTATAGTAGAGTTCCCAATTTTTGCTAAAATGTAGCATGGGGAAAAAAATCTATAAAAAGAGTATAAATTTAAGCACAAGAGTGCTAAACAGGGAGAGACATTTCTATAAAGAAATATATAAGAAACATCTTCAGTGCAGGGTACACACATAGCAAGACTCGCATAGCAAACCAGAAAATCTTTTTTCTTTTTTCCCTGGACCAGCATCTCACCTTGTTCAGCGTGCTCAGTGTGTGACCGAATCCTGGCTGTGCAGCAGAAAAATGTTGCATAGAGGAGATATTTAAGCCAGGATGGGTCAAAGATTGATTTATTGGAATAAGCTGAGACAAGGTGTAGACCAGGGGTCTTCAAACTATGGCCCTCCAGTTGTTCAGGAACTACAATTCCCATCATGCTTAGTCATGTCTGTGAATGTCAGTGTTTGCCTCATGGGATGTGTAGTTCCGTAACAGCTGGAGGGCCGTAGTTTAAGGATCCCTGGTGTAGACACTAAAAAGTGTATGATGCCTTCACTAGAGCGGGATATACTAATCAGCTGAGTGTAGAAAATGTGTGTAGACCAGCGCGGTGAAGTCAGACGTCAACATGACCACCGGCACAACAAAAGGGCAACCAAGTACTGGCAAGATGGTGAAGCCAGGCTGTGCATATGCCGCATGCGAGATGTCCAAGTGGCTACATAGTGTAGTGCAGCTAAACTGGATGGAATATATAGGCTGACAGATTGGAAAATTGTAACTATGAAAGCTAAAGTCTTGGGCACATCCCTGCGGATGCGCAGTGTATTGCAGCCCTTACAAAGGAAATGCCCAAGGATGTAGTGACATCCAAGGTCTCCTGTGTCCCGGGGAGCCTCGATGAGCCACCGACGGTGACAGCAACACACCACAGCACAGCCAAATGGTTCAAATTTCAAAAGATTTATTAATACTGATAGAAAAGGTAAATAAAATTGAGAAAGAGAGTTGATGGGACTGGAGGCTGCATCATTCTTGTACATTCATATTACACAAGGATATAAAGCATTACTGACAGAATGCTAGAGCTGAAAAAAATGGAAAGAAAAATAGGGAGAGAATTTGATTATACATTTGGCATAACAGAACATCATCAGATAGAACAGATGTTCATTCAAGAATTATTTCAGATAGTTCGATTCAGACAAGAAATTTGGTAAAATTATATTGGATTCAATTAAAGATCTCTGTCAAAGCCCCCAGATGAAAAGCCTGGCAAAAAGGGCTTCAGATTGAAAGCCTCATTGAGACCTGGTGGCATAGTGGCATTTAAATTTGATATCCACCTCAGCTCACATTGTAGGAGGAGCTTGTTAGAGCCTCCTCCTTGTGAGCTGGGGTATATATGATCGAGTACCAAGACCGACACCTTTAGGCATACCCCATCATGGGTTTGTAAAACATGCCTCTCAAGGGGAAGGTCCGGATCATTGGTCTGCATGGCTCGAATGCGTCGGTAAATCCTCTGCCATAATTTTTGTATGGTTTTCCCATGCATGTAGAAGCATTTACAGCTGCATAACAAAAGGTAGACCACATGGTTGGTCTGGCAATTTGAAAAATATTTGGGAATAAAGAGCTTTCCATTAGGTAAATATATATATTTTCTAGAATCCATATATTGGCAGTATGTACAAGAACCACAGGGAAAAGTGCCAAAGGTCTTACATGGATCTCCACGTTTTGAACCTCAATATTCACTGCTAACCAATATATTACATAGAGAAGTGGCACGTCTATAAGTGATCGCTGGGGTGGGGGGTACAAACCGACCCACCATGGGATCCGAAGTTAGAAGATTCCAATATTTTTGACAGATCTGTCTCAATTGGATATGGTTGTCAGTGTAAGTGGTAATAATTTTTTTGACATTCATTGGGAGGTTATTTCCTTAGAAAAGAGAAGATTGTGTCTGCTATTTGCATCAGCACGATTAATTGCCTTCTTTAGGCATTGGTGATGAAATAAGGAATGGGGGACATTGATCCATATATTCTGGTCATGCCCGAAGATCAGAAAATATTGGCTAGAAGTACAAAGGATCTCCCAAGGGGAGGGGACATTTTTCTTTTCCTTTTTTTTTTTATTATTATTATTATGATTTAAGGGAGGGGGTTTGTTTTCTTTTTCTTTTTTTCTAGAAAAGATAAAATAGAAGGGAAGAATAGGAAGAACCGGGCTGCATACTATGGGAAGACAAGAATTAAATTAGTCAAGGGTGAACAGGTGTGGTTTATACGAAGAAAATGTAAATACACTAAGGCCCCTTTCACACTGAGGCATTGCAAAATCGCGGTAAAAACAATCATTATTTTTTGCGCTTTATTAGCATGTTTTTACCGCGTTTTTACTGCGTCTGCGGTAAAAATAGCGCTAACGCCAATCGGTTTTATTGTGTTTTTATAGCATTTTTAACGCGTTAGCGTCAGCTAATATCCACACCCCCTTACATCACATCCTGTGCACTTCCTTGTTTTTCGTCAGAGAAGAAAGAACCTGGAGAAGATGGAGTTTCATGAGCTGCTGCTGTTGTTTGTCCTACATGTTTGGGATCATATTCTCCAACAACAGAGATCACAACGTCGATTCTGGGTTCATCCCATACAACGAATGCACTCAGAGAGAGGACAATTTGTGCTGCTGTTCCATGAACTGAGAGAGCACCCTGATAAATTCCGAAATTACACTCGGATGAGCATTGCAACGTAAGTATATCCTAGTTCTCTCGGTAGCCCCAAAAAACCTTCAGTCCTGGCATTCCCAACCCCCACCACTCCTACTCCCAAACTCCTAACCCTAACCCTAATCCCACTCCTCCTAGTCCCAAACTCCTAACCCTAATCCCACTACTCCTAGTCCCAAACTCCTAACCCTAACCCTAATCCCACTTCTGCTAGTCCCAAACTCCTAACCCTAACCCCACTCCTCATAGTCCCAAACTCCTAACCCTAACCCTAATCCCACTCCTCATAGTCCCAAACTCCTAACCCTAACCCTAATCCCACTTCTGCTAGTCCCAAACTCCTAACCCTAATCCCACTCCTCCTAGTCCCAAACTCCTAACCCTAATCCCACTCCTAGTCCCAAACTCCTAACCCTAACCCTAATCCCACTTCTGCTAGTCCCAAACTCCTAACCCTAATCCCACTCCTCATAGTCCCAAACCCCTAACCCTAATCCCACTCCTCATAGTCCCAAACCTCTAACCCTAATCCCACTCCTCATAGTCCCGAACTCCTAACCCTAACCCTAATCCCACCCCTCATAGTCCCAAACTCCTAACCCTAACCCCACTCCTCCTAGTCCCAAACTCCTAACCCTAATCCCACTTCTCATAGTCCCAAACTCCTAACCCTAACCCTAATCCCACTCCTCATAGTCCCAAACTCCTAACCCTAACCCTAATCCCACTCCTCATAGTCCCAAACTCCTAACCCTAACCCTAGTCCCACTTCTGCTAGTCCCAAACTCCTAACCCTAATCCCACTCCTCATAGTCCCAAACTCCTAACCCTAATCCCACTCCTCATAGTCCCAAACTCCTAACCCTAACCCCACTTCTGCTAGTCCCAAACTCCTAAACCCTAACCCTAATCCCACTGCTCCTAGTCCCAAACTCCTCACCCTAATCCCACTCCTCATAGTCCCAAACTCCTAACCCTATTCCTAATCCCACTCCTCATAGTCCCAAACTCCTAACCCTAACCCTAATCCCACTTCTGCTAGTCCCAAACTCCTAAACCCTAACCCTAATCCCACTCCTCCTAGTCCCAAACTCCTCACCCTAATCCCACTCCTCATAGTCCCAAACTCCTAACCCTAACCCTAATCCCACTTCTGCTAGTCCCAAACTCCTAACCCTAACCCTAATCCCACTCCTCATAGTCCCAAACTCCTAACCCTAATCCCACTTCTGCTAGTCCCAAACTCCTAACCCTAATCCCACTCCTCGTAGTCCCAAACTCCTAGTCCCTATGGTTTTTAACAACAAATCTCTTTATTTCCATAGATTTGACTTTCTTTTTGACCTGCTTACACCAGCGTTGATGAGACAGGATACTAATTGTAGGGATGCAATATCACCTTGTGAACGGTTACTAATAATGCTTAGGTAAGTGATTTTATAATTACATACATTTATATTATCATTCACAAACCAATAAACTTACTACAAATATTTTTTGCTGAAAAAATTAACATTTATTTTTCAAATTTGCACAACATATGCATAAACTGAACTTTTCTTTTATATTTTTTAATAATATAACACAATCAAATATATTATAATTTTTAATAGTTGAATCTTCTTTTTCAAAATAAACTATGAATAAAAAAACTTGTTTATTATTACAAAAACATATTTAGTGAAATATTTGCAAAAGTTAGATTTAAAACATTTTAATAAACAGTGCAAAAAAACTACCTGAAGGTTTTTTTTTTTAAATTTTAATTTTTATTCGATTTTTCACACAAACATCAGAAGTGAATACAATAGGGCAATAGGGCAAAGAAGGGGAGGCATGAAAAAAAAAAAAAAAAAAAAAAACAACCAAACAAGGAACCACCTATAGGAGGTTAACCGGCCGTTCTAGACCCATAGAATACAATTAACATATACTCTTTAGACAATCGTCCTTTCTCACTTAATTTCAAACATAATTTATCTCTTCTCCTCGGTCTCCTCGTTTTAAAGCCCTTTCTCCTTTCTTTTTTTTATTTTTCTCTTTTTTTCTCTTCCTTCTCTCTCTTTCTCCCTCCTTTTTCCTCTTCCTCTCCCTATTTCCTGTGACTCTTTAACGTTTTTGATGGCCATCCAGTGGTTTCCCTCCAGATCTTTCATTTCCATTGAACCCTCCCTCCTAACTCCCACCCGCCCCCCCCCCCCCCTCCAAAGGGAAAGAGAAAAGGAAAAAAAAAAACAAATAAAAAATTTTCTCTTTTCCTTTTCCCTTCCCCTTCCCCTTCCCCTCCCCCTCCCTCCCCCCTTCCCCGTCTCCTCTCCCCTCCACCCCACCCCTTCGGTCTGGGGGCACCTCCCCCACCTCGTCTCCTCCATCTAGCTCTCTTCTACGGTGTCTTGTTCCCTAAGTCTCCTACCTTCCTCCGAGTCCATGTATCTGTTCCACCCTGCCCAGGTTTTATTATACCTCTCTATTTTGTTTTGACCGAATGCAATTAAGTCCTCCATAGCCCTGATCTCCCTAACTTTATTTAACCACCTTGATATAGAAGGTGGGTCAGGTTCCTTCCAGCTCATAGTGATGTTTGCCTTGGCAGCATTGAGGAGATGGCCTACAACAGATTTTTTATACGTCCGTTTTGGTATTTGAGAGGAATGTAGCAAAAAAAAGGCCGGGTCCTCTGGGAGTTCTATTTCGGTGCATTTTTGGGATATCCTACGTATGTCCACCCAGTACTGTTTAATTTTAGGGCAAGTCCAAAGTATGTGGAAAAGGGTTCCCAGTTCTCCTCCGCATCTCCAGCACTGACCTGATGTTTCAGGGTAGAATCTCTGGAGTTTGGATGGGGTGTAGTACCACTGCGTCATTATTTTATAATTTAGTTCCTGGAATCGTGTACAAATTGACGTGTTCTGAGCCATGTCTATAATGTCCCCCCATTGGGCCTTGGTGAAACTTCTGTTGAGATCCTTTTCCCACTTGGCCTTGCTGGGTGGTACATAGTCTTCCCGTGGGGTGTTTAATATTCCATACATTTTGGAAATCAACCGTGAAGTCGGTTCATACTCATCGCAGCATTTTTCAAAAATCGTTGATTGACGTTCATATTTTCCCGCTCCTCCCAGGGACCGTAGGAAGTTCCTAATCTGTCTTGCCCTCCACATATTTAACTCAAAGGGACCCCCCCTTTGTGAAAGTACCGCGATAGTAGGCCAGGCCCCTCTTTGCAGAAAGTGTGAGACCTGAAATAGGCCTTTGTCTTCTAGGTTCTTGAAAGTTCCTACTTCTGTCCCTGGAGGGAACCCCGGGTTTCCCAAAACTGGGAATAGCGGTGAATCCTCCGAGGAAATCCTAGGGTCTCGAAGTAAGGATGAACTAATGCGTAATGTAGTCCCTATGGTAGGGTGTTTCATGGTTTCCTTTGATATTTTATCAATACACCAGGGTGCTCTCCGCAGGGGTATCTCACTGACTTGCTGTTCTAATTCCACCCATGCCTTGAGTTCTCCATGTCTGCACCAGTCCACCACCCTCCCCATGTGAACTGCATGATAATATCTCGCTATATCTGGAACCGCTACCCCCCCAAAACTCCTAGGGAGCATCATGGTGTTGCTTGCTATCCTGGGGCGTTTCTTCGCCCATATAAATTTTATAAATAAAGAACGTGTTTGGCGAAGAAAGGCTCCTGGTATCGCTATTGGTAAGGCTTGAAATAGGTATAAAAACTTGGGCAGAATGTTCATTTTAATGATGTTACATCGGCCGAACCATGTGTGGGTATCCTGGTGCCATTTGTCCAATTGCCTCCTGACTGATTCCAGTAACCCAGGAAAGTTTACCTCAAATGTCTTACCTATATTTGGTGGGATATACGTTCCCAGATATTTCATTTTTTCACTTACCCACCTGAACCTGAAGTTTTGTTTGAATACCTCACGGTCTCCCTTTCTTAGGGCAACTCCCATTGCTTCAGATTTTGAGTAATTTATTTTTAAATTCGACAATTTACCATATAGTTCAAATTCTTTCAAAAGATTGGGGATTGAGATATGTGGTGCAGACATGGAGAACAACAGGTCGTCTGCATAAGCGGAGATTTTATAAATTCGGTTTCCAATCACTATACCCTGGATGTCTCTATTTTGCCTGATTTTATTTAATAGGGGTTCTATTGATAGGGAAAATAACAAAGGGGAGAGGGGGCATCCCTGTCTGGTACCGTTCGCAATCTTAAAGGGGCTAGATAATACTCCGTTTACTTTCACCTCTGCCCTCGGGCAGGTGTATGCGTTTTTAATCCACGAGATCATCTGGTCTCCCATGCCCACAGATCTCAGTACGTCAAACAAGAAGGACCACCTCACCCGGTCAAAAGCCTTCTCTGCATCGGTACTTAGAAAGACACTAGGGATTACTGACTTATTAGCATAGTGAACCAGATTTAAAACTTTAGTGGTGTTATCCCTAGCTTCCCGCGTAGGAATAAAGCCTACCTGATCTCGGTCTATCAGCCGGCACATCAATGGCTGAATCCGGATTGCCAGAAGTTTAGTATATAACTTCAGGTCCACATTTAGAAGTGAAATAGGTCTATAGCTGCCACATTCCGAAGGGTCCTTCCCCTCCTTTGGCAACACTGTAATGTGTGCCAAAAGGGAGTCTGGAGGGAATGTGGCAGTTCGACCAAGAGCATTGAAAGTTTTTGCCATCTGTGTGCACAGTTGTGGGGAGAATTTCTTGTAATAAAGTACAGTAAAGCCGTCTGGGCCGGGCGCCTTTCCCGGCCTCATTGTTTTTAATACCTGTTCTATTTCCTCCTTCGTGATTGGTTCTTCCAATCTCTTCCTCTCTGCAGAAGTTAGTCTCGGCAGTCTCGCCGATGAAAGATATTCTTCCTGTACTGATGGTACTATAGGTACTGATTCCAAATTATACAGAGAGGTATAAAAATCCCCAAATGTCTGTGCTATTTCTTTGGGCTGGGAAATAAGTTTCCCTTCCCTTCCTTTTATGTGGGGTATGTATACATTCGGAGTTTTCTCTTTCAATTTACCTGCCAACAACTTACTGCACTTGTCTCCTAATTCGTAGGAGGTCTTTCTACCTCTCTGTATAATTTTCCTCGCTCTGTACCGTAGGATATCTGAGATCTGGCGTCGCAGATCCCCCAGCTGTCTTCCCAAAGAGGGTGTCTGGTTCCTCTTGTGCTGAGATTCCAAGACAAGTATTTCCTGTAGGATTTCCCTTACCTGTTTTTCTTTTTCTCTCTTTAATCTCGAACCAAATTTAATCAGTATACCCCGGATCACTGTCTTATGCGCCTCCCATATTATCGCGGGGTTGCTTCCGGGGGTCTCATTTGTTTCAAAGTAAAATTGAATTTCTTTCGCTATTTCTTCTTGGATCTCAGGGTTGTGAAGTAGGCTCTCATTTAATCGCCACCTTCTCTCGGTAGCTTCCCTCCCACCAAACAGGGAGATGCACAAAATAACCGGGGCATGGTCTGACCACACTATATTCCCTATTGATATCTCTGATATTTTAGTCATTAAATAGTGAGGTATCAAGAAGAGGTCTATCCGGGTGTATAACTGGTGGGGATTGGAAAAGAAGGTGTAGTCTCTTTCCCCCTCGTGCATGATGCGCCAAGCATCCACTAGTTGTAGTTCATGCAATTTTTTTAATAATCCTCTTCTAATGCCCGGGGGGATAGACGATGTCCCTGAGGACGTATCGAGTTTTGGGTCTAGAGGGATGTTAATGTCCCCCCCTATAATTAGTTTACCCTCGGAAAAATCCATAAGATTTGTTAGGACTTTCTTTAGGAAAACATCTTGTTTTACATTGGGGGCATATACTGTAGCCAATGTCACCTTCACTCCTCCTAATGATCCCTTCAAAAAAAGATACCTTCCGTTCTCATCTACTCGTTTTTCTGTCAACGTCCACGGGATCCTATTGGATATCATAATCGAGACCCCTTTAGATTTTGTCTCTTGATTAGAGGCATGATATACCGTTGGGAAAAATCTATTTTGGAGTATAGGAAATCTGCTTGTCCTAAAGTGGGTCTCTTGGATATAAGCTATGTCTATATGTCTCTGTTCTTTTTTTATGTCCTTCTTTTTTCGGGGATGTTAAGTCCCTTCACATTCATAGATATCAACCTGATTTCCTCCATCTTTACCAGCCTCTACTAGAGGGAACAAGACACCAATAGTAATGAGAGGGAAGGCCCCGTTGGGAGGGGTGGAGGCGAGACGGAGCGGCGAAAGGAGAAAAAAAAAAAAAAAAAAACCTCAATAAAAAACAAAGGGGGGAATACCCCCTATTCCACCCCTCTACTCTGATCCACCCCCCCCCACCCCGCCTATAATTTCCTACTCCCCCCCCACCCTCTTTACCTCCCCTTACCCCTACTTCAACCCCTAAGGGATACACCCTTTCCTGAGACACCCCCCTATGGCTCAGTGAGTGTGAAACTATTTATGTGGGGTTGGTCCCAAATGGCGGGGAGGCTCCATCCCCCCCCCCTCCCCGGGGACGCTCTGAATCCATCTCTAGTTGCATTTATCACCAGTTTATATTCCGTCATCCATTCCCCCCCCTCCCCCCCCACCCCCGTCGGAAAGGCGGGGGAAGGAGGGAAGAGAGAGGAGGGGAAGAGAAAACAGGAGCGAAGAAAGAAAAATTCATTTATTTATATCCACCCCCCCCTCCCCTCATCCCCCCCCAAGCCCCCCCCCGCCCACCCATCCCCCCCAGTTATCCCACCCCCCCCCAGGAGTGAAGGGGAGGGTGGGGATAGTAGGGACCCCACATCCCCTCTCCCCCCTCCTTTCGTCCTCTCCTCATGGGTCATTGACGCAAATTTAATTTATACAAAAAAAAAAAAAGAAAAAACCCGTGCTGCAATTAGTGTTGTCAAAGGATAAAAAGTGCATATGGCATCTGCATATGCCAATATCTGTGAGCTTGTGAGCTTGTGGGATTGTGACTAACAATCATTATCAATTTGTGGTGCGAGATTCCCTCTTCTCGCCAATAGGGAAAAAAAAAAAAAACATTTTGTGACTTAGTTATTTCTTATTTGTTACCATCATCCCCCTTACATGGGTGCAATGCAGAAAAAAAAAAAAAAAAGGGTGAAAAACCCTAGCATTATCTATGCTTATATATATACTATCAATTGCATCTCTTATACCAAACCTTCAAAACAAACCCCAAAAATAATAAAAAAAAAAACAAGAAGAGAGAATATATCCCCTCTAACACACCTTAGTGATATTCACACCCCCCTCAAACCCTCCCCTCTCCCTCCAAATCCCACCCACCGGAAAAAAAAAAAAAAAAAGGACGCACATTAAAAAACATAATATGACCCATGAAGTTCATCTGGCCCATCTGGACCCATCTGGACCCAATGTTCATTCCCTATTTAAACATATGTTCAGCTCCAGGGGGGTCTCCTTAGGGGATCACAGGGGGTGGGGAAAAAAAAAAAGGAAGGAAAAAGCCATAGGCCTAAAAAAAAAAAAAAAGGGAAAAAAAAGGGGGGGATGAGGGGCAATGGGGAAAGGGGGGCCTGTACTGAGCCCAAATGACTTCCAGTCCTTTGGGACGAGGTGGCGGGGTGTTTCTTAATCTTCCTTCACTCAATCTCCACTTTCTATCTCCCCTGAGCCCCCTGTTCATTTAGGCGGCCCAGATACTGTAGCCAGTTCGGGACTTCAATCTCCTCTTCACCCAGGAATAGGAACAGCTGTGGCAGATCTACTGGATGTCTCAGGACAAAAGTTCTGGATCCTCTTTTTATAAATACAGATAGGGGGTAACCCCATCTGTATGAACCTCCTGTTTTTCGTATTATGTCCAGTAGGGGCCGTAACATGGCTCTCCTCTGTAAGGTGGCCCTTGAAAGGTCAGGTAAGATTTTAACCCTCATATCTTCATATAATATTTCTTTGGCCTCCCAAGCCTTCCGACTAACCATTTCCTTGTGTGCATACCTATGGAAACAGCATATCACGTCTCTAGGTCTGGCGGGGTTAACTGAGGGGGGGCCTGGTACTCTGTGAAGCCTTTCGAACTCTAAGTCCGCAGCTGGAACCTGAATTTCCAATTGCTGGCATATAGCGGCTATAGTTGCTTGTAACGATTCGCCACCTATTGTCTCTGTCACCCCTCTGAATCTTAGATTTTTCCTTCTGTTACGGTCTTCTAATTCCTCTAATCGCAATTGCATTGAAGGAGCATAAAAATTATAATCAGACTGTACCTTTTCCATCTGCGTAATCCGATCGATCAAGGACACTTGTGTACTTTCTATCTCCGCCACTCTACCTGAAATTTGATGCACCTCAGACCTCACCTCCTCCAGATCTCTTCGATGGATCTCTTCCATCCTAGTCATCCATCCCTCCAGGTCTGCTCTCGTGGGGAGTGCCTGTAGATCTGCCCTTGTAGGCAGCGCTCTCAGGAGAGCTCTAAGGTCTGCGTCTTCCCCTGCCATCTGCTGTGTGTGTCCTGTGGCCTCTTCCTGTAACCGCTTGGGGAGCTCCTCTCCCTTACCGTGCTCACCGCGCTTCACTGCCGACGCCACCAGCGTGTCAGGTATGCAGGGCGGAGGGGTGACGTCAGGCGCCTCTCGGAGTCCTCCGTCCGGTTTCACCTTCCCTTCACCGGATGCCCGCTCCTGGTGTCTCGCTACCGCTGCTCTCGTCCGCGAGAAATACTGGGGTATCTCCGGCTGTGAAGGTATTTTCTGGGCTTTCTGCTCAGCCCCGTCTCTTCCTCTCATACCGACCAGGGGGTGTCAGGTTCGGTGTCAAGTTCGGTGACACAATGCCTCAATGCCGTCTCATTTGCAGAGCATCCCACAGGGATCTAGGGGAAGCGGAGCCTACATGCGTCTCTCCTACTCCGCCATCTTAGACCACGCCCACCGGCCCAGGTTCTCCTACCTGAAGGTTTAATAACTTTTGCAATCAAAAAGTAATCATCAGAATAAGATCAAAGGTCATGATAGTAGGAGGTGTGAGGGTGTAAATCCTCTCTAGCGGTGTTTGGCTGAGGAGTAGGAGGAGGAGGAGCTTGAGTTTGGGGATAATAATTTGGGGGCATATCAAATTGTGTTGTATTGCATCTTTTTTTTTTTTTTATTTAAATCTTTATTCAACTTTTTTACAGTTTACAATTATAACACTTTTTAATACAAAAACATACAGTAGGACATTGTCTTATTGCTAGTTAAAACCATAAAGCCAATTCTCATTGGCACAGAATCATATTTTACCCAGGGGTTGCTGCCACTTGGCTTCCTATAATCAGTTCCCTACCGCTTGTCTATGCTGCGTCCGGCTCGTACACCTTATGTATTATCGTTTTTTTGCTCCCCTCCCTCCTCCCCTCCCTCCTCCCTCCCTGCCCCTCCCCCTCCCTTTGTGTTGATGCATTTGTATTTAACTACTCCCTATCACCTATTCACTGTAAGGGTGGGAGGGGAGAGGGGAAAAGGAATAGAGAGAGAGGAAAAAAGAAAAAAAAAGAATTCTCTCTTCTTCCTCCTCTCTCCCCTCCCTCCCCCCCCCCCCCCCCCCCCCCCCAGCACCCACAAGCATTTCAGTGATCTATTCGCCTCTTCCTCAACCTTGGCGAGCTGCTATCATTTCTCTTTCTTATTGGTTACCCTGTTCAGTAAAACTTCATAATTATTGACCTGTTTGCGCAGGGGAGCCCTTTTTGGTCGTCCATGAGCCCCACATCCTATCAAATTCTTTGAGGTTGCCTCTTTTTAAGTATGCTGTTCTTTCCCGGCATAAGGTCTCATTTATTGTATTAATCCAATTGTTTACTGTAGGGGGCTCTTTTGATTGCCAGTTCATCGCAATCAATTTCCTGGCCTGGAACATGCTTCTTAAGATTGCAACCGTGGTGCTCTTCCTCTCTCCCCTTTCTCTTCTAAATCCCAGAACACACACCATGGCCTCCTTTTCTAGTTTAACTGCGTATACGTCTCTTAAGATGTTGGTCACCCCTTCCCAATACCGGAATAGTTTAGGACACTTCCACATCATATGCAGGAGGTCTCCAGCCTCCTGACATCTTGGGCATTTGTCATCCGCTCTCCTACCGAACTTAAACAGCCGTTTGGGTGTATAGTAGGCCCTATTTACCAGCATCAAATGGGATATCCTTTGCGGGGGGGGAGACTGATATAGCTGGGGCCATTTCTAATATTCTTTTCCACTGATCGTTCGTTATTACACCTATATCTTCCTCCCATTTTAATTTTACGTTGTGAAGTTCTCCTCCTGAATTAATTTTATGGGTTATCTGCCCGTATATCTCTGTTATCAGTCCCTTCGTGGAGCCTAAGTGTAGTATACATTGCCATAAATGAGTCTCGTTCCATATCAAAGGAAGACCCAGAAACTGGGCATCGAGAGCATGTCGTATTTGCATGTAAAAGTAAAATGTATCCTGTGTTATATTAAACTCTTTTACCAGCTCACTAAATTTTTTGATTATATTGCCGTTATATAGTTGTCTTAGTCTTTTGATTCCCCGTTGTTCCAATTCACTATTTTTCCCCACCTGAAGGACTTCCTTTAAATTATTATTATCCCATAGGGGAGTGTGGTCGGACATTCCGTTATAACTCATTTTTTTTTTAATTGTTGTCCAAAGTTTAACTAACATTTTTATTGTGGGGTATCTAACTCGGAAAGAATCCGCCTCTAGTGCCTCTATTATAGTGCTATGTCTGGACTCCGCCACTATTATTTTTCCGTTTGGGTTACCCCCCTCTAAGTCACCACATCCCGTAAGTTGCTGCAATTGGGATGACCAGAAATAACATTCTGGGCGTGGGACGGCAAATCCCCCTGCCCCTACCGGAAGTTGAAGAGTACTGAGGCGGATTCTAGCCTGGCCACCCTTCCAGATTAATTCCCTAAATAGGGTCTCAATTTTTTGGAACCACTTTCTGTCTATCCATATCGGGGAGTTGTGAAGTATGTACAGAAGTTGTGGCATCCATATCATTTTAATTAACCCACATCTCCCCGCTACCGACAGAGGAAAGTGCCTCCAAACCGAAATTTTCTTTTTGAACTTGGACAACAATGGTACGAGATTTTTACATAGATACTGATTGGGATCCTTTGTTAAAGTTATCCCTAGATATTTCATCGTGTCCACTACCTTTATCTGGAATATTCCTGATATTGTTGGGTGACTAATAGCATCTATGGGCAGGAGTTCCGATTTATCCCTGTTTATATCTAGGCCGGAGAACATGCCAAATTCCTCCACTACCCCAAGGGCGTTTGTCAATGAACTGCCAGTATCTCCTAAGAACAGCAGAACGTCGTCCGCATATAGTGCGATCTTTTCTTCTCTCCCTGCCTTTTTGCCAAATCCCCTTATGTCAGGGTTAGTTCTTATTGCAATAGCCAACGGTTCCATTGCCAGGGCGAAGAGCAGGGGTGATAAAGGACACCCCTGTCTTGTCCCTCTCTCTAATTCAAACGCCTCCGACATTACATTATTGATTTTTAATCTGGCTATGGGTTTCTCATACAGCAACTTTATCCACCTGGTGAATGAGGGACCAAATCCGAACTTTTCCAATACCCTCCACAAGTATCCCCACTCTACGCTGTCGAAAGCCTTGGTCACGTCTAATGTCATTATCGCCCTTGGTCCCCCATTCACCACCGGATCTTGTATGTTCAGAAAGGCTCTTCTGATATTAATGCTTGTCGAGCGGCCCGATATAAACCCTGTCTGATCTGAGTGGATTATTCTTGTCATAATTTTATTTAGCCTAGTTGCCAAAACCTTGGCCAGGATCTTTGCGTCGGAGCAGAGGAGAGATATTGGTCTATATGCCGCAGCTTCCAGTGGGTCTTTTCCCTCTTTTAGCAGGACTATAATTGTTGCCTCTAACATAGAGGCTGGTAGACATCCCTCCCTGAACACATCCTCCAATGTATTTAATAATTCCGGTAGCAAAACTTCACCGTATTGCTTGTATGTCTCAATTGGGAGACCATCCGGGCCGGGGGATTTCTGATTTGCCATATTTCCCACTGCCTGTTGTAGTTCTACAAGACTTATTGGGGCCTCTAGCTCCTCTCTCTCCTCCTGTGTAATACGTGGGATCTCCAATCTCCACAGGAAATCGTCCATTATTCTCTCTACTCCAACCTTCTGGGCTGTGTAGAGATTTTTATAAAAGGCTCTGAAAAACTGGACTATTCCTGTGGGGTTGGAGATAATTTCTCCTCCCTCCCCTCTTATAGCCTGAATAGTAGACGGGGGTGTATTGGACTTTACTAGTCGTGCGAGCATCCTACCCACACTCTCCCCCTCTGCGAAGGACGCCTGCCGCTGAAGGAGTCTATTTGTTTTGACCTTCCTCATGATTACCAATTTATGTTCCTGTTGCTTATCCAGCCATATCTTTTTCTTTACCTCTGTCGCATCTGTTATATACTGGTTTTCTGCTCTTAGTGTCTCCCTTTGGGATCTTTCTTCCTCTGCTCTGGCATCTTTATTAAATTTTGCTATTTGTTGGATCAGTATCCCTCTTAAGAATGCTTTTAGGGTATCCCATGTTACTCTTGACCGTGCCGAGCCTGAGTTAAATTCCAAGAATTCTCTTAATTTGGGGAGAACCCCGTCTGCCTCTTTAATTAATTCGTACCAACTGGGGTTTATTTTCCACTCCCTCCGATTTCGTTTTCCCCCTATTTTTACTGTCGTTATTATTGGAGAGTGGTCAGATATTCCCCTAGGCCGGAATATAATATTTTCTATGATTTGTGACGCTCTCTCATTCCCGAGGACCAAGTCTATCCTCGAGAGTGTAGAATGAGTAGCGGAGTAGCATGTATATTGCCGGGCTATGGGATTACGTACCCTCCAAATATCTATTAGCCCCACTTCCTCCATAAATTGGCTCAGTTTACACTTTACTGTGGTATCGGGGGCTCTACGTGCGGGGAACCTATCTAGGTCTCTGTCCGGGACTTCATTAAAATCTCCTACTACCAGAATCGGTACCTCCCCTTTGTCCAAAAGAAAATCATTCAGTCTAAGCATCACTTCTAGTTTAAATGGTGGGGGGATATAAATATTCGCCAATACATATGATCTATCATAAAGTGCAGAAAAATGTATCTCCCGTATTCGTCTATGCTGATCTGTCTACAGGAGAAATTCACCCCCGCCCTCACCAGTATACTTACCCCTCTGCTGTATGAGGAGTATACTGAATGATACTGGCAGTGGTATTTCCTGCTTTGCAGGAGCGGAGCGGTTTGTTTGGTCAAGTGAGTCTCCTGGAGACAGATCAGTCCCACCCCATAGTTTTCTAATGTTGAGAAGATTGCTGCTCTCTTAACTGGCGTCCCCAATCCTCTAACATTCCATGTACCCAACTTCAATGCCATCCCCTTTTTTTCTTTTTTTCATGGGGTGAAATAGTTGCCCCTCTTGCAATGAGCGACTGTCCAGGAGCAGCCTCGGGGTTCCATAATAATGATAAAAAGAAAAAAAAGAAAAAAGAGGATAAATAAAAAACTAAGCAAGGACCTCTTATTTTTCCCCAATATCTCAGTGCCATTCCCCTTTGATTCTCATTTTCCACTGCAACCGTTGTGACCAAGTGCGAACAGGGATCGACCCAGGTAAAAAAAGAAGAAAGAAAGAGAAAAAAATAAAGGCAAAAAAATGTTTGTTGCCCGTGCTTTAATCCCTAACTTCATGCATATGTGTCTATTCTTCGTGCTTGTGTTTTCCTTATCATTTCTGGTGATACCTCTTTGCATTATGCTTACCTTATCCCCCTTCCCTTTTTGTATTAATTTTTTTATTCCGTGTTTACCCCTCCCCCCCTACTCCCCCCCTCCCCTCCCCTGCCCCCATCCCACCCCCCGCCCCCCTCCCTCCCCACCTTACCAGGTGTTCCCCTGGAGGTTTCCAAGTGACCAATTCCCATACTTGCTTACCCTCTTTCTCAATCATTCCACTCGTGCAGTATTTGTGTGCATTTATCTCCCTCCCACTCCCGCCAATATATTGTTAAGTACATTCTGTCCCAAAAAAAAGAAAAAAGAGAAAGGGAAAAAAAAAAAAAAAACCAGCAACAATATATAATACATATGTGCATATCAAACCCAGCTTCACAAATATATACAGGGGGTCCCCGACTTACAAACATCCGACTTACAAACGACTCCTACTTACAAACGGAGGGAGACAACAGGAAGTGAGAGGAAACCCCTAGGAAGGGAAATTCACTCCTGTAAGAGTTAATATGGGAAAAAGGTGTCTCCACTGATGCTTTATCACCAGTCCATGTTTCCCTAACAACCCAAAATTTTCAAAATCCAATTTTCATTGGGACAGAAGGTGAAGTGAAATCTTCTGAATAGGGGCACAGACAGCAAAACAAATGTTACAGGGGTGATAACCCTTCCCTATGTTCTCCATAAAGCTTAAAAATAGATTTTTTGGCTGGAGCTACACTTAAAAAATGTACATGTTCCGACTTACAAACAGATTCAACTTAAGAACAAACCTACAGTCCCTATCTTGTTTGTAACCCGGGGACCCCCTGTATATATATATATATATTTTTTCCCTCCCCCTCCCATCCCTCCTCACCCCCCCCGCTCTCTTTAATCCATCATAATTTGTCCTTATTTTCTTCTATCCACTTCACGACTGCTTCTGGAGAATAGAAAATCTGAGATCCCCCCCACGCTGTCACCCGCAGCCTTGCAGGGTAGAGTAAAGCATATGTCAGCTTGTGCCTTTGTAAGGTACGCTTAACCTGTACAAAACCGGCCCTTTGTCTCTGCAGTTCAGGCGAGAAGTCAGAGTAAAATGAGATCTTAGTCCCGTTGAGGAGGATAGTACCCGCTTCCCTTGTTTTTCGTAGCAGGGAGACCTTATCTTTATAATTTAAAAGTTTCATCAGTAGAGGCCTAGGGAAGCCCCCGTCTGGGGGAGCTCTAAAGGGGACTCTATGCGCTCTTACGATGGAAAACGTTGTCGAGAAGGATTCTCTTCCAAAGAGATCGACTAGCCATTTTTCCAAGAACTGTATGGGGTCTGGACCTTCACTCCTTTCTGGTAGTCCCACCACCCTCACGTTGTCCCTGCGCAGTCTGTTTTCCAAATCCTCAAATTTTACTTCATGTCGGGTTATCTGTTCTTTCATACTTTTTATTTCCGTTATTAAGGGGGATATCTTGTCTTCTACATGACTTATTCGCTGCTCTAGGGCGGTTGTTCTCTGAGCTGTTTTTTCCAGTTCTAGCCTGACCAATACTAGGTCCTCCTTCACACCTTTCATTTGGTCACTCAACTCCTTAACTGAGTTATTACATGCATTAACAGCCAAAAATACGTCTTTCAGTGTAGGTTCTATCTCTGAGGGTTGGCGGGACTCTGTTGTTCCTGTGTCATTTAAATTACTTCCATTGTCTTTGTTACCCGGTGGTTTAGCCAATGCTACTGGTAACGTTGTACTACTTGCGTGGCCCTGGCCTTGACTTTTTCTATCTGTCAACCCCCCTTGTTGTACTTTGGTCTGTGTGTTCTTTTTTGGTGGTGTCTGAACCGGGCTATGTGCGTATTGCTCCAATTTTGCCGCTGCTGTAGTCGCGGTCACTTGGGGATTATTCTCTTTGGATGATCTTAGGTGCTGCATGGCTTAATTCCCCAATTGACCGAGGGTAAATGTATTGCATCTTTGATTGAATTGGGGAGTCATGCTCATCATGTTTGGGCCACATGGATTGTTATAACCAATTGGACGAAACGTGAATTCTTCCCATTGATTCCCGTAACGGTTGTTTTGCTGTTGGTTCAGGTTTTCATAAGGTTGGCCACGTACACTGGGTGGATTGCTTTTCTGTTGATATGATTTTATGACTTTCATTAAGTCAATTCTAAGATCACATTGCAATTCCTTCTTGACTTGTACTATTTGGGGAATCAAACTCTTTGTAAATGCTGCGATCTCATGATTCTCACTCCTTTGACAATCTATTAGGTTTTTAACAACATCAATAAATTGTTGTGTTTCTAGTTTTTTATTTTGTTTGGCTCTTGCTGTTGACCTTCTTGGAGGCTCTGGTGTTTCTTTGTCTTCAACAACCTCTACCAATTGCTGTGTTTCGGTGGTAGTGTTTGTTTCCTGAGTTGCCGGAATAAGCTCCTCTTCCTCAGTCTCGCTACTAAAATTGTTGTCTGTTCTGAATAAAATAAAAATGATTAGACAGTCTCACATGATAATTGCTGTTATTTATATACATCCCTTATCAAAAATATTATTTATACAATGTATACTATTTTACTACTTACTGTCTCTTCTGCATTACTGGTCTTAAAAACTCCAATTCATAGTAGTGGCAATATATCCTCCCTTTCTTTGAGCCTGATCCACTTCGTATCTGTTACTGCTTCATTCATTTTCTTTTAAAATTATCCCTCAATGTTTTCTAAATTTTCTTTACAGATATCTTGGTACAGGAAATACCTACTCATCACTTCAATATGAATTCCGGGTGGGCATATCAACCATAAGCAAAATTGTTAAAGAAACATGTCATGCAATATGGAACCTGAAGAGTAGATTCATGCCTGTTCCAAATAAGGATAAATGGGAAGATGTTGCTCAGCGTTTTTTAAACAAGACAAATTTTCCTAACTGTTTGGGAGCTATTGACGGAAAACATATTCGTCTAATCAAACCATGCCATAGTGGAAGCCAGTACTACAATTACAAAACTTATTTTTCTGTAGTTTTAATGGCTGTGGTCGACGCAGACTACAAATTCCTCTTTGTAGATATTGGATCGTTTGGGAGCAGTGCAGACTCCGCTGTTTTCCTGCAATGTAAATTTGGAAAACGACTTGCGTATAATCAATTAAATTTACCGGATAACCGACCACTGCCCGGAACAGAAGGACCCGATATGCCATTCGTGTTTGTAGCAGACGATGCTTTCGCCATTCATGAACATCTTATGAAACCATATTCTCTGGGAAATCTTGATACACGAAAGAGGATCTTCAACTACAGGCTGTGTCGGGCTTGTAGACTTGTCGAATGTGCTTTTAGAATACTGGCCAACAAGTGGCAAATATTTTTAAAACCAATTAATCTTAATGTTGAAAACGCTTGTAAGGTATTCAAGGCCGCGTGTATATTACACAATTTGGTGAGAGAGAGTGATGGAGTGAATTTCGAGGATACACTGTCACACAACATTGAACCGGCCGACTTTCTTCATGTGCGTGGACCTATAGTAGGATTTACAATTCGAGATGCATTTGCTGACTACTTTATGAGTCCGGATGGTGCACTCAGTTGGCAAAAAAATATGATTTAAAAATTCAATATACAGCCTAATTGTTTCATGTATGTTCATTAAAGCATGTATGTTCCATGCAATAATAAATTCATTTGTTCAATAACATTTGGTGAGTCAATTACAATTATTTACTACATTATATTAAAAAGTTATTAACAATATTGGGATTAGGGTTATGGTCGGGGTTTGGGACTATGAGGAGTGGGATTAGGGTTAGGGTTAGGAGTTTGGGACTATGAGGAGTGGGATTAGGGTTAGGAGTTTGGGACTATGGGGAGTGGGATTAGGGTTAGGGTTAGGAGTTTGGGACTAGCAGAAGTGGGATTAGGGTTAGGGTTAGGAGTTTGGGACTATGAGGAGTGGGATTAGGGTTAGGGTTAGCAGTTTGGGACTAGGAGGAGTGGGATTAGGGTTAGGGTTAGGAGTTTGGGACCAGGAGGAGTGGGATTCGGGTTAGGGTTAGGAGTTTGGGACCAGGAGGAGTGGGATTAGGGTTAGGGTTAGGAGTTTGGGACCAGGAGGAGTGGGATTAGGGTTAGGAGTTTGGGACTAAGAGGAGTGGGATTAGGGTTAGGAGTTTGGGACTAGCAGAAGTGGGATTAGGGTGAGGAGTTTGGGACTATGAGGAGTGGGATTAGGATTAGGGTTAGGAGTTTGGGACTATCAGAAGTGGGATTAGGGTTAGGACTTTGGGACTATGAGGAGTGGGATTAGGGTTAGGAGTTTGGGACTAGGAGGAGTGGGATTAGGATTAGGAGTTTGGGACTAGCAGAAGTGGGATTAGGGTTAGGGTTAGGAGTTTGGGACTATGAGGAGTGGGATTAGGGTTAGGGTTAGGAGTTTGGGACTAGGAGGAGTGGGATTAGGGTTAGGAGTTTGGGACCAGAAGGAGTGTGATTAGGGTTAGGAGTTTGGGACTATGAGGAGTAGGATTAGGGTTAGGAGTTTGGGACTAGCAGAAGTGGGATTAGGGTTAGGAGTTTGGGACTATGAGGAGTGGGATTAGGGTTAGGGTTAGGAGTTTGGGACTATGAGGAGTGGGATTAGGGTTAGGGTTAGGAGTTTGGGACTAGGAGGAGTGGGATTAGGGTTAGGGTTAGGAGTTTGGGACTAGGAGGAGTGGGATTAGGGTTTTGGTGGGTGGTTTGGGACTATGATGGGTGGGATTAGGGTTATGGTCGGGGGTTTGGGATTAGGGGAAGTTGGAATAAGGATTATGATGGGTGGTTTGGGACTATAAGGGGTTATGGTGGGTGGTTTGGGACTATGAGGGGTTATGGTGGGTGGTTTGGGACTATGAGGGGTGGGATTTGGGTTATGGTGGGTGGTTTGGGACTATGAGGGGTGGGATTAGGGTTATGGTGGGTGGTTTGGGATTAGGAGGGGTGGGAGTTTGGGACTATCGGTACTAGGTATGCGGTATGGTATACCGGAATTGGGAATAGGGACTAGATTGGATATACCGGACTTGGGAACTACTTACTTTTCTCAGCTTTTCTTTTGTTAGATAATGAGCTCCAATTTTCTATATGATGCTCAGCCACAGCATCCCACCCAGCCCTTTTCTTCAGGCGGTTTGAATAAAAAGTATGTTTTTGTCCCAGAGTTCTGGGTGCCTGCGCATGGTGTCGATAAACTCCTCAGGATCTCAACTTCCAGGGGGTCTTTCTGCTTCTGAAGCTGCTCCTGCATCAGTTGGCTGCATTTCAACAGATTGCTCTGCCATGATGTCACTCTGTCTTGTCTCCTCTCCTGTTCTCAACTGGATTTCCTGGTGTCCCAGCATCCTCCACTCTACTGCGGTCATGTGACCTTCCCACAGCTTTCCCAACGTTTTACAATGGTATTACTGTGGTTTTACTGTGGTTTTACAGCGGTACTCATTCATTCCAATGGGGATAGGCGTCTTTACAGCGCTATTTTATGCGCCCAAAAGATGCTCTAAAAATGCTGTTTGCAGGATTTTTTCCAACGCACAGCCAGCGCAACGCCTCAATGTGAAAGCCCTCAGGACTTTCACATTGAGAATGCTGGGGCAGGACTATTTCAGGCGTTAATTAGGCGCTATTTTTAGCGCTAAAACGCCTGAAAAATGCCTCAGTGTGAAAGGGGCCTAAAGGTCATGAAGGGAGGATTATTAACCCTGTTTAAACTGCAAAGTTATGCATATGTCTAGGGCTATATGATGTAATATTTTCTTTGTTGTACTTATTTTTCCTTTTGCATAAATAAAGAGATTTGAAATGCCTTCTTTAGATTTTTGTGACTATAGCCCCTTTCAAGTAAACAATGTCTAAGTTTATTGGCCTCTCTCCTGAAATCTGAGTAGTCTGAGCAGTTGCGTTTAATATGCAGGTATTGGCCATAAGGTATGGATTCAACAAGAGGTCTTGGGTGAAAGCTGGAGGAATGAAGAATCGTGTTTCCTGCAGTGGATTTTCTAAATAGCTTACATGAAAACATATTAGAATTGTCTTTAAATATTTCAACATCCAAAAAGGCCACCTTTGAAGTATCAGAAGACATTGTAAATTTTAAATTAAATTCATTGATTTTCAAAGCTGCCAGACACTCATCCAGGAGTTGTTGTGGACCATCCCAGGCGACAAAGATGTCATCTATGTACCTGTGCCACATAACAACGTGGCACAGGTACATAGAGAGACCCTCGTCGCTGAAAATGGCCCTTTCACATTCCCCCAGGTACAGATTGGCGTAGCCAGGGGCACAAAAACTGCATCATCCAGCACCTCACATTCATCTTCAAAATGATAAACCAAGAAATAAGGTCTTTGAATTCTGGGCTTTCCAATGTAGAGAACCTTACCAAAAATGAAAAGATTGCATTAAAAAAATGTATCAAACGACTACAATATCACAATAAAATCCTCGGACAAGGGAGGCAACGTTGTCCTTATGGACAACGACCAATATGGTCTAATGGGCTCCAAGATTTTAGGCAACCATGACTGGTATCGTCCAGTGAGTACAGATATTGTTGAGGTCTTCAAAAATAAGTTCTACTTGTTTGTTGATGATGCCTTCTACAATAAAACTATTTCAAAACAAACATGGGATTTCATTTGTATCGCGTATCCCAGAGTAGCAACGTTCTATCCGTTACCAAAAATTCATAAGAATGCTACAAACCCTCCGGGGAGACCCTGGGAAGGTTGTATTACCGGAAATCTCTCTAAACTTATAGATGAGCACATTAGACCATTTGTCTTAATGCTACCCTCTTATTTCAGTGATACTATACATTTATTGCAGATCATTGAAGGGGTACAAGTGTCTGCAAACTGCGTCCCTGTGACAATAGATGTAGAAGCCCTCTACAGTTCAATTCCACACTTTAGAGGGCTCTCCTGTGTCCGTAGAGTGTTATCCCAAATGAGCCATCATGAGGACACCTTTAATGACTTTATTCTTATGTCCCTGGAACATATACTTAAACATAATGTCTTTTCTTTCGACGGTCACGTTTTCCTGCAGGTGCAGGGCGTAGCCAGGGGCACTCGTTGTGCCCCTGGCTACGCCAATCTGTACCTGGGGGAATGGGAAAGGGCCATTTTCAGCAACAAGGGTCTCTCTATGTACCTGTGCCACATTGTTATGTGGCACAGGTACATAGATGACATCTTCGTTGTCTGGGCTGGCCCACAACAACACCTGGATGAGTGTCTGGCAGGTTTGAATATCAATGAATTTAATTAAAAATTTACAATGTCTTCTGATACTTCAAAGGTGGCCTTTTTGGATGTTGAAACATTTAAAGACAATTCTAATATGCTTTCATGTAAGCTATTTAGAAAATCCACTGTAGGAAACATGATTGAGGCCAATAACCTTAGACGTCGTTTACTTGAAAGGGGCTATAGTCACAAAAATCTAAAGAAGGCATTTAATCGTGCTGATGCAAATAGCAGACACAATCTTCTCTTTTCTAAGAGGAAAAAACCTCCCAATTAATGTCAAAAAATTATTACCACTTACACTGACGACCATATCCTTCTCAATAAACTCCATTCCCTTGGTCTCAAAGATTCTGCTCTATCCTGGTTCTCTGCCTATCTATCACAGCGCTCCTTCAGTGTTACCTACAACTCTGTCTCCTCCTCTCCATTGCCCCTTTCTGTGGGGGTCCCCCAAGGCTCTGTTCTTGGACCCCTTCTCTTCTCCATCTACACCTCCTCCCTTGGTCACTTGATAACCACCCACGGCTTCCAATACCACTTATACGCCGATGACACCCAAATCTATCTGTCTACTCCTCACCTCACTCCTTTAGTCTCCTCTCGCATTACTAACTTACTAACTGACATCTCAGCATGGATGTCGCACCACTTTCTTAAATTAAATCTCTCTAAAACTGAGCTATTAATATTCCCCCCGCCCGTGCCCCCCTCCATGACTTTTCCATCAAAATCAACAATGCAACCATCAGTCCCTCCCCTCACGCCAGGGTACTCGGTGTAATCCTAGACTCAGACTTGTCATTTCAGCCTCAAGTCCAATCGCTGTCAAAAGTTTGTAGACTTCACCTCCGTAACATCTCTAAAATTCGCCCCTTTTTAACAAATGACACCACCAAGCTCCTCATTCACTCCCTTGTTATCTCTCGCCTTGACTATTGCAACTCCCTCCTCATTGGCCTGCCTCTCCATAGGCTCTACCCTCTTCAGTCTATCATGAATGCTGCTGCAAGACTTATCCACCTTACCAACCGTTCAGTGTCTGCCAACCCTCTCCTCCAATCCCTACACTGGCTCCCAATCACCCAGCGAATTAAATTCAAAATACTAACCACAACCTACAAAGCCATCCACAGCTCTGCCCCGAGCTACATCACCAATCTTGTCTCCAAACATATCCCAAACCGTCCTCTCCGCTCTTCTCAAGATCTCCTCCTGTCAAGCTCCCTTGTTTCCTCCTCCCATGCTCGTCTCCAGGATTTCTCCAGAGCCTCTCCTATCCTCTGGAACTCGCTACCTCAACCTGTCCGGCTATCCCCTACTCTAGCTACCTTCAGGCGATCCCTGAAAACTCATCTCTTCAGGGAAGCCTATCATGTCTCCAACTAATCTTTTACCACTTCCATCAGCTCATTCCCCACAGTTACAACCTTTTGTATCACCTCCCCCACCCTATTAGATTGTAAGCTCTTCTGAGCAGGGCCCCCTTAATCCTCTTGTATTTTATTGTATTATAACTGTATTGTCTCCCTTTTAATATTGTAAAGCGCTGCGTAAACTGTTGGCGCTATATAAATCCTGTAATAAATAAAAAAAATATCCAATTGAGACAGATCTGTCAAAAATAATGTCATCTTCTAACTTCCGATCCCACGGTGGGTTGGTTTGTACCCCCCACCCCAGTGATCACTTATAGATGTGCCACTTCTCTATGTGATATATTGGTTAGCAGTGAATATCGAGGTTCAAAACATGGAGATCCATGTAAGACCTTTGGCACTTTTCCCTGTGGTTCTTGTACATACTGCCAATATATGGATTCTAGAAGACATATATATTTACCTAATGGAAAGCTCTTTATTCTCAAACATTTTTCAAATTGCCAGATCAACCATGAAGAGGATTTCCTGACACATTCGAGCCATGCAAACCAATGATCTGGACCTTCCCCTTGGGAGGCATGTTTTACAAACCCATGGTGGGGTATGCCCCAAGGTGTCGGTTTTGGTACTCGATCGTATACACCCCAGATCACGAGGAGGAGACTCTAACAAGCTCCTCCTGCTGAGGTGGATATCGAATTTAAATGCCACTATGCCACCAGCTTTCCATCTGGGGGCTTTGACAGAGATCTTTAATTGAATCAAATATAATTTTACCAAATTTCTTGTCTGAATTGAGCTATCTGAAATAATTATTGAATGAACTATCTGATTATGTTCTGTTATGCCAAATGTATAATCTAATTCTCTCCCTATTTTTATTTCCATTTTTTTCAGCTTTAGCATTCTGTCAGTAATGCTTTATATCCTTGTGTAATATGAATGTACAAGAATGACGCAGCCTCCAGTCCCATCAACTATCTTTCTCAATTTTATTTACTTTTTTTATCAGTATTAATAAATCTTTTGAAATTGGAACCATTTGGTTGTGCTGTGGTGTGTTGCTGTCACCGTCGGTGGCTCATCGAGGCTCCCCGGCACACAGGAGCCCTTGGATGTCACTACATCCTTGAGCATTTCCTTTGTAAGGGCTGCAATACACTGCGCATCCGCAGGGATGTGCCCAAGACTTTAGCTTTAATAGTTACAATTTTCCAATCTGTCAGCCTCTATATTCCATCCAGTTTAGCTGCACTACACTATGTAGCCACTTGGACATCCTGCATGTGGCGTTTGCGCAGCCTGGCTTCACCAACTTGCCAGTACTTGCTTGCCCTTATGTTGTGCCGGCGGCCATGTTGACGTCTGACGTCACCGCGCTGATCACGCGTGGACGCCGTATGCCGCATTGGCCGGGGAAACGCCCCCTTGTCGAGTCAGCGCTGTCTACACACATTTTCTACACTCAGCTGATTAGTATATCCCACTCTAGTGACAGTATCATACACTTTTTAGCGTCTACACCTTGTCTCAGCTTATTCCAATAAATCAATCAATCAATTATCTTTGACCCATCCTGGCTTAAATATTTCCTCTATGCAACAGTTTTCTGCTGCACAGCCAGGATTCGGTCACACACTGAGCATGCTAGACAAGGAGAGATGCTGGTCCAGGGAAAAAAGAAAAAAGATTTTTTGGTTTGCTATGTGAGTCTCGCTATGTGTGTTCCCTGCTCTGAAGATGTTTCTTATATATTTCTTTATAGAAATGTCTCTCCCTGTTTAGCACTCTTGTGCTTAAATTTATACTCTTTTTATAGATTTTTTCCCCATGCTACATTTTAGCAAAAATTGGGATCTCTACTATACTATTACAATTTGAAATATCCTTTTTCATACTCTTCATATTTAACTTTGGGTGCAACCGATACACATGGGAGACTCACTATTAGCTGTAGAGTGAAAATACATATTTATTTTTTTATATTATTTTTTGTTTTATGGTAGACTGGCGGTTTCCCGGCTTTATGGCTGTTCCTTGCTAGATTTAATTTGCTGCTTGAACGTGGGGGTGGCACATACCACAGCACACCCAAAAGCATAACCTGGGGATGCCCCAGTTTAGTGCTCTGGCTCTTTCCATTTTGATGACCAGCTTTTGAACTGGCCGAATCCTCTCCTTACTGATATAGCATTGCTTTTTAGCACTTTTGGAGACTCAAGGCTCCGTCGCTCTTCAATATGGCTTGTGCACTAGTTTAATCAGATCTTGAAAATGTGAGTATTGTGTTTATCCCATGTTCTTGATATGTTCTGCTATGTATATGCAACATTTATTTTACCAAGTAAAAAAATATGTATATATTTTTTTTTTTTCACTGTATGTCTCATTATACTCCAAATAATTATTATTATTTTTTTTATCAGACATAAAACAGTTCGTTTCGGTTTACCCATGAGGAAGGAAATGAATACTGTTACCCCTATTCTCCCATTTTTCCGAAACATGTTGGGATTTTGTGTGATCACATCATCTGCATGACCCTTCTGGAGTCTATATGTGATCCAACAAACAGGCAACTGTATTTGTAATAAATATCCTATGTTTTTAGGAATATTTAAATGTATTTTGTAAATTCTACTTTGTAATAAAATTTGTTTATTTTTTATATACTCTGGTACTTCTGCGCTCATCCCTTACTCATACTTCTACCCGTACAATCCCCCTTAGGGCATTCTTTTTCCAATTGTTACAATATGGGATGTGGTAGAAGTGTTTTGGGAACTAGCTCAGAGGTGATTTCTCTTCTTTCATATAATAGTATAAGAGAGTGAGAGGGATAACACCAAATTTAACAGACCTGCTCCCCATTCACACCTGAGACCTTGTAACACTAACGAGTGACATACTGTAACACCGTGGAGGGAAAATGGCTAATTTGACCCAATTTTGAAATTTTCACTTAGGGGTGTACTCACTTTTGTTGCCAGCGGTTTAGACATTAATGGCTATTTGTTGCGTTATTTTGAGGGGACAGCACATTTACACTGTTATACAAGCTGTACACTCACTACTTTACATTGTAGCAACGTGTCATTTCTTCAGTGTTGTCACATCAAAAGATATAATAAAATATTTACAAAAATGTAAAGGGTGTACTCACTTTTGTGAGATACTGTACATTATGTAAAGCAATGCATTAAGTGGCGGTACTATATAAATACCCGTAATAAATAAGCAAACAAGCTTTTGGAATGCAGTGCAGGAAAGTCACGCTCCATGCACATTTCCTGCCCCGCAATCAAAATGCACTGCATTTTCGATCTGCTGCGGGTGGCAGTACATTGTTAATGGCACCTTAAACATGGATCGCAAACGCAGTGTATTTTCAGGCACCAGAACGCATGTTACCATACTACTATGGAATTTGATCCAGGACGTTTTTCAAAAGTAGTACATGCATGTCATTTTGTGTGCTCCAGTGCAATTTGCAGCCCATTCAAATAAATGACTGCCAAATCTCACTGCAGGGGAGGGTATAGGCCTTGTTCACATGGGCGAACTTAAGCATACACATGTGGAAGGGTTATATTTGCCTGCATAAGGATGTGTGTGCGGGTCCCTGAAAGCAGACAGGTCAAATTGGTCAAATTGGGAACACCGGTTGTGTCCTTACAGCTACTACGTTCCAATGGGACCACCTGCACAGGGATGCACAGAACCCCTGTGCACCCCCTATTGGCAAACACAGCCCTTGCATACAGGTGCGCCCATGTGAATGAGGCCTAAGGCTTTATTCACACTTAAGCTGAATGATTTTTCAGCCGGTTTTATTTGAGTGTGTTTTTGCACATATATGAGCAGTGCCAGGACAAGGTCATCCAGTGCCTAGGGTGAAGATGGCATACCGTGCCCCCAGGGGCGTACCAAGGGGTCGGCGAGACCGGCGCCCGCCAGGGGCGCAGGCCGAGGGGGAGTGCAAATTGGCAGTGATCTACACCCTCCGCTGCCCTTTCACCCACTTCCAGCACGTGTGGTCCCTCCTCCTCCCCCCGGGCCCACCACACCTCCCTGTCACCGCTTTAAGGCTCGTCTCGTGGTTTGGTAGCGCTGGCCTTGCCTTACGATGCAACCTGATTGGCCCCAGCTCTTCTCGTTCTCCCGGACACAGGCCGACTCCGCCCCTGGCCCTTGGACTTTGCAGCGTGCCCGGATCCAGGGAGAGAAGGAGAAGAGCTGGGGGAGATTGCGGAGCGGAGGGTGTCTCGGTGCGGTGGTACTAGTACTTCGGGGGCCTGGCCTCCTGCGGGGCGGCCTGCTGCATACACCCGCTGGACCTGCTGAAGCTGAGAAGGAGAGCCGGGCTGTGTGTGCGGTGTGGAGGGAGGAGGAGATGTCCTACAACACGTGTATGTCAGTGTGTAGTGTAGTGGTCAGGTCAGTGTGTAGTGTAGTCATCAGGTCAGTGTGTAGTGTAGTGGTCAGTGTGTAGTGGTCAGTGTGTAGTGTAGTGGTCAGTGTGTAGTGGTCAGGTCAGTGTGTAGTGTAGTGGTCAGTGTATAGTGTAGTGGTCAGGTCAGTGTGTAGTGGTATTTTAGTGGTCAGGTCAGTGTGTAGTGGTCAGTGTGTAGTGGTCTGGTCAGTGTGTAGTGGTCTGGTCAGTAGGGATGGGCCCGGTGTTCGATTCAAACCCATGTTTGAATCGAACATCGGCCGTTCGTCCGTTCCTCGTGCCGTGAGCTCGGCGGGGAGTTCCCATCAAATCGTGTGATACGAACGGCCCACAATGCACTGCGCCAGTCCTCTCTGAAAGCTGCACTGAGAGTAATGAAGGTGTAGAATTAGGTGTGTCACAGCCAAGTACTTGCGGGCACTCTGCTAGCAGTACACTGACGTCCGATTGTAGCAGGCAAATTTCCCTGCCCCAGCTGCTGGACCGTCGAAAGAAGTTCACTCCCAGCCATCCACATGCCCAGAGGTTGAATGCTAGCTTGGCTAAATTGCTAGCACTTCAACTGCTGCCTTTTCAGTCGGTAGACTCGGCCCCCTTCCGTGAGTTTGTGCAATGTGCGGTTCCTCAGTGGCAGGTTCCCAAACGCCACTTTTTCTCACGTAAGGCGATTCCGGCTCTCTACCGGCATGTGGAAGGCTATGTCTTGGCCTCGCTGGACAGGGCGGTCAGCGGTAATGTGCATATTACCGCTGACTCATGGTCCAGCAGGCATGGACAGGGACGTTACCTATCTTTCACGGCCCATTGGGTCACTCTTTTGGCAGCTGGGGAGAATGCAGGACAAGGTGCAGTAGTGTTGGAGGTTGTTCCGCCACCACGCCTCCAAAATGCTACTACTGGTTGTGACACACCTCTCTCCTCCACCCCCTCCTCTTCGTCTTCCTCCATGGCCTCTTCGAGTGCTCTGTCCTCTGAACCAGCGGTGCTCCGTAGGCGTCCAAGGGGCTACGCAAGTACGCAGGCAAAATGATGCCATGCCGTGCTTGCGCTGGTGTGTTTGGGGGACAGGAGCCACACTGAGGCAGAGGTTCTGTCAGCTCTGCAGGGGAAGGCTGAGAGGTGGTTGACGCCACCCCAGCTTAAGCCAGGAATGGTGGTTTGTGACAATGGCACCAACCTCCTCTCCGCCCTGTGACAGGGACAGCTGACCCATGTGCCCTGTATGGCTCATGTCCTTAACCTGGTGGTGCAGCGGTTCTTGGGCAGGTACCCAGGCTTACAGGATGTCCTGAGGCAGGCCAGGAAAGTCTGTGTGCATTTCCGCCGATCATATAATGCCAGTGCTCGGCTGGCTGAGCTGCAAAAGGAGTTGAACCTGCCCAAGAACCGCCTTATATGTGACATGCCCACCAGGTGGAACTCAACGTTGGCCATGCTGCAGCGACTGCACACGCAGCAGAGGGCCATCAATGAGTACCTGTGCGACTACGACACCAGGACAGGGTCAGGGGAGCTCAGATTTTTTCCCCACGCCAATGGAGCATGATCAGGGATGCATGCACTGTCCTGTCACCATTTGAGGAGGCCACGAGGATGGTGAGCAGTGACAGTGCATGCATCAGTGACACTGGAGCATACGCTGCGTGGAATAATGGACAGGGCACTTGAGGCAGAACAGAGGCAGGAAGAGGAGGACTCATAGGGGGGCGGGGCTAGACAATGGCGGAGTAGAGAGACACACTGACTGAGCATGGACCTCACCCACCATCGTCCCAGCTAAAAATTCCTGAAATTCCTGAAAACCAGCAGAAAACCAGCAGAAACTAGCAAAACTTGCAAATCAATGAACCAGCAGCTCCAGCGGACAACCAGCAGACAACCAGACAACTAGCAGAACTAGCAGACAAAACACCCAGCAGATAAAATCCCCATATACTTACTCTTGTGTGCCGGGAGGGGGCTGACATCCCGCCGGGGTTGCCGTTGCAGCTTCCGCTGCTGTGCCGGAGGTGGCGCGGTGGATTGTGGGGACGGAGGACGCGCTGACTGCACGTACTACACGAGCTGGGGTGTTCGCTGTGTCTGCGGTCTGCGGTGGAGAGACGGACACGCTCACTGGAGCCCCCCCACTTACAGGATGTCCTGAGGCAGGCCAGGAAAGTCTGTGTGCATTTCCGCCGATCATATAATGCCAGTGCTCGGCTGGCTGAGCTGCAAAAGGAGTTGAACCTGCCCAAGAACCGCCTTATATGTGACATGCCCACCATGTTTACAAGCACTTCCCACCTAGGCAGGTTGTTGGAGCGCTCATTGGAAGCTAATGGATGCATTGGGTTTCACGGTCTTGAAGTAGGGCCACACACGGGAAATGCAGGCCGTTCACACGAGGTCCAAACCTTAACAAAATAGAGTAAATGAAGAGGGCAGTCCGCTATAGAAACGTACTTGAGGCACGGGTATTAAAATTTTAGAAAAGGAGCAGACAGCTCAAGACCTCCAATTTTCAAATAAAATTGGAAGAGGTCGAGGACCGAAAGCAGGAGAAACAACCTTAAGATTTCGAGGAATTCCGGAGATTATTGGAGAGAGAACAACTATATCAACCATGTGTTAAGATTGTCAGGACTTGGGGGTAATACCACCCCCAATGGACGATGAAATTTGATAGACTGCTAGAGCCCCGGGACCCGATCGACAGATTTGACTAGGGACCCGGGATGTAATTGGACGTTTTACTAATTATTCCCACAGAGAGTTGATCAGTAGGAAAGCATGTAAATATACTCCCAAGCATTTTCCCGACAACACTTCAAAGGAGGAGCACATTGCCGTCCACTATTAGACAAGATAAATTCTGCCGGGGGGACTTATCGTTGGGGTAACCGATATCTTTGACAATCAGGATGGCAAAAGGGGACTTTTCTATTACAAACACCAGCAGAGCTTCCGGCTGCTATCTTGTTCTTTCGTAGGAGTTGAAAGCTGTGAGGTCCCAAGACTGGCTCTTGCCAATCAGGAAAAGAACTCAACGTTTTTTCTCTTGTTTGAGTATCTCCTCCACTTTTTTTTTTTTTTTTTTTTTTTTTTTTTTTACCTCCTCAGGTTGGACTTTTGTTTTTGGTCTTTTTTTTTTTCATAATAATGTTTGGTTAAGGGATCCCGTCCCCCCCCCCCCATGTAAAAACTGCCCTCCTCTCCCTTTCTTTCTCCCCCCTTTTTTTTTTTTTTTTTTCCTGTCACCATTTGAGGAGGCCACGAGGATGGTGAGCAGTGACAGTGCATGCATCAGTGACACTGTACCTCTTGTCCACCTGTTGGAGCATACGCTGCGTGGAATATGGACAGGGCACTTGAGGCAGAATAGAGGCAGGAAGAGGAGGACTTCCTTGCCTCTCAAGGCCCCCTTTATCCAGACAGTGTTCCTTCTCTCTCACCCATCACACAGTAAGAGGATGAGGAGGAGGAGGAGGATTGTGTCAGCATGGAGGTGGAGCCTGGCACTCAGCATCAGCAGTCTTTGAGGGATGATTTACAGTCCCAAGAAACCAGTGGATTTGTACGTGGCTGGGAGGAGGTGGCTGCGGATCATGTCGTCCTCAGTGACCCAGAAGACTCCGGACCGAATGCCTCAGCTAACCTACGTTGTATGGCCTCCCTGATCCTGCAAAGCCTGCGGAAGGATCCTCGTATTCTTCGGATCAAGGAGAGGGACCATTACTGGCTGGCCACTCTCCTTGATCCACGGTACAAGGGTAAGGTTGCGGACCTTATCTTGCCGTCGCAGAGGGAGCAGAGAATGAGACATCTCCGGGAGGCCTTGCAGAAAGGTCTGTGCAACGCGTTCCCAGAGAATGGGAGGTTACAAACTCCTGGTCCTGGACGACGAGTTGCTGAGGCTTCGGTCAGTAGCAGAAGGAGCGGTGGGGAAGGTGGACGTCTGACCGATGCGTTCAGACAATTTTTTAGTCCGCAGCCCCAAGGTATAATCGGTTCCAGCAACCATCGCCAGCGTCTGATATACATGGTGCAGGAATACCTAGGGGCAAGGTCAGACTTGGACACCTTTCCCACCGAAAATCCTCTGGCTTACTGGGTCTTGAGGATGGATCACTGGCCAGAGCTTGCACAGTATGCAATTGAGCTACTGGCCTGTCCTGCATCCAGGGTTCTTTCCGAACGCACATTCAGTGCTGCTGAAGGCTTTGTCACCGATCACAGGGTGCCCCTGTCCACCGACTCGGTTGATCGACTGACCTTCATAAAGATGAATCAGTCTTGGATCACCACCAGCTACCAGGCACCTGAAGCTGATATAACAGAATCATTTATTTTGAAATGTCACATCCCTTCAAGACTGCCTATGCTGATGCTGAATGACTGTCCTGTTATGTTGACTGACTATCCTCTTCCTCCTCAATGATCCTGATGATAGCTTGGAAGAACATTTTTGTTTCTGGGTGCCACCACCAGTGGCTAATGCCCAATTTTTCAGCCCCTGTTTAACAGGGGCATGTAATTACATTTTTTTTATGCAATGCTTTGCAACAGGTCTGATTGCTGTGCGTGCTCCAAGTACGGTATCTGTGAGGGGTTGCAGTGTTGTGGCACCAGTGCCTAAGGCCCAATTTTTCAGCCCCTGTTTAACAGGGGCGTGTAATTACAATTTTTTTATGCAATGCTTTGCAACAGGTCTGATTGCTGTGCTCCAAGTACAGTATCTGTGAGGGGTTGCAGTGTTGTGGCACCAGCACCAGTGCCTAAGGCACAATTTTTCAGCCCCTGTTTAACAGGGGCGTGTAATTACAATTTTTTATGCAATGCTTTGCAACAGGTCTGATTGCTGTGCTCCAAGTACAGTATCTGTGAGGGGTTGCAGTGTTGTGGCACCAGTGCCTAAGGCCCAATTTTTCAGCCCCTGTTTAACAGGGGCGTGTAATTACAAATCTTGATCTAATAATTCACAGCAGGGCCCATTCCTGCGCCCACCAAGAGTAACTGTGAGGGCTTACAGTGTTGTGGCAACACCGTCCACCACCACCACCACCACCAAAGGCCCAATTTTTCAGCCCCTGTTTAACAGGGGCGTGTAATTACAAATCTTGATCTAATAACTCACAGCAGGGCCCATTCCTGCGTCCACCAAGAGTAACTGTGAGGGTTTACAGTGTTGTGGCAACACCGTCCACCACCACCACCAAAGGCCCAATTTTTCAGCCCCTGTTTAACAGGGGTTTGTAATTACAAATCTTGATCTAATAATTCACAGCAGGGCCCATTCCTGTGCCCACCAATAGTAGCTGTGAGGGCTTACAGTGTTGTGGCAACACCAACGCCTGTATACTGCTGTTCAGAATATATAGGGTTGTAGGTATAGGGTTTTATTTTGGGTGCGGGGTTCCCTTAATATCCATACAAGACCCAAAGAGGCTGGTAATGGGCATATTGTCAGGACAAGACATGACATTAAAGCCGCAAGCAGTTTTAAATGGCTTCTTTTTTTCCTTTACAAATGTCATTTTTTGCAGGGACAGTTCTAAACACGGGAAACACATGCCACTTCACAGGCATACTTTAGACACCCCCCAGGTACCATATTTAAAGGAATATTTCACTTTTTTTTCACTTTATGCATCATTAAAATGACTGCTCCCGAAAAAAAAAAAAAAAAAAAAAAAAACAAAAAAAAAAAACAAACATAAAAATTATATAAAAAAAAAACAAAAAAAAAAAAGTCCGTTTTTAAAACTTCTTTTTGCATTGATATATGTCCCCTGGGGCAGGACCTGGGTCCCCAAACCTGTTTTATGACAATAACATGCATATTGGCTGTTATAATTAGCACTTTAGATTTTGAACGTTCGCGTCCATTGTAACTAATAGGGTTCTAACGTTCACGCAAACTTTCGGTCCGTTCGCAGGTTCTGGTGCGAACCGAACCCGGGGGTGTTCGCCTCATCCCTAGTCCTCAAATGTCCCGAGTCTTTTCTCCCCTATGTGAATTAAAAAAAAGGTATACTTAGATTTCAATATATGGTATTATTCACATATATTTCTTTTCCCGCATGGGATTTTTTTCATTAAACATCTAGATAACACTATTCATGCACCTAAAATGAAAAAACACCTAGGCATATATAAATAGTGATCCGCAAAAAAGATAATAATAAATGTGGAAATATAATCCTCTGGGTGTAAAGATAATAGTGAAAACTGGCCCAAGAGATAGGGGTCTACAAAAGATGCCGATCATCTAATCACAGATGTCACTATAGATGAAAATATGACACCAAAATATTATGTGAAAGACTGCTTATCTCAATGTGTCCAGAAGAAATACATAAAAAATACATGAAATAAAATAAATGAAAATACACAAACAAAGTACAATCCAATGATGCCCGCAGCCTCTGACATCTCCTGTACCATGCCCGCAGCCTCTGACATCTCCTGTACCATGCCGGCAGCCTCTGACATCTCCTGTACCATGCCAGCAGCCTCTGACATCTCCTGTACCATGCCCGCAGCCTCTGACATCTTCTGTACCATGCCCGCAGCCTCTGACAACTCCTGTACCATGCCCGCAGCCTCTGACATCTCATGTTTTATATTATGTCTGCAGTCTGGAAGGAAGTCAACAGTGGGAACACCGCTGGGATGGGGGTCATGGGAGAAGTCAGACTTGTGTGGACTGCGGAGAGGAGACTATAGGAAAACCAGAGCCACCAAGCTGGAGCCAACTGACTGAGCCCTGCATGGTGCACCTGAGAGGAGGTCAGTGACAGCACCGCCAGGCAAGTCTGGGGGGGAGGGGTCATTGATGTAAGGGGGGAGTGAATACAATAATGTAAGGGGGCACTGATATAAAGGTTTCCCCCTTATTATTATATCAGTACCCCACCTCCCCTTACCTTAGTGTATTCTTTCTGCGGAAGGTCGTCTGGTCATCAGAGTCCCCCCACATTCCCAGGTGTCCCCCTTAATGATTGCTCCACTTTCACCACTTTTAACTGGAATTTGCTGTTATATATATATCCCTAGCCCTATGTGCTTTCATATCTGTCTTATCTTTATATAATACGCTCTTCAAATGTGCTTTAAAATGTATGGTTTTCCCTTTTATGAACAAGAAAATAATGATGTTGGGCTGGTATAATAATGCTATGGGGCTGGTATGAATTTTTTTCCAATTTTTTTACTCCCAGTCCGACCCTGGGCAGACATGTTGTGGTACCAACTGCTTAATCAGTAAGCCGGTGAGCACCACAACAAGCTTGCCAGTGCCAAGCTGGACTGTCCGTAAAACAAGCAATAGAAAACTCACTAACTTTGCCAGTTGCCACACAGAATCACAGACAGTCTCTCACTGGCTCACGATTACCTAGTATGAACAGCAGAATGCCAGCAGCACAGCAGTCTGAGCAGTGGACTAAGGACTCTCTGATACTAGGCCAGAAGAGAAAGAGTGACATATATGGACAGGACAGCAGAATCCATGTGGGGGCTGGCGGCTACACAGCACTGTACAAGCACTCTGCGCTCCAGCACCAAGGCAAAGCTCCTCTCCCAAGCCCAAGGTGGGAGTGGCACTGCAAGCCAATGGGAATACAGGGTGAAGAGAGCAGTGGGCAGGACTACACGCACCGCCAGCTCTCACTGTGCTCAGTGTGCTGCCTGGTGAAATATCTGTCAGCCTTCAGCCCGAGCCCGATAGACCGGCCTGGCGGTGTACCCCAACGAGCATGCGGGTATGCCTAATGATCTATTACACTTGCTGCAGCGGCATTATTACAATCTGTGTGCCACTGACTGCAATACTGCCTGTCGCTGGTGCCATGTGCGGCTGCAGAGCAGGGACACCATGCATTTCATTTTGGCCCTGGGGGGGGTTTGAACACCCTGACCCCCCATTAGCTACACCCCTGCCCTCTAACACTTCGGTACCTAAGCGGGCCACAGAAAAAAAATCCTCTGAAAATGGAAGACAGGGACAGGAAATCAATGCACACTTTTCCAGCCTAGTAGTTAAACCCACTCCACCACCTCCAAAGAGGTTGGCTGGGGCACAAACCTTTGAGTATTCTGTAAGAAACCTACCCAAAAACTTAGTGTGGTCTTCCCCCATAGTGTCGATACAGGTAGATATATACACAAGCTTTGCTGGACACTGGAGCCCAGGTGACACTGCTATATTGAGACTTTTAGCACAAGTACTTGAAACATATCCTTTTGTGCAAGCTCAAGGAGCTAGAGATTTGAGGCATCAGGACCCAGAAATGCCCATACGATGGCTGCATCTCCATCAAGATAACCTCTACTCTAGCGGGATAACCAGAGACTTTTGACACACTGGCCGTCCCGGGGCTGGCAGAAATTCCCTATTGTTAGGCACCAACACCAACTTGGTAAGGAGACATAAAGAAATAATTCCGGACGGCTGCACTTCCAAAAATCTTTTTATTGAAGCTTCATATGACAAGTGGTTGACAGATGGAGCAGGGGACAAAGAGGTAGACGCATTTCGTGCAAATGTTAGCGCTTAGTCATTACCAGGTAAGGAGACTACTCACCCCCCTGGCCTTGGAGGGTCCTCCCATTGGGAAGATTCATCCTCAGTTGAGGCAGGCATTTCAGAGGGTGTTGCAAGAAAAGAAGGCACCTGCGGAAGGAGTGGGAAGATTGTGGCGGCTGGACACCCAAGAGAGGGTGCTGCAGCCTGGAGAAATGGCCTGTCTAAAAGCCACAGTAAACCTGTCCTGGGACCAGCCGGGTCCGTACATGGTGGTAGAAGCTGATCCCGCAGAAGAAGAGGTTGGGATAGAATTGGTTCCGGAGATTGTCCCCACTCGAACCTTGTTAAGAAGTGGAGGGCGAATTCCTGTCAGCGTGCAGAATGTCACTAGCCACCCGATCAGACTAAAGCCTTGAATGGTGATCGGAAAAGTGAGTCCTGCCACCCCGGTAGCAGGGAATGAGATAGCTCAGAAGGGAAATGGAGGAAGAACCACTGTCCCATGCCCAAATCATCCCCCTTCATGGGAAGAGAGGATTAAAGCTCAGATCGATAGGAGAAAATGTTCTCCAAGAATGACTTTGATGTGGGCTGTGCCAAGAGCGCTCAACATCAAATTCGACTGACTGAAGATAAGCCATTTCGAGAGAGGGCAAGGCAAGTCCTCTTTTGTGACCTGGAGGATCTTCGAGAGCAACCAGCTGAGCTAAAGAAGTCAGGGGTCATTAAGGAGTCCAAGAGCCCTTATGCTTCTCCAGTTGTGGTAGTAAGGAAGAAGAATGGGTCCCTTCAGATGTGTATCGATTACTGAACCATGAACCTTCCCTGATCAATACACGACCCCTTGCATAGAAGAAGCCCCACAATGCTTATCAGGGGCCAAATGGTTCAGTGTATTGGATCTAAAGAGCGTTTACTACCAGATCTCCATGCACCCAGAAGACAGAGAGAAGACGGCTTTTATTAGCCTGCTGGGGTTTTTCGAGTTTGATTGAATGCCACAGGGAATAACTGGGGCCCCTGCCACTTTCCAGCGACTGATGGAGAACACTGTGTTTGATATGAACTTGGAGGAAGTAATCGTTTACCTAGATGACATCAGTGTTTGGCCGAACGTTGGAAGAGCACGAGGCCCGGTTGGAGAAGGTTTTCCAGCGACTACATGCCGAGGTGTTGAAGCTGTCATTAGAGAAGGGCCAGTTCTACCAGACTTCAGTCACATACCTAGGGCACATGGTTTCTGCTGAGGGGATAGCAACCGACCCTCAAAATATGGAGGCAGTCACTTCTTGGCCCCGCCCAACTACCGTCACTGAATTGAGGTCGTTCTTGGGCTTCTGCTCTTACAATAGAAGATTTGTGAGGAACTTCTCGCAGATTGCTCGGCCGTTGAATGAGCTGTTACAGCAGCAAACTGAAGGGGAACAGCAGAAAACCCAGAGGGGAGGGCCCAGGAAGCCTCGGGAGTCTATCCAGGAACAATGGACGGTGAAGTGTAAAAAGTCCTTTGAGCGGTCGAAGGAGAGCCTGGTTGAAGCACCAGTGTTGGCCTACGCTGATCTCTCAAAACCATATGAACTACATGTGATTGCCAGCAGAGATGTTATTGGGGGGTGTTGTACCAAGAGTCGGAGGGGAGACTTCGCCCAGTGGCCTACGTGAGTCGCAGCCATACCCCCCTGAGAAAAGTCTGAGAAGAGAATTCCCCCTGTTTTTAGAACTTTGTACTGACACAACTGAGCATGCCCACACGAAAAATAGCCACAATCCTACTCTCATTTTATTTTAGGCCCGTGCTATAGTAAATTTCGAAATCTGGGAATGTGGGAAGTCCGTTCCCGACCAGGAATTTGTGAGAGCTAGAAAACTACAGTGCCTTGAGAAGTATTCATACTCCTTGAAATTTTCCACATTTTGGCATTTTACAACCAAAAATGTAAATGAGAAGGCCGGCCGGAGGCCTGAAGTTGTAGGGGGAGTCGGGCTGTGCTTAAACCGACCCTCCTCCTCCTTTCTCCTGTCGGCCTTCTCTCTCGTATGATGCTTTGAACGTTTTGCGTCATTTACGGGCGACAGCTGAACGTCATTTCCGGTTTTCGCCGCCCCAAGGTGGTTGTGCAGCTGCAAGGGTGGGGGTCCGTGACCATCGGTAGACAGCCCAAGGGGGGCTCAGTCATTTTGGCAAACCATGTCTAAATGCATTTATCAGTGTTGTACAGCTACGTGTTTGGTTGAGCCACAGGCAGATGACAAGGGGGGGGGGTCTGGTGTCTGCCATACAAGCCAGGAGGGTGCGAGCAGGTGCTCCAGCACTATGGGTCAGCAGGTCAGGCCTGGAGCAGCCCCATGACATGGCACTTGCCCTGTAGTCACAGCTCCTTTCATGTGGTGTATCAGGGTACATGGCTCTCATTGTTCAACTATAGGTGAATAGGGGGGTCAGACTTGGTCACACAGACCACATCTACTTGTCCATCCATTTATTCATGTATTTCATGTACACCTTGTAACTGGTTTGTTTGTTATTTTTTTTCATGTAGTTGTTTCACTTAGCTGTTCCATGTTGACTGTCATACCACACGCTCATATTTCTGTGATTTTTTCTTTAGGATTCTGTTCGGTGTGTAGGAGCATTCAGCCGCATCTGTTCAGGTTAAGTGTGCTCAGTAAGTGGTGCACTTAAACTTTCACAGTCTGGTGTTCAGAGGGTCCACTCACATGGGGGATCCTCTGCAGTCACATACATCCGTGGCACCTGCCAGGTTCCCTAGGCATCTCACGGTCAGGTGGCCAGGTCATTTGTTTCATCTCATCTGGCCCTCCTCCATTCAGAGGCCTAACGGTGTTAGGCTTCAATCATGCGTTTCATTGTCATAAGATGTTTCTTTTCCTATCTGATTATCGCACATCATTGGAGCTTTTCCGGATGTTAGCCTTTTCTGTATGTTTGTTCCTGTTTCCTGTAGTTGTTCCTGCTTGGTTGCAGTCCAGCTAAGGTAAGTGTTGTTGGTTATCTTCTATCAGCCGTCATTCACATACAAGGGTCATGGTCCACCACATAGGCCTCATGGTTCAATCACTGCGGGGTCACCCATCACGTTTTCGCATGGTATCAGATTGAGATGTTCCGTTTTTAATTGACTTGGGGCAGTGGCAAGTCCGCTCATCTGTTGCATACGTTCATTTCATGATCATCACACCAGGTCTTCTAAACTCACGTTGCAGTCACCTGACACGTTTTCAGGTTTTTCTTAAGTTAGGGTCTTTTGATCCCATTTTTTGAGGGTCTGACAGGTTATCAGCCCCGCTCATATGTTTTAAGGGTACGCATCGGTCATCAGGAAGATTTTGTTTGCTTAAGGGAGAAGGATTCACGACCAAAGCTAAGTCATGACTGTTTATACATTGTTCACTCCAGCGTACTTTGCTGTCAAGCTTCGCCACTGCAGCATTCACCCATCACGTTTGAGGTGACACCAGGTTGAGATGATCGTTTCTAATTGGCTTGTGGTGTAGTGGCAAGTCTCCTCACCCGGTTCTCAGTTAGCTTACATTTAAAATTTTCATTTCGTCATGATGCTTTACGCTATAGTGATCATGGAACCTTGACACGTTTTCAGGGTTCCGAAGGCCTGAGTGAGCATTTTTTTAATTGACCTGTTGCACCGAAGGTTACTCGGCCTTCATTTTGGTATAGTGTACACTTTCGTAGGCACACAAGGGCTTGTTTATGAGGGGGTGGGAGGCGGCGGGGGGATGTAAAAAAAACAAAGGGGTTGGTTAGGGTTTGGTGAAGTCAGTTGGTATGTGATGTTTGTTTATGGTGGTTTGTTTCGGTTTAATTTAGGTCATGTCTCAAGTGGTGGACATAGAGGACTTTGCCTCCATCCCCCCTTCTCCAGCGAGGGGTTTGGAACATAGCAGCATACCTTCTCTGAGGTCCTGGACCATTCCGAGACTGATGGCAGAGTTACGTCTTAGGGTTATTTCATACCCAGCATCAGCCTGCAAGGCAGAACTTTTTAGACTTTTATTTCCTAGCTCTTCAGGTTCCAGTGCTGAGTAGGTCACCCTGCGTACGGTCGCTACGTCTCTCACACAAATTCACTCCACCCTAAGCTCTCTGGCTGGCTCATTCCAGGAGTTACGGGCCAGGGTGGAGGTTTTGGAGGGCCGTCCGGATCCGCCCCCAGTGGAACTTGTGGTTTCTGGGATCGCAGCAGGTTCTGGAGTCCCCATGGTTTTAAGACCCTTGCCATTGGCTGCAGGTACCATCACTGGTGTCCCCTCTGTTACCCCGGCTCATTTTGTCCCCGGGAATATCAGGAAAGATATTTTAGAGGGCAAGGATGTCAGTTTGGCATCTTTGTTGATTGCTGCCCATGATGTGACTGACAATTAGTCCTATGCCTGTGGTGATGTGTCAGTCATTGTCAAGACTAGGGACCACAGGTTGAACCTCAAGCTCTCTATCCCTGAGTTTGTCTTGGCGTTCAGCATGTTCAGGGATATTGTATGCTCGGTAAGCCCCCATAGGAGGGAGGAGCTGGATCATTATCTGTACGCAGTGGTGGAATTAGGGTACAAGTTCGGGGGTACGGTGCTTAACGATTAACATTGATCGTTTTCTGCCAAAGCTGCTGCCATGTTTGCCCAACATCAAGTAGTTACAGTGTGGAGTGGGGTGAACACTGACATTTTTTGCAGACACTTTGATGGGCTGAGGTCACCGGTTTGCGCAACATGCCAGTCATTCTCACACACTGCATATTGGTGTCCCAATACTGATTTACCTGTTCCAGGCACGTCCAGGGCTTTCAGTCCTAATTCCCTACCAGCCCCGGCTCAGGCGGCTTCTTTTGATAAATTAGGTCGACCTATTCGGTATCTGGGGAAATCTCATATTTGTAACAATTTCAATCATGGGGTTTGTAACTATAGTCAGTGCCGTCTTTTGCACGTATGCTCTAGTTTTTTCAGGGCCCACCCGAAGTCGTCCTGTTCCCAGAAACAAGGCAAGAGCAGTTGACTAAGCCGCATCAACGCGGCATATTTACAGGCTTGTTTGACCTCTCTCCCATCTTCCAGTTTGTGTATGTTTTTGGTGGAGGGTTTTACAAGGGGCTTCCACACAGGGTTCATCACTTTGCCTTCCGGCACATTTGAGTGTCCCAATTTAAGATCAACAGCGGCAGATACGGAGGCAGTAGACGCACTGCTCCAGTCCGAACTAGACAAAGGGTTTGTTATCTGTCCTTTTTGTACACCACCTTTCCAGTTTTGGAGGGTCAATACACTTGGGTTAGTTAAAGGGAAGTTTTCTAATAAACTATGGTTAATTTATGATTTGTCCACCCCTCATTGTTCCATGGTACCTGGCTTAAATTCCTTAATCCCTTCAGAAGAGTTTTCTTTAAAATATGCATATGTGGATTAGGCCATCCAACAAATCATCAGGGATGGGGAGGGCGCCTGGCTGTCCAAAGCAGACATAGCAGATGCCTTTAAGCTTCTTCCAATCTTACCATCACTTTGGCAGTGGCATGGGGTAGAGTGGAGGGGTTGTATTATTTTGCCACCAAGCTCACTTTTGGTTACAAAAGCAGCCCCTGGTTGTTTGACACCTTTGCACAGTCGCTCAGTTGGATTCTCACTCATGTGGAAGGCTGTCATGATGTCATTCATTACTTGGATGAATTCCTCCTTATAGAGAGTTCCAAGCAGGACCCTGCTGATCTACGGAAATTGGTATCAGTTTTTGCAGCACTCAATGTACCGCTGGCAGTCAAGAAGATGGAAGGCCCGGTGACGGCTCTCACCTTTTTGTGGATTACCCTGGATACGCAGGCCATGCAGTCTAGTTTACCTGCAGACAAGCTTGGTAGAATCAGGGATTGTATCCATTCATTTACTATCTGTCAAGCTTGTTCCAGGGTGGAGTTGCAATCTTTGTTAGGCATATTAAAATTTGCGATAAGGATCATTCCGTAGCTTTGTTGCCACCAGCCCCTGGCTCTGACTCTTGGGTCAAGCTGGATGCTGCAGCTTTGGCTGACCTGCGTATGTGGGACGAGTTCCTCCAGTGTTGGAATGGGATTGCCATGTTCATCCCCGTGGAGTTCATAACCTCTCCTCAGATTGTGATGGATGCAGCGGCCACTGCCGGTTATGTTGCCATTTTTGGCAATCACTGGCTTGCAGGGCCATGGCCAGAGGAGATCTTGGCCATCACGGGGTTCACAGAGTTTTCAGCACTGTTTGAAATCTATCCTATAGTGTCAGCAGCCCAGGTATGGGGTAGGTTGTGGTCGGGGCATATGGTTGTTTTCTCAACGGACAATCAAGCTGCCTTACAGGACCCAAATAGACCATCCATCTTTTAATATATAAAAAACAACAGCTTCCTGAGGACAAAAATTAGTCTGCGAAACGCGTAGAGGCTGCTGGGAAATCTTGTCCATCACTTCCGGTCCGGCAACGAGGCGTGGAACGCATATCGAACACAGTGGAATGCATGCCGCTATACGGAGGGTGGTATACAGATCAGGGTGCGCACCTGAACCCCCTCATACACACAAGGCTGGATATGCTCAGTGTCGGCATACAGGCACCTTAAAATGTGAGTTGTTTGCACAAATTTTTTTAACCTATATTTAAAAAAAAATCTTGATATACTGCACCATGATGGTTATTCATATATTCCCTTGAGATCATATCGGAGCAAGGAGTACATATACATTACCTGGAGAGATTGGTGGTGAAGCTCAAAAGTGGAGTGGTTATCCCAAATGATCCAGAGGCGCAGTTTTTTGGGGTTTCTGGTGAGTGGCCATTACAACAGGTGGTGGTGAAGTCACAAATATTTATGCCTGGTGGATGTGGAAGCACTTTGCAATATAGTAGAAATAGATCAGCACAGAAGTGATCACTCACTGTGGACATTCATTGTAACAGAGGAATAATAATTTTATATTATTTTGGAGTTGCACTTTAATAATTAATGAAGCGCTTTTCAACACATTAGAAATAGATCAGCATTTGAAGTGATCACTCACTTATGACATTCATTGTAATAGAGCAAAAGTTTTATTTTTCACTTTTTTATTTATATTTTTTTATTTTTATTTAGTTTTCTCCTCACGGAGCAGCACTTTAATGATTAATGTTTTATGACTACTGCTTAGCAAGAAGGATATGTTTGGTGGTTATTATTATTTCTAAACAGGTTGATGGTACATAGGCACATAAAAGTTCACAAATATTTTTGTTAAGTAATTGAGCACAAAATTACGTCTATTATACTGATATTCTATCTTATTTTTTATACTGGTGGCAACAGTTAGCGCAATCCTTATTTCATACATCCATCTTTTAAGCCCATTCCATCAAAGCCATTTTGAGATGGATTCGTAGGAGTAGTCCTCCTCCTTCCATCTATGGGGGAATATCACTGCGCTAAACCCAAGTAAAAATGGGAAGGAAATTGCTTTCCTAAAAGCTGCTATCACTCAAACAAACAAAGTCAAGTAAACGTGGAAACAATATGTGAAGCGCTAAAACGTGAAGATGTGCGAAAACTACAGTAAAATATATGAATATAAAATTGCATATAAAATTTAAAAAGTACAAAAAATAAATAAATAAAGTGCGGTAGTAGCCTCAGGGCATCACCGGCACTTCCAGGGGTAAACACGCGTTGGATCATCCAGTAGACGCACACAATGGTGCAAGGTGAGAAACTTGTATTTCCAGCTCATCCAGGATAAACTTATTGCCCCTGTTGAAGACCACTAGGTCGAAACGCGTAGGGAATATTATCTGATATTATCCACATTGCCCTTTATTGTTTTTAGCCTGTATCTTTTAACTGGACTATTTTTAATTTACTCCTTCATTGTGAGACATTTTAATCCAATAAATTATATTGGTTAACCTGCACCATATGGAGCATTTTTTGCTTTCTCACAATATGTCCTACTTCATGTGATCCTGGATGAGCTGGAAATACAGATTTCTCACCTTGCACCATTGTGTGCGTCTACTGGATGATCCAACGCGTGTTTACCCCTGGAAGTGCTGGTGATGCCCTGAGGCTACGTGTTCTTACCCTTAAGACGCATTCGCAGGACCTGGAACCAACATCCAAAGGGAGAAATAACACACAAGCGCTGTTGACTCACTGCCATATGGTATGTGCGTCCATCTCATCCGGTAAGAAGTACCTTTTCCAGTATTAATATTTCATCCAGATTGCATCTATACTTTGGTGTATTTTATGCCTCTCCATACCAGTTTCACCTACGTTTGGAAAAGAAAATTCCATACCTCCACTTCAGTAGTCCATCTTGAATAAAAGAGACTCTTTTACCATTAGTGTCTTCACTACCACCATATTTATCACTACCGCACTTTATTTATTTATTTTTTGTACTTTTTAAATTTTATATGCAATTTTATATTCATATATTTTACTGCAGTTTTTGCACATCTTCACGTTTTAGCGCTTCACATATTGTTTCCACTCCTCCTTCCATCAGCAGACTCCACATCTCAGGACACATTTTTCGGGGCTTGTCGAAGTTGCTGACCAGGTCACCTTTCGGGAGGCTGCTCAGCATGGTCCTCAAAGCAGCCATATACTTGGCATTCTACAGGTTCCTCAGGCCAGGTGCGTTCACGCGCACCGATCCGAGTTCTCATGTGCTCACAATTAGCCAGTTGGTTAGACATCCAGATCATTTCCAGCTACATTTGATTGCGTGTAAAACGCAGCAGTTTGGGGCCGGTACTGACATCAGGTTTTTCAAAATGAACAGTGCTTGGTGCCCCCTGGCAGTATTGGACCAGCTGATGGCATTGCTCATAGATAAACCAAGGGATAGTCCCTTGCTACCTTTCCTTCATGCTCCCCTCATGGCTGTACAATTTATCACATATTGCCGCACATTATTGACCAACCTGGGGTTAAACCCGAAAATGTTTTCTGGGCCCTCCTTCAAGATAGGGGCGGCTTCCACGGCCTCTTGTCAGGGTGTCCCGGCGCACATTATCCAAAAATTGGGCAGATGGAACTCAGCGTGTTTCTCCAGATATGTCCCAGACCCGCAAATTGAGATGTCTCGGGCTTTCAGGCATTTGGCTGAATGATGTAATTTTACCTTAAATAAACTTATTGGCTGATTTATCCTATTGTCTTTATTTTTGCCCCCTTTTATGCATACTAACCACGTGACTTTTGGCACACTCCAGGTCACTTGCTCTTGTTCCTTTATCATGTTCTTACTCGTTCTTGCATATTGATTCCAAGTACAAATGAGAAGGCCGGTCGAATTTGTAGGAGGGGTTGGGCTGTGCCTAAACCTGCCCTCCTCCTCCTTTCTCCTGTTGGCCTTCTGTCTCGTATCCCACCAACCTGGTCCCCTTTATTCTCATCTTTTCCTTTTCATTTTATATTTGAGTATGCCCCCTTTTAGACGTACTGACCATGTGACTTTTGGCACACCCCAGGTCACTTGCTCTTGTTCCTTTATCATGTTCTTACTCGTTCTTGCATATAGACTCCAAGTACACATGTATTTGATTGGGATTTTATGTGATAGACCAACACAAAATGGCACATAGTTGTGAAGTGGAAGGAAAATTATAAATGGTTTTCAAAATGTTTTACAAATAAATATGTCAAAGGTGTGGCATGCATTTGTATTCAGCCCCCTTTACTCTGATACCCCTAACTAAAATCTAGTGGAACCAATTGCCTTCAGAAGTCACCTAATTAGTAAATAGAGAACACCTGTGTGTAATTTAATCTCAGTATAAATACAGCTGTTCTGTGAAGCCCTCAGACATTTGTTAGAAAACCTTAGTGAACAAACAGAAGGCCAAGGAACACACCAGACAGGTCAGGGATAAAGTTGTAAAGAAGTTTAAAGCAGGGTTACGTTATAAAAAAAAAATCTCAAGCTTTGAACATCTCACGGAGAACTGTTCAATCCATCATCCAAAAATGGAAAGAGTATGGCATAACTGCAAACCTACCAAGACTTGGCCGTCCACCTAAACTAACTTTTTGGACAATTTCATGCTCCCAACTTTGTGGGAACAGTTTGGGGATAGCCCCTTCCTGTTCCAACATGACTGCACAAAGCAAGGTCCATAAAGACATGGATGAGTGAGTTTTGGATGGAGGAACTTGACTGGCCTGGACAGAGTCCTGACCTCAAACCAACAGAACACCTTGGGGATGAATTAGAGCAGAGCCTGTAAGCCAGGTCTTCTCGTCCAACATCAGTGTCTGACCTCACAAATGCACTTGAAAGCATGGTCAAACATTCCTATAGACAAGCTCCTAAACCTTGTGGACAGCCTTCCTAGAAGAGTTGAAGCTGTTATAGCTGCAAAGGGTGGGCCAAATAAATTTTGAACCCCAAACCCTGTACTAAAACTGGGATGCCATTACAGTTCATGTGCGTTTAAAGGCAGGCATCCCAATACTTAGGCCAATATATTGTATATTGCTTGTGACACTGAGCATGGCTATGGATTTAGGGCTGGTTCACACCACAGAGATGCAGAAAACATGTGTGAAGCTGCCTGCTGTCTAAGTGGGTAGCAATTCTGTCTAGCAGCACTGGGGTTGCTGGTTCAATTCCCCAACATGCTAATGCTTGTGTTGAAGTTTATATGCTCTCCTTGTGTGGGTTTCTCACTACAGTCCAAAAACATGCTGGCATTTTATTTGTCTCCTGTTGAAATAGTCTCTAATGTAAGAAAGATTGTTTTGGACTTTAGGTGGGAAGCTCATTGCAGCCAGGGACTGATGTTAATGTTTTTTAGCACTAATAATGCCCAGGGACTTGGACATTTAAAATTGTAGCATTTACACTGGAAAGGTACATATGCTTAGAAAACTGTTGCTTTGTTTATGTGCATGCAAATGGACTTCGAACTTTGGCCTGTAGTTGGAGATAGCCAAGGGCTACCAAACAGTTGCAAATAGTATTATGTGTTCCTGCTCATCAGGTGCAATCACTTTAGACATACATGAAGAGACAGATTGAAAGATACTGGTGGGCGTGTACTTCTATTGGGCGTGTGTCAGTGTGCTAACAATACAACCTACCTTATATAAAGGGCTGCAGTAGGGGGGGGGGGGGTTTGTTTGGCCTGAGAAGGCCAGGTTTTTTGCTGTGATTGGGGCAGGGGGAGAAGGAATGATATTGTGCCTATTGGCAAACGCCAAATTAGGGGCTGTTTGTTTGCTGAAATTCTTGTGCATTTTTTCAATCAAAAGTGGGTTTATGTGGCCATGCTGTCAATGTTGTGTGTGTATTGTAACTGTCTGACCAGGCAAACATGGTTTGGGAGCATGTGCTGACCTTTTACTCTCTGATCTCATTGCTTAAGCGTGTACACAGAATAGCAGCTTCCAGCAGAACATGGTCACCAATGTGTGGATTTGTGGAGTGGTGGCGGGTGTTATATTTTGAACATGTGGCTTTTTTAATTATGTTGGCATGCTTTGTGTATATATATATGTATATGTGTGTGTGTGTGTGTATGTGTATGTGTATGTGTATATGTATATATATATATATATATATATATATATTGTGTGTGTATGTATATATAATGACTGTTAAAGTGGTGTTTCCCCCAAAATGACAACATTACCGTATATATCGTATAACACGCACCCCAAGTTTAGGAGGGCATTTTAAGGAAAAAAAAGTTTTAGGAGGCAAGTTTAGGGAAAAAAACACTTACATTTAAGTGTCATTTGCAGCTTGCCCAGTGTGATTTGCAGCTTGTCAGTGTCATTTGCAGCTTGCCCACATTTGAATTTGCCGCCTAGAAAGACTGCGCCGCCGGAAAAGCCCGAGCCGTCTGTTTGGCTCCGCTCGCAGTCCCACCTCCCTGCTGTTTCGGAAGTGAGCGCAGGGAGGCGGGACTGCGAGCGGAGCCGGAAAAGCCCGAGCCGTCTGTTCGGCTCAGCTCGCGGTCCCGCCTCCCTGCTGTTTCGGAAGCGAGCACAGGGAGGCGGGACTGCGAGCGGAGCCGAACAGACAGATCGGTCTTTTTTTTTTTTTTTCGGTGGCGGTCGCTGTTTTTCGGCACCGTTTGATTTTTTTTGGCACTTTTTTTTGGGGGATCGGCGTATAACATGCACCCACGACTTTCCCCCGATTTTAAGAGGGAAAAAGTGCGTGTTATACGCCGATAAATACGGTATGTGTATTTGCATAAAATTTGACAATAAAAAATAATTGGATAAAAAAAAAAATTTCACTTACCGTATATACTCGACTATAAGCCGAGGCACCTAATTTTACCACAAACTGGGAAAACGTATTGACTAGAGTATAAGCCTAGGGTGAGAAATGCGCAGCTACTGTAAGTGGAAAAGAGGGTCAACAATGCCCATTTGCAGCCTCACTGTGCCCATTTGCAGCCATAGGTCCCCCAAATGTCAAACTTGGTAGTTAAGGGTTCCTAAATGCCCCCTAGCTGCAGCCAAAATTTGGGGTCCTGAAATGACATTGCTGCAGATGGACACAGTTGACCGACTTTGGGGTTCATAGCACCAAGTCTCCCCGAGATATGGGGACCCAAAGCACTTTTCAGCAGCAGAGAATTACATTTTCCCAAGTGCTCTTCCAGGACAGCCCTTGAGAGATGGAGTCCCTCCCATCGACACAGGAAACACATTGCCAATCAGTTCTTAAGGCGGTCCCTCAGGTCCCTGGTCAGTCATTTGTGTTTCCTCCCTCGGAGGAACATGTTGCCAGGAACCTGGGCTAAAAGCCTTATGGAGGACTCATCTCTCAGGGGCTGCCTGCAGAGGGGAAAAACCGCGCAAGGGGACTGGGTCCTATCTAGCGGTTCTCTTTTTTCTCAAGTCCTACCTTGTTGTTTGTCTTGTGGGCCGGTACCGTCCAGCAGAACCGGAGCAGACCCGCAGCCCCCCTCCATCCTGTGCCCAGTAGCGCCTGTGGCAGCATGACGCGGTCCCCCCCGGAGTGGTGAGTGGATTCGTCCAGCTCAGCTTCCTGTGTGGGGGCCGGAGACGCCGAGCGTCATTTCCGGCGGAACCGCGTCATTGCTGTGCGCGGAGACTTCCGGTTCCGGGTCTCGGGCGAGCATGAAGGAGGGGAAAAAGCCCACGCTGGGCCTACAAATTCCCGTCAAACAGCCAGCTATACCCGACTAGTGGCGGGAACCGGAACACGTGAGCACCATGGAGGCTAATCCCCAGGACGCTCCGGTCGATGTAGGCACCAGCCAGGCCCAGGTAAGCCGCTGTGCGGGCTATTACACTGGAAGCTTTTTGTTTGTGGTTGTGGTGGTTGTTTAGGCTGGGACCTGTAGTGCCCCATGGTGGTGGTTTCACAGTCCAGGGTATGCAGTGGTGGACAGCACGGGTGTCTATGGAGGATACAGGATTTAAGGGCTAAGGGTGTTTGTTCTCTATTTTCAGGCTAAAGAAGCCCCAAGGGAGGACAAGGCTGGCCGCAAAAAGTGTCCTAATTGTGGTAATAAGCTTTCCTCTGGCTCTAACAAAGCTTTGTGCAAACAGTGTATTGCAGGCTTATTAAAAACGGAAGGCAGACTCCCCCTTAGCAAAATTCCTGGGTTCTTTCAAGGAAGAAATGGCATCCACTTTTAAGTCGCTTAGAGATTTAATTACGGATGTAGGCACAGCTTCCACCAGTAGAGCTGCAGTATCCTCTTCACCTTGCCTCACAACACCCAGCTCAGGGGAGCCCCGTATAGTCAGGGAGCAGAGCCCCGTGCTAGTTAGTCCTGAATCCTCTGAGGAAGATTCTGACCAAGATGAGGACCAGGCTGTGGCTAGCAAAGGCGCAAGATACAAGCTCGCTCTTGAAGAAGTAGATGAGCTGTTGAGCGCTATTTATGACACACTGGAAATTGAGGAGGAGGAGACTCAATTAACCAGACACGACAGAATGTATGAGGCTCTGGGGGAAAAGAAAGCTAAAGTTTTCCCAATTCATAAGGTACTTTCTGACCTTATCCGCAAGGAGTGGTCTGAGCCGGATAAAAATGTGTTTTTTCCTAATTCCCTCAAAAGAAGGTTTCCTTTTGATGAAAGCCCAGAGGCAGTCTGGAATAAAAATCCCAAACTAGACGCCCCTCTGTCCAAGGTCTCAAAGCAATCGGATCTAGCTTTTGAGGCTATGGGGGCATTTAAAGGACCCTATGGATAGAAAGACAGACATAGTCTTGAAGAGGGCCTGGGATGCCTCCATGGCAGGGTTGAAGCCAGCTCTGGCCACATCCTGTGTGGCCAGAAATCTGGAATTTTGGCTTTCCCAATTGCAGGACCACCTAAAAGCAGGTACTCCTAGGGGGGAGCTCTTAAAAACCTTTCCCATGCTGTTTAAAGCCACAAGTTTTATCTCAGATGCAGCAACTGACTCGGTTAAGTTTGCAGCCAAGTCAGCGGCACTTTCTGTAGCTGCCAGGAGGTCGGTCTGGATGAAGACATGGGGAGGAGACACGGCGTCTAAAACTCGCCTGTGTAGTGTCCCCTTTACAGGTGACTTAATCTTTGGGCCTGAGTTGGAGACCGCCTTAGAAAGAACGGCGGATAAAAAGAAAACCTTTCCCATAAAAAAGAAAAGTTTTCCCAGAAATTTTTTTCGTCCCTCTAATGCCGCGTACACACGAAGGGACAATCCCGCGGGATTATCCTCTGGACTGAAGTCCAGCGGATAATCCCCTCGTGTGTGGGCGCCGGCGGACTTTTTGGCGCCAAAGTACGGCGGACTAAAGTTTGAAGTTTTGTTTTCAAATTATCCGCTGGACTTGGAAGTCCAGCGGACAATCCCGCCGTTAGTGGGCAAGTCCGCGGGACTTTTGAAATGAAGGGACTTGCCGCTCATCGGCAAGTCCGTTCATTTAGCACGTGACTTCAGGTTACGTAGCTAGCGTAGGCAGTTACTGCCGCCGCGCTAGCTCCGTGACCTGGCATGGATTTAAAGGGACTCCCCACGCCGAAAAAACGGCGTGGGGGTTCCCCCCAAATCCATGTCAGACCCTCATCCGAGCACGCAGCCTGGCAGGCCAGGAAAGGGGTGGGGACGAACGAGCGCCCCCCCCCTCCTGAGCCGTACCAGGCCGCGTGCCCTCAACATGGGGGGTGCCCTGGGGAAAGGGGGGCCGTGCGGCCCCCCCACCCCAAAGCACCTTGTCCCCATGTTGATGAGGACAAGGGCCTCTTCCCGACAACCCTGGCCGTTGGTTGTCGGGGTCTGCGGGCGGGGGCTTATCGGAATCTGGGAACCCCCTTTAATAAGGGGGCCCCCAGATCCCGGCCCCCACCCTATGTGAATGAGTATGGGGTACGATGTACCCCTACCCATTCACCTAAGGTGTAAAATGTAAAGTAAAAAAAAAACACCCACACTTTTGAAAAAATAGTTTATTGCACTGCTCCGGGGGTCTTCTTCCGTCTTGGGGGTCTTCTCGCCGGACTCCCCCGCCATTTACCAAGCTCTTTTACCGAGCGGGGGAAGTCCGGCTACCTTCTTCGTCGTCGCCGCCGTCTGGGGGTCTCGATCCGCCTTCGGGGGTCTTCTTCCGTCTTGGGGGTCTTCTCGCCGGACTCCTCCCCTCTCTTCTGCTCTTTTACCTAGCTCTTTCACGAGGGGAGGAGTCCGGCTACCTTCTTCGTCGTCGCCGCCGTCGTCTTGGGGTCTCGATCCGCCTTCGGGGGTCTTCCGGGGGTCTCTTCTGTTCTTGCGGCGGTCGTCGTCTTCCGCGCCGCCGGCGCCTTCTTCTTCTTCTTGTCCTTCTTCTTGTCCTTCTTGTTCTTCTTCTTCTTCCGATGTTGATCCGACGCTCTCTCTGCCCGGAATGCCTGTGGCGCTCTGCGCTCGGACTTATATAGGGACATGGGGGACAGGGTCACATGTTCATGTCACATGGTGACCCCGCCCCCTTGCGATGTCACAGTCCCAGCATCCTCCGGGACTGTGACAACACAAGGGGGCGGGGTCACCATGTGACATACTCATTCACATAGGGTGGGGGGCCGGGATCTGGGGGCCCCCTTATTAAAGGGGGTTCCCAGATTCCGATAAGCCCCCGCCCGCAGACCCCGACAACCAACGGCCAGGGTTGTCGGGAAGAGGCCCTTGTCCTCATCAACATGGGGACAAGGTGCTTTGGGGTGGGGGGGCCGCACGGCCCCCTTTCCCCAGGGCACCCCCCATGTTGAGGGCACGTGGCCTGGTACGGCTCAGGAGGGGGGGGGGCGCTCGTTCGTCCCCACCCCTTTCCTGGCCTGCCAGGCTGCGTGCTCGGATGAGGGTCTGACATGGATTTGGGGGGAACCCCCACGCCGTTTTTTCGGCGTGGGGAGTCCCTTTAAATCCATGCCAGCTTGCGGAGCTAGCGCGGCGGCATTTACTGCCTACGCTAGCTACGTAACCTGAAGTTACGTTCGAAATGAACGGACTGCTCCGTGTGTGGGCAAGTCCGTTCATTTTCAAAAGTCCCGCGGACTTTTGGCCGGCGGATTATCCGCTGGAGAAGTCCGTGCGTGTGTGGGCAAGTCCACACCCTCGGAAAGTCCAGCGGACCTAGCTGGAAAGTCCCGCGGGATTGTCCGCTGGACTAGGTCCGCCGGCAAAAGTCCCTACGTGTGTACGAGGCATAAGGAACCCTCCAAAGCAGAGAAGGAGTTCAAGCCCAAGAAGCATTGGGCGGGACAAAAAGGGAAAGGAAAAGGGGGCATACTTTTTAACCGCCCCAGTCAAAACCCCAAACCCCAGTGACATCAGGGTTCCGGTGGGGGGAAGGTTAAGCAATTTTCTCCCACAGTGGGAAAGGGTAACATCAAACGATTACGTTCTGAATATTATAAAAAGAGGTTATGCGCTGGAGTTTCAGAGCAGCCCACCCTCAAGATTTCTGGTGACAAAGCTACCAAGTCACTCAGAAAAAGCCAGGGCCTTACCACTTCTGATAGGGGAAATGGTGGATCAAGAAGTATTGACACCAGTCCCCGTTCAGGAACAGGGGGACGGTTTTTACTCATATTTTTGTGGTAAAGAAGCCGTCCGGGAGGTTCAGACTAATTATGAACCTCCGACCTCTGAACCACTCCATCCGCTACAAAAATTTTTGGATGGAGTCCATTTATTCGGTAAGGAATCTTCTCCAAGAGGGAGTTTTTATGGCTACCCTGGATCTAAGGGACGCCTATCTGCACATCCCAATAAGGAAGGAATGCCAGAAATTTCTTCGGATGGCAGTGCAGATAGACACAAAAATATATAATTTCCAGTGCAGGGCACTCCCTTTCGGACTGTCGTCCTCCCCCAGAGTCTTTACCAAGGTTCTGGGGGAGGCACTAGTTCCATTGAGACTCAAGTCAGTCTCAATCATCCCCTACTTGGACGATCTTCTGATCACAGCACACTCAGAGTCAGCTGTCCCAGGACCTAGAGTTGACGCAGCTCAACTTAAGTCAGCTGGGGTGGATCATCAGCCAAGAGAAATCAAAATTAACCCCAACTCAGGAGATCATGTACTTGGGGTACAGGATCCTGTCAGTACCTCAGAGGATAGTACTGCCAGAAGAAAAGATATTAAATCTATGGCAGAAAATGTATTTTCTTCAAAGCAGCCCCCAATGTACGGTCAGGGAGGTGATGTCGGTATTAGGCCTAATGACGGCAGCCATCCCGGCCGTGCAGTGGGCAAGATTCCATCAAAGAGGCCTTCAGTGGTTCCTGTTGGAACAGCTAAAAGGCAAGGGTCTGGAGGAGGAGGTCTCGATCCTCTCAAAGGTAAAACGTTCCCCCTGGTGGTGGAAGAACGCAGGGAACCTGAACAAAGGGGTTCCCTGGGTTCTTCCTATCTCGTCCACACTGACCACAGACGCGAGCAGTTGGGGCTGGGGAGCCAATCTAGGCTCGAGCTGGGCTCAGGGAGGTTGGACACCAGAGGAGAAGGGTTTCTCCTCGAATTGGAAGGAGCTTACAGCGATACTGAGAGCTTTAGTAGCCTTTCAAAGCAAGATTCAGGGCCACCATCTACAGGTCCGTTCAAACAACATGACGGCTGTAGCATTTAAACAAACAGGGAGGTACCAGAAGTCCTCGGTTAATGTCAGTGGCCAGAAGCATATTCCAGTGGGCAGAGACAAATCTGGAGTCAATGTCAGCTATACACTTAAAAGGGGAGCTGAACAATACTGCAGACTTCCTGAGTCGACAGTGGATATCGAATCAGGAATGTTCCTTGCACCCAGAGGTTTTCAAGCTCATAACAGCCCATTGGGGAAATCCAATAGTGGATCTGTTTGCAAACAGAGAGAATGCAAAGGTCCCAGATTTTTGCTTGCTACGCCCAGGAGATCAGCCCTTGGCAGTGGACGCTTTTCAGACTCCATGGACTTTCAGCCTGGCGTATGCATTCCCTCCTCTCCACCTCATTCCGAGAGTTTTGACAAAATTTCTGGTAGAAGAAACATGTCTAATTTTAGTAGCACCGTTTTGGCCCAAGAGACCTTGGTTCACAACCTTGCTGCAATTATCAGACCACCCGCCTCTGAGGCTTCCCCTCAGACGAGATCTCCTGTCGCAGGGACCTCTTTTTCATCCCCAGGTGGCCATGCTGAATCTGTCAGCATGGTTACTGAGGAGGAAATTCTGAGGCGTAAGGGTCTATCTGAAAAAGTTATTGCAACTTTACTTCAGAGCCGCAAACCAGTCACTAGAGCAATCTACAAGAAGGTTTGGAAAAAGTTCAATAGCTGGTTGAGTAACAATGGGGAGAAAAGCATGGATATCGCAAACATTCTCCAATTTCTCCAGGAGGGGATAGACAAGGGGTTATCCCTTAGTACTATCAAAGTACAGATAGCAGCCTTGATTGTATATCTAGATAAGCGGTTACAAGAGGATCCTTTTATCTCTAGATTTTGCAAGGCAGTTGCTAGACGCAAGCCAGTTAAACTCATTAGAGCTCCATCCTGGGATCTTGCTGTGGTGTTAAAAGCTTTCTTAGGGTCTCCTTTTGAACCCATCTCAGAGGCCTCTCTAAGACTACTTACCCTAAAAACAGCAATGCTGGTGGCAATCACGTCAGCCCGCAGGGTCAGTGAAATTCAGGCCCTTTCCATGAGGGAACCTTTCTTGCAGGTCCTAGAGGACAGAGTCATCCTAAAAACAGACCCTGGGTTTTTACCAAAAGTATCACCCAGTTTTCACAGGTCACAGAATATTGTTCTACCATCTTTTTGTCAGAACGCAGCAAATGAAAAGGAGAGCCGTTTTCATTTATTAGATGTAAGAAGATGTATTTTAGAATACTTAAGAGTAACGGAGACATTTAGAGTCTCTGACTCACTTTTTGTACTCTTTTCAGGGAAACGAAAAGGGCAAAAGGCTTCAAAAGTAACTATAGCTAGATGGATTAGACTAGCCATAGCAGAGGGGTATAAAGCTTTGAGTAAAGAGCCTCCTGGGGGTATTAAAGCTCATTCCACAAGGGCACTGTCAGCATCTTGGGCAGAGAGGGCTGGTGCCACCCCGGAGCAGATATGTAAAGCAGCCACATGGTCCAGCTTTTCTACCTTTACAAAGCACTATAGACTGGACCTAATGTCTAGTCAGGATCAGGCTTTTGGGAGGAAAGTCCTCCAAGCCGTGGTCCCACCCTAATCTGGTAAGTACTTGGGGATCCTCTCAAGGGCTGTCCTGGAAGAGCACTTGGGAAAACTGGAGTTAGTACTTACCGGTAACTCCTTTTCCAGTGATCTTCCAGGACAGCACGATCCCACCCTATTATATTATTGGAATGTACTAACATTATTACCTGTGTGGTTTATATATATTTTTCAGTTCCATCCTTCGGTTCTTGGTGAATGACTGACCAGGGACCTGAGGGACCGCCTTAAGAACTGATTGGCAATGTGTTTCCTGTGTCGATGGGAGGGACTCCATCTCTCAAGGGCTGTCCTGGAAGATCACTGGAAAAGGAGTTACCGGTAAGTACTAACTCCAGTTTTCCGAACCGACTTTGGGGTCCCGTATCTCTGGGCCACTTAGAGCTAGGAAATGGATTTTTTTTTGATATGTTGTAGTGCTAGGTCCACTGGGTTGGCACACCAAATTTTCCTGGCACCAAGTGGCCCCGATATACGGGGCCCCAAAATCGTGTCGGAAATTATTTTTTTTTGCTGCAGAAAAGTGCTTGACTCGAGTATAAGCTGAGGGGGGCACTTTCAGCACAAATGAGCTGAAAAACCCGTCTTATACTCGAGTATATACGGTACCCATTTCTCCCTGTTGCTAGGTGGTCCCACGAAATCTGCCTCTTCCTCAGCCCGGGCTAGAAACGTCACTTCCCCTCTGCAGTCAGTCATTTGGGACACGTGACAGGTCCCAGATGACTGTGCGTTGTGCGGCGCCGCTCGCACATGTGCAGTTGGTGCCCTGCTGTGAAGCCACAGCGGGGTGCCCACAGTAAGGATGCCGCAAGCGGAGCGGGGAATGGGGGGGGGGGGCTTCGTTCCCCCGCATCGCTGGACCCTGGGACAGGTAAGTATCCGATTCTTAAAAGTCAGCAGCTGCAGTATTTGTAGCTGCTGACTTTTAATTTTTTTTTTTTTTTGATGGGCATACCTCTTTAAGTATGTTTCTATAATCTTGCAGATAAAAATGTGCTATGTTGCCTGTTATACACTGAAAGTAAAGCTGTGTCCACTCTAAGATTTAGACAAATTTTAGATTGTAAGCTCCTATGAGCATGGCCCTTAAAACCCAATTGCTCTCTGACAGTACAGATGTGCATCTTCTTTACGACAATCACAGATTTTCCAGTAACCTGTCAGAGACTAATACACACAATGTTTGTAGCCATCGCCATCCACTGGATGACGGCCCTGAACTGGCGTTCCTCCTTGGTATCCTGGCTTCAGGTTCTGGCCAGAATGGAAACAATCAAGCTCTCTGAGCACATCCATCACACCCTGTATGACACCATTTACCTCTTTGAGGGATGTCCCCTTCTGATCGCCTATGTTTTGTCTATCACACTGTATGCAATATTCAGAGCTCGGTTTTGAAGTTGATGTTTCTACATTGCAGATTAGGGATGAGCCGAACACCCCCGGGTTCGGTTCGCACCAGAACCTTCGAACCGACCGAAAGTTCGCGCGAATTTTCGAACCCTATACGTTATAATGGACGCGAACGTTCGAAATCAAAAGTGCTAATTACAACGGCCAATATGCATGTTAATGTCATAAAACAGGTTTGGGGACCCGGGTCCTGCCCCAGGGGACATATATCAATGCAAAAAGAACTTTTAAAAACTAACGTTTTTTCGGGAGCAGTCATTTTAATGATGCATAAAGTGAAAAAAAAAAAGTGAAATTTTCCTTTAAATATGGTACCTGGGGGGTGTCCAAAGTATGCCTGTGAAGTGGCATGTGTTTCCCGTGTTTAGAACTGTCCTTGCACAAAATGACATTTGTAAAGGAAAAAAAGAAGCCATTTAAAACCACTTGCGGCTTTAGGTTTGTTCTTAAGTAGAATCTGAACAGGTACATTATGAAGTGTAGCTCCATCCCAAAAAAATCTATTTTTATGCTTTTTGGAGAACATAGGGAGGGGTTATCACCCCTGTAACATTTGCTGTCTTTGCACATCTGTTCAGAACATGTCACCTCACTTTCCGTCCCAATGACAAATGTTTTTGGAAAAGTGGGGTTTTAATTGAAACAAGGATTGGTGATAAAGCATCAGTAGAGAGGAGATACCTTTTTCCCAAATTAAATCTAACATGATAGAATTTCCCTTCCTAGGGGTAGATTTCCTCTCACTTCCTGTTTTCTATTTCCGTTTGCAAGTAGGATTCGTTTGTAAGTTGGATGTTTGAAAGTAGGGGCCTGCCGTATATACTCTGCAGAAATTTGCCCTATTAGATGTTGGTGTAGCCACAAGACTGGTGGGCACAGGAATGGGCCCTGCTGTGAGTTATTAGATCAAGATTTCTAATTGCATGCACCTGTTGAAATTGGGCCTTTGGTGGTGGTTTGGTGGGTGGTGGTGGTGGTGGTGGACGGTGTTGCCACAAGACTGTAAGCCCTCACAGTGACTCTTGGTGGGCGCAGGAATGGGCCCTGCTGTGAGTTATTAGATCAAGATTTGTAATTGCAAGCACCTGATGAACAGGGCAGAAAAATTGGGCCTCTGGCGGTGGTGGTGGACGGTGTTGCCACAAGACTGTAGGCCCTCATAGTTACTCTTGGTGGGCGCAGGAATGGGCCCTGCTGTGAGTTATTAGATCAAGATTTGTAATTGCAAGCACCTGATGAACAGGGCAGAAAAATTGGGCCTTTGGCGGTGGTGGTGGACGGTGTTGCCACAAGACTGTAGGCCCTCATAGTTACTCTTGGTGGGCGCAGGAATGGGCCCTGCTGTGAGTTATTAGATCAAGATTTGTAATTGCAAGCACCTGATGAACAGGGCAGAAAAATTGGGCCTTTGGCGGTGGTGGTGGACGGTGTTGCCACAAGACTGCAGGCCCTCATAGTTACTCTTGGTGGGCGCAGGAATGGGCCCTGCTGTGAACTATTAGATCAAGATTTGTAATTACCCGCCCCTGTTAAACAGGGGCTGAAAAATTGTGCCTTAGGCACTGGTGCTGGTGCCACAACACTGCAACCCCTCACAGAGACTGTACTTGGAGCACAGCAGTCACACGTGTTGCGAAGCATTTTTTTAAAAAATTGTAAGTACACGCCCCTGTTAAACAGGGGCTGAAAAATTGTGCCTTAGGCACTGGTGCTGGTGCCACAACACTGCAACTCGGCCCTCACAGATACTGTACTTGGAGCACAGCAGTCACACGTGTTGCGAAGCATTTTTTTAAAAAATTGTAAGTACACGCCCCTGTTAAACAGGGGCTGAAAAATTGTGCCTTAGGCACTGGTGCTGGTGCCACAACACTGCAACCCGGCCCTCACAGATACTGTACTTGGAGCACAGCAGTCACACGTGTTGCGAAGCATTTTTTTAAAAATTTGTAAGTACACGCCCCTGTTAAACAGGGGCTGAAAAATTGTGCCTTAGGCACTGGTGCTGGTGCCACAACACTGCAACCCGGCCCTCACAGATACTGTACTTGGAGCACAGCAGTCACACGTGTTGCGAAGCATTTTTTTAAAAAATTGTAAGTACCCGCCCCTGTTAAACAGGGGCTGAAAAATTGTGCCTTAGGCACTGGTGCTGGTGCCACAACACTGCAACCCGGCCCTCACAGATACTGTACTTGGAGCACAGCAGTCACACGTGTTGCGAAGCATTTTTTTAAAAAATTGTAAGTACACGCCCCTGTTAAACAGGGGCTGAAAAATTGTGCCTTAGGCACTGGTGTGGTGGCATGGATCATTGAGGAGGAGGAAGAGGATAGTCAGTGAACATAAGAGGACAGTCACTCAGCATCAGCATAGGCAGTCTTGAAGGGATGTGACATTAAAAATTATTCGGTTATATCCGCCTCAGGTGCCTGGTAGCTGGTGGTGATCCAAGACTGATTCATTTTGATGAATGTCAGTCGATCAACCGAGGCGGTGGACAGGCGCACCCTATGATCAGTCACAAATCCTCCAGCAGCACTGAATGTGCGTTCGGAAAGAACGCTGGAGGCAGGACAGGCCAGTAGCTCAATTGCATACTGTGCAAGCTCTGGCCAGTGATCCATCCTCAGGACCCAGTAAGCCAGAGGATTTTCGGTGGGAAAGGTGTCCAAGTCTGACCTTGCCCCAAGGTATTCCTGCACCATGTATATCAGACGCTGGCGATGGTTGCTGGAACCGATCATACCTTGGGGCTGCGGACTAAAAAATTGTCTGAACGCATCGGTCAGACGTCCACCTTCCCCACCGCTCCTTCTGCCACTGACCGAAGCCTCAGCAACTCGTCGCCCAGGACCAGGAGTTTGTAGCCTCCCAGTTTCTGGGAACGCGTTGCACAGACCTTTCTGCAAGGCCTCCCTGAGATGTCTCATCCTCTGCTCCCTCTGCGACGGCAAGATAAGGTCCGCAACCTTACCCTTGTACCGCGGATCAAGGAGAGTGGCCAGCCAGTAATGGTCCCTCTCCTTGATCCGAAGAACACGAGGATCCTTCCGCAGGCTTTGCAGGATCAGGGAGGCCATGCAGCGTAGGTTAGCTGAGGCATTCGGTCCGGAGTCTTCTGGGTCACTGAGGATGACATGATCGCCAGCCACCTCCTCCCAGCCACGTACAAGTCCACTGGTTTGTTGGGACTGTACATCATCCCTAAAAGACTGCTGCTGCTGATGCTGAGTGCCAGGCTCCACCTCCATGCTCACACAATCCTCCTCCTCCTCCTCCTCCTCCTCCTCCTCCTCCTCCTCATCCCTTCCTGTGTGATGGGTGGGACAGAAGGAACACTGTCCGGATAAAGGGGGCCTTGAGAGGCAAGGAAGTCCTCCTCTTCCTGCCTCTGTTCTGCCTCAAGTGCCCTGTCCATTATCCCGCGCAGCGTATGCTCCAACAGGTGGACAAGAGGGACAGTGTCACTGATGCATGCACTGTCACTGCTCACCATCCTCGTGGCCTCCTCAAATGGTGAGAGGACAGTGCATGCATCCCTGATCATGCTCCACTGACGTGGGGAAAAAAAACCAAGCTCCCCTGACCCTGTCCTGGTGCCGTAGTCGCAAAGGTACTCATTGATGGCCCTCTGCTGCGTGTGCAGTCGCTGCAGCATGGCCAACGTTGAGTTCCACCTGGTGGGCATGTCACATATTAGGCGGTTCTTGGGCAGGTTCAGCTCCTTTTGCAGCTCAGTCAGCCGAGCACTGGCATTATAAGATCGGCGGAAATGCACACAGACTTTCCTGGCCTGCCTCAGGACATCCTGTAAGCCTGGGAACCTGCCCAAGAACCGCTGCACCACCAGGTTGAGGACGTGAGCCATGCAGGGCACATGGGTGAGCTGCCCCTGTCGCAGGGCGGAGAGGAGGTTGGTGCCATTGTCAGAAACGACCATTCCTGGCTTAAGCTGACGTGGCGTCAACCACCTCTCGGCCTGCCCCTGCAGAGCTGCCAGAACCTCTGGCCCAGTGTGGCTCCTGTCCCCCAAACACACCAGCGCAAGCACGGCATGGCATCTTTTTGCCTGCGTACTTGCGTAGCCCCTTGTACGCCTACGGAGCACCGCTGGTTCCAAGGACAGAGCACTGGAGGAAGAAGAAGAGGAGGGGGTGGAGGAGAGAGGTGTGTCACAACCAGTAGCAGTAGTCGCGTTTTGGAGGCATGGTGGCGGAACAACCTCCAACACTACTGCACCTTGTCCTGCATCCCTCCCAGCTGCCAATAGAGTGACCCAATGGGCCGTGAAAGAAAGGTACCTTCCCTGTCCATGCCTGCTGGACCATGAGTCAGCGGTAATATGCACCTTACCGCTGACCGCCCTGTCCAGCGAGGCATGGACATTGCCCTCCACATGCCGGTAGAGAGACGGAATCGCCTTCCGTGAGAAAAAGTGGCGTTTGGGAACCTGCCACTGAGGAACCGCACATTGAACAAACTCACGGAAGGGGGCCGAGTCTACCAACTGAAAAGGCAGCAGTTGAAGTGCTAGCAATTTAGCCAGGCTAGCATTCAACCGCTGGGCATGTGGATGGCTGGGAGTGTACTTCTTTCTACGGTCCAGCAGCTGGGGCAGGGAAATTTGCCTGCTGCAATCGGACGTCGGTGTACTGCAAGTACTTGGTTGTGACACACCTAATTCTACACCTTCAGTCCTCTCAGAGCAGCTTTCAGAGAGGACTGAAGGTGTAGTGGGGATGGAGATCCCAGCTGAGGAGGAGCAAGGAGAGGTCCGCTTAGTTCTTTGGTGTGGGTCTTTTATGTGTGCCTGCCAACGAGCTGCATGGCAGGTCGCCATATGTCTGGTCATGCTTGTGGTGCCCAAGCGGCTGATGTTTTGGCCACGCGAGGTACGCTTGAGACAAATATGGCCTCCAGGGGGCATCCTGCCTCGTTGGACATGTGACGCCGCATCCTCCTCCTCCTCGTCCTCCTCCTCATCCTCTCTCCCTTGAGGCACCCACGTGGAGTCAGTGACCTCATCATCCCCTCCCTCTTCACCACTAGAGCAAACCTGGCAGTAAGCTGCAGCTGGTGTCAAAAAAGGCCCACACCAAAGAACTTTTCTGATAACGTGCAGAGGCAGCGCCCTGCACAGGCGGAGCTCTGCGGTGTTGTACAGTTGCTGTGCTGGCCTCTACCTGGCCTCCAGGGGGCATCCTGCCTCGTTGGACATGTGACGCCGCATCCTCCTCCTCCTCGTCCTCCTCCTCATCCTCTCTCCCTTGAGGCACCCACGTGGAGTCAGTGACCTCATCATCCCCTCCCTCTTCACCACTAGAGCAAACCTGGCAGTAAGCTGCAGCTGGTGGAACAGTACTGCCAGATTCCTCAAGCTGGGTATCGTCATCCGAGCCTTCGAATCGTTGGGCATCCTCCTGGAGCATGTACCCAACACTGTGCTCAAAGAGTTCGGGGGACTCCTCAGGAGGACATGGTGGGTCTAGGGAAGGGGTGGCTGATGATGCTCTGTCAGTACCCTGAGCCTGGGTGAGAGAGGATGAGGAGGATGAGGAGGGCTTGGTCATCCATTCTACCAAGCCTTCAGCATGATGCGGCTCCACATGTCCAGCTGCCGAAAACAAAGACGCGCGTGTCCCATGGCCACGTGCTGATGACGATGCATGACCACGTCCACGTCCACGGCCACGTCCACTAGAAACAGAGCCTGCCTGCCCTGTGTTCTTGGCTCTGCACGCTCTGCCTCCCCTTGGCGGTCTTCCAGCCATTGTAGTCGGTAGTCCTGTGGGTGCTGCTGAGAAGAATATATAGGAGCTCTGTGTGATGCCACTAACACACTAGAAGTCCTATGGGTGCTTCTGCAAAGAAAATAGAGGAGCTCTGTGTGATGCCACTAACACACTAGAAGTCCTGTGGGTGCTGCTGAGAAGAATATATAGGAGCTCTGTGTGATGCCACTAACACACTAGAAGTCCTATGGGTGCTTCTGCAAAGAAAATAGAGGAGCTCTGTGTGATGCCACTAACACACTAGAAGTCCTGTGGGTGCTGCTGAGAAGAATATATAGGAGCTCTGTGTGATGCCACTAACACACTAGAAGTCCTATGGGTGCTTCTGCAAAGAAAATAGAGGAGCTCTGTGTGATGGGACTAACACACTTCAAGTCCTATAGGTGCTTCTGGGAAGAAAATAAAGGTCTGTGTGATGGGACTAACACACTTCAAGTCCTATAGGTGCTTCTGGGAACAAAATATAGCTCTGTGTGTGTGATGGGACTAACACACTTCAAGTCCTATAGGTGCTTCTGGGAACAAAATATAGCTCTGTGTGTGTGATGGGACTAACACACTTCAAGTCCTATAGGTGCTTCTGGGAACAAAATATAGCTCTGTGTGTGTGATGGGACTAACACACTTCAAGTCCTATAGGTGCTTCTGGGAAGAAAATAAAGGTCTGTGTGTGTGTGTGATGGGACTAACACACTTCAAGTCCTATAGGTGCTTCTGGGAACAAAATATAGCTCTGTGTGTGTGATGGGACTAACACACTTCAAGTCCTATAGGTGCTTCTGGGAACAAAATATAGCTCTGTGTGTGTGATGGGACTAACACACTTCAAGTCCTATAGGTGCTTCTGGGAACAAAATATAGCTCTGTGTGTGTGATGGGACTAACACACTTCAAGTCCTATAGGTGCTTCTGGGAACAAAATATAGCTCTGTGTGTGTGATGGGACTAACACACTTCAAGTCCTATAGGTGCTTCTGGGAACAAAATATAGCTCTGTGTGTGTGATGGGACTAACACACTTCAAGTCCTATAGGTGCTTCTGGGAAGAAAATAAAGGTCTGTGTGTGTGATGGGACTAACACACTTCAAGTCCTATAGGTGCTTCTGGGAACAAAATATAGCTCTGTGTGTGTGATGGGACTAACACACTTCAAGTCCTATAGGTGCTTCTGGGAAGAAAATAAAGGTCTGTGTGATGGGACTAACACACTTCAAGTCCTATAGGTGCTTCTGGGAACAAAATATAGCTCTGTGTGTGTGATGGGACTAACACACTTCAAGTCCTATAGGTGCTTCTGGGAACAAAATATAGCTCTGTGTGTGTGATGGGACTAACACACTTCAAGTCCTATAGGTGCTTCTGGGAACAAAATATAGATCTGTGTGTGTGATGGGACTAACACACTTCAAGTCCTATAGGTGCTTCTGGGAACAAAATATAGCTCTGTGTGTGTGATGGGACTAACACACTTCAAGTCCTATAGGTGCTTCTGGGAACAAAATAAAGCTCTGTGTGTGTGATGGGACTAACACACTTCAAGTCCTATAGGTGCTTCTGGGAACAAAATATAGCTCTGTGTGTGTGATGGGACTAACACACTTCAAGTCCTATAGGTGCTTCTGGGAACAAAATATAGCTCTGTGTGTGTGATGGGACTAACACACTTCAAGTCCTATAGGTGCTTCTGGGAACAAAATATAGCTCTGTGTGTGTGATGGGACTAACACACTTCAAGTCCTATAGGTGCTTCTGGGAACAAAATATAGCTCTGTGTGTGTGATGGGACTAACACACTTCAAGTCCTATAGGTGCTTCTGGGAACAAAATATAGCTCTGTGTGTGTGATGGGACTAACACACTTCAAGTCCTATAGGTGCTTCTGGGAACAAAATATAGCTCTGTGTGTGTGATGGGACTAACACACTTCAAGTCCTATAGGTGCTTCTGGGAACAAAATAGCTCTGTGTGTGTGATGGGACTAACACACTTCAAGTCCTATAGGTGCTTCTGGGAACAAAATATAGCTCTGTGTGTGTGATGGGACTAACACACTTCAAGCCTATAGGTGCTTCTGGGAACAAAATATAGGAGCTCTGCCTGCCTGCCACGAACACACTACAAGTCCTATAGGTGCTTCTGGGAACAAAATATAGGAGCTCTGCCTGCCTGCCACGAACACACTACAAGTCCTATAGGTGCTTCTGGGAACAAAATATAGGAGCTCTGCCTGCCTGCCACGAACACACTACAAGTCCTATAGGTGCTTCTGGTAACAAAATATAGGAGCTCTGCCTGCCTGCCACGAACACACTACAAGTCCTATAGGTGCTTCTGGTAACAAAATATAGGAGCTCTGCCTGCCTGCCACGAACACACTACAAGTCCTATAGGTGCTTCTGGTAACAAAATATAGGAGCTCTGCCTGCCTGCCACGAACACACTACAAGCCCCTCTTTCTCAATCAATCTTTGTAACTGAATCTATCTAACTCAATCTCTGTAAGTGAATCTCTCTACCTAACTAAATCCAGCAGAGTGTCACAGATCTAGCCTGCTCAATCTGCGCCGGAACAGCATGTGACCGGCGCAGACGGCGTGGCGGCCTTTTATAGGGGGGGCGTGTACTACAGCCCCTGAGCTGTAATTGGCTACAGGCGTCCTGCCTGTAGCCAATTATGGCTCTTCGAGTTTCCGGGGCTGTGATTGGCCAAGCATGCGGGGTCACAGTGCATGCTTGGCCAATCATCAGCCAGCAATGCACTGCGCCGGCCGCGCCGGCCGCAATGCATTGCGGGGCCGCTCGCATCACACGAACGTGATGCGAGCGGCCAAAATAGTTCTGGGCTCGCCGAGCGAGCGAACGCCCGGTGCTCGATGCGAACGTGGGTTCGCATCGAGCACCGGGCCCATCCCTATTGCAGATACAATTGCGTTTACCTGTAATATTTACATACGTTACTTTTTATATATGGTACCGTTCTATGTATGTCAATGAAACTTCCAATAAAAACTTTTTAAACAAAAAAAAAAAACAATTTCTAACTGTTTTACTAAATGTAGCACCATATATCCTGTAAAATATTTTTTTTGAAGCTAGTAAATGAATGTACATAATTTTTTGTTTCTTCTGGCAAAAAAAGTTGCCGTTGTTGGTGTCTTTAATTCGTTTTGGGGAAGTGCAAGATCTTTTACTTCTTAGGCTGCTTTCACACTGGAGGCGCTTTACAGGTGCTAAAAATGCCTGTTGCATTTGTGATGTGATTTTTGATGTGTTTTGCGGTTATTTTTTAACACTGTATATAGCCGGGAAGCTAGCTGCCGCCTCCTTAACAACCAATGAATCTGAATGAATTCAGCTGTCAGCGGCTTCACCACTGAAAGTACAAAAAAAATGGCCATGGGCAATCAGGGGTGCCCTAGAGGCTCAAAGTAAGACGTCATATGACGGCCACCCGGAGGGACAACGGGTTTCTGCCGCCGTCATATGCCTATGCATGGTAGGGAAGTGGTTAAGGGGAACCTCGCATCAAAATAAAAGATGCGTGGGTGTCCCCCCAAAATCCATACCAGGCCCTTCAGGTCTGGTATGGATATTAAGGTGAACGCTGCATCAAAATAAAAATTGCATGGGGGTCCCCCCAAAATCCATACCAGACCCTTATCCGAGCACGCAACCTGGCAGGCCACAAGGGGGCCCCCTCATGTGAATGGGTATCAGGTACATTGTACCCCTAGCCATTCATAAAATGGGGAGTAAAATAGGTACCCTTTTTCCCGAAAATGCCTTACCAATCAAGGAAGTCTGATAACTCAAATGTAAGCAAAAGGCTTACCTCAGCTGGCTGTTTATGAGAAATTCCCGGCTTGTCTCAAGCTCCTCATTTCGGATACTCAGGGTCACCTGTAAATCCTCCTCCTGGCTGGCTCTACCTGAGCTGGACATTTTATAGATAGGCAACTCCTATCCTCATATTGATAAGGTTCCAAATTAATAATAACTACTGCAGTAGGGAACAGACACAAAAGATACCCTTCTGCATCTTTCCAAATAACTGTTCTGCTTTATTATGACACAATTTAAGGTTTTTATACACATGATTACGTAGGTATCACATTAATATTACAATTGTACATGGCAGGCTAATTCTAATTAGGACTCGAAAGAATGCAAACTGTACTGAAAACATTATTAGGGCAGTGTGCAATACATACAAAATAGAATACAATTATATACCAAAACTTACAAATCTCATTAACTATATATATATATATATGTGTATATAATTTTATTAACATATTTGATATAGATAGAAATTCTATATGCATTCTCTGCAGTATATGTATTTGTGTATATACTGCCATGTGCATTGTGTATGCTCAGGGACTTTGCCATTTGTGAAATATCTTTTGATACACTGAGTATGCTCAGCCACTTTGCCATTTGAGCCATATCTCTGGATACACTGAGCATGCTCGGAGACTTGTTACTCTTCATCTTACATAACTCTAAACCAAAATTCTACAGCTGTCTTCACAATCCACACACAATACCATTGCTGATGCAAATTTAAAATAAGTAACAATTTTGTGGGTTGTTCAGTATTTCCAAATGTTCATAATTTTCACCACAAAAATGTAATATGTGTACCAACATCATTAATCCAAATCAAAATGCCATTCCCAAAATTCAGAGGGTAACACCACTATTCTACACTCACACACCAATAAACACCACATATTACAGAATAAATCAAGAAACAGAACTCATGCCTGATGTACTTCCACCACCTATACGTGTAGGAGGGTTCAAACACCATTGCAAATCTTGCCATATGTGTTCCATGGGGAAGGACAAGAAGCCGCCTTGTGAATTCCACACCAGCACCAGTTGCAGCCTCTTACCAAGCAAAAAGCCCCAAAATTAGAGATGGTCCTATAGCAGCATGCTGACAGTAATCAGCCATAACCAGTCTTGGAACCAGATGGCATATCACAGAAACAGGTTGATCAATGGCACTGAGGACTTCCAGGGTATATCTGCATTGATTAACTTTTTGCACCCTAGGGACTAAGGGCTGTTTAACACCACAGAGATGGAGGCTCCATACATTTAAAATCACAGTGGCTAACTGGTTAGCACTTTTGCCTTGCAGCACCGGGGTTGTTGGTTCGAATCTCAAACAAGCCACTATCTGGTTAGAGCTTTGTATGTTATTCCTCTGTTGTGGTGTTATAGCTTCTTTTTCACAAGGTATTGTATTTCTGATGGGTTTCACATAATGGAAACACAAGAAATGACATTATAAATAAAGTGAGTGTGGGTTTTACACCAAATCTATAACACTTTTTTTTGGTCAGATATGCATTTATAAGTATGGTATGATCCTGCATCCAAAATTAAATGTTGGATGCTGATGACGAATGTGCTTGTCAACAATTTGTGTGAAGCAGCCCTCACAAAGTTGACATTTCCTGCTTTGTACCCTTCACATGCCCAACAACTTACAACTTGAATTGTTTTGTTTTTGGTATCACTGATCATGGCCAGAGACTTGGACATTTGATCTTTTCCATTATACACTGCACATATGCTTATATAGCTGATGCATTCTTTTATTTGGAAAGCGTGTGTGTTCCTGATCAACAGGTGTGAGTACTTGAGGCATACACGAAGAGACATAATTAATTACACTGGTGGGTGTGTCCTTTACTGGGTGGGTGTAGGTGTGCTGTCAATCAAACCTATGTTATAGGTGCATAATGACCCACACTGGCTGTGGTTTGATGAATGTTTTGTCTGTTTGCTGTAATTGTTTTGCATTTGGGCCCTCAAAAGGGGATTTTTGTGTGTCTAAAGCCCCATACACACGGTCGGAAAATCCGCCCACCAAATCCATCGGATTTGGTCCGACGGATTTAGTCTGACACTGATGTTGCATACACATGGTCGGACAAAGTTGTCGGAAAATCCGATCATTCTGAACGTGGTGACGTTTGTTGCCTACGACGGGACTACGTAGAGGCTAGTAGCCAATAGCTTTGGTCTTGTAATGTGATCTGAGCATGCGTGGCACTTTGTCCGCCGGAATTCGCTACACACGATCGGAATTGGTGTGATCGGACTTTGTTGTCAGAAAATTTTTAGAGCAGGAGATAGAACTTTGTTCGTCGGACAATCCGATGGAAACTGTCCGATGGTGCCTACACACGGTCGGAATTTCCGACAACATTGTCCGATAGGACAGAATCCATCGGAAAATCCGACCGTGTGTATGGGGCTTTAGTCCAGTGTGACCATACGTTTCTTGTTTGTGAGCATCAGCTGACCCTTCTCTTTTGATTGTTACTTACAAATCTCACGTGTTCGACAACTCCTAATGTTTTTATATCTTGTCTGTTTTGTTTGTTTAATCCTGCACTTAAACTTTTGATGGGGGTGGGGTGGTGAGAGTAGTTATACCCTAAAATGTTTGACATGGTTAGTAATAAACTTATTTTTGTTCCTGCTGTACACTATGAAATTTAAGCTGTGTCCAATCTAAGTGTTTCGTTTAGATTGTAAGCTGTGAAAAATGTTGCAACATTAAATGCCAGTCAATTTTTTGGGTAATGTAAATTAATAAAAATAGTGTTCCTATTGTCCAAATAAAATGTAGAATCGGTTTTGAATTTTTATTTTTTTGAGGATTAATAAAATATTTTATTTTTTTGAGGATTAATAAAATATTTTATTTTATTAGCATTTGATGGGGCACAGTGGCATTTGATGGGCACAGTGGCTGCGTTTGATGGGAACAGTGGCTGCGTTTGATGGGCACAGTGGCTGCGTTTGGGCACAGTGGCTGCGTTTGATGGCACAGTGGCTGCGTTTGATGGCACAGTGGCTGCGTTTGATGGCACAGTGACTGTGTTTGATGGGCACAGTGAGGCTGCAATTGATGTTTTTTTTCAGAATTTTTCAGTTTGTTTGCACCCCCCCAAAAATTTTGAGCACCAGCCACCACTGTGTAACATGAAAAAAAATTAACATCTAACGGATATGTAACTGTAAATGATAAATACACGTAACCTCACGGAACAGCATTCGTTAGCGAAAGAAGAAAACAAACTATGTAAAATAATTGTAATATAAATAAGTAGCCACACACAAGGTAGAGCACACCCCATATAAGAATGGTTTATTGGCATACATGTACACACATGATCATAGCTAAATACTACAGTGCCGTTCCATATACGAAACTCGTTGGCAATTGCCAGTTATGGAACCACAACTATGCCAAAATTGGAATAATAGGATTTTTATAACAGCTTACCTGTAAAATACTTTTCATTTAGTACATCACGGAAACACAGCACCATAGTAATAACTAAATTAGTTATAGGCCACCTTTAGGTGAATGGACACTGGTATAACCAAAAAAGAAACAGGAAGTCCCCCTCCCTATATAACCCCTCCCATACAGGGTGTACCTCAGTTTTTGTAGAAAAGCAATATATACATATCCCAATAAGAGGGGAGGGAGCTCTGTGTCCCGTGATGTACTCCAAGAAAAGGATTTTACAGGTAAAAATCCTATTTTCTTTATCATACATCACGGGACACAGAGCACCATAGTAATAACTAAATGGCACGTCCCAAAGCAATTCCACCTGAGGGGAGGGAGACACAAAGCAAATAGCCGCTGCCAGGCGTGAGGACCCTATACTGCTGCCTGCAGCACACTATGCCCGAAGGCGGTGTCCTCCTACCATCTTACATCCATTTGATAGAATCTTGTGAATGTATGTACTGACGACCAAGTAACGGCCTTGCAAACCTGAGCCACAGAGGCTTGGTGATGCCCTGCCCATGAAGCACTGACTGCCCGAGTAGAGTGCGCTTTAATCTGAAAGGGAGGAACCTTTCTTTTCAGGCCATACGCCTGACTAATCACCTGACAAATCCACTTAGCAACAGTAGATTTCGATGCTGCCTGACCCTTTTTAGGGCCTTCCGGCAGCACAAACAAAACATCAGTTTTCCGTATCTGAGCAGTCGCTTTCAGATAGGCTTTAATTGCTCTCACTACATCGAGAGAATGTAATAATTTTTCTTCTACAGAACCAGGTTCTGGGAAAAAGGAAGGTAAGGAAACATCTTGATTCAGATGAAAACTAGACACTACCTTTGGCAAAAAGGTTGGGTGCGGACGCAGCACCACCTTATCCTTATGAATGATTAAGTATGGCTCTTTACAAGAGAAACCAGCCAATTCTGATACTCTTCTTGCAGAGGTTATCGTGACTAGGAAAATCAATTTCCTTGTCAAAGGAATATTCCTTATAGGTTCAAAGGGTTGTCTCTGCAACACAGACAAAACCAGATTCAAATCCCATGGGCACAAGGGTGTTCTGACTGGCGGATTTATCCGAGTTACTCCTTGTATGAATGCCCGGACAAAAGAATGTGAAGCAAGCAGCCTTTCGAAAAACACTGCCAAGGCCGAAATCGGACCCTTTATTGTACTCAAGGCCAGCTTGATTTCTACTCCTATTTGTAGAAAGGCCAGAATTCTTTCTATGACATACCTACAAGGATGTCAACCCTTGGATTTATACCAAGTGATCTGAGCCTTCCAGACCCTGTAATAAATGGTCCTGGATGCCGGCTTTCTGGCATTAATCAGGGTGGTTACTACCTAACCGGAAAGCCCCCGATTTTTCAGAATGTGGGCTTCAATAGCCACATAGTTAAATTTAGCGTTTGTAAGGCAGGATGAAATACCAGTCCCCGCGACAGCAGGTCTGGACGAAGACTCTCCCACTGCCATTCTCACGATCTCTGCATACCAGGGTCTTCTGGGCCATGCCGAGGCTACTAGGATTACCGGGTTCCCTTCTTACCTGATCCTGTGAAGCAGCCGCGGTAGCAGCTGAACTGGAGGGAATGCAAAAAACAGTGAAAACTGATCCCACATGGTCACTAACGCATCTACTCCGAGTGCAAGTGGATCCCTTGTTCTCGCCACAAAGTTGTCCAACTTCTTGTTGAACCTGGACACCAATAGATCTACGTCCGGCATACCCCATCTTTGGCATATGGCCAAAATTACCTTGAGATGTAAAGACAACAGCTGTTGACGGCTCAAGAAATCTGCCTGCCAATCTTCCACTCCTGGAATGTAGACTGCAGATAGGCAAGGAACATGTTTCTCTGCCCAAGACAGAATATGGTCCACCTCCCTTTGGGCTGCGTGGCTTCTGGTGCCTCCTTGGTGATTGATATAGGCCACTGCTGTGGCATTGTCGGATTGTATCCTGACAGGAGCATTCCGCAACCTGGACGTCCAGGCTATTAGAGACAGACGTATTGCCCGAATCTCTAGGATATTGATGGGCAAGGTCTTCTCGGACTCTGACCACTTCCCTTGAACCGTGGTCTCTTCTAGAACTGCTCCCCAGCCCCATAGGCTGGCATCCATAGTTACTACTTTCCAGGAAACTGGAATGAAGGATTTCCCCTTCTGTAAATTCCTGGTTATCAACCACCACTTGAGACTCTGGCGTACTTTTGGAGCCAGATTCATTGGATAATTCAAGGCTTGGATCTGTTTGTTCCAAGCAGACAGAATACTGTGTTGTAACGGTCTTGAATGGAACTGGGCATAGAGAACTGCTTAGAAGGAAGCTACCATCTTCCTTAGTAATCTCATGCAAAAGTGAATGGAAGGACCCTTCTTTGCCTTAACCGCCTGGACCAGCTCTCTTAGAGTGTTGACCTTTGCCTGAGGCAAAACCAGGCCCAAATACTGCAGCCTTCTTACCGGCTGTAAGGATGATCTCTCTAGGTTGAGAATCCAACCAAGGTGTCTCAGATAACTAACTGTTCTGGACACCCCTTGATTTAACCCTGCTATTGACTGATCTACCAGTAGCAGGTCGTCTAGGTATGCTATTATTGCAATACCCTGGCCCCTTAGTCTTGCTAGTACTGGGGCTAATACCTTTGTAAACAGTCGGGAGCGTTGGCTAACCCGAAAGGCAAGGCCATGAACTGAAAGTGGCGCTGCTCTACCGCAAACCGCAGAAATATTGGCACATGTAGATACGCATCCTTGATATCTATGGATGCTAGAACCTCTCCTCACCGTAGGGTGGAAACAACTGACCAAATTGACCCCATTCGAGACAATAATCGGTCCAGTGCCAGAAATAAAGATTCTTTCTTTACTGGGTCTTTGGGAACGTTTGATCTTCAAAAATGCCATGGTGGAAACTTTTGGAACTCTAGTTTATAGACTACCACAGAGAGAACCCATTTGTCTTGGATTTCCTCTAGCCAAGTTTATGATAACCACTGCAGTCTTCCCCCCCACTCGATCGAGCGGGGGCGCCCCTTCATACGGAAGCCTTGGGAATCTGTTTTGTGGACTTCTGACCCCAGGGCTTCTTGTAGCCCTATGTCTGGTTATGAGGCTTACCCTTTGCCCCTGATGGTGGAGGCCGTCGATACTGCCTGGAGGCTGTTGCCCCAGGCCTTGAAGGGGAAGTTTTAAAAGAAGGCCGTCTATTCTTTTTCTTAACCTGCAGAGGGGTAGTTTTAGAAATCTTTTGGATATACTTATCCAAATCTTCCCCAAACAGCCTTTCTCCATGAAAGGGGAACCCAGCCAAGATCTTCTTGCATGGTAACTCGGCTGACCAACTCCTTAGCCATATGTGTCAACATAAGCGCAAGGCGAGACGCCTGATGGATAGAATTCTTGATAGCGTCCACTGCAAAGTATAGGGCCCTAGGTAGTTTAGCTAAACTTTGGGCCTCTTCAGCGTGAGCAGGAACCCTCTTAATAACCTGCTTGAATTCATCCCGAAGGGATTGACAAATGCCTATTGCTGCCACTGCAGGCTGTACCACTGCACCAGCTACAGCAAATGAGGCCTTTAGTAAAGATTCCAACTTTTTATCAGCTGGATCTCTAAATATTTGTGCGTTGTCCACTGGAAAAGTTAAACAGAAGCAATGGCGGCATTTACCACTAGCAACTCCCATCTCTTTGAGAACTTTTTCTCCATAGGGTAAAGAAATGAAAAATTCTCCGGAGGAGAAAACTGCTTATCTTGGTAATCTTAGTCAGCATAAATCAGTTGCTCCAGTAACGGGTGCATAGGGAAAGCATGAGAACCCTGTGAAGGTTTTAGCGAACCCAAGGAGGAGAAGGAAACATCATCCACCTCTGCAGGAGGCAACATATCCAGAGCGAACCAAGCCGTAAGGGAATGAATTAGCAATTTCTGAGATTGCGAAGTTGAGAAAGGTTCTTCAGATGCTGAATCCTCAGAAAATCCTCTGTGTCCCCATCAGCGAAGTCCTCCTTACATCTGTTTCCCCATCAGCGGAGTCCCTCCTTACTTCTGTGTCCCCATCAGCAGAGTCCCTCCTTACATCTGTGTCCCCATCAGCGGAGTCCCTCCTTTCATCTGTATCCCCATCAGCAGAAACCCCTACTTACATCTGTGTCCCCATCAGCAGAGCCCCTCCTTACATCTGTGTCCCCATCAGCAGAGTCCCTCCTTACATCAGTGTACCCAGCAGAGCTCCACCTTACATCTGGGTCCCCATCAGCGGAGCCCCGTCTTACATCTGTGTCCCCATCAGCGGAGCCCCTCCTTACATCTGTGTCCCCATCAGCGGAGCCCCTCCTTACATCTGTGTCCACAGTGGAGTCCCTCCTTAAATCTGTGTCCCCAGCAGAGCCTCTTCTTACATCTGTGTCCCCATCAGCGAAGCCCCTACTTACATCTGTGTCCCCATCAGCAGAGTCCCTCCTTACATCAGTGTACCCAGCGGAGCCCCACCTTACATCTGGGTCCCCATCAGCGGAGTCCCTCCTTAAATCTGTGTCCCCATCAGCGGAGCCCCGCCTTACATCTGTGTCCCCATCAGCAGAGCCCCTCCTTACATCTGTGTCCCCATCAGCGGAGCCCCTCCTTACATCTGTGTCCCCATCAGTGGAGCCCCTCCTTACATCTGTGTCCTCAGTGGAGTCCCTCCTTAAATCTGTGTCCCCAGCGGAGCCCCTTCTTACATTTGTGTCCCCAGCGGAGCCCCTCCTTACATCTGTGTCCCCAGCGGAGACCCTCCACTGAACACAAGGGGATTGGGCACGGCCATCTTTTTGTAGCCCCTCTGCCGGAAGTGATTTGTTCTCACACTGAGAACAAAGCACTCCGCCCTAGTGATATACTACGGGCGCCGGGCGGATACTGCTCTGCGCGATGGATTGCACCACAAAGCAGCTCCAAACCCAGCCAATGAAGCGCCTCGTCTGCAATCTCGTAATTGCATAGATATGGCGCTTACCATAGTGCACTGTGTCCCCTATGGACAAAGTGCCACTGCTCAGAACAGTAAGGGTTCATTTACATTTGCAATTTGCGGGATGGTAAAACTCCAACAATATAAGTAGAACTATAGGCAAAAAATGTTTTTACATTTTGGATAGAGTAAGGGAGGGTCATAACCCCTGTCAGATTTTTTTCGCCATCTGTGTCCAATCGCAGAGATTTCCCTTCACTTCCTGCCCCATAGCCAATCAGGAAATGAGAAAAATCCCTGCAAATTAGAAGAATTCCTTGAGGACCCCAAGGTCACCAAAACTAGTGTTTCCCATTGGAAGATTTCCCCTCTATTATTGTTGATGGGGGACAAGGGAATCTTCCCGAAACCCTGGTTGCTGGTTGTGGCGGTCTGTGGGCAGGGGCCTTATCAGAATCTAGAAGTCCTCTTTAACAAGAGGACCCCAGATCCCAGCCCCTCTATGTGAATGAGTAGGGGTACATTGTACACCTGCCGATTCACCCAAAAAAACAAAAGACGATTTTGGAAAAGTCCTTTTATTAAAAATGAAGAATGTCCTCCAGTCTTCTCCCTCCGCTTCTTCTCCCGGTTCTTCTCCCTCTGCTTCTTCTCCCAGTTCTTTCCCTGGGATCTGGGGGCTCCTTGTTAAAGGGGGCTTCCAGATTCCAATAAGCCCTCTGCCTGCAGACCCCCACCACCACCGGCCAGGGTTGTCGGAAGAGGTGCTTGTCCCCATCAACATGGGGACAAGGTGCTTCGTGATGGGGGCGCAGAGCGCAAAGCACCCACCCCCCCATGTTGAGGGCATGTGGTCTGGTACTGACCAGGAGGGGGGGGGGCGCTCCCCTCCCTTTCCCAACCTGCTGAGCTGCATGCTCGTATAAGGGTCTGGTATGGATTATGGGAGGGGGGGCACGTCTTTTTTTTTTTAATTTACGCTCAGGGGTTTCCCTTGATATCAATACCAGACCAAAGAGTCTTGGTGGGACCCCATGCCATTTTTTTTATTTTGCCATGGGGTTCCCCCTCAAGATCCTCAGAGCACAAGTCACATGCCACAAATCGGATCAGTTAAGATGATTATCCCGACTTCAATTCAAATCAATAGGCTGAAATTGTGCACAAGTCAGACCAAAGTAGTGCAGGAAGCATATTCAAAGTCGTACCGACACAAGTCAAACCAGTTAAGACGGCTCTCATAGAGAACCATTGATTATGACATGTCCTGCGACCTGTGCTCCGAAAGTTGAAGCGAATGTCGGACCAGTGTGAACCGGCCCTTAGTTATACTTTAAGATGTGTTTTTATCACCCCCACCTTAACCACATCCCCTTTAGCTGCAGTGGCCAGGGGTGTACACATGTCACGGCTGTAGCAGGAGTTTCACACCCTGTCATGGTTGGTGGGTGTAGCACCCGCCATGCATGACCCACTCAAGTGAATGATGCTGCTCTGCAAGTGCCCTGCAACCAGAGCCGATCCGCCCTATACGCGGACTACGCAAGCTGCGTAGGGCCCCGCCGCTGTGCGGGGCCCCAAGGGCGGATCGGCTCTGCTCGGGGGCCCCTGGGGCCACTGCCGCCGATGTGAGGGCAGCGTCGCCTGAAAAAAAGATGGCCGCTGGGCCGACATGCAACTGCGCATGCGCCCGCGTTTCCGAAAATTGCCGAGCAGCGGCAACAGCGCTGGCGCATGCGCAGTTGCATGTCGGCCCCGCGGCCATCTTTTTTTCAGGCACCGCTGCCCTCACAGCGGCGGCAGCGGCCCAAAGCGCAGTGACACGATGGCGCCGAGTGGCGCCATTTTTAAAAAATAAAACATCCCCTCCGCAGCCTCTGACCTCCTGGGCCCCCTCCACCTCGCAGTCTCTGACCTCCTGTCCCCCCTCCCCCCTCAAATCCTCTGACCTCCTGTCCCCCCTCCCCCCGCAAAGCCTCTGACCTCCTGTCCCCCCTCCCCCCCCTCAAAGCCTCTGACCTCCTGCCCCTCCCCTCGCAGCCTCTGACCTCCTGTCCCCCCCTGCAGCCTCTGACCTCCTGTCCCCCCCCCTTGCAGCCTCTGACCTCCTGCCCCCCCCTTGCAACCTCTGACCTCCTGCCCCCCCTTGCAGCCTCGGACCTCCTGTCCCCCCCCCCCTGCAGCCTCTGACCTCCTCCCCCCCCCCCCCTTGCAGCCTCAGACCTCCTGTCCCCCCCCTCGCAGCCTCGGACCTCCTGCCCCCCTCGCAGCCTCTGACCTCCTGTCCCCCCCTCGCAGCCTCTGACCTCCTGTCCCCCCCCTTCGCAGCCTCTGACCTCCTGTCCCCCCCCTTCGCAGCCTCTGACCTCCTGTCCCCCCCTTCGCAGCCTCTGACCACCTGTCCCCCCCCTTCGCAGCCTCTGACCTCCTGCCCCCCCCCTTCGCAGCCTCGGACCTCCTCCCCCCCCTCACAGCCTCAGACCTCCTTTCCCCCCCTTCGCAGACTCGGACCTCCTCCCCCCCCTCGCAGCCTCAGACCTCCTGTCCCCCCCTCGCAGCCTCAGACCTCCTGTCCCCCCCTCGCAGCCTCAGACCTCCTGTCCCCCCCTCGCAGCCTCGGACCTCTTGTCCCCCCCCCCCCTCGCAGCCTCGGACCTCCTGCCCCCCCTCGCAGCCTCTGACCTCCTGTCCCCCCCTCGCAGCCTCTGACCTCCTGCCCCCCCTTTGCAGCCTCTGACCTCCTGTCCCCCCCTTCGCAGCCTCTGACCTCCTTTCCCCCCCTTCGCAGCCTCTGACCACCTGTCCCCCCCCTTCGCAGCCTCTGACCTCCTGCCCCCCCCTTCGCAGCCTCTGACCTCCTGCCCCCCCCTTCGCAGCCTCAGACCTCCTGTCCCCCCCCTCGCAGCCTCGGACCTCCTGCCCCCCTCGCAGCCTCTGACCTCCTCGGCCCCGCGGCCATCTTTTTTTCAGGCACCGCTGCCCTCACAGCGGCGGCAGCGGCCCAAAGCGCAGTGACACGATGGCGCCGAGTGGCGCCATTTTTAAAAAATAAAACATCCCCTCCGCAGCCTCTGACCTCCTGGGCCCCCTCCACCTCGCAGTCTCTGACCTCCTGTCCCCCCTCCCCCCTCAAATCCTCTGACCTCCTGTCCCCCCTCCCCCCGCAAAGCCTCTGACCTCCTGTCCCCCCTCCCCCTCAAAGCCTCTGACCTCCTGCCCCTCCCCTCGCAGCCTCTGACCTCCTGTCCCCCCCTGCAGCCTCTGACCTCCTGTCCCCCCCCCTTGCAGCCTCTGACCTCCTGCCCCCCCCTTGCAACCTCTGACCTCCTGCCCCCCCTTGCAGCCTCGGACCTCCTGTCCCCCCCCCCTGCAGCCTCTGACCTCCTCCCCCCCCCCTTGCAGCCTCAGACCTCCTGTCCCCCCCCTCGCAGCCTCGGACCTCCTGCCCCCCCTCGCAGCCTCTGACCTCCTGTCCCCCCCTCGCAGCCTCTGACCTCCTGTCCCCCCCCTTCACAGCCTCTGACCTCCTGTCCCCCCCCTTCGCAGCCTCTGACCTCCTGTCCCCCCCTTCGCAGCCTCTGACCACCTGTCCCCCCCCTTCGCAGCCTCTGACCTCCTGCCCCCCCCCTTCGCAGCCTCGGACCTCCTCCCCCCCCTCACAGCCTCAGACCTCCTTTCCCCCCCTTCGCAGACTCGGACCTCCTCCCCCCCCTCGCAGCCTCAGACCTCCTGTCCCCCCCTCGCAGCCTCAGACCTCCTGTCCCCCCCTCGCAGCCTCGGACCTCCTGTCCCCCCCTCGCAGCCTCGGACCTCTTGTCCCCCCCCCCTCGCAGCCTCGGACCTCCTGCCCCCCCTCGCAGCCTCTGACCTCCTGTCCCCCCCTCGCAGCCTCTGACCTCCTGCCCCCCCCTTTGCAGCCTCTGACCTCCTGTCCCCCCCCTTCGCAGCCTCTGACCTCCTTTCCCCCCCTTCGCAGCCTCTGACCACCTGTCCCCCCCCTTCGCAGCCTCTGACCTCCTGCCCCCCCCTTTGCAGCCTCAGACCTCCTGTCCCCCCCCTCGCAGCCTCGGACCTCCTGCCCCCCTCGCAGCCTCTGACCTCCTGTCCCCCCCTCGCAGCCTCTGACCTCCTGTCCCCCCCCTTCGCAGCCTCTGACCTCCTGTCCCCCCCCTTCGCAGCCTCTGACCTCCTGTCCCCCCCCTTCGCAGCCTCTGACCACCTGTCCCCCCCCTTCGCAGCCTCTGACCTCCTGCCCCCCCCCTTCGCAGCCTCGGACCTCCTCCCCCCCCTCACAGCCTCTGACCTCCTTTCCCCCCCTTCGCAGACTCGGACCTCCTCCCCCCCCTCGCAGCCTCAGACCTCCTGTCCCCCCCTCGCAGCCTCAGACCTCCTGTCCCCCCCTCGCAGCCTCAGACCTCCTGTCCCCCCCTCGCAGCCTCGGACCTCTTGTCCCCCCCCTCGCAGCCTCGGACCTCCTGCCCCCCCTCGCAGCCTCTGACCTCCTGTCCCCCCCTCGCAGCCTCTGACCTCCTGCCCCCCCCTTTGCAGCCTCTGACCTCCTGCCCCCCCCTTCGCAGCCTCTGACCTCCTTTCCCCCCCTTCGCAGCCTCTGACCACCTGTCCCCCCCCTTCGCAGCCTCTGACCTCCTGCCCCCCCCTTCGCAGCCTCGGATCTCCTGTCCCCCCCCTTCGCAGCCTCTGACCTCTCCTGTTGCCCCCCCACAGCCTCTGACCTCTCCTGTTGCCCCCCGCAGCCTCTGACCTCTCCTGTTGCACCCCCGCAGCCTCTGACCTCTCCTGTTGCCCCCTGCAGGCTCTGACCTCTCCTGTTGCCCCCCCACAGCCTCTGACCTCTCCTGTTGCCCCCCCCCACAGCCTCTGACCTCTCCTGTTGTCCCATCCGCAGCCTCTGACCTCCCCTGAGTTAAGAGAGGGAGCGCAGCCAGGATGGGGGTCATGGGAGAAGTCAGACATGTATGGACTGTGGAGAGGAAACTATGGGATAAAACCAGAGCCACCAAGCGGGGGCCGACTGACTGAGCCCTGCACGGTGCACCTGAGAGGAGGTCAGTGACAGCACCACCAGGCCAGTCTAGGGGGGGTCAATACAATATTGTAAGGGGGCACTGATATAAAGGTTTCCCCCTTATATCAGTAAACCCCCTTATCTTAGTGTTTTCTTTCTCTGGTCACCAGAGTCCTCCCCACATTCCCAGAGTTCCCCTTTTACATCATAGTATGCAGGATTCCACCTCCAGTGCAAGGGGGAACTCTGATGTAAAGGGCAATGCTGCAGACCCTGATGTAAGTAGGGAGGCTCTCTGAGGACACTGATGTATGGGGCGCTCTCTGGGGACCCCGATGTAAGGAGGGGCTTTATAGGGATGCTCTCTGGGGACCCTGATGTAAGGGGGGTGCTCTCTGGGGACCCTGATGTAAGGGGGGTGCTCTCTGGGGACCCTAATGTAAGGGGGGTGCTCTCTGGGGACCCTAATGTAAGGGGGTGCTCTCTGGGGACCCTAATGTAAGGGGGGTGCTCTCTGGGGACCCTAATGTAAGGGGGTGCTCTCTGGGGACCCTGATGTAAGGGGGGTGCTCTCTGGGGACCCTGATGTAAGGGGGGTGCTTTCTGGGGACCCTGTTGTAAGGGGGGACTCTCTGGGGACCCTGTTGTAAGGGGGGGGGCTCTCTGGGGACCCTGGTGTAAGGGGGGGGGGCTCTCTGGGGACCCTGGTGTAAGGGGGGGCTCTCTGGGGACCCTGGTGTAAGGGGGGGGCTCTCTGGGGACCCTGGTGTAAGGGGGGGGGGGCTCTCTGGGGACCCTGGTGTAAGGGGGGGCTCTCTGGGGACCCTGGTGTAAGGAGGGGGGGCTCTCTGGGGACCCTGGTGTAAGGAGGGGGGGCTCTCTGGGGATCCTGATGTAAGGGGTGGCTTTCTGGGGACCCTGATGTAAGTGGGGGATCCACACTCAGATATGTAAAGATAAATATATAATGTCTGTTCTATATTGTTGTACTTATTCTTTGACTGTTTTGTTTAAAGGAGGGAGGATTGTATTGGGAGCGCTGAAGTGTCAGGTGTGACTGTGTGGCAATGGCAAATGGTTTACATAGCTCACGGCATCACGGGTCAGGTAGAGGGCCCCTTAGCAGAATTTTGCTTAGGGCCCCAGGGAGGTCAGAATCGGCACTGCCTGCAACCTTGTACAGTACAGCAAACAAGGGGTTAAAGTAAGCACCGTTGCGTTGCTTTCTCACCACCTGCTTTAACCCCTTGGACTCCGCAGAAGCATGCAATTGTGGGGCACTTGCCAAGTGGCCCCATTTACTTGAATGGCTTGCAATTGGCAGGTGGTAGCCCCCACCCAAAGCAACAGGGGGTTTAATTACTGCTGCGGCATGTGTACACCTTTGGCTGCTGCCTCAGCATCTAAATGGGGTAGGTATTGGGGGTGGTAAAACCGCTACTCAACCACAGGGTTTTACCCCCCCCAACTTTACATGTGAACGAGCCCTAAGTGTGCCGCTGCTGAATGTAACTAAGGGCTCATTCACAAGTGCAGCAGGTACTGCTGCTCCTCTAAAAAAGGGATCTGAGTGTTTGACAGTTGGTGAGAAGGTGAAATGTTGCATCCTCACCGCCTGCTTTAAACCCATGATTGCTGTGCAATGCACGCGATTGTGCCACAGTAGTACTACAATTAGGTTAGGTTTAAATCAGGTGTGAGGAGGCAACGCTGGACAACACTGTGCCCGTGATATTTTACTTCTCCCAAGTTGCTCAAGTAGACCTCCACGTCTTTTTTTTGCCTACCCCTGGTCTAAATTATCTGCCCTTGGTCAAGAAATTTTACAATTTCACACAATCATCATGATACTGTGTGCCAAAGTATGCTGTGCCAAAGTAGAACTGACTATGTAACAATACAACCTCATGGTGGTGGTAGAGCTTCAAAAATATCTGTGCTGAAGTTGAAATCCAGGCAGCATATAAGAAACCCCCCAATGAATGCATTTATATATTTAATAATAAAACTAAATTGTATTTTCAATACCTTTAGTATAATTTTCCGAATTTGACATGATTTTAACTATAAGGGGGCTACTTATAATGATATACCATTTTGATAGGGGTTGAAATAAATATGCTTAAACTTTCAGCTTTTAAACAAAGCTGGTGTAAGTATATTTCTTAGAAAAACGGTTTGACCAGTGTTGACATATCAGCAGGACGCAGCTGTTATGTGGTTTTCTAACTCTGTACTTCACCAGAGGATATGGAGTGACTCAGGAGTTCTGTGGTCAAGTCAGCAGGTGTAAACTAACTGTCATACTCTAAACTTTGCCTTATATTTCCTGTTGCAAGCTAACCACCAGCACGTGACTGACCTTTGCCCCATATTCCATATTTCAACTGAAGACTGTCACGTGACAAGAAGTTGTTAATGTATGCACATGTGTATAAGTCTGATTGGTTTTTGGGAAAGCTGTCCCCTCCCTCTGCATTTCCCATAAAAGAGGAACGTATTGTCTATTAAATTTTGTAACCATTTCCACTTACAAACCCGTGTATGTGTATATGTGTTAACCACCGGTGAACTGGGATCTCCGCTCCTACCATTCCTGGCCTAGGCATATAGAATACAAGAAGAAAGACGTGTACCTTTACAACTGGTGTTCAGAAGTCGGGATATCTTGTGACAGGTAAGTGATTTTGCCCTTTTTACCTTTTAAGGTGAATAGGTGTAAATGCTTACGCTGTCCAGATAATCGCCACGAATTTAGTTTAAAGAGGTTGTTGTGCCTTCGCGGAGGACTAGGCTGGTCCCCCGGGAGGTTAAAAGGACACGCAGGTAGTTACGTAGGTTGTTTGGCTATTTAAAGAGGGTCTGACTAGGTTGGTCTGACTATAAAAAAAACTATTGTAAAAGAGATTATTATTTTAATCACCGGGAAGTAGCAGATTACGCCCGTGATAAAAGGTTTGGTTGAGCGGACGCCCATTAAGTTTTTTTTGAGAAACAAAAAGTGCACTATAAAATTGAACAAATGTATGGTTTTATAATGATCATTTAAAATAATTCTGTTCATAAGATTTACAGTATAAGACCTATAGAAATAAGTATAAAGTTTTGTTTAAGATATATATATATATGTATATGTGAGACTTCTTTTTCCACAGAACAGCGTAAGTGCCTAAAAATTTTAAAGAATTGTATGTTGTATAAAGTATAAGAGTTTAATGACTTCGGAATACGAAGAACCTGATTGTAGCGATATAGCTCTATCTTGTCCACATTGTACCATAGGATTACTGTTTTTTAAAATAGAAAATAGGTGGGTTCTATTAACCAATAGACCAGGGGGCTATTCTTGTAGATTAGGGGTAAGAGGAATATATCCCGCCACAAAGAAAGGAACCATAAATCGAGTACTAAGGGTAAACCTTCACAGTCCCATTAGTCCATCTGATTTAACGGACCAAGCAGACTACCCAATTGTTCGACAACAAGTGATTACCCAAACGGGTTGTTATCACTTGTGCCCACATACTAGGCATACCCTGCCCACTTTGTTAGATGGGGAATTCTGCGGCCACCCCAGGATCAGACATAGGGATCCCGTGCCCGTATGAATATATTAAAAACAATCTACCTGGACCACAGGTGGAACCTTTCTGGGCTCAAGTCCAGGAAAGATGCCACCAGTTAGGTATTCATGATCCGGGACCACAAGGTCCTTGTTCAGAGGAAGATTGGAAGAAAGTTAGCAAAATTTGTCAGACGCATAAGCATTCCTACCCCCCGGGTAAATCTAATGACCCTCAATACATGAAAGATTGTTATCACTCATGGAGCAAATGTTTAAAAGATTATAGAAAGAAATATGCTAAAAAGACTCCTGCAGTTAAAACAAATGTATCCGCCCCTACCTTTGAACCCCCTCCACCATATGTCACTGTAAAAATGGACTCAGGAGAGCCTGGTCCTCGCCTACAATTATATCCCTCACTAGAACCTCATGTCCTCGCAAGGAAACTCTATTGGTATAAATGGGACCCCTGTTACCCATCCCATCACTCCACCATTACCTGTAACCACTCCCGAGGGGCAACATTTGTGCGATCAGTCTTTTGCTGTGTTGGCCTCCTGTCCTGTATCCCTTATGGGAAGGGACCTGTTGTCCAGTCTAAATATCACTATTAAATTTGACAAAGAAGGGTCACTAACTGCAAGTTCCCCTTTCTGTGACCTGACTGGTCCTAAACGACACACACATAAAGGATTCTTTATGTTACTGCCCGCCACTTTAGAGACTCACAAGATCTGGGCAGAAAACAAAGGTAGCGTAGGATTTATCAACTGCACACCCTACACTCCCCAATTACGTCCAGATGCACAGCCACAATACCACAAACAGTATCCCTTGCCCCCAGAGAAAACCAATGGAATTGCACCACAGATTGAAGAATACATACGCTTAGGCATTTTGAAACCAGTAATCAGCCCCTGGAACACGCCCATTTACCCCGTAAAAAAGACCAGTGGCGAATGGAGGCTAGTCCAAGATCTAAGGGCAGTTAATAAACAAGTACTACCCCTCCCGCCCTTGGTATCTGATATAACATTCATTTTTTCATGCATACCTGCAGATTCCCTATGCTACACAGTGATTGATTTGGCAAACGCATTTTTTAGCATTCCTATTGCCGAAGAGGCTCAGCCCATATTTGCCTTCTCATGGGCCGGCGCGGGCCAGTTAACTTGGTCGCGTTTACCGCAAGGGTATGTAGACAGCCCCGCCGCCTTCTCCATGGTACTCAACGAGACTGTCAAGTCTTGGACTTCCGAGCATGGGTCGGTACTAATACAGTATGTGGACGACTTGCTCTTGTGCAGTCGTTCTGCTGAAGATTGTGCGGTCGATTCAACATTACTGTTAGAACATCTGGCCGAAGCCGGCCACCTAGCCTCAAGGAAAAAAATACAGTGGTGTCTACCACAAGTAGAATACCTAGGATGTATTCTGGACAAGGGGACCAGGCTAGTGTCCCCCAAACGTGCCGCAGCCTTACAAGCTCTCAGTCCTCCAAAAGACAAAGCAGCTTTGTTGTCATTTCTGGGCGCAATTGTATATTGCCGCCAGTGGATTCCTGACTGTTCTCATTATGATAGTATCCTACGAGAGGCTGCCGGGTCAAACGCCCCTAAATTGATAGACTGGACAGAAGACAGAAAAAATGCTTTTGATGCTCTTATTAAGAGTTTGTCCACCGCCCCCGCCCTGGGATTGGTAGATTATGGTAAAGCCTTCCAGTTGTACTGTGTAGTTTCAGGAAAATCTTTTGCTGCAGTACTTGCGCAATCTCATGGCTCAGGGTATCGCCCAGTGTCATATTTATCTAGAAAACTCCCTATCCAAGTCCAGGGCATGCCGTCCTGTCTTCAGAATGTCGCTGCCTGTGCCATGTCTGCACAGGATGCCAACAAAATAGTATTGGGACACAAAATGACACTGTACACCACTCATTCAGTTACCCACCTCATACAGAATATGAATACACAACACATGACTTCCCAAAGACTCAGTGGATACGAGATCACTTTGTTAAATACTGACAACTTGGTACTTAAATATGTTCCGAATAGCAATCCAGTTGTACGTTTACTACATTCCATGTTACGTTTACCACACGAACCTGATCACACACATAATTGTGTAGAAAAAGTGGAACAAGTCACTTCACCAAGACCTGATCTTTCTGACATTCCAATTATAAATGCCGAAAATGTTTTTGTAGATGGTAGTTGTTCCCGTCCCTCTGACTCTACATTTTTAACTGGCTATGCTGTAGTTCAGCTGCCACATACAGTACTAGAGGCAAAACCATTGCCCCCTGTTTCTGCTCAAGTAGCAGAACTAGAAGCTCTGACCAGAGCCTGTATTCTGTTCACAAACAAGGAAGTCAACATTTATACAGACAGCAGATATGCATTTGGAGTGGTACATGATTTTGGTGTGATATGGGCCAATAGAGGATTTAAAACAGCAGACAACAAACAGATAGCTAATTCAGAGCAGATCCTTAATCTACTGCAAGCAATTCTGCTCCCTAAAAAGGTTGCTGTTATAAAAGTAAAAGCCCACTCATCAGACAATAGTATGGTATCAAAAGGAAATGCTTTCGCAGACAGAGAAGCAAAAAAGGCTGCTGCCAGTTCACCCAATTCACCAGCCCCTACCACAATCTTCTTTAAAGAGCACTTCTCATCCCCTGATTTCAAAACTGTTGTGGCCCAAATGCAGTCAATGGCCACAGATACAGATGTCCATTTCTGGGCAAATGAAGGTTTGACCAAAGACTCTGAAGGTCTTTGGACAAAAGAGGGGAAGATCCTGGGTATACCTGAAGCTAATTGTATCCTAATTTTATCCTACCTCCATGGCCCAGGACACATAGGATCCGCCCCTCTTGTAAATATATATTCAAAATCTTTTTGCACAAATAATTTACAAAAACAAACTAAGCTTCTAACTAGAAGCTGCTTAACTTGTGCCCAGAACAATGTTCAAGGAAAGAGACATGGCCTACATGGCCATCTACCTCCACCCTTGGGACCATTAACAGATTTACAAATAGACTTCACACACCTACCAAAGCAAAAGGGAAACTTGAGGTGCCTCTGCGTAATCGTTGACAAATGGTCAGCTTGGGTTGAGGCAATTCCCTGTACCGGAGAAACCGCAAATATAGCAGCGAGATGCTTGTTAAATTATTGGATCTGTAGGTTCGGGATACCCACAACCATATGGTCCGACAGAGGACCCGCATTTAGTTCCTCAGTGACCCAAGTTGTAGCCAAATCTCTGGGGATGCAATGGAAACTACATATTCCCTATCATCCCCAGAGTGCAGGAGTAGTAGAGAGAATGAACAGGAACATCAAAGACAAATTAAAAAAGGCTACAGGAGGTACTCTAAAAGGTTGGTTGGAACACTTACCTTCTGTCCTTTTTCAGATAAGAACCACCCCCCATTCTAGGACAGGATTGTCCCCTTTTGAAATTCTAATGGGAATCCCTGCAAATATAGAATTACCCCCATTAGACCCAAATTCTGACATTAACGTTTATTCCCAACAGGAAGTGTACGTGAAAAGTCTGGTAAGTATGCTTCATGAAATAAATGAACAAGTTTCTGTCACCTTTTTTCCTCTTTCAACAGAACCAACCCACCCCTTCATCCCAGGGGACAAAGTACTGATTAAGCAGCTGGCTCACAGGAAAAGAATTGGACCAATCTACTCCGGACCGTGGAAGGTGGAAAAGGTATCCAGGACCGCGGTACTGACGGACCTAGGCAACACCTGGATCCACGCCAGCCGACTGAAGAAGTGTCCCCAGCTTCCCTCAACTCCAGAGCTCCTAACAGTAACCGAGGATACACTCCCTTCAAGACAACAACAAAATCTACAAGATATTCAGGAAGGCATAGGACAAATCTCCCTGGAGGACACGATGATTTTACCTGGAAACTAAACAGAATCTTTCCATCATCAGGACAAGTGAAGAAGAAGAAGAATAGTGAATTTTGAGGACATTAGATATGATCATTATGTTGAATCAGAATGATCAAAGAGAGGATTATAAGGGGGCTACTTATAATGATATACCATTTTGATAGGGGTTGAAATAAATATGCTTAAACTTTCAGCTTTTAAACAAAGCTGGTGTAAGTATATTTCTTAGAAAAACGGTTTGACCAGTGTTGACATATCAGCAGGACGCAGCTGTTATGTGGTTTTCTAACTCTGTACTTCACCAGAGGATATGGAGTGACTCAGGAGTTCTGTGGTCAAGTCAGCAGGTGTAAACTAACTGTCATACTCTAAACTTTGCCTTATATTTCCTGTTGCAAGCTAACCACCAGCACGTGACTGACCTTTGCCCCATATTCCATATTTCAACTGAAGACTGTCACGTGACAAGAAGTTGTTAATGTATGCACATGTGTATAAGTCTGATTGGTTTTTGGGAAAGCTGTCCCCTCCCTCTGCATTTCCCATAAAAGAGGAACGTATTGTCTATTAAATTTTGTAACCATTTCCACTTACAAACCCGTGTATGTGTATATGTGTTAACCACCGGTGAACTGGGATCTCCGCTCCTACCATTCCTGGCCTAGGCATATAGAATACAAGAAGAAAGACGTGTACCTTTACATTAACCTTGTGCATTTCCTTGTACAGTATCACTCTGACTGCGAGAGGGAGGGGCAGTACTTGCTACAGGTGCCCTGTATTCACAGATGCTGATAAGGAACATACTGACAGCAGGAGAGAATAGACAGATAACTTCTGTCTGTTGCCTTCCAGTCATGGACTGGGAGCAGGGAGGTGAATTAAAGTGGTTCTGCACCCATTTCATTTAGTAAATCTCTTTGCCTTCCAAATCAGGCAAAGAGTACTAAATGAAATGTGTTTTTTTTTTTTTACTTACCTTGTAATTGATGACTTCCGGTCTTCTGTCTCTTCGGGGGTGGGCGGGGTCTCTGCGTCGATCGTCGTCAGGCCGCACTGTCTCCTGGGATCTGGTGTCATTGTTCCCAGGAGTCAGTGCGGACATCTTCCGAAATCTCACGAGATTTCGGCCACATCTTCCGAAATCTCGCGAGATTTCGGACACATCTTCCGAAATCTCGTGAGATGTCGGCAGATGTGCCGTTACTGCGCACGCGCGAGTAACGGCGGTGCATGCTGGGCCATCTAAAGTGCCTGTGGGGGTTTCACATGCCCACAGGCAAGATGGCCCCCAGCACAAAAGAAGAAGATGAAGAACTTCATCGGACGAAAACCGGCGGCGATCGAGATGGAAGATGGAACAGGTAAGTCCCCCAATTGAGCTATATGCCCTTGGCATATAGCCCAAAAAAAAAAAAACGGGTGCAGAACCGCTTTAAGCTGGATATAGATTACTAGATTGTCAAACGCTTTTGTTTGTTAGACTTTTTTAGCCTTAGTGGGCTGACAACATTTGTTTTCGACCATAGTGACTAGAACATTTTTCTCAAATGAACAAGTTTCTAACAGTGTTTCTGGATTCGTTCAGTAAAGTCTACTCATTCCAAAATCTAATGTTAACCACTTGACCTCTGGAAGGGTTTACCCCCTTCATGACCAGGCCGTTTTTTGCTATTCAGCACTGTGCTACTTCAAATGGCAATTGCTCAGACATGCAATACTGTACCCAAATGACATTTTTTATATATTTTTTTCACATAAATAGAGCTTTCTTTTGGTGGTATTTAACCACTTGCTTACAGGGCACTTTTACCCCCTTCCAATTTTCAGCTTTCAGCGCAAACACACTGAATGACAATTGTGTGGTCATGCAACACTGTACCCATATGAAATTTGTATAATTTTTTTCACACGACAAAGCTTTATTTTGGTAATATTTAATCACCACTGTGTTTTTTATTTTTCATAGTTTATAAAATATTTTAGTTTAGTTATAGTTTATAGTATAGCATTTTGCAAACCGGTAATTTTTCTCCTTCACTGATGTGTGCTGATGAAACTGCACTGATGGGCACTGATAGGTGACACTGATGGGCACTGATTAGGCTGCACTGGTGGGCACTAATGAGGAGACACTGATGAGGCTGCACTGATGGACACTGAGGGGTGGCACTGATAGGCAGCACTGATAGGCGACACTGTTGGGCACTGATAGGCGGCACTGATGGGCAGCACTGATAGGCGACGCTGATGGGTACTGATAGGTGGCGCAGTTGTGCACTGATAGGCAGCACTAATATGTGACACTGATGAGGAGGCACTGATGAGCACTAGGGATGAACCTGTGGTTCGAGTTGAACGTAAGTTCGACTCGAACTTTAGGTGTTTGTTTGTTCTAAAATTAACCGAACAAATGGAAGCGTTCGTGGGAAATTCGAGCTCCGCGGAATGCCCCGCAATGCACTGCGAGATTGCAGTGAATTGCTGTATGATGATTGGCCAAAGCATGCACCTGACCTGCATGCTTTTGCCAATCACAGCGCGCTCTGCTTAGAGAGCCATAATAGGCCAAAGGCAGGGGGCCTTTGGCCAATCATGGCTCAGGAGGCTAAGTCCACGCCCCACACTATATAATGCTGCTGCTTACATGGCGGCCATATAGTGTAATGAATGAGAGAGATTAGACAGCTTAGTTAGTGGCATGCAGGCAGTGTATCTGATATATATATATATATATATATATATATATATATATATATATATATATATACAGTCTAGTATATATATATATATATATATATATATATATATAACTACTTACCTGGTGGTTATGGGGGCCTGCAGGCGGGGGGCTTATTGGAGCCTCCCATCGAGGCAGAGTTTTTCCTTTTTTTTTCCTCAGGTCATTGGACGCTGTGATTGAAGATGAATGGACATCGTGGGACATTTATCAATTTTATTTTTTTAATAAAGGACTTGTCCCAAACTGTCTACTGTCATTTTTATTTTATTTTTACTTTTTTTGGTGAATGGGTAGGGGTACATTGTATCCAATACCCATTCACATGGGGGCAGGGATCTGGGGGGCCCCTTGTTAAAGGGGGCTTCCAGATTCTGATAAGCCCCCCTCCCGCAGACCCCCCACAACCACCGGGCAAGGTTTGTGGGGAAGAAGTCCTTGTCCCCATCAACATGAAAATGAATAGTACTGAAGTATAGTACTGAAGAATAAAAAGATTTTCTACCTATGCGATGTTATTACAATTTGAATTCTATGATCCCCAGTGTCATTGTTGCCAACCTACCCTATACTTTTTTACTGAGAAAACATACCAAATTAATTGACGGCGCACATTTTCTACTGTCAACCTGAAATATCACAGAAGCTTCTATTAAAAATGAAAACAAAAAGCTGGATGTGCAGACTATAAAATTTTTGTAGGATGTAAACAGAACGTTGGATTTTCGTTTAATTAGTGCGGTTAACATACTAGACTACGAATGCTCAGATACGAAAGAACACATACAAAACTATTTAACACATTTTTACTTCTGAAGTTGAATTCTGTCGTACGAGAATTTTTGTAACCTCTTTCCTTTCGACATGAGACTAGCATGCAACAAAAAACGGACGATCGTTCGTCCAAAAATCTGATTGTGTGTACGAGGCTTTAGGCCCACCTCCCTACTTCCTCTGATTAAAAGCAGCAAGAGTCAATGGCTCCTGCTGCTGCTCGAATGCTGTGTAAAGAGGTTTTAAGGGGATAAAAGATGCAGCCCTGCACAGCGCTGATCTCTTCTCCCCTCTCTTCTCCTTCACACAGGGGAATGGGGGCACAGGGACACCAAATTTTTTTTTTTACCCTAAAGGGGTTGTAAACCCTCATGTTTTTTCACCTTAACCACTTGCCGAGCTGTGAACATCTAAAGGTTAGTGCACCAACAGTACACTGACACCAGTACACATAGGCACACAAAACACCCCCCTGTCACCCCCTGATCACCCCCCAGATCACCACCCCCCCACCCCCCCCCCCCAGATCACCCCCTCCCCCCCCAGTCACAGTGTCACTAATTGCAGTGATCATTTTTTTACTGATCACTGCATTTAGTGTCAGTGTGACTGTAATAACTGTCAGGGCAGTTAGTTTTAGGTCCAAGGTAGCCCCCCACCCCCCCCCCTAAAAAAGGTTTAACCCCTTGATTGCCCCCCAGGTAACCCTTTCACCCCCCTTTTGCCAGTGTCACTAAGCGATCGTTTTTCTGATCGCTGTATTAGTGTCACTGCTGTCGCTAGGTAACCATTTTTTTTTTTTTAGGTAACCGCCATGTTTATATAGGTTCATAAATAGGTTTATAGGTCAGGTACCCCCATATTACAACCTAAATAAAGGTTTTAACCCCCTGATTGCCCCTAGAGTTAACCCTTTCACCAGTGATCACAGTATAACTGTCACTGGTGACGCTGGTTAGCCAGTTAGTTATTTCGTTATTTAGGTTCCCCGTCAGGTTTTTATATAGCGTCAGGTACCCCCATATATTACCTAATAAAGGTTTTAACCCCCTGATTGCCCCTAGTTAACCCTTTCACCCCCTTTTGCCAGTGTCACTAAGCGATCGTTTTTCTGATCGCTGCATTAGTGTCGCTAGGTAACCATTTTTTTTTTTTAGGTAACCGCCATGTTTATATAGGTTCATAAATAGGTTTATAGGTCAGGTACCCCCATATTACAACCTAAATAAAGGTTTTAACCCCCTGATTGCCCCTAGAGTTAACCCTTTCACCAGTGATCACTGTATAACTGTCACTGGTGACGCTGGTTAGCCAGTTAGTTATTTCGTTATTTAGGTTCCCCGTCAGGTTTTTATATAGCGTCAGGTACCCCCATATATTACCTAATAAAGGTTTAACCCCCTGATTGCCCCTAGTTAACCCTTTCACCCCCTTTTGCCAGTGTCACTAAGCGATCGTTTTTCTGATCGCTGCATTAGTGTCGCTAGGTAACCAGTTTTTTTTTGTATTACTGTTACGGGTGACGCTGGTTAGTTAGCTTGTTTTTTATACTGTCAGGGCACCCGCCATTTATTACCCAATAACGGTTTAACCCCCTGATCGCCCGGCGGGTGATATCAATTAGGTTTTAGGGTCAAATAAGGTCTGCGTCGCCCCAGGTTAGTGCCAGTACCGCAAACACCCACGCACAAAGCATACACCTCCCTTAGTGGCACAGTATCTGAACAGATCAATATCTGATCTGATCAGATCTATACTAGCGTCCCAGCAGTTTAGGGTTCCAAAAAAAAACGCATTGTTAGCGGGATCAGCCCAGATACCTGCTAGCACCTGCGTTTTCCCCCTCCGCCCAGCCCAGCCCACCCAAGTGCAGTATCGATCGATCACTGTCACTTACAAAACACTAAGCACACATAACTGCAGCGTTCGCAGAGTCAGGCCTGATCCCTGCGATCGCTAACATTTTTTTTGTGGTAGCGTTTTGATTCAGTCGCTTCAGTCAGGAGCTTTTTTACCTGTGAATCTCAAAAAAATAAAAAAAAATAAAATAGTTGTCGTTTTATTGTTCTCTCTCTCACTCTATTCTCTCTCTATTGTTGCTCTTTTTTTACTCCATTCTATTCTGCAATGTTTTATTATGTTTTATTATGTTTTATTATGTTTTATCATGCTTGCTTTTCAGGTATGTAATTTTGTTTACTGTGTGTTTTAGTGTTGAGCATTTTTTTGTTTTCAGGTGCGCCATTCAGTTGCAACGCGGATTTATTTATCTTGACAGCAACAGCGTTTGCTCCCACGATACATAAAGCCGCGACTCCAACGCTGTAGGAGGTGATTTCACCACCACAGTTAAAAAAAAGAGCATATATGCCGAAGCATGGGGGCAGCAGGGGGGGGGAGCGATTGGCTCCTAATGCCACGTACATACGGTCGAAATTCCGACCGTGTGTACACGGCATAACTTTTGCGGGAGGATGCCCCCATGCATCGGCATATATAAATGGTGCATGTATGCCCATCATTAGAAGTGGGTGGATGAAGGGAGGTATTCTAATGGTGGGCATACCCACCAATCAATCTCTTTTTTTTCGTTCAGCCAAGAGGCTGCATGAAAAAAAAAAGATTACAATATATGTCCAGTATGTTGCTGGACTTTGAATGGTTATACCAGAATGATGCCTGCAGGTTTAGGTATCATCTTGGTATCATTCTTTTCAGCCAGTGATCGGCTTTCATGTAAAAGCAATTCTAGCGGGTAATTAGCCTCTAGACTGCTTTTACAAGCAGTGGGAGGGAATGTCCCCCCTCCCGGATATAAACCGCGCCATTGGGAAATTGGGAAAGCATTTTATCACACCAATCTTGGTGTGGTCAGATGCTTTGAGGGCAGAGGAAAGATCTAGGGTCTAATAGACCCCAATTTTTTCAAAAAAGAGTACCTGTCACTGCCTATTGCTATCATTGGGGATATTTACATTCCCTGAGATAACAATAAAAATCATAACAAAGAAAAAAAATGGAAGGAACAGTTTAAAAATAAAATAAAAAAGCTAAATAAATAAAAAAAAAAACAAAAAAAAAAAAAAAAAGCACCCCTGCCCCCCCTTCTCTTGCGCAAAGGCGTACACAAGCGTTGGTCTGGCGTCATATGTAAACAGCAATTGCACCATGCATGTGAGGTATCACCGCAAAGGTCAGATCGAGGGCAGTAATTTTAGCAGTAGACCTCCTCCGTGAATCTAATGTGGTATCATGTAAAGGCTTTTAAAGGCTTTTAAAAATGTATGTAGTTTGTCGCCACTGCGTGTTTGTGCGCAATTTTTAAAGCATGTCGTGTTTGGTATCCATGTACTCGGCCTAAGATCATATTTTTTATTTCATCAAAAAATTTGAGCAATATAGTGTGTTTTAGTGCATTAAAATAAAAAAAAGTGTATTTTTTCCACAAAAAATGCGTTTGAAAAATCGCTGCGCAAATACTGTGTGGAAAAAAAAAATGCAACACCCACCATTTTAATCTGTAGGGCCTTTGCTTTAACAATATATATAGTGTTTGGGGGTTCAACGTAATTTTCTTGCAAAAAAAAAATATGTTTTCATGTAAACAAAAAGTGTCAGAAAGGGCTTTGTCTACAAGTGGTTAGAAGAGTGGGTGACGTGTGACATAGGCTTCTAAATGTTGTGCATAAAATGCCAGGACAGTTCAAACCCCCCCCAAATGACCCCATTTTGGAAAGTAGACACCCCAAGCTATTTGCTGAGAGCAATGTTGAGCCCATTAAATATTTTTTTTTTTTGTCCCAAGAGATTGAATAATGAAAAAAAAAAAAATATATATATTTTTTTTTACAAAAAGTTGTCACTAAATGATATATTGCTCAAACATGTCATGGGCATATGTGGAAATACACCCCAAAATACATTCTGTTGCTTCTCCTGAGTACGGGGATACCACATGTGTGGGACTTTTTGGGAGCCTAGCTGCGTACGGAACCCCAAAAACCAATCACCGCCTTCAGGCTTTCTAAGGGTGTAATTTTTTTATTTCACTTCTCACTGCCAATCACAGTTTCGGAGGCCATGGAATGCCCAGATGGCATAAAACCCCCCAAAATGACCCCATTTTGGAAAGTAGACACCCCAAGCTATTTGCTGAGAGGTATTGTGAGTATTTTGCAGATCTCGCTTTTTTGTCACAAAGTTTTGAAAATTGAAAAAAGAAAAAAATTTTTTTTTTTTTCTTTACTTTCTTCATTTTCAAAAACAAATGAGAGCTGTAAAATACTCACCATGCCTCTCAACAAATAGCTTGGGGTGTCTACTTTCCAAAATGGGGTCATTTGGGGGGGTTTTGTGCTATTTTGGCATTTTATGGCCTTCGAAACGGTGATAGGTAGTGAGGAGTGAAATCAAAAATTTGCACCCTTAGAAATCCTGAAGGCGGTGCTTGGGTTTCGGGGCCCCGTACGCGGCTAGGCTCCCAAAAGTCCCACACATGTGGTATCCCCATACTCAGGAGAAGCAGCAAAATGTATTTTGGGGTGCAATTCCACATATAACTATGGCATGTGTGAGCAATATATCATTTAGTGACAACTTTTTGAAAAAAAAAAAAAATCTTTTTTATTTTTGTCTTTATTCAATCACTTGGGACTAAAAAAAAAAATATTCAATGGCTCAACATGCCTCTCAGCAAATAGCTTGGGGTGTCTACTTTCCAAAATGGGGTCATTTGGGGGGGTTTTGTACTTCTCTGCCATTTTAGCACCTCAAGAAATGAAATAGGCAGTCATAAATTAAAAGCGGTGTAAATTCCAGAAAATGTACTCTAGTTTGTAGACGCTATAACTTTTGCGCAAACCAATAAATATACGCTTATTGGCATTTTTTTTACTAAAGACATGTGGCTGAATACATTTTGGCCTAAAATTGAGTTTATTAGATTTTTTTTATAACAAAGTAGAAAATCTCTTTTTTTTTAATGCGTCCTATGCATTAAGGTGAAAAAACTTCTGTCACAGACCGGCCCTCAAGCCTCCCCGTTTTACTTACCTGAGTCCTGTAATTCGCACGCTGGAGACGCGCTCTTCCCCTCTGCCCATTGTCTCGGCTCTTGATTGGATAGATTGATAGCAGCGTAGCCATTGGCTCCCGCTGCTGTCAATCAAATCCAATGACTCGAGCGCCGGGGGCGGGGCCGAGTTCGGCATTCTGCGTCTATGAACGCAAATTCTGGACTCAGAGCGAGCCGGCAAGGTAACCCTCCGGGAGACCGCTTCTCCTAGGGGGTTATACAATGCGGGGAGGAGCTACCAGCACCGCCTGGGGAGCCCAGAAGTCAAGGATCGGGGCCACTCTGGGCAAAACGAACTGCACAGTGGAGCTAAGTATGATATGTTTGTTATTTTAAAAAAAGCCTTACAATCACTTTAATGCAAGCAATGCCTTAAGATAAAAACGTTTAACTATAGTATAAATTGCACACAGTCTGCAGTCTTTGTACCCACAAAATACCCTTTTATTACTGTGCTATGAGACACACATAAGCCTAGAGGATAATTTTAATAAAATAAAACTGAATATAGACAGAAAGCTAACACTTTTTTTGAGCCTTTCGTAATGAAGAACTTAATTAAAATGGTTACAAAATGGTTACAAACTACACAAGAATGAGTAACTGCTGAGAAAATAAGCAAGCAAAGTAAAAACTTAAAAGAGAAGTATGGACTTTTTTCCTCAGTTATACTTACCTAGGTGGATGCAGCCTCGGTCCGATGCTGCATCTGTCCCCCGCTGGCTCTAACACTGAGAACCGAGCGCTCTGACACTACGGATCGCTCGGTTCTCACAGCTCCCTAAGCAGAGAGCTACTGACTGTCAGTCAGCAGCTCTCTGCTCTGCCCCCTACCCCCCCCCCACACTCACTGGAGCGCTGGGCTGTTCAGGGGGCGGGAGCGACCGGCTTGCTGGGAGGCTCAGGAGGGTGCCAGTCCAGGCATGTGGGCAGATCCCAACTTCATTGTCGCAATCTTGCCCAGGGCTGGACCGGCTCTGTGACATCGGCAGACAGCGGACATCAGCCCGCTGTCTGCTGAAAACGGATCACAGGAGTGCAAAACAAACGGCACTCCTGTGATCCAAAGAGAAAAGTACAGCCAAACAAGCATTGGTTGTACTTCTCCTTTAAGTCAGAACTATGTAACATGCAGTATAGCAAACAGAGGTCAGTTCTATGTAACATTGTAAGCAGTATATAGACTCTAGAGCATTGCAGTCAGGACTATGCAAAGTACATCAAAGTGCACGTGTGCATTATGTACAGAGTGCTGGGATCAGGTAGTAACATACAGAGTTTAGGGGCCAGAAGTGTGAAGTGTCAAGTACAGGGGTCAGGAGTGCATTGTGTGCAGAATGCAGGGCCAGGAGTGTGTGATATTAACAATTCAGGGGTCAGAAGTGTGTAATGGATACATTGCCGGGGTAAGGTGTAGGCAGGGCACACCTGCCTTTTCTATCTCCAGGATTAGAAGTATACATGGCTCAGTAAATGCACACAGCATTCCCTATAATTCAATTGAATGGCTATGAGACACTTTGAAAACACACACATCAACACACAGTCGCTTAATTAGGATGTATCTGGGCTGTTTATCTTACATAAAATGAAAAAGAGAGAAAGTTAAAAAAAAAATGCTAATTCTAAATTCTCACCTCCAGAATCCCTATTTGATATTTAATAGACTCCATTGTAATTATTTTGTTAAATCAGAACCATGAAAATTAACATTTGGGGATCATGCTGACAGGCATTCTTTTTCATGCGTTTTATGTGCGTTAGGAATAATTGTCAAATCCTGGTCACAAAAGGACAGTACACATGACAGTTTGGGCATTTAGGAGGGACACCGCTGAGCTGCTTTACTACAACTCTTGTAGTGCAAATAAAAAGTCACATCAAATATGTTTGCAGAACCCTAACTATCTACCTTGTGTTACCCAGGTGTACCTTAACAGGAAGAGTTCCATATGTGGAAAAGTCCTTGCAGGTGCAAAGAAAGTTGCTCCAGTCTACATATTTCCTGGATCTGGACCGTTTGCTTCCCATGCGGTCCTATTCTCTCTTTGAGCCCGGCCTTCCCCCTAAATATATAGACCCGAGTGGAGGACAGAACCCAAAAAGCCCTGGAAACCGGCAACTCCCCATGTAACCCTCTCCCTACCTCTGCAAGCTAGAACTAACCAAAACAATGACCCCACATGAATATGAACTTGCCTACAAACGAGGGGAGGGGGAGTGCAGGGATGAGCCGTGCTATGTGTGTCTATAGGCTCACACAGCCTGGCTTGGGAGTGTACATGCAGTGTCTGATTGTGCAGAGCAGGTAAGTACTGTATAACATGTTTGTTAGTTTCATTATGAAAACTTAGCTTTAGTAACGCTTTAAAAGGTGGCTGGTGTGGGTCCTGCTGAAAAAGCAGCCTACCTAAAATATTTACTTACTACAATAGTTTAGGGGCTTTTTCAGTGAAATAAATACCCTCTAATGTCTCTAATGTTTTTTTTGTTTTTTGTTTTTTTTTATTAAAAACTGCCTGCTGTAGGTCATGTTGAAAAAAGGGCCTAGCGAGAGTGTTTCTCAAACGCTTTACCTTGGAGGAACACTTGGCAAAAAGTTTGAGATCTTGGGGATCCCCTAAAATAAAGTTCACATCTACAGCTCATGGAACATTGATGTGATCAGCAAGCTGTTGATATAACAGTTATTCTTAGAAACAGCATTAAATAATAGAATTGTTAATAAAATGTACCTGTTTTTGTGAAACTTGTGCTTGCTTTTTCCTCTGTTTGTCTTTTTAGGACAGCCACCATAGAGAGACCTTGGCTCCTCCCTTCTCATGAAACACTGTCTTTGACTGCAAGATTTAAGCCTCACCGTCCTGCCGGCCCTCAGTTCTGGTGTTTCCTCTGGCGGAGAGACACTGCTAAGGAGCCAGGGCTTAACAGCTGGGGAGGCTGAGGCTAAGTGTGCCCTGAGAAGGGGGAGACGGAGGTCTCTCTCTGATCCTGCAGCCAGGTAGGCTAGGGAGCCTGAGGATACCTGTACGGCTGCATCTTGCGCACCCCAGCTTCTCTTTGGGAAGGAGGAAGTCTGGGGAGGAAGTCTGTTCTTCTGCCCAAGGGGGTGCTACGGGAGTTGCACCAGGTCCCCCTGCACTCTGCAGCCAGTGATGGAGCTCTAGGAGCCGGGCCGGATGACGGCCGACGTCAGTTCCGGTGGGGGCAGGCACTTATGCCAGACCCACAGCTTCTGGTCCTGGCCACGGGACATGAAAACGGGCCAGGTGCCGGACTGGTGCTGCCTTTTTATTTGCTGTACAGACAGCAGTCGGAGGCACAGACAACCATCCATCCTCAGCGGGAGATGTCAGAGGCGGAGGCTTCACGAGCAGCTCCAGGAGATAGTAGCACCAGCCACTGCAAGGGAAGAGGAACCCTGGGGTGGTGTTCCCTTACCCATTCCCGGTAGCTCCACAGGTGTTTCCCCTTCCTTGGTGGTCGGGGGGAAGGGGAGTGCTTCTGGGACCCTGGTGGAGGTTGGTCCTGGGGCAGGCACTCCTGGTGGTCCTCTGTGGTAGCGCTGGTGGGCTTAGGCATTAGTGGCTGCTCTCTCTGTGTTTCAGAAGGCCACAGACAAAAGCAAGCTGCCCCATGGCTCCAAGAAGAAATAGCCCTCATGCAGAGCCGCTATCGGAGAATCCTGGACCAAAGTGCTCTGTGAGGGGTTAGAGAGGGAGCAGGTGGCAGAACAGTGTACGGACCTAGTGCCGTCCATCAAGGAGCTTTCTAGCACCTTCCAGTCTTTTAAGACGCTTTTCTCTAGTTTCCTGATGCCGCAGCCCCAGGGTAATGCTCGACCAGCGCAGCAGAGTGTTATACCTAGCCCAGCGGATACTCCCTTAGTTAGTGGAGAGAGGCCAGGGAGCTCCAGAGAGGAAATTGAGGAGAAGCCAGACAGCGCCACTTCAGACTCCTAAGGGTAGTCGGAAGAAGAGAGGGTGGATAGGGAATCCACAAGACCCTCTCAGTATAAGCTTTCCCTTGATGAAGTGGAGGATCTCTTAGGCGTTATCCTTACCACTTTGGGAATCCAAGAAGAAAAGAAGGCGTTGCCGCTCCATGACCTGGTGAATAAGGGCCTTGGGGAGCAGAATAAGAGGGTGTTCCCGGTCCACGATATCTTGGTCAAAGCAATCGAGAGGGAGTGGCAAGATCCCAAAAGGAAACCTTTCTTTTCAAGGGCTTTGCGGAAGAAGAGGCACTAGTCTGGAATAAATCACCTAGGCTAGACGCAGCCTTTTTTTTTACAGGTTTTCAGGCATACTGACCTGGCCTTGGAGGACATGGGGGTGCTTTCGGACCCCATTGACAAGAGGATGGACTCGCTTGTGAAAAAGTCCTGGGACTCGTTGCAGGAAAACCTCAAGCCCACCATGGCGGTCACAGTGGTGGCCTGCAACATGGAATATTGTCTGACACATATTAAGGCATACATTGAAGTGGGGACATCAAAAGAAACGATCCTGACTTCCTTCTCCATGCTCCTTAAAGGGGTGGCATACATTGCAGAATCAGTGTGCATGTCCGCAAGATCGGCAGCCCTGACCAACTCAGCAAGGAGGGCCCTATGGCTTAAGACGTGGCAGGGAGATGGCACATTCAAGGTCAAACTCTATGGGATTCCACTCACAGGGGATTTGTTGTTTGGGCCAGGTTTAAAGGCCATTTTCGATCGGATGGCTGACAAGAAAAAGGCCTTTCCCATTACAAAAGAAATTTGGAGAGCAGACTAAGAGAAGGTCTCGCCCTCAGAGGAAGTTTGGAGCACCAAAAGCTTTGTCACCGAGCTGCCAAGGTGTGCAGAGAAGTCTTCTATCTTCCCTACAGGAGCTGGAGGAACAGGAGGTGGTGGTACGGGTTCCGACAGGAGAGACTGGCAGAGGCTTCTATTCCCACTTCTTTGTGGTCCGCAAGCCTTCGGGAAAGTTCAAGCTTATCCTGAACCTAAAGCCTCTGAATATCTCAATAACCTACAGGAGGTTCCGAATGGACTCAGTCTTCTCGGTGAAGGCACTTCTTCCCCCGAACTGCTTCATGGCATTAATAGATTTGAAAGACGCCTATCTGCACATCCTCATCGCAGAGGGCTACCAAAAGTTCCTCAGGTTGGCAGTAAAAACCGGACAAGGGACGTTCCATCTACAGTTCAGGGCTCTCCCCTTTGGCCTATCCTCTTTCACTGGCATCTTCACCAAGGTCATGGTGGAAGTCCTGGCCTTTCTGCTACTCAGAGGCCTTTCGGTATTTGCATACTTGGACGATCTACTCCTGTTTGCTTCCTCCCCAGAGAAGTTGACCCAGGATCTACAGGTGGCAAGAAGCATCCTAGAAAGCTTGGGGTGGCTCTTGAACCTGGAAAAAGCCAAATTGGTTCCATCCCAAAGGGTCACGTATTAGATTCAACAAAACAGAAGGTCTTCCTTCCCCTAGAGAAGTTCCAGAAGGTAGACAGAGCAATGTTGTTGCTCCAGGGCAGCCGCCAGGTCTCAGTAAGACAAGCCATGTCAGCTCTGGGCTTACTAACATCCACTCTCCACGCAGTGGGCAGGGCTGCACTTCTGCCCTTGGCAACTGTTCATCTTGGGGGGTTGGGACCACAGTCAGGGGTCCTTGGACTCCCTGATATTTGTGTCAAGTCAAGAGGTCCCTTTGGTGGGGGGGAAGGAGGCAAATCTGTCACAGGGCCTGGAGTGGGTCCTGACAGTCTCCAGGACTGTCACAACCAATGCATGTGGCACCGGTTGGGGGGCGCACCTAGATTCCCGGTTGGTGCAAGGTACCTGGGGGAGAGAGGAGGCAAAGAGGTCCTCAAACTGGAGGGAGCTGAGAGCAATTGCCTTGGCACTCAAAGCCTTTCAGAAAGAACTCCAGGGACAGCATGTGCGGGTCCGCCCGGACAACTCTTCAGTGGTGGCCTATATCAACAGGCAGGGGGGTACCAGGAGCATATCCCTGTGGGTCCTGGCGGAAACCATCCTCTGGTGGGCCGAAGCCAATGTTCTATCCCTCTCTGCGGTGCATTTGAAGGGGGAAAAAAAACAGGTAGCAGACTTTCTCAGCAGGAGAATGCTGAGGTAGGGCGACTGGGTTTTGAACCAGGACATGCTTGAGATGGTCACTTAAAGATGGGGGGTGCCATGTGTGGACCTCTTTGCTTCGAGGGAAAACACAAAGTCTTGTCTCTTCTTCTCCCTGAGCAGATGGGATGGGGCAATTGGAGTAGACGCACTCGCACAGAGCTGGCAGTTCTCCAGGTGTTATGCCTTCCCCCCTTCTTTACAGTATTCAGAAAATTCCAGTCGGAAAAAGCAACTCTCATTCTAATCGGGCCACACTGGCCCAAGAGGCCATGGTTCTCCATCCAGAAGGGTCTGGCTGTAGAGTCTCCCTGGATTCTGCCTATCCGGGAGGATCTTCTTTCTCAAGGGCCAATCTGTTGTCCCCAGGTGAAGCGGTGGAATCTTGCAGCCTGGCTACTGGGGGGGGGGGGGATACTGAGGGGCAAGGGTTTCTCGTTTTTTCAATTCTGGGTCAGAACTGAGATATGCACTGTAGCGGGGGTCCGCAGGGCATATTTTATTTACACTAGCAAAAGCAGCTTAGTCTAAGTGTTTAAATACTCTGCACATAGTCATGGCAATATTTTGGGGTAAAAAATATTTTTTGCTGTGCCTCCAGTACCTGGTCTAATGCAGTATGTGCTCCAGCAGTAACACCAGAGGGATTGTGTCATTAATCCCTGCTTCACTGTGACACACCATTCAGATGGCCTCTTTGAATGGTGACAAGATGTTGCACACATCCTCAATCTGGAGCCACAGATGTGGTGATGGTCTGCTGCTGCTGATGCAGCTGTTCAGCATGGCCAACACAGAGTTTTGGTTTGTGGGTTTAAAGTAACTCAGGCGGCTGGAAAGCAGCTTGCGTTGCTGCTGCATTTTGGCTAGGTGAACACTTAATAGGGGCTGCACACTTTTCTGAGTTGTAGCACTGATTTATTAATTATTACTCATTGAGAGTGTTTGAGTCAACAAATTGTTTTTTATTCTCAGTTTTGTTTGATTACTTCTATACCATTGACTCTCACACCCTCAGAGTGATGTTTAAATAATATGATTAATATGTGTTGGATATTGTGTCACAGGTTATAGATAAAAAAAAATTCATAGGATCTAGCTCTATGGATTAGTATCTAGAGGGTCTCATTCTAGAGATATTTACACCTGCTACAAAAAGTTCTGAAAGCTAGGGTATCGAACTAGGAACCTCTGTACCACGAGGTTCAGGATATGCCAGGAAAACTACATGTTTGTTACCTTTCCCTGCCAAAGAATGGTCAGCAAGTTGATGTCTTTATCACACATGACCTGGCTTGACACAAGCTGGGGTGGGGTCAAACCCCTCTTGGCCAGCCTGCCTGCCCCTGCAGATCTTTCTGAAATCTCTGACCAAGTGTGGCTTCTGTTACCCAGGCATACCAGCTGCAAAATAGTTGCATAGGCTCTGGGTTGCTGCAGAGGGTGGTGGTTCTGAGGAGTCAGTGGATGAGGCCATTGAGGGGAAGGTGGAGCAGGAACTACGCTGACACTGTCACCAGGGTGCAGGACAAGGGGGTGCACCACCAGATCCAGCTCGTGCCCTGTTGTGCATCCTTCCCAGCTGCCAGAAAATGTGTTCAGTTGGCCGTGAAGGAGATGTAATGACTCTGGCCATGTTTGCTGGACCACATGTCTGTTGTTATATGAACTAGACATGTGCAATTCGTTTCGTTATTTTCGTTCATTCGTACGAATGAACGAACGATTCGCTAAAAATTTTAACGAATAACGAATCGTTCGAATCGAACGAATCCGAAAACAACGAAAATCCGAAAAAAACTAATTAGAAACAACGAATCTACGAAAGAAGAAAATCCGAAAAACGAAAACGGGAACAACGAAAATAAAAATGAACGAAAACATTCGTACATTCGTAACTTTTTTTTTTGTTGAATTGGTAATTTTCCGTGTCCCTTACAATGGCGCTGCTTAACGTGCCTCGAATGGATTGAACGAAAAAATTCGTACATTCGTAACTTTTTTTTTTTTTTCGATTCGTAATTTTCCGTGTCTCTTACAATGGCGCTGCTTAACGTGCTTCGAATGGATTGAACGAAAAAATTCGTACATTCGTAACTTTTTTTTTCAATTCGTAATTTTCCGTGTCTCTTAAAATGTAATAATAGCATACACATTACATAAAATTATGAATTATGCTCCGATTACGAATCTACGAATGTTCCGAATGTACGAATAAATACGAATGCATCTGAATTTCGAATAAACGAAAAAATAACTCTTACGAAAATACGAATCGTTACGAATACGAACACCGACGACTTACGAATCGTTACGAATACGAACACCGACGACGTACGAATTTACGAATCGTTACGTATCAACGGAAACGAAAAAAACGAAACGAAAATAAACAAATTTTTTTGTTGTGGACATGTCTAATATGAACCATGTTGCTGACTGTGTGGTCCAGCGACACACAAGCATTACATTATACATGTTGATGAAGGGCAGGCATGGTCTGAGAAAAGTTGAATACATGCCATAAACCCTTGGAAAGTGGCCGACTCTGCCAGCTGGAAAGAAAGCAGCTGCAATGCCAGGAGTTTTGCCAAGCTGGCATTGAGATGCTAGGCATGGAGGTGTTTAGCAGGGATGGGCGAACAGTTCGGCCCGAGCATAAATTCGGGCCAAACTTTAGCTGTTCGGACACTCGCCGAACTGCCGAACAAAGGGTAGTTTGACCGTTTGTTCAACCCCCCGAACCGACCACAATGCATTGCAGTGCTGAACAGTGCATTGCAAGCCCTTATTTGAAGCAGTGAAAGTTTCAGCCAATCAGGGCACAGAGCACTGTCAGAGTCATGATTGGACACTGTCATCTTGACTTTATCCAATCATGGCTCATTCCTGACCCACAGTATAAAAGTATTTTTTCAATGGCAGCCATTTTCAGTGTGATTTCTGCGTGGAGAGTGATAGAACAGGGTTCAGTGCTATCAGTTAGTTATTGTGCTATACTGTGCTATTTTGCTTCAATTGTCAGTGTAGAATAATAGTTTAGTGTCAGTATAGGGATAGTGTGAGTGTATTAAGGAGGACCATCATTTAGCTTTGCATAGTGTGCAGCTAATGTAGGGACAGCTCAGATAGTTTCACTGTAGTGTATTGCGACTGTGTCATTCATACATACATTAGTGTGAAGTAGGAACAGCTCATATAGTTTCAGTGTAGTGTAGTGAGACTGTGTCAGTAATCTTGACATTAGTGTATAGCTAGAGTAGGGACAGTTCAGATAGCGTCAGTGTAGTGATGGTTGAACACCATCTATTTGATTGCGTTACTGCCAGTTTAACGCCATTTACTTCTGTGTGCATTGCTGGCAGTTTAACGTCATATCGTTTTGCATGCGTTACTGCCAGTTTAACGCCATATAGTTTTGTGCGTTACTGCCAGTTTAACACCATATAGTTCTGTGTGCGTTACTGCCAGTTTAACATCATATAATTTTGTGTGTGTTACTGCCATTTTAACGCCATATCGTTTTGCGTGCGTTACTGCCAGTTTAAGAACCATATCATTCTGTGTGCGTTACTGCCAGTTTAACGCCATATCGTTTTGAGTGCGTTACTGCCAGTTTAACGCAATATAGTTTTGCGTGCGTTACTGCCAGTTTAATGCCATATAGTTCTGTGTGCGTTACTGCCAGTTTAACGCCATATAGTTTTGTGTGCGTTACCGCCAGTTTAACGCCATATAGTTCTGTGCGTCACTGTACATTTGGTGCATTATATTGCAGTATATTATAGTGTATCCGTGGAGTGTGTCTGTGTAGTGTAAGTACTCAAATTAAAGTGCACCAAACACCACTTTACATTTATTAAAGTGCATCTACGTACATATTTCAACTTCTTCTTTACATTTGCTTATAAGCACCGCCCCCTCCCTCCCAATAATGTCTGAGAGGACAACAAGGAGAGGCAGACGTTCCCGTTGGCACTGTAAGGGGGCCAGCAACAAATGTGTCCACAGGCAAAAGGTGGACGTGATGGTCAGTCTCACAGGCAGGGCATCATTTCCTCTGTTTAGTGAGTTTGCCCGTGCTATCCAGGCACAGCATGCAGAGGTGGTGGACTGGCTTACTAAACCTTCCTCATCCTCCTCATCCTCTGTCACGCAAGTAGAGACAAGCGTGCAGTCCCCTGCAGTTACCAGAGTGGATAATCCTGCATCCTTGTCCACGTCTATTCCTGCCATAGCCCCAACATCAGCCATTTAGCTAAGTTATTTGACCACAGCGTCAGCCACTTTGCCCTTGATGATGCCCAGCCATTACTGGATTCAGATGTTGGTTCTGAGGTTGAGGATGACAGGAACATGAGCCTAGAGAGAGGGAGTTACACTGGTAGACAAATTGGCATTCATGTTCCCCAAGCCGCAGCGTATTGCCAAGTTTTCTCCAGTGGGAATGATGAAGATGGAGGAGATGGAGATGATGATAATGATGATGATGAGGTCACTGATGCGACTTGGGTGCCAGATAGAGCAGAGGAGGAAACTGAAGGTGAGGCGGCACAACCCCAAGGAGGCCGACATCAAGAAAGAGTAGAGAGCAGCAACCCTATTCCATCACATTCCGCAGCTGTTATCTCCCTGCCCACTCCCCAAAGTTCAGCTGTCTGGGCCTTTTTCAGCACATCTGCAGCAGATCACACTGTTGCAGTCTGTAAACTGTGTCTCAGGCACATCAAACGTGGCAAAAACACTAACCATTTGGGTACCACATGCCTAACAAGGCATTTAATGGCCAACCACTCAGCCCATTGGCAAGAGCACCTAAAAGCCGAACAAAAGGGAAACAAATCTGTCCTTCCTCCTCCTTCTTAACCAGTCTGCCCCTGCGATACCGAGTCATTACCTTTCAGCAACCTCCACTGACAGGGATGATGGTATAGCACAAGGTGTCCCAGGTCCTAGCAGCACATCTGCCAGCAGCACACCACTAGCTGTAGACTGTAGCCAGCAAATTTCTCTGCCCCATCTGCTGCAGCGGAAAAAAAATACAGTCTCTGCCACCCACATGCCCAGCGTCTGAATGCAAACTTGTCAAAGCTGTTGGCTCTCCAACTTCTGCCTTTCAGCCTGGTGGATTCTGCCCTCTTCTGTGAATTTGCACAATGTGTTGTACCACAATGGCAGGTTCCCAGTCACTTTTCAAATAAGGCCGTTCCATCTCTCTCTACCTCTCTCTCAGAGCCAGGCTAAAAGGTGCCATGCAGTGCTGCAGCTGGTGTGTTTAGGGGACAAGAACCACACCAGAGCAGATATTCTTGCAGCTCTGCAGGGACAGGCCCAGAGGTGGTTCACACTATGCCAGCTGGAGCCAGGAATGGTGGTGTTCGATAATGGCTCAAACCTCCTGTCCGCCCTTAGACAGGGAAAGTTGACACAGATGCCATGCCTGGCACATGTCCTCAATTTGGTGGTGCAGCATTTCCTAAGTTCATACCCAGGGTTGCAAGATGTACTAAAACAGGCCAGAAGAGTCTGTAGCCATTTCAGGCTTTTTTTTCCCCACGCCAATGGCTGATCATTAAGGATGCATGCACTATATTTTCACCATTTGAGGAGGCCACAAGGATGGTGTGGAGTGACAGTGCATGCATCAGTGACACAATCCCTGTTGTGTTCCTGCTGGAGCAGACTCTGTGGGGCATTATGGACAGGGCACTGGAGGCAGAGCAGCAGGAGGAAGAGGAGGACTTCCTTTCCTCTCAAGGCCCACTTTATCCAGACACCATTATTCCTATGTCACAGAACACACAGGAGGAGAGAGGGGAGGAGGATGAAGAGGAGGATTCTGGCACTTTCATAGGCTTCGAAGAAGAGGAAGACATGCGTCAATTTGTAAGCGATGGCTTTCCAACCCCAGGACCCTTGGGAGTAGTACAAATTTAAGGCGCATGGGCAACCTCATGCTTCAAAGCCTGCGAAAGGACCCAAGAATACCTGGCATAAAGGAGAAGAATGATTATGGTTGGCAACCCTCCTCGACCACCATTATAATGGGAAGGTCTCAGAACTCATCCCATCTCCACAGAGAGTGCAGAAGATAAAATCTCTTGAGGACACATTAAAGAGGATTTTATTGAACATTTTTCCTGACTCCAGTTGGTTACAGTGTGGAGGAAAACGTTGTTTTGAGTCTTCTGTTGGTCAAGAGAATAGCGTTGGAGAAGGCGTCCGTCTAAGTGAGGCATTTCGGAATTTTTTTAGTCCTCGCCACCCAGGGCTGTCAGCTTCCACATCCCATCGGCAACATCTGCATTACATGGTGGGCGATTACTTTGGGGGCCAAAACAGAGATGGAGAGCTTTCCAGCTGATGATCCACTGACTTACTGGGTCATGAGACTAGACCACTGGCCAGAACTTGCCCAGTAGGCTATTGAGTTGTTGGGCTTCCCTGCATCCAGAGTTCTTTCATAACGGGCATTCAGTGCTGCAGGAGATTTCGTTACTGACCATAGACTCCGTGGATCGTTTGACTTTTATAAAAATGAATCAGTCCTGGATTACCAGCTATGAAGCCCCTGATGCCGATATCACTGATTAAGTCTTTTGGGGATATGGAATCTCTGCAGGACTTCGAGGCTGCCTAGCTTTGAGGGTGTTCAATCATTTCATCTGGAAGAATGTTTTTGTTATAGGTTTCATGGGCACAATTAACACCCAAAGGCAAATTTTTTAGCACGTGTTTGACAGGTGCATATCAGCAAGGGCAATTCTTGCTTTCATCAAGATTACCTTTATAGGGTTACGGTGGGAAGGTGCCACCGACACTCAAAGACCAATTTTTACGCACCCGTTACTTCTATCCAAAGTCAAAGTGACACAAGAATGTATCCAAAAAAATCTATAATCTGCTCATTTAAAAATTAAGTTTTTCACAAACTTTTTTTTTATTGATACATGTCCCCCAGGGCATGTGAGGGCATGTGGCCTGGTACGGTTCAGGAGGGGGGGGCCCGCTCTCTCGTCCCCCTCTCTTTTCCTGCGGCCTGCCAGGTTACGTGCTCGGATAAGGGCCTGGTATGGATTTTGGGGGGGACCCCCACGCCATATTTTTTGGTGCAGGGTTCCTCTTAATATCCATGCCAGACCTGAAGGGCCTGGTATGGAATTTCGGGGGACCCCCATGCATTTTTTTTCTTCATTTTTTAATTTTCTTAATGCTAACATGACCTGTGTTCAAATAGCCTTAAAAAAAACGATAGAAGTGAACCAGCGCAAAAGTCAAATTGAGAGGTGCGCCTGTTCAACTTATGCAAATGAACCTACGTGGCTTGACATTTACTAAGATTTTGCCGGCGCAGTGAACCAGAGCAATTGAACGGGCGCAAATGCCGCTTGCGCATGCGCAGTACATAAATTGGCCTAGCGCAGTTCCAAGTGTATTTGCAGGAGCAGCAAGCTTGCTCAGAGAAAGTTAATTTTCCGTTCTATTTTGGGCACATTTGTTACTTGGGCACATTTGTTACTTGGACAGTCATATCTATACTTCCTCACATCACCCACATCACCCCCATAATATTGCCACTTCCAGCTTCTTTAGTTTTCATAGTTGAAGAATGAGTGCGCCAGGTCTATAGTGGCTCACAGATCGCGGCTGCCGCCCGTGCGCCGGCAAGATAATAAAATGTAAATGGGTAATTGCGCTGTGTTACAGACGCAAATGCTTTGTGAATACGAAAACGGCCGTTGCGCGCCGGCGTGTGCCGCGACTCACGGCGCAAATGCTTGGTAAATCAGCCTCATAGTGTCCATCAACATCTGTACCAGTGTCCCATCAACATCTGTCAGTGTACCAGTGCACATGAACATCTGTCAAAGTGTACCAGTGTCCCATCAACATCTGTCAAAGTGTACCAGTGTCCCTTTAACATCTGTCACAGTATACCAGTGCACAAAGACATCTGTCACAGTGTACCAGTGCACATCAACATCTGCAGCAGTGTCCCATTGCAAAATCAACATCTGTCAGTGTCCCACTGCAACATCAACATCTGCTGGTGCCCTAGTGGGCCGTCAACATCTGTCAGTGTCCTTAGTGGACTATCAACATCTGTCAGTGTAGCAAAGCACAAAAACATCTGTCAGTGTTCCAGTGTCCCATCAATGACTGTCACAGTGTACCAGTGTCCCATCAATGACTGTCACAGCAATAGTGTCCCATTACAACATCAACGTCTGTGTCAGGCATGTGCTGGCCATAGCACAACTGAAGTACCGGTGTGATGGCAAATGCACAGGTGCCCGTCTTGCTGGGCACAGGCGCACGGATATACATACGCCTGAGCCTATGCACATGCGTGTGCACGTGCATTCGCCATTGACAATGGTGTCAAATGGCTTATATAAATGCAGCAGCTGCACTAGTCCATTGCTGTCTGATCTGCAGCTTTACCCGTGTTTCTGTATCTGATTCTGTTGACTTCTGTGTTTGACCCAGCTTGCTCCTGACTTCGCTTGAATACTACATGCCCTGACCTTGGCTTGTTTCTGGACTACTCTGTCTGATCTGGTGTTGCCAACCTCTGCCTGTACCCTGACAATTCCTTGCCAGCTGTCTATGCCTGTATCCAACAATCTGTTGCTGACCTGGCTTCTCTGACCATGCATCCAGTTGTTCATCTGCCCTGCTTGCACCTGCCTAGCTCCCGCTGGAGCTTCCTCTACTGTGGGCCACCAGTTTTTTTGCACCTGCTATCAGCCACTGTCTACAGCTGCCTGCTGTCTACCAGCCCAGGGTCTGCTGTTCCTGCTGACATCTGCTGTTTCAGCTATCTGGTCCACTCTGGTGACGCATCTGCTATGCATCACTACTTCCAGTGGATGACTACACAGGCACTCCTACCTCATTGTGCTCTTGTGGCCACTGCCGCAACATCAGTGCCCCCTGAGGCGAGGCTGTATGAGAAGCCTCCCTCTGCACGTCACACTCAGCCTCAAGATACGTGACAGTCTGTCAGTGTCTAATTGCAACATCAACATTTGGCGGTGTCCCCAGTGGACTGTCAACATCTGTTGGTGTACCTAGTGGACTGTCAACATCTGTCTGTGTCTCCAGTATATTTATATACCATACTTTGTAGAATCTATAACTTTCACACAGACTAAATAATATACGCTGATTTGGGTTACTTTTACCAAAGAACAGGAGCAGATTAAATGTTGTCCTAATGTTAGGAAGAACAAATTTTTATTTGCAAAATTGCATAAAAGAAACCAAGAAAAACACTTTTTTTTTAAATAATTATGCCTTTTTTCATTTATATAGCAAAAAGTAAAAAATACCATAAAAGCAAATCTCTATTTGTGTAAAAATATATAAAAATTTAATTTGGGTACAGTATTGCATGACTGAGCAATTGGCATTCAAAGTGTGACAGTGCTGAAAATTGCCCTGGGCAGGAAGGGGGTAAAAGTGCCTAGTATTGAAGTGGTTAATATAATGTACAACATAGTGTATACAGTGCAGGGGTCAAGGGTATACTGTATAACATCGCACATACAGTGCAGGGTAATAATGCACAATAAAGTGTATACTGTGCAGGGGCCAGATTTTCAGAACACCAAGCACTACTAGGATGCGATCACATTGTACAATTCTGTGAAGAGTCTTTTGATCAGATTTTTATGTATATCGTCACCTGGCTTGAAACAGCATAATTCCCCTGGATGATCAAGGCCCTGTCTGGGTCCAGAGCCACAAGTGTTTCAGATCTCCTGTAGCAAGAGGTCTCAGGAGCTGATCGATTCCCTGTTGGGTGGTGGAGGCTTAAAAACAGCATGATCCTCCTGGACGCTCAAAGGCCCTGGCTGGGTTTAGAGCCAAAGGTGTCTCAGACCTCCTGTAATAAGAGGTCTCAGGAGCTGGTAAGCAGCCATTTTATGAGGTGGAGGTTTCCTTATTCTACTATCACAACCTTCCGTGGTGAAGGTATTCACAGCTCAAGAATTGTATGGAAATCACGTCAACCTATGGACTTGTTTTTCACAATCCAATATAGATTTTTCACAATCTTATTACCTACTTATTTTATTTAGCACAGCTTTGGTTTGGATTAAATGTTCAACATAGCCTATGCAATGCAGGGGTCAGAAGTATAATGTACAAAATGGCATATACAGTACAGGGTTCAAAAGGATAATGTACAACATGACATAAGCAGTGCAGGGGTTAGGAGTAGAATGTAAAACTTAATGCATACAGTGCAGGGGGCTGAAGTATTATGTACTACATAGTGTACACATTGCAGAGGTTAGGGGTATAATATACAACATGTGGTACTCAATCTGAGAAAGGCATTCCATCGGGTCTCGGCCCAAACTAGAACAAAACTTCATTGCTGTATGATCTCCCCCACACGTAGGCAATCAGACTTGGTTAAAATCATAACTAGATCTTTAGGTCAGGACCATCAACTTCAAACTATTTTGTCAGATAATTGGCACATGCTAGCTGACCATCACATTCTTAACAAATACATTAGGACAACTCCAGAATTGGTCTTGCTTAGAGCTGTCTCCCTTAGGGATCGATTGACTAGCAGCCATTACAAAACTAAAGCCCCATACACATGGTCGGAAAATCCGACCACCAAATCCATCGGATTTGGTCCGACGGATTTAGTCCGACACTGGTGTTGCATACACATTGTCTTACAAAGTTGTCGGAAAATCCGATCATTCTGAACGTGGTGACGTTTGTTGCCTACGACGGGACTACGTAGAGGCTAGTAGCCAATAGCTTTGGTCTTGTAATGTTATCTGAGCATGCGTGGCACTTTGTCCATCGGAATTCGCTACACACGATCGGAATTGGTGTGATCGGACTTTGTTGTCGGAAAATTTTTAGAGCAGGAGATACAACTTTGTCCGTCGGACAATCCGATGGAAAATGTCCGATGGTGCCTACACACGGTCGGAATTTCCGACAACATTGTCCGATAGGACAGAATCCATCGGAAAATCCGACCGTGTGTATGGGGCTTAAGACAGATCCCCCAGTGGGCCCGTGTGGCACCTCCTGCTGTGGACAATGTCCTCGTTGCCCTTGGGTAGTTGAAGGCACTACCTTTAGACTACCCAATGGCGAAACATTGACACCCTGCACTTCAGCCGAATGCGACACGAGAGGGGTCATTTATTTGATGTTATGCAATTGCAATGCATCTTATGTTGGGAAGACCATTCGTAGATTGGCAATCACTTACATTATTCCACAAGTGGCAAACTGATATCATATATATCGGCCTTCACCAAAGATTTAATCCTCAAGTAGTCAAATTCATGGTCCTGGGAAACGCCAATGTCCTGCTCCTCAGGTAATCTGCAGTCCACATACAACCCTTTGAATCATGCACCATGTGCTTAATAGCAGATACTTGCTTTGCAACTTTCCCATCAATGTAAGCCTGATTGAGATCTGTTTGTCTTTAGATCTCCAGGCGGATGTAACAGCAGCTCCTGTTTGGACAGTACACTTCGTATCCAGGCTTATTTGCATTTTTCCTCTCCCCCTCCCTGGATTAATAGGGGGGTATCATACTTTATGATGTGCCCATGTGGCTGTGTTTCCTTCCCCCCTGGCATTATTAGAGTCCTCTCATGGTATCTCAGGTCAGTGATCTTTTGCACAATATTCATTGTACCTTTGGATTTATCTCTTCTGCTCCCCTCTATCTTCACTTTCACCTCCCTTTTTCCTCCCCCCCCATCCTCTGCCCCTCTCCCCTTCCTTCTTTCCCCCTCCCCTGTCTCTTTTCCACACTTCCCCCTCTCCCCTTTCTTCCCCTTCCTCTTCCCTTTCCCCCGTTTCCCCCCATTTATTTCTTTCCTTCCTTTCTCCCTCCCTCCCTTTTCCCTTCTCCCCTTCCCTTTTTTCCCTTCTACCCTTTCCCTTTTTTCCCTTCTACCCTTTCCCTAATTCCTCTTCCCCTTTTTCCCTTCCCTTCCTCACTTTTCATTCACCTTCTTCCTTTTCACCCCTCCCCCACCTCGTTTCTTCCGTTCTTTTTTTCTCTCTTTTTTTTCTCCTTTCTTTCCCCTTCATCCTAATTGATTGATAGTCCTAAACCTGAATATAATCTATATTTATCATGTATATAGCTTACTACTTTTTTTTATAGTTGCTATTCAACATCAACTTATCCAACAAATATATGTCCCCCATACCCGCCGTAGGGAAATATGAGTGGCGTTGCTGCCTTGGTCTTCTCATGTATGTTGATCTATACTAGTAAGTGTCAGTTCCCTCTTTCCCACTTGCTATACTATGCTTGTTTCATCATATTACCTTGGTATTACATTTTTGTTATTGTGATTTCAGATCCTCTGTAAAATAAATTGATTTTTTCCTTCTGAAGAAGCGGTACAATTTCCACAAAACATGTGGGGAAGCCTTGTTATGTTCACTGAGGACCCACTGTATATCCCATTTCCATCTTGGAGGTCATCAAGTGCCAGTGTAACACATATATAGACCAATTTAAATACATTTGTGTGTAAATTAATATTTTTGTCTTTTGTATGTGGATTTTTTGTTACATTTGTGTACAGTGGCGGCTTGTGATAACATTTTTTGGGGAGGCGCAAACAAAGGTCCTTACCTGTAAATGGAGCCTCCAGCCTGGGCTGCCACTGCTCCCCTGATACCCTGATTTTTTGGGCACGTTTATCGCATGAAAAACATGTCATTTTAGCGTGACACGCCCATTCACACCTGAAGTATTGTGTCCCTGGAATTAAGTTGTGTGTCCCTAGAATGACGTGGAGTGTCCCTGGAATGAAGTGGAGTGTCCCTGTGTCCCTGGAATGAAGTGATGTGTCCCTGGAATGAAGTGGTGTGTCCATGTGTCCATGGAATGAAGTGGAGTGTCCCTGGAATGAAGTGGAGTGTCCCTGTTTCCCTGGAATGAAGTGGAGTGTCCCTGGAATGAAGTGGTGTGTCCCTGGAATGAAGTGGTGTGTCCCTGGAATGAAGTGGAGTGTCCCTGGAATGAAGTGGAGTGTCCCTGGAATGAAGTGGAGTGTCCCTGGAATGAAGTGATGTGTCCCTGGAATGAAGTGGTGTGTCCATGTGTCCATGGAATGAAGTGGAGTGTCCCTGGAATGAAGTGGAGTGTCCCTGTTTCCCTGGAATGAAGTGGAGTGTCCCTGGAATGAAGTGGTGTGTCCCTGGAATGAAGTGGTGTGTCCCTGGAATGAAGTGGAGTGTCCCTGGAATGAAGTGGAGTGTCCCCGGAATGAAGTGGTATTTCCCTGTGTCGCTGGAATAAAGTGGGGTGTCCCTGGAATGAAGTGGATTGTTCCATGAATGAAGTGGTGTGTCCCTGGAATGAAGTGTATAAATAAAAATCTTGTATTTTATCCTTTGTGTACATTGTTTAGGGTAACGAGATATTCCATTCCTTCCTTTCCTTGGAGACTAATAGATCTTTCATTGTCATTAGGATGATGGTACCCCTTTACTGTATACGACTCCAGTTTTACAAGAGGCCTCTCCTTGTTTTATTCTACATGCGGTACACAGTGCAGAAGTCAAAAGTATAATGTACAATATAGTGAATGCTGAGCAGGGGCCAGGAATATAATGTACTACATAGTGTGTACAGCGCAAGGGTCAGGAGTATGATGTACAACATAGTGAATGCAGTGCTAGTGTCTGGAGTATAATGCACAACATAGTGTATACAGTGCAGAGGTAAAGAGTATAATGTACAATGAATATAGCATATACCGTGCAGGGGTCAGGAGTATAATCTACAACATAGCGTGTGTAGTGCAGGGGTCAGGGTCACAATGTACAACACAGCATATAGATTACAGGGGTAAACATAGCATATACAGTGTAGGGGTTAGGACTATGTAAAATATAGCACTGTGTACCATGTGCAGTGGTCAGTAAAATTTGTGCCCCATGTTCTGGTCAGTGGGAGAAATTATGCCACAAAGTTAGTGTAAAGAAGTGGATTTACCACCCCCCCACCTCCGTCCTAAAATAGCTAGTTCCTCTTTGCCACCACCCGCAGAGGCCCCAGAGTTCCCAGGTGTCTGTGTAGGTACAAAGTGTGGATAGTGTGGGTGCACAGTGTGTATGTATTTTTAATTATAATTAAATGCAATTATACATGAGATTGCAATGTTAACATCTTTTTAAGCTAATTGAAAGGATGTGTTTTTAGGTTGACAGAAGTGAGGAGAAAACATCCATTCTGCTGTGATGCAAGACACTACAAAATGGGGATATGGGCTGGAATTGACTATGTCTGTATAGCTCTAAACTGGTTATATATGTTTTTCCATTCTCTTTTAGTAAAACAGATAATAATGTATCCCTCATGACTTGATACATATCCTGTAATTATATAGCGCTAAATGTTATGCGGTGCTTCTCCCCAAAAAAAGGTCATGATCTATTGTCAATCATTCTCATGACCATACAAACTCAGATTAAACAGCATCCCAGGTGGAATTTGAACTCATAATGCAGAGCTGCAAATCAAGAGTGCTAATAACCAAGCAGTTGTGATGCTCCTATTCCATTGCCTGGAAGGATGATGATTGACCTTCTAACCTTAGTAAATCATGCCCGTTAACTTTTGGTACCCATCTGAAAACCTTACAAAACAGCGGTTGAAATCTGGTTTTGCTACTCCCAAGAATGAATTTTATAGATTGGTGTTAGCACTAAAGAAATAACTTGAAGAAACAAAGTTAATGTAGTGCATAAACAAATGACTGGTTGCTTAGAAAAATAAAATTTTACAGGAATACAGTGGTGCTCTGTGAAGGCTTTGTAATAGATCACCACTAGATGGTAGCATTGTATCTATCTATCTATCTATCTTGACTATAGTATAACTGATGTACCTTGCTGCTAAACCACCCTCTTACTCCAACTTCTCACCCCTTTGACTTTATTAATGAGACCATACCAAAATTGGAGTAAAACATAGGCCATAGCAGCCTTATTTATTAAACAAATATATTCAAATTAACATCAACATAATCATTATCACTGCCCTGAAATAAAGAAACAACACAACACAACCAGCCTGCTCTTTTTCTTAACTCCTGCCCCCTCCCACTCTAAACTCTACCAATCCTCATTCCCCTACTATCCCTATACCCTGTTTCCTCTGTCATGTCAGCCCTGCGCCTATTTATTTTATTAATTTTTCTCCGGGCTTTTCTTGACTATTGTATAACAGATGTACCTTGCTGCCAAACCACCCTTTTACTCCAACTTCTCACCCCTTTGACTTTATTAATGAGTAAAACACTTTAAAACTGGAGTAAAACATAGGCCGTAGAAGCCTTATTTATTAAACAAATATATTCAAATTAACATCAACATAAACATCTATTATTAACCCATCAGTCCATCCTAGCGTTGGTCTTTGCAGGATCCTCCACAACCATCTGTATAAATACTACACTGCGGTACCTCTCAAATATGCAAATAGGCCTCAAGCCGACAGGCTGTCTCAGAGACAACCACTTACCGCAGTGCACCCATTATCAATTCCCAGCTAAACCTCCGTTAGCTGGAATACCACCATGAGGACCCATACCACCGATATGTCCTGAACTCTTCCTTCCGAAATATCTTCGTTCACCCGCAAAGACCAACACCCGCCACAGCTCCCAAGGTAAACACTTTACCCTTGGGTGCCCCTCCACACCCTAAGTGCTCTCTGAATGCCATTCTGCAACCCTAATGCCCACATATCGATCTCCACCGCATTAAGGTGCACTCCATCACCCCTTAGGTATCTCTAGGTCTCCACCTCCAACTCCAAGTGCCTTATCACCAAACCCCCGTTCTTCACCACAAACCTGCTCACATCCCTATTAATCTTCCCCTGGGCCCTGTTAATCCCCTGCCATGTGAAGACGCAGCACATCGAACTTGATGTCCCGCGTGATATCCAACATGGATACCAGGTCATTGCCGCCCACATGCAAAATTAAAACGTTGGGCGGCCTATCCAGACGTGCAAAACGGTGCACCTCTGGAACCATCCTGCTCCATAACATCCCTGGAAATCCCAGCCAATGGACACAAGCTTCCTGTCTTGAGAACCCCAATTGCCGACCGTTCGGCCTAACATCTGCCCTTCTTGCCCACCAACACACATAGGAATGGCCCAGAATCCAGGCCAGGCCTTGCACTGCCCCTGAAATAGAAGAAAACAAACACACCAACATGACCTCAACACGTCCAACTCAATCACAGCCAAACTCAAGCCCCACCCCATCACAGTCTCATTACAACCCAACCATTAGATGGGGCGAATATACAGCCTAAATCTGAGCGACTCCCAACGACCAATGCGCTTAACTGACTCTGCATCTATCCCACACCTGGCCACATCAGTCGCCGCCCCTATTCTGAAGGAATGAGAAGAAAAGTCCTTTTCTTCTAAACGCCCTCAAGCATTTCCTTAAAATGGAAACAAATTGAAACTTTGATAAAGGAAACCCATCCGCATGCAGTAAGAACGACCCCGAAACCGCCGGACGCACCTCCAAAAAACCCTGCACTGCCCCCACTGGACACAGTGGCGAGCTCAGCTAGGAGAAGACCTGCACAGTCTTGCCCTTGCCCCTTTGATCCGTTTTAGATCTACGCAACAGCAACGATACCCCATCATCCCTGCATATCACATCATGACACCAAATCCCCCTTGCACTTTTTTAGAAGGGCTGACCAGCTCACTGATCCTAAAAGCCCCAAAGAATGCCAACAAGAAAGCCACCCTGAACAATGCAACTTTATAAGCTGAGGAACACATCCCCACTAGATGCGCCACTATCCCCTTAAGGATATCAAACGACACCGGTCCCCTGGTGTCCTTGTGACAAACTGTCCGCCTATACCCCTTTAGTGCCTGGCACACCCAAAAATCTTTAGTAAAATCCGGAAGTCCTTGCCATTTAACCACTTGCTTACTGTGCACTTAAACACCCTTCCTGCCCAGACCAATTTTCAGCTTTCAGCGCTCTCGCACTTTCAGTGACAATTGCACTGTCATGCAATGCTGTAACCAAATGAATTTTTTATAATTTTGTTCGCACAAATAGAGCTTTAGTTTGGTGGTATTTATTCGCGACTCCGTTTTTTATTTTTTGCGATATAAGCGAAAACATAGCGGAAATTTTGAAAAAAAACAATATTTTCTCCTTTCTTTTTTAAAAGAAATCCAATAAAATCTAAATTTTGTCATAAATTTAAGCCAAAATGTATTCTGCTACATGTTTTTTGTAAAAAAAATTCCGTTAAGTGTATAATAATTGGTTTGCGTGATCACGGACATATGTACGCAAATGATCATGTAAAAGGGGTGTGCAGGTGATCACGGACATATGTGTGCAGATAATCATTGGCACATGTTATTTTACTGGGACATATGTGAGGGACATGTGTTTTTATTATTTGGGGACATGTGTGTTTTGGGGACATGTGTGTTTTGGGGGACATGTGTGTTTTACTGTGGGGACATGTGTGTTTTACTGTGAGGACACTAGACAGGTGATCAGTGAGTAAAAGCTGTAAAAAAAAACAGCTAATACTCACTGATCACCAGCCGGCTGCAGCGATCCGCTCTCCTCTTCTCACCGACGACTTCCGTGTGAGGAGAGGAGGGCCGATTGCCTAGCAACCGGCTGTTTGTTTACATCACATGACGGCTGTGATTCGACACGGCCGTCATGTGATCAGGAGGGCCAATCACCGAGCCCTCCTGCCGATCCGAGATGCGCCGTGTCCGGGTGACACAGCCGCATCGGGATCGCGCCGCTGCGCGTGCACGCACGCGCGCGCGCGCGATCCCTCTACTTCTGAAGGACGTTCCGGAACGTCCATTCAGAAGTAGACGGCTCCCACCCGGCCGTATATGTACATTGGCCAGGGTGGGAAGTGGTTAAACAGAAACGCTAAGCCCGCTATCTTTTTACCTATAAAATAAAATACAAGACCAGCAACCTCACCTCCGGACCAGCAGGATCCTCACCAGCCCCGTGAACAAAAACCCAACCATTCCAGCCATACCTTGCTAACCCTAGCCCACGTAGCCTCACTCACCGACCTCCTGATCCATCCGGAGACGTGTCCAATGCAATCCTCCACAGCCAGTCGGGACAGGGGACCCCCTGCTGTTCCGCTGCCGGTGACAACTCTCGGAACCTGTCCCACTGAAAGCGAGACAACGCATCAGCTATGACATTCTCAACTCCCGGAAGATGCACCGCATAAATAAACACATTCAGTTGCAGACATTGCAACGTTAAGTGTTGCAGCAGCCGTACAACTGGAGGAGATGATGCAGATACTCTATTAATCACCTGAACCACCCCTAGGTTATCTCTGTGAAAACGCACCTTCAGATCCCTGATCGATGCGCCCCACAATTCCACTGCCAACACCACCGGAAACAACTCCAGTAGCACCAAGTTTTTTGTGAAACCCACGTCAATCCATGCCTGCGGCCATGGACCTGCACTCCACTGGCCCTGAAAGAAAGCCCCAAAACCTGTAGAGCCAGCCGCATCCGTGAATAGCTCCAAATCAAAATTGCTAACAGGGCCAGACATCCACTGCGCCCTCCCATTGAAGGACTCCAGGAAGAAGTGCCACACCTGCAAATCCTCCCTGTGCACCTTAACCAAGCGCACAAAGTGCTTTGGCGACTTGATCCCAGCCATACTTGCCGACAGCCGTCAGCAGAATACTCTCCCCATCGGCAGTATCCGACACGCAAAATTCAGCTTGCCTAATAGTGATTGCAACACCCAAAGCTGAACCTTGCGCATTCCTAGCATACCCTTAATTTTCCCCTTGAGATCCGCCAGTTTATCCTCAGGCAAATGGCACTCCGTGGCACCCGAATCCAGGACAATGACCAGAAATGTGATGACTGTGTCTTCTCAGGCACCAATGGTATGCCGAAACGATCCGCGATGTGTTCCAACATAGCCAGGAGCACCGCGCAGACCTTGGAAGGTGCCGGGCCCGTGCAAAGGAAGTCATCCAGGTAATGGATAATAAAATTCACTCTTGAGTCCCTGACCACCCAATCCACGAATGAGCTAAACTGCTCAAACAGTGCACAGGAGATGGAGCATCCCATCGGATCGACATAGAACTCATCGTTCCAGTGACACCGCAACAACCGAAAGCTGTCTGGGTGAACTCGAAGCAAACGAAAAGCTGATTCAACATTGGCTTTTGCCATCAAAGCCCCCCGCCCATAATGGCGAACCCAACATACTGCCGCATCGAACGAGGTATAACTCACCGTACATTCCTCCGGGTCGATGGCACCGTTGACCGACCCCCCTTTGGGAAAGGAAAGGTGGTGTATAAGCCTAAATTTATTGGGTTCCTTCTTCAGCACTACCCCCAACGGGGATATCACCAAATCGGCGAACGGCGCGGTGGTAAAGGGTCCACCCATACGACCTAACGCAACTTCTTTGCGCAGTTTCTCTGAAACTACATCCGAATGTTGCATGGCCGATCTTAAATTACGAGACACCCGTGGAACCGCCTCCAAAGCACATGGTATCCTAAACCCCTCTGAAAAACCCATTTCCAACAACTGGGCAGCCTCCCTATCCAGATACCTACCGAGGAATGGCCGCATTCTTTCCACCATCACTGGCGTTTTCCCTCTTGTGCGCAGCCTCTCCGGAACAACCTTTTTCGTGCTTGAAGCATCTGGACAGAGGGAGGGCCCCTCCACAACCTGAAAACTCCTGCTTGTAACAGCACACTCCCCAAAACTTGCAGGAACCCTCATTATACTGCCAACATGCCCCCTTTTTCTTACAGGCCGATTGTCCGAGGGAAGAAGGTCCCCCACGCAATTTTTTTTTTAATTTTGGTTTGGGGTTCCTCTTAATATTCATACCAGACCCAAACTTTTTTTTGCATTGATACATGTCCCCTGGGGCAGGACCCAGGTCCCCAGGGGAACACCATCATCCTCCGACCCCGTCAGCTCGCCCTCCGACCTCTGACCAGTCCTCTCGTCCTCACCGGAAGACAGCCCTCCAGGGGACACAGCCCTGGATACCGAGGGTCCAGCAGCCATCCGACCACTCCTCCTCGCTGCATACCCACCCACCGATTTCTGCGCCGACTTCCTTGGACCGGGGTGGCTAACCTCAGCCCTGCTGTCATCCCCCCGCCTTGGCGTCCTGCTCTGCTGCTCCAACTCCAGTCTCATTGGGTCCCCGGCTGAGGAAGTAGAGGGCCCGGCCACCGCGACATCAGCTCTCCCTCGCTAAGGCTCTGTCCCTGCTGACGTCACGCCAAGGGCAGGGCCCACGCTCTCCTGCTACTGCCACCACGCGGGCCGAGAGGCCACTCTGGAGCAGCCGGACCAGCCACCCGCAGAGCTCAGTCAGTGAGGGGGATTCCTTCCGGGACCCCCCACTAGCATAGCGGAACACTTCGCAGGGGGGCCCGAAGGGGCCTGCGGGGGACTCCCGGTCTGACACTGAGCCCTGGGGAAGGGGTCGGGCAAAAAGTGCTCTGAAGGCCGTGCCAACATCGGCCCCAGGGTCTCCTGTAACCACCCCGGGCCCTGTGTCGCCACTTCAGCCTGCAACTGAGCTAGAAGCTGTTCTACCTCGGCCATGCTGCTGCTCCCTGAACTTTTCCTCACGCTGTGGTGACCAGGGGGAGGGGCCTGCTCTTTTTCTTAACTCCTGCCCCCTCCCACTCTAAACTCTACCAATCCTCATTCCCCTACTATCCCTGTACCCTGTTTCCCCTGTCATGTCAGCCATGCGCCTATTTATTTTATTTATTTTGCTTCAGGCTTTTCTATCTATCTATCTATCTATTTTCCTAGTTAATTCCTCTTTTAAGGTAACAGTAACTGATAAGTACATGTATCCAAACTATTTACCCAACTATGGGAAAACATGCTGTTCTCATAAAAGTTAATGAAAACATATCTAACCTTTTCCTTTTTCCCGTCTCTATCCCCCCAACTCCCCACCACTCATGATTGCAGGGGGACTGTTAAAGCGGCACTAGTTTTAGTGTTTGATCTACCTGGGATATAATCCCCCTTATCATCACTGCAGTTGTCGTGGGTTGGATTCTGTTCCTGGTCCCCGAGTCGTACCTACCACATGATGATGCCATATATTGGGTGGGTCCAATTTAACACTTAGATGATGTTCACTCACGTTTCCTCACACAATCCCCTTTCCCTTACCCGCACAACCCCTTCCTGGTATTTGACTTCACATACCTCACATCCCCTTCACTTCCACACATCTTCTCCGCCTGTTTCCCCCCCCTTTATTTCACATTACCCCCTCTTTTCCCTTTTTCCCTTCCTTTATACCTTCATTCTTCACCTGCCTTTCTTTCTCTCTTCCTTTCCCTCACATCTTTCACTCCCCTCACACCTACACCCAGATTTCCGCCTTCCCCCTCCCCTATTTCATGTCCCGCATTCTTTCCATTTATCTTTTTCCTCCCTTCCCCCCCTCCCCCCCCATCCCATTATGCTTTTCTTCACATCTTTTTTCACTTTTTCCCTTTTTCACCCCCCCCCGTCTTCTTTTCTTATCCTCCACTTGCTACCCCCCCCCCCCTATCCTCACTTGTGTGTCAGTGGACTCACCAATTTTAGTCATGCTATATAACATTAATACAAATATCTTTCAGCTATTGCACTTTTCCAGTGCCTCCTGTGTTCGCTGCGGGGGATTACCTCAATTTGGGTGCCTCCCCTATTAACGACAGTGACCCTGATTGGGTTTTCATCTGTAAGCCAAGCTCGCCTGTATAAAATTTGCTCCAAGTATTGTTGATATTCAATGTAAAATTGTGTATGTCGCTCTTCTGTTAAATACTCTGTGATTCAATTAATTAGAAGACTATTTTCCCTTAGATGTATAAGGTCAATCCCTCCTGAAGAAGTGAATTTATTCGCGAAACATGTAAAGGATTATAGATTGGACCTACATTTCTTGAGGCTCCACTAATGTGTGAGGTTCCCACTGTTTAAAGCCTGTATCATCTTGCTTTTGTATGCAATTATGTTTTTATATGTGATTTGTATCAATGTGTATCAAGCTGTTTTACTACAATAAATATAATTTTTATATTAAATCGAGATAGCCCATACAAATTTCCTTGTCATGGGGAATTTTTTGGAGTAGCCCCTGACACCCCCCCCCCCCCCCACACCTCATCACTGTTAATATAAGGATGATGGTACCTGCCCCTTTCTACATTTATTGATTGATTTCTATTTTTTTCTCATAAAAGTTAATGAAAACATATCTAACATATTGATTAAGTTAACAGCTTGTAATTTCTTGGTATTGTATAGTAATAATAATATATTCATTTGGCAAAATAACATTGCAGCTTGCCTATCACAACTCGGCATGTGAGTGGTCAGTCTGCCCAAAAATGACACTTCACTTTTAGGCATTTCCTGCTGGCTTTCCACATCACTCAAAGGCTGCTGCAACATCTGCTTCTGTTCCCATCACAATGGAATCTCATTCCTTAATTTACGAGAGGTGTCTCAATCCACCTGTGGTGTCCTTTATAATACAAAGCAAAGGAAAAAATTAAGCAGGGGAAACAATCCCCCGCAATGATTGTGGTATTGAATAACGATAGGAAAGCTAGGCATGCAAATAGTGGCACTGGAGTCTCCAAGGTAAAGCAAACAGAAGTAGATTATTTAACCTGCTGGCATCCAGCAAATACTAAAACATATTTTTTGGCTGGGGTGATCCCTGGACTTGAATGGAAATGTAGAGATTGTAAGAGTCAAAACTGTTGCAAAATAAAAAGGAAGTTGGTAGAATAAATAATAGTATAAACCAAAAAACAGAAACTGCACTTAGATCAGAAAAGGTGCCTACACATAAACTGTGTGATATTTGCATGGTACTCATAAATATAGCAACTTAAAAAATCACGCTATTATTGAAGCCACTAAACCTGAACAAAATGAAGTGCATAAATCAAAATTCCCAAACAAGATTAGTGCAAAGAAAGTCCAAAGTGAAAAGATGTGAATAAATATCGCAAATGTCACAATAGATCACATAAATAAATATAAAGCTGAAAAAATTGAAAAATCATCTATATTTGTATTCTCCAAGAGATCTATTTCAAGTAAAGCCCACAAATCCATAGCATTTCTTTCATGTCTTGTGAGTTCACCCAGGGGATTGATCTCTAGGAGCAAGCTTTGGAGGACCAGTACTGTCCTACTTGGGAGGAGATCTTTCTGAATTCATCTGGGGAATACCCTGGCCTGGGTTGTATGGCCGCATGCCCCATTGACCTTTTCTTTAATTAGAAGGTCACCTTTAGGAGACTTCAGCTGTCACACCAGCACCTCAATGATAAATATGCAGGCTTACCAGCCTCACATGACCTTTTAATTAAATAAAATGTTAATAGGCCACAAGGCCATACAACCCAGGCCAGGGTATTGCCCAGATGAATTCAGAAAGATCTCCTCCCAAGTAAAACAGTACTGGTCCTCCAAAGCTTGCTCCTAGAAATCCATCCCGTGGGTGTATGCACAAGACATGAAAGAAATGCTCCACATAGTGTAAAATCCCTACTGAAAATGTATTTAAAACAAATGATTTCACTTACATCAATATAGCAGATATATGCATAAAAACAGAATTTTTTGACCAAGATACAGCAATGTAATCTGCAATTCCGGTAACGGGGATAAACGATGACGTCAGCACATCACTTCTTCCTACGCGTTTTGTGACGAAAAGCGTAGGTCAAAGCAACATGCTGACGTTATGACTTGTCCCCGTTCCCAGAATGGGTTACATTGCTGTATGCCGGTCGGCAAACGCTGTTTATATTCAAATATCTGCTATATTGATGTAAGTGCAATAATATTTTTTAAATAAATTCTCAGTAAGGATTTTACACTATGTGGAGCATTTCTTTCATGTCTTGTCAGTACTCCCATGGGATTGATCTCTAGGAGCAAGCTTTGGAGGAGCAGTACTGTCCTACTTGGGAGGAGATCTTTCTGAATTCATCTGGGGAATACCCTGGTCTGGGTTGTATGGCCGCATGCCCCATTGACCTTTTCTTTAATTAGACGGTCATATGAAGCTGTGTCAGTAACTTGGTAGGAGGCCCAGATGCTGGGAGGGCTCCCCTTGCGGCCGAGCGCAGCACACCACTGAAGGTGGGACAGCAGGTGTGGTGCCCACAGAAGCATGGGTGCCGGAGACAGGTGTGCTTGGAAGGTCCAGGAGTCCAGTTAAATAACTGAGTAGCGGAGCCGGGTGCCAGGCCAGGGGTCATTCACAGAGAGACAGTCCAGGATCAGAATGACCTAAGATAAGCTGCGTCTTAGTACAGGGAGCAGGATAAGCAGAGTCAAATAGCCAGGCCGGGGTCAGATGCTGGGAGCAGGCAGGAAGAAGTCAGGTGCAAGCCAAAGGGTCAAGCCAGAGGATCAGGAAGAGCAGGTCAAAACAAGCCGGGTCGGTACACAGGAGATCAGATCAGCAGATAATACAGGGCACAGGAACACAGGGAGAGCTGAAGACAAACCAGCAACTGCAGACACTAGCAGACTTCCTTATATAGGCCCATGTGACCTGTTGGTAGGGATACTGGGTCCTAAACTCCTTCTCCTGCCAGAGATTCTGGGTCCTAAAGCCCTTCTCCTGTTGATTCCCTGACAGTGCCCCCCCCTGACGGGCAGCCTCCGGATGCCCATTTGGGCCATTTTCTCAGGGTATTTAGCCCAAAACTCTCGGAGGAATCTAGGGGCATGTACATTGGCCTCGGGTTCCCAGGAGCTCTCCTCGGGTGGATAACCTTTCCATTTAATTAAGAACTGAATTGTCCTACCTCTCCGTCGACAGTCAAGGATGGATTCTACTTCAAATTCAGTCTCGTCTCCTACCAGAACTGGAGGTGGGGGTACTTCTTCTCTCCCTGGAAAAGAACTAGAAATGGCATGTTTAAGTAGTGCAACATGAAATACAGGGTGGATCTTATAAGATTCAGGTAAGGCAAGTTCGAAGGCTACTGGATTTATTTTGCGTTTAATTTCAAAAGGCCCAACAAACTTTGGCCCCAACTTTCGGGATGAACATGGCAGTTTGAGGTTTGCAGATGAGAGACACACTTTGTCCCCCACTTCAAAGGCAGGGTTTCCTCTTCTTTTCTTGTCATATTGTTTCTTATACCCTTCTTGGGCTTTCCGCATTGTATCCTGGAGAATTTGATAATTGGTTTGAATGAAATTTATTCTGTCCTGAACTGCCGGAACTGAAGATTCGGGAATGATATTGGGTAGAAATGAGGGATGGTAGCCATAATTCGCCCAGAAGGGCGACTGGTTGGTAGCAGCGTGCACAGAGTTATTGTATGCGAATTCCGCACAGGGCAATAATGAAATCCAATCGTCCTGAGAAAAGGAACAAAAACATCTTAGATACTGTTCTAGCGTTTGGTTAGTCCTTTCCGTTTGCCCATTGCTCTGGGGATGGTAGGCTGTGGAAAAACATGTTTCAATTGACAGCAATTTGCAAAGGTTCCTCCAGAACCTAGAGGTGAATTGAACACCTCTATCTGACACAATGCTGTCTGGTACACCATGCAATCTGACTATTTCTTTGATGAAAGTTTTAGCTGTGTCCATGGCGGAAGGTGTGCCCATCATTGGCAAGAAGTGTGCCATCTTGGATAGTCGGTCTACTACTACCAAGATGGTTGTGAATTCTTCTGAGGGGGGTAAATCCACGATAAAGTCTAATGAAATGTTCTTCCAAGGCTGTTCCGGGACTGGCAGAGGCCTTAACAGGCCCCAGGATTTAGCGTTGGACCCCTTATTCCGCTGGCATGTTGTGCAAGAATTGACATACTCCTTACAATCAGATCTCAGAGTGGGCCACCATAAAGACCGTTGGACCAGTTCGGTCGTTTTTCGGACCCCAAAGTGGCCAGCCAATTGGTGGTCGTGAAAAGTTCTTAAAACCTGAAGCCTGGCTTGCTGTGGGACAAAAATCTTGTTTTGATGCCAAAGGAGCCCCTCCTGGCTTCTTAGAGAGGAGATTTCTGCCTCTGTGCACTGGGTGGATGCCTGCTCAATTGAAATCCTTAAATCAGGCTGGATCAAGAGGAAATTTTGAGGGGACAGAATTGAACTGGGTGAGACCTCTTCCGGGGTATCAGGGAACATTCGGGACAAGGCGTCGGCTTTTCCATTCTTAGACCCTGGGCGGAAGGTGATATGGAAGTTAAACCTAGAAAAGAATAGAGCCCATCGAGCCTGCCGGGGTCTCAGTCGCTTGGCCGTGCGGAGATATTCTAGGTTTCTATGGTCTGTAAATATTAATATAGGGTGGACGGCACCCTCCAGGAGATATCTCCATTCCTCCAGTGCAGTCTTAATCGCCAAGAGCTCCCGATCCCCCACGTCGTAGTTCTTCCCCGGCTGACTCATCTTCCGCGAAGAGAAGGCCACGGGATGAAGTAGGGCTTTGGGCCCCTGACGTTGGGAAAGAACTGCCAGGACATAGGGTAAGGTAGGATCAGGATGCTGTAAGATAGGTGCAGAGGTAAAGAGGAGCTTCAGTTGATCAAAGGCAGTTTGTGCTTCTACGGACCACTGGAATCTGGTATGTTGGCGGGTTATCTGGGTGATAGGCACTACAATGCTAGAGAAGTTTTTTATAAATCTCCTGTAGAAATTTGCGAAGCCGATGAACCTCTGAACACCCTTCTTATCAGATGGAGCCGGCCACTCAAGGATAGCCTTCACCTTTTGAGGATCCATAGCTACCCCATTAGTGGTGATGATGAGTCCAAGGTATTGGATTGTCGTCTTCTCAAAGTCGCATTTCTCGGCTTTTACATACAATCCATGTGTTCTGAGGATGCCCAGTACTTTTTTTTTACATGCGTTCTGTGAAGCTCCAGAGTAGCTGAGAATATGAGAATATCGTCGAGGTAGACGATAACGAAGTGGTCCAAGTACTGCCGAAAAATATCATTTATAAAATGTTGGAATGTGGCCGGGGCGTTGCATAGTCCAAATGGCATTACTAAGTATTCAAAGTGCCCGAATCTTGTTCTGAATGCTGTTTTCCACTCATCCCCCTCTCGGATACGGACAAGATTGTAAGCTCCACGTAGGTCTAGTTTGGTGAAAATGTGGGCTGTACGAAACCTCTGGAAGAGTTCGGGGATGAGGGGGAGCGGATAGCAATTTTTCAGAGTAATTTTGTTTAAGTCCCTGAAGTCCACACATGGCCTCAAGGTCTTATCTTTTTTTCAACAAAGAAAATGCCGGCACCGGCGGGAGAAGAGGAAGGGCGGATAAATCCCTTTTCAAGGTTTTCATCAACATAATGCCTCAAAGTTTCAAGTTCCGTCTCGGAAAGGGGAAAAATACGGCCAAAAGGAATCTCAGCCCCCGGTAGCAAGTCAATGGGGCAATCGTAGGGACGATGCGGGGGTAGGGTATCTGCCTTCTTCTTGTCAAAAACATCTTGGAATTCATGATAGGCCGCTGGTATATTGGAACCCACACTGGGTGTTGGTAGGACAGACAGACAACTAGAAAAGTCCTTGGATTCAGGAGAAAGACAATGCTGCCGGCAGTAGGAAGAAGTGAAGAGAACTTCCCTCTTGGACCAATCAATCTGAGGATTGTGCGCCTGCAGCCATGGAATTCCCAGGATCACAGGGAATATAGGGGACCTCAGGACGTCAAAACGTAGAAATTCGTGATGATTAGAATTGATGGAGGTGAAGATAGGTGCCGTTTCTTGGGTGACATGCCCGGAACTAGGCATTGAGCCATCGGCCAGATGGACGGTCAGTCTTTGCCTTTTGTGATGAAGAGGGATAGCGAGTCTCTTTGCCAAGGTCAGATCCAAGAAACAGCTGCATGCCCCGGAATCCAGTATTGCTTGTAGATGAACTTCCTCTCCTGCCACCAGTAACGTGACAGGAAGACTGATATGGGTTGGAGAAGACCGGGATACCTGAAAATTGACCGGAGTGTGGGGAACTGATTTCCTGGGTCTTACAGGGCAAAAGGTTATGTAATGTCCTGTTCCCCCACAATAGAAGCAAAGGTTCGCCTGTCGGCGATGAAGTCTCTCCTCTGAAGTTAATGTTGGATGGGCCAGGCCAAGCTGCATGGGGTTGGATGTAGGCGGGATTTCGGGCTGCCGAAAGGTTTGGATACGCTCAGACCGGCGTTCCCGTAAGCGCCTATCGAGTTGAATGGTCAGTAGGATGAGACCTTCTAGTGTTGAGGGGGTCTCAATTCTGGACAGTTCATCCTTGAGGGATTCGGACAGCCCCAGCCGATACTGATAACGTAACGCTGCCTCGTTCCAACCTGAGTCTGAGGACCAGGTACGAAATTCCACGGTGTAATCTTCCGCAGGGCGCTGACCCTGCCGTAAGGTATGCAGAGCAGCTTCAGCAGTGGCCACCCGCAGGGGGTCATCATATAATTGGGCCATGGTTTCAAAGAACTGGTCAACAGAGTTGATGAGAGGACTCTCCTGCTCCAATAAGCCATGAGCCCATACTTGGGGTTCATCAGTCAACAAAGAAATAATGAATCCCACCTTCACTGTTTCAGTGGAAAAAGTCCGTGGTTGCAGGGCCAAGTATAGGTAACAGGCGTTCTTAAAAGCTCTGAATTTCCTCCGATCACCGGAGAAGCGTTCTGGTGTTGGTACTCGTGGTTCCGGAGGGGGCATCACCACAGTAGGGGTAACTACCAGAGGGTTGGCTGAAGACGACCCTTGATCTGTGGTGGTAGGTGTTGCATGCAGGTGCTGCAGGCGGTCCTCTAACTGAAAGTACCCTTCCTGGAGTTTTTGGATGACCTGAGTGAGGGCCGTGATCTGTAGACTTACGGCTTCCAGCGGGGAGACACCTCCGTCGGCCTCTGACATGGCTGGTTTGTACTGTCAGTAACTTGGTAGGAGGCCGAGATGCTGGGAGGGCTCCCCTTGCGGCCGAGCGCAGCACACCACTGAAGGTGGAACAGCAGGTGTGGTGCCCACAGAAGCACGGGTACCGGAGACAGGTGTGCTTGGAAGGTCCAGGAGTCCAGTTAAATAACTGAGTAGCGGAGCCGGGTGCCAGGCCAGGGGTTCATTTACAGAGAGACAGTCCAGGATCAGAATGACCTAAGATAAGCTGCGTCTTAGTACAGGGAGCAGGATAAGCAGAGTCAAATAGCCAGGCCGGGGTCAGATGCTGGGAGCAGGCAGGAAGAAGTCAGGTGCAAGCCAAAGGGTCAAGCCAGAGGATCAGGAAGAGCAGGTCAAAACAAGCCGGGTCGGTACACAGGAGATCAGATCAGCAGATAATACAGGGCACAGGAACACAGGGAGAGCTGAAGACAAACCAGCAACTGCAGACACTAGCAGACTTCCTTAAATAGGCCCATGTGACCTGTTGGTAGGAATACTGGGTCCTAAACTCCTTCTCCTGCCAGAGATTCTGGGTCCTAAAGCCCTTCTCCTTCTGTTGATTCCCTGACAAGCTGGGGAGCCTGCATCTTTATCATTGAGGTAGTGATGTCACAGCTGGAGTCTCTTAAAGGGGTGGTGTACCTCTCTTCTCACATAGACAGATTTGTGGACGTTACTTGAAATAGATCTCTTGGAGAATACAATATAGATGATTTTTCAATTTTTTTCAGCTTTATATTTATTTATGTGATCTAAGATATTCATTCACATCTTTTCACTTTAGACTTTATTTTCACTCATCTGGTTTGTGAATTATGATTTATGCACTTAATTTTGTTCAGGTTTAGAGATTTAATTAATAACGCAATTTTTTGAGTTGCTAGAATAAATAATAGGATTTACAGAAAATTTATAAAATGTGAAGGCAGATTTAAATATTATGTCACTGCCATTTTTCAAATCTATAGCTAAAGTTTGGGTATGTCTTTTTTGCATAGTTAAATTGATCAAGCTTGGACTAATGTAAGTATGTATGTGCCATACCTGGCCAATTCCGATAGAAGCTGAAAATCACTGTAGTAGGCACCACTACTATACTGATCCTTGCTGTCTTCCATGTGCTGTGCCAAGCAGCTGCCTTGCTGCCTAGTGAACACAGGGGGTTATTTGCTTTTCACTGGTGCTATTTATATAACGTCTTGCATTTTTCTAAATTAATGCAGGGCATTCTGTTATTGGACAAGGTGGGGATTCTGAGATGTCACCACCCTCTACTTTGCCCAATCAGAGAATGCTTTGAATTCTTTGAGACAATGGAAGACATCCTCCGAATGGTGCCCTGCCCAGCAAACAACCTTCTGTGAACCAAGGTAACTGTGAAAAAAAAACACATCTAAACCTCAACTTTAGTCTTGCGAATCAAGAAGGTTACTCCCTAGCAACTCACAAAGGTTTCAGTAATGTGCTTGCTACTGTCATTTATGCCGTGTACACACGGCCGGACTTTTCGACAGCAAAGGTCCGACAGAACAAATCCGTCTGACAATTTGATTGTGTGTGGGCTTCATCGGACCTTTGCTGTAGAAAAATCAGACAGACTTTAGAATTAGAACATGTTTCAAATCTTTCCGACGGACTCAAGTCCGGTTGAAAAATCTGTTCGTCTGTATGCTAGGCCGTTGGACGAAAACCGACGCTAGGGCAGCTATTGGCTACTGGCTATGAACTTCCTTATTCTAGTCTGGTCGTACGTCATCGTGGTCGAATCCATCGGACTTTGGTGTGATTGTGTGTGGCCAAGTCCGTTAGTTCGGAAAGTCTGTCGGAAGTCCGCGGAAAGTCCGTCGGGAAGACCGTCGGACCTAGTCTGCCAGAAAGTCTGGTCCTGTGTACACGGCATTATCAAACAGTGGTGGGGCCTCAAGTCTTTTCTACAAGCCTGTCACTGATGCACAGGAACAACCTGCTTTTGGCAGCTTGTATTTGCAAAGTGCATTTTAACTACAATCATTAAGCTAAATGAAAATTCCTTTGCAAAGTGAAGAGCCTATTTGCCCTTAGTAAATGAACCCCTTTAACACTTTATGAACAGGAATGAGCTGGGTTTGGCCTGAATTCTGTCCAAACCCACTTCGAAAGAACCCATTGAAAGCTGTCATATGATTGCATCGCCACCGGCCCAATCAGCTGTGGCCGTGTGGCAGGAAAGGGCCAGGGATGCTTTTGATGTCATTTACCTAATATGGCTACTTGGCCATATTAGGACAATGACATAAGCCAATTATGGCCATGTGGCCATTTTGAATCAGTGATGTCATGATCATCCCAATCCTCTTGTGTAAGAGCAGCTCTGGGGCAGTGAATGACTGCAGCTGCAGCTGATTGGGCCAGCGGGGATCCGATGTGACAGCTTCCCATGGGTTCTGCTAAACTGAGTTCAGACTGAGTTTGGACTGACCCAGCTCATCTCTATTTCTGGGTCTCTCATCTTAAAAATATTGTGACTTAGCTTGGTCTATGCTTGTTTCAGGGCTGCGAGTCAGAAATTAATAAAAATATATAAAATTAGCTTGACAGCCAGGCAAGTAGCATTATGCAGAATTAGGTCAGCAATAGCAATCCTTCTATTTCTATCAGCATAGGTTACCTTTAAGCTCTTACATTTCCACCAACTATTAGAGCAATGTTCGGATGTCTCCAGGGAATTTCAGATGCTCTGCTTCTGCCTGCAGTAGTGTACGCTTACAATAAAACAGTAATCATACAATGAAACTGAATATAAGATGAGCCTCCTGTCTGCTGGATCCAGTAGAAAGTTGTATATATAGTGATGTGAGAGGCATGATCAATATAGAAAAAAATTATTTGGTATTACAATGTCTACTGTTTTCTATTTTGTCAACTCCATAGCTTTCATTCTTGTCAAATATACAGTATCTGCTTTTCTATACAACACCATCATGTTTTCTAAAATATAGTCTGCAATGTCACTGTTCCCCATCCCTTTTGGCTTTATTAGATCTATTCTTCAGAATAATTTACAGTCACATGAGTGCGTTTATACAAGGTGGCTTAATAAAGGAAATGTGCTAGGAGAAATATGGAGACATTGTCAGAAAGAGAATTCTGCAGTGGCAGCATACGTTTTTCCTCAGTACAAGTTTCTTTTAAATAATGTAAAAGGGCAGTAACTCGTAACACGAAATTAAGATTTAATTTAACTGATAACGTTAAAATCAAAATACATCAGATTTAGGAACTGAACACACACGCAAAGGGCAGAAACCTGTAACACAAAATTAAGATTTAATTTAACTGATTACGTTAAAATCAAAACACATCAGATTTAGGAACTGAACACAAACACATAGCTCACTGGATATTTTCCATAACACTTTTTTATATTCATTACTAAATAGAAATTCTTGGGGTCCAGAATGATCCCTACGTGGGCCAAAATGTACCTCAATACTGCTGTACATGCCGGCCGACAAGCACAATCGCCACTGCTAATCTGTAAGCACAAGGCAACCATGAGTGGCTGCCACTTTCACCCTCTGAACCCAAAGGCGCCATTGCTATTACAGTTTTGGTACTATGTTATCTTGAATGCATAGCCAATACAAGTGTATCCAAAGGCAATTTTTATACATATTGTAAGGTAGGAAACAGATGAAATCTTCTTTTGCCTTTTGTGTCCTGTTGTGGAGATTTCCCTTTATATCCTGACCCAGAGAGAGAGAGAGAGAGAGAGAGAGAGAGAGAGAGAGAGAGAGAGAGAGAGAGAGAGAGAGAGAGAGAGAGAGAGGAAACCAACTCTTAAGCCCCATACACACGGTCGGATTTTCGCATGGATTCTGTCCTATCGGACAATGTTGTCGAAAAATCCGACCATGTGTAGGCACCATCGGACAGTGTACGTCGGATTGTCCGACGGACAAAGTCCTATCTCCTGCTGGATAGATTTTTCGACAACAAGGTCCGATCACACCAAATCCGATCGTGTGTATGGTAGTCCGACGGACAAAGTGCTACGCATGCTCAGAAGAAATTCTGTGACGGAAGCGCTCGGTCAGGTAAAACTACCTTTCCTAATCGACACAGCACATTCGTCACGCTGCAATGTTAAAAATGTCTTTAATGCAGCGCATTCTCTTTTTCTTTACAATGCAAGAAGAATGACATGTTTTAGCTGCTCCTAGTCACTCGCACTTCTCCCAAACTTAGTTCTTTATTACTTTTCAGGATTTATACACTACATGTTTATTTTTACTCAGATCGTAAAAGAATCTTTGTTATATTTTTTGGATGATTTATCATTGTTTTTTTTTTTGTTGGAAGACATATTTTAAGGAGATGTTTTTTTTTTTTTTAGGGGGGTTACATGTCTCAACTTAGCAAAACAACATTATTCACATTTCTATTTGTTGCTTAAATTTACTAGGAGTTTGTTTGTTGTTGGTGCCCCTTGTTAATTCTACTTTATGATTAGTGAAATGTACCTGCCTACTCACAAATAAACTGTCATTGTAGAAAAGTAAAACACATAGGCAATGATTATTTCAAATCAAAAAGACCTTTATTTAGGTGTCAGCAACAAACCAAAGAGGAACGCAGCGATGAAGAAACTTGGGGAATTTGCAAAACCTTGGACCCCCACGGCAACCATCATTTTACAAGCGTCTAAAATTGGGGGCCTGAGGAGTACGTATCTTAAGGGGAGTGCTATCTGGTCCTGAAGTCCAAAACATCCGGAACTGCAGCAGATGCCATCTAGGTCCCCAGGCTCTGGTCCTACGAGAGGCTCCATCTTCTCTCAGACCAGACTGAATCCAGGTCATCACTCTCAGGTCTTCCTTCCACGCTTCCTTGCACACTGTGGCTGTGTTGCTGGTGGGGTGGCAGAAGGAGGAGGAGGAGGAGGAGGCGGAGCATGGTCACTATGGCAAACATGTGTGAGTGGGGTCATCTCCCCAGCCATACCCTTATTTAGGACCTTGAGGATGAGCCCCTCACACATGTTGTGCTGCCCCACCTCCATACCCTTCATTTTAGTGACAACCACGGAGGCAAAGGTCTCCTCGTCGGTGGGTGTGGCATGTAGGGAGGCTGAAGCCTCTCGGATCATCTGGAGCGCTGACTCTCCCGCCTCACCCCCCCTTCTCGCCCTTTTGTAGGGAAGGCGGAGGGGAGGGATTTGGGAGTCAGTCAGGCTCCGAGGCCTACCCCCCTCTTGGCTGCCACTACCCACCTCTTGGCTGCCACTAACCCCTTCCTCCTCCTGACTGTCACATTCCACAGCCTCCTCCTGGCTGAGGTCTTCCTGTGTATGAAAAAGGGACATAGTTTCAGTTATTTGTTCATCAAACACACACAATTTTCATCTAGTGACTGTTGCAAAATGGTTACAAATAGAAAACCATACAATTCTCAGCCCTGCAGTTTAGATTCTGGCCCCAAATGTCTACAACACTACTGTCAGTTGATATGTCAAACACATTAGGAACTAAGCAATTGGTGATCCTGAATTCAGTGAACATCATTCCTTTTTCACAAAAATGGTTCCCAAACTACTATACCTGGAACAAGCTGGGCTCCTCCACCTCTTCCAGACTGGAAGGCCCAGGTTGCTCCTCGGAAGCCTCAACAGGGGTGGCCTGCGCGCAAGGAAGCGTGGAAGGAGGAGGCGAGAGTGGCTCCGTGACATCAGTCTGGTCTTTGAGAAAATGGAGACTGTCATAGTACCAGAGCTTGGGGGCATAGACATCTGCTGCAGCTCCAGATTCTAGGGACTTCAGGACCTTCTTGCGCTCCCTGATATACGCACTCCTCAGGCTGCCAATTTTCTTTCTTAAATCACCAACAGTTGCCGTGGGGAACCTTGGCTTTACAAATTCCACAAGTTCCAGCAGGGCTGCGTACCTCATTGGTTTGCTGCAGTAATTGGGGTGTTTGGCCTGCCATAAAAGGGGAATTTCCCTGTATTTCTCAATGAACAGGGGGAGAAAACTCACGTCGTTGAATCCCTGCATAATCTCTGCAAGACACAACACCACACAAAACACTATAAATTATGTCAGGCTTAACTCTCCTAATCTTCTCCATAAAGAAGCCTCAAGGTCTAATCAGTCTAGGCTAGTTATGTACCAAAGTCAAATTGTACCTTCGTTATAGCGATCGTCTCGTGCGTGAGCTTTCTCTCCCCTCGTCGCACAGATCGTGGCTACGACACAGGCATGTGACGTTTTATATACAGTGCGCATGCGTCAAACTCCGCCCGCCCCTGACGATCTTTCTCGTCTATTCCCCACCCCTTCTCTTTACGGCGCAGTGGGGAGAGCACATGGCGTGGACACAGCAGTTGCGCCCGAAATATTGCAGCAACGAGGAGGAGGACGAGGAAAGGCCGGAGGCAGAAACGTCCCGATCCCGGAGCCTGAAATTCAAGGCCTCCAATATGTCATTTGGAGAAATGTTGGAGATGGTGGACATATTAAAGAGGAGCGACTATGATGGGAAGTATGGGCCTTACCTCAACCCCAATGTCCGCAAGGCCAAGATCATGTCTAAAGTTGTGAGGAGGCTGTACAATCATTTTGGGGTACAACGATCCAAGGAGCAACTGAGGAAACGCTGGTCAGACCTGAAACTGAGGGAGGCCGATCAGTACAGAAAGATCAAGCGAGTTCTTCAAAAAAGTAAGTAGTTGTGTTGTGTGTTTCATTTCTTGCTTGCATACTGCTCCATGTGTTTGTATTTTTACACAGTTGTACATTCGAAAATGGCCACTTTCAGGTTCGTCTGTGCATTCGATCGTACTCAACCTCGATCTTTCTGCCACTGTCATGTTCGTGTGTGTCCATTAGATCGTACTCAACCTCGATCGTTCGGCCACTTATAATACGAGGTTTGGTGAATTGTTTGGGGAAAGGAAGTTTGTTCTCTCTAGAAATGTCATCAAGAATGTCAAGCCAATTTATTCAATGTAAAGGAGAGGTCACCCAGTAGCTGTTTATCCATCTGGACTCTAGAGCACTAGTGCTGGGACACCCCAACCCACTTTTAATTAGGCTTTTCCACACATGTGCTCCAGTGGATACTAGAGGGGGGTATCAGGGAAATTAGTAGACCAGATTGTGTGGACTGCACAGAGGAAACCCAAACACATATAAGTGAAATAATAAGTGTTTATTTAAATAAATGACAAGGAGTGAAAACAAATAGTGCACTACAAACCACAAACTACAAACAAATAATATATACAATAAAAGGGCAATACCGGAATCACAAACGATTAGCCAAGCCAGGGTCATGCACGGGAGATCAGCAGATGAACAAGGGCAGGATGGGAGAGGGAACTAAGGATGGGAAAGGGCAACAAAGGAGCAGGAACTCAGGAGAACTGGATCAGGAAGGGAAGGGTACAGGGTACAGGTTACAGGTCACAGGTCTCAGGTTACAGGTCTCAGGTTCTGGGCACAAGGAAGAAAGATACCAAGGCAAGTGTGTGAGGGCTGGCCGGGTATTTATAATCTGCCAGTGATTGGCCTCATGTGACAGCTGAGCGGAGAAAGGGCTGTCTGCTCCACACTGCCAGGATCCATCTGCTGGTGGATGCCAGTACTGCGGCCCAAAGATGATATCCCAGCAGGGAAGGCCTCTCCTGACAGTTATAAACTGCCAGGAGACACCTGCTGGTGGACCACAGTATTGCACGCCAAATGATGGGTCTTACCAGCGGACGGATCCATTCCTGACAGGGGGTCTCCATCAGACAAACTTCTACCAAAAACCTACTAAGTTTAGCACCTTTAAAAAGTGACTGCATTCATGTTGTTGTCATTTGTAACTGGCCCTACAAAAATATTGTCCCTCACTTTCAACCAATGTTTGACATTTCCTATTTCTGCCCTCAATAGATTGTGTTGCTAAATCTTCCTTTTGTACCTTCTCATAGGGGAGCGTGACGTCAGAGGAAACCACCAAACCAACACCTCCCAAAGTAGGGGAAAGACCAGAAGCAGAGGAGGAGGAGGAGGAAGGAGAGATCAGAGAAATTGGAGAACTTGTCACCACGTGGGTGAGTGTGGGAGAACACAGCTACTGGTAAGCTAATCAATGTATGCCTGCCTCATTTCCAAGACATTTTTTTTTTTTTTTTTTTTTTTTTTAGGTGACGTGGATGTTGTGGAAGAAGAATCACACTTTACCACAGAGAGTGCCCACGTACTCATCGGGGAGATAATGGTCTGCAATAGAGATCTAGATGACATAAAGCAAAACATCAATGATGTTCAACAAAAATTGAAGAACATCATTGATGTTTTAGGAAAAATATGAAAACGCACCAAGTAATTAACACACATTTGTGGCTGCTTCTGAACACATTTTCAACTTAAGAACTGTGTGAAATTTGGAACATGCACACATTGTGTCCACATGTGCTAGCTCCCATCATGGTGGATGAATGACCACGTTTTTTTGGGGGTGCAACCACTTTACGAACTACTAAAGTGGTTGTGGTGAAGGGGTTGCACCCCCAAAAAACGTCCATTCATCCCCATGATGGAAAATGGCACTTTTGAAGATTCTAGCCATGTGTTTTACCATCTAATGACCATTTTGCGACCCAAATTGTGTGCATGTTCTAAATGTCCAGTTTCCAGGGGTGCCCCCCATGTGATGAAGGCAAGATCAAACACACTTTGAACATATAGTCATGTCTGATCTTGTCTTCACTTTAGAAAGTTGATCTTTCCGAGTTCCTATGTTCTGTTTTGCTCCATGCCTGGTTTTACCAAATGCGGAATGTTTGTAAACAATGTTGTAAATAAACCAGATCTTGTCAGTTTTGGCAAGAAGTTTGTAAACGCACTTGTGAATGTGTTGCAAGTAAACTTTTTTAATTTTCTAAATGTGTGGCTTCCTTATTTCAAAACCAAAAAACATTATGTATGTCAAATGTAAAGGATTTGGGGGGCAATGGGTGTTATTTACTAAAGGCAAGTCCAGTTTGCACTGCAAGTTTCTTTTCCAGGGCACTTTTGCACTGCACTTGTAGAGCATAGTGGATTTGACTTATGTCAATGACACCCACAGTGATTTGTTGGAAAACACGTAGCACACCATTTTGGGTAATACACACATTTCTGTCATGGTGATGACAATGAGTATTTTGGGTGTCAGTTATGCACTAGAAACCTTCTCTAGACCAAAGATTAGGTATCAAACACACAACATGAGAAGATTCTTTTTGGGAAGAAGAGACTGTTACATCCTTTTGCCCAGAAAGTGTATTCCTACTGTCGAAGCTAAAGGGCAAAAATTTCTAGGTCAAATAAGCAATAATACGGAAATGACAAGAAATCATAGGTTGGTTTAAAAAATATATTTATTAAAAAATGCCTCTCACACATCGTCAGGCTGAGCAATGGCCCCCCTACACACAAAGTAGTCCATATATTGCTCGCGGACTGTGCGGGCATTTAGAGGGGGCAAGCCTGGACGTGCCGCTTGAAGGGCTGTGAGGTCAGCATTTGGAGGGCCCTCCACATCTGGGCCAACGGGCACCACGTAGTTGCTGTTGTGTCGTTTTAAAAAGTTGTGCAATATGCAACAGGCAAGAACTATGTGGTTCAGTTTGTATTCCGCCAAGTTAATAGCCGTCAAGAACAGGCGGAAGCGGCTGGCCAGGATGCCAAAGGTGTTCTCCACCACTCTTCGGGCTCTGGACAGCCTGTAGTTGAAGACCCTCTGGTCTGGGGTGAGGGTCCTCATCGGGAAGGGCCTCATCAGATGGGGAGTCAACGCAAACGCTTAATCTTCGACAAAGACGAAGGGGAGTCCTTCAGCATTGGAGGTGGCAAGCACAGACTGCCACTTTGGAGACGCCAGTAGAACTCCGTGTGCGCAATGGCACCACCATCCGAGATCCGGCCGTTCATCCCCACGTCCACATACATAAACACGTATGTTGCCGACACCACCGCCAACATCACTACACTATTAAACCCCTTATAATTATAATAGTAGGACCCCGAGTTGGGCGGTGGGACGATGCGGACGTGTTTCCCATCAATTGCCCCTCCGCAGTTAGGAAAGTCCCAACGGCTGGCAAAGTGGGAGGCCACAGTCTGCCATTCCTGTGGAAGGGAACTGTGGAGTGAAACAATAAAAAAAAATTAGTCACTTTGCACATAAACATTGCAAGCAGATTAGACAATCAACATCTTGGAACAAGAGCATACTTTAACATTTTAGGCTGGAAAGTATTTGCACAGAAAAGTAGAGGGTCCCCTTCGCAGATGACTCACCCCACATCAATCCCCCCACTTCTGATGGGCCATTGGCAATAACTAGGGTTTTGGGGGGGGGGGGGGGGGGGGGGGGGGGGGTTGGACAGGTAACCCTCTGCACTTCATTGATTGCCAAATGGCTCAATAATGTGTGCTAGTTTGGCCAGACCCTCTGTACTTAACACTATTGGCAGCCCACAGGAAAGATAAAATAACATTTCAAACACCCCCCCCCCCCCCAAAAAAAAGAAAAGCACATTGTGACATTCTGAAATTACCAAGCAAGCTAATAGGAGGGAAAGAACACAAAAAAGAGGAACTGGAAAGTATGGAGCCAGCCCCTTGCACTACATGCTTTGCTGAATTCATCACTAAAGATGCCCACTATAAAGAGGTAGGTATATAGTGTGTATTGACCTTGGGAAAGCCAGCAGATAGAGGATTGGTACCATCTGACAGAGCAGTTGGGGGAGGGGGTTCCTAATGAGTTCCCCCCCCCCACCAAATAAAAAAAAAAAGGGGCTCTACATGAAGTAAAACACACAGCAAACATTTGTGCATATTTTAGGGGGTGTTTGGGGTAAAACAATACTATGCAGCAGACAAAATACATTGCTTAAGGGACTAGGCCATAGGTGTCTATTGGGCCAGAAGAGCATGCTGGGGAGGTAAGTGAAGGGAAAAATGCATGAAGGAGAAAAGGGGCACAGCATATTAGAGCATATTGCAATCATGGTAATTAGGGAAGGAGGTCAAAAATAGAAGACATTAGCAAACAGAGCATACATAGAAGGGAATAGTAAAGTAGAAATGTTACCTTAATATAGTCCTCCTGCAGGACCTGGATGATGGCAGAACAGGTCTCTGGAATAATGATTCCCAGGGCCTGGGGAGAGATACCTGAAGAGAACTTCAAATCCTGAAGGCTTCTCCCTGTCGCCAAGTACCTCAACGTAGCAACAAGCCTCTGCTCCGGAGTGATGGCTTGTCTCATGCAGGTATCCTGCCGGCTGATAAAAGGGGTCGGCAAAGCCAAAAGACGGTGAAACACGGGGTCCGTCATCCGGAGAAAGTTCCTGAAATCATCAGGATTATTCTCCCGGATCTCACGAAGCAAAGGCATGTGCGAGAACTGATCACGCTGAAGCAACCAATTCTTGGTCCACATACTCCTCGTCACTCTGTTCATGGACGGGTCTTGGCTCAAAGCTAAAAGCCCGACACCAATTCCGCGTACAGCACGAACTCGGCGACGAGTACGTACGGGAAACATCGCTCACAAAAGGTCGGCTGGTCAGAACGGACAAACAGAAAGCACCGATAAACAGCAAGGCCTGAAAGAACTAAATGAATACCAGAAACGAGCAGACAATAAGCAGTGCAAATCAAAGCGTCCTATATCAAGATATAGGCCGCAATGACCAACAAATGCGAACTGACTACACGCACTAATAAACAGATACGCACGACAAGCACAAACTGAAGAGCAGTAATGATCTGAGTGACAAAACTGAGAAGCGCGAATCTTAAGTCCCCAAACTTCGACTAACTCGCGATAAACACGGGATCAGCAGAAGGAGCCCAACGGGTGCCTGACGTGGTGCTGAACTTCCCTTTTCTAGTCTCGTGGAAGACGACTTACGTCACGCCGTTCTTGCAGACCGGAAATTCCGACAACGTTGTCCGACCGTGTGTACGCAACACCAACATCGGACAAAGTGCGACCGACAGGATCCGGCCGACCTGGTCCTCGGATAATCCGCGCGTGTGTATGGGGCTTTAGTTCGTACTGGTGCAGACCCCATCTGAAGATTTCCCATACCTTCTCTACATATTGGATATTCTATCTGACTATCTCTATCTTCTATCTGATTCACTAGGCAAATAAAAGTAGTGAATCTATTAATCCTGGACACAGCAATAAAAAAAACCTGATATACAGTACCTTACAAACGTGAATACACCCCTCAAATTTTTGTAAATATTTTATTATATCTTTTTATGCGGCAACACTGAAGAAATTACACTTTGCTACAATATAAAGTAGTGAGTGTACAGCTTGTATAACAGTGTAAATTTGCTGCCCCCTCAAAATAACTCAACGCCATTAATGTCTAAACCGCTGGCAACAAAAGTGAGTACACCCTTAAGTCAAAATGTCCAAATTGGACCCAATTAACCATTTTCCCCTCCCCGGTGTCATGTGACTTATTAGTATTACAAGGCCTCAGGTGTGAATGGGGAGCAGGTGTGTTTAATTTGGTGTTATCGCTCTCACTCTCTCATACTGGTCACTGGAAATTCAACATGGCCCTCTGAGGATCTGAAAAAAAGAATTGTTGCTCTACATAAAGATGGCCTAGGCTATAAGAAGATTCCCAAGACCCTGAAACTGAGCTGCAGCATGTGGCCAAGACCATACAGCGGTTTAACAGGACAGGTTCCACTCAGAACAGGCCTCGTCATGGTCAACCAAAGCTATTGAGTGCACGTGCTCAGGGTCATATCCAGAGGTTGTCTTTGGGAAATAGACGTATGAGCAGTGTTGGTCATCTAACTTTAAAAAAGTAATTAGTTAAAGAGGTGGTCCACCTGAAATTTTTTTTTTAAAAAGTCAGTAGCTACAAATACTGCAGCTGCTGACTTTTAATAGACACTTACCTGTTCCAGGTTCCAGCGGTGTCGGCAGAAGATGACGAGCAACCGCTCGTGTCTCGGCTGCCCGCCGCCATCCTCTGTCAGGGAATCAGGAAGTGAAGCCGCAATGGCTTCACTTCCCAGTTCCTTACTGCGCATGCGCGAGTCGCGCTTCGCATTGTTATTGGTCCCCGTTGTGTCCTGGGAACTGTGTTTCCCAAGACACAATGGGGCATCTTCGGATATGGGCGGGGCAGCTCCGGCTATCTCGTCCCGGAAGTGGGTGCAGATACCTGTATTATACCTGCACCCCCCTCCCCCCTGAAAGGTGCCAATTGTGGCACTGGAGGGGGGGGGGGGAGGAATCCGATAAGCGGAAGTTCCACTTTAGGGTGGAGCTCCGCTTTAAGTTACAAATTACTTCTCCCAAAAAGTAATTGCGTTAGTAACTCAGTTACTACATTGGAAAAGTAATTAGTTACTCAGCAAAGTAACTGTGACTTTTTTTTTAATATTCTAAGGGGCGGGTCTAGTATTACTGTAAGCAAGGGGCTCATTCCCCCCTGCACGTCTATTTCCCCTCTGTACCCCCCTGCACGTCTGTTCCCCCCACACATATATCTGTTCCCCCTCTGTACCCCACTACACGTCTGTACCCCCCACCCACACACACATATCTGTTCCCCCTCTGTACCCCACTACACGTCTGTCATCCCCCCCACACACATATATCTGTTCCCCTCTGTACCCCACTACACGTCTGTCATCCCCACCACACACATATATCTGTTCCCCCTCTGTACATCTGTCCCCCCCAAACTCACGGATCGGATCGTTCCTCGGATCAGAGTCACGGATCGGATCATTTTTCGGATCAGCAAAGAATAATTGAATTAGCAAAAACCTGTGAAAATTCCACCACCATATAGTCCCCACTGTAATATCCACAATCTCCCCCACTGTAATATACATCTCCCCCACTGTAATATCCACAATCTCCCCCACTGTAGTATTGGCTGAGTATGGCTGGGTACGGCTGGGCACGGCTGGGTACGGCTGGGTATCGCCGAGTATGGCTGGGTATTACCGAGTATTGCAGAGTATGGCAGAGTATGGCTGGGTATTACCGAGTATGGCAGAGTATGGCAGGGTATGGCTGGGTATGGCAGGGTATGGCAGAGTATTGGCTGGGTATGGCAGAGTATTGGCTGAGTATGGCAGAGTATTGCAGAGTATTGTCAAGGTATTGCAGAGTATTGTCAAGGTATTGCAGAGTATTGTTAGGGTATTGCAGAGTATTGTCAGGGTATTGCAGAGTATTGGCAGGGAATTGCAGAGTATTGGAAGGGTATTGAGGGATGGCTGTGACTGCAATTGTCACAGAGCAGCGCTGTGGGCAATACAGATCCAGCCCACATCGCTGCCGCCATCCGATCTCTCCCCTCCACTGTACAGATCTGTACACAGAGGGGAGAGAGGAACCGGCGTCATCATGACGCCGGTTTGTTTACAAGTGATCGCTCCGTCATTTGACGGAGCAATCACATTGTAAATGGCCGACGGGTGCACCAAGATGGCCGCCGCTCCGGAGCTAGGCCAAAGCCGCGGCCTTTCCTAAGGCAGAGGCCGCGGAGCACTCTGCAGATCGCGGCGGGTGACAAACCGTTGCACCCCTAGTGGCGGTAGATGTAATTGCGGGGAAGAGTAATCAGTTAGATTACTCGTTACCCTCTAAAGTAATGGCGTTAAGTAACACCGTTTACTTTAACTCAGTTAGTTACATCACTGCGTATTTGCTGCAGAGGTTGAAGGGGTGGGGGGGGGGGGGTAAGCCTGTCAGAGCTCAGACCATACGCCACACACTGCATCAAATTGGTCTGCATGGCTGACGTCCCGGAAGGAAGCCTCTTTTAAAAGGTGATGCACAAGAAAGCCTGCAAACAGTTTGCTAAAGACAAGCAGACTAAGGACATGGATTACTTGAGCCATGTCCTGTGGTCTGATGAGACCAAGATAAACGTATTTGGTTCAGATGGTTTCAAGCGTGTGTGGCGGCAACCAGGTGAGGAGTACAAAGACAAATGTGTCTTGCCTACAGTCAAGCATGGTGGTGGGAGTGTCATGGTCTGGGGCTGCATGAGTGCTGCCGCCACTGGGGAGCTACAGTTCATTGAGGGAACCATGGTAGGAGCTGCGTTACTCCCGGGCCAGCCGTGACCAGTCTGGGGAAGTGACCGACCGGGGACTGGCTCCAGGCATTTGTCTGAAGAAGGACACCTAGCTAAAGGGGGAGGCGGCTCTGCTGCTAAGTTGCCCTTCCCCGGGATGTAAGAACAGTAGATGTTACACTGATGCTGAAGGGACAACTGGCAGTTCCCACTCCCGACTAGACTCTGGATCCGCCCCTGATACAATCCCATATACACAATCCTACGCCCACAGTTGATCCAGAGGAAGGCGAAAAACCCAGCAAAGCATGATCCAATTTGCCACAGCAGGGAAAAAATTCCTTCCTGATCCCCTGAGAGGCAATCGGATGTACCCTGGATCAACTTTACCTGTAAGCCTACGAAGGAGGGGCCTGACGGGCCTGGACTTGGACCTGCCTGCTGATGATCTCTGCTATGGCTAGGTTGTCGGTTGTAACGCTATGATCTGTCCGGAGCAGCTGTGGCCCCATAAGTGAGCAGCTGCCACGATGGGGTAGAGCTCAAAGAGGCAGACGTTGTGACGAAGCCGGGTGTGGCCAGTGCCTGTGGAGGCCAGGGGCTGTAAACCATAAATGGCCAAAAATGGCGGCACCCTGTGGAAGCCGCCGCCTTTGTCACCACCCGTGGTGACAGGGGGACACCGAGGGAATAAAGAGTGAGACGCCTTTCCAGTTAGACGGAACTCCTCCCACATGGCCAGGTCTGCCACTGCTGTGGCATCAAGACTGATGACCCGACCTGGGTCCTGGTTGTTTAAAACTACCCTAGCCTGTTAGGATGCCCTGGGGTTGTCCCGGGCGGTTCTGTCAGCAGGAAGTCGTCCAGATAGTGGGCAACCTCCTGGCACTGTGCTTTCGCAGGAGGACCCACGTGAGGGTCTCGGTGAACGTATTTAAGCCAGGGGCTACTATTGGACCCGAAGGTCGATTCGGTAGCGAAAATTATATGCTTCTTTGATACCCTGCCAGCACCGAAGGGAGGGCCGTATGGGCCACCACTCGAAGGCATCTGATATGTCTGAGTAAGAGAGTTCGAGACTGGAGGGAGAGTGAGGCGCTGCCAAGTCGTAAATTAGACGTGTCTTCTTCCCTTTTTTTTTTTTCACAGAACTTCGGTCTAATTCTGTCTGGAGGAGTTGGTCGATGGCTTGATCCTCTGTGGGCACTGAACGTAAGTTCCTGCACTCACGGGTGGTGTGGGGCAGGGAGATGAGCCCGGTCAATTATATGCGGCGCTGTACGAGATTCACCCGGCTTAGTCATGTCTTCCTCTGCTTGACCTCACATAGGAGCCAGGGGTGCGCCCTCTAGCATAGGGTACATACACATAGTAAACGACACTGGCTACAGCTGTAGGAGCCATAACTATAAATGTTGCAAACTGCTGCTGCCCCGGCCATCCGCACTAGTCGTCCTAGTTTGTCCATCTTCAGCCCTTGTGCAGGGGCCTGCTGACCCGTGCTATTGGTGGCCGTGTCGTCAACCTGGTAGACGAAGGCTGCCTTGGGACACCAGACGGCGGTGTGGGTCGCTGACTGGTACACACCGCACTGTGGTGGCCGTAGGCCTGCAAAATCCCGACAGAACAGCTTGGTGTCCACGATATTCCAGTCGGTAATGAAATGAATGAACTGAAATGAAATGGAATGAAATGACAGACAACAAAACAAATCAAATGAAACGACATGTTGCCTTTGATGACATGAAACTCCCATGACAGGTCGTACCGCATTGGCCCGGTCGTACCACATTGCGAGTGACTGCGAACCGGACTCTGGAGCATGTACTGAAATGAGACAACGGTGAAATGAGGCCCAATACCTGGGGCACACCGGGACGAATTTACAACATCGTAGATGCCATGGAATTCGAACCAGAGCGCAACTAGGTGAGGTGAAATGAATGAACTCCCATGACAGAGCCTGAATCACCATGCCACTTGTTTAGCGACTGAGCACGATGGAGCACAATAGACGCCACAGAATTCAAATCCAAGCGCAACTGCGTGAGGTGAAATGATTGCACTCCCATGACAGAGCCCAGATCGCCATGCCACTTGTCTAGCGACTGAGCACGATCGGACTCTGGAGCATGTACTGAAATGAGGCCGGCCTGGGGCACGCCGACGCAAATTAGTGCGGGGAAGTGACTAAATTCATGCCGGAGCGTGGTAAGGTGACACAGAAATTATATACCATGACAAGGACAAGAATCAAGAACGATCGAACCTGCGATGTGATTCTGTCCCTGGCGCATGTATCGAAATGAGGCCGAGCAGCTGGGCGCCCGGATCGAACCGGTCGGAGCATCTGTGGATGCGACCGGATCCAAACCAGATGTAATAAGTGACAGAAATTATGCCATGACAAAGACTAGAGTCAACGACTAGGACCGGAACCATCTTTAAGGACTCTATCTCTGGCGCATGTACTGAAATGAGGACGAGCAGCTGGGTGTCCCGGATCGAATCGGTCGGGGCATCTGTGGACGCGACCGGTACGGATCGGAACGTAATAAGTGACAGCAAAACCCATGACAAAAACTGGAATCAAACGATCGAGGCAACTTCTAAATGAATCCGTCTCTGGAGCATGTACCGAAATGAGGCCGAGCAGCTGGGCGAACCGGTGTGAATCGTAGCATCTCGGATGCGACTGGATTCGGACCGAAGCGTAATAAGTGACCGAAACCATGACAAAGACTAGACTCGGGCCCGCATCCGTACGAACGGTGAGCCAGTATCTGGAGCATGTATAGAAATTAGGTCGTAGTCTGGGGCACTGCCACTATGCGGCTTGATTCGAATCGGAGCGCAGCTGGTGACGAATGATTAAATGATCGCCATGCTAGAAATGATGCGAAATTATTTAGCATGACCGAAATGACTCGAAATGACTAGCATGACTGGATGGCTTTGAATGTTGGCATGTTAGAAATGATGAAATGACTGCCATGTTTAGAAATGATGTGAAATGATTGTCATGCTAGTAATGATTGAAATGACTGTCATGCTAGTAATGATTGAAATGACTCGACACGGTCGAAGTGATTCATAAAATCGCCATGCCAACAGCGATTCGGAATAACAGTGATTCAACATGATTTGCTGACACCGAAATAACTCGAACCGATGCGACATGACAGAAATAATGCGAACTGGCTAACCAAAGAAATGCTTCGGCGTGTGCGAACGGCACCCATGAGTCGCCAATGTTTGAACGATTCAAAGACTGCGCGACCCGACCGCATGAGGTAACACCCTAGTGCCGGATGCGGCATTGGTCGGAGTGTCATGGCGAGTGACTACGAGTCGTGCGTGACACCTGGTAACTTCCGTTTGTATCTGACCGAAAACGTGCGGGTGAAATGTTTGGTGTTTCGAGACAAGCTGTGCGTGGTTCGTGAGCTACGTATACCACAGTTAGTGACATGAAAAACGGTGCATGAAATGCAAAAACATGGGAGCCGAAGCCCTACCTGTGACAGCCGAACCAGACTCGTTGTACGGAATCTGCGACTCGGTAACACAAGTGCGACACGAGGGGAACAACACGACTCGCGAAAACGGGACTGCAACAAACACACGGAGATGGACAAAACGAAACAGAGCTCATGAACCGGCACAAACAGCGCTTGTCTCAAACTAGTCGGCCCTTGAATCTTCTAGAATCCATTAGGCAATTTAAGCAGCAGCAAGAAACAAGGAAGCAGCAGCAAGGAATCCGACAAGAGGATTTCGTTGTTCCTGTGTTTGTATCTCACACAGGAAACCGACAAAGACAGGCAGGAAGTGGGCTGGTTAAATACCCTCCGGGCTCCTCCCATAACTTCAGGCCACCATACTGGCCTTCCAATATATTGCAATCATACTCTTCACAGTGCAAATAATGCAAAAATGCTTGTAAAGTGCTTCAAAGTGATATAGGTGCAAAACAAATATTCCAATAGCAGGGACCTTCCCAGTGACAGTTCATATAAAACGTGATAAAAATAAAAATAAAAACAAAAATCAAGGACAAAAAAATTATAGTGCCAGTTCATATGAAGAAAAAAGTGCATACGTGCAAAAAAGTCAACAGAATAGCGCTCTCCCAGGCTAATTCCCCAACATGGACAAGGGGCACCATTGCAGCCCACTTGGACGTTCCAACATCCCCTGCAGGAAAAACAGCTTCTCTGTCGCCAGCAGCAACAGCCACCACCTTGGAACTGGAACCTGGGATTGCAGTGAATGAGCCTGAAACCCTCCATTGTCTGGGATCGTGAGGGGATCGATCGTTGAGGATCCAGCGTTTACCCATTTTAGGAGCTTGACTAGACCTGTAGGGGTCTTCCTGTGGAGGTGAGAGGCTGGGGCAAATGAGTGGCGCACATCGGATGGTGAAATATATTGGATGAAGTGAAAATTCTGTCGACTTTTTTACACTTATGCATGTTTTTCTTCATATGAACTGGCACTAGAAATTTTTTGTCATTGGATTTTTGTTTTTATTTTTATCACGTTTTATATGAAGTGTCACTGGGAAGGTTCCTGCTATTGGAATATATGTTTTGCACCTATATCACTTTGAAGCACTTTACAAGCATTTTTGCATTATTTGCACTGTGGAGAGTATGATTGCAATATATTATTATGTATATTAAATAATTTTATTCATTGTTAGTCTAGCACCGCTGTAGTGCTATTTACTTTAGGATTGTTTTGCACGTTTATATAGTTAGTATTTACTATTTATTATTGAGCCGAGTTAGCGCCACATACCTTTCCTTTTTTCAAGCCTAGAATAAAGCTGTTCTTCTTACTTCCAGGTAAGACTTTAGCATGGGCGTCCGCAGGTAGGGGCAAGGGGGGTCAAGTGCCCCCCCCTGGAATCAGGGATCGGATCCAGGGGCGTACTATGTTGCGGGGGGGGCGGTCCGCCCCAGGTGCCACACATTAGGGGGGTGTCAGGCGGCTCCCCCATCCTCCCCTGTATGAAACAGTGAGAGCGGGACGGGCTTGGTAGTGCAGCCGCGATGTGACATGCTGAGCAGGGAGACCTCAGGCGGACTGACCCACTGTCACAATGCTGTGCATCTCGCTCTCTGTTAAATTTTAACAGTCCAGCGAGTACAAATCCCCCCCTCCACAGAGATGGAAGAGGCTGCATCGGCTCTGCCCCCTCCCTCCCCTCTGTTTCTGTGTCCCGTCCATGCTCCGTGCAGCCCGTGTGCTGCGTCTGGAAGGAATGTGGGGGCGGGAACATTTAAACAAGTAGCCGCTGAGGGAACTAGTGTGAGCAACCTGGAGACATCCAAGTGAGTGATCAGCGCTGTCACTGTGTCCAGACTCTGCCCTCTCTCTCCCAAATCTCTTTCACTCCCCCTCTTTCCTCTGTTGTCCTCCAGAGTCTTTCATTAACTCTATGCTTATAGTTGGCCCCAGTGGCGGCTGGTGCTCAAAATTTTTGGGGGGGGGGGCAAACAAACAGCCTCACTGTGCCATCAAACGCTGCCACTGTGCCCATTAAACGCTGCCACTGTGCCCATTAAACGCTGCCACTGTGCCCCACGTGCTGCCACTGTGCCCATCAAACGCTGCCACTGTGCCCATCAAACGCTGCCACTGTGCCCAAACGCTGCCACTGTGCCCAAACGCTGCCACTGTGCCCCAAGTGCTGCCACTGTGCCCCAAGTGCTGCCACTGTGCCCCAAGTTCTGCCACTGTGCCCCAAGTTCTGCCACTGTGCCCCAAGTTCTGCCACTGTGCCCCAAGTGCTGCCACTGTGCCCCTTAAGTGCTGCCATTGTGCCCCAAGTTCTGCCATTGTGCCCCTTAAGTTCTGCCATTGTGCCCCTTAAGTGCTGCCACTGTGCCCCAAGTTCTGCCATTGTGCCCCAAGTTCTGCCATTGTGCCCCTTAAGTGCTGCCATTGTGCCCCAAGTTCTGCCATTGTGCCCCTTAAGTGCTGCCACTGTGCCCCAAGTTCTGCCATTGTGCCCCAAGTTCTGCCATTGTGCCCCAAGTGCTGCCATTGTGCCCCTTAAGTGCTGCCACTGTGCCCCTAAAGTGCTGCCACTGTACCCCTAAAGTGCTGCCACTGTGCCCCTAAAGTGCTGCCACTGTGCCCCTCAAGTGCTGCCACTGTGCCCCCTGCCTGCCCTCTGCACTTACCTTGTCCCGGTGTGCAGCTGGTGACGGCGTCAGGCGACGAGCGGTGTCTCCGTCGGATGTCTTCTCCCGCGCTCCTCCTGTCTTCTTCTGCTGTGATTGGACGCTAGGTGATTGGACGCCTAGCGTCCAATCACAGCGCCTGTGACTTCAGCCAATCAGGTGACAGGTAACAGACCTGGCAACCTGATTGGCTGAGAGGCGGGTCTGTGTTAGGGAAGCGATGTATTCGCTTCCCTAACACAATACTGTGTAATCAGCGAACGCACAGCCGTGCGCCCGCTGTTTACACTTAGGGAAGCCTATTAGAGCACACCGCTCTAATAGGGTCCCCTATTAGAGCTTACAGCTCTAATAGGGGCGCTTCCAGCAACACCCCCCCCACTGTAATTCAGATGCCCGGCGCCCGATCAGGGGCCGGACACCTGAATAGGGGGCGGCAGCGGTGACAATAGATAGATTCATGCATTGCATGAATCTATCTATTGGTGATAGAGCGGTGCAGGAGAGGGGGGGCGGCGCTCCTGCGCCCTCTATGCACGCACCGCCACTGGTTGGCCCCATCATGTTACTTTACCAGGGTGTGATCATAGACATTGCATGTGATTCGCACCGCATTGCTGTGCAAATCACATGCTATGTCTGTGCAAAGAGGACCCTTTTTTTGGTCTGCACTGGAATCGGATTGGATGGGTGTTTACACTTATGCAATCCGATTCCTGCACCATTTCACAGTTCTCACTGCAATCTGCAAACCGATCTGGGGGTGTCATTAATTTTACATTGACACCCGTAGCAGTTTGCAAAGGGCAGCGTGAACGGCCGTCAAGCAACATGCAATGCAGGAATCCGCACTGGAATTGCGCTGATTTCTGCATCGCATATATGTGAACCAGGACTCAAGTGGGGTCACACTGATGCGCTGTGGTTCAGTTGCCTCAATTTTCACTACAGTCCCACAGACTTCTATTAGGTTACACATTTTTGCAACATTTTCTGAAAGCGCACCAAATGTCCTCTATACTGAATCTTTGATGTGCTTTCAGAAAACACAGTAAAATTACACAAAATAATAGAAGTCTGTGGGACTGCAGCTAAAAATGGGGATAAAATGCAGAAAAACTGTGTATACCCCAGCACTGCGACAAACTCCAGGACACCAGTGTGAACCCAAAGGCTTCAGGGTGCTGTGTAATGTAAAGGGGTCCTGAGGTGCAGGGGGTTGTGTAATGTAAAGGGGTCCTGAGGTGCAGGGGGTTGTGTAATGTAAAGGGGTCCTGAGGTGCAGGGGGTTGTGTAATGTAAAGGGGTCCAGAGGTGCAGAGGGTTTTGTAATGTAAAGGGGTCCTGAGGTCGAGGGTGCTGTGTAATGTAAAGGGGTCCTGAGGTGCAGGGTGCTGTGTAGTGTAAAGGGGTCCTGAGGTGCAGGGTTCTGTGTAATGTAAAGGGGTCCTGAGGTGCAGGGTGCTGTGTAATGTAAAGGGGTCCAGGATGTGCAGAGGGTTTTGTAATGTAAAGGGGTCCAGGAGGTGCACAGGGTTTTGTAATGTAAAGGGGTCCTGAGGTGAAAGGTGCTGTGTAATGTAAAGGAGTCCAGGTGGTGCAGGGGGTTGTGTAATGTAAAGGAGTCCAGAGGTGCAGGGTGCTGTGTATTGTAAATGAGTCCAGGTGGTGCAGGGGGTTGTGTAATGTAAAGGAGTCCAGGTGGTGCAGGGGGTTGTGTAATGTAAAGGGGTCCTGAAGTGCAGGGTGCTGTGTAATGTAAAGGGGTCCAGGAGGTGCAGAGGGTTGTGTAATGTAAAGGGGTCCAGGAGGTGCAGGGAGGTTGTGTAATGTAAAGGGGTCCAGGAGGTGCAGGGGGGTTGTGTAATGTAAAGGGGTTCGGGGGGTTGTGTAATGTAAAGGAGTCCAGAAGGTGCAGAGGGTTTTGTAATGTAAAGGGGTCCTGAGGTGCAGGGTGCTGTGTAATGTAAAGGGGTCCTGAGGTGCAGGGTGCTGTGTAATGTAAAGGGGTCCTGAGGTGCAGGGTGCTGTGTAATTTAAAGGGGTCCAGGAGGTGCAGAGGGCTGTGTAATGTAAAGGGGTCCAGGAGGTGCAGGGGGTTGTGTAATGTAAAGGAGTCCAGGAGGTGCAGAGGGTTGTGTAATGTAAAGGGGTCCAGGAGGTGCAGGGGAGTTGTGTAATGTAAAGGGGTCCAGGGGGTTGTGTAATGTAAAGGAGTCCAGGAGGTGCAGAGGGTTTTGTAATGTAAAGGGGTCCTGAGGTGCAGGGTGCTGTGTAATTTAAAGGAGTCCAGGAGGTGCAGAGGATTGTGTAATGTAAAGGGGTCCAGGAGGTGCAGAGGGTTGTGTAATGTAAAGGGGTCCAGGAGGTGCAGAGGGTTGTGTAATGTAAAAGGGGTCCAGGAGGTGCAGGGGGTTGTGTAATGTAAAGGAGTCCAGGAGGTGCAGAGGGTTGTGTAATGTAAAGGGGTCCAGAGCTGCGGGGGGCTGTGTAATGTAAAGGGGTCCAGTTGTCGAGAGGGTGTACAAAGTAGTGACAAACAGATATTGGGGATGAAGAGGTATACAGGGGACACAGTGGGGTGTTTTTACATTTTAAATTGAAGGGGGGGGGGGGTGCCAGATATAGGAGTCGCCCCGGGTGCCAAATGCTCTAGGTACGCCCCTGATCAGATCTTAAATTCAGCACAGTTGTGTCTCTATCGAGGTGCCGCACCCAGGTGCCACCCACCAGTGGGGTGACACCATTAAGGTGCTGTCAAGTGTAGTGTGACTTTGGGCTCTTTTCCCTGCTCAGTCCAGCAGAGAACTTGGCGGTGCTGTGACGGAAGAATGGCGAGCTGCGGGCTATCAGAGGTTTCCCCCGCTCGCCCCACCCATTCTTCTGTCAGGGAGAAGAGACGGCGGCTCTCACCAGGTTCCCCACCCAGCTTCCTGCCCTGCTCCGTTCCTTCCCTATTGGACATAACTGAGGGCCAATCAAAGGCGACTAGGAGAGGCAAGCTTCATGGGACAGGTAGTCCCAAAAGATTGGCGGCTCCATTTTCCACAGGGAGGAGGCTACAGCTCGATCAAGAGAGAGATTGAGAGACTGCAGCCTGGAAAGAACCTGAGGGAGAGAGTGCTACAGGACGAGGAGTGTGCTGGGCGGAAGCCAGAGAGAGAGCCTGCCAGGGCCACAAAAGAGAGTCATGCTGTCCAGTACCACCAGAGAGAGAAAGACTGAGCCACTACCAGGGTACAGACATGCTACACTACTGACCAGAGACGTCCCCGGGGAACCCAGAGTGAACGATCGTCCAGCCGGAGTGATCACTGCTGTAGTTTCACTGGGTCTGGTAAGAGGGCCTGTTGGCCATTACCCATTACTCATCCTAGGGATTGTAATACGTCTGCAGACTCTGACCATAATAATGTGATAATCACATTGTCGAAAAGGGGCGGTGCATGGGTGACCCTAAAATTATGCCCCCCCCTGAAAAAAGTTCTGCGGACGCCCATGGACTTTAGTAATAATCCTTGAAACCATTAAATACCAGCTAACCTTTCAAGGCAAAATAGGCAGTGTCAAAATACTGTAGAATGTAAATATAACCCCTGGTCCATGTTTACAAGACTGAAGGACTTACAACATGCATCTTTACACAGATGAAGAAAGAATCAACATCCATGGCCAGTTTAAAACTTGACAATTATCTATAATATTTCACCAGCTGAAAGACAGCAGGAAAAAGTTGTATATATCTTCTGAATGTGAAGGGAAAATAAATATATCCAAGTCAAGACATCATTTAAAAATGTGGACACTTTACAATGTATATCCAATAAGGAATATAACAATAAGTGTGTCACCTCTATAGTTCATAATATGCTAAGATGGAACTATGGACAACAGTGCAGTTTATTCAACTATTCATGAAAGTATACCAATAGGAACCTCACTATTTACATACACACAAGAGTATATGATAGTGTGACTGACCTAAAATATCATATCACCTAAAATGGGTTCAGTAACAGTCTTATCATCTGCTGGTGTAGGGATAATCCCATTCCGTTTATTTATTATTTTTTTAGAATTATAATAAATGTACTGTATAAGTAGTTTAGGTATACAAATTATTATATTTAGATATATACTGTATCTTTACATATAAAGTTATTTTCTTTCATCTATATGTATAAATGATAGTGATAGCCACAGTATATGGGAAATACATCTCTGTATAATACGGGTTATTATATTTGAAATATCGCTGCACTAGAAATGTGTGCTCATATGTTAGCAGTTACCAGATCTCCTAAACTTTATATAGATATATTAGAAACATCGCATGACCATACTTGTTATAGAGAGAAATTAAACAATCCTATAACAGATTATTTATGAGAGTTATTTAGAACAGACATTTCTTGTCCAAGGATTACGTCTGGTAGTAAAAGATGGCAATGCTTAAACAAACACTGACCCTGTGTTCACACCTATGCGTTTTTAGTGCGTTTTGCAGTTTGCAGAAACGCACTAAAGTCCATTTAACATGGTAAAATGGTTTCCTATGGTACTAGTTTACATCCATGTGTTTTGCGGCCGGTACATTTTTGGAAAGGGTCGGAATTATTTCCAGCGATTTGCTGCTGATAGACTTCAATGAAGCTGCAACCAAAAAAGCAAGTGTTGCATTTTGATACGATTTTTGGTGTGTTTTGCATTTTGCGGTTCTTATTTTACCACTGTATATAGGTGGTTGCTAAGCAGGGGGCCAGGAAGCCAGCCGCCGCGTCCTTAACAACCGATGAGTCATCAGCTGTCAGTGGGGTTCCCTGCTGCAAGCTAAATGTAAAAAAAAAAAAAGCCAGCAAAAAAATTAGCATGGGGTTCCCCCCCAGGTCCATACCAGGCCCTTCAGGTCTAATATGGATTTGGAAGGGACCCCCACGCAAAAAAAAAAATGGCGTTGGTCCCCCCCAAAATCCATTCCAGACCCTTTTCTGAGCATGCCACCTGGCGGGTCAGAAATGGGAGGGGACGAGCGAGCGCCCCCCCCCCCCTTAAACCATACCAGGCTTCATGCCCTGAACATGGGGGATGGGTGCTTTGTGAATGGGTATCGGGTACATCGTACCCTTACCTATTCACCAAAAAAGCATGGTCCGTGGGGCTCCAGCAGGTAATTTCGTTCAGCTCTGTACTGCTCTGTACAAAATGGTTGCTGTTAGCTTCAATCAATGGACTGTGCAAGTGCAAGCATGATGTGGTACATCTTCCGTGATGCACAGAGCGTCTCTGTCGTGATGCAAGATCCTGGATCATGACAGAGACGCTCCGTGCATCACGGATGATGTACCACATCACGCTTGCACTTGCACAGTCCATTGATTGAAGCTAACGGCAACCATTTTGGCTGAGGTGAGCGGACAGTGGCCCAGAGGACTCTACAGCAGTACAGATCTGAAGGAAATTACTTGCTGGAGCCCCACGGAACCCGCTCTGAAACAAAACATACAGGACAGCATATATAGCTCCCGGACCGGAGAATGACAGTACATCCATCTGGACTAAAACCATATAGTTCGACACACGGTCGGGTGAGTGGACCTTTGGTCCTCTAACTGCTTGGTTTACTTTTCTCCTGGTATTTTGCTATACCTCAGCCTGTGTTAGCCTGCTTCACTATAGTGTAATCTTGCTACTGTTATCCAATGATGGAACTTTTAGTGAAAGTATCTAATTCAATCCTTTCCACCTCTCTACACTGGCAGCTTTACCTAGCTACAACTTCAATCAATACTGTTTCTGTGGGACTAACAATTTGACTCAACTATTAATCCTCTAATCAAAGCTATCCCTCTGAAGGAGATTTACCTAATTAAACTTAGTAACAGGATGGACTTTTTTTCCTATGGTGCATGTCACTGGGATTTCTAGTCTAGTCCAACAAATACTATTCACTTTAATTAACTACTGCTTGGGTTATAGGTGTGTGCATGCATAGTGAAAGCGTGATGCTCTTAAACAGACAACGTTGTCTAATTTTAACATGATCTTGGTGATGGTGATGGGTACCTGGTCTTGGCATTTGTATTAAACTAATTTTTGTAATAAATGTATTCCCTTATTAAGCAGCTTGGTCCGCCTGTGTCTCTTCTCAGTGGGATCCTTTCCCCTACAATCCTTCTTTTTACAGTTATTGTATTTAGGCACAGAGACTGCACCATATACTGATGAGTCTGCAATTTTAAGGAACACCGCACGGGCATCTTTAATCATTACACAGTTTTGTGATAACAGATAGTGAGTGTTGATCTTCAAAAATTTTTTATTTTTATGCTATATAGAAGTCAGCAGAGAGCAGGCGATGACTCTTATATAGCAATGGGGCGTGGCCATCCGATGACATCACCTGGAGAGCCTGCCCCTTGTCACTGACAAGTATCGTGCTAGTCTCAAACTCCTCGTTCATACCTCCTGGAGATAGCACATCGAGGGCATATATCCAATATGTCTCCCTTTATCAGGGACGCTGGAATCTTTCTGTCTCAGGAAGGCTACCTGGAACTGCTTCAATGATCCAGACATTGATGCCTGCTGTAGATTTTTTGTGGTACTTGGCAAAGTACTGTTTTTTACTATTTGTTTTTACTTAAGTACAATAATTTTTGTGGGCTGACAACACACAGCATGTTGTGGACTGGGTGGTGTCAGTCCTCCCAGTGTCTTTTGTTGAACTACTCAACCACTCACACTATCATATCTCTACAACACAACAATTAATAATTTTTCTAATGCAGCTTAAGAACTATGAGGGCTATTTGAGATAACACAGGAAGCATGCATAGGAAAGCTCAAAATTTCTGACAAGATCAATTTTTTTTTTGCATTTATCAAACAGAGATATCAAAATGTTTCCACTGGGATATTAAACAGACTTAAAGGGAGCAAATATCAGAGAATTATTACAGAAATAGGAGTGCAGCGCTGGAAAATATATTAAATGTGAACTAAGTGTATTCTGCAAACACGAACTAAAATAATGACATCATATAGTGTTCATAGTGTTAGTGTTTTTTTGTGAATGACACAAAAAAACATATATAATATTTAAACATGTGATTAGAATAGTGCAAAATACTGAAAAACATGTGCAAGAGTAGTCCTCAGAAGAAAAATCTGCGGTTACAATGTATCACATAAACAAAAAGTCTATAAGCTCTAATATCCAGTGAAAGTAGCTTCAGTGCAAATGTATAGATATATCATACACCGCCTGTGTTCCCATCACCTTAATAGGATTAAAGGCTTGCCAGAAGCCCTACAAATAAGGCTTAGTAGAATCACTGAAAAGGCATTAGATATTCCCCCAGCAGGTGACCCACAAACATCAAGGGATGGCACTCTTCAAAGACACCCAGATACATGCCAGGCACTGCTCACTTCCGGGGTATTACAAAGAGATCCACAGATATCCAGTGAACTTCCAGTGTTAAGAACAGCATACAGCCATGGTATGTTGCGAGGGAGAAAAAAATAAACTCTAATAGTGCAGAGGTTACCTTTACTTCTTTTATTAAAAGATTTCCAAACATCAGGACAGAAAACTTCCTTGCAGGGATTTAAAATAGCTCTATCCGTATCCAAAAGTTCTGCGCATACGCAGTACGTGTGTACATGTCAACCCTACGACCGTTTCATCAGAAATGACATCATCAGGGGCACGTACACATGTCCGCGCCTGCGCATTATATACCAAAACAACAAAGCGGAAGAGCTCGGCCATTGGTCACATGGGAATGATATGAAAAGCTGACGTTGAAGCTCATTGGACAAGCTAGGTAATATTAAAACAGAGAGCCACATTAATTAAAGAAATACAAAAATTGACTCGCTAGTGACACCCAAAGGGCAACAATAATATTATTAAAAAAACACTAAATGGGTAATTATCAAATAGATAAGAATGAAAGCACACTGTCACGTACCTAAGGATGGAGCCCAGAATGCAGGGAGCGGCCTCTCGTATGCCTCTGGCTCGTGAACCCCTGGAGGTGGGGACAGGGGCCCGCGAGTGCAGGGGTGCACAAGTGCCTGGCAGATGGCAGCTGTGGGCTTGACTGGAACCGTGCAGGTAACAGGAACACAGGAACTGCAGACAGCACTGTAGGTTCTGGAGTTTGCAGGAACTTCGGGAACAGCAGGCTGCAGAGAACACGTGCTTGAACACTGGAACGCTGGACGTGGGCAGGCAGGCCGGGTCAACACTGGCAGGTGGAGCAGTCACCGGCAGAGGCAGACACTGGCAGACAGAACAGGTCCGGGCAGAGGCAGGCGGGTTGTCAGGGTACAGGCAGGGTCGGCAACAGACGGGCAACAACAGGACCAGAGGAGCAGGCAGAGGATAGTCAGACAAGCCGGGGTCGGAGGCAGGCAGCTGGTAGGTGTAGTCAGGGACAAGCCGGGAAACAGGAGTCAACAGGTACTATGGTGATAGCAGGGGTCTCAGGAAACGCTGTAGACCGGACAGCAAGAAGCCTCAGCCACAAGCTTCCTCTTATAGTCTCTTTGGCGCCAATGGCTAATTGACGGCGCGTCGGCGCTCTTGCGCGCGCACGCGCCCGCGAAGCGGGCGCACGCGAGCGCGCGCGTGCCCGCGATGCGGGCGCGCGCGCCCGCCGACGCCAATGCGCGCCGACAAGCGCTGATTGGGTCTGAAGGAAGTTCTGTGGGCAGGCCCTCCCGGGTCACTGGGATGTCTTCCTTGACATTGCCCCCCCCCAAGGGGCAACCTCCGGATGCCCAATTGTGCCATCTTACTGGGATGGGACCTCTTGAAGGCAAGGATCAGTCTTCTGGCGTGTATGTTGGCCTCCGGTTCCCAAGAGTTCTCCTCGGGTCCATACCCCTTCCATTTTACCAGAAACTGAACCTGGTTACCCCTTCTCCTACAATCCAGGATGGATTCTACTTCGAATTCCACCTCTCCGTTAATGATTACAGGTGCGGGGGGAACGACCTTTCGGTTGACAAATGGGTCTGGCACCACAGGCTTGAGCAGGGCCACATGAAAAACCGGGTGAATCCGGAAGGACTCCGGTAACTTCAGCTCGTAGGCTACATTGTTGATTCTCCTCACTACGGGGAAGGGCCCCACGAACTTGGGACCTAGTTTTCTGGATGGGCATGCTAATTTTAAATTCAGAGTGGATAACCAGGCTTGGTCTCCAGGTTTGAGGTCAAGCTCCCCTCTTCTCTTTTTATCATAAACCTCCTTGTTGTAACTCTGTGTCCTTGCCATAGTTTCTTGTAAAAGCTTGTTGTTGGACTCCAAAAATTTGAGGTGTTCCTGGGCGGCTGGTACCGGGCACTCCGGAAAATTGTTCGATAGGAATAGAGGGTGGAACCCGTAATTTGCAAAAAACGGGGATTGCTTAGTGGCTGAATGGACAGAGTTATTATAAGCGAACTCAGCAAGGGGAAGCAGCGGGACCCAGTCATCCTGGGAAAATGAGGAAAAGCAGCGCAGGTACTGCTCCAGCGTTTGATTGGTTCTTTCCGTCTGACCGTTCGTTTGAGGATGGTAAGCAGAGGAGAAAGACAGGTCAATCCTTAGTGACCCACACAGAGCTTTCCAGAACTTAGACGTGAATTGTGACCCCCGATCCGACGTGATATTTGCTGGTATGCCATGGAGCCTCACTATTTCCCTGATGAAGGTCTTCGCTGTCTCGGCGGCAGATGGTGTGCCCCTCATGGGCAGGAAGTGGGACATCTTGGATAGTCTATCCACTACCACAAAGATGGTAGTGCAATTTTCTGAGGGCGGTAGCTCCACAATGAAATCCATGGAGATCATCCTCCATGGTCTCTCCGGGACGGGGAGTGGCTTCAACAACCCCCACGCTCTGGTCTTGCTGCCCTTATTCTGGATGCAGGTAACGCACGCCTCCACATAGTCCTTACAGTCCCTTCGCCATTGCGGCCACCAGAATGTGCGCTGGAGCAGATCGGTGGTCTTGTACACCCCGAAATGGCCAGCCAGCATATGGTCGTGGCAAGAGCTGAGGACCGAGGCCCGAGCTTCCTGGGGCACGAAGATCCTGTCCCCGAACCATAAGAGACCATCTCTGGCTAATAGAGCGGTGTCGGGTGGGAGAGGAGCGCCAGCGGAAGCTTGTCTAATCTGGGTAAGTAAGTCCCCCTGGAGTAGGAGGAAATTCCCTGAAGACAGGACAGTGTCTGGAGGCGAAAGGGCTTCAGGCCCGCTGTACATCCGTGACAATGCGTCAGGCTTGGTGTTTTTCGATCCGGGACGGTAAGTGATATGGAACTGGAATCTGGTAAAAAAGAGTGCCCACCTGGCCTGCCGCGGTCTCAGTCTTCTGGCGGCTTTCAGGTATTCCAAGTTCTTATGGTCAGTATAGATAAGAATCGGATGGGTTGCTCCTTCCAGGAGGTAGCGCCACTCCTCGAGTGCCGCCTTGATTGCCAACAACTCCCGATCGCCGACATCGTAGTTCCGTTCTGCCTCTGATAATTTACGTGAAAAAAAGGCGACCGGGTGCAAAAGGGCTTTGGGTCCCTGTCTCTGGGAGAGCACTGCCCCCACCGCTATTTCTGAGGCATCCACTTCCAAAATGTATGGCAGGGTGGAGTCGGGGTGTTTCAGGACTGAGGCAGAAACGAACAGGTTCTTCAGCGTGGTGAAGGCCGCCTGGGCTTCGGTGGACCACTGGAACTTGAGACCCTGTTTGGTTAACCCGGTTATGGGGGAAATGATGGTGGAGAATCCTCTTATGAATTTTCTGTAAAAATTTGCGAAGCCCACAAACCGTTGCACCCCTTTCTTATCGGTGGGGGCTGGCCAATCTTGGATGGCTGAAACCTTCTGAGGGTCCATCTCAATGCCCTCCACGGAGATGATGAGGCCGAGGAAGGGGATACTCCGCTGTTCAAAGACACACTTTTCAGGCTTGGCATAAAGTCCATGGAGTCGTAGTCGTGTCAGTACGTTCTTGACGTGTTCTCGGTGCTCAGCTAGAGAGGAGGAAAAGATTAGAATGTCATCAAGGTAAATAACAACAAATAGGTCGAGAAAGTCTCTGAAAATGTCATTCACGAAGTGTTGGAATGTGGCGGGGGCATTGCACAGGCCGAAGGGCATGACTAAGTACTCAAAATGCCCGAAGCGTGTGCGGAAGGCAGTTTTCCACTCATCTCCACTCCGTATACGAACAAGGTTGTAGGCCCCGCGAAGATCCAACTTGGAAAACACCGCTGCAGACCCCAGTCTCTGGAAAAGTTCTGGCACTAGGGGCAGAGGGTAACGGTTCTTAACCGTAATCTTGTTGAGAGCCCGATAGTCCACGCATGGGCGTAATGAGTGGTCCTTTTTCTCCACAAAGAAGATCCCCGCTCCTGCAGGTGAGGTGGAAGGTCGGATGAATCCCTTCTGTAGGTTGTCGTCAAGATAGGTCTTTAATGTCCCCAGTTCCAATTCAGATAAGGGGAAGATTCTCCCAAAAGGGATTTCTGCTCCTGGGAGGAGATCAATGGGACAGTCGTATGGCCTGTGTGGCGGGAGAGTCTCTGCACCCCTCTTGCTAAAGACGTCCAGGAAATGGTGATAAACTTCGGGTACCGCTTTACGGGTCTCGGCCTCAACCTCCAGGCATAGTAGGGAAGCAGGCGCCTCACCGGGTCCAGGTGAACAATGCTGATGACAGTAAGGAGAGGGGAACTCAATCTTCCCTAGGACCCAATCGATCTGCGGGTTATGGGCCCTCAACCAGGGCATGCCCAGTATGATGGGAAATAACGGGGACTCGATGACATCTAAGCACAGCAGTTCTTGGTGAATCCCGGCAATGATAGCTGGTAGAGGAGAGGTCACGTGGGTTACTGGTCCAGATTTAAGAGTGGACCCGTCGGCCAGGTGTACAGAAAGTTCCTTTGCTCTTGGTCGTAGGGGGATGTGGTACCTGGAGGCAAAGGATAGGTCCAAGAAGCCACTGCATGCCCCAGAATCAATAATTGCGCTGGTTTGGATGTTCCCTTCGGGAAGCTGCAAAACAATGGGAACAGCCAGGTGAGACATAAGGTTAGGTGACACAGGAATACAGGCGGGAGAAATGGAGAAGCACTTACGGAGCTTTGCTGGGCAGGCTCGTACGAAATGTCCTGGTTCTCCGCAATACAAGCAAAGGTTGCCGACCCGGCGGCGTTGACGTTCCTCAGGGGTCAGAGAGGGGCGGAGCAAGCCCAGCTGCATGGGCTCCGGAGCATCGAACCTGGCGGTAGCGGGAGCTGAGGGAGCTGGATATGGAGGACTGGACACACGGGGAAGCATCCAAATGGGACGGGAAGATCCGGCGGACCTCTCAGCACGTCGCTCCCGTAGCCGTCTGTCTATTTGGATGGACAGTTCCATAAGGCCCTCCAAAGTGTCTGGTATGCCCACACGGGCTAGTTCATCCTTTAGGGGATCTGAAAGACCCATGCGGAACTGGTGGCGTAATGCAGCATTATTCCAGTCCGTATCGGCGCTCCAGCGCCTGAATTCCGTCGCGTAGTCTTCCACAGGCCTGCGCCCTTGCTGCAAGGTACGCAGGGCTGTCTCCGCGGTAGCGGTTAGCTGCGGGTCGTCATAGAGTAAGGACATGGCCTGGAAGAAGGTGTTTAGAGTATTCAGTGAGGGGTCCTTCTTTTCCAAGAGCCGATGGGCCCAGGACTGGGTTTCATCTGTCAGCAGGGAGATAACATACCCAACCTTGGTGGCTTCAAGGGAAAAAGTCCTTGGTTGTAAGGCAAAAAGGAGCTCGCAAGCATTGCGCAATGTCCTGAATTTGCTCCGGTTGCCGGAAAACTTCTCAGGCGGGGGAACTCGAGGTTCCGGTGGCAACATCACTACAGAGGGTGTAGCAGGAGTCCCAGGGGGAGCGGTAGCGGACAGGACTTGGACACGTTCCTCCAGGTTAGCGTAACCTTCCTGCAAATTCTTCACCGCCTGGGCAAGTCCTGCAAGGTGGCGGCAGAGATCTTCCATGGGCGACACTCCCTGCGTGGGCTCGGACATGGCTGTCCGGTACTGTCACGTACCTAAGGATGGAGCCCAGAATGCAGGGAGCGGCCTCTCGTATGCCTCTGGCTCGTGAACCCCTGGAGGTGGGGACAGGGGCCCGCGAGTGCAGGGGTGCACAAGTGCCTGGCAGATGGCAGCTGTGGGCTTGACTGGAACCGTGCAGGTAACAGGAACACAGGAACTGCAGACAGCACTGTAGGTTCTGGAGTTTGCAGGAACTTCGGGAACAGCAGGCTGCAGAGAACACGTGCTTGAACACTGGAACGCTGGACGTGGGCAGGCAGGCCGGGTCAACACTGGCAGGTGGAGCAGTCACCGGCAGAGGCAGACACTGGCAGACAGAACAGGTCCGGGCAGAGGCAGGCGGGTTGTCAGGGTACAGGCAGGGTCGGCAACAGACGGGCAACAACAGGACCAGAGGAGCAGGCAGAGGATAGTCAGACAAGCCGGGGTCGGAGGCAGGCAGCTGGTAGGTGTAGTCAGGGACAAGCCGGGAAACAGGAGTCAACAGGTACTATGGTGATAGCAGGGGTCTCAGGAAACGCTGTAGACCGGACAGCAAGAAGCCTCAGCCACAAGCTTCCTCTTATAGTCTCTTTGGCGCCAATGGCTAATTGACGGCGCGTCGGCGCTCTTGCGCGCGCACGCGCCCGCGAAGCGGGCGCACGCGAGCGCGCGCGTGCCCGCGATGCGGGCGCGCGCGCCCGCCGACGCCAATGCGCGCCGACAAGCGCTGATTGGGTCTGAAGGAAGTTCTGTGGGCAGGCCCTCCCGGGTCACTGGGATGTCTTCCTTGACACACACAGTGCCATCATGTGGACAGTTGCAATACTGCCACGAAGAAATACAATAAAAAATCTTTTCTTATATGTATTAATTATCTATAGTTAAGGATGTATTCTTCAAATAAAAACAAAGGAGAAAAGTGCTCCTCAACTTTGCCATCAGTAAGCATAATCACAGCACAAAGTCTAAAATTAGTAAATAATAAAAATACTTTTGACCCTTTCTCACATAAAAAAATAAGACCACATAATTGCTCATATAATCATCAAGTGAAAAAAGAGGGGAACATGAGTCCCAATAGTAATGGAAATAGAGTTAAACAACTCATAAAAGGAGAAAGATATGAGAAAAAAAACTAAGAAGGATACTACAACCACTAAATTAGTATGGCGATGCTGATACTAGCGTGGTGGCGCTAGTGGAGGGGACATCAACAGTTATTAATAAAACAATTGATGTCCCACTCCACATCCAAGCTGTTAGGGACATGAAATCCAAGCTTGTGTATCCAGTTTGTTTCAGCTCTTGAGATACTACATCTACCATTGCTACCTTGCCGATGTGGTATGTGTTTCTCCAAAGCAATAAAGGTGGTACCTTTAGGATCCCTGTTGTGTTTGAGATCATAATGCTTTGAGACATTGTGTTTGTCGAAACCTTTTTGAATATTGGCAACATGTTTCCCTAGCCTAACATGTAACATCTGGATGGTGCGTCCTACATATTCTAAACCACAAGGGCATCTTAAAAGGTACACAACACACTTGGTTGTACATGTGATGAATGATTTGATAGAATGTGTAGTACCTGCACCACCAATGTAAATTCCGTTAATCTCCTACCTCGAAATGCATTTATTCTGCAAATCTGGCATTTTCTGCAAGGATAAAAAACCTTTAGATCACCAAAAAAGGTTGGACGTGTAGGCGGATCTGGGACATTGGGTGCTATAGAGTGCCTAAGGTTAGGGGCACCTCTTAATAGTACACAAGGTTTATCTGACAACAAAGGTCCAAGACCCCGATCATTTTTAATGACAGGCCAATGTCTTTTGATTATTCTCTTTATAGCCCAATGTTGGCTGGAATAAGTGGTGAGGAAAGCTAGTCCAAAATCCTCTCTGTTTTCTATTTGGGGAGGTTTATCACCCAAAAGGGTCTGGCGATCTCTGTTGCCTATCTCTGTTATTAGAGAATCAAGGGCCAAGTTATCATAACCTTTGGTAAAAAAATCTAGAACCAAAGCTTCTTTCTTTAAATCATCTAAATAAGTGCAGTTATGCCTTAAATGTAAAAATTGGCCCTTTGGGACAGCTGGCAGCCAGAAACGGGGATGACAAGAATCCAATGGGATATAACCGTTCCTGTCTCTCGCTTTGAAAAAGGTGGATGTAATAATCCTCTCATTCTCTATTGTAATTTTTAAATCCAGAAACTGAGTCTGGATGGGGCCAATTATTTTATTGTTATCATTTTGAAAGGACAGGAAGGTGATCACTGACTCAGTATCACCATCCCATATGAACAACACATCGTCAATAAACCTTTTCCAAAAAACAAGCTCCAGACGCCCGTCATGCAAAACCACATCTTCCTCCCACTTTGCCATAAAAAGATTTTGCTCCCATGGCCGCTCCTTAGTTTGTAAGTAGTAGGTCCCATTGTGCCAGAAATAGTTGTGCTTCATCGAAAAGTCCAATCGTTCCATCACAAAGTTGCACTGTGTGACAGAGATATTGGAGTCACGATAAAGAAAATATTGCACCGCTTCATGGCCCAAATGATGAGAAATCGTTGTATAGAGCGAGGGGACATCTGCAGTTACCAACAGGTATGTTGATTTTAATTCAACTTCACGCAACAGAACTAAGGGAGTGGCCATGGGAGCAAAATTTGCTCCCAGTATGGCCAATCTTTTTATGGCAAATTGGGAGGAAGATGTGGTTTTGCATGACAGGCGTCTGGAGCTTGTTTTTTGGAATTTTGGAAGACGATGTCTTGTTCATATGGGATGGTGATACTGAGTCAGTGATCACCTTCCTGTCCTTTCTAAATGATAACAATATGGGTATAGTACTCAGTTTCTTGATTAAAAAATTACAATAGAGAATGAGAGGATTATTACATACACGTTTTTCAAAGCGACAGACAGGGACGGTTATATCCCATTGGATTCTTGTCATCACCATTTCTGGCTGTCAGCTGTCCCAAAGGGCCAATTTTTATGTCTAAGGCATAACTGCACTGATTTAGACGAGTTTAAGAAAGAAGCTTTGGTTTTAAAGTCTAGATTTTTGACTAAAGGTTATGATAACTTGGCCCTTGATTCTCTAATAACAGGGATAGGGAACAGAGATCGCCAGACCCTTTTGGGTGATAAACCTCCCCAAATAGAAAACAGGGAGGATTTTGAACTAGCTTTCCTCACCACTTATTCCAGCCAACATTGGGCTATAAAGAGAATAATCAAAAGACATTGCCCTGTCATTAAAAATGATCGGGTTCTTGGACCTTGTTGTTCAATAAACCTTGTGTACTATTTAGAGGTGCCCCTAGCCCTAGGCACTCTATAGCACCCAATGTTCTGGATCCGCCTACATGTCCAACCTTCTTTGGTGATCTAAAGGTTTTTTACCTTGCAGAAAATGCCAGATCTGCAGAATAAATGCATTTTGAGGTAGGAGATTAACAGAATTTACATCGGTTGGTGCAGGTACTTCACATTCTATCAAATCATTCATCACATGTACAACCAAGTGTGTTGTGTACCTTTTAAGGTGCCCTTGTGGTTTAGAATATATAGGACGCACCATCCGGATGTTACATGTTAGGCTAGGGAAACATGTTGCTAATATTCGAAAAGGTTTCAACAAACACAATGTCTCAAAACATTATGATCTCAAACACAACAGGGATCCTAAAGGTACCACCTTTATTGCTTTGGAGAAACACATACCACATTGGCGAGGTAGCAATGGTAGATGTAGTATCTCAAGAGCTGAAACAAACTGGATACACAAGCTTGGATCTCATGTCCCTAACGGCTTGAATGTGGAGTGGGACATCAATTGTTTTATTAATAACTGTTGATGTCCCCTCCACTAGCACCACCACGCTAGTATAAGCATCGCCATACTAATTTAGTGGTTGTAGTATCCTTCTTAGATCTATTTCACCTATCTTTCTCCTTTTATGAGTTGTTTAACTCTATTTCCATTACTATTGGGACTCATGTTCCCCTCTTTTTTCACTTGATGATTATTTGAGCAATTATGTGGTCTTATTTTTTTAGGTGAGAAAGGGGAAAAGTATTTTTATTATTTACTAATTTTAGACTTTGTGCTGTGATTATGCTTACTGATGGCAAAGTTGAGGAGCACTTTTCTCCTTTGTTTTTATTTGAAGAATACATCCTTAACTATAGATAATTAATACATATAAGAAAAGATTTTTTATTGTATTTCTTCGTGGCAGTATTGCAACTGTCCACATGATGGCACTGTGTGCTTTCATTCTTATCTATTTGATAATTATTTAGTGTTTTCTTAATAATATTATTGTTGCCCTTTGGGTGTCACTAGCGAGTCAATTTTTTATTTCTTTAATTAATGTGGCTCTCTGTTTTAATATTACCTAGCTTGTCCAATGAGCTTCACTGTCAGCTTTTCATATCATTCCCATGTGACAAATGGCCGAGCTCTTCCGCTTTGTTGTTTTGGAATATAATGCACAGGCGCGGACGTGTGTACGTGCCCCTGATGACGTCATTTCTGATGAAACGGTCGTAGGGTTGACACGTACACACGTACTGCGTATGCGCAGAACTTTTGGATACGGATAGAGCTATTTTAAATCCCTGCAAGGAAGTTTTCCGTCCCGATGTTTGGAAATCTTTTAATAAAAGAAGTAAAGGGAACCTCTGCACTATTGGAGTTTATTTTTTTCTCCCTCGCAACATACCATGGTTGTATGCTGTTCTTAACACTGGAAGTTCACTGGATATCTGTGGATCTCTTTGTAATACCTGGCATGCCTGCCTGGCAGTGCCTGGCATGTATCTGGGTGTCTTTGAAGGGTGCCATCCCTTGATGTTTGTGGGTCACCTGCTGGGGGAACATCTAATGCCTTTTCAGTGATTCTACTAAGCCTTATTTGTAGGGCTTCTGGTAAGCCTTTAATCCTATTAAGGTGATGGGAACACAGGCGGTGCATGATATATCTATACATTTGCACTGAAGCTACTTTCACTGGATATTAGAGCTTATAGACTTTTTGTTTATGTGATACATTGTAACCGCAGATTTTTCTTCTGAGGACTACACTTGCACATGTTTTTCAGTATTTTGCACTATTCTAATCACATGTTTAAATATTATATATGTTTTTTGTGTCATTCACATATGGTTTGAACACTATATGATGTCATTATTTTAGTTTGTGTTTGCAGAATACACTTAGTTCTCATTTAATATATTTTCCAGCGCTGCACTCCTATTTCTGTAATAATTCTCTAATATTTGCTCCCTTTAAGTCTGTTTAATATCCCAGTGGAAACATTTTGTTATCTCCGTTTGATAAATGCAAAAAAAAAAACTGATCTTGTCAGAAATTTTGAGCTTTCCTATGCATGCTTCCTGTGTTATCTCAAATAGCCCTCATAGTTCTTAAGCTGCATTAGAAAAATGATTAATTGTTGTGTTGTAGAGATATGATAGTGTGAGTGGTTGAGTAGTTCAACAAAAGACACTGGGAGGACTGACACCACCCAGTCCACAACATGCTGTGTGTTGTCAGCCCACAAAAATGAAGAGCTAATCACATTTCTGGCAGATCAACAGGTATTGTCCTTTATTTAAGTAAAAACAAATAGTAAAAAACAGTACTTTGCCAAGTACCACAAAAAATCAATGTCTGGATCATTGAAGCAGTTCCAGGTATCCTTCCTGAGGCAGAAAGATTCCAGCGTCCCTGCCAAAGGGAGACATATTGGATATATGCCCTCAATGTGCTATCTCCAGGAGGTATGAACGAGGAGTTTGAGACTAGCACGATACTTGTCAGGTCACCTGAATCCAGGTGGCAGATGCACCCCATTGGGGTCAGGAGTGCACCACAAGTATAACTATGCCTGCATGTATAGTAAGTTGCATATATGCGATTGATGCACAGTCTTACATCCCCCTATATGTGTACTATCTACCCATTATGTTGTTTTATTCCCTCATTGAATCCACTGACTCTTCCTTACTGTGTGATTACATTGGCCCTTTAATATATGGGGGTATCTACAATCCTTTGGATTCATCTATGCCTGCATACATGTCAAGTCGCATATATGCGACCAATGCATAATCACGCATTCACTTTTATGTATCCAGATGTATTTTATTGTTGAATTTATCTTGCTCCTTTTAATTGTGCATAATGTTTAAACATGTGCTTAGATACAGTGGTGTGAAAAAGTGTTTGCCCCCTTCCTCATTTCCTGTTCCTTTGCATGTTTGTCACACTTAAGTGTTTCGGAACATCAAACCAATTTAAACAATAGTCAAGGACAACACAAGTAAACACAAAATGCAATTTGTAAATGAAGGTGTTTATTATTAAAGGTGAAAAAAAATCCAAACCATCATGGCCCTGTGTGAAAAAGTGATTGCCCCCTTGTTAAAACATACTATAACTGTGGTTGTCCACACCTGTGTTCAATTTCTCTAGCCACACCCAGGCCTGATTATTGCCACACCTGTTCACAATCAAGGCATCACTTAAATAGGAGCTGCTTGACACAGTAAGGTCCACCAGAAGATCCTTAAAAGCTACACATCATGCCGAGACCCAAAGAAATTCAGGAACAATTGAGAAAGAAAGTAATTGAGATCTATCAGTCTGGAAAGGGTTATAAAGCCATTTCCAAAGCTTTGGGAATCCAGCGAACCACAGTGAGAGCCATTATCCACAAATGGCGAAGACATGGAACAGTGGTGAACCTTCCCAAGAGTGGCCGGCCGCCCAAAATTACCCCAAGAGCGCAGCGACGACTCATCCAAGAGGTCACAAAAGACCCCACAACAACGTCCAAGGAACTGCAGGCCTGACTTGCCTCAGTTAAGGTCAGCGTTCATGCCTCCACCATCAGAAAAGACTGGGCAAAAATGGCCTGCATGGCAGAGTTCCAAGGAGAAAACCACTGCTGAGCAAAAAGAACATCAAAGCTCGTCTCAATTTCTCCACAACACATCTTGATGATCCCCAAGACTTTTGGGACAACATTCTGTGGACCGCTCAGACAAAAGTGGAACTCTTTGGAAGGTGTGTGTCCAAGTATATCTGGCGTAGAAGGAACACTGCATTTCAGAAAAAGAACATTATACCAACAGTAAAATATGGTGGTGGTAGTGTGATGGTCTGGGGCTGTTTTGCTGCTTCAGGACCTGGAAGACTTGCCGTGATAAAAGGAACTATGAATTCTGCTGTCTACCAAGAGATCCTGAAGGAGAATGTCCGACCATCTGTTCGTGTACTCAAGCTGAAACGAACTTGGGTTCTGCAGCAGGACAATGATCCTAAACACACCAGCAAGTCCACCACCGAATGGCTGAAGAAAAACAAAATGAAGACTTTGGAGTGGCCTAGCCAAAGTCCTGACCTGAATCCTATTGAGATGTTGTGGTATGACCTTAAAAAGGCCGTTCATGCTCGAAAACCCTCTAATGTAACTGAATTAGGACAATTCTGCAAAGATGAGTGGGCCAAAATTCCTCCAGGACGCTGTAAAAGCCTCATTGCACGTTATCGCAAACGCTTGGTTGCAGTTGTTGCTGCTAAGGGTGGCCCAACCAGTTATTAGGTTTAGGGGGCAATCACTTTTTCACACAGGGCCATGATGGTTTGGATTTTTTTTCACCTTTAATAATAAACACCTTCATTTACAAATTGCATTTTGTGTTTACTTGTGTTGTCCTTGACTATTGTTTAAATTGGTTTGATGTTCCGAAACACTTAAGTGTGACAAACATGCAAAGGAACAGGAAATGAGGAAGGGGGCAAACACTTTTTCACACCACTGTATATGCATGTGTAACTGTACCAGTGGACACACTTCATACTCAGGTTTTTTATATACGTTTATTTCTATTCTAATTTATCAATACCTGCTTTTATATTCACTACCACTGATACCTGCGCTAATAGTAAACAATTCTTTTCCTCTTTTGGCATAATTAGATCTAACAATGTGTTCAGACCGCTGGCTTGGTAATATATGCTTTCAGATACATTGCTGGCTCTGTGACACATAGACCGGCAGAGTTTACTAATTAGACCTCCCATTTAGTTCATGCCCCTCCTCTCCTCCCCTCCCTCTGGCTGCATAAAAGCTGATTCCATACACAGGGGCATAGGTCTGATGAAGGATCGAATTGCTCATGCTCCGAAACTTGTTACCGCCCCTTGATGTCAGCTCAGGCCTATACGTTCCAGCGTGGTTCTGGAAGTCCATGGGCCATCTTGATTCCTCGCTTCTCCCTCGCCTGTCGCAGCTGCGGGCCGGCTCTCCCTCCCCCTAGAGGCAAAGGACACTACAGGATGCTTATTATGCTGACTGAGATGCTCATATTTTCTACTACATTGTATGTACTTAGAAGCGACTTCTGTTTTTTACTTTAGTTTCCTACAGAGTTGCTTCCTCTTCCTGAAGTGCTGCTGCAAGTGCTTCCCCAGTCTTTCCTCCTCCCATTAACTTTGATGTTGAAGCTGATGCTGATGTGACAATAATCTAGTACAGTTCACTGGAGGACATTTTCTGACAGAAACCCTATTCCTTTTTTCCTATTGTTCTTTACTTGAAGGGTCTTTAACCACTTGACATCTGTGCTATGGCCGAATGACGGCCACAGTGCGGATCTCAATTCCCGGGAGGCCGTCATATGACGGCCTCTGCTCTGCACGCTCCCTGCGCGTGCGCTGTAGGGCGCGCGCGGGGCGCGCTGTGATCACTGAGTCACTGAGACTCGGGTGATCAGCGATACGAGTAAGGGGCAGGTCCCGGGCGGGTCCTGGCCCCTTACCATGTGATCAGCTGTCAGCCAATGGCAGCTGATCACATGATAAAAACAAAAGCTCGGTGATCGTTTTTTTTTCTCCTCACGCAGCGGAGGAGAAAAAAAAAAAGCCGATCACCAGCTTATCTTAAATGCCCATAAGTGCCACCTTGCAATCCCCACAAGTGCCACCTTGCAATGCCCATAAGTGCCACCTGTCAATGCCCACAAGTGCCACCTGTCAATGCCCACCAGTGCCACCTGTCAATGCCCACCAGTGCCACCTGTCAATGCCCACCAGTGCCACCTATCAATGCCCACCAGTGCTGCCAATCAGTGCCACGTAAAAGTGCTGCCTATCAGTGTAACCCATCAATGCCCATCACTGCCACCTATCGGTGCCCGTCACTGCTGCCTCATCAGCGTACATCAATGACGGACAAAAATGACCCATTTTATATTTTTATAACAAAATAAAATAAAAAAACATATATTTTGTTTTTTATTCTGTCTTTTTACATTTTTTTAACAAAAAATAAAAATCACAGAGGTGATCAAATACCACCAAAAGAAGTCGGCAGCAGCGGCCGCGATTGGCCGCGATTGGCTATGCATTCTGGGGTATGTAGTCCAGAGCGCAGCACGCCGGGGGACGGATGGAGCTGTCTTTTGGGTCTGGTATGTATATTAAGGGGAACATCGCACCCAAATAAATAAAAAAGACGTGGGGCCCCCAGGCCCTATATACTCTGAACAGCAGTATACAGGCAGTCCAGGGTTACAAACAAGATAGGGGCTGTAGGTTTGTTGTTAAGTTAAGCCCAAAAATCTAGTTTTAAGCTTTTTGGATAATATCACCCCTGTAACATTTTTTTTGCTGTCTGTGCCCCTGTTCATAAGATTTCACCTCACTTCTGTCCCAATGACAATTGGATTTAAAACATTTTGGGTTATTAGGGAAACAAGGATTGGTGATACAGCTTGTAAGTCTGATGTTTGAAAATAGGGGACCGCCTGTATATACTTTACGGCCTGCCCAATACACTCTATGGAAAATTGGGCCTTAGGTATTGGTGGTACCAGAACACTGTAAGCCCTCACAGTTACTCTTGGTGGGCACTGGAAAGGGCCCTACTGTGAAATATTAGATCAAAAATTTTAATTACGCGCCCCTGTTAAACAGGGGCAGAAAAATTGGGCCTTAGGCAGTGGTGGTGGTGGCACAACACTGTAAAGCCTCACAGATACTCTTGTTGAGCGCAGGAACAGGCCCTGCTGTGAAATATTAGATCAAAATTTTTAATTACAATACAGTGCAGCCGTAGTGCAGTTGCCACTACTTTTCTGGTACAAAGTACACAATACAGTGTCGTGCGCTGTTGCAAAACAAAATATACAACATGTCCAGAAGGCCACCAAGGAGAGGCAGATGCTCACAGGCCACTAAAAGAGGGCAAGCAGGCTCTGTGTCTACAGTCAACAGTGCTGGTCATGGACATGGTGCATCCGCTGCCAGTGGCCGTGGGGCCAGCTTGTCCTTTTTTTCTGCTGCTGGCCTTGTTATTGAGCCAGAACATGCAGAAGTGTTGGTGGAGTGGATAACAAAGCCATCCTCATCCTCCTCATCCTCTGTCACCCAGGCTCAGAGTAGTTTTCCTTCCTATGCAGCTGCCAAAGTGGCCTATTCCACCGGCTCCTTGTCCACAGTCACTCCTTCCATAGCCCCACCATCATGCATGGAGGTGTCCCCGAACTATTTGACCACAGTGGTACATGCTGCTGGAGGATGCGCAGTAATTTGAAGGCTCCGATGTTGGTTCCCAGGTTGAGGAAGGGAGTAACGTGAGCCTAGAAGGACAAGAAACCGGCAGTCATGTTCCCCCAGCTGCAGCATAGTGCCAAGTTTGCTCCAGTGACGAGGAGGGAGGGGATGATGAGGTCACTTACTCTACTTGGGTGCCTGATAGAATAGAGAAGGAGGAGGAGGCACAACTTCAATGAGGCAGGATGTCCTCTAGGGGGCAGCTTAAGGGCATCCACCCTACTGCATCACACCACAGAGCTCCGCAGGTGCAGGGCGCTGCTGACTTCCCCCTGATTTTGAAAAGTTCCTTGGTGTGGGCATTTTTTGGTTGCTGTTTGCAACCTATGTCTGAAGCGGATCAAGCATGGCCACAACAGCAGCCGCTTGGGCACCACATGCTTGACCAGACATATGATGACCTCCCATGCAGTCTTTTTCCCATATACTATATTTGAGATTTTTTATCTCTCAGATATGATTTGGGTTAAATGAGAGTTCTTTGACCATGAGTAAAAGCTTTAACACAATAACAACATTTATTTGTGAGTAGTTGAAAATCTTATTCACAACCATCTATCTATAGTCTACACCAAGGCAGAAAACATTAGGTTAAAATAAGAGAATTACATGAAGGAATACAGAGTATATTCCTGAAAACATTAATCTGCAAACATATTTAGTTACAAGTAAAATGCAGACCTTTTGTCAGGGAAATACCGTACTTCGTCGCCGGGTTCCGGGTATGCGCACGCGCGGTAGAGCGGCTCAGCGAACAGTACAGGTACGCCGGGTAGCGGGTGCGCATGCGCGGGTCCATGGCGCTCGGGTATCTGATGCAGCCCAGCCAGTGCGGCTCACAGACGACGAGTGTGCATGCGCACTCGTCCGGGTATCCCACCTGACCACTTACCTGGCCTATAAAAGGCTTCCTCTGTCTCCTCACAATTGCTGGTTTGTTGTCTCTTCCTGAGTCTTGGCTCCAGTCCTTGTATCCAGTATCATGTATCCTGTACCTTGTATCCAGTACCCTGTATCCTGTACCTGCTTGATTACCTGTGCCTGACCCGGAACCTGCTTGACCACCGCTGCTGCTACCTGTGTTTGACCCCTGGCCTGCTTCCTGGATATCTCTGCTGCCTGATTACCTGTGCTTGACCCTCGGCCTGCTTACTGGACATTCTCTGAGTTACTTACCTGTGTTTGACCCCTGGCCTGCTTCCTGGATATCTCTGCTGCCTGATTACCTGTGCTTGACCCTCGGCCTGCTTACTGGACATTCTCTGAGTTACTTACCTGTGTTTGACCCCTGGCCTGCTTCCTGGATACCTCTGCTGCCTGATTACCTATGCTTGACCCTCGGCCTGCTTACTGGACATTCTCTGAGTTACTTACCTGTGTTTGACCCCTGGCCTGCTTCCTGGATACCTCTGCTGCCTGATTACCTGTGCTTGACCCTCGGCCTGCTTACTGGACATTCTCTGAGTTAATTACCTGTGTTTGACCCCTGGCCTGCTTCCTGGATACCTCTGCTGCCTGATTACCTGTGCTTGACCCTCGGCCTGCTTACTGGACATTCTCTGAGTTACTTACCTGTGTTTGACCCCTGGCCTGCTTCCTGGATACCTCTGCTGCCTGATTACCTGTGCTTGACCCTCGGCTTGCCTACTGGACATTCTCTGAAGTTACTTGTGTTTGACCCTCTGCTCGGTGTTCTGGACTTCTAGTTCTCACATGCACCTAAGGGTTCTCCTCCAGTACACGTTCTGGTACCTACATAACCTCTGCCTCATCACGGTCCTGCCAGGTGTCTACTTCCAGTGCAGCATCAGCCTCTCCTGGTCAACGTCGCTACTGCACACCACCTGCAACACACCTGCTGGCAACCCGTGCATCTTTGTGCCCGGTGACCTCTGTACCCACTCCAGAGGCATCGTGCACCTAGTCGCAAGGGGAGCAGCTCTCAGCATTTCCGCCCGGGTGAGTACCTGTGACAGTACAAACCAGCCAATGTCCGAGGCCGACAGAGCTGGTTCACCCCTTGAGGTCTTATGCCAGCAGGTGACAGCCCTTACTCAGGCTGTACAACGCCTCCAGGATGGATACTTCCAGATCGAGGGACGTCTTCAGCACTGGACCCTCTCTCCGAATCAAGCGGACCAGTCACCTCCTGCAGCCAGCACCTCCACTCTCTCTCAAGCACCTGGAGGTGCTCCCCCTACCTATGTCATGTCTAATCCTGATCCCAGGGTCCCCACACCAGAACGTTTTTCCGGGGATCGAAAGAAATTTCGCTCTTTTAAAAATTCCTGTTTATTACACCTGGCCCTGCAACCCAGGACTTTCCAGTTGGAATCCACCAAGGTGGGTTTCATTATCTCTCTACTTTCGGATGAACCCCAATCCTGGGCACACCACTTGATGGAACAAAAGAGCCCACAGCTGGATTCTGTAGAGACTTTCTTCTTCGCCATGGCGGCACTCTATGAGGATTCCCAACGCACAGGTACGGCAGAATCCACTCTGCACACCCTATCCCAGGGTAGAAGGCCCGTAGAGGACTATATAGTAGACTTTCGCAAATGGGCCGCAGATACAGAGTGGAATGAGTCTGCTCTGAAGTACCAATTCCGTTTGGGACTATCCGAAGTATTAAAGGATGAACTGGCCCGGGGAGAAGTCCCAACCACATTGGCAGACCTCTGCCAACTTGTCACTAAACTTGATCGTCGGTTGCGGGAACGACGGGCAGAGAAGCTCCAAAGTCCCCGGCCCACCTGGATGATGCCCCGGGTTCCATTGGCACCTGCTTCTTCTTGGAATTCCCGCTCGTCCCCCCATGGGGAACCTATGCAGTTGGGCCTGGCACGGTCCCCCCTGTCTGCTGAAGAAAGACTCCGTCGTCGACAAGCTAACCTCTGTCTCTACTGCGGAGGCACCGGTCATTATCTACAGAAATGCCCCGTGAGACCCAGTAAGTGCCCTTCTCGGTCCCTCTTGAGCTCACACACTACTGGAGTTTCTCATTCTCACTTGACTGTTCCACTCTCCCTACAGGTGGCGGGAAAGGCCTTCCAACTGGGAGCCATCCTTGATTCAGGGGCATGCAGTTGCTTCATGGACTTGACCCTGGCACGGCACCTGAACCTTCCTTTAAAGGTCAAGAAGCAACCTCTCCAAGTTCAGTTGGCTGATGGCTCTCCACCCTGCTCAGGACCTGTGACCCAGGAGACCGATCCCATCCTGACCTACACCATGAACTTCGGGGCACCATGAACTTTTACGCTTCGATATAATTCACTCCCCAATGTTTCCCATCATCCTGGGTTATCCTTGGTTACAGGCCCACAACCCTCGGATTGACTGGAACAGCAGAGAAGTGGTGTTTTCTTCCCCCTATTGCCTGCAGAACTGTTTCCCAGATGTCACCTCAGAACCTCCCACCTGTCTTGCCATGCAACCCAGTCCCAAGGACCTGCAACATGTTCCAGCACCCTATCGGGATTTTATGGACATCTTCGACGAGAAAAAGGCTGAAGTTCTTCCTCCGCACCGTTCATATGACTGTCCAATTGATCTCCTGCCAGGGGCTGAGATCCCCTTTGGAAGAATCTTCCCTTTATCAGAGACCGAACTGGAAGCCCTGCGGGTGTATATCGATGAAAACCTCGCTAAAGGGTTCATTCAGCCATCCTCTTCTCCAGCTGGGGCTGGGATCTTCTTTGTGGAAAAAAAAGACGGTTCTCTCAGACCCTGTGTGGATTACAGGGAACTCAACAAAATCACCATCAAGAACAGGTACCCACTCCCACTCATCCCCAAACTTTTTCAGCGGCTCAGGACTACCAAAGTCTTCACCAAGCTCGATCTACGTGGGGCCTATAACTTGGTAAGAATACGTTCTGGGGATGAGTGGAAAACGGCCTTCAGATCAAGATTCGGTCATTTTGAGTACCTGGTCATGCCCTTCGGGCTCTGCAACGCCCCAGCCACCTTCCAGCATCTGGTCAACGACATCTTCCGTGAGTATCTGGATAACTTCCTTATTGTTTACCTTGACGACATTTTAATTTTCTCCGACTCATTAGAAAACCACCGTCAACATGTCCGGAAGGTCCTTCTCATTCTACGTAAGCACGGACTCTATGTCAAAGGGGAGAAATGCGAGTTTGAGACAGATACCATCCAGTTCCTGGGCTTCATCATCACCACCGGAGGAGTTCTGATGGATCCACAAAAGGTGAAGGCAATCCAGGAATGGCCTGCCCCCACGGACAAGAGGTCAGTTCAACGATTTATTGGGTTTGCAAACTTCTATAGACGGTTTATTCAGGGGTTTTCTGCCATTGTGTCCCCAATCACGCAACTTACCCGCCAGCATACAAAATTCCAATGGACTCCCCAAGCGCAAAGCGCATTTGAAAAACTCAAAGAACTTTTTTCATCTGCACCCATCCTGAAACACCCTGACTCAGAACTCCCATATGTGCTCGAAGTAGACGCCTCCGACTCTGCTGCGGGAGCAATCCTGTCACAGAGAAGTGGCCCAAAGGCCTTGCTCCACCCGGTCGCCTTTGCCTCCCGAAAATTAAGTCCCCCAGAAAAGAATTATGATGTAGGTGACCGGGAATTGCTTGCAATTAAGTTCGCCCTAGATGAATGGAGGTATCTGCTGGAAGGAGCCTCCCAACCCATTCTCATCTTCACGGATCACCGCAACTTAGAGTACCTTAGGGCAGCTAAACGCCTGAGACCCAGACAGGCCCGTTGGGCCTTGTTCTTCTCCCGATTTAACTTTCACATCACGTATCGTCCCGGCTCCAAGAATGGCAAGGCTGACGCCTTATCCCGTTTTTGAACACCGAGTCTCCTAAAGAACCTGCCACCATTCTGTCCGCACATAATTTCCTCCATGCCATCCAGCCTGATCTAACCGTAGCCCTTAGACAAGCCTCCAATCAATTTTCTGTTCCTTCATTACCCTTTCTTAAAAAGAAACAAGACTTACTTTGGGCCCATGGGCGAATATTTGTTCCTCCTTCAGTCAGGCTCCAAGTTCTGCAGGCCCTCCACAACCACAAAATGTCTGGCCATTTTGGAATGCAAAAGACGGCCGACTTGGTAAGTCGGTCCTACTGGTGGCCAGGCTGGAGAAACGACTGCCAAAGTTATGTACTTTCTTGTAATACCTGCCAGAGAAACAAGGGGTCCAACATCAAGTCCTGGGGTCTGCTGAGACCTCTATCCATTCCTGAAGGTCCATGGAAGGAGATTTCCATGGACTTTATCGTAGACTTACCTCCCTCAGATTCCTTCACCACGATTCTGGTTGTGATAGACCGCCTCTCAAAGATGGCCCACTTTCTGCCCATGAAGGGTACCCCTTCGGCTGCCTCCACCACGGACAACTTCATCAGGGAAATTGTAAGGCTGCACGGGGTACCAGCCAATATCACTTCAGACCGGGGGGTACAGTTCACTTCTAAGTTTTGGAGAGATCTCTGCAAATCCCTCGAAATTAAATCTTCCATGTCCTCAGCATACCACCCACAAACCAATGGCCAGACCGAGCGGACCAATCAGACTCTTGAGCAATACCTGAGATGTTTCTGTTCCTACTCTCAAGATGACTGGTCGGGCCTGTTACCTTACGCAGAGTTTGCTTACAATAACTCTCTACATTCTGCCATTAACCAAACGCCCTTTTGGACAAACTACGGATATCACCCCTCTTTTCTTCCAGATTCCATCCCAGACGTCTCTACTCCAGCAGCACAGGAATTGGTCAAACATATCCAGGACAACTTCCTCCAAATCCAACAGGCCATGAAGGAAGCGCAAAAGGGGTATGAGGTACAGTACAACCGGGGTAGGAAGGAATGTCCACCATTCAAGGTTGGTGAGAAAGTTTGGTTATCAACTGCTAATTTGAAACTCCCTTGTCCATCCCGGAAACTCGGTCCCAGGTTCATCGGTCCTTTTGAGGTCAAGAGGGTGATCAACCCAGTTGCATTTGAACTAGATTTACCCACTTCCTATAAGATCCACCCAGTATTCCACGCCTCTTTGCTTAAACCTGTAATTGCCAATTCCTTCCCTGACAGGCAGATGCCACTCCCTCCACCTATCACTATTCAAGGAGAGGAAGAATTCGAAGTCGAGAAGATCCTGGATTCCCGTAAAAGAAGAGGGCAGGTTCAGTACTTAGTCAAATGGAAGGGGTATCCCCCTGAAGACAGCTCCTGGGAACCAGCTGAAAATATCCATGCCTCCCGTTTGATACGAGAATACCACCGAAGACACCCTGAATTGGGCATCCGGAGGCTGCCCTTGGGGGGGGGGGCACTGTCAGGGAAATACCATACTTTGTCGCCAGGTTCCGGGTATGCGCACGCGCGGTAGAGCGGCTCAGCGAACAGTACTGGTACGCCGGGTAGCGGGTGCGCATGCACGGGTCCATGGCGCTCGGGTATCTGATGCAGCCCAGCCAGTGCGGCTCACCGCTGTGCGCGGCGCTGACAGACGACGAGTGCGCATGCGCACTCGTCCGGGTATCCCACCTGACCACTTACCTGGCCTATAAAAGGCTTCCTCTGTCTCCTCACAATTGCTGGTTTATTGTCTCTTCCTGAGTCTTGGCTCCAGTCCTTGTATCCAGTATCCTGTATCCTGTACCTTGTATCCAGTACCCTGTATCCTGTACCTGCTTGATTACCTGTGCCTGACCCGGAACCTGCTTGACCACCACTGCTGCTACCTGTGTTTGACCCCTGGCCTGCTTCCTGGATATCTCTGCTGCCTGATTACCTGTGCTTGACCCTCGGCCTGCTTACTGGACATTCTCTGAGTTACTTACCTGTGTTTGACCCCTGGCCTGCTTCCTGGATATCTCTGCTGCCTGATTACCTGTGCTTGACCCTCGGCCTGCTTACTGGACATTCTCTGAGTTACTTACCTGTGTTTGACCCCTGGCCTGCTTCCTGGATACCTCTGCTGCCTGATTACCTATGCTTGACCCTCGGCTTGCCTACTGGACATTCTCTGAAGTTACTTGTGTTTTGACCCTCTGCTCGGTGTTCTGGACTTCTAGTTCTCACATGCACCTAAGGGTTCTCCTCCAGTACACATTCTGGTACCTACATAACCTCTGCCTCATCACGGTCCTGCCAGGTGTCTACTTCCAGTGCATCATCAGCCTCTCCTGGTCAACGTCGCTACTGCACACCACCTGCAACACACCTGCTGGCAACCCGTGCATCTTTGTGCCCGGTGACCTCTGTACCCACTCCAGAGGCATCGTGCACCTAGTTGCAAGGGGAGCAGCTCTCAGCATTTCGGCCCGGGTGAGTACCTGTGACACCTTTCCCATAATTACCCTTTGCACCAAGGTTCCATTCTGATGGGTGCTCTCCCATAAAAGTGTGTGTTTCCCTCCCATCTAGTCTGTGTATACCATTATATGCTGATGCCTCATTGGTTGGCATAGCGTGGCTCTGATTGGTGAGCTTCCCTATTCCTGGTTAAGTACTGGCTATCCCTATACTTTGCATAAGTCAGTCCCCTTTAATGCAAATCCTTGTGACTATTCTGAGCAGGAGCTTAACTTGAATTTTCCCGGGAAGTTAAGTATTGATTACGGGTTGGCCTCCCTTCATTGCATATCCCAGCACGGGATCCTTTGAAGTGAGTATGTGTAAAACCCATTGTTTGTATACACAAGCCTAGGCACCGACTTGTTTGGTCTACCAGAGACTTCTGTGAAGATAATATGTTCCGCCCTACATAGATAAAAGCTAAATTAAATATATTCATTAAATATAAATAAATTAAATATAAATAATTAAATATAAATTAAATATAAATTAAATATATTTATATTTTCAATATTTTACAGCTATTAATGTAGATTTCACATAAACTCATAAAACAACAAGTCCGTAGACCCACATCAAAGAAAAAGGCATACTTCTCCTAGCTCCTCATCGGGGATCTCCATCCCTACTCCAGTCCTCTCGAAAACCTGCACTGAGAGGAATGAAGGTATAGCAATAGGTGTCCCAAGTACTCTGCTAGCAGTACACCACCATCTGATTTTAGCAGGCAAATTTCCCTACCCCAGTTGCTAAACCGTAAAAAGAAATTCGGTCCCAGCCATCCACATGCTCACAGTCTGAATGCTAGCTTGAATGCCAGCTTGGCCAAATTGCTAGCACTGCAACTACTGCCTTTTCAGCTGGTAGACTCTGCCCCCTTTCATGAATTTGTGGAATGTGCTGGTACCTCAGTTGCAGGTTCCAAAACGCCATTTCTTTTCATGGAAGGCCATTCCAGCTCTCTACCGGCATGTGGAAGGCAATGTTTTTGTCTTGTTGGACAGGGTGGACAGCACAGAGGTAAGGTGTATATTACCGCAGACTCATGGTCTAGCAGGCATGGGCTGGGATCTTACCTTTCCTTCACCGCGCACTGGGTAACTCTGATGGCAGCTGGGAAGGATGCAGGACAGGGTTCAGTATTGTTGGAGCTTGTTCCACCACCACGCCTCCAAAATGCTAGCGGTGATTCTGCCACAGCTCTCTCCTCCACCCCCTCCTCTTCTTCTTCCTCTATGGCCTCTTCTGCAGATTTGTTCTCTGAACCAGCAGTAAGCGTTCAAAGGGCTACGCAAGCACTCAGGCAAAAAGATGTCATGCGGTGCATGAGTTACATAGTTACATAGTGTCAGGTCACCTGAGACCAGGTGACAGGTGCACTCAGTAGGAATCGAAAGTGCACCGCTAGGTAGTGGACCTTAGGACTGACTGCTGCGGATTGTACCCAGGGAGATTAAGGACACAGGTCTACTGGATCACTAACACAGATCCCAGTGGGAGCTAGAGCATAGATTCCCCAGGACGCGGAGTCTAAGAGCCAGCAGGTGTTCGTCAGAGCCTCTAGTGGTGAGGATGGACTTTGCTGCAGTCTGGCTCCAGGTCCCGACCCCCAGGGTCTGACAGCTAACGCTCACAGTAGACTACAGGAGAAGGAAACAGCAGGCTGGAATGACAAGGATAGTAAGGGGATAAGGCAGAGGTCAGGGTAACTAGCAGACAGGAACAACAGAGTACACGCCAAAGGTTCAGGGTCACAGGCAGACAGGGATGGTCGGGGACATGCCAAAGGGTCAAGGTCACAAGCAGACAGGAATCGTTGAGAACACGCCAAGGTCAGTAACGGAGACAAACATAAAGCACACGGCAAGAAGGAAACAGGAAGCCGAACACACCATGGATACACAATGGTTGATCAGCACCACTGGCTTGCAGTGCACAGGTTAATATAGGTTCCCCTGATAGAGCCTGGGGTGGAGCCATGCTTAGAGGAGAGGTTATAAAAACCACCAGGTGAGAGTGGCTGGCCTCTTAGTCTGAACGCATGGAGGAGAGGTAAGCAAACAGGGGAAGATTACTGCATAACCGTGACACATAGTAGGTGAGATTGAAAAAAGACACAAGTCCATCAAGTCCAACCTATGTGTGTGATTATATGTCAGTATTACATTGTACATATGTTGCGGTCGTTCAGGTGCTTATCTAATAGTTTCTTGAAACTATCGATGCCCCCCTGCTGAGACCACCACCTGTGGAAGGGAATTCCACATCCTTGCCGCTCTTACAGTAACGAACCCTCTATGTAGTTTAAGGTTAACCGCTTCCCGACCGCCTCATGTAGATATACGTCAACAGAATGGCAGGGGCAGGCAAAAGCACGTACCTGTACGTCCCCTTTAATTTGCCTGCCCGGGGGGCGCGCGCGCGCGACCCGGTCGGGAGCTCCGTGACCACGGCCGCGGGACCAGCGGACCCGATCGCCGCTGGTATCCCGCGATCGGGTTACGGAGCTGAAGAACGGGGAGAGGTTTGTGTAAACAAACCTCTCCCCGCGCTTCCTACACTGACTGTCAGTGATCGGCGGTTCCCTGTCATCGGGAACGCCGATCAATGACGTCAGACATACAGCCACGCCCCCCTACTGTAAAAAAAAAAACACAACACGTCACACTGACTCCTTCCCGCCCCCTAGTGGTTAACCCCTTCACTACAACTGTCATTTACATAGGAATCAGTGCTATTTAAATAGCATTGATTTCTGTATAAATGACAAATGTCCCAAAAATGTGTCAAAAATGTCCGATGTGTCCGCCATAATGTCGCAGTCACAAAAAAAATCGCTGATCGCCGCCATTACTAATAAAAAAAAAAATATTAATAAAAATGCTATAAAACTATCCCCTATTTTGTAAACGCTATAACTTTTGCGCAAACTAATCAATAATCGCTAATTGCGATTTTTTTTACCAAAAATATGTAGAAGAATACGTATCGGCCTAAACTGAGGAAAAAAAATGTTTTTTTATATATTTTTTGGGGATATTTATTATAGCAAAAAGTAAAAAATATTGCATTTTTTTTCAAAATTGTCGCTCTATTTTTGTTTATAGCGCAAAAAATAAAAACCGCAGGGGCGATCAAATACCACCGAAAGAAAGCTCTATTTGTGGGAAAAAAAGGACGCCAATTTTGTTTGGGAGCCACGTCGCACGACCGCGCAATTGTCAGTTAAAGCGACGCAGTGCCGAATCGCAAAAAGGGGCCTGGTCCTTTGGCTGCAAATTGGTCCGGGGCTGAAGTGGTTAAACCACTGCTTAGGGGACAGGAGCCACACTGGGGCAGAGATTCTGTCAGCTCTGCAGGGGCAGGCTCAAAGGTGGTTGACGCCACGCCAGCTTCAGCCAGGAATGGTTGTATGCGACAATGGTACCAACCTTCTCTCCGCCCTCTGGCAGGGACACTTGACCCATGTTCCATGTTTGGCACACATCCTGAATTTGGTGGTGCAGCGGTTCTTGAGAAGGTACCCAGGCTTACAAGATCTCCTGAGGCAGGCCAGAAAAGTCTGTGGTCATTTCCAACGGTCATACAATGCCAGTGCTCGGCTGGGTGACATTCAAACGGAATGCAACCTGCCCACCAACCACCTCATTTGTGACATGTCCACCAGGTGGATATATACATATATATATATATATATATATATATATATATACATATACATACACACATACGAGACTATCTGTAAATATATATATATATATATATATATATATATATATATATATTAAATACACTGCAGCTAACTGAATCACCTGCCTGCCTGAAGTATATTAGAAACAGTACACCAGGAACGGACTGCAGTCAGATCTAGCTAAACTGGATATATATATATATATATATATATATATATATATATATATATAGATAGAGAGATAGATATATAGATATAGAGATATAGATATAAATATAGATATAGAGAGAGAGATATGAGACTGACTGTATATATATATATTAACCACATGCCGACCGGGCCATAGCCAAAAGACGGCTACAGCGCGGTCGGCTTATTCTGGGTGGACGTCCCTGGGACGTCCTCCCAGAATTTTGCTCCCACGCGCCTTTTACTGCGTGATGTAAACAAACCGGCATCACGTCATGACGCCGGGACCTCCCCCCCTCTCTGTACTGAACTGTACAGTGAGAGGGGAGAAGCGGAGAGGGGGAGAGATGGCAGCAGCGCTGTGGGCTGGATGTGTAGTGCCCACAGCGCTGCTCAGTGACAGTACTGTGCAACACTGTGCAATACTCTGCCAACACTGTGCAATACTCTGCCAACACTGCAATACTCTGCCAATACTGTGCAATACTCTGCCAATACTCTGCAACACTGTGCAATACTCTGCAACACTGTGCAATACTCTGCCAATACTCTGCCAATACTCGCCAATACTCGTCAATACTCTGCCAATACTTGGCAATAAATTTTAATAGAAACAAAGAATTTTAATTTTTTTTACTGAATTTTCAGTCTTTTTTGATTTATAGCGCAAAAAAAAAAAAAAACAGCGATGATTAAATACCACCAAAAGAAAGCTCTATTTGTGTGAAAAAAAAGGACAAAAAATTAATTTGGGTACAGTGTTGCATGACTGAGTAATTGTCATTCAAAGTGTGAGAGCACCGAAAGCTGAAAATTGGTCTGTTAGTAGGGATGAGCCGAACACCCCCGGGTTCGGTTCGCACCAGAACCTTCGAACCGACCGAAAGTTCGCGCGAATTTTCGAACCCTATACGTTATAATGGACGCGAACGTTCGAAATCAAAAGTGCTAATTACAACGGCCAATATGCATGTTAATGTCATAAAACAGGTTTGGGGACCCGGGTCCTGCCCCAGGGGACATATATCAATGCAAAAAGAACTTTTAAAAACTAACGTTTTTTCGGGAGCAGTCATTTTAATGATGCATAAAGTGAAAAAAAAAAAGTGAAATTTTCCTTTAAATATGGTACCTGGGGGGTGTCTAAAGTATGCCTGTGAAGTGGCATGTGTTTCCCGTGTTTAGAACTGTCCTTGCACAAAATGACATTTGTAAAGGAAAAAAAGAAGCCATTTAAAACCACTTGCGGCTGTAGGTTTGTTCTTAAGTAGATCTGAACAGGTACATTATGAAGTGTAGCTCCATCCCAAAAAAATCTATTTTTAAGCTTTTTGGAGAACATAGGGAGGGGTTATCACCCCTGTAACATTTGCTGTCTTTGCACATCTGTTCAGAACATGTCACCTCACTTTCCGTCCCAATGACAAATGTTTTTGGAAAAAGTGGGGTTTTAATTGAAACAAGGATTGGTGATAAAGTATCAGTAGAGAGGAGATACCTTTTTCCCAAATTAAATCTAACAGGATAGAATTTCCCTTCCTAGGGGTAGATTTCCTCTCACTTCCTGTTTTATCTTTCCATTTGCAAGTAGGAGTCGTTTGTAAGTTGGATGTTTGAAAGTAGGGGCCTGGCGTATATACTCTGCAGAAATTTGCCCTATTAGATGTTGGTGTAGCCACAAGACTGGTGGGCACAGGAATGGGCCCTGCTGTGAGTTAATAGATCAAGATTTGTAATTGCATGCACCTGTTGAACAGGGCAGAAAAATTGGGGGTGGTGGTGGTGGTGGACGGTGTTGCCACAAGACTGTAGGCTCTCACAGTTACTCTTGGTGGGCGCAGGAATGGGCCCTGCTGTGAGTTATTAGATCAAGATTTGTAATTGCAAGCACCTGATGAACAGGGCAGAAAAATTGGGCCTTTGGCGGTGGTGGTGGACGGTGTTGCCACAAGACTGTAGGCTCTCACAGTTACTCTTGGTGGGCGCAGGAATGGGCCCTGCTGTGAGTTATTAGATCAAGATTTGTAATTGCAAGCACCTGATGAACAGGGCAGAAAAATTGGGCCTTTGGCGGTGGTGGTGGACGGTGTTGCCACAAGACTGTAGGCCCTCATAGTTACTCTTGGTGGGCGCAGGAATGGGCCCTGCTGTGAGTTATTAGATCAAGATTTGTAATTGCAAGCACCTGATGAACAGGGCAGAAAAATTGGGCCTTTGGCGGTGGTGGTGGACGGTGTTGCCACAAGACTGCAGGCCCTCATAGTTACTCTTGGTGGGCGCAGGAATGGGCCCTGCTGTGAACTATTAGATCAAGATTTGTAATTACCCGCCCCTGTTAAACAGGGGCTGAAAAATTGTGCCTTAGGCACTGGTGCTGGTGCCACAACACTGCAACCCGGCCCTCACAGATACTGTACTTGGAGCACAGCAGTCACACGTGTTGCAAAGCATTTTTTTAAAAAATTGTAAGTACCCGCCCCTGTTAAACAGGGGCTGAAAAATTGTGCCTTAGGCACTGGTGCTGGTGCCACAACACTGCAACCCCTCACAGATACTGTACTTGGAGCATAGCAGTCACACGTGTTGCGAAGCATTTTTTTAAAAAATTGTAAGTACACGCCCCTGTTAAACAGGGGCTGAAAAATTGTGCCTTAGGCACTGGTGCTGGTGCCACAACACTGCAACCCGGCCCTCACAGATACTGTACTTGGAGCACAGCAGTCACACGTGTTGCGAAGCATTTTTTTAAAAAATTGTAAGTACCCGCCCCTGTTAAACAGGGGCTGAAAAAAATTGTGCCTTAGGCACTGGTGCTGGTGCCACAACACTGCAACCCCTCACAGATACTGTACTTGGAGCACAGCAGTCACACGTGTTGCGAAGCATTTTTTTAAAAAATTGTAAGTACACGCCCCTGTTAAACAGGGGCTGAAAAATTGTGCCTTAGGCACTGGTGCTGGTGCCACAACACTGCAACCCCTCACAGATACTGTACTTGGAGCACAGCAGTCACACGTGTTGCGAAGCATTTTTTTAAAAATTGTAAGTACACGCCCCTGTTAAACAGGGGCTGAAAAATTGTGCCTTAGGCACTGGTGCTGGTGCCACAACACTGCAACCCCTCACAGATACTGTACTTGGAGCACAGCAGTCACATGTGTTGCGAAGCATTTTTTTTAAAAATTGTAAGTACCCCCCCCTGTTAAACAGGGGCTGAAAAATTGTGCCTTAGGCACTGGTGTGGTGGCATGGATCATTGAGGAGGAGGAAGAGGATAGTCAGTGAACATAAGAGGACAGTCACTCAGCATCAGCATAGGCAGTCTTGAAGGGATGTGACATTAAAAATTATTCGGTTATATCCGCCTCAGGTGCCTGGTAGCTGGTGGTGATCCAAGACTGATTCATTTTGATGAAGGTCAGTCGATCAACCGAGGCGGTGGACAGGCGCACCCTATGATCAGTCACAAAATCCTCCAGCAGCACTGAATGTGCGTTCGGAAAGAACGCTGGAGGCAGGACAGGCCAGTAGCTCAATTGCATACTGTGCAAGCTCTGGCCAGTGATCCATCCTCAGGACCCAGTAAGCCAGAGGATTTTCGGTGGGAAAGGTGTCCAAGTCCGACCTTGCCCCAAGGTATTCCTGCACCATGTATATCAGACGCTGGCGATGGTTGCTGGAACCGATCATACCTTGGGGCTGCGGACTAAAAAAATTGTCTGAACGCATCGGTCAGACGTCCACCTTCCCCACCGCTCCTTCTGCCACTGACCGAAGCCTCAGCAACTCGTCGCCCAGGACCAGGAGTTTGTAGCCTCCCAGTTTCTGGGAACGCGTTGCACAGACCTTTCTGCAAGGCCTCCCTGAGATGTCTCATCCTCTGCTCCCTCTGCGACGGCAAGATAAGGTCCGCAACCTTACCCTTGTACCGCGGATCAAGGAGAGTGGCCAGCCAGTAATGGTCCCTCTCCTTGATCCGAAGAACACGAGGATCCTTCCGCAGGCTTTGCAGGATCAGGGAGGCCATGCAGTGTAGGTTAGCTGAGGCATTCGGTCCGGAGTCTTCTGGGTCACTGAGGATGACATGATCGCCAGCCACCTCCTCCCAGCCACGTACAAGTCCACTGGCTTGTTGGGACTGTACATCATCCCTAAAAGACTGCTGCTGCTGATGCTGAGTGCCAGGCTCCACCTCCATGCTCACACAATCCTCCTCCTCCTCCTCCTCCTCATCCTCTTCCTGTGTGATGGGTGGGACAGAAGGAACACTGTCCGGATAAAGGGGGCCTTGAGAGGCAAGGAAGTCCTCCTCTTCCTGCCTCTGTTCTGCCTCAAGTGCCCTGTCCATTATCCCACGCAGCGTATGCTCCAACAGGTGGACAAGAGGGACAGTGTCACTGATGCATGCACTGTCACTGCTCACCATCCTCGTGGCCTCCTCAAATGGTGAGAGGACAGTGCATGCATCCCTGATCATGCTCCACTGACGTGGGGAAAAAAAACCAAGCTCCCCTGACCCTGTCCTGGTGCCGTAGTCGCAAAGGTACTCATTGATGGCCCTCTGCTGCGTGTGCAGTCGCTGCAGCATGGCCAACGTTGAGTTCCACCTGGTGGGCATGTCACATATTAGGCGGTTCTTGGGCAGGTTCAGCTCCTTTTGCAGCTCAGTCAGCCGAGCACTGGCATTATAAGATCGGCGGAAATGCACACAGACTTTCCTGGCCTGCCTCAGGACATCCTGTAAGCCTGGGAACCTGCCCAAGAACCGCTGCACCACCAGGTTGAGGACGTGAGCCATGCAGGGCACATGGGTGAGCTGCCCCTGTCGCAGGGAGGTTGGTGCCATTGTCAGAAACGACCATTCCTGGCTTAAGCTGACGTGGCGTCAACCACCTCTCGGCCTGCCCCTGCAGAGCTGCCAGAACCTCTGGCCCAGTGTGGCTCCTGTCCCCCAAACACACCAGCGCAAGCACGGCATGGCATCTTTTTGCCTGCGTACTTGCGTAGCCCCTTGTACGCCTACGGAGCACCGCTGGTTCCAAGGACAGAGCACTGGAGGAAGAAGAAGAGGAGGGGGTGGAGGAGAGAGGTGTGTCACAACCAGTAGCAGTAGTAGCGTTTTGGAGGCGTGGTGGCGGAACAACCTCCAACACTACTGCACCTTGTCCTGCATCCCTCCCAGCTGCCAATAGAGTGACCCAATGGGCCGTGAAAGAAAGGTACCGTCCCTGTCCATGCCTGCTGGACCATGAGTCAGCGGTAATATGCACCTTACCGCTGACCGCCCTGTCCAGCGAGGCATGGACATTGCCCTCCACATGCCGGTAGAGAGACGGAATCGCCTTCCGTGAGAAAAAGTGGCGTTTGGGAACCTGCCACTGAGGAACCGCACATTGAACAAACTCACGGAAGGGGGCCGAGTCTACCAACTGAAAAGGCAGCAGTTGAAGTGCTAGCAATTTAGCCAGGCTAGCATTCAACCGCTGGGCATGTGGATGGCTGGGAGTGTACTTCTTTCTACGGTCCAGCAGCTGGGGCACGGAAATTTGCCTGCTGCAATCGGACGTCGGTGTACTGCAAGTACTTGGTTGTGACACACCTAATTCTACACCTTCAGTCCTCTCAGAGCAGCTTTCAGAGAGGACTGAAGGTGTAGTGGGGATGGAGATCCCAGCTGAGGAGGAGCAAGGAGAGGTCCGCTTAGTTCTTTGGTGTGGGTCTTTTATGTGTGCCTGCCAACGAGCTGCATGGCAGGTCGCCATATGTCTGGTCATGCTTGTGGTGCCCAAGCGGCTGATGTTTTGGCCACGCGAGATACGCTTGAGACAAATATTGCAAATAGCAGTGGTGCGATCTGCTGCACTCGTCTCAAAAAAGGCCCACACCAAAGAACTTTTCTGATAACGTGCAGAGGCAGCGCCCTGCACAGGCGGAGCTCTGCGGTGTTGTACAGTTGCTGTGCTGGCCTCTACCTGGCCTCCAGGGGGCATCCTGCCTCGTTGGACATGTGACGCTGCATCCTCCTCCTCCTCGTCCTCCTCCTCATCCTCTCTCCCTTCAGGCACCCACGTGGAGTCAGTGACCTCATCATCCCCTCCCTCTTCACCACTAGAGCAAACCTGGCAGTAAGCTGCAGCTGGTGGAACAGTACTGCCAGATTCCTCAAGCTGGGTATCATCATCCGAGCCTTCGAATCGTTGGGCATCCTCCTGGAGCATGTACCCAACACTGTGCTCAAAGAGTTCGGGGGACTCCTCAGGAGGACATGGTGGGTCTAGGGAAGGGGTGGCTGATGATGCTCTGTCAGTACCCTGAGCCTGGGTGAGAGAGGATGAGGAGGATGAGGAGGGCTTGGTCATCCATTCTACCAAGCCTTCAGCATGATGCGGCTCCACATGTCCAGCTGCCGAAAACAAAGACGCGCGTGTCCCATGGCCACGTGCTGATGACGATGCACGACCACGTCCACGTCCACGGCCACGTCCACTAGAAACAGAGCCTGCCTGCCCTGTGTTCTTGGCTCTGCACGCTCTGCCTCCCCTTGGCGGTCTTCCAGCCATTGTAGTCGGTAGTCCTGTGGGTGCTGCTGAGAAGAATATATAGGAGCTCTGTGTGATGCCACTAACACACTAGAAGTCCTATGGGTGCTTCTGCAAAGAAAATAGAGGAGCTCTGTGTGATGCCACTAACACACTAGAAGTCCTGTGGGTGCTTCTGCAAAGAAAATAGAGGAGCTCTGTGTGATGCCACTAACACACTAGAAGTCCTGTGGGTGCTGCTGAGAAGAAAATATAGGAGCTCTGTGTGATGCCACTAACACACTAGAAGTCCTATGGGTGCTTCTGCAAAGAAAATAGAGGAGCTCTGTGTGATGCCACTAACACACTAGAAGTCCTGTGGGTGCTTCTGCAAAGAAAATAGAGGAGCTCTGTGTGATGCCACTAACACACTAGAAGTCCTGTGGGTGCTGCTGAGAAGAAAATATAGGAGCTCTGTGTGATGCCACTAACACACTAGAAGTCCTATGGGTGCTTCTGCAAAGAAAATAGAGGAGCTCTGTGTGATGCCACTAACACACTAGAAGTCCTGTGGGTGCTGCTGAGAAGAAAATATAGGAGCTCTGTGTGATGCCACTAACACACTAGAAGTCCTATGGGTGCTTCTGCAAAGAAAATAGAGGAGCTCTGTGTGATGCCACTAACACACTAGAAGTCCTGTGGGTGCTGCTGAGAAGAAAATATAGGAGCTCTGTGTGATGCCACTAACACACTAGAAGTCCTATGGGTGCTTCTGCAAAGAAAATAGAGGAGCTCTGTGTGATGCCACTAACACACTAGAAGTCCTGTGGGTGCTGCTGAGAAGAAAATATAGGAGCTCTGTGTGATGCCACTAACACACTAGAAGTCCTATGGGTGCTTCTGCAAAGAAAATAGAGGAGCTCTGTGTGATGCCACTAACACACTAGAAGTCCTGTGGGTGCTTCTGCAAAGAAAATAGAGGAGCTCTGTGTGATGCCACTAACACACTAGAAGTCCTGTGGGTGCTGCTGAGAAGAAAATATAGGAGCTCTGTGTGATGCCACTAACACACTAGAAGTCCTATGGGTGCTTCTGCAAAGAAAATAGAGGAGCTCTGTGTGATGCCACTAACACACTAGAAGTCCTGTGGGTGCTGCTGAGAAGAAAATATAGGAGCTCTGTGTGATGCCACTAACACACTAGAAGTCCTATGGGTGCTTCTGCAAAGAAAATAGAGGAGCTCTGTGTGATGCCACTAACACACTAGAAGTCCTGTGGGTGCTGCTGAGAAGAAAATATAGGAGCTCTGTGTGATGCCACTAACACACTAGAAGTCCTATGGGTGCTTCTGCAAAGAAAATAGAGGAGCTCTGTGTGATGCCACTAACACACTAGAAGTCCTGTGGGTGCTGCTGAGAAGAAAATATAGGAGCTCTGTGTGATGCCACTAACACACTAGAAGTCCTATGGGTGCTTCTGCAAAGAAAATAGAGGAGCTCTGTGTGATGCCACTAACACACTAGAAGTCCTGTGGGTGCTTCTGCAAAGAAAATAGAGGAGCTCTGTGTGATGCCACTAACACACTAGAAGTCCTATGGGTGCTTCTGCAAAGAAAATAGAGGAGCTCTGTGTGATGCCACTAACACACTAGAAGTCCTGTGGGTGCTTCTGCAAAGAAAATAGAGGAGCTCTGTGTGATGCCACTAACACACTAGAAGTCCTGTGGGTGCTTCTGCAAAGAAAATAGAGGAGCTCTGTGTGATGGGACTAACACACTTCAAGTCCTATGGGTGCTTCTGGGAAGAAAATATATGATCTCTGTGTGATGGGACTAACACACTTCAAGTCCTATAGGTGCTTCTGGGATGGAAATAAAGGTCTGTGTGATGGGACTAACACACTTCAAGTCCTATAGGTGCTTCTGGGAACAAAATATATGATCTCTGTGTGATGGGACTAACACACTTCAAGTCCTATAGGTGCTTCTGGGAACAAAATATATGATCTCTGTGTGATGGGACTAACACACTTCAAGTCCTATAGGTGCTTCTGGGAAGAAAATGTAGGTCTGTGTGATGGGACTAACACACTTCAAGTCCTATAGGTGCTTCTGGGAACAAAATATATGATCTCTGTGTGATGGGACTAACACACTTCAAGTCCTATAGGTGCTTCTGGGAAGGAAATATAGGTCTGTGTGATGGGACTAACACACTTCAAGTCCTATAGGTGCTTCTGGGAACAAAATATATGATCTCTGTGTGATGGGACTAACACACTTCAAGTCCTATAGGTGCTTCTGGGAAGAAAATGTAGGTCTGTGTGATGGGACTAACACACTTCAAGTCCTATAGGTGCTTCTGGGAACAAAATATAGGAGCTCTGCCTGCCTGCCACGAACACACTACAAGTCCTATAGGTGCTTCTGGGAACAAAATATAGGAGCTCTGCCTGCCTGCCACGAACACACTACAAGTCCTATAGGTGCTTCTGGGAACAAAATATAGGAGCTCTGCCTGCCTGCCACGAACACACTACAAGTCCTATAGGTGCTTCTGGGAACAAAATATAGGAGCTCTGCCTGCCTGCCACGAACACACTACAAGTCCTATAGGTGCTTCTGGGAACAAAATATAGGAGCTCTGCCTGCCTGCCACGAACACACTACAAGCCCCTCTTTCTAAATCAATCTAAATGAATGAATCTATCTAACTCAATCTCTCTAAGTAAATCTCTCTAACTAACTAAATCCAGCAGAGTGTCACAGATCTAGCCTGCTCTATCTGCGCCGGAACAGCATGTGACCGGCGCAGACGGCGTGGCGGCCTTTTATAGGGGGGGGCGTGTACTACAGCCCCTGAGCTGTAATTGGCTACAGGCGTCCTGCCTGTAGCCAATTATGGCTCTTCGAGTTTCCGGGGCTGTGATTGGCCAAGCATGCGGGGTCACAGTGCATGCTTGGCCAATCATCAGCCAGCAATGCACTGCGCCGGCCGCGCCAGCCGCAATGCATTGCGGGGCCGCTCGCATCACACGAACGTGATGCGAGCGGCCAAAATAGTTCTGGGCTCGCCGAGCGAGCGAACGCCCGGTGCTCGATGCGAACGTGGGTTCGCATCGAGCACCGGGCCCATCCCTATCTGTTAGGAAGGGGGTTTAAGTGCCCGGTGGTCAAGTGGTAAAATACACTGCAGCTAACTGAATAATCTGCATGTCTGCTCAATCTAAATGACACTCTCTCTCCGCCCATGCCGGCAATGACACACTACACGAGGCCAATGTGCAGGCGGCCTTATATAGTGTGGGGTGTGGACTTGATGGGCCAATTTGGACTTGATTGCTTTTGGCCAATTATGGCTCTCTTAGCTGAGGGCGTTTTGATTGGCCAAAGCATGTAGGTCATGGTGCATGCTCTGGCCAATCATCATACAGCAATGCACTGCGCTCCCGCAGTGCATTATGGGCCGTTACGTGCCGCTCAAATTTGGCACGAATGGCCCATAATTTTAGGTTTTCGACGAACGGGCAAACAACCAATGTTTGAGTCGAACTGATGTTCAACCCGAACAGAAAGCTCATCCCTATCCTTGAGTATTATCCTTTATTTATCAGTTTTTATGTCATACAGGGATTATCTGGGCCTACAGGCTCCCACAAACAACAAGCAGCATTGGCAAGGGACATGGTACACATACAGAAATAAATTCAACAGTAGAATCACTGCAGATAGAACAGCAGATATAAGGTCTATCCAAACAGTAGCCATGGAGTTCCCTTCAACCAAGGAACCCTGATGAACTTATATCCCATATAACTTTTTCAGTACAAATGGGAAAAAAAGGGGGGGGGGGAGGGGGTTAGGGAAAAGAAAGGGAATGCACTGAGTATTATCAGTATTGGGTGTAAAATTCTGCGTCACCAATCTCGTATGTGTTAAAAAAACATCATCATGTTGTTTTTATGACTATGTCATGTGACACAAATGTAACAAGCATTTGTGTTAAAGCGGATCTTCAGTCTTTTTTTTTTTTATAAATTCTTTTTATTCAATTTTTTTCACATATTATACATACACAAGACATAGAGGTCGAGAGGGCAACATACACTCTCTCCTCTTAAGCCCCATACACACGCGCGGATTATCCGAGGACCAGGTCCGTCGGATCATGTCCGTCGTACTTTGTCCGATGTTGGTTTTGCGTACACACGGTCGGACAAAGTTGTCGGAAAATCCGATCATTCTGAACGTGGTGACGTTTGTTGCCTACGACGGGACTACGTAGAGGCTAGTAGCCAATAGCTTTGGTCTTGTAATGTGATCTGAGCATGCGTAGCACTTTGTCCGTCGGAATTCGCTACACACGATCTGATTTGGTGTGATCGGACTTTGTTGTCAAAAAATCTATCCAGCAGGAGATAGGACTTTGTCCGTCGGACAATCCGATGGACACTGTCCGATGGTGCCTACACACGGTCGGAATTTCCGACAACATTGTCCGATAGGACAGAATCCATCGGAAAATCCGACCGTGTGTATGGGGCTTAAGCCTCACAGGGCTAACATTGGCACTAACATAGTCCAACTAACCACTTGAGTGGAATCTAACAAACTCCCCCCCCCATCCCCCCCAAAACTCAACCATCCACATTAGTCCAGGATAAATGTTGCACTAGAAAATTTAAAATCAGAGCTCGTATATATCGCTTGTCCATCTAAAACATTTGGGGATAGCCAGTAGAGTGATCATATATACATGCAGAGCAGGTTCTTCAACATTGCTATTAAAAATCTACCTAATTCCTATTGAGGAGATTATGTAACCTTTTAGGCTAGATTTAGTTGTATCAAATCACAGTTGCTGAGGAGTCCAACCATGGTTGCCATACCTTGTAGAATTTTTTCTTGCAGCCCCTAGAAATGTAAATAGCCTTATAGAGGTGGATTACTGAGTTCATCAGACCTTTCCAGTATGCTATTGTAGGAGCATTTGCCTTTTTCCAATGCAATAGAATAGCCTTCCTAGGCTAGAACAGCCCTATATTAAGTAAGGTGCGATGAGCCAAAGAAGGGACGACCTCCTCTACTAAACCTATGAGACATACTTTTGGGGTTGTAGGGATTGGGATACTGAGAACCTCTGCCAAGCAGGAGGTGATCGCGGACCAGAAACTATCCGCGAGGAACTCCAGAAAATGTGCTCTGCATTTGCGGGCGAGGAAGAGCACCTCCAGCATTCATCTGTAGCAGAGGAATAAATGTGTGCCAGCCTGGCTGGAGTATAGTAGAGCCTATGTAGATACTTAAAATGTATAAGGCGGTCCCTAGCAGAAACCAGGTGCTTAAAAGGGTGGTCCCACATATCTTCCCAAACTTCTCCCTGGATTTCAGGGATATCTGCTACCCATTTTTCCTTGCATCTACTTACTGCGGGAGGTGTTGTTTTGAAAAAGGATTTATACGTAGCTGATAAAGGTTTGGGCAATTCTTCTTCAGCCAACAGATCTTCAAGAGCAGAGGGCAGTACCTCCACCTTCTGGGTGGAGAATTGTGTCTGGAACGCATGGCGTAGTTGTAAATACCGGAACAAGTGAGAGTTAGGTAAATTATGTCTTGCTTTTAGTTGAGAGGATCTTCAGTCTTAACAAAAAATAAATAAATTAACTACTTCAGCCCCGGACCATTTGGCTGGCCAAAGATCAGAGCACTTTTTGCGATTCGGCACTAAGTCGCTTTAACAATTGTGCGGTCCTGCGACGTGGCTTCCAAACAAAATCAACAATTTAGAAAAAAAAAAAACGCATTATTTTTAAATTTTTGCTATAATAAATATCCCCCAAAAATATATAAAAAAACGTTTTTTTTTTTCCTCAGTTTAGGCCGATACGTATTCTTCTACATATTTTTGGTAAAAAAAAAAATCGCAATAAGTTATTGTTATTGATTGGTTTGCACAAAAGTAATAGTGTCTACAAAATAGGGTATAGTTTTAAGCCATTTTTATTAATTATTATTTTTTACTAGTAACGGCGGTGATTTGTGATTTTATCATGACTGCGACATTATGGCGGACAGATCGGACACTTTTGTATTCAATCTTATTTTATTGTACATTAATTATACAAACTGAAACATATTTAACCGTTACATAATCGCTCAAAAGTTACGTTGATTAAATAGTCCAACATGTTTTCTTTTAAATTTCTTTACACATACAGGGGGTCCCCGAGTTACGAACTCGTTAGGGACTGGCCCCGTGTACGGAACTCGGAAATGTTCGTAAGTCGGCGCGCATGCGCAGACCGACAAATACGGAGATTTCCGGACATTTCCGATGTTCCGTCTGTTGCCGTTCTGCGCATGCGCGGCAAATTACGGACATTTCCGGCATTTTTCGACGCTCCGTATGGCCGCGCATGCGCAGAACGGCCGACAGACGCCGAAAACCACCGGAAAATGGCGGAGGGTCCCCGCAGCACCCCGTTCGTAAGTAGGGGTTGTTCGTAGGTCGGGTGTTCGTAAGTCGGGGACCCCCTGTACTTAACTATACTACATATAACTAACATTACTACACTAAACATAACAATACAGATAATAAACCAACACACACACCAGAACAAAACAAAACAAACAAAAAAAAAAACAACAAAAAGAAAAAAAAGAAAGAGTCCCCCCCAGTCACCCCCCCCCTCCCCTTCCTTGCGCTAACGCTCCGGCCACTACTGCCTCGATCCACATCATACAATTTAATTTCTTTGTATTTCTCTATGAGTCCTCCAGGGGGCCCATATCCGCATACATTCCTCCTGTGTGTCTAATTCATATGCTAAAAGTTTTTCTAATCTTTCTATATTATCCATTTCTATAGCCCATTCCGTTATAAGCGGGGATTGAGTTGAACGCCAGTGCCTCGGTATCACCAGTCTTGCTGCTGTCAACCAGTGACAAAGAAGGCTTTTTTTTTATGTTTTTATATGTTCCTGGTATGATAGAGAGGAGAGTGACTTGGGGCGTATTAAATATTACCTCCCCTGTAATTATAGTATACTTTTGTGTAACCTCTTCCCAAAAACGATGAATTTGGGGGCATTCCCACCAAATATGGAGTAGGGAGCCCCTATCCCTATGACAGCGCCAGCATATGTCTGACTTATCTGGGTATATACGCTGTAGTGCTACTGGACTCCAATACCACCTTGAAAGAAGCTTATAGCTTGTTTCCTGTGCTTTAACTGCTGTTGATATACTGTGGGTTAAATTGAATGACTTCTCCCATTCTTCAGCCTCAATTTGAACATTAATCTCCTTCACCCACTTGTTTATAAATTCCGGTGGCTCAGAATAGTGTTTTGTGGTAAGCATCTTGTATATCATTGAAAGGACATGTTTTGGTTTGGATTCTTGTAGCAGGATACTTTCAACTTGGGTTAACTCTCTATATAAGGAACTATTAAGTGGGATAGAGGACAAGAATGACATTAATTGCCAGTGTTCCAATCTTTGTATACATGATGGTTGTTGCATGGGGAATAGGGTTTGTAAAGGGGGGATTCTTCCTTGATAAAGAATCTGGCCCAGTCTAGGATGGGACTCTTTGTTCCAAATTAGAAAATGTGTACGATTTAATGCCGGCGGAAAGTTGGGATTGCCAAATAACGGGGTCATTGGTCCATCTAATGAGGACAGTTCTAACTGCACCACTGTTTTTGCCCAAATTTTCAATAAGTTGGATGTAAGGGGGGTATATTTTTTTGTAACTCCCGACCAATATCTCTGGTGGATAAATCCAACCAGGGTAACACCTTAAGGTCCAATTGGTTCAGCCCTTCCTCTATTGATACCCATTGTTTAGTTTTAGAATGATGGAACCAGTTCACTAGTCTAGTCAAAACTGCCGAGGCATAGTAATAGTACAAATCAGGAGCTCCTACTCCTCCTTTATTTTTTGGGGCTAATAGTAGTTTCTTATGTAATCTAGGTTTCTTATATCCCCAGATAAATCTTACAAAAGCTGTTTGTAAATTTGAAAAAAAAGATCTAGGGATAGACACCGGGATAGTTTGAAAAAGATATAGAAAACGCGGTATTATATCCATTTTTAGTATATTAATCCTCCCGAACCATGAATGTTGTTTAGCGTCATATTTTTTTAAGTCTAGTAGAGTACGTTGCAGGAGGGGAATATAATTCGATAGATATAAGTGAGATGGGTCTGAGGGAATCTTAATACCTAAATATTTCAGAGTTGATGAGCAAATTTTTAACGAAAAGTTGTTTCTTATAGCTATGATTTGTTTTGAGGTAAGTGATATATTAAGAATTTCCGATTTCTGAATGTTTACTTTAAAATTACTCAGAGTTCCAAAACGCTGAAATTCAGATATTATAGAAGGTAATGTAGTATGAGGGTTAGTGACATAGAGTAATAGATCATCGGCAAATAGGGCTAGTTTTACTTCTTTTTGCTTAATTTTTATGCCGGTTATGAGTGGGTTTTGTCTAATTGCTGTTGCCAGGTATTCCATCACTAAAACATAAATGAGAGGAGAAAGTGGGCATCCCTGGCGTGTGCCATTTTGTATACTAAAACTTGGTGTCAATGATCCATTAATCCTTATCCTGGCCGCTGGACTTGTATAAAGCGCCATAATTTTATTAAATAAATTTCCCCCCAAACCTGTTTGTATTAATACTTGTTTGAGAAAAGGCCATCCTACCCGATCAAATGCCTTTTCTGCATCGACTGAGAAAAGGCATGTGGGTATTTTAGCTGTTTTGACGTGGTTCATTAATAGAAAAGTTTTAATCGTGTTATCCCGTGCTTCTCTTTCTTGAACAAATCCTACCTGGTCTGTGTGTACTAGACCAGGTAGGAGAGGCTGAAGACGGAGCGCTATCATTTTAGCGTAGATTTTTATGTCTACCCCAATCAAAGATATCGGTCGATAACTCGAGCATAGTCTTAGATCCTTATCTGGTTTTGGAATCAAGGTTATATGCGATTCTAGGGACTGTAAAGGGAATTGGTTATTGGAGGAGATAGAATTAAATACCTGAAGCATAAATGGGGACAGCTGTTCTTTATAAGTTTTATAAAATTTTGGGGTGAAACCATCCGGGCCAGGACTTTTATCTGTTGGTATTTTAGTAATTACCTCTAGTAGTTCCTTTTGTGAGAAAGGTAAATCCAGAGAGGCCTTATTGGCATCATCTATTATTGGTATCGCATTTTCCCGTACATAGCTTTCAATATCCTTCTCTTCTAGAGAGGGTGGGATAGGCAAATTATATAAAGCCGAAAAATAATCCTTAAATGTTTGTTGAAGAGTTAATGGGTCTGATATAAGCTCCCCTGATGGTTTTTTTATACATGGTATAAATGCTTGGGGAGGTCGTGGATGCAGTTTATTAGCTAAAAGATCGGACACTTTTGGCGCTATTTTGGGACCATTCAAAAATGCACTGATTACTGTGTAAATGTGACTGGCAGTGAAGGGGTTAACCAGTAGGGGGCGCTGTAGGGGTTAAGTGTCCTAGGGATGTGTTCTAACTGTGGGGGGGATGGGCTATGTGTGATCACCTAAGGAGAGCACAGTGGAAACTGGAGTGAGTACCTGCAATAACTAGGTACCAGCCACCCCCCCCCCCCCCCCAAAAAAAAAATCCAAAAGTGGGAGAGGAGGAGGGATTACTTCCCTTTTAGGATGAAGTTATGCTTTAGCTATGGAAATCAGCTTTTGGGAACTTCCAGGGCTTGCCCAATATTATATTTTAATAGCGCATTTAGAACATGCAGAATGTAAAGCTTGCCATATACTGACAACGTTCAGTTAGTATAATATAAGATATGATATTTGCTGGATCCTCAGATGATGATCTGAGCACCAAGAAAAAACAATTCTTTCTATCTCAAATAATTTTTCTTCAAGTTTTTTTTTGAAAGGGCAAATATTTGATCTTATTTGCATTCTTTTATGCTAACCACCTGCACTGTGAAATAATTATGTGTGTGACTCATTTGTTACATTTTCAAGATATTTTACTCACAAAGAACTTTTCTGGTGTGGCGTAAGTGTTCTGCTTCCCGTGTTACAGATTTTCATTACTCTGAAGTGTTCCTTCACACATCCACTGAAGGATTATCAGCAGCAGCAAAGCTTAGATCTCCCTCATATGAACATGCTGTGTTCTTTCATCATTATCCTGCTAAAACATATGGTATTTTTTATTTTATGGCAATGCAAAGAGTAGTGATTATATATAAATGTTGTAACCTATAGTAACCATTTAGATTTCTCTCTTCATCAGTTTGGAAAAGTCAGGAAGGCTTTGGTGCTGCTAAGACCCCAACACAAACTTTCCCTATAACTCTAAAACTAACCCTTTGTACAACTTAAAGCATAACTTAAGCCAAAACTTTTCCTTTTTTTCAAATTCTTTATATATAGAATAAAGTATCTGTCAGAAAAGAACAATACAAACAGTAACAGCTACAGGCGTAGCTTGAAACTTGTGGGCCCCAATGCAAAAGTTGACCTGGGCCCCCCCCCCCCACTACTTCCAACATGCGTGCAGATATATCCACCGCACGCCAAGATACTCAAAGTGGCTTAAGAGTTTTGAGTTCTTAGAGTTCCTCTTTACATCAGAGGACAGGGATTACTGCTGGAGAATCAGAGGACAGGGATCACCGCTGGAAAATCAGAGGACAGGGACCCCTGGCAGGTCACTTGGCAGAGCTCCTTTCCCATCCCAGCACTGTATACAGCCCCCCCCCCCCCCACACTACACAGGGCTGAAATCAAATTCCCTTACACACAGTCTGTCAGCCTTCACAGGGTGTATCTGGCTTTTATGTTGCCCTTTTGACCTGTGAAATTATCTGGTCCAAACGGCAGTGTAGTTGCACTAGGCAGATACACCCTGTGCAGATCATGGATAACTGCCTGTGTTGTAAAGGAATGTGATTTCAGCCCTGCAGAGGAGGAACAGTATAGAGTGCTATAATGGGAAAGGAGCTCAGCAGCGGGTATAGCATGCAGGGCAACTTAGATCTGGGAGGGCAAAGCCATTTTGACACAAAATCTGGAGCCTACAGCCCTTCAGGGCCCCCCCGAGGAGGTGTTAAGGGATTTGTTTTAGCAATTTCTGAAGGCTTCTCTGTCAGTGTTGGCAGGTGTTGGGGGAAGGTCACCTCCCAGAGGAGTGTGTCTTTTCCCCAGTTGTCAGGGAAGTGGGATAGGTAGACATCCCCGGGTGGGGGGTACAGAGAATCCCAGCTGGTGACTAGGAGACACTGAGCAGTGTCATACCTCACCAGTGACATCGGTCCCATCGTGGCTACAGGACGGCACTCTCCTCCCCTTGCCTCGCTAAGCTCGGTTACCATTCCATGTTGCCAGCACACAGCACAGACACTGCCCCATCCTGGGCTGTTCTCACCTTGTGCTCCTCTCCATTCAGGCAATGTCTCACAGCTTCTCCCCAGCCAATAAGAACAGAGGGGTGTGGACTGTGGATGGCAAAGTGGAAGCCCAGTACTGGAGCATGGCTGTGGGGCCCTAGGGCAGATCGGAGCTTGATTTTGTGGAGGATATGATAATATGACAGGGAGGCTGCAGCTAGGGACAGGGTTGCGATTGTGACCCCTGCAACCCCTTATGCTATGCCCATGAATACAAACATATTCATATAATGAGAGCGGTACCTTGCTAAATACAAAGATAACATTGCCTCAGTGAGAGATATAGACTATGCAAAACATCTGGTGAACAGAAAAGACAAATGAAAACTCTCATCGAAAATCCAGGGCTAACCCTAACAAATATTGCAGAAATCACTCAGATAGACACTCCAATTTTTCCAAATTCTTTGTTCAAGAAAGTAGGGCAAAAGAGAGACGGGAAGGAGAAGGATGCCTATGAGCACCAGAGAAGTGGGAAACAGATGAGGAAAGAAAGAGAGGTGGAAGGAAAAAAAATAAATAAAAAAAAAAGACCCCCCCAACCAACACCCACTAAGACAGGGGAAGGAGGGTGGTGGGATGCACCTAAGTGTCATCAAGAATGGTGGGAAGACCTCAATCCCCAGAATAATCCTCCAGAAGGGCCCTTCCCTCTTCAGAATATACGTACATGTTCCAATATGACCATGTTTTAGTATATTGCTCTGTCCTGTTTTGGGTGGTAAGTACTAGGTCCTCCAAAGCGTTAATACTCTTGACTTTGTTGAACCACATGGAAGCCAAATCTTTTCATTTTGGGTTGAAGATGGAATGGTAAATGCACCTGTCTGGTTTTAGTTCCATCTGTGCCCCACTGGGGATATTTCCCTTCACTTCCTGTTCTAAAGACACAACATGAAGTGATTGAAAATCTCTCCAAGATGATGTTTATGAACTCTGTGTTGAGTTATTAATTTTAAGGTCATCACAGAGGACAAGGGGACACTATTTACGTCTGGAGGAAAAGAGATTTAAGTAAGGAAATGCTTCTTCACAGTAAGAGCTGTGAAAATGTTGAATAGACTTTCTCAAGAGCTGGTTCTGGCCCATTCAGTATATTGTTTTAAAAAAGGCCTGGATTCTTTCCTAGATACACATAATGCAACTGGATAATAATATTTATAGGTAAAGTTGATCCAGAGAATATCCCATTGCCTCTTGGGGGATCAGGAAGGAATTTTTGGAACATGCTTTATTGGATTCTTTTTTTTTTTTTGTTGCCTTTCTTTGGATCAACTGTGGGTATAGGATAGTTTATATATGATTGTATACATTTTACCCTTCTATTGGTTGAACTGGATGGACTTCTGTCTTTTTTCAACCAAACTAACTATGTAATGTTGCAAAGCCTACAATCTTTCTTTAAAATGAATGAATGAATGAATGAATGACTTGTATAGCGCAACCTATGCGAACTGAATCTCCTCAGGACGCTTTTTGCAACTGGTGTCCATCTGTGGTATAGTGCGGTCCTTGCCCTGTGGGGTCCTGACACGCTTACAAACACATACACATACAACATACACATATTTGGCCAATTTTATCAACAGGATCTAATTAACCTACCAGCATGTCTTTGGAGTGTGGGAGGAAACCGGAGTACCCGGAGGAATCCCACGCAGGCACAGGGAGAACATGCAAACTCCAGGCAGAAGGTGTCGTGGTCGGGATTTAAAAGAGTCCTTTCACAGTCAGTATTTTAAGTGGACCTGATGAGAAGCTCCATGTAAGGCTTTGGGCAGGCAGATGTAAATGGACATGCATCCATTTATATCCACTTACCTCTAAATCCATCCAGGTCTGAAAAACAACAATGGAAAAGGACGCAGTCCTTTTCCATTTTTGCAGGCCTAAACTTGACAGATCGGAGGTAGTCTGATGGAAATGGATGCAAACCTAGGTGTAGAGAAGCTGTGGTCACGGATATCACAAAAGTGACATCCATCCTGTCCTGTGAACAAATCTGCTGAATGAACTTAATACAGCCCAAGTAAAAGGATCCTAACTGTATTTCATTCACCACACAAAGCATGGCCTTTGCAGTGGAGCTAACACCAAGTCAATTATCCACAGCATTGCATGTGTTCTGAAATCCACATCCCACTGTGTTATCCACTTTCAGAAAGGCTCACTCACTTGAGATGGATCTCAAAGGCCAGATATGCATTTTCACCATTATCTCCAGATCTCTCACTGGAAAAAAAACACCCATATAAGAATACTCAATTAAATCAACTCAATTAAAAAAAGGATCTTTTTCGTCATTCCAACTCAATCTTCATAAATTCTGTTAATGTGGGATAGACAAACATAAAATACAATCCAATTTTGTAATACTGCTTTATTAGAAAAAAACTGAATAAAAACATATAGTTATGCTTACATTACATTAATGCACTGTACACGATGGTAAACCATAGACATGGGGATTATATAGGAAAAATAGGAAAAATGGTCCCCACTGGAAGATCTCCCCTAAGTTCTTGTTCTGGAGGCAACTCAAAATTCTGCTTTCTGCCTCTTTTTCAGTCCCATTGACAATAGCCACCAGGACAAATTGAGAAGGTCTATCTCCATAACAGGGACATGTATAGCAATTACAACCCGCCAGGAGTTCTAACCACTCACCACTCTATTCAAAAATAAAATAAAAGGTTTGGGTTTAGATACACTTTAACCCTTTGCTTGCATACTGTATATTCTTGTCCTGCACTCATCCCCATTAATAGTGACCAACCTTCTATCTCTGAAATATTTTGAAGTCAAAGCCTTGGCACTAGAACATCCTGCTTCGTCAGAAAGGTGGCATTCCTTTGTTTTAACTAAAGAAGCTTAATTGAATAACCACTTATACTGAGACTTTATTCTTCTCAGGGACTCTTCATAACACTGACTTTTGACTTCTCTATTTATCTGCACTCTTCTAGCTGATATTCCTTTTACTCCCCCTCCCATCTCCCTGTGTCTGTAACACACAATCCATTTATCTCTCCTACTTCTCCCACTTTATGAATATTTAATGATGTGAACCTATTGTATATAAATATCTGAGGGTCAATAAAATGTAATGTCTTCCATGCACCTATGGCAGTGAAAGGGTTCACCGGTTCTGCTCGTCATCTCTTTCTGATCTTCATGCAGTGAATGAATTCTCTCTTTTCCTGTTCCTCTGTATTTTCCTCACCCCTGGCTGTATTTGCAGCCCCTAGCAATGTATACCGTAATTAGTGGAAATTCCCCTATAATTAGCCCAGGCAGTCCTGTGTTTGCATCTTTTAAGGAGAATATAGAATAGGGCATTGTTAGACTGACATCCCAAGGCATTAACTGAGCACAATATTTACAGATTGCACATTTTAGGTGTATTGGCGTACGTGTTTTTATGTTTCCGTCTTTCTTTTGCACTCTATCCTGTCTTTTTCTATCTCTATCTCTTCAATCTTTCTCTTGCTAATTTTCCACATCCCCCTTCCACCTCCTTCTGTGCTGGCAATATTTTATATCCCTGTTAAATATTTTACATTATTTCATTTCTTGTGTTGCAATGTGTGCTTAAATGAAAAACTCGAACTGGCTATAATTTAGTTTCCATATATTATACATTACGGGAATAATAGAATTTGCAATGAAAAATTCAAACTCATGGGTACTGGGGATGTAGCACTCTCCTAGTGTAGGATGCTAGGTAAATACATTTTTTGCAAAAAATTCAAAGGACAGGGGGCGCCACCACCTAAATGTAGACTTTTAATAAAGACAAATGTAAAAAGTTAAAATACGCACACATATTGAAATTAATAAAAAGGCACAATAATGTTTTATGGCGCAAAGGCTGGGTTAGAAAAAAAGGAAAAATTAAGGAGTGGGAAATGCGTATTTATATCACGAGTCCCAATATATAGTCCATAAGGTCGGATATTCACTCCTATGGATGGCTGCAGCTCCTCTGTTTAGAGTATAGGATAGATCCTCTGTACTTGTACACTGCAAAAAATTCAAAAGACAAGGGGTGCCACCATATAAGTGTAGACTTTTATTAACGACACATGTAAAAAGATAAAATGCACTCACATATTAAAATGAATAAAAAGGCACATCAGGTAGTCCTATGGACACCTGCAGAGATTACCAGGGAGGGGGCCAGGTGTAGCATAGTAGTGCTTGAAATTGACTGTGGAACGTATGCAGAGTTCTTCATGGAAGCATTGCTGGGTGATGCAGGAGTTGTTTCTGGAAGCAGCCAGGAGTGGGCACACTAATTAGAACCAGCGTAGAACACACTAGCAAACTGGAGCCAGAAGCATAATGATGTCAGAACATGGCAACAGGATGATGTCAATGGCAGGGGTATGTCTATGCATTTCATGGCCTCAAAGAAAGTGGCATTCCAAGGCCCAATAATGCATAGCCCCATCACCGCCATCCTGTTGCCTTGCTCTGATGTCATCATGCTTCTCATTCCAGTTTGCTGGTGCGTTCCACGCTTGTTCTAACTAGTGTGCGGACTCCTGGCCACTTCCTGCAACAACTCGGCATCACCTGGAAATGCTTCTATGACAAACTTTGCATAGCTTCCACAGCTGCTTCTAGGCACTACACTGCAACACCTGGCCGCCTCGCCCCGTTTCGGATTGTCACTTGCCATGTCACCTGCCACACATTGCGGATTGTCACTTGCCATGTCGTCTGCCAGATATCTTAACCAACTGAGGATGGAACTATATTCTATCAATTTCTTTTTGTGAATTTTTGCCTTTTAAAATGAATAATATCTCTATAGAAAAACAGATGAGCACATGCCTTATAAAAAAAACAAAAAAACACTGACAAACAGAAACAGTAGCAGCATTTGTCCTATTATTTTATAGTATCAGGCCTTCCAGACTCAGGGGAAACTGAGACAAATCTATTTACTATATATTTCAATAGGAAGTGTGTTGCATGTTGGAGAACAATGTCCTCAAAAAACTCCAGAGCTGATACAGTATATACCTGAAAAACCATATTAATATTATTATGTAATAGTTATGTAATACAAATCTTTTTTTTTTCTTTGTTCACTGATATTTCAAAAGTGATACCTTTTAGTGATTTATTTTACTTCTTGATTTCATCTCTATTATGAAGAAAACATAATATTTTTGAATTACAATGTATTTACAATCTACCTTTAGGCTCCGTTCACATATCGCTTAGCAGGAAAGAGCATTCCCACTACGCAATTTTCAAAGATCGCTTCTCGCGCGTTTTTGCGTGTCACACCGGGCAAGCCAATTTACTTGCATGGGCTGCCCTATGAGTGTTTGTTGTCCAAAAAGAAGCTCCTGTTTCCTTTACAGGAGGCGTGGTTTGCAGCGATTACCATGGGATACTGTTGCATGGCAATCATGGAAGAATCACATCACCTTTGAGGTGCCATTAGGCATAATGAAAGGTGTGGCATCAGTGCATATAATTGTATTTAATATTAACCCCTTTCCGCCGAGCGTACGCAGATATTCGGCCTCGGCTTTCGGGGGTTATACTGGGATGATGCCCGCAGCTGCAGGCATCATCCCGATACCATTTTTTAGAGCGGGCGATTGGCTTTCCAGGGATAACAACCGATGCGGCTAAAAGCCGCTTGATTGTTATCCCGGAGGAGCGGGAGGGGACGTCACCCCCTCCTGTCGCCTCCCGCCGATCTGACCGTGCCTCCCGTCCCACCGTGAGGCCCGTTCCGCCACTTTCGGGGGCTAGAGACAGACTGACACGAAGCTGGAAATGGCTTAGTGCCAGTCTCCTGAATGTAAACACGGAAGCGACGTCATGACGTCACTTCCGGTTAACTAGGCTGCCAATGGCGCCAGATTAAAAAAATATACAGTATTCAGAATCGCTGTTTTCGGCAATCTGAATACTTTGAAGTGCAAAGGTGGGATCGGAGGTCTTTTAGACCTCCGATCCCTCCATAAAGAGTACCTGTCACCACCTATTACTGTCACAAGGGATGTCCACATTCCTTGTGACAGCAATAAAAGTGATCACATTTTTTTTTTAAACACAATTTAATAATATAAAAATAAATAAAATAAATAATAATACATTTTTAAAGTGCCCCCGTCCCTGCGAGCTAGCGCAGCAAAGAAAACGCATACGGAAGTCGCGCCCGCATATGTAAATGGTGTTCAAATCACACATGTGAGGTATCGCCGCGATCGTCAGAGCGAGCGCAATAATTCTAGTACTAGTGCCCTTCTGTAACTCTAACCTGGTAACCGTAAAAAAGCTTTGCCTATGAAGATATACAAATACACTGCAAACGCATTACAAATGCATGTAAAGGAGATACGCCTGAATACTGTGTTAGGAAAACAAGGTGATGGCCAGGATGACCAGAAACTCAACGGGCAATAAATCTACACCACTAAAACAGCTTAACAAATTTTTCTCATTCCACAGCCTGAAAAAGTCCTGCAAGCAGCATCTTTGTTGGGGTTTGGGAGCGCTGAATACACCCCTCGTAAACTGACCCTGCCTATTGGAATGCATGGGCAACGCTTCCGAAGTGCCGCAAAACTGGCTGTTTTTAACCCTTTTTTCGGCCGCTAGCGGGGGTTAAGCATCGCTGAAATGACGGTAAAATGCCACTAAAACGTGCAGCGCTTTACCGCCAAACCCACCGCTGCCGCAGTGTAAAATTAGCCTAAAGCCTTATAGCCTAAAGTACACACATTCAGATTTTCGGGCGTTTGTTTTTTGTGGCATGCTAGTCTCATGTCGAAAGTGAAGAGGTTACTCACCATACAAAAATTCTCGTATGACAGAATACAACGTCAGAAGTGATGTAACGTGTTGAATAGTTATGTATTCTTTGAGTTCTGAGCATGCATAGTCTTGCTCTTATGATTTTTTTCATATGAAAACCGTACTGATTAAATGAAAATCAGACATTGAGTTCACATGTGACAAAAATGTTATAGTCTGCACATCCAGCTTTTGTCGGACGAAAAACTGGAATCGGCTGTGGAAAGCACCATACGAACCATACGAAAATCGGCAGATCGTTCGACAGACTACATTTTTCTTCCGATTTTCATATCGTGTTTACGGGCCTTACCTCTAGGGGATGAGGAAAGAAAGAAGTTATGCTTACCTTACTTCTCACTCCAACAAGCTCCAGCACTTTCCTCCACTCAAGGGTTGTAGGTGGTCCCTTGCTGTCCTCATGTACAACGTAGGACTATAGGTTCTTTATCGTACTTAATGACATGATTGTGCAATTTCAGGCCAAAACAAAGTGAATAGTAAAGTACATTATTGCTAAGTTATTATTAAGCATTATTATTAATTATTATTTCTGGAGTGAATAGTAAGGTAAGTATTATACCTTACTCCTCATCCCCTGGAGTTAACCCTTGCAGTGTGTGTGTGTGTGTGTGTGTGTGGGGGGGGGGGGGGGGTGCCCACTGCAAATGTTTTTTTTAATTATTATTATGCCTGTTGGGCTTTCAATATACAGTTATATATATGTGATATTTTCACATGAACACAAGTTTTCTGTGTTTAAATTGCCATAACAGACCCCCTAATGAGTCTCCATTGCACCCTTATAGCAGCTGCATGGGCTGCTATGGCTATTGCTACACCATGGAGCTAGAGAGACATTAAATTGAAAAGAACACATCAAAGTACTTTAGCATCCTTACAGCTGCTATCATATACAACTGAACATTGAAGTTCTGATAGGGCACCTCCTACTGACCTTCATATGTCTGTAGTATATACTTGTTGAAAGCAGAAACCCCTTTAATGTTAGTATATGTGTGTGTTCATTGCAGTTCTGCTGTTATATAATTATGTGTTATTTGTTGATATACTGTTAGATGTGTTCAGTAATGAGTACTTGAAGTGGTTGGGCTATATCTCCTGGCAAAAGAGGAAGCTGAGTAAGAATGCTGACTGCCTCATAAGTTCTTATAGTTTTTTATTTATGTAATTTGAAGTAAACTGTAGGTTTTTCATTTGATTTATAAATTTTCCACATTCACATGTAAAAAAAAAGAAAGAAAAAAAGATACCCTGCTTTGGGTTGGAGATTCTGACAGTACAAAAAATGTATTTCAGGAAGCCTCTAATGTCTTGAGAAACAATCATCCACCCTCTTTGCTTGCAGTTATAATCTGCTGTTGTTTTCCCCTGCATGGTTGTAAATGCTTACATGTACCCAGTGAAGTGACTGGTCTGTGGTGATACACAGAGATGAAACAAACATAAGATGTAGCTGAAATTACACTCCGCAGAGCTCAGTGAGGAGAGCTCTGAGAGCTGATTGGAGGGAAAGAACACCCCAAACAGCACACAGGAACAGAGCTGAGGCTGTCAATCAGCTGGAGCACCCTCCTCAGTCACCTTTTTTCTCTTGGTGTCAGGAAAACTTGTCAGAAGTAATTCATGCTGATAGCAGAGTGATGAAAGTAATGAAGCAGCAGACAAAAGTGATACTCAGGGATGAGCCGAACACCACCCCCCACCCAGAACTTGCAAACACAGTTAAAGTCTATAGGACACGAACATGAAAAATCAAAAATGCTAATTTTAAAGGCTTATATGCAAGTTATTGTAATAAAAAGTGTTTGGGGACCTGGGTCCTGCCCCAGGGGACATGTATCAATACAAAAAAAAGTTTAAAAAACTGCAGTTTTTTTAGGAGCAGTGATTTTAATAATGCTTAAAGTGAAACAATAAAAATGAAATATTTATTTAAATATCGGGACTGGGGGGTGTCCTTAGTATGCCTGTAAAGTAGCGCACATTTCCCGTGTTTAGAACAGTACCACAGCAAAATTACATTTCCAAAGGAAAAAAAATGTCATTTAAAACTGCTTGCATCTGTAATGTATTGTTGGATCCCGGTAATATAGATAAAAATCATTGAATCATTGAAAAAAAATTCAGTCCAGTTCATTACCAGGCCCAACATTTTAAAAAAATGGCATAGGGGTCCCCCCCCCCCCAAATCCATACCAGGCCCTCCAGGTCTGGTATGGATTTTAAGGGGAACCCCAAGCCAAAATAAAAAAAATGGTGTAGGGGTTCCCCAAAAATCCATACCAGACCCTTATCTGAGCACGCAACCTGGCAGGCCGCAGGAAAAGGGGGGGCGAGAACCCCCCCGAACTGTACCAGGCCACATGCCCTCAACATGGGGAGGATGCATTGGGGTCCCCCAAAGCACCTTGTCCCCATGTTGATGGGGACAAGGGCCTCATTCCCACAACCCTTGCCCGGTGGTTGTGCGTTTCTGCGGATGGGGGGCTTATCGGAATCTGGAAGCCCCCTTTAACAAGGGGACCCCCAGATCCGACCCTCCCCCTATGTGAATGGGTATCGGGTACAATGTATCCCTACACATTCACCAAAAAAAGTGTCGAAATTGTAAAAATTACAGGAGAGAGTTTGGCATAAGTCCTTTATTAAAAAAAAAAAAAGTGTACCGCGTCCCATTCATCCTCGATCACAGTGTCCGACGACCCAAGAAAAAAAAAAAAAGAAACCGGAAAAACCGCTGACTGCAAGCTTTTTCCAATAAAAAGCTATTTTATAGCTGAGGGCTGGGCCACCCGGTGACGTAAACGGTTGAACCCGCACCCTTCTGACATCATGTAACATCACGTAACTTCTGAGGGGGTGGGGTCACCCGTTTACGTCACCGGGTGGCCCTGCCCTCAGCTATATAACAGCTGTCATTGAGGCAGAGTTTTTTCCGGTTTCTTTTTTTTTCCCCGGGTTGTCGGACGCTGTGATCGAGGATGAATGGACATCAGCAGGACACTTTTTTTGTAATAAACTCACTCGTCATTTTTTTTATTTTGGTTCAGGGTTCCCCTTAAAATCCATACCAGACCTGAAGGGCCTGGTATGGATTTTGGGGGACCCCCACGCAACTTATTATTTTTTTTTACATTTTGGTGCAGGGTTTACCTTTAATATCCATACCAGACCCATACCATGCCATTTTTTTAAATATTGTTTTATCTATTTTTTTCTATATTGCTGGAATCCGGCAATACATTACAGCCATGAGCAGTTAAATTAAATGTTTTCCTAATTTTGCTGCTCTCATTCATAAAAGCCTTACATAGTGTGGGGCGTGGACTCAGCCCCCTGAGCCATGATTGGCCAAATGCACCCTCCCTTTGGCCAATCATGGCTCTGAGGCAGAGCGTGCTGTGATTGGCCAAAGCATGCAGGTCAGGTGCATGCTTTGGCTATTCAGCAGCCGTCATTGCACTGCGATCTCACAGTGCATTGACGGTCTAGCCTTTCATTATGGCGCGTTCCGCGGGGGGTCAAATTTCCTGCGAACACCCCATAATGTTCGGTATTCGGTGAATGGGCAAACACCCGATGTTCGAGTCGACCTCCGGCTCATTCCTAGTGATACTTAAGCCTGGTACACACGATTGGATTTTCCGCAGACAAAACCTCAGACTTTTATCCGAAGGCGTGTGCCTGGATTTTGTCTTGCATACAAACGGCAAGAATTTTCGGCCAACAAACATGAAAGTAGTGACGTACTGCGTGTTTTTTCAGCTTTTTAGCGCCACTCTTTTGGCTCCTTCTGCTACTTTCGTGTTAGTAGAAGTTTGGTGAGTGTTGATTAGTGCTTTTCATTTTTGCGCTTTTTATTTCGTGCTTTTCAGTTTGTTTCTGAACGGCCGTTTGTCAACCAGACATGTTGCTGAATCGGAGGAGATAACATGTTATTTATTATTGGCCTTGGAGTTATTGCTTTGACCCAAGTCCAGTCCAGGAACAGGAGGAGGAGGATTTCTTGGACCAAATATTGGTTGCTTTATTAATCGTGACCAATTATGTCATATGCCTTTGCTGCGGGAGCTCCAGGAGAATAATCCAGATGATTTTCTGAATTATGTCCGGATGAAGGACCCCTGCTTTCACCAACTCTTGGCATTGTTGACCCCCCTATATTAAGAAGCAGGACACATGCATGAGGCTTTTATTAAATTTTTTGGTTGAATTATAATGATTTGATTTGGTATATTTTCTATATTTTTGGATGCATAGAATGCACTTTTTGGTTAAGTTCTATTGGTAGATAGCATGTCTAATTTTATTTGTCTACTTTTTTTAATGCACAATAAAAAATTGTGGAGAATAATACTTGGCTATGTGTTTTACTTCAAATGACAGTTTGGGAGTAGGCAGTTACATTTAAAAAAAATACAATGTAAAATTGACAAGGGACACCAACATAGTTGTATCTTTGATCTTAAAAAACTACGGGATAATGGTGTTGTGGTAACTTGCCCAAATAAAAAAAAAAAAAAAGCATAATAATATTATTCTTGATATCACTAGAAAGAAAAAGCCTTTGAAAATGTATTTGTACCTGTGTATTTTTTCCTGATTGGTGCTGTAATTCACTGTGAAGCTTTGTGTCAGGTTCACCTGCTGGTGGCACAGTGGTTCTCTGAGCAGAAAGCTGTAGATTCAGTGTCCACCAGCAGATGTCCCCTAGTCACCAGCAGGTTCCAGCAATCAGCTTCACCTGGCCACAGAGGAGGGTACTTAAGTCCCACCTCTTCTATTGCTCCTTGCATCAGTGTTTAGCTTGCCTTGCTTGTTCCAGATTCTTAAAAGGGGTTGTAAACACCTGGCAGTGACCGCAACCCCCCCGTTTTACTTACCTGAGCCCCGTATTTCCCTCGGTGGAGACACACTGTCCCTCTCTCCACGGGGTCCCGGCTCTTGATTGGATAGATTGATAGCAGCGCAGCCATCGGCTCCCGCTGCTGTCACTTAAATCCAATGACGCAGGCGTGGGGGGCTGGGCTGAGTCCAGCATTCGTGTCTATAGAAGCAAATGCTGGACTCGGGAGCATGCCTCCAAGGTAACCCCCCCCAGGAGAGTGCTTCTCCTAGGGGGTTTTCTAATGCAGGGAGGAGCCGCCGGGTGACAACAGAAGACAAGGTTCGGGGCCACTCTGTGCAAAACGAGCTGCACAGTGGAGGTAAGTATGATATGTTTTTTTATTTTAAAAACAATAAAAAAAAGAGGGTTTACAATCACTTTAGTGCCTGTTTATTCTGCTACTAAGCTAGCCTTGCATCCAGAACTCCATGCTCTGCTGACTTACCCTTTTCTTGCATCGCTGGTATTTCCCTGTTACCCACGCTTCCCACCTTGTTGATATTTTGTCTATTGTTAGTTTGTTAAGTTAAGCAGCCCATACACGGAGCAAAGTTATTTTACTGCTGACAGGGTAATCCCTCCTGCCAAGCCATTGTATTTTACCAGCAGGGGAGTGGCGGAAGCCACCCCCGTCGGGAGAAGAACGTGATTAGTGCTAGTGGCTATACCAGCTGCTAACGATAATCGCATGCAAAATCCGGCAGGCTGGTTGTAGCCATGTTGATCGATCAATTAACACCCAGCCTGCCCATACATGGTTCTAATCTTGTCAGGTTCCTGCTTAACTGGCAGAAAATCGAGCCATCTATGGCCACCCCTGCAATAAACCCTCCTGCCCACCCCTTGTCCCGGCCCTGCATCCAGTACAGGCAGAGCAGCAGTGACTGGTCTTTATTGTAGGAAGCTTCATGATGGATCACTGCAGCGATCTAGAAGAGATACACAAAATACACAATTATTCACCTCTGCCAGGTTTGCACCCCCCCATATCCAAATTTTTTTTTAAATCTTATGCAGTTTGTTAGATCTTTGTTAGATCAGGTTAGATCAACCGTTGTTTGCATTAGATCTCACACAGAAAAAGCAATATTAACAGATATTTGCTGGGGGGCAATCTTGTCAGCCCCCCCATATAAAAAAATTGACCAAACAGTTAGCTATTTTGGAAGCTATTTGTTAGATCCAGTAATATCAAGTGGTTTTAACGTTAGATCTCACATAATTAGAGACTTATTACGTGATTAATGAGGGGGGCTGGCTCCCCCTTATCAAATTTTCTAGCAAAAAATCATTCAGGCCAATAGATATTCGTTAGATCCGGTAAGATCAAGTGGTTTTAACGTTAGATCTCACATAATTTCAGAGATATTCCACATATAAATAGAGATATTAGGTGGTACATAAGGACGGGTTAGTCCCCCACATGCAATTTTCTGGCCAAAAATCATTCAGGCTAATAGATATTTATTAGATCCGGTAAGATCAAGTGGTTTTAACGTTAGATCTCACATAATTTCAGAGATATTCCACATAAAAATAGAGATATTAGGTGGTACAGAAGGTGCATCCATCTTCAACCGTCTCTGGATTGTCTCTGGAATCGTCTTTGGATGGTTCTTCAGCAGGTGACTGTAGTCTCTCCTCGTTCACCTACCGGCCTCATGGTGATCTCTCCTCAGACAAACAAGCTTAAGTCTTTAGCTAGTAGACATGGGAACTGTCAAAAAATGTGTTTCGTTTCGTCCCGTTTCGTATATAAAAAAATTCGTAATTCGTAATTCGTGTACGAAATTCCGTTCGAATTCGTACGAAATACGAAATTCGGACGAATCGTAATTTTTTTTTCGAATCGTTAGTAAAGTTCCGAATCGTTACGAATCATTATGAATCGTTAACGCGGCTAATGAATTGACGGTTCTCATAACACAGAGAACAATTCGAATCCAACTACAAATATCGAATTTCGATTTCAAGTTACGAATCGTTACGAATCGTTACGAATAGTTACGAATCGTTAGTAAATCCGACTACAAATATCGAATTTCAACTAATATGAAAGAAATTATAATAGCGGATATAACGAATGCTTCGAATGATTTGAGATTGAGTATATCTAATATAGAGAACTGTTCCTGCACAAAGTGTCATTTTTGCAGGAAAAAAAGCTATTTAAAACCACTCGCGGCTAATAAAAAGTCAGCTACGTAACACAGAGAACAGTCATTCATTGATTAAAAAAAAAAAAAACCTGGGGGTCCCCCCAATTTAATAACCAGGCCCTTCAAGTCTGGTATGGATATTAAGGGGGACCCCAGCCAAAAAAAAAAAAAATGGCGTGGGGTCCCCCCCAAATATCCATACCAGACCCTTCAGGTCTGGGATGGATTTTAAGGGGAACCCCGGCCAAAAAAAAAAATGGCGTGGGGTCCCCCTCAAAATCCATACCAGACCCTTTATCCGAGCACGCAACCTGGCAGGCCGCAGGAAAAGAGGGGGAACGAGAGCGCCCCCCCTCCCGCCTGAACCGTACCAGGCCACATGCCCTCAACATTTTCTGAGAAGTTCTGAGTCACAATGCCCCATATCTGCAGCTCTTCCAACTTCTGCAAAGGCAGGTGCTTGAGGTGCCTGTCATAGAAGTCTCTGTAGAGAAGGGTCACTTAAGCTCCAGTTTCCAGAAGGGCCTTGGTATAGACTCCCTTTACTTGGATGGGAACAACAGGAGAAGGTCCCACCAGCTTGTCAGGGAGCATAGAGGAAGTGTTGGCCCTGGCCTGTTCGGTGGTTTGTATCCGCGCTCCTGTCTGCGGAGATTCGGATCGGGCTTAGGTCTGCGCTAAGTTCTGGGAGTCTGGTGTGCATTGACTCTCCGACACCAGGCAGCATATGTCAAAGGAAACGGGACACTGGGTTGCTTGGAGGCAACAACAGGGGGCCCTCTGCAAGGGTTTGGACTTTCGCTGCTCTCTCTTCGTGTCATTGGTTTTTGAGCCAGCTACCGTAGATGAGCACCCAGTTGGCTCCTTCACCAGAGCCCTCCGAAGTTTCCCTCTGGCTTCTGGCACTGTGCTTCAGGCTTCACTGGGCTTGGACACACCTGTCGATTAATGTCCCACATAATTTCAGCATACCTCGGTATGCTCAATGGCACGCCTCGCTGGTACATGTGAAAATGCTTATTATCGGCTCTGATATAGACACTAGTATGGATATCCGTGCATCGTTACCAAATATCCATAATATCTCTGTAACTATGGATAATCAAACATTAAAATCACTTGATCTTACTGGATCTAATGAATATCAATTAGCCGGGGTGATTTTTTTGGCCAGAATATTTGATAAGAGGGGGTCAGCCCCCCTCATTAATCACTTAATAAGTCTCTAATTATGTGAGATCTAATCTCATCCTTATATAGCACCACATAATATCTCTAATGTTAAAACCACGGGATCTTACCGGATCTAAGGAATATCTATTAGCCTAGATGTTTTCAAAAAATTTGATATGGGGGGCTAACCCGGCAGAGGTCAATTATTCAAGGATACACATGCCTCCGGTATTTAAACAATATTCACCTATTCTGGAGGTTGGCTTCAAAGTGGTGTCCTCTCAGAACTTCAAACAAGATGTTTAAAGATGGATTACACAAATGGATATTTTATACATCGTTAAATAGGTCCTTCTTGGTCACCTGCTTAGCACTTGCACCAATCAGAGAATGCTTTGCATTTTCTGACTGAATGCAAAGTGTTCTTTGATTGCACAAGGTGGAGAGTGTGACATAATTTGTAAGGTAAGGCAGATAAGCCTTGCTATTTATTATTTTTGGTTTGATGGCACCTTATGTGGAGTGGTTCAACAAATGGTGTTTGCCTAGAATATGGTATTTGTTTTTATTGAGAGCACACACCTACTATATATACTGTGCCTAACACAGAACGTAAACTCCTTAGGTGTGTCCAATTCACAATGAAGTGAACCCAGCCTAAAGGTGGACTGAAAGTGCTATACGAGGTCAACTGTGCCAAATTCATAAAATATTACCTAAACAGAGATAGGGGCACTATCCAACAGCAACTTTCAATGTTGTCCTGGCTTCTTCAGCCTGGCAAATTCACCCCCTCCCCCCGTTATGTAACGGTCTCAATGACACCTTGAGTTATGTACGTGACTTAACATCTGTATTATATGTATGCCATTGGTAACTAGATTGTGGTATTTAGACAGGGATTAAATACCAGAGAATTCCTTATTATCAGATGAACTGAAGACATCAATTGTATGAGCAATGAATCCGTTTTAATAATGAATATGCCCAGTGCACTTGATTTCCTTTTACTAGTTTTCCCCTTTAACACTATAATTTACAATTCTTCTCTGTGCCACAATACATTTACTATAAGATTGTAGTAATTTGCAAAGATCGATCGTACCAACTTTTTAACACAGGACCTCATTTACTTAAAATGTATGCCCAGCCAAAACTTTTTTTTTTCAGTTTTAGATTGAGCGAGGAAGGATTAACACTGCGTTCACACCTATCCTTTTTGTTTTTTGTGCATTTTCAGTTTTTTTAGAAATGCACTACAGTCCATTTAACATGGTTTCCTATGGTATATGTTCACATCTATGCATTTTTCAGCCAGTGCATTTTTGGAAAGGGTCGGGGACTTTTTTCCCCACAGCAGATTGCGTTTTGCGTGTAATAGACTTTAATAGAGTCGCACCAGAAACGCAAGTGTTACATTTATTATGCATATTATCCATCCCAGACTCTTCGGGGCTGGAGTGGATTTGGAGGGGAACCCCACGCCAAAAAAAAAAAAAAATGGCTTGCCCCCCCCCCCAAATCTACACCAGACCCTTATCTGAGCATGCAGCCTAGCAAGTTTCTGTGTGTCCACCTCTGTGGGCCCCCCCAGAGGTGTGTAAACCGGCTCCATTGGGAGACGGTCACACTCTCGTGTCATGCAAATTGAATGTGGAAAACCCATATTGAATTCTCAATAGTGTGAACCCAGCCTTAAAGTTATTGTAAAGGATCATTTTATTTAATTTTTTTAAAATAACAAACATATCATATTTACCTCCACTGAGCAGCTCGTTTTGCCCTGAACATCCTCTTCTGGGGTTCCCAAACGGCTCCTCCCCGCATCAGATTACCCCCTAGGAGATGTTTACCTTGCGGGCACGCTCTCCAGTAGGATGCATTAAGGTGAAAAAACACGAGTGTTCACAACCCCTTTAAGGCCCATACACACGATCAGGAACTGGAAGTAATATGTTATCAGATGAACGATCTGTAGATTTTCGGATCCCTAGTACGGTGCTTTTGACAGCCGATTCCACATTTTCAGATGACAAAAACTGTATGGGCAGGCTATAAAATTTTTGTTGTATATGAACACAATGTCATTTTTTTATTTAATTAGTACAGTTTTCATCCAAAAAAAATCATAAGAGCAAGACTAGGCAGGCTCAGAAACGAAAGAACACATACAAAACAATTTAACACATTACATCATTTCTGAAGTTGAATTTGGTTGTACGAGAATTTTTGTGTGTTGAGTAACCTCTTCACTTGCGATATGAGACTAGCATGCATCAAAAAACTGTGTCCCATAATCTGATTGTGTGTACTAGGCTTTAACCTGTATTCTGTAGGATGCTGGTTCAAGATGTATTTGAATGTGACTGGTGGATTAGGGGAACACTTCCAGTCATTCTTTTGGATGCTGCTAAACGAGATCCATGTGCGCCAGGTTAAGCCTATTGAAAGCATATAGCCAGTGATGATTACAGACAAGATGTATGACCCTGAACAGGGAAAATAGAATGACACCACATTATTTAAATCCAAACATATATTGTAAAAATCAGGATGTTTTTGCTGCTACAAAATAAGTAAGCAAGTATATTAGTGAAACTTCAACTGTCAATTTTTCCAACTTTTGGTTGTTGACATTCAAGCTTCTGGTATCAAGGCCAGTCTATGTTGATAAAATAGTGCTTTATCTCAGTTGTGTTTGAAACATTGGATTTCAGTCTAATGGAAACAAGAGTACGAGTTGTGCACTTGCTTGTAGGGGAGCTGCCAAAGGCAACAGCCAATCTATGTTGAAAAAATTAAATTAGTACATTATGTTGATATAAAACAAACACTATACCTGTATAATATGACAATAAAAATGTTCCTATAAGAAAAGAAAAAGAAAAAAAAAGTTAAAGCCTTTACCTTAGATTGCAGCAGTTGTCATCTTAACTTATATGCTTTGATTTCTTTTTACTGTAGTGAGTGCATTTTCTCTTTGAATTTCATATGATTTGCTAAATGCATTTGCATACCTTGCTATCCTTAGAGGTAAATAGTTAGCAAAATCACCCATCTTTAGAGACGCTTAGAAAGTGGTAGATGTTTAAGCTTACACAGCTTGTTTCCCTCAAGGTGTACATATTGATCTACTTTTCTATCAGCTATATGATAAGGGATGTATTGATCAGTTACAGAATGTTCCCTGTAGCCAACTGTGTACCGGAGATTTTATATTTTTATGAGAGATGCATATAACTGCTTTAATACACATAGGGGTTGATTTAGTAAAACCGGAATGCTCAGAATCCAGCACAGCTGTGCATGGTAGCCAATAAGCTCCTAACTTCAGTTTGTTCAATTAGTGCCGGTTCACACAGGGGCAACACGACTTCCAGCGCGACTTTTGGAGGCAACTTGGACACGACTTGAGGAGCTACTTCAACACGACTTGGGGCGACTTACAACACGAATTTAAGTCGCCCCAGGCCAGGCGACTTTGGCCGTGGCCAATCAGAGAATAATCAGCTCTGGAGGGAGAACTCCATGCCAAATTTTAAATAAAAAAACGGCATGGGTTCCCCCTCCAGGAGCATACCAGGCCCTTAGGTCTGGTATGGATTTTAAGGGCAAAATCCATACCAGACCCTTATCCGAGCACGCAGCCTGGCCGGTCAGGAAAGGGGGTGGGGACGAGCGAGTGCCCCCCCTCCTGAGCCGTACCAGGCCACGTGCCCTGAACATGGGGGGTGCCCTGGGGAAAGGGGGGCCGTGCGCCCCCCCCCCCACCCCAAAGCACCTTGTCCCCATGTTGATGAGGACAAGGGCCTCTTCCCGACAACCCTGGCCGTTGGTTGTCGGGGTCTGCGGGCGGGGGGGGCTTATCGAAATCCGGGAGCCCCCAGATCCCGGCCCCCCACCCTATGTGAACGAGTATGGGGTACGATGTACCCCTACCCATTCACCTAAGGTGTAAAAGTGTAAATAAAAAAAACACACAATTTTTTAAAAATATTTTATTGCACTGCTCCAGCGGTCTTCTTCCGTCTTGGGGGGTCTTCTCGCCGGACTCCTCCACTCTCTTCTTCTCTTTTACCTAGCTCTTTCACGAGCGGAGGAGCCCGGCTTTCACTAGCTGTAAGCCATAATCATCAACATTAAAAGAAAAATGCTTGAAATATATCACTCTGTGTGTAACGCATCTATATAAAATATGAGTTTCACTTTTTGAATTGAATTACTGAATTAAATAAAACATAAATTTTTTTTTTTTAAATGTTAAAAAATGTGGTGAAGATGACTTGCTGAAGTTAAAGCCGAGCATCAGAATAGGGAAGAAAAAAGATTTAAGTGGCTTTGAACGTGGCATGGTTGTTGGCGCTAGACGGCTGGTCTGAGTGTTTCAAAAACTGTTGGTCTACTGGGATTTTCACACACAACCATCTCTAGGGTTTACAGAGAATGGTCTGAAAAGGAGAAAATAGGTCAGAGGAGAATGGGCAGACTAGTTTGAGATGATGGAAAGGCAGTAACTCAAATAACCACTCGTTACAACCAAGGTATGCAGAATACCATCTCCAAATGCACAACACATCGAGCCTTGAAGCAGCAGAAGACCACACTGTGGGTGCCACTCCTGTCAGTTAAGAACAGTAAACTGAGGATACAATTCGCATAGGCTCACCAAAATTGGACAATAGAAGATTGGAAAAACGTTGCCTGATCTGATGAGCCCCGATTTCAGCTGAGACATTCAGATGGTAGGGTCAGAATCAACATCCATCCTGCTTTTTTATCAACGATTCAGGCTGGTGGTGGTGTAATGGTGTGGGTGATATTTTTTTGGCACATTTTGGGCCCCTTATTACCAATTGAGCATCGTTTAAATGCCACGGCCTACCTGAGTATTATTTCTGACCATGTCCATTCTTTTATGACTACAGTGTACCCAGTGGCAGCTGGTGTTTTTATTTTAGGGTGGGGAAGGGGGGGAAATAACCACCCCCCGGTCTGACACCCCGCTCTAGGTTGGTCGGCACTTACCCCAGCGGCTCCTGTGTCCTCTTCTCCTCTCCATCATGGTGGTATCCGCCGTGCATCTCCTCCCTCCTCCTAGGTGTCCAATAGGATCGCCTGTCTTTTCAGCCAATCAGGCTCAGGACCCGCTTCCTGATTGGCCAGGAGGAGGATCAGTGTGACAATAGCAAATATTAAATTGCTATTGCCACACAACTGGGTGGGTTTAGAGTGCGGTGCTCTGCACCCCGAGCCCACCCTTTTTTGAAGCCTATTAGAGCCTCTGGCTCTAATCACGTGCTTAAAAAATAAACACCCCAACATTGGAATTCATGGTTCGGCACCCTGCATCTAGATCAGGGGGCCAGACGCATTAATGAGGGTGCGGCGCCCGTACACCCCTAATGGACAGGCCGCTGCTATGTGTACCCTTCTTCTGATGGCTACTTCCATCAGGATAATGCACCATGTCACAAAGCTCAAATCATCTCAAACTGGTTTCTTGAACATGACAAATAGTTCACTGTACTCCAATGGCTTCCACAGTCACCAGATCTCAATGCAATAGAGCACCATTGGGATGTGGTGGAACGGGAGATTGGCATCATGGAAGTGCAGTCGATAAATCAGCAGCAACGGCGTGATACTATCATGTCAATATGGACCAAAATCTCTGAGGAATGTTTGCAACACCTTGTTAAATTTATGCCATGAAGAATTAAGGCAGTTTTGAAGGCAAAAGGGGGTCTAACCCTGTACTAGGGATAAGCCAAACACCCTCCGGTTCGGTTTGCATCAGAACATGCAAAAAATTTGTTCGAACACGTGAACACCGTTAAAGTCTATGGGACACGAATGTGAAAAAACTAAAGTGCTTATTTTTATAAAGGCTTATATGCAGGTTATTGCCATAAAAAGTGTTTGGGGGCCCGGGACCTGCCCCAGGGGACATGTATCAATGCAAAAATAAGTTTTAAAAACGTCATTTTTTTCGAGAGCAGTGATTTTAATAATGCTTAAAGTGAAACAATAAAAATTAAATATTCCTTTAAATATCATGCCTGGGGGGTGTCCTTAGTATGCCTGTAAAGTAGCACATTTTTCCCATGCTTAGAACAATACCACAGCAAAATGACATTTCTAAAGGAAAAAAATGTAATTAAAAATGACTTGCGGCTGTAATGCATTGTTGGGTCCCAGCAATATAGATGAAAATCATTGAAAAAAAACAGCATGGGTCCCCCCCCCCCCCAGTCCATTACCAGGCCCTTTGGGTATTAAGGGGAACCCCGCACCCAAATTAAAAAAAAAATGGCGTGGTGGTCCCCCAGGCACTATATACTCTGAACAGCAGTATATATACTATACGGCCTGCCCTATATACTCTGCAGAAAATTGGGCCTTAGGTGTTGGTGGTGCCACAACACTGTAAGCCCTCACAGTTACTCTTGTTGGGCGCAGGAACAGGCCCTGCTGGGAAATAGTATATCAAGAATTGTAATTACATGCCCCTGTTAAACAAGGGCAGAAGAATTGGGCCTTGGGTGGTGGTAGTGGTGCCACAACCCTGTAACCCCTCACAGATACTCTTGTTGGACACAGAAACGGGCCCTGCTGTGAAATATTATATAAAAAATTGTAATTACATGCCCCTGTTAAACAGGGGCAGAAAAATTGGACCTTGGGTGGTGGTGGTGCCACAACACTGTAACCCCTCACAGATACTCTTGTTGGGCGCAGGAACGGGCCCTGCTGTGAAATATTAGATCAAATATTGTAATTACATGCCCCTGTTAAACAGGGACAGAAAAATTGGGCTTTGAGTGGTGGTGGTGCCCTAAAACAAAAATATTGTTGGAAGCTAGCAGCATCAAGATTGAGGAGGAATAGTATAGTCAGCATAGGCAGTCTTTAAGGGATCCCACATCCATAGCAAATTCAATCAGTTACATTAGCATGAGGTGCTTGATAGCTGCTGATCCAAGACTGATTCATTTTTATGAATGTGAGCCTATCAACGGAGTCTGTGGACAGGCGTGTTCTGTCCATCAGATGGATATATTCTGATTATCTGCATTTGTGTTGTTGTAAATGACATTTAATGTTGTTACCTTTTATAGGAATCATTTGCAGAGCTTAGGCACCATCTAGCGTCCTTTTTTGGTATTGCTTCTGTGTGTATATTTTATAAATAAAGTTTATAACCTAGGAAGTACTTGGAAAGCAAAGTATTCTGGGTAAAGTCTCACAGGAAGAGACACATTCATCATGCTTTTCAGACTGCAAGAGGTCTTGTTTCAATCTCTTACCATCAATCCCTTATTGAACTTAAAAAAGTAAGTTTTACTGTCTCATATTGTACTGTGTATATTTGTCTTTGAAATGTATGCTAAATTTATGGGATATTGTACTTATCAAGGTTTATTCTTGTTATTTGTAGTTTCACCTAGCTTGTTCCAATAAACTGCGATCGAAGAAATATGGTATCATGTTTATGGGATAAGAATGGTTTAGCTGAATGTCCTTGAGACAGAACAGTGAAATTTTTAAGCTGACCTCTGAAGGGAAGATAAGCTGACTTCGGAAGTCTGTACAGCCTGGGGCTACACAGTACCATACAGTCAGAAGCCTTAAAGAAGCAGGCCTGTGGGAGGCAAAGCAAGCAGCCACGCTACACAGAGACGCGCTCTGTCAAGCAGTACCGACACTAGAACGGTCTCTATACAGCAAGACAGCTTCTTCCCCGCAGCCATGTCTCACAGTAGAACATCTTCTTACAAAACACGATCACAAGCAAGCTCATCTAGGTCATCTGTCGCAAATGCAGCAGCTATCGCCCGTTCAAAAGCTGAAGCAGCAAGAGCCAGGGCCGCATTTGCAGACCAAGAGCTGCAGATGAAAAAAGAAAAGGCCCACCTTGAAGCAGAAAGGGTGAGACAGGAACAAGAGAGAGAGCAAGAAAGAGTACGCATAGAGCAAGAAAGAGTACGCATGGAACAAGAGAGAGAGATGGAAAGAATACGCCTGGAAGACGAAAGAGCTCAGCAAGAGGCATCTCTGAAACTGCAGCAAGCTATCTTAGAAGCTAACATGGAGAAGCTGGCAGTGGAGCGAGATGCTGCCGCCGCCATTGCAGAAGCAGAAGCTCTAGAAGCAGCCGTCTACGATGAGCCAAGAGCAGGTAGCAGCATACCAGGCCTAGAGAAAGAACACCAAGATTCCTCGCAACGCACGTCGGATTATGTCTACCAGCACTGTGACCCAAGCAGCATCCCACAACAAGAAATTAAACATGATGTCAGGGAGCCACTCCAAGTCAAGCAGCAACAAGACGACCTTGGACCCCAGTGCCACAGGCAAGAAAAATCTGACAGTGTTCCAGACGTTCCAGTCCCAACCAAACCCTCTACTCCACAAGGTACTCAACCTTCATACAAACATCAAACACCTGTCTTCACCCCAAAGGTGTATGCAACGAGCCGGTACGAAATGCCAACCGTATGCAAGTTTGAGCCCAGAGAACCTAAAGAAGAGACTTCTATCAGGTATGCCTTTACACCGCACCACAATACACCAGCAGCCTACCCCAATGCCAATCAGGCTACTGTAGACTTTGCCAAGTTCCTGGCCAAACGCGAGTTAGTTACCCAAGGACTTGCCAAATTTAGTGATCGCCCTCAACACTACAGGGCGTGGCGATCCTCTTTCCAGAGTGTTATCCAAGGTCTAGATCTATCTTGCAGACAACAGATAGAACTCCTTGTAAAGTGGCTTGGCAATGATTCTGCGGAACACGCCAAAAGGATCAGAGACATTAATATAAACCACCCTGAGATAGGCCTTACAAACATCTGGAACAGACTGGATAGATGTTATGGCTCACCAGAGGCTATAGAGAGTACACTGTTTAAAAGGATAGAAGACTTTCCAAAAATACCTAGCAGAGGTTATCAAAGACTCAGAGAATTCAGTGACCTATGTATGGAGTTACAAGTTGCTAAAGCAGAAGGTGACTTACCTGGCCTTTCTTATCTTGACTCTGCTAGAGGTATTAACTCCTTAGCTCAAAAACTTCCTTATGAGTTACACGAAAGATGGATTGCTCATGGCTGTAACTACAAACGGAAACACAATGTGCCCTTTCCACCATTTAGTGAGTTTGTGGACTTTGTAGACAGACAAGCAGGAACGAAAGATGACCCCAGCTTCATTTTTCCAGTGTCTTACATCACTTCTGCTGGCCCTAAGCAACTCAGAGCTCCAGTAGCAGTGCACAAAACTAACATTTCTTCCCACAGATTTGCAGAGTCTCAGCCAGAGGATCAAGACAATGACCCAACGAAGTTCTGCCCTCTACATAAGATGCCACATCCTCTTCTGAAATGCAGAGCCTTCAGGACAAAGACCATCCAGGAACGCAAAGCTTTCCTCAAAGATAACAACATCTGTTACAAGTGCTGCTCTTCGTCTACACACTTCGCCAAGGACTGTAAGGTCAGTGTCAAATGCACAGAGTGTGACAGCACAGAGCACCACACAGCTTTACACCCAAGGCCTACTCCAAGAACCTTCCCACCTGTCCATGGTGACAAGGAGCAAGGCAGGGAGACCAAAGACTCTAGTACAGATACCACAGCAATCACTTCACAGTGCACTGAAGTCTGCAAAGGAAGTACAGGTGGCAGATCCTGCTCTAAAATCTGTCTAGTGAAAGTTTACCCAAAGGGACGCAGAGACAAAGCAGTCAAGCTCTACGTCATTTTGGATGATCAGAGTAATAAGTCACTAGCCAGACCTGTGTTTTTTGACATTCTAAACCTTAAAGGCCCCAGCAGCCCCTACTCCCTTAGGACTTGTGCAGGCACAGTGGAAACGGCGGGGAGAAGAGCTGACGGCCTACAAATTGAATCTATGGATGGTAAGACATGCCTACCCTTACCGACCATAATAGAGTGCAACCAGATGCCAGACAACAGATCAGAGATTCCCACACCAGACGCAGCAGCTCACCAGACTCACTTGAAGCACATAGCACATCTCATACCAGAACTTGATGATCAGGCTCAGATAATCTTACTCCTAGGGAGGGATATCTTGCAAGTCCACAAAGTAAGGAAACTGATCAACGGTCCTAAAAGTGCTCCATATGCCCAAAAACTGGATCTTGGGTGGGTCATTATAGGTGATGTTTGCCTGGGAGGTGCACACAAACCGGCATCTGTTAATAATCTGCTCACTAGTACCCTCGAGAATGGTCGTCCTTCTCTTTTCCAACCCTGTCAAAATCGCATCCTCATAAAGGAGCTACCGCACAACAACCCTGTACCTCTTCCTTTCCTAAGTTCCCTCTGTGACAGCAATGCCTATGACAATGACCAAACGACTTAGGACACTCAGTGTTCAGGAGAACAAAGGAAGACAACCAGGTAGCAATGTCCATTGAGGATAGAATCTTCCTAGAGGTTATGGAAAGCAGTATGGAGAAAGACGTGTCTAATAACTGGGTAGCACCTCTTCCCTTTAGGCCACAAAGACAACGTTTGCCTAACAACAGGGAACTAGCATATAAACGCCTCACTTCCTTAAGACACAATCTGCAAAGGAAACCAGAGATGAGAGAACATTTCTTTTCCTTCATGGGCAAAATATTCCAAAATGGCCATGCTGAGGTAGCTCCAGACCTCAAAGACTCAGAAGAATGTTGGTACTTACCCATATTTGGCGTCTATCACCCTAAGAAGCCAGGGCAGATTAGAGTGGTGTTTGATTCCAGCGCCAAGCATGAAGGTGTCTCTCTAAATGATGTCCTTCTTTCTGGCCCTGACCTCAACAACAGACTATTGGGAGTACTTCTCCGCTTCCGCAAGGATTCAGTCGCATTCATGGCAGACATACAACAAATGTTCTATTGCTTTCTTGTTAAGGAAGAACACCGAAACTTTCTGAGGTTTCTCTGGTTCAGGGACAACAACCCCTCTGGAGACATCACAGAATATCGCATGAAGGTGCACATATTTGGCAACAGCCCTTCCCCTGCAGTTGCTATATATGGCCTCAGACACTCTGCTAGAGTGGGAGAGTCAGAGTATGGGTCAGACGTCAGACAATTTGTGGACAAGGATTTCTATGTAGACGATTGCTTGAAATCACTACCCACAAATGAAGCCGCAATCAGTCTCCTCAAAAGAACTCAGGCAATGCTTGCGTGTTCCAACTTAAGGCTCCACAAGATTGCTTCCAACAGTAGAGAAGTTTTAGAAGCCTTTCCTGTCCAAGACCATTCCAACGAGTTAAAGGACTTAGATCTAGGCACAGACTCACTTCCCATGCAACGCAGCCTTGGTTTGCTTTGGGACTTAAGATCTGACACCTTCACTTTCCAAGTAAACACAGAAGAAAAACCCTTTACCCGTAGAGGTGTCCTGTCTACCATAAACAGCCTATACGATCCTTTAGGCTTTGCAGCACCTGTCACCATCCAGGGTAAGGCACTACTCAGAGACTTAACCTGTGAGTCGCTAGATTGGGACCACCCTCTCCCCACCGACAGGAAGAACCTATGGCTAGAGTGGAAGAACTCACTAACAGCGCTATCCAATCTTAAAATTCCACGCCCATATGCACCTCTGTCATCTGCAGATGTTCAGATGCAAAGACTTTGTGTGTTTGCGGATGCTTCTGTTAAAGCAATTGCTGCTGTAGCTTACCTGAAAACCATAGACACTAAAGGACAAAGCCACATAGGGTTTGTAATGGGAAAAGCAAAACTTGCACCACTGCCTGAACACACCATACCCAGGCTGGACACTTCAAGTTTCATTAATGCTCTTAGACGTTTCATTGCAATCCGAGGCCCAGTGAAACTCATTCGCTCTGACAGAGGATCCAACTTTGTAGGAGCAGTAAAAGAACTGCAAATTCCTTCCAACTTGGACATCCCCAGTGTAAAAAGGTATTTGAGTAAGCAAGACTGCACGTGGATCTTCAATCCACCTCACTCTTCTCACATGGGAGGTGTGTGGGAGAGAATGATAGGCATAGCCCGCAGAATTCTTGACTCTATCTTCCTACAAGTAGGAACTGCAAGGCTTACTCACGAGTGTTTAGTGACATTTATGGCAGAGGTTACAGCCATCATTAACGCCAGACCCTTAACTTCAATTTCAAGTGACTCTGAAGATCCAATGGTTCTCACACCTACCATGTTGCTCACGCAAAAGACTGGTCCTGTAGGTACTCCAGCTGGAGAGTTTTGTGAGAAGGACCTTTACAAACGTCAATGGAGACAAGTTCAAACTCTTGCCAATACCTTCTGGAGTCGGTGGAGGGAGCAATACACATCTACTCTTCAACTAAGGAGGAAGTGGCACTCAGAAAAACCTAACCTTAAACTTGGTGATGTTGTGCTCATGAGAGATTGCCAGACACTAAGGAACATGTGGCCTTTAGGTCTAGTCACCAAAGTACTGCCAAGCAAAGATAATCTTGTCCGTAAGGTCGAGGTCAAGACCTTTCAACAGAATGAGGCCAAAGTGTTCTTGAGACCAGTGACTGAACTTGTTCTGTTACTTTCTACGGAGGACTCTGTTAGTGACGTCACTTGACGTCAGGCGGGGAGTGTTCTGTCCATCAGATGGATATATTCTGATTATCTGCATTTGTGTTGTTGTAAATGACATTTAATGTTGTTACCTTTTATAGGAATCATTTGCAGAGCTTAGGCGCCATCTAGCGTCCTTTTTTGGTATTGCTTCTGTGTGTATATTTTATTAATAAAGTTTATAACCTAGGAAGTACTTGGAAAGCAAAGTATTCTGGGTAAAGTCTCACAGGAAGAGACACATTCATCATGCTTTTCAGACTGCAAGAGGTCTTGTTTCAATCTCTTACCATCAATCCCTTATTGAACTTAAAAAAGTAAGTTTTACTGTCTCATATTGTACTGTGTATATTTGTCTTTGAAATGTATGCTAAATTTATGGGATATTGTACTTATCAAGGTTTATTCTTGTTATTTGTAGTTTCACCTAGCTTGTTCCAATAAACTGCGATCGAAGAAATATGGTATCATGTTTATGGGATAAGAATGGTTTAGCTGAATGTCCTTGAGACAGAACAAGGCGCACTCTTTGATCCATTACAAACCCTCCAGCAGCACTGAATGTGAGTTCAGAAAGCACGCTGGATGCAGGACAGGCCAGTAGCTCAATTGCATATTGAGCTAGTTCTGGCTAGTGGTCCATCCTCAAGACCCAGTAACCCAGTTGATGCTCTGTTGGAAAGGTCTGCTCTTGCCCCTAGATATTCCTGCACCATGTAATGCAGACGCTGGCGTGGTTGCTTAAACCGATCAGACCTTGGGGCTGAGGACTGAAAAATAGTTTAAAGGCATCGGTCAGCCGGCCCCCTTCTCCACCGCTCTTCCTTGGACAGAACGAAGCCTCAGCAACACGTTGTCCATCACCATGAAATTGTAACCTCCCAGGGTCTGGAAATGCGTTGCACAAACCTTTCTTTAAGGCCTCCTGAAGATGTTTCTTCCTCTGCTCCCTCTGCGAAGGCAGGATGAGTTCTGCAACCTTACCCTTGTAACATGGATCAAGAAGGGTTGCCAGCCAGTAATGATCCCTCTCCTTGATACCACGAATCCTAGGGTCTTTTCGCAAGCTTTGCAGAATCAGGGAGGCCATGCAGCGTAAGTTTGCAGAGGCATTCGATTCTGAGTCCTCATGGTCACTAAGGATCACATGATCTGTAACTACCTCCTCCCAGCCACGTACAACTCCTTGGGTTTCTGGGGACTGAAAACAATCCCTTGAAGACTGCTGCTGAGTGTTATCCTCTACATCCATGCTGACACAATCCTCCTCCTCTTCTTTCTGTGTGTTTGGCGGGCCTGGTGCTATACTTGAACAGGTACTCATTGATGTCCCTCTGCTGTGTGTGCAGTCACTGCAGCATTGCCAGCGTTGAGTTTCACCTGGTGGGCATGTCACAAAGGAGGCGGTTGGTGGGCAGGTTGCATTCCCTTTGAATGTCAGCCAGCCGAGCACTGGCATTGTATGACCGGCGTAAATGACCACAGACTTTTCTGGCTGCCTCAGGAGATCCTGTAAGCCTGGGTACCTGCTCAAAACCCGCTGCACCACCAAATTCTGGACGTGTGCCAAACATGGAACATGGCTCAAGTATCCCTGTCAGAAGGCAGAGAGAAGGTTGGTGCCATTGTTGCATACAACCATTCCTGGCTGAAGCTGGTGTGGAGTCAACCACCTCTGAGCCTGCCCCTGCAGAGCTGACAGAATCTCTGCCCCAGTTTGGCTCCTGTCCCCTAGGCAGACCAACTCAAGCACTGCATGGCATCTTTTAGCCTGACTGCTTGTGTAGCCCTTTGAACGCTTATGGACCACTGCTGGTTCAGAGGGCAAATCTGCAGAAGAGGCCATAGAGGAAGAAGAAGAGGAGGAGGTGGAGGAGAGAGCTGTGGCAGGATCACCACTAGCATTTTGGAGGCATGGTGGCTGAACAAGCTCCAACAACACTGAACCCTGTACTGCATCCTTCCCAGCTGCCAGCAGAGTTGCCTAGTTGCCCATGCCTGCTGGACCATGAGTCAGCGGTAATATGCACCTTACTGCTGACCGCCCTGTCCAATGATGCCAAAACATTGCCTTCCACATGCCGGTAGAGAGCCGGAATGGTCTTCCGTGAAAATAAATGGCATTTTGGAACCTGCCACTGAGGTACAGCACATTCGACAAATTGACGAAAGGGGGCAGAGTCTACCAGCTGAAAAGGCAGCAGTTGTGGTGCTAGCAATTGGGCCAAGCTAGCGTTTAGATGCTGAGCATGTGGATGGCTGGGACCAAATTAATTTTTTTGGTTCAGCAACTGGGGTAGGGAAATTTGCCTGCCAAAATCAGATGGTGGTGTACTGCTAGCAGATTGGCTGCAAGTACTTGGGACACCTATTGCTATACCTCCATTCCTCCCAGTGCAGGTTTTTGAGAAGACTTGAGTATAGTAGGGTTGGAGATCCCAGATGAGGAGCAAGGAGAAGTCTGCCTTTTTATTTGATGTGGATCTTTCAAGTGCTGTTGCCAACAGACTGCATGGCAGGTCGTCATATGTCTGGTCAACCATGTGGTGCCCAAGCTGCTGCTGTTCTGGCCACGCTTGAGCTGCTTCAGACATAGGTTGCAAACAGCAATGGTGCGATCTGCTGCACACCTGTCAAAAAAAAGGCCCACACCAAGGAACTTTTAAAAGTCAGTGGGGAGTCAGCAGCACCTGCACCTGCGGAGCTCTGCGGTGTGATGCAATAGGGTGGCTGCCCTTAAGCTGCCCCCTAGAGGACATCCTGCCTCATTGGAGTTGTGCCTCCCCCTCCTCCTCTCTTCTCTCAGGCACCCAAGTACAGTCAGTGACCTCATCACCCCCTCCCTTCTCATCACTGAAGCAAACTTGGCAGTATGCTGCAGCTGGGGGAACATGACTGCCAGTTTCTTGTCCTTCTTGGGCAACCCCTCTCTCTAGGCTCACGTTACTCCCTTCCTCAACCTGGGAACCAACATTGGAGCCTTTCAAATTGCTGCGCATCCTCCAGCAGCATGTACCCAACACTGTGGTCAAATAATTCTGGGGACTCCTCTGTGCATGATGGTGGGGCTATGGAAGAAGTGACTGTGGACAAGGAGCCGGTGGAATAGGCCGCTTTGGCAGTTGCGTTGGAAGGCAAACTACTCTGAGCCTGGGTGACAGAGGAGGAGGAGGATGAGGACGGCTTTGCTATCTACTCCACCAACTCTTCTGCATGTTCTGGCTCAATAACATGGCCAGCAGCAGAAAAAAAGGACAAGTGTGCCCAACGGCCACCTGCAGAGGATGCACCATGTCCACGACCAGCACTGTTGACTGTAGACACAGAGGCTGCTTGCCCTCTTTTAGTGGCCTGTGACCGTCTACCTCTCCTTGGTGGCCTTCTGGACATGATGTATTTTTTGTTTTGAAACACCACACTCCACTGTATTAGATACTGTGTACCGCCTACATTGTATTAGCAACCAGAAGTGTAGTAGAAACTGTACTTATGGGGGGGGGGGGGGGGGGGGGGGGGGGGTAATTTACGAAAGGAAAATCCACTTTCATTTCAGAGCCTCCCCTCAGATCTTTCAGTGCACTTGTAGTGCAGAGTGGATTTGCCACTGTATTAGATACTGTGTACACCACCTGCACTGTATTAGAAACAGTACAATGGCTGCACTGTATTTTATACTGTGTACCCCACCAGAAGTGTAGTAGACACTGTACATACTGTCATTTATACTGTGTACACCACCAGAAGTGTAGTAGACACTGTGAATATACAGTATATCTATGTCTATAAATATATAAATATACACACGAGACTGTATAATACACCACCTGAAGTGTATTAGAAACAGTAGACCACCGGAATGTACTATAGATAAAGGTTACACTGGATGCAGAGTGTATTATTTATATATATATATATATATATATATATATATATATATATATATATATATATATATATACACTGCCTGCACTGACTGAATATAGAGTAAACACTGAATATATAGTCTATGCTAAATGCAGAGTGTATATATATATATATATACCACCCCCATCAAATCATTCTCTGCAGCTATTACCTTTTGTACCACCACCCAGTCCAATTAGAACAGCCTTTCTAAACCTTTTCAACACAGAGGAACCCTTGAAATAGTTCTCTGGTCTCGGGGAACCCCTTCTAAAAATTAGAAATCTACAACTCATGATACATTAGTGGGATGGTCAGTGGGAAGAATGGTTCTTACACTTGTGGTCATTGGGAAGAATTACCTCCTTACAGATAGCTAAAAAGATTAATGGTGTGAGTGGGAACTTATCTGAGAGGCAGAAATTGCCAATGCTGAAGGAACCCCTAGCAACCCTAGTGTTCCACGGAACCCTGGTTGAGAATCACTGCTTTAGAATGTAAGCTCTACGAGCAGGGCCCTCCTGTACCTTTTGTATTGAACTGTACTGTAATTATGTTGTCCCCCCTATACATTGTAAAGCGCTGCGTAAACTGTTGGCGCTATATAAATCGTGTATAATATAATAATATAAACACTAGACTGACTGTGTATATATATATATATATCAAATACACTGCCAGGAACTGAATAACCTGCCTGCTTAATCTAAATCAAGCTATCTCTCTGTCCACGCCAACAACACTACACACGCCCGCCGTGTAAGCAGCCTTATATAGTGTAGGGTGTGAACTTAGTCCCCCTCAGCCATGACTAGCCAAAGGCCCCTTGCCTTTGGCCAATTATGGCTCTCTTAGTAGAGGACACTGTGATTGGCAAAAGCATGCAGGTCAGGTGCATGCTTTGGCCAATCATCATACAGCAATGCACTGCAATTTCGCAGTGCATTGTGGGGCGTTCCACGGGCGCTCGAATTTGCAGCGAACGCCCCATAATGTTCGCTCTTGGGCGAACACCTGATGTTTGAGTCGAACTTATGTTTGACCAGAACATCAAGCTCATCCCTAGCTTGTACCAGCAAGTGTACCTAATAAAGTGGCTGGTAACTGTGTGTGTGTGTGTGTGTGTGTGTGTGTATATATATATATATATATATATATATATATATATATATATATATAATTTATATACGCACGCATGTGTGTTTGAGCTTAATGCAATAGGCTGCACACACTTATGCTTAGCTTACATGTAGGCAGCCTGACCCCATTTTAATCCATATATGTATTGGTGTGTCTAATCCACATATTTATTTACTAAGCATGGCAACCAATCAGCTTCCAGCTTTCATTTTTACAGCTTAACTAAACAAGCAGAAGTTAGAAGCTGATTGGCTACTGATCACAGCTGCTGCAGATTTTGATAGGCTGCACACACTTATGCTTAGCTTACATGTAGGCAGCCTGACCCCATTTTAATCCATATATGTATTGGTGTGTTTAATCCACATATTTATTTACTAAGCATGGCAACCAATCAGCTTCTAGCTTTCATTTTTACAGCTTAACTAAACAAGCAGAAGTTAGAAGCTGATTGGCTACTGATCACAGCTGCTGCAGATTTTGTCTGCTCCAGTTTTAGTACAAACCCCTCTGCAATGCTAATGTTCTTAGATCAGCAGAAAGGCATATAGGTCTTTTGTATGTGTCCCAGGGGTGCCAATATCTCTCCAGCTACCCCCTGCCCCCAGCTGTGTGAGAGGCTATGACCTGGCTCTCCTGGGTCCTGATCCGTCTGTCACCAGTAAAGAAATGTTGTGCCTGATGAGCAGAGAGCTGGGCTCAGCACTGACTGCAGGTGACAGCAGCAGCTGCGCTCTGTGATGTGCAGCTTCTAGCAGAGAACAGCCACTGACTACGGGGTGCTGGCAGGCTGTACTGTGTGTGTAGGGGGGTGTCGCTTTCCTCTTTTCTCTAAACTCACATTCATTTGAATGCCTGCCATCCTGGCAATCCCATGAGCACAGGGCAGCATGATTTTGGCAGCAGCTGGCAGCAGCATCAAGCTGGGACAGGTCACCAGCTCAGCCCCTTAATCCAATCACAGAGGTAGAGGGGGTGACACAGGGTGGTTGTGTAAGAGTACAGGAATCTAGCTTGCAAGGAAAGGACCTGCCTTCTTAGAGGAGGAGAGGAAGGGTGGGTGCTTGGAGATCACAGAAAGAGCAGTATTGGTTTGTAGACAAACCCCTCTTTTTCTTTTTTTTTTTTTCCTCCTGGGGGGGTTGGGGGACCTTTACCTTGTGTGTGGGAGCCCCTCATCCCATCTCACGTGTGCTCTTGGAAGTCCCAGCAATGCATTGGTAGCACTGATGGTCATTCCAGCACTGCTTCTATTGGAGAGCATCGTTACATCTTGTTTCAGGACCACTTCTGGTGGACAGCTCCTTCCATCCGCACCAGTCTGCCAGCGTTCCCTGGACCTTTCCCATCGCTAGGATCCTTCTCTGTGGGCTACCCTACCTTTGGACCTCTAGGACTACCATGCACCCTGGCACTGCCACTTCCTAATTATGTAAAACCCCCCCTAACTGCTGCAGGAAAAGGGGGGAACTCCATCTTCACCTCCACCCCCTTCTACTACAAGATGACCACTGAAGACTCCTGTCTTTAAATTCAAACGCTGGTAAGTGATGTATCCCCAGAGGCATGCTGCTTCCTTATATTCATATTGGGAAGGGGGGGTTAAAGCTAGCCTCTTTGCTTGTGGGCTAGCTAAAATGGTTAACTATCCCTAAGAGAGCATTCAGTCTGCCAGCTGACGATGTGCTTCGCAAGAAGAGACCCTGCTCTGATCATATTCCATTACAAGCTGGAAACTGAGCAAAAGGAGAGAGAACAGCCAAAGTGAGAGGGGATGGGGGAAGCAAGCTGAGCGATTACCTTTAATTCTCAAGAGCTGTGTGAGCTTGTTCTGTGCTGGGAAGACTAGAGAATGCAGATGTGCTTAATGTTATGTGCCACAGCTTCTTACTGTATAGCTCCTCTGCAAGTGGCTGTAGTATGTTGGAGTGTATGGGCAAACATTTAGTGGTTTGATGCTTGGTGCTTCTACATAGTTCATGGCTTGTCTGTCATCTGTCTCCTTCTGTTTCTTTATCCCTGTCTCACCCCCTGTTACTTGCTTTTGTCTGTCTAGTCTAAATGTGGCCATTTACATTGGAGTGCCCCTGTACTCATTTTGCAAGCAATCTAATATATTTCCCCCCCCCCCCACTCCAGTCTCCCAGGCACTTTCATTCCTCTGTTTCAGTGCTCACCTCCCCTATTTGCATTTTGGTCTTGTGCAACTGCTTTCAGTGATCTACCATTCCTCCCTATACAAAAGCATCCCCCTTATCTTTACTTCATCTATTATCCAGTCTCTTTACATTTGTTCACCATACCTCTGTGTGTGATTTAGGTATCATTTTCATCCCATACACTCTGTTCCCATTTCTAAGACTCTCTCCCCAGCTCCTGGTGTAACTCTCCCTCTTATCTCCTATACATCCCCCACCCCCCCTCCTATGTTTTCCTGTGCGTTAAATATTTTCATCTGCTCCTCTGAATTGCACCCATTTAACATCTTTAGGGCAGACTGCTCCAGTCTGTGGTTGGCAGCAAGAAGTCTTGATTAAAATCAGTCTTCTCTCTTGCAGTAGATAGAGATTTACAGGCACTGAGATATAGAGGGTAATTAAAAATCCATTTTAGTTTGTGGGAGGGGGGTAAGAGAATAGAAGAGAGAAGGGTAGCTTTACCCAGAGGGGATCTTCTCCTTATTAATTTGCATATTGGCCAGGTTAATTCTTTAATGAAATTGGACCTGCATTAGACCTGGTCTGGTGAATGGAAGGAATCCTGTGTGCAGAATATAGTTTGAAGCAGTGCAACATTTCAGGATATGTTAAATCTTTTGAACTGTTTGTCAGCACTACTAACAGCAAAAGGCTAAAGTGCTTTAGCCCAAAAATTAATAAATACTACCCAGTCTATCTATATATCTATCTATCTAGTATATATATATATATATATATATATATATATATGTATATATAGACACTCATCAGCCTTAGCCCATGATCCTATGTATCGCTATTGATGTGTTGGGATGTTGACACTTTCTTAAAATGAGGTTTGATCTAATGGTGAACAGTGCCCTATGTTTACAGATTACTGGGGGGTAATGTAAGAATCGTTGAGTGACAAATGAAGGCTGCACATTATATTGGCATGCATTTCTGGTTAATAGAGTGTGTAAGATGGACCCCTTAGTGTGAATATAGGACCAAGTAGAGGCACTATTGGTTCATGTATCACGAAGAAGAAGAAGACTTGTTTTAATAGCATATACATGCAGATTGTTGCAAGTTTATAGTGGAGTTCTATTTTTCAGACTAAACTATAAGGCACTTTAACCTATTTAAAGCAGATTGCAGGGACATGCTGAGATATTGCTGTTTCCTCTCCAGTGTACAGCTGATTGATCTTCTGACTACCGATTATGAGGGATTCCAGTTTTTGATGTGCTTATGTGTACATACACACAAGCTGTGTTTATTGGAGAGTACGGGAAATGAATGCAAATGTGTACAGATTGCATTCTGGGAGCATTTTTCCTTCCCAACTGTGTTTTACTGCATTTCATATTGCTATGTTTGCCTCAGCTGCACAGTAGTTTGACCCCTGGACTACAGATTAATGGGACACTTTCATACTGGTATATTCATAATACAGTGTAAAACCATACATGGATTGCAATTAACAAAAACAAGCAATCCTTCAGTATTGTCATATCTCCAGAATATGTAATAATTTATTGCAATATCTATCTTTCTATCTATCATTTTTGTGTATGGCACCCCAATTACTAATTATAATTGTTTATTCAATATTGCTTTATTGATCAATTTACAGTAATCAATTCAAGTTGAGTGAAGGCTGCTAATTGCATTATGTTCAGCTATATTATAGCATGTACAATCATATAGTGGCAAGCTATCTATTTTACCTATGTAGAGTAGTCTAGTATTTGAGACCAAATTGATTTGAGTATTATAACAGTTGCATAAATACCAAGGTTTTCTTCAAGAAAGAAAGTAATCCCTTGGCCCAAAAACACTATAAAACCAAGAGTATCCAAACATTTCTATACTTACAACTCCTTATAACTAGGGGTAACAATAGTTGTAAGAAAACATCCAAATATATTTTTCATTCATTGCAATTATCACTAAATGCTCTAGGGCAGTCTTTCGCAACCTTTTTACCTTGGGGAACCCTTGAAATAATGATGTCATGGACCCCCTACTAATCAATGGTCTCAGGGAACCCCTACTAATCATTAGCATATCTATAGCTCATTGTACATTAACGTGCACAGTAAATCACAATGTACTTAGACTATTTGACACCCAGGGCTAATCTAAATTACAAAACATGTTTCAACAATAATATTAATAAGGTGGAACTAATAATAATAATAATAATCATAATAGCCAAAAAAGGAATGTGTACAGTGAAAATTGCAGTGGTACCCTCACATTGATGATCAGTGGAGAAATGCCCACTTATTATGATAGTCAGTGAAAAAGTACCTTTCTTCATTAGTTCGAAAAAGAAACCCCCTAGAGTTGGGACTTTACTTAAACCACCACATTAGACCAGGGTGTATAAAAAAATAGTTTTATTAGGATATCTAAAAGAATGATCGCCTATTGTCTAAAACAGGACACACAATGCAATGTGTGCACAATACAGTACATAAAAATACTCACTTTCTTCATTAGTGGTCAATGTAATGCTCCCCTGCATGGGTGGTCAGTGAAAAAATGCCCACTTAAATTGGTTATTGGTTGGAGTGGGTTCTCATTACCTTGGTAGTCATTGTAGTGAAAGAAGGGCCCCATTACACTGGTGGTCAGATCATTAGTCTCAGTGGTTACTTATCTGGGAGTTGGAAATCACTGGTCAAGGAACCACAATCAGCTTCTGATTGCAGATTCCATGGGACAATGTTTGAGAAAGGCCTCTCCAGGCTATTAAACAACCTAATTCTGTTACTGAAGAGAATCCTTCTTATGATTCATGATAAAATATTCTGTCCTCCTGCTCAACTGATATGCCCTTGTTATTTGTACAGCCCTTGAAGTATAAACTTCATTTGCCAAATGTTGATAATAATCTTGGATGCATTTATGAATAATAATTAGATCACATCTGTGGTGCCTTTTATGTCAAACTGAACACATTTTTCTAACCTTTAATTAAATGTAAGAACTCTCATCCCTTTTAAATATCTAACTGTCTTCTTAAACATTTTAGAAATCTGCTATGTCCTTATTAAAGTGTTATGCTCAAAACGTTTCCCCTATTTTGAGATCTTGCCCTACAAGTGATTTATATTGAATGTGGTCCTGTTACCATGGCCTGTCTGTGTAACGCTATTTTTATTAACATTGAAAGTTATCTCCCATTTAATGACCATTTTTATACTTTGTCACGACCCTTCCAGAATATGTTGCTATTCTGCTGAGGTTCAATAATTCTACATAATTTTGTGTCATCAGCAAAAATGGCTAGAGTAATAAAATGACTGAAAAGAACTGGGACCAGCTATGATCCTTGTGGTACCTTCTGCTGACTTTTTCCTTTAAAAGAAAACTAGTGTCTTTTATTAGAACATGCTTTGAGTTGTTATTGTAATGTTTAGCTTATCCATATTTTATGTAAGTCTCATGTTTTACATTCTTGATGCGCCACATTTCCATTATTAGAAATATGCACATAATACTGTAAATGTGGATTCTTCTACTAGTGCTTACCTGTATTTCAACACAGTCATCCAATTCTCCCAGATTAAAAACTGCTGGGATAAATTCTCATTAATGCAGAGAATCTGTTGTTTCCAGACTTGAACAGCAGACTTGAGCACAGGTGGTCATACATGGCCTGAGCTCACCCCCAATTTGATGAAAATCTGCCCATTTAGGGCTATCCTAGGGGGATAATAATGAGTAATTTGAAGCACTCATTATTGCAAACAGTGATTTTCTAACTTGTATAATTTCTGTGCAGTTGGGCTGATCCTGCACTTTACTAATTGAGAAGAGTTAAAGAACACTTCACTATACTTGTGCTACTTCTACTAATCAGCAGAGTTGTTTAGTATATCTTGGTGGGTCTTAGCGATTTTAAGCATGTGGAGACGTCTCCCAGCCCAGTGCTGTTGAGGAGACTATTACTGTAATTTTAGGGCACATCCATTTACAAAACTACTAAGCCGAAAACAGAGCTCATAATAAATAAATATGGCCGCATGATTACAAACTATATAGCATGACACTTCCCATTTATATCTCCAAACTGTTTCCTTTTGAAAACATTGAAAAGTTTAGAGGTCCTTTTTACAAAACTGAAGAAAAGACAGTTTAGAACTGGCCCACAGCGATGAGGTATGAGGTTTGGGTTTGCCTCAAAATGGGTTTGCTAAGGATCCAGCCCATTTGAAATTCATGGTCCTGAAATTTGCCAGACTGAATTTGGTGTAACAATTAATGGTGAGCTTTGGTTCGGTCCAATCCCTTGAGATGTCGATTAATAGCAGGCTCCTCCCAATTAGCTGAAGCCAAGGGATTTGCACCCCACAGCCACACGTAATAAAGGGGTGGGTATGCTGGTGAAATCATTGACTTAATATGGCTACATGACCATACTTTGTGTGTTTTTTTTTTGTTTGTTTTTTCATTTTGTTTTTATTTTACACCATATTTCTTTTAAATTCCTGCAAGCTTAAAAAATGGTTTGGGGTTTATTTATTTATTTTATTTACATTTTTTAAATTACATTTTCTTTTGATACAGCCATTTTCCTATTTCAGGGTCTGCAAAATACAATTGTTGCTGACACGCCAAAGCTGCATTTTTGTTTGTAATGTGTTACCACACATATTTGTGTGTTAAAGGGGGTACATGTGGGAAAGCAGGGTGCACCATAGCAGTGAGGACGTAGTAGGAGGCCAGCATGCTCTACAAGACAAAGCGATGATGGGACCATGCCATGTGGAGGCAGGGCATGTCTGCCTTTTCTATTTCAGAGTGACCATGCCATACAGACACAGCACACACAGGAGGTAGTTAAGTGGATATCAAATATTCCTCTTCCTTCTCAGAGCAGCCTATTGTCTGCAACTTCTGTTAATGCACCCTCTTCTTCCTCCTTCTCCGCTTCTGCTAATCTTGCCATAGCCCTATAATTTGACAGAGAGGAGTCATCAGGATTATTTAAACACTCCATCACTGCAGGATGATGATCTTGGTCATGAGCAAACATTCCAAATTTCAGATATAGAAGATGAGGAAGATAGCAACACAACCATAGAGGGAGGGGATATCTGCAGGGAGCAGCAAAAGGCAGTTATGTTTCAGCAGTGGATCTTACTGCAAAGTGAGAGTGGCTGATAAGGTGGTAGGCCATCTGTGGGTGCCACTGATTGAAGAGAAAGAAAGTTCCAAGGTGGGGAGGCCGAAGAGCATTGAGGGAGGATTTTGGTCTGGGAGCATAGACAGCTTTCAGAGGACTAAAGGGAGCATCTTAATCCATTTGGCAGCAATGCCCTACAGGTGCAGGCCACTGCTATGCCCACAGTTGGTCCACAGAGATCCGCAGCATGGGACTATTCTATATATATCTGCTACCAAGAGCGCCATTGCGGTCTGCAGCCTCTGCCTGCTGTGTATCAGTGGTGAAAAAAGTACCAGACATTGGGGTACCATGTGCATGAGGAAACAATTGACTGCACCACAGAACTCAGTGAGAGCATGACCTCAGTGATACAAGTTGGCAGCAAAAGGCCTGCACTTCTGCTCTTTGTTCCTCACTTTCTGTATCTCCCCTGCCTCTGCAACATTCTCTTGCTGCTTCTGCTGCAATATCTGTGGCCTTCAGCAACAGGGACGGAAGTCTCATAAGAGATTTGAGAGGCTTAAGATACACGACATCAATAGGGGAAGAGGGTCATGGGGCCATGCTAATAAGAGTCAAGGGAAGGCTTGAACCTATGCATATGTCTCCTGAACCCACCCTGCTATCCCCAACAGCATACTGTTCAAGGCAGCTGCTGGAGTGGAGGAAAAATGCCCCCAAATCACCCCATGTTCAGGATACTAATGCCAGCTTGGTAAAATAGATGGCTTTGTGCCTAATCACATTCCAGCTCATGGAATCAAACACCCTCCACAACTTTATGGCTTGTGCTACACCAGAGTGGCAGGTACCCAGCCACCATTATTTTGCCCCAAAGGCCATCCCTGCTCTCTACTAGCATGTGGTATTCATTGTGTCTGTGTTGCTGAAGGATACTGTCAATGGCATTGAACACATTATTACGGACATGTGGGCCAGTAAGTATGGGCAGGGATGCTACATATCCTTCACAGCATGCTGAGTTTATCATGAAGTACACTATCTTTCAGCAGGTATTTCACCAGGCCAGAAGGATTTGTGGTCACTTTAGGTAGTCATACTTGGCAATTGCTTGGCAGAAATGCAGCAGCAACATGAGCTGGGGCTCAATGTTAGCCATACTGTAGCATGTCATCAATGAGTACCTATGTAATTATGGTATAAAGACAGGTACTGACTCGGTATTCATGATGCATGAAGCATGAAGCATTTTAGGATCTTTTGAAGGCACAACCAAAATGATCATGAGGTGGGGATTAGTGGTACAATGCCTCTCCATCCTATAGAGCAAACTATTTGGCCTTGTAAACTGGGCATTGGAGGCACAGCATCAGGTGGAAGACGAGGACTTTTTGCTGGTGTTTTATGGCCAGGTGGATCCTCCTCTGCAAGGCACAGGCAGCAGGGGGCAGAGGAGGAATACAAAGAGGAGAAGAGCTGGGATGCTGGTGGTAAAGAGGAATTCTGGCAGACTTTAAGGAGGACACTTTGCCCTTCCCTAGGAGTTGTACCTGGGTGGGTCAAAATTGTTGGGGACATTATTGTCCTCAGCAACACTGAAGACTTGAGGTCCTCGGCTGCAGGAAATTTGGGGCAAATGGGGACATTTATGCTCAAATTCCTGCATAAGGGTCCCAGGATTTGGGTAATCGAAAATAGAGACCACTGTTGGATGGCCACCCATTAGATCCTGGATGCAATGGTAAAATTTACGGTCTACAGCCACCATCCCAAAGAAAGCCCAAAATGCAGCATTTGAGGAGGTGGCAGAGTCCCCTCTAATGACTAAGATGCCTCCAATCGCCTTATCCCCGAAAAAGGAGGATCAGCGGTGGTAGTGCTGCCTCTGTACTGCTTTTCAGAGTTTTGCAAACCAGAGCATCCAGGTCTGGCTCCAGACAGCACTCACAGGTAGCTCCTGAACCACATGATTACTGGCTGCATTCCAGGGATGACGTGGCCCCTTTCAGAAGTGTGTACTCCATTGACATTTGGAAACAAGATATACCTGTGCTCAGATCCCAATAGCTTGTACATGCATATAATCTACCAGGTGCTAAAGGGGTATGACCACATATTAACACTAAAAAAACTGAATGAACCCTCTGCACACTGCTATACCTTTTCAAGCAAACTTTGCAATAAACATATGGATACTTAGTTCACACACATTGCAATACATGTTTAAGCTGACCAACTGCGTCTAAGACCTAAACTGTGCAGCTCTCCACCATTTTGTGTCTTGATGCCCCAGGTTGGCATTGTGTCCACAGGAGCATTTGCAGTGGCAAAGCAGAGTAGAACTGGCAAAAGAGGGATTATTTTGACGCAGTTGGCCAGCTTAAACATGTATTGCAATATGTATGAACTAAATATACCTATTTTTTATTGCAAAGTTTGCTTGAAATGTCATAGTGGTATGCAGAGGGTTAATCCAGTATTTTTACCATTGACTATTGCGTGTCTAGGCTGGACAACTGTTTAGAGCATGCACAGTATGTGCTGGCTTTTCGGACTTGTTCTTCAGCCACTGTGCTGTCTGAAAGGGCTGTAGCACAACAGCAGGTTTGCTATGAAGAGGTACTGTAATATCTGTATCTCCCCTGACAATATGTATCGGTTTACTTTCATTAAAATAAACCAGCTCTTGCTTACCACTGACTTTAAAACCCATTATGTTGATGCTACAAACTAAACTGTTATTTTCATCCAACCATCCCTCCTTAAAAAATGATACCTGCCAAGATTAACAGCGCCTGCCACCTCTCCTGGCCAATCCCAAACTGTAAAGGTGCCACACAATGTTTTTGCAGCCTGGCCTCAGCTGCCAAGTTACTAATGTTTTCTGAAGGGTAACTACTGCTGTGTGTCTCAAAGTCTGTGGTCTGTTTTAGTGTCCAGGCACTGTAAAGGTTCCACAGAATGTTTCATCTGCTGGTCAGCAGCCAAATGTCCAGTGTTTGCTGTAGGGAAAATCCTGCATTGCACCTTGAAGTGTGCTCCTCAAACATATATCTGTGGCTACTGTCCCTCAGATAATACACTCTAATATTTATTTTAAGCTAAAACCTACCGTATATACTCGAGTATAAGCCGACCGGAATATAAGCACCTAATTTTACCACAAAAAAATGGGAAAACGTATTGACTCGAGTATAAGCCTAGGGTGAGAAATGCGCAGCTACTGTAAGTGGAAAAGAGGGTCAACAATGTCCATTTGCAGTCTCACGGTGCCCATTTGCATGCCTCACTGTGCCCATTTGCATCCATAGGTCCCCCGAACTTCAGACTCTGTAGTTAAGGGTTCCTAGAGGCCCCCTAGCTGCAGCCAAAATTGGGGTCTCTGGACCCAAAGGGTCCCGAAATGATATTGCTGCAGGTGGACACAGTTGACAGATTTTGGGGCTCCGTAACCCGGGGCCACTTAGTTCTAGGAACCCCAAATTTGGTGTGAAAACCCAGTGGAACTAGCACTACAACATATCCAATATGATGGGGTTCCTAGCACCAAGTGGCCCTGTGCTGCTTTTTCAAATGCTCATTTACTGTCTTGATGTTTGCAAATTACTATTAAATACATAACAAAAGTCTATAGTTTGAATATGTTGGGAATGTAGGTTTGTAGTTTTGTAATATTTTATTTTTAAGACAATGCAGTGTTGTACTTCAAAAAAAGAAGTTCACAAACAATACTATTATATTGCTGTGCCACTGACCAATTTGTACAAAGTTGAAAGCTTTTGATTTATTTATTTTATTATATTTCCTATAGTTTTTTTTATCTTCTGTGGCTGCTACTTCACCAGTCAATTCAGGCCTACTACAGCTTGATAATAAAAATAAAGGAATGCAGCCAAACTACCTAAAAAGGCCTTTTTTTTCATGTTAAAAAGTTGTTCTATCAGGTTAAAGTCAGGACCTGTGCAGGCCAGTCAAGTTTCCTCCACCCCAAACTCACTCATTCATGTCTTTATGGACCTTGCATTGTGCACTGGTGCACAGTCATGTTGGAACAGGAAGGGTCTATCCCCAAACTGTTCTCACAAAATTGGAAGCATGAAATTGTCCAAAATGTCTTGGTACGCTGACGCCTTAAGAGTTCCCTTCACTGGAACTAAGGGGCCAAGCCCAACCCCTAAAAAAACAAGCCCACAACATAATCCCCCCTTCGCCACATGATTTGGAGGGGTGGCCCAATACTTTTGGCAATATAGCGTAGATGAGCAAGTTTGGGGTGTAGGAACTTGACTGGACTGCACAGAGTCCTGACCTCAAACCGATAGAACACCTTTGGGATGGATTAGAGCAGAGACTGGGATGGGGACCTTCTCGTCCAACATCAGTGCCTGACCTCACAAATGCGCTTCTGGAAGAATGGGCAAACATTCCCATACACACATTACTAAACCTTGTGGACATCCTTCCCAGAAGAGCTGAAGCTGTTATAGATGCAAAGGGTTGGCCAACTCAATATTAAACCTTAAAGACTAGTACTGGGATGGCATCAAAGTTCATGTGCGTGTAAAGGCTGGCGCCCCAATACTTTTGCCAATATAGTGTATATACATATATATGTATATTTTATAAATACTTTTATTTAATTTTTTTAAGAAGTGATCACAAAACCTCTGTTCCCAGCTGCATAATTGGTTTAGATAGCTGAGGGTGGAGAAACAGCAGTACACTGATCTTCCCAGTAAATGACTGTGTAGGGGGGCGTGTCACCACAAGTCTGATCATTGGAGGAGAGCAGGCTGAGTTGTCAGCTCAGCCAGAAAAATGACCATGCTGTGCTCTCATGCTTAGTGTGGTAAGTTTGAAATAGGAGAGCAGGGGGGTTGCCAGGAACACCCGGTATTTTACACAAAGGAAGCAATGCAAGACAACAGGATACTTTTTCATACAAGTACATGGTACAATGGGCACATATCAGAAATATGAAATGTTCGGTCAACATATTCTTTAACAAATATATTTGAATAATGGTGATTTTTCACAATGATAATCAACAATATTAATCAATAGTATTAAGCAATGTTTACCATAGAAGGTGTCAAAGTCAGGAATACAGAAGTAGTTATATGTGTTGGTCAATGACATGAATTTGTCAGGCAAATGTGCAGAGTATAGGTCAGTGACATAAATTATTTGCCTGCCGACCAGCCACTGTCATTATACTGCGGCAGGTCGGCCCGTTCCCACAAATCGACATAGCTGTACGTCGTGCCCTTTGACCACTATAGTAGGCACGTGCGCTAATGCGCATGGCCGGTGGCCACCATGTCCGCTGGCCACCCACGATCGCTCTACAGAGAGCCAAAACAAGCATCTGTCAATGTAAAACAAACAGATCCCCGCTCTGACAGGGAAGTACAGAGTGATCATCTGATCTTAGGGATCAGGAACAGTGATGTCTCTCTACTCCTAGTTAGTCCCCTCGCCCCACAGCTAGAATCACCTCCCAGGGAACACATTTAACCCCTTGATCACCCCAAGTGTTAACCCCGTCCCTGCCAGTGTCATTTATACAGTAATCAGTGCATTTTTATAGTACTGATCGCTGTATAAATGTCACTGATCCAAAAAAAGTGTCAAAAGCGTCCAATATGTCCACCGTAATGTTGCAGTCCTGCTAAAAATCACTGATTACTGCCATTACTAGTAAAGAAAAAAATAATAATAATAAAAATGCCATAAATCTGTCCCCTATTTTGTAGACACTATAACTTTTGTGCAAACCAATCAATATACGCTTATTGCGATTTTTTTTTTTTTTATTACCAAAAATATGTAGAAGAATATATATTGGCCTAAACTAAAAAAAAATTATTTTTTATTTGGATATTTACTATAACAAAAAGTAAAAAATATTGTTTTTGTTTCAAAATTGTCAGTATTTTTTTTTTGTTTATAGTGCAAAAAATAAAAAACGCAGAGGTGATCAAATACCACCAAAAGAAAGCTCTATTTGTGGGGAGAAAAAAGGAGGTTTGGGTACAACGTCGCAATTGTCAGTTAAAGCGACGCAGTTCCGTATTGCAAAAAATGGCCTGGTCATTAAGGGGTAAATCCTTCCGGGGCTGAAGTGGTTAATCCCCCTTTCTGTTTCAACCAAGGCAATAATTAAACTGCACTGCCTTGTCTTGCTTCCTTGCTTTTAGAGGTACTGGAGGAAAAGAAGATGCAGATTTCCCATTACTACACTGACTTGCACTGACTTGATGTATATTGTGGCAAGAATCATTTGAGGAACCTGGGAAGAATTCTGACTCATTCTGTCCCTAGATGGCACACCACTGCTTTCATATACCATTTTTAAGCATGTGAAAAGGAAACCTATAATCTTCCTTATAGAAAATACAAAATATGTATTATTTATTTACAGATTGAGATCATTTTCTGCACTTAAAGGCCATGATATAAGGGGATCTGTCCGGATCGAAATATGGGACATCACTTTGCAAACTTGTTTTTTTGAGTGCAAGCTCCAAGGCTGTTTGCTTTATTCTTCCTGTACTATTGGCAAGTCAGTAACTCAAAATCATGTGTCCTGACATTTCAAGAAGTGAATAAGCAATAGGAAAGCCTTTACCTTCAAACAAGTCAGCAATGAAACCTCCCATGTTGCTATTCAAACAATAGGGTCCTTTAAGCTTAACCCCTTGATGCCCACGTAATTCAAATATGCACCCTTCGGATTCAAGGGGTTGTACCAGGGTGATGCCTGCAGCTGCAGGCATCACCCCAGTACAGTTTTTTAGAGCCGACGGTCGGCATTCTTCTGATTACAACCAATGCAGCTAAGCAGCGGCTTGGCTCTTATTACAAGCAGTGGGAGGGCACGCCCCTCCCCTCCCGTCGCCTTCTAGGGCTCGCCCGTCCCACCGGGAGGCCCAATTGACACGTACGCTGGCCAGAGACTCGAACAATGCCAGAATCGCCTTTTATCAGGTCTTGTATCTAGTAACCCAGAAGTGATGACATCACTTCCAGTTTACTGAAGACTTAAAGGCGCCAGATTTAAAAAAAAGTACAGCATTCAAAACAGCCAAACTTGGCTTTTTGAATGCTTTTAAGTGCAAAGGAGGGATATGGGGTCTTATAGCCCCCAGATCTCTCCATAAAGAGTACCTGTCACTGCCTACTACTGTAACAAGAGATGGGTACATTCCTTGTGAAAGCAATAAAAGTGATAAAAAATGTAAAGGGTCAGTGTAAAAATAAAGCAAATAAGAAAAAATTATTATTTAAAGCGCCCCATCCCTCTGCGCTCACATGCAGATGCGAACGCTTACATAAGTAGCGCCCACAAATGTAAACAGTGTTCAAACCACACATGTGAGGTATCGACGCAATCGTTAGAACAAGAGGAATAATTCTCATGCAGGACCTCCTCTAAAACTCTAAACAGGTAACCTGTTGAATTTTTTTAAAGCGTTGTCTATGGAGATTTTTAAGTACCGTAGTTTCTCGCCATTCCACGAGTGTGCACAATCTTAAAGCATGGCATATTAGGTATCTATTTTTTCTGCGTAACAGCACCTTTCTTATAATACAAAAGCATTGTGCTAACTTTACTGTTTTTTTTTAGTTCATGAAAGTGTATTTCTTCCAAAAAAATTGCATTTGAAAGACCGCTGCGCAAATACAGTGTGACAAAATATTGCAACGATCGCCATTTTATTCTCTAGGGCAGTGGTCATTACCCTGTCCTCAGGGTCCACTAACAGGCCAGGTTTGCAAAATAACTAAAATACATCACAGGTGATATAATTTGCTGCTCAGTGATTGCAGTATTCTAGTCTGCATCTCCCCAAGGTAATACATAAAACCTGGCCTGTTAGTGGGCCCTGAGGACAGGGTTGATGACCACTGCTCTAGGGTCTCCGGTAAAGAATATATATACATATATATATATATATATATATATACAGGGCTCGAGTCCTGCAGGAACGAGTGGGAACGGTGTCCCTGCACTTTTTTCACAGCAGGAACGCCGTTCCCTTTGCCGATCCTTCACTAAGCGGTGGAAGGACATAGTGAAGGACTTATATGTAAAACGGCCTGAGGCCGCCCGCTGCCCGCTGATATATTTTTTCTCTAAGGAAGTCGGCAGCCGCATCTGCCGTTGGCCAGTCTGTAGATCCGGCCGCTGCTGCGCACAGCCACTGAGGTGTCTGAGCAGTGCCGGAGTGATCTCCAGCCTTGTGTGCTGCGCCGGAGTCTGGGAGGGGGGACGTGTCTGACAAGGGTACATCCCACCCACTGCCCCACCATGCAGTGTGACATGCCGCCCAGACTCTGGAGAGGGGCGGTCAGGAGCTGAGGACACTATTGTAAGGGGAGAGTGGGGAGGAGTGTATGGGGGTGAAAGGCTGTGCAGTCTCCTCATGCAGTGTTTGGAGGATTGGTGGCAGCCCACTCTGCTGGGACTTGTAGTGCCCTCTGTTGGGGGCTGAGATGTGGCAGCCTCCTATGTTGGGACTTGTAGTGCCCTAGACTGTGGGGGGACTGAGGAATCCTCAGTCCCCCAGAGAAGGCACTAAAAGTCCCAGCAGAGTAGGCTGCCATTCTTCAGTCCCCTATAATCTAGGGCACTACAATTCCCAGAATATCAGGCTGCTCTTACAGAACAGGAGAAGGAGCTGGGGTGGGGATTTGTACTGGAAGGGGAGAGGAGACACAGGATTGAGATGGGGGGGGGGGGGGGGGGGTTGCTGAGAGGGGGCATTTTTTTGCTGAGAGGGGGAGAGGGGGGATGATTTTTGCTAAGAGGGGGATTTATGCTGGGAGGGGGAGATGAGAGAGGATTTATGATGAGAGACAGAATTTATGCCGAGAGGGGGAAATGAGAGGATTTGTGATGAAAGGGAGAATTTATGCTGGGATGGGGAGATGGGGGAGGATTTGTGCTGGGAGGGAGAGATGGGGAGGATTTGTGCTGGGAGGGAGAGATGGGGGAGGATTTGTGCTAGGAAAGAAGGCGAAGGCAAGGGTTTGTGCTGAGAAGGGGGTTAGTACTGGAAGGGGTGAGGATTTGTGCTAAAAGGTGGGATTTTTGCTGCTAGGGGGAGATGGCGGGGACGGGGGTCTGTGCTGAGAGGGGGGATTGGGGGTAAGAGAATTTGTGGATTTATGTTGTAGGGGGGATGTGGGGAGTGAGGATTTGTGCTGGGGGGGTATTTGTGCTAGAAGGGGGCATATGGGGGTGAGGAGTTTGCCCTGGGCACTGGATGATCTTGTCCCAGCATTGGCGCACTCTACAAATTGCAAGGGCGGAGCTGTGAATAGAGAGAGCCAGGTGAGGATTGGATTGGATGTTTCTCCAGCCTGTACTGATGCGGTGGCGACTATGGCGGCCAGGAACGGCAGACTCGTGAGTAAGGATGGGCCCGGTGCTCGATGCGAACCCACGTTCGCATCGAGCACCGGGCGTTCGCTCGCTCGGCGAGCCCAGAACTATTTTGGCCGCTCGCATCACGTTCGTGTGATGCGAGCGGCCCCGCAATGCATTGCGGCCGGCGCGGCCGACGCAGTGCATTGCTGGCTGATGATTGGCCAAGCATGCACTGTGACCCCGCATGCTTGGCCAATCACAGCCCCGGAAACTCGAAGAGCCATAATTGGCTACAGGCAGGACGCCTGTAGCCAATTACAGCTCAGGGGCTGTAGTACACGCCCCCCCCTATAAAACGCCGCCACGCCGTCTGCGCCGGTCACATGCTGTTCCGGCGCAGATTGAGCAGGCTGTTTCTGTGACACTCTGCTGCATTTAGATAGTTAGAGAGATTCACTTACAGAGATTGAGTTAGATAGATTCAGTTACAAAGATTGATTGACAAAGAGGGGCTTGTAGTGTGCTCGTGGCAGGCAGGCAGAGCTCCTATATTTTGTTACCAGAAGCACCTATAGGACTTGTAGTGTGTTCGTGGCAGGCAGGCAGAGCTCCTATATTTTGTTACCAGAAGCACCTATAGGACTTGTAGTGTGTTAGTGGCAGGCAGGCAGAGCTCCTATATTTTGTTACCAGAAGCACCTATAGGACTTGTAGTGTGTTAGTGGCAGGCAGGCAGAGCTCCTATATTTTGTTACCAGAAGCACCTATAGGACTTGTAGTGTGTTAGTGGCAGGCAGGCAGAGCTCCTATATTTTGTTACCAGAAGCACCTATAGGACTTGTAGTGTGTTCGTGGCAGGCAGGCAGAGCTCCTATATTTTGTTACCAGAAGCACCTATAGGACTTGTAGTGTGTTAGTGGCAGGCAGGCAGAGCTCCTATATTTTGTTACCAGAAGCACCTATAGGACTTGTAGTGTGTTCGTGGCAGGCAGGCAGAGCTCCTATATTTTGTTCCCAGAGGCACCTATAGGACTTGAAGTGTGTTAGTCCCATTACACACACAGAGCTATATTTTCTTCCCAGAAGCACCTATAGGACTTGAAGTGTGTTAGTCCCATTACACACACAGAGCTATATTTTCTTCCCAGAAGCACCTATAGGACTTGAAGTGTGTTAGTCCCATTACACACACAGAGCTATATTTTGTTCCCAGAAGCACCTATAGGACTTGAAGTGTGTTAGTCCCATCACACACACAGAGCTATATTTTGTTCCCAGAAGCACCTATAGGACTTGAAGTGTGTTAGTCCCATTACACAGAGCTATATTTTCTTCCCAGAAGCACCTATAGGCTTGAAGTGTGTTAGTCCCATTACACACACAGAGCTATATTTTCTTCCCAGAAGCACCTATAGGACTTGAAGTGTGTTAGTCCCATCACACACACAGAGCTATATTTTCTTCCCAGAAGCACCTATAGGACTAGTGTGTTAGTCCCATCACACACACAGAGCTATATTTTGTTCCCAGAAGCACCTATAGGACTTGAAGTGTGTTAGTCCCATCACACACACAGAGCTATATTTGTTCCCAGAACACCTATAGGACTTGAAGTGTGTTATCCCATTACACACACAGAGCTATATTTTCTTCCCAGAAGTGTGTTAGTCCCATCACACAGAAGCACCTATAGGACTTGAAGTGTGTTAGTCCCATCACACACACAGAGCTATATTTTTCTTCCCAGAAGCACCTATAGGACTTGAAGTGTGTTAGTCCCCATCCACACACAGAGCTATATTTTGTTCCCAGAAGCACCTATAGGACTTGAAGTGTGTTAGTCCCAGAAGCACCTATAGGACTTGAGTGTGTTAGTCCCATCACACACACAGAGCTATATTTTAGTTCCCAGAAGCACACACACAGAGCTATATTTTCTTCCCAGAAGCACCTATAGACTTGAAGTGTGTTAGTCCCAGAAGCACCTATAGGACTTGAAGTGTGTTAGTCCCATACACACACAGAGCTATATTTTTCTTCCCAGAAGCACCTATAGGACTTGAAGTGTGTTAGTCCCATCACACACACAGAGCTATATTTTGTTCCCAGAAGCACCTATAGGACTTGAAGTGTGTTAGTCCCATCACACACACAGAGCTATATTTTCTTCCCAGAAGCACCTATAGGACTGAAGTGTGTTAGTCCCAACACACACAGAGCTATATTTTGTTCCCAGAAGCACCTATAGGACTTGAAGTGTGTTAGTCCCATCACACACACACACAGAGGACTTGAAGTGTGTTAGTCCCATCACACACACAGAGCTATATTCTTCCCAGAAGCACCTATAGACTTGAAGTGTGTTAGTCCCATCACACACACAGAGCTATATTTTTGTTCCCAGAAGCACCTATAGGACTTGAAGTGTGTTAGTCCCATTACACACACAGAGCTATATTTAGGACTTGAAGTGTGTAAGTCCCATCACACACACAGAGCTATATTTTCTCCAGAAGCACCTATAGGACTTGAAGTGTGTTAGTCCCATCACACACACAGAGCTATATTTTCTTCCCAGAAGTGTGTTAGTCCCATCACACACACAGAGCTATATTTTGTTCCCAGAAGCACCTATAGGACTTGAAGTGTGTTAGTCCCATATATATTTTTCACACACACAGAGCTATATTTTGTTCCCAGAAGCACCTATAGACTTGAAGTGTGTTAGTCCCATCACACACACAGAGCTATATTTTGTTCCCAGAAGCACACTATAGGACTTGAAGTGTGTTAGTCCCATCACACACAGCTATATTTTCTTCCCAGAAGACTTGAAGTGTGTTAGTCCCTACACACACAGAGCTATATTTTCTTCCAGAAGCACCTATAGGACTTGAAGTGTGTGTTAGTCCCATCACATCACACACACAGAGCTATATTTTCTTCCAGAAGCACCTATAGGACTTGAAGTGTGTAGTCCCATTACACACACAGAGCTCCTATATATTCTTCTCAGCAGCACCCACAGGACTTCTAGTGTGTTAGTGGCATCACACAGAGCTCCTCTATTTTCTTTGCAGCACCCACAGGACTTCTAGTGTGTTAGTGGCATCACACAGAGCTCCTCTATTTTCTTTGCAGAAGCACCCATAGGACTTCTAGTGTGTTAGTGGCATCACACAGAGCTCCTATATATTCTTCTCAGCAGCACCCACAGGACTTCTAGTGTGTTAGTGGCATCACACAGAGCTCCTAGTGTGTTAGTGGCATCACACAGAGCTCCTCTATTTTCTTTGCATAAGCACCCACAGGACTTCTAGTGTGTTAGTGGCATCACACAGAGCTCCTCTATTTTCTTTGCAGAAGCACCCATAGGACTTCTAGTGTGTTAGTGGCATCACACAGAGCTCCTATTATTCTTCTCAGCAGCACCCACAGGACTTCTAGTGTGTTAGTGGCATCACACAGCGCTCCTCTATTTTCTTTGCATAAGCACCCACAGGACTTCTAGTGTGTTAGTGGCATCACACAGAGCTCCTCTATTTTTCTTTGCAGAAGCACCCATAGGACTTCTAGTGTGTTAGTGGCATCACACAGAGCTCCTATATATTCTTCTCAGCAGCACCCACAGGACTTCTAGTGTGTTAGTGGCATCACACAGAGCTCCTATATATTCTTCTCAGCAGCACCCACAGGACTTCTAGTGTGTTAGTGGCATCACACAGAGCTCCTCTATTTTCTTTGCAGAAGCACCCATAGGACTTCTAGTGTGTTAGTGGCATCACACAGAGCTCCTATATATTCTTCTCAGCAGCACCCACAGGACTTCTAGTGTGTTAGTGGCATCACACAGAGCTCCTATATATTCTTCTCAGCAGCACCCACAGGACTTCTAGTGTGTTAGTGGCATCACACAGAGCTCCTCTATTTTCTTTGCAGAAGCACCCATAGGACTTCTAGTGTGTTTTAGTGGCATCACACAGAGAGCTCCTATATATTCTTCTCAGCAGCACCCACAGGACTTCTAGTGTGTTAGTGGCATCACACAGAGCTCCTATATATTCTTCTCAGCAGCACCCACAGGACTTCTAGTGTGTTAGTGGCATCACACAGAGCTCCTCTATTTTCTTTGCAGAAGCACCCATAGGACTTCTAGTGTGTTAGTGGCATCACACAGAGCTCCTATATTTTCTTCTCAGCAGCACCCACAGGACTACCGACTACAATGGCTGGAAGACCGCCAAGGGGAGGCAGAGCGTGCAGAGCCAAGAACACAGGGCAGGCAGGCTCTGTTTCTAGTGGACGTGGCCGTGGACGTGGACGTGGTCGTGCATCGTCATCAGCACGTGGCCATGGGACACGCGCGTCTTTGTTTTTCGGCAGCTGGACATGTGGAGCCGCATCATGCTGAAGGCTTGGTAGAATGGATGACCAAGCCCTCCTCATCCTCCTCATCCTCTCTCACCCAGGCTCAGGGTACTGACAGAGCATCATCAGCCACCCCTTCCCTAGACCCACCATGTCCTCCTGAGGAGTCCCCCGAACTCTTTGAGCACAGTGTTGGGTACATGCTCCAGGAGGATGCCCAACGATTCGAAGGCTCGGATGACAATACCCAGCTTGAGGAATCTGGCAGTACAGTTCCACCAGCTGCAGCTTACTGCCAGGTTTGCTCTAGTGGTGAAGAGGGAGGGGATGATGAGGTCACTGACTCCACGTGGGTGCCTCAAGGGAGAGAGGATGAGGAGGAGGACGAGGAGGAGGAGGATGCGGCGTCACATGTCCAACGAGGCAGGATGCCCCCTGGAGGCCAGGTAGAGGCCAGCACAGCAACTGTACATCACCGCAGAGCTCCGCCTGTGCAGGGCGCTGCCTCTGCACGTTATCAGAAAAGTTCTTTGGTGTGGGCCTTTTTTGAGACGAGTGCAGCAGATCGCACCACTGCTATTTGCAATATTGTCTCAAGCGTATCTCGCGTGGCCAAAACATCAGCCGCTTGGCACGACAAGCATGACCAGACATATGGCGACCTGCCATGCAGCTCGTTGGCAGCCACACATAAAAGACCCACACCAAAGAACTAAGCGGACCTCTCCTTGCTCCTCCTCAGCTGGGATCTCCATCCCCACTACACCTTCAGTCCTCTCTGAAAGCTGCTCTGAGAGGACTGAAGGTGTAGAATTCGGTGTGTCACAACCAAGTACTTGCAGTACACCGACGTCCGAATGCAGCAGGCAAATTTCCCTGCCCCAGCTGCTGGACCGTAGAAAGAAGTACACTCCCAGCCATCCACATGCCCAGCGGTTGAATGCTAGCCTTGCTAAATTGCTAGCACTTCAACTGCTGCCTTTTCAGTTGGTAGACTCGGCCCCCCTTCCGTGAGTTTGTTCAATGTGCGGTTCCTCAGTGGCAGGTTCCCAAACGCCACTTTTTCTCGCGGAAGGCGATTCCGTCTCTCTACCGGCATGTGGAGGGCAATGTCCATGCCTCGCTGGACAGGGCGGTCAGCGGTAAGGTGCATATTACCGCTGACTCATGGTCCAGCAGGCATGGACAGGGACGGTACCTTTCTTTCACGGCCCATTGGGTCACTCTATTGGCAGCTGGGAGGGATGCAGGACAAGGTGCAGTAGTGTTGGAGGTTGTTCCGCCACCACGCCTCCAAAACGCGACTACTGCTACTGGTTGTGACACACCTCTCTCCTCCACCCCCTCCTCTTCTTCTTCCTCCAGTGCTCTGTCCTTGGAACCAGCGGTGCTCCGTAGGCGTACAAGGGGCTACGCAAGTACGCAGGCAAAAAGATGCCATGCCGTGCTTGCGCTGGTGTGTTTGGGGGACAGGAGCCACACTGGGCCAGAGGTTCTGGCAGCTCTGCAGGGGCAGGCCGAGAGGTGGTTGACGCCACGTCAGCTTAAGCCAGGAATGGTCGTTTCTGACAATGGCACCAACCTCCTCTCCGCCCTGCGACAGGGGCAGCTCACCCATGTGCCCTGCATGGCTCACGTCCTCAACCTGGTGGTGCAGCGGTTCTTGGGCAGGTTCCCAGGCTTACAGGATGTCCTGAGGCAGGCCAGGAAAGTCTGTGTGCATTTCCGCCGATCTTATAATGCCAGTGCTCGGCTGACTGAGCTGCAAAAGGAGCTGAACCTGCCCAAGAACCGCCTAATATCTGACATGCCCACCAGGTGGAACTCAACGTTGGCCATGCTGCAGCGACTGCACACGCAGCAGAGGGCCATCAATGAGTACCTTTGCGACTACGGCACCAGGACAGGGTCAGGGGAGCTTGGTTTTTTTTTTTCCCCACGTCAGTGGAGCATGATCAGGGATGCATGCACTGTCCTCTCACCATTTGAGGAGGCCACGAGGATGGTGAGCAGTGACAGTGCATGCATCAGTGACACTGTCCCTCTTGTCCACCTGTTGGAGCATACGCTGCGTGGGATAATGGACAGGGCACTTGAGGCAGAACAGAGGCAGGAAGAGGAGGACTTCCTTGCCTCTCAAGGCCCCCTTTATCATATAACAGAATAATTTTTAATGTCACATCCCTTCAAGACTGCCTATGCTGATGCTGAGTGACTGTCCTCTTATGTTCACTGACTATCCTCTTCCTCCTCCTCAATGATCCATGCCACCACACCAGTGCCTAAGGCACAATTTTTCAGCCCCTGTTTAACAGGGGCGTGTACTTACAATTTTTAAAAAAATGCTTCGCAACACGTGTGACACGGGGGGCCGTCTGTGCTGAAGGCACAATTTTTCAGCCCCTGTTTAACAGGGGGGGTGTGACTGCTGTGCTCCATTGGGGGGGCCGTAACCAGTGCCTAAGAGAATTTCGTGGTGCCTATTATATGTTGTTTTTCAGCCCCTGTTTAACAGGGGCGGGGGAGTGAGTCTTGTGGCAACACCGTCCACCACCACCCTGCCAAAGGCCCAATTTTTCTGCCCTGTTCATCAGGTTTGTGCTTCCTGCGCCCACCAAGGGGGGGGGCCCTGTTCATCAGGTGCTTGCAGTTTTAACTGTGAGAGCTTACAGTCTTGTGGCAAAACCGTAGAAGGGGGGGCAAATTTCTGCAGAGTAACTATGGGGGTGAGGAGTTTGCCCTGGGCACTGGATGATCTTGTCCCAGCATTGGCGCACTCTACAAATTGCAAGGGCGGAGCTGTGAATAGAGAGAGCCAGGTGCCAACATGAGGACTGGATTAAAAGTTTCTCCAGCCTGTACTGATGCGGTGGCGACTATGGCGGCCAGGAACGGCAGACTCGTGAGTACCTGGTGGCCCTGCTGAGTGGAGTGACACACACACACACACGTGTTTCTTTGGTAAGATAGCCCCCACAGCTAGCTTAGGTGTATAGAGTGGCAGTTGGAGGAATAGTGTCCCATCATTTTTTTTTTGGTGGGGGAGTGGATCTTGGGTGGGAGTTACCACACTTTTTTCCCCAGGAATTGACCCCTGTATGTATATAAATATATATATATATATATATATATGTTTTGGGTTCTAAGTAATTTTCGAGCAGAAAATACTGATTTAAAAATGTAAGCAACAAGTATCAGAAAAAGGCTTAGGCATGAAGGGATTAAAGGAAGATTCCACCTATTAAAAAAACAAAAAAAAACAAGACGAAGTTGATATGCTTATTTTAAAGAGGAAGTAAACCCTAATGGGTTTACTTCCTCTTTGTTTCCCTGCAAAGGTAAAGCATAATGGACTACTATGCATCACATAGTAGTCCATTATGTGTCACTTACCTGACACAGGAGCCAGCGATGTCACCGCTGTCCCCTTGTGTACCGCGTCTCCATCTTCTTGGTGGGTCTTGCGGCTCCGTCGCTGTCATTCGACGGCGCCGCAATGACGTCACTCCCGCGCATGCGCACAGGAGCCGCCACTCGCGGCATATCGCCGATGAGAGTGGCCTTCTCAGTGCGCCTGCGTGCCGCTGTCAGCGATGTCTGTATTTTTGCCTATATTTTGGCAAATATCTCCTAAACTGTGTAGGTTTAGGAGATATTTCTTTGACCTACAGGTAAGCCTTAATCTAGGCTTACCTGTAGGTCCAAGTGGTTTGTAAGGGTTTACAACCACTTTAAGGCATCATGGAGAGTCCTGTGAGCAGCAATAGGGTTACCCCTCAGTGTGTTTCAGGATGCATCTTTCACTAATCTAACTACACTGCATTGAAATGAGTTTGTTTTGCACATCGGCTTAGCTGTTTATGCTATTTTTAAAAAAATATATATTTTCTTCTTTTTACTTTAGAATATTATAGGGAACATCATTTTTGCTAACACAGTGAAAAGCGAGAAACAGCAGACAAGTACGTAATTAGGCATATTTTAGATAAATACACTAAAAAAATAGATATAAATAGATAGATACATGTACAGACAGCTACATACAGATATCAGCAGAATTAGCTGAGATTGGAAACCCCATCCCTCTGTTAGTTTTCCGATTCTCTCCCCTTGAGAGCTGATAAAGACAGAATTTCAATGGGATTTCCAGGAAGCTGCAGCTTCAAATTGTAACCCTTTTGTGATCATTTTCTATATGCACTGTTGGCCTGGACTATAGACGGTAACCAAATGTATATTTCACATTTCACATAATAATATCAAGAAAAGCTAGCAACATTTTCATGCTGAGTTGACTTTTCATTGCACAGCACTGTTTTTTGAAAAGGAATTTGTACAGTCACGAGTAAAAAGTAGTTCAATAAGTGACATTAATTTCTATTAGTAATCATTGATTTTAAGATTAGCGGAATGGAATTGTAACTCCTAGAAGCACAGTCTTGAATCCATCACTGTTAATCAACGCGGTACCCATAAAAATCAGTACAATGCTATTTCAACTATATGTCAGTTTATTTCCAACGGCCCTGCCCCTAGCTGCCTTCCTTCAAATACATGGCTGTGTCAGTTCTTCCTTGCTGTAGAGCTCCTCTGCTGCTTCTGTACTGTGAAAACCTCCTTAATACACAAAATGCTATCACAGCATCTTCATCCCACTCTCTGTACTGGCAAAAGCAGATTGTAAGCTGAATTTCCCTCTCTATTTCCTGTGACTCTAATCAGGGACTACAGGGAAGATGCTGCAGCTGTCCCCTCCCAGCACAAAACACAAGAAATATTATCTGTAATGAGAGCCAGAGGGAAAGGAGAATGAGAAAATAAATAAAGAATAGGGAGAGCAAAGATAATAAAGGAGCTGGGCATAGGGAGAAATGGAAAGGTGAGGCTGACATGTCTGTGCTCTGCCACATGACATTTACAATGGTACAAAGTTGATAAGGTTGGAAGGTGAACCAGCCAAAACCACCAAAATATGTACCGTTGATAATTATTGGTCTTGGCTTAGATTTTTTAAAGGGAATATCTACTCTATTTAATAATATTTTAGAAGTACATGTTAAGGACATCAGTTTGATGTAAGTATTGTTATCGATGCATGTTCATTTTATTTTTAAAAACATTTTTCTATTTAAAGTTTGTAATTATAAATGTACATGTGGACAGCCATAACTGATCATTACTGCCCATAATACTCTTTTTCATGATGCAGCTTTATTGGAGTTGAGCTACTCTAAGAAAGGTTAATCTAGCATATGACCTATTTAATGATCGATTTATTGATTAATACAATCGATTTATTAATACTGTTATTTTTTATGTATTTGTTTATATATATATATATATATATATATATATATATATATATATATATATATATTATTTTTTATGTTATTTTATTTAAAGTCAATATACTCTATATTAAGTCAGGGCTGGGCAAATCCCAGTAGTCAGGTAGTCAATGCTACTTTTGAGGTTCTCTCTTGTTATCAATAGAGTCTCCTAAAACAAAATCCTGCTGGCTCCTGGATTTTACAGAATCGCTTCTGGGTTTTATAATAATTTGTCCACCCCTGGCTTGATAGATAATATAAGGTTTTGGCAGAACCCATTAGAAGCCAGTTGTGGCCGGGGAATTCCCCACCTCGCACCCCTATGTAACAAAAGGGCAGGGATGTTAGTGACATAATTGATTTAATATAGTTGCATGGCCATATTTGGTCAATGACATTGTCCAAATATGACCACGTGGCCATATTAAGTCTAAATGCACATAATATAGCTGGATACTAATATTTACGGGTAAAGTTGATCCAGGGAATATCCGATTGCCACTTGGAGGATCAGGAAGGATTTTTTCCCCCAATCCGGATAATGCTTTGTTTTTGCCTTCCTGTAGATCAACTGTAGGTATTGGATAGTGTACATGGAGGTTTTCTATTTGAGTGTGTTGGTTTTCTTTTTTTTTCTTTGTTGGTTGAACAGGATGGACTCTTTTTTTGACTAGATTAACTATGTAACATGTGGCTGTGGGGTTAAGAATGTCTCTGGCCACAGCCGATTGGGCCAGTGGCCTGTTTTCACATGAAAGCTTCCCAAAGTGGATTTGGCCCGAACCTTAGCTCTTCGCTATTAAGTAGTGGTGTTCTATCTGGTAGCTTTACAATTGCTTACATTTTGTTACTAGAGTAGCAGCAAAAACTTGCAGGTATGGTCCCTTGTCAACCAGTTGCTAGAAGCCCAGTTTGTCAGTAGCCTATGCACCATTCAACCTGGTTTAGTTTTGGCTGCTCTGGGCAGCATGTGGGTACAGTCACTCTGACAATGAATGCAAATGCAGTAGCACAAAAGGGGGAAGCTCCTATCAGGTAAGGTTCAAAGGTCTGTTCCAGATGTCAAAAGGTTGTATGAGGAAAAAGAGATGCGAGTTGAGGAGCTGAGTAACTGGAGCTGCTGTCATACTAAGAGAAAGTCACACAAAGGGAGAGGCACTCTGGGTCTGGGTCAATTAAGGGCATTGGAGAGGCACCATTTGTGTTGTGACAGCTGTGAATTAGTTGAAGATGTATCCTCCGTGTTCTTTACCTGTTTGCTAATGGAAAGCAAGCATAAGGTTTATGTCACACTGACAATTTTATAGCAGTGATTTGTATCAGCTACAGAATCACTCTCTTTTGTGGTGATTTGTATCATTTAGCAATTTGTTGCTTAGTTGGTCAACATTTAGAGCTAGCTACACTAGCTACTCATGTTATCTTGTGCAGCTGATGATGAACAAGCACTCCAGCCATTTGTAGCTGCATTGATAGGCATTGTAGTCAACAACAGCAGTGAGGCCTCATTCACACAATCCATACAAATGGGCTGTTCAGCTGTGTTTTTACTTCCCCCCCCAACTGCCAACTGAAAGCCTAACAAGGCAATCAGAGGGGGTTGTACATATGCCACAGCCACAATGCTTTGTTTCACAGCCATGGCAAATTTAACTTTACTTGTGAAGTTTGAAAGGTGCGGTGGCACTCTCACATTGAAGTCAGTTGAGCCGGTTGTGCCATGTTAAGGCCATAAGTACTTGGTGGTGCGGCTCCAGGCTGAGGCATTGAGCCCCATTGGAACTCAAGATAATAGGGTTGCCAGCATAAGAAAAACTCATCCAATGTACATTTTAGCTTAAAACTGCTGCTTGCCAAAGCCGATCCTAGTACGGATGTACTGTATACATGTGAAAGCCTCAGCCATGCATGTGAGCCATGCCCTGGGGAGCAGCATTGAGTTGGAAAAAGGTTCACCCCCTTATGTCAGTATTTTGTTGGACCATATTTTGCTTTAATTACAGCCTTTAGTCTATTGGGATATATCTCTAATAACTTTGCACATCTAAACTTCACATTATTTGCCCACTCTTCTTTGCAGAACTGCTCAAGTTCAGCCATGCAAGGACATTCTCCTTTTTCTCTTTCAACCAAATAATTCAATTTTATTCTCCTCTGACCACCTTAACCACTTCAGCCCCGGAAGGATTTGCCCCCTTAATAACCAGGCCATTTTTTGCGATACTGCACTGCGTCGCTTTAACTGACAATTGCGTGGTCGTGCGACGCTATACCCAAACAAAATGTATGTCCTTTTTTTTCCTACAAATAGAGCTTTCTTTTGGTGGTATTTGATCACCTATGCGGTTTTCATTTTTTTGCGCTACAAACAAAAAAAAAGCGACAATTTTGAAAAAAAAAAAAACAATATTGTTTACTTTTTGCTATAATACATATCCAAAAAAAATAAAAAAATTTCTTAAAAAATTTAGGCCAATATATATTCTTCTACATATTTTTGGTAAATTAGCAATTAGCGTATATTGATTGGTTTGCGCAAAAGTTATCGCGTCTATAAACTATGGGATAGATTTATTGACTTTTATTTATTTTTTATTTTTTCTACTGGTAATGGTGGAGATCTGCGGACAAATTTGACCCCAAATTTCACTTTTTGGGGATCAGTGACCATATTACATTTTACAGTGCCCTAAAAATACACTGATCAATGTATAAATGACACTGGCAGGGAAGGGGTTAACACTAGGGGGTGATCATGGGGTTAACTGTGTTCCCTGGGTGTGTTCTAATTGTAGGGGGGATGGGCTGCCAGGGACATGACAGAGATCACTGTTCCCGATCACTGGGAACAGAAGATCTCTGATTTGTCCCCTGTCAGAATGGGGATCTGCCTTGTTTACATCCCTGTTCCTCCTCTGTGCACAATGATCGCGAGCAGACATTGCAGGCACCCGCAATCTCACCTGTACGGACTGATGTACAGGTACGTTGGTTCGTGCAGGAGAGCCAACCTGCCACAGTAAAAGTACGGCAGCTGGCCGGCAAGTGGTTAAACACACCTTGAAGATTATGAGGCCACATGGATAAAGGTGTTATGGTCAGGTGAGGCTAAAATTGAATTATTTGGCCTCAACACCAAATGATATGTCTGGCTGAAATCTAATACAGCTTATCATCCAAATAACACCATTCCTACAGTAAAGCATGGAGGTGGTAATATCCGGTTATGGGGGTGTTTCTCTGCAACGGGGAGTTTAGCACTTGTCAGGATAGAAGAAAAATGGAAAATACCATCAAATTCTTGAGGGAAATCTGTTGCCCTCTACAAGAAAGTTGTCAATGTGAAGTAGCTTTATTTTCTAACATGAGAATGACCCAAAGCACACAGCAAAAATTACCACATGGTGGTTGAAGGAGAAAAAGGTGAATGTCCTTGCATGGCCTAGTCAGAGCCCAGACTTAAACCCCATTGGAAATGTGTGGAATGACTTGAAGACTGCAGTCCAAAAATGGTCACCATCAAATGTAACTGAACTTGAGTAGTTCTGCAAAGAAGAGTGTGCAAATATTGCAAAGTCTAGATGTGCAAAGTTAGTAGAGACATATCCCAACAGACTAAAGGCTGTATTTAAAGCAAAAGGGGGTTCAACAACATACCACGCTGCTTGGGAGCGTGCCTGCAAGCGGCTTGATATGGAGGAAGGATAAGTGGAAAGCGCCAGTGGGGGGGGGGGGGGGGCAGAAAAAGAGGTTTAGGGCTGCTCTATGCAATGCCATTGCACAGAGCAGGTAAGTATAAACCTCTTTTTTTATTTTAGAAAAAGAAAATTAAAGCCTTTAGTATCACTTTAAGATTTATTTGAATTTTTTTTTTTAAAACAGTTTAAAAGATATAAGCATATGTTTAAACATGAATAGTAAATAAAACTGAAGCCTCAACTTAAGGGTCCAATCACACAGGAATGCACCGCACTAAAGGTAGTGCATGCACTACTTTTTAAAATGCACAGCAACTTTTGTACCATGCACTCTGGTGCGTGCCAGTGTGGGCAAACGTACTGCGTGTGCGACCTGTGCTTGGGGTGTTGTTAACTTTGCACTGACCCCCACAGCAGGGAAAGCAGCTTTCCCGCATTGCATTCTAGTGTAGAATAGGGCCGGAATATGACAATAACAATATCTTTATTTTCCCAATAAACAATCCATATACACCAACCACTTAATGGCCCTGTAATCTATATTTGATAAAATTGTTGTTTACTGTGTTTTCTGCCTCTTGTACTCTATGCCCTCCCGAACTTCTCCCTTTCCCCCTCACTTCCATTTCTTTGGAACAAGCAATGCACATTAGTTATAGTCATGTGATTTGCTCTATGCACACTACATATCTCATAGTCCAGTGTTCAGGGTCCCTAGCCCATCTTGGGTGCAAGCAGGAGAGGGTGGCCAGATAGAAAAGTAAAAGCCACACACATTACACATTGTTTGGCACACAGTAAACCCTTTTATTGCCCCTAGATGTTAACCCCTTCCCAGCCAGTATCATTAGTACAGTGTCAGTGTACAGTATTATCACTGATGTATTAGTGTCACTAGTGATGTCAGTGTCAGTTAGTGACCCTCTCAAATAGTGTCTGTTATTTCCAGATTGTCCGCCACCCTATCTAACTCACACTATAAATCCCTGATCACTGCCATTACAGTATAGTGTTTATAGCTGTATTCCAATATATTTGGTATATACCAAAGTTCTTAGACGCTATAACCTTCGCACAAACCCATTAATATACACATCTATTTCTATAATTTCTACACTGATGACACACAAATCTATCTCTCCACCCCTCAACTCACTCCATCAATCTCCTCACACATCACTAACTTACTAACAGACATATCTGTATGGATGTCACACCACTTCCTCAAACTCAACTCCAAAACCGAGCTTATAATATTTCCTCCCCCACGTGCCTCTTCCCCTGACTTCTCTGTCAAGAGCAATGACACAACCATCCACCGATCCCCACATGTCAGTGTGCTAGGTGTTATCCTGGACTCTGAACTCTCCTTTTGTACCCACATCCTATCACTTTCCAAAGCTTGCCGCTTCAACCTCTGCAACATCTCTAAATGATGTCCCTTTCTAATCAATGAAACCACAAAGCTTCTGGTTATCTCTTGTCTTGACTACTACAACTCTCTCCTCATTGGCTTACCTTTAAATAGACTATCCCCACTTCAGTCCATCATGAATGCTGCTGCCAGACTCATCCACCTTACAAACCGCTCAGCGTCTGCTACTCCTCTCTGCCAATCCCTCCATTGACTGCCACTCATCCAACAAATTCAATTCAAAATACTAACAATAAGTTACAAAGCCATCCACAACTCTGCCCCCAGCTACATTACTAGTCTAGTCTCAAAAAACCAACCTATTCGCCCTCTTTGTTCCTCCCAAGACCTCTTACTCTCTAGCTCCCTCATCACCCCCTCCCTGCTCACTCTCTCCTGAGCATCGCCCATCCTCTGGAATTCGCTACCCCAATCTGTCAGACTGTCTCCAAATGTATCCACTTTTAGGCGATCCCTGAAAATTTTCCTCTTCAGAGAAGCCTATCCTGCCTCCACCTAACAACTGCACTATTTTCTCTACTAGCTCATCCCCCACAGCTATTACCCTTTTATATAACTTGACCCTCCCTCCTAGATTGTAAGCTCTAACGAGCAGGGCTCTCTGATTTCCCCTGTGTTGAATTGTATTGTAATTGTACTGTCTGCCCTAATGTTATAAAGCGCTACGTAAACTGTCTGCGTTATATAAATCCTGTATAATAATAATAATCTATTGACATTTTTTTTGTACTAAAGACATGTAGCTAAATCTATTTTGCCCTAAATTTATGAAGAAATTTGATTTTTTGATTGTTATAATTGGTTATGTTTTATAACACAGTAGAAAATCTACTTTTTTTAACAACATCAATACTGGGCACTTTCGCCCCCTTCCTTCCCAGACCAATTTTCAGCTTTCAGCGCTCTCGCACTTTCACTAACAATTGCGCGGTCATGCTACGCTGTACCCAAATGAAACTTTTATCATTTTGTTCGCACAAATAGAGATTTCTTTTGATGGTATTTATTTACCACTCCGTTTTTTATTTTTTGCGATATAAGCGAAAAAACGGTGGAAGTTTGGAAAAAAAACAATATTTTCTTCTTTCTATTTTAAAAGAAATCCAATAAAATCGAATTTTGTCATAAATTTAAGCCAAAATGGATTCTGCTACATGTTTTTGGTAAAAAAAATTCCGTTAAGTGTAATTGGTTCGTGGGATCACGGACATATGTACGCAAATATGTAAAGGAGATAGTAAAAAATCAAACAGTAGTTCCTGTGAAATAAAATACTAAAACAGCGCTAAAAAATGACATCAAAGATAATAAAATCTCTCTGTGAGAAAGTCCACAGGTCATAAATATAGTAAAGAAATAATGTAGAAATAATGTAACTAAAGGTAGTCCTTTAAGTGTAGCTGAGAAACATAGTGCACAGTTCAAAAAAATGGGTGACTTTTCTTGTGGTTATGGTATTTCAGGTGTCTATCCAAGCACCGCTTTAATCCCTCTAGATAACTCCACCACGTGAGGCACGCTCCCCTCAGGGGGTTAAACTCACCAGAAGGATAAATCAAAAAAGCCTTAAGAAATAGAACCTCATCGCGGTATACACTGCACAAGATACGTCATACATCCAAAAACAGCACCGATCAGATCACTTCCTCAGCATGGGTACCACCAGGGTTTTAAATACCATCAGGGATTCAAGGGTAATTCAGCTCTCAATGATATGTCATAAAAAATGGACAGAGGGCCTGTTGAAGTCAGGAAGTGACGAAACGCGTAAGGGCGTGGCCTACATGACGCTCGGCCGGAAGTCACGTTTGTGCTCCACCGCCCGGAAGTGAAGCTTGTGTCAGCAGAGACACACAAGCCGCTTCAGGAGGAAGTGTTGCTGCCATTGTGGATGATTGGAGAACTGCCTCCACCATATACACGCAAGTGATATTCTTTATACGCTGTTCCAAAGAAATTTTAATATACGCATAATACTTTAGGGGATTGTAAAGGGATATGCTTTTAATGTTGAAAAATAAAATGGAATTACACTATGTATGCCACTCTCTCCATTTTTTATGACATATCATTGAGAGCTGAATTACCCTTGAATCCCTGATGGTATTTGCTCTATTTTAAACAGCTGCTTATTTTAATTTATTTATATAAATACCTCAACTTATTTATATATTTATTTATTGAATCAATCGATCAGTTTGTAACATTGTAGTTACACATCCAGCGCTGAGTAGTGTATATACTTAGGCCACCCAATATACACTCTTTTGTTCATATATGTATGCAAATGATCATGTATAGATGTGCGCAGGTGATCATGGACATTTGTGTTTTACACTGTGTGGGGACACTAGGTTGGTGATCAGTGAGTAAAAAGCTGTAAAAAACAGCTAATACTCACTGATCACCAGCCGGCTGCAGCGATCCCCTCTCCTCTCCTCACCGACAACTTCTTTGCGAGGAGAGGAGAGCCGATTGCCTAGCAACCGGCTCTGTGTTTGCATCATATGACGGCTGTGATTAGACATGGCCGTCATGTAATCAGGAGGACCAATCACAGAGCCCTCCTGCCGATCTGAGATGCGCCGTATACGGGTGACACGAGCGCATCGGGATAGTGCCATTGTGCATGCCCGTGCATGCGATCCCATTCCTTCTGAAGGACGTTCCGGAACGTCCACTCAGAAGGAGAGAGCGCCCACCCGGCAGTTTATGTACATTGGCCAGGTGGGAAGTGGTTAAAATAAAAATACATTTTTATTTTCATTCTTTTTTGTTTTTTATAATAAAAAAATTAAAAGAAACAGTGGTGATCAAATATCACCAAATGAAAGCTCTATTTTTGTGAAAAAAAATGACATAAATTTCATCTGCATGCAGTTTTGTGTGACTGCGCAATTAGCCAGCTAAGGTAGCGCAGTGCGGAATAGCAAAAATGCCTTGGTCATGAAGGGGGTAAAACCTTCTGGAGGTCAAGTGGTTTAAGAGGAACTGCAGTCTGCTCACATAATTTGTAATAAAAACAGCTTAGCCATTCTGAAGCTTCCCTCCAACCACTTTGCTTATTATTTTATATATATACTGTGATTCTGTACTTGCCAAATATGCTGCAGATGTCTCCCTCCACTGAGTCTGGCTGCAATCATTTTAACTGTGGGTAGCTGAAGCTGCTGCCTTTTCGCTTGGATTTACACAGACACACAGAGGCACACCTCCAGCTCTGCAGCTCTCATTGGCCCTCTTATGACTCACCCCCCCCTCCCTTCCTGTCAAACTCTTACAAGAGTGAGAGAGAGAGCTGTGCATGATGTCATCAGCTTTTTACCAGCCAAGAAACAGGAAGTGGGCTGTATAAGGTATTTACTGGCAGAAAAAAAAGTTTTACTATCCAAAGTTAAAACATCAAGGGCAGAGGATTTAATAGATGGAAAGATGAAAAAATGACTGAAGTTCTGCTTTAAGATAAAGCAAAAATTACATTAAAGACCCATTATAGCAACAAATATTGCATTCTGGTAACTGTATGGTATTAGTATAATTGATAGTATTCAGAACATGAATTCCTTTTTGTTTATTTTACTTGCCTTTATTTATATATTTTCTTCACCTCTTTATGATGCCCAGCAAATTTGGTAGTTACATGGTTGGGACAAACTACAGTTTGCTTTCTGCTTTCTGCTTTCTTTTAGCATTCAACTAGTGGCCACTGTGGAACAACACTGATGAGCATTGTTTACATTTTTTGTTTTAACTTTATTTAAAGTGTACAAAATGTGCACTACATTCAGGTCTTCGCACAGCAAGGCGGTGCCCTGCACTGCAGTGACCAGTGAAACCATCTAGTTCACTGTGAAAATATGCAGCATATCTGCATTTTCTGCACCACACATCACACCTACTTTGTTGTGTAAGAGGGGCACATAGAAAACAGTTGTTTTCGATGTACCCTTGTTGTAACTGGCATTGTTTCACTATGGGAAAATACCAACCACAACAGTATGTGTGAAGAAGCTGTAAAGCCCCGTACACATGGGCCAAATGTCGGGAGACAACGGGCAGTTAAAAAAAACACAGCTGACATTTGGCCCTTGTGTATGTCAGTCAGTCCGACATGCTGGAAAACCAGCAGCCGACCGACTCCCGATCAGTGCTCTCAGACAATGGCTGTGGGGGGGGGGGGGGGGGGGGGTTGTCAGAACACAACAGCTCAGCGGGGGATATCGCTGGACTAACCTCACATGGTTGGAGCTGTCAGTTTTTAGAAAAAAACTGTTAGGGCTCATTTACACTTGCTTCGGCTTCAACAAGGCTTTAACAAGGCTTCGGACTGTCTTTGTTAAAGCTCTCTGAACGCTAGTCAAAGCACCTGTCACTAAATAAAATGGTTGACTTACAGTCTTGTATACACCTGCTTTTGCTTTGCTTCGCTTCAAAAATGTTACCCCATGCAGCTTCAGTGGTGCTTCAAAATGTCTTCAAAGCCTCCATAGAAGTCTATGGCAAAGCTTGCTTGAAGCCCCACCGAAGCACCCAGCAGAAACAGGTGTAAACAGGACTGTAAGCTAACCATTATATTTAGAGACAGGAGCTTTGACTAGCATTCAGAGAGCTTTAACAAAGCGTGTCTGAAGCTATGTTTTGAAGCAAATGTAAACTAGCCCTTAGTGTGTACCCAGCATAAGTGTTGGACTGGATTTGGGTTTTGATTTATCTAAAGTCCATTTAAAACAACATGCCCATCTAGGGCTTTGAAAAAAAGTGGAAGGTTCCCCACGGGGCTTTTTAGCAGCAAATAGGAGTCAAATATTTTGTAATTAGATTTTTACAAAATATTTGACCCCTATTTGCTGCTAAAAAGCCCCATGTGGGAAACCTTCCACTTTTTTTCAAAGACTTTAATTGGGGTGTGCAGCCCTCTCAGACTCTCACATATGTGTCGCTCTATGATATTGCCCATCTAAGGCTATCCTGCCCAAAGCATGAGAACACTGCGGAATTTCAATATAGAACAGACAGCTCTGTCATCCTGTTAAAGGAAGGAAGGACAGTAAATGAAACTATGTCACAGGGGGCAAGAATCCCGCTGTTCTGTTCCAGATGCTCCAGATATTCATCCTTCATCTACTTGCAGCCGGGTGCCAGCTTGCATCAGGGCTTGTCCTTGCCACACATATTGTACATAAATTACAGGAAAAGAGCCCCATTCCAGACTTGTTACTGCTTTATACTTTAATCAGTCATCCGGTCACAGACAATCCACCGAAGCAACTCTTCTGATGTGTTTTACTTGACAAGAGCTTATTTGTAGAGACTCCATAAATATACAGTGGCAAGAAGTCAGTAGTGTGGTTCTTTTTCTGTACTTTATGTGTAATATGTGAGGGGACTCAAAAAAAAAAAACCTGCTGTACTAATGCTAGCGCCAGACTGCATCATAGTTGTAATATTTTATTTTACTTATTTTTCAATTTTTTTTTTTTTTTAATCAAACGGGTTCTTTATTGAACTTCAAATAAACAATTACAGATACATTCAGAGACAGTTACCATATTCTTCACTTATAAAAATACAGAATAAGAACACGTGTATATATATATGCCCCAAGAGTCAAAAATCAAAATGATACATACGCAGCTTCCAAACTTTCTTGAGCATCCCCTGTGTTGGTATACATATTTTTTTTAAATAAGGGTATTTCCCATGTGCATCACCCACATTTGGTGTGAAGGAGGTTCAGGTGATTTCCAGAGCATCTTTATAGTTTAAAGTGGAAGTAAACCCCCCTATCGTTTTCAGCCAAGGAAGCTGCCATCTTTACCTCTGTTTAATCTTCAACTGCCATGGTGCTGCACATGTGATCCGTTATGACACCAGCCATTGGATGGTTTGACAGTTTGGTTGAGAGCACAGCCAATGTGCAGTTACCATTCCCGGCATGCCGGGAATGTAACTGTTTTTTGAAACTGTTAAATCGATGGGTTTACTTCCGCTTTAAGGTGAATACTGCAATAATGACTCAAAATATGTGCTCACTAGAAACAAACATAATTTCAATAATAACCAGCTGTTTGCTGTTGTGTAGTCACTTATAGCAACTAGTCTTCTCAATCTTACCTACCAACAACAAACAGCTGGTTATTATGGAAATGATTTTTATTTATAGTGAGCAAAAATTTTGAGTCATTATTGCAGTATTCACCTTAAACTAGAAAGATGCTCTGGAAATCACCTGACCCTCCTTCACACCAAATGTGGGTGACGCACATGGCAAATACCCTTAGGCCCCATTCACACCTGAGCATTTTGTAGCTTTTGAAGCTACAAAACGCTGGAAGGGAAAAAATCTATTATTCTCTATGGAGATGGTTCACACTCCACTCTCCACTCCAAAATGCCTGAAGCCAGAAGCTCCAAAATGCCTGAAGCTCATACAAGTTCTAGAACTTTTTTTTAGGCAGATTTGGGCATTTTTCTGCATTTTACATTGGTAACCTTTTGACCTGTACAAAATCGTGACAAAAATGTGTCAAAATCGTGGTAAAATCGTTATTCTCCGGTGTGAATGTGGCCTTATTTTTGAAAAATATGTATACCACCACAGATGCTTAGGAAAGTTTGAAAGGTTGTGACAGGTGTAGTCACTTATAGCAACTAGTCTTCTCAACCTTACCAAACTTGTCACATTGCTCTTGCATTATTGAAAATGATCTACTGAAATCCGTACAAACAACACTTTATAGTCTCCTACCACGTGAATTTATAAAAATATATAAAATCGTACTTAAATACAAAAGTAACAGACAGGACCGTTTTTAAGGCAGGGCAAAAGGGACAGCTGCCCTGGGCCCCATCATTATTGTGGGGCCCAAAGCAGCTGCCTCATTCTAGCCAACTATCCTGGTTTAAATACCCTTATCCCTTGAAGTTTTATTCCCATGCTATGTCCCGATATCTCAGTGTGAAGTTCTGTTACTAATGCTGCCCAGCCTTGCTTTACATGATTCCGAATTTGCCACAGTGTACTGCCTTCTAACTAATCCCACCCCCCCCCTCACTGCCACTGATCCCAACCCCCCTCCCCCAGCACTGCCACTGATCCCAGGAGTCCTAGAAGTTTTCTGCCTATTGATGGGTCCCCTCACCTCCCCAGTCCATGGTGTGCAGGCAGTGAGATGATGTGCTGTAACCTCTAGCAGCCAATCATTGAGCAGTAAGGATATGCAGTAACCTCTAGGAACCAATCAGTGAGTAGTAAAAATGTGCAGTAACCTCTAGCAACCAATTAGTGAGTGGTATAGATGTCTAGTAAACTCTAGCAACCAATCAGTCAGTGTTGCTTAGATGTCCAGTAACCTCTAGCAACCAATCAGTGAGCAGTATTGATGTACAGTAATCTCTAGCAACCAAACAAGCAGAAGTCATGTGCTGTAACCTCTAGAAAATAAATAGTGACCCATAATGTGTGCTGTAACCTCTAGCAGCCAGTCAGTGAGCAGTAATGCTACACTGTAATCTCTGGCAACCAATTTCAATCCTTGCCTGATCTCATTCAGAAAACAGATTCAGATTGAGTCTAGCTGCTATTTATTGTATGTCTCAAAGCCTGTGGAGAGTGAAATTGCAGGGGGGCCCAAGAAAATGTTTGCCCAGGGTCCAATCAATATTAAAGATGGCCCTGGTAACAGATCATCAACACTTGATAGTTACAACTTGCCTGGGCTAACCAACACTATTTGGAAGATTAATCCAGCTTCCTCTACCTTTTCCATCCACCTACTCAAGGGCTGATTTTATTTTTAATTCAAACCAAGCTAAGACATGCTGAAGAGAAGAAGTGGTCACAGTAAAGTCCAAAAAAAAAAAACACACATAGAATGCCATAGAAAGTTTAAATCTTTTTCTCTTTCTTTAGATTCTTTTTCTCTAACTGTATATGCAGATGTCCAGATTAGAGTAATGCGGCGTATACACACGCTTGGACTTTCCGGCGGGATTGTCCGCCGGACCTAGTCCAGCGGACAAACCGCCAGACTTTCCAGAGGAGGTCCGCTGGACATTCCGAGTGTGTGGACTTGCCCACACACGCCCAGACTTTTTCGGCGGACAATCCGCGGGAAAAAATCTGCGGGACTTTTGAAATGAACGGACTTGTCGACACACGATCGGAAAGTCAGTTCATTTAGAACGTAACTGCAGGTAGACGGGACTAGCGAAGGCACTGAATGCCGCCGCGCTAGCCCCGTCACCTGGCATGGATTTAAATGGGAATCCCTACGACGAAAAAACAGCGTGGGGGTCCCCCCAAATCCATCTCAGACCCTTATCCGAGCACGCAGCCCGGACGGCCAGGAAAGGGGGTGGGGATATAGGGACAAGGGGGCGGGGTCACATGCTCATGTCACATGGTGACCCCGCCCCCATATGATGTCACAGTCCCAGAATCCTCCGGGACTGTGACATCACCATGTGACATGAGCATGTGACCCCGCCCCCTTGTCCCTATATAAGTCACAACACCGCATGTCTCTGCCATTCCGGCCAGAGAGAGCGACGAGTCAACATCAGAAGAAGAAGAAGAAGAGGAAGAAGAAGAAGACGGCGCAGAAGGCGGTGACAGCGGCAAGAACAGAAGAGACCCCCGAAGACCCCCGAAGGCGGAACGAGACCCCCAGACGACGGCGGCGACGACGAAGAAGAAAGCCGGGCTCCTCCGCTCGTGAAAGAGCTAGGTAAAAGAGCAGAAGAGAGCGGAGGAGTCCGGCGAGAAGACCCCCCAAGACGGAAGAAGACCCCCGTAGCAGTGCAATAAAATATTTAAAAAAAATTGTGTTTTTTTTATTTACACTTTTACAACTTAGGTGAATGGGTAGGGGTACATCGTACCCCATACTCATTCACATAGGGTGGGGGGCCGGGATCTGGGGGCCCCCTTATTAAAGGGGGCTCTCGGATTCCGATAAGCCCCGCGCCCGCAGACCCCAACAACCAATGGCCAGGGTTGTCGGGAAGAGGCCCTTGTCCTCATCAACATGGGGACAAGGTGCTTTGGGGTGGGGGGGTGCTCGGCCCCCCTTTCCCCAGGGCACTCCCCATGTTGAGGGCACGCGGCCTGGTACGGCTCAGGAGGGGGGGGCGTTCGCTCGTCCCCACCCGCTTTCCTGGCCGTCCCGTCTACCTTGAGTCACGTTCTAAATGAACGGACTTTCCTCCATGTGCGAGGCAAGTCCGTTCATTTCAAAAGTCCCGCAGACTAGCATACAGACCGCGGGATTGTCCGCTGGATTGCCGAATCCAGCGGACAATTTTAAGTCTGAACTTAAAACTTAGTCCGCCAGACTTTTGGGAGAAAAAAGTCCGCCGGCGCCCACACACGGGCGGATTGTCCAGCGGACATTCCCGCGGGAAAGTCTGCTCGTGTGTACGTGGCCTAACTAGTAGGTGTATCTGAAGGGCGAGTAAATTTAAAATCAGAAAACAGGGAGCAGGTGAGAGAACATCACTGTCTAAGCATAGTAGTGATATGAAAATCAACAATAAATTCACATGCATGTGGATAAACCTCAGTGTATCAATATGTTCAGTGGAAACATTAATGTACGGCAGCTTCATAAGAATACTTTGATGGATATAAAACAATAAAACAGAGTAGAGAGGGGAAGCACACTACTCTCAGTGTAGTATTCATTCAATCTACACAAATTAATTAAGCTATGCTCTCACATGAAGGTAGTGTAACACAGGCATTACTCAATGTGTCATGCAGGTGGCATCCTCTTGATAGTCCCCAATGGAGATGTATGGAGGGTGGACAGGGAGCTGATCCCGATGCATGGTCTCATCAGTGAATGTAAAAATACAGTGGCACAAAACTAAATTCAAAGGGAGAGTGGGCTGCTCTAAGTGTAGTATTACTTATTAAATAAAAAGATAAATGATAAAAATACACTCACATTTAGTAAGTAAAGCAACAGGCAATATGCCAAAAACTTCCAGCCAGTGGCATTATATCATTGGTCCCAGTCAGTCTTGCAGGATGATATCCATTAAGAACCCACACTGGTGTGCAAGATTGGATCACTGGCCAGGGGGGCGGCCATGATGACATCACGCATTGGGCGTTAGTGGGCGAAGCTACAGGTAGGTGTACTGTGGTGAACCTATGTGGGATCTAAGAGCCTATGAACTTGTGTCTGTTTACCTCAGAGTACCTTTGATCCATCACATTTATGCCTGGAAAACCCAATGCAAGTGGACACAAATCTGTTTACATTTGTTTGCTCATAGACCTACAGTACATGAAGCTTCCAATCAGGTCCACCTGAAAAATGTACCTTATCAAAAAGCCTGTATGAAAGGGACCTTACTGTACATATATCCTGCCATCACTGCTGCTCTACCTTGGCACCACAACTCATGGGAGTTGTTTTGGTGCAACTGTGCATGGTAGCTTATAACTTCAGCTTGTTTAATTAAGCTTTGACAAAAAAAAAAAAAACTGGAAGCTGATTGGTTTCTTTGCAGTGCTGCACCAAGTTTTACACTCTCCAGTTTTAGTAAATCAACCCCACAGACTATCCCAATGCATTTTCCATCAGTTTTTCATTATTTTATTTTTTTATTGATTTTTTTTCCATAGAACAATGTATAAAGTACAAGTAGTACAACAGTATAAAGATATACATTCAGCTGTATATAGTAGAGAGATATCCTTAAGGCACAGATAGTTGATTATTCAACAGTGAGTGGTTTAGACATATTGGAACCTAATAGTCACCGTAATTGAAGCAACCTGAAGGCGGGAGATTATTGGTCTACAGAGGGTCTGTACTGAGGAATGTTATTCTCAGAGTATCAATAGCTGAGTATATTTTAAAAACAAAATACATAGGGAAAAGAACATATATGTAAAATAAAACACAGGGAGGGATACAAACAGGGGGTATTGACTGGTCTGACCTTTACATGCGGAGACAGGGTTGGATGGGGGTGAGAAATACAATCATTAAAGAATCATCGATTAACTTTAAACCAGTTTTTCCATATTTTCCAATTGTATCAAACGGTTTCCTATTGCCACATCTAATAGCCAGTAGGGATTTATATACATAGTGGGATTGAGTAGTCACGAGTACTTCAGATGCATTGGTGCCTTATCAGCTTTCCAGTGTTTCACTATTAATATTCTAGCGACCAAAAGAATGTGTGTAATCACTACACGAAAGTCAGGGGGGACATTTTCAATATCTATGTTCAGTACAGCTAGGCTTGGATTAGGAGGTGTTAGGATCCCCGTAACGCTTGAGATTGAGCGAAATATGTTATCCCAAAAGCTGGTAAAATGTTTGCAGGTCCAGAACATATAAGAAGGTTGCCTATTGTGCCAGCATAGCATATCGGGGAGTTGCTTTGGCAGAATTTGGATATTTTGTAGGGTGTAAGGTACCACCTGAGGGCAATTTTTTGGGATAGCTCCCAGTGATTAACACATTTGGAGGCTTTGTAGAGCAATCGAAGTGCATATTGTCATTGTGAGTCTGTGATGGCTATGCCTAAATCGGATTCCCATTTTTGGTAAGGGTGGGATTTGGTGAAGCTAAGTTTTTGTGTGGAAGAGATTATAAAAGAGTGGTATGCCCTTAAGGGGTGTAGGGTTGGTAGTGTAGAACCACCATATTTCTTCTGAGAGATATATGTGGTGTGTTTTGATGGTTCTGAGGAGATGGGAGACTTGGTTGTATTTATAGCAATTAGCAGGTGATAAATTGAATTGTTTTTGGAGTGCGGTGAATGGAGTCATTATGGTAGAGGTCTGCCATCCACTTTATTCCTTTATTCCACCAGTCAGTGGTGGAGAGGTTTGGAATTACACGGGTGAGGATATTTAGGGATATGGAAATATCTATCTTGTTAGAAGTTAAGAGTGGTAGTTTGGGAAGATCTCTCCAAGCCAACAATGAGGTTTGTATAGTGAGTGGGAGGCCTTGTATGGGGAATGGTTGCCATACGTCTAGGAGTAGGAGAGAGTACAGGTCTTTAGTTGGGCTCACAGCTTGTTCAATGCTGCTCCAGAGAATATCAGGGAAGGGGCTAAACCAGCTCTTAAGTTGTGTAAGAATGGATGCTCGGAAGTAATCTTGAATGTCTATCAATCCCATGCCTCCTGCTAGTCTGTGTTTGACCAGGAGAGCCTTAGAGCATTGAACCCCAGATGAATTGTGTAAGCAGGGAGTTTAGGGATTTGAGATGGTTACTATGTATTGGGATGGGAAGTGTTCTGAATATGTATAATGTTTGAGGCAGTAGCAGCATCTTGAATGATGCCAGGCAGCCAGAGGAGGACAATTCTAGTTTAGCTAATCTTTTTGTTTGTTTGGAAATTTTGTCTATCGGGTAAATAATTGGCATCTGCTAATTTTTGTAGGTCTGCCGTCATTCGCAGTTCTAAGTATGATATGCTTGACTTACTTCATGTGTAGGGAAATGCAGATTGTAGTCGAGACCGAAGAGAGGGTGGAACTCCCAGTTCTAGGTAAAATTTACTTTATAGAAAGAGATTCTACTAAACTCATTGAGGGTAGTATAAGCATGAGGTAATGATGCAGCTGGTGAAGTTAGGAACAGAATGATGTCGTATGCAAATAGGTTTATGTCGTGGGGTCTGTCTTGGAGGGGGAAACCTGTAATGTTAGGATGGGTTCTAATCCATCTCGGCCAGCGGTTCTATAAGGAGGTTGAAGATTGAGGGGGATAGGGGGCATCCCTGCCTCGTACCATTGGATATGGTAAAGGGGGTTGAGAGCATATTTGATGTGTAGACCTATGCACAGGGGGGTGAGTAAAGGGCCAGGATAGCGGAGAGAATGGGTCCTGTGAAGCCAAACTTTTGCAATGTGTGTTTCATATAATCCCAATGTATTCTGTCGAATGCCTTCTCCGCATCCAAAGAGAAGGCACTCGACAGGTCCTAGCATATTGCATAATGTTGATGATGACTCTCCTTGTTCCATCAGAAGCTTGTCTGCCAGGGCTGAAACCCGTTTGGTCAGGTTTGATGAGGGAGGGAAATATAGGAAGCAGTCTGTGAGCCAAGATCTTGGCGTATAACTTGATATCTGTATTAAGTAATGAGATGGGTCTAAAGTTGGAGGGGGTAGTTCTTTACCTGGTTTAGGAATGGTAACTACATAGGCCTTAAGCATCTTAGAGGGAAATGAGGCAGAGAACATTGCATCAGCATAGATCGACTGTAATGTTAGAGATGTTGTTTTGGAAGATTTTATAATAGTAATTTGTCAGTCCATCAGGACCTGGTGATTTGCCCGATGGTAGGGTTCTCTCTCTTATATTTCAAATGTCTTCACATGCTGCAACCAATGATCAGTTCTGACTCAGGTGTGGAAGGCAGGAACACTTTGATGAGGTCTCTGGGTATTGCTGCAGCTGTGCGGGTAGTATAGCCTCTGGGACCCCCTGGATCTTAACATTGTTCCTTCTTGACCTGTCCTCGAGGTCAGCCACCTTAGCTTTGAGCCATGTTATGTCATCAGAATGATCATTGTGGGCATCGATCAGTGTATTGTGTGAGGATGCAAAGTCACACATTTTTTTCTCTATGTGATCTACCCGTCCACCCAGCTCTCCCACTTCAGCTTTAAAGTTGTTTATACATTGCATCATGTCTGCGTACATGGAGCTGCAGAGGGAGACAAGCATGTCCTTAAGAGTTGCGTCTGACACAGGCTTATTGGTGGGGGGGAATGCATTAATGGGATCCACAAGCTCCCTCGTGTCCTCCATGGACATGTTATCACCTGCTGGATGTCTTCAGCCATGCGTGGTTTAGACTTCGCTGGGCTGCGGAAGGGCGGAGTGGAGGCATCAGGGGAACGTCGGGTGGATCCGCCTTGTGAGCCTGGGCTCGATGCGGCTGAGTGAGAGCCACTGGAGAGTGAAGGAGATCCATCCCCGGTGCCAGCGCCATTTTGGCTCAGATCACGGACCGCCGGCGTGAAGAAATCCTTTCGTTTTTTTGGCTGAACCGATTCTTTTCGTTTTCGGGTCATCTCGTGAGGGAGGCAGTGCCTTCAGGTGTATGGGCAGTCGGTGTCACCCCAAACTGCGGAGCTGTGGATTCAAATGTCCATACAGCAGTGCGGTAGCCACGCCACCGCCCAAAGCTTTTCATTTTGACTGCAGCAGACGGAGGGGGTAGTTTAATGTAGGGCTAGTGTATAAATATAAACAATGTAATAGTCTTACTTAAGTCCTTCAACAAACTGAACTTTTCGCATTTACATTTACTGTGCAACTGAAGGCAATGTATTAAATACATACAAAGTACATAGGAACCAATCAACATACTGTATATGACAGTAAAATGCAGCTGGGTTGCCTGGAACTTACAGGTCTCATTTAAATAATTCTGACTGGAAAATTACAGCTAAGTTTACATTGGTTGCTTTGGGCACAATTTTCACAATTCTCTTTTCACAGGTATCTATAAATCAGCCTCAATATTCTGTATTCACAGCCATATTAGGTGTAATTTTCCTATATTGCAATTTCTTGAGGGAAGTCAGCTGTGTGCAGGAAAGCACACTCTCCCTGTCATAATGTTATGTAGTATAAATTGCTGTTAAAATATAAATTCATTATTGTTCTATGTGGCATTTAGGTTGACAGGCTTGTTAAAGTGCACATGCAGACTGATGTAAAAATAAAATAAAAAATAAAATAAAATTGAGACATGGAAAAAATCTTAAAACTATTCAACCGTAAACATGCCTTTTCTGTGCATTAGTTCAAAATAAGATGGCCTTGATGGGTAACAGATAGTACATTTTTATTTTCCAAGATATATAAATATCTATATTCCTTTGGAGCATGTGCTTGAACCACATGAGATTGAAACATGATATGATGCATGCACTAAGAGAATAGTAAAGATACCTAAACAGCATTGCCTTTTTTTTTCCAATCAGAAGATCTCCACGAGGAATAGAAATTATTTAAATTGAATGGAAATTCAATATGGCAAAAATCTGTAAATTGTATTAGTAACACAATTAGGAACTCTCAGAAGTTATTATATTAACACTAAGTATCAAAATAACATGGTTTACATTTCAAATCCTTTCAGTATTAATTATATATATTTTTTGTGGGGGGGGGGGGGGGGGCTGGTGGGGGTTTGTTTTTCATCTCTTTGTAACATGGCCTTCTATAAATGTTCACCCAATTTCATCACTCATTATAATGCATTATAGCTGAACTGTAGGCAAACAGGTAAATACATACATATGTAAAGTTTTACCTGCTAAATTATTTTCTTTTCCCCTGTCCATTCATTACTGAGATAGACACAGCCATGCTCATTAAATGTAATGAAAAATACACCCATTTGGTGAGCTCACTATGAGCAGCTAGGCTGCTTGCGTCAAAAAAAATCCCCTCTGGTCAGTACCAGGGAATTCACTTAAAATGGTAGTAAAATTTTTATTCCTTATTTCAATATTTTTGTTTTATTTTATTATTTTCATCTTATTTTATTATACTCTAAATTACTCAGTTAGAATGGGTTTTTGATAAAGAATCTAGGATTGTTAAAATGTTAAACTGGTCCAACTGTTCATCCATGCTTAACAATTACTATTACGTCAAGAGTACAAATTATTATCAGATGGACCACACATACTGTATTTACCATTCTTCCAATATAAGTGTTGTTTGACACATTCTGTATGATAACTTTTTGTTTGTACAAATTTCCCAGAAAACAATAAAAATTTTGGGGAAAAAAAGGGTAGTAAAGTCCCTGTTGTTTACTTGTACCTACAGGTAAGCCTAACATAAGGCTTACCTGTAGGTACAGTAAATATCCCCTAAACGTGCATTGTTTAGGAGATATTTACTTGGCGTACCATCCATTGAGAGAGCCATACCATGGCTGTGGCTTCCATGTGCATAAGTGAGGTCAGCGCGGCATGGACAGTTAAAAAGCTGAAGCCCACAAACCCAGAAGGAAGACTGGGTGAAGACCGAAGCCCGCTCAGTGGTGACACGCCGCTGGAGGGCTTCGTTTTAATGTGCTAGTATGCAATGCACATTATGCTAATATGCTGCAGAGGACCATTTTGTTGCAATTTATGTTTTTTGCTGTTTATTACCACTTTCATATAAATTAAACAGAAGCACCAAGCCAAAAGAGTAAGGAACCCAAAATGCTTTAACGTTTCTTTAGCAACATCACATAAAACAGTCAGGGGCTCACAACACAACCTGTAGAAGGGATCTAAATTGCTCCCATTGCCCCACGCCTTTGACTGGAAAGTGAAATAGCCATGCAGAACACTTCACTGGCTTTTAATAATGTCCCTCCCTGTTCCAGTTTCTACTTTTTACTTTACAGGGAATTACAGGAGGCTGATATTATGGCATGTTCCGATAATAACACTAGTTGCATCAGTACATAACTGCATCCTTTGATCTATTTTTCTGGGTGGTGTATAACAGGTAGTTGAAGTAGTTGTAAAGGCACAAGGTTTTTTACCTTCACTTACCGTCATGCATTCTGTGAGCAGAAGCCCCCCTAGACCCCCGAATACTTCCCTGATCCCACTCTCGATCCAGTGATGTCCACAAGAGCCTCGTCTCACACTCCCGATTGGCTTTTGGCAGCAGTGGGAACCATTGGCTCCTGCTGCTGTCAATAACAGCCAGTGAGCCTATCAGGAGATGGAGGGGGTGGGGCCCAGCAACAGCTCTGTGTGTGAATGGACACACAGAGCCGTGGGTCAGGAGTGCGCCTGCTGGGGTGCCCCCATAGCAAGCTGCTTGATGTAGGGGCACCCGGCAGGAGGGAGGATCCAGGAGCATCGGCGGGGGACCCGAGAAGAGGATCTGGGCAGCTCAGGTCAGGTAAGTATGACTTGTTTGTTATTTTTAAGGGAAAAAAAGACTTTAATATCGCTTTAAGCTTTACCGCTTCTTGTTTACCTTTTTTTTTTTGGCAGCTGTTCCCTTTGTCTTGTCTTGTATCCATTATGTCAGCCTGGCATTTCCCCACCTCAATGTCAGTTGGTGACCACACCTTTTCTGACTGATTCTTTCATGGCCATCAAATCCTCACATGCATTTATCTTCTTCACCAAGTGTGCTATAAAAAGTTGAATGAGATAAAAATGTCTTGCAAGATAGCTGGTGTAATGCTTTGTTTATGATTCAATGCTACATGCTGAGAAAATTGTACATCCTACAGCCTATTCTGAAAAACTTTTAGAGAGGTGGATAAACATGAAAAGAAGGTGTATTATAACTATTCTTTATGCTCAGCTGCTTGAATAAATATTACCTTCATGGTTTGATTTAGAAGCTTAGTAAATGACTTCCAGTTTCCATCGTTTTAATTTGAATAAACTGAATATTTAGGCTTACATATTTTCACATATTTTTCCTTCTAGAACTTTGATGCTTCTTTCTGCTCATGAACAGTACTACAAAACATCATGGCCTCGACACCATAAATCGTCATACAGACCGTCTGATTATAGGAGTGTGGAGACTGCTTTGAAAGAAGAATTATCTAGGCTTACAAAACCTCACCATGGATATGCCAAAGCTTACAATTGTGGTGTGCACGTTTATACTTCTTAATACTTGGACATGTTGGTCCAAACCAAAGGGTTCACCACATATGAATTCTGTGAGGATAGATGGAGACCTCATTCTGGGTGGTCTTTTTCCGGTACATGGAAGGGGAAGTGATGGCAGAGCCTGTGGAGAACTTAAAAAGGAGAAAGGAATACATCGCTTAGAAGCAATGCTGTATGCTCTTGATCGTATCAATGCTGATCCTGACCTCCTGCCCAATATCACATTAGGTGCTAGAATTTTGGACACCTGCTCCCGAGACACACATGCTCTTGAGCAATCCCTAAGCTTTGTTCAGCCACTTATCGATAAGGACCGAACAGAAGTGCGATGTCTCAGTGGTGGGAACCCTATTATTGCTCAGCCTGAGAGGGTAGTGGGAGTGATTGGAGCATCTTCAAGTTCAGTCTCCATTATGGTGGCCAATATATTGAGACTCTTCAAGGTGAGTACACTTTCATTTTTTTTTCAATTTGATCATAAACATTAACATTTTGGCATATTATCAAAATTTTATAGAAATTGTCATTTGATTATTCTAGAAGCCATTTTTATTTTATTTTGAACTCTGCTTTCCTGCATACAAACTGTCAGGCACATTTCCTTATTTGTTCAAAGGGGTTGTACAGGTAAAATATTTAACACTCTCTGGAGTTTTATAAATGGTAACATTATAGCTAATCATGTACTATATGTGTTACAGATTAGTGACTATTTGTACATTGCTTATACAGTCCTCTACACCTCCAGCAATCTTTCTCAACCCTAGGGTTTCTCCAGAAGCTGCTAGGCAAATCATGAGCAGTCAGCAATGATAGAATTAGCTACTGTGTTATGATGCCTGCATACGTCTGGCACCGATGCTATTCTAGAGAGACCTGAAACAAAATAAACACAGAGCTAAAGAGGTCTAAAATGTATAAATGTGTGCTTATGGTAACATGAAACATAGTTCATATTTTAAGTTGTTACTAAATTGCTAACTGGTTGCTATAGGCAGCACAATGCAAGAAATAACAACACAAAGTGAAAAAAAAGAGAATGCAGATTGTTTGCTATGAACAAAAATGTAAGAGCAAAAAAAATGAATACACATCTTTCAGGTAATTAACCACTGACAACAATGATCCTCTCTCTAAAAGGGGCGTTATTCTGACAAACCACCAGTCAAATGGGGCATTCTTCCTTCTAATCATCAATGTAAGGAGTCATTACATTGACGACCAATGTAAGAGCACACTTCCCACTGCCCCTTATAGTAAAGAGGCTCATGTTCACTGATCACAAGTTTAAAGAGGCATTTGATAATCCATGTAAAGGGACATTACAATTTTCACTGTGGTACAAGTTTAAAAAAGGTTGCTCAAATATCAGACCGCATAAGTGTGCCTTTTATGCTACGAAGGAAGTCAGGTAAAATGCTCTTCTGTTTCTATCAGTGTTTCTGTGTACTGCATATTTTTGTCATGTACACATTCCCTTCCTCTCAAATTGGGAATTATCACCAGAACTTGCTTTGCGAGACATGACATGCAGACAGTCGCTTGTTATATTCCAGACCTTTACTGCTGCTTATTTCTTCAAGGTTAACATGACACACAATAGACTTCTAAAATAAACCAAATTGACAGGCAATACGCATGTCTTACAGAGTGACTAGTTCTTCCTACACAAACCCACCAACAGAGCAACTGATTTGAAACATAGATCAAAACTCGGACAAAAAAGTTAACAATACCCCCCCCCCCCCCCCCATCAAAAAAAAAAAGAAAAATGGGCAGACTCGATGGACTACTCAGTCTTTTTCTGCCATCACTTTTCTATGTTTCTATGTTTATGATTTGAGCCTGTGATGAAAGCTCTGAAAGCACAGTGAAAACAAACAGAGGTCATGTTTGGAAATAGCTTGAAATTTCTAAATATATTAAAAGAAAAAGTCCAATTTAAAAATGGTGAATTCTTCTTTGTGTCGTGTAGTCTAAAATTCCACACTTAGCAGCTAGTGAATGCAGCAACTGATTGGGCGAAACAAAAAGTAGGGATTTACTGTTCGAGGTTCACGGAACCAGCATAATATTGAGGACCTTTTCCATACTAACCATAATAAACTGCCTAGCCTTTGCACTTGTGTCAACTAGCTTATAAGGGCCAAAGGGGACCTTTTAGATAAGTCAGCCCCCTTGCAATAAGACAATGAGGACATGTGTGTTTTAGCTATGATAGACAAAGCATAGGGAGTTCTGCTGATAAAGTGTGTAGTGAAGGATCAGTGTTGATTTTGCATGCACTGGCATATCTGTTAAAGTAGATGTACAGTTGTGCCTAAAAGTTTGCATACCCTTAGAGAATTGGTAATATACAGTATGTACCATTTAAAAAAATGAGTGAGCACGCAAAACACATTTCTTTTATTTCTTATGGGATTCATATTCAACTGTAGATCATAAAAGAATGACACAATTATAAAACAAAACATGGCAACAAGTAAAACAAATTAAATTACTCCTGTTAAAAAGGCATGCATACCCTTAGCTCATAATACTGCTTATTGCCCCCTTTAGCATCAATGACAATGTGCAATCTTTTTTAATAGTTGTCTATGAGGTCCCGAATTCTTGCAGGGGGTATAGCTGCCCAATCATCTTGGCAAAATGCCTCCAGTTCATGCAAAGTCTTTGGCCATGTTGCATGAGCCACACGTTTGAGATCTCCCCAGAGTGGCTGGATGATATTAAGGTCAGGAGACTGTGATGGCCTTTCCACAACCTTCACTTGCTGTAACCACTGAACAGTCAACTTGGCCTTGTGCTTAGGATCATTGTCATGCTGGAAAGTCCAAGAGCGTCCTATGTGCAGCTTTCATGCAGAAGAATGCCAATTATCTGCCAGTATTTTCTAATAACATGCTGCATTCATCTTGCTATCTACAAGATTCCCGTGCCTTTAGAACTCACACACCCCCAAAACATCAGTGAGCCACCACCATTCTCCACAGTGGGGATGGTATTCGTGTCGCTATAAGCCTTGTTGACCCCCTCAGACTCCCCAAATTACAGTGTTCCAGAAGTTGTGAGGCGTGTCAAGGTGTTGTCAGGCATATTGTAACCAGGCTTTTTTGTGGCATTCTTTCTGGCAACTCGACCATGCAGCTCATTTTTGTTTAAGTATCTTGGTATTGTGCTCATTGAAACAACCACATCATCTTTTTCCAGAGCAGCCTGTATTTCTCCTGAGGTTACTTCCAGGTTTTTCTTTGTATCCAAAGCAATTCTTCTGGCAGTTGTGGCTGCAATCTTTCTAGGTCTACCTGACCTTAGCTTAGTATCGAGAGATTCCTGAATTTTCCACTTCTTAATAAGTGATTAAACAGAACTGTGAAATATGCTTGGGCAATGGAATATGCTTGCCCGTGGTTTCAACAAAAGAATATGCCTGGGCAATGTATAATAGCACAGAAGCTTATGACCTCTTTCACACTGGGGCTTTTTTCAGGTGCTTTTGGGCTAAAAATAGCACCTGTAAAGTGCCTGGAAAACACCTCCCCTGCAGTCCCAGTGTGAAAGCCAGAGTGCTTTCACACTGGGGCGATGCGCTGGCAGGACGTTAAAAAAAGTCTTGCAAGCAGCATCTTTGGGGCGGTGAAAGAGCGCTGTATACACTGCTCCTCCACCGCTCCTGCCCATTGAAATGAATGGGCACCACTGCCGAAGCGACTGCAACGGGCGCATTTAACCCTTTAGTGCCACTAAAATTACGTTGAAGCACCGCTAAAACTAGTTGCGTTTTACTGTCAACGCCCGCCAGACCCAGTGTGGAAGCAGCCTATAGGTTCTTTTTGGAGAGCATGTGACAGAGTGGTTTACAGACAGGTGATTGTGGAATAGGGGAGCAGAGCGATGTCGCCCTATAACATGAAGTGCATAACAAGGACCTTTATAGAAAGAGCACCAGCTATTATTTTCATGAAACCTAGTGAAAAAAATAGGCTTTAATGTTATTGTTAAGCATGTTAAAGCTTATATGAAACTTTAGTGGTTACGTTTAGCTACTTTATTAGACTATGCTTGAGTTCCTTGAATTCCAGTTCTGGGGTACATTTTCTGATGTGCTCTGTCTGTGTGCAAGGATCTGTACACCCAAAAATCTTTTTAACACACATAAGCATTGTTATAATTACACCCCCAAACACATCCTGAGTATGGGAATACTACCTGTGTGAGACTTTTTCCTAGATGCATAGAGGGACCAAAAATCCAAAGAGCTCCTTTGAGCATTCAAGGAGCATAGATTACACATGACTACCTAACACATTTTTTGAGGCCCTGGAGCACCGAGACAGTGGAAACACCTACAAAAGGACACCAATTTGGAAAGCAAACTGTCAGGAAAGGTTCCATCTGCTGATGTCTCTGTCAGGCATTTGGCGTGCAGTACTGAGGTCCACCAGCGGGTGTCTCCTGACAGTTCCAGACTGTCAGGGGAGCTCTCTCCTGCTGGTGGTATTATTTGATCTTTGGGCCGCAGTACTGGCGCCCACCAGCGGATGGTTCCTGGCAGTGTGGAGCCGACATCATCTCCTGCGATCAGGTGTCACCACCTGAGCCTGATTGCAGGAGATGTGTATAAATACCCGTCAGACACACACACCTTGCCTTGGTATCAATATCCTTGCACCCTGACCCTGACCCTGACCCTGACCCTGACCCTGACCCTATCTGTATCTGTATCTGTATCTGTATCTGTATCTGTACCTGATCCTGTCTGTTTACCTGAGTCTTGTACCTATAGCCATCCCTCCTGTGATCTTGTTCCCTTACCTTTGTCCTTTGGTCTGATCCATCCATCCTCTCCTTGTCCTGTTTGTTGCCCTGCTGACCTCCCGTTGACGACTCTGGCCTGGCTCCGTTTATGATTCCGGTATTCCCCATTATATGTATATATTTGTTACTATTATTATTTGTGGGTTTCTGTTTGTGGTCGGGTGGTTGCACATTGTATTATATTGGAGGTGGTTGTGTTTATTCACTTATCTTAATAAGTTATTACATTTCGCTACTACACGTTTGGGTTTCCTCTGTTGCAGTCCACACAGTTCTGGTCTTACCTGATACGTGACACAAACTCCAAGGTATTTTCGAAAGGCATAGAGAGTCTTTTGAAAATGGCATTTTTTCCAAGTTGTCAACTAATAAGATATTTTCAACACGCAGCTTTGGCATACTTAGGATTACACCCAAAAACACTTTCTGCTACTCCTCCCTTGTATGGCGATACCACATGTATGAGACTTTCACAGCCTAGCCACATAGAGGGGTCAAAATCCAGGGAGCACCTTTAGGCATTTTAGGGGCATAAATTATGCATCTAATTTCCTGACTACCTATCACATTTATAGAGACCCTGGAGCACCAGGACAGTAAAATTACCAACAAAATAACCACTGCAACATTTTTTTTTACCACAAATAGGGCTTTCTTTTGGTGGTAATTGACCACCACTGGGTTTTTTTTTTTGCACTATAAAATTATTTTTTAAAATCTAATTTAGCCCAATATGTATTCTATTATATATTTTTGGCAAAAAAATCCCAATAAGCATATAATGATTGATTTGCGCAAAAGTTATAATGTTTACAAATGATGGTATATAGTAACATTTTTATATATTTATTTATTTTTTATACTAGTAATGGCGGCTATCAGCAACTTACTGCGATGTGCATTGGACAATCTGACATCTAACTTTTGACACTTTGTGGGAACTAGTGACACTAATACAGTGATCACTGCTAAAAATATACACTGTCACTGTAGGAATGACACTGGCTGGGAAGGGGTTAAACATCTAGGGTGATGAAAGGGTTAAATGTGTGCCTAACTACAGTTTTTGTGTACACAGTGTGCTGCTTTTACTAAGGAATGTGCTGGAATTTATTTCCTGCTTTGCACATTCCTGCTGACAGGATGGAGCTCTGCATTGTTTACATATGCAGAGCTCTGTCCAGTGTGTCTCCCTTGCAAACAGCGTGTGCTGGCGGACATCCATTGGCTGGCACCTGCTGATCAGCTTCTGCTGTGACTATTCACAGCAGAAACGGCACGCTGGCTGCGCACACGCATGCCCTCTACCCAGAAGTGCAGAATCTTATATATATATGTTATTCTGCATAGAACGGCCACACTGTAGCAGTAAATCTGCTATAGGGTGGTCAGCAAGTGGTTACATACCAGACAGTGTATCTTGTGTATCACAGAAATCAACAAATTGTACCAAAACCAATGTACTGTAATGGTCGCCACTATACAAATGGTCAGGGAATCTAGCTTAGTTTAGCGTCACCTATCGCAGTCCCAGTTCCTTTAAGCCAAGCAAGCTTAGTCTACTGGTACATGGCTACCTCGAGGAATATCATGTTCACTGACCAGGAAGTACAGGAGGCTGAAGAAAGGAAGTACAAAAGAGTCCCTGTGGTTCAGGAGTGCAGTTGTCTGTAGGGGATGACTGGGACTGGTTTCTCACAGGAACGTAGTCAGTTGGATATGCAGATGGCTCAGTTCAGGCCGCAGGCAGAGACGTGGTCTGCAAACAGGCAGAGGATTGGACCAGACAACAGGCAGAAATGTGGTCAAGAAACAGGCCAGGGTCAGTAGAGGTGGTAGGCAGAAACAACACTGCACTGATGTGGCAGTAATTATGAATATGACACTGACACTGGGGACTAGTGTGGCAGCAATCAGGAACACTGCTGCTGACTTATACTGGTCCGGTGACACTGGGACTGGTGTGGTGACAATCATGGACACTGTTTTACACTGGTGTGGTGACACTGCAACTGGTATGGCAGTGATCAGGGACACTGTAACTGGTTGTGGCAGTAATTAGGGAGAATATGACTGGTGTGGTGGTGATCAGACCCTGTAACTGGTGTAGCAGTGATTAGGGACAATATGACTGACGTGGAGGCGATTAGGGGCAAAATAAATGATGTGACAGTGATCAGGGACATTAGGACTGGTGTGAAGGTGATCAGGGACAATATGACTGGTGTGGCGGTGATCAGGGACACTGTGAGTGGTGTGGTGGTCATTAGGTGCTGTCAGGGCTGGGCTCAGCCCTTCCTTCTCAAAGCTAGCAGCTCAGCTGTCGGCTAATTGCCAGCTCCTATCTCTCCACAGTAACTCACCTGTTGATGATATCCTGCTCATTAGTCCTGCCTACTTAAGACGATCTCTGCCTTCGCCTTGGTCACATCTCTAGAGACTCTCTCCTGTGTTCCTATTAAAGACTTGCTTGGCTGACATTCCTTCTGGCTCCAGATCCTGCTTGCTGTTCTACTACGCTCAACTTTGGCTCCCTGATGTTTTGGCTTATCTGACTATCAGTTCCGGTTCCTGAACTCTGGCTATGTTTTGACTATGTTTACTCTGTTTACCTTTTTTTTTTTTTTATTATTGTTGAACAAGTGTGATTTAACTGTACTTCTGTCTCAGTCTGTTTCATGGTTTCTGTCAGGTACATAGTAAATGGGTGACGTGACTAGGGACACTGTGAGTGGGTGGCCATGATTGGGAGCAATGACTGGTGTGGCATTGGCTTTGGACACTGACTTACAGCACTGGTCTGATGACATTGTACTGCTGTGGCGGTGATCAGAGACAATGGCTGGCGGCATTGACATACAGTGATATCAGAGCAGCAAGACATTGTACACACCGCCAAAACAGTACGATGCCACCATAGTGTGTGTCGATGGCTTATATATATTAAGACATTGAGAATTACTGTGATAAGCTGTGATTGGCTACTGTTATCACATGGTACACGGCTATGACTAAGTAGTAGCTATGACTAAGCACTGTTAAGTGTGAAACGCGGCAGTTTGTTTGTCCCATTTTTTTTTTGTGGCTTGTATCTGTTGGACTTTTTACAAATAAAGGCTATATTCCGGAGTGCGGCTGTCCAGAATTTCCAGTTCTAGACCCACATTTCCACCAGGAGTGGTGATCCCCTTCCCATGTTAATTACTATGCTTGTCACTCATGAACTGAATCCAATATGAATAATTGTATCAGATGCAAAATTAGGTATAGAACAGGGATTGCTTATGGTACAGCAGTGAGTTTATGTCTTGTTAGACACGTAATAGAGGGTTGCGCAGTAGGAGCATTTAATGCACTTTTATGGGTTATATTTATGCATCAGTTAAATGCTCTGCTTTGAGCTGACCTTGTATGCTCAGGAAACTCTGAGCAAAATAAAACCAATTCTGAACATTTCCTGCAGACACTAATGGGCTTAATAGGATTTTAATGGTGATTTTAATTCTTAGAACGCAGTATGTGGGTGAATTTAAAACATCTCTCTTCTGTATCTTTCTTGAACAAGTCTTTGTTATCTGCTTGTCTATCATTCCTTGTTTATTCTTCTACTATCTAAGCAAACATCTCCCTTATCTTCTCACCCCAGCTCCCTAGTTCATTGACATTTTTCTGCATCCACATTTGTATAGCGGGTAGGTGTATATTTTCCAACCTCTGATACAGTTAGAACAACTCACCCAACATCTCTTGTTCACATAGTTGTTAATATCATTTTCTTTAAAGTGAATTGTCTGATATGCTGGACTCTCTCACTTGCTCCCCCCTCATCTTTCTCATTTTTACGTCTCCCTCCTCCACCTCCATCTCCCATTTTCTCTTGCCGTTGTCTCCGCTCTGAATTCCCCTGAAGTGCTGATAGAATTAGATTTTCTGGGGAAGCTCTTAACGAGCAGTAATGCAGCATGAGAAGCCAATATTAAATAATTAATAGAGAGAAGAAAAGACAGTGAAAGAAAGGCAAGCTAAAGGGAGATAGAGACTCAGAGTGACGGATGCATCCACACATGCACAAAAACACACACACACACACACACATGCTCACATACACAAACAAAATCATTATTTCTCTGAACACTATGGTGTGAAAAAGGAGGACAAGGAAACATTTATATGTAAAAATGACCCATTCCCTAACTGAATGTGTAACTGAGCGTTATGTTCTCTGTAAAGCTCTGCAGAAAAAATCTCAGCACTGTATAAATGAGTAAAAGAAAAATAATGTTAACTGCAGGGGAAGAGATGGGGGAGGGACACACAGCAGAAAATGGTAGTTTAAGTTCTAATCATCTCTGTTGCACACCTATTCCCAGAAATGCAAGAGATTTTTTGAACATGTGTGCCTTTTCAGATTGCTTCCTAAAGTGTACATGGTAATTTTATAGTAATATTATGTTCAGGAGAGATTTATAATGTATTATTTTACGCAGAACTCCAGGCAAAAATAATACGATAAAAATGAATAGCTCATTAAAGCATAAAAGAAAATCCAATCAAGCTTTCCTGCAATATTTAGCTTTATTCCATAGATTTCCCCAGATAATTTTTTTTTCTGCCAGTAAATGTTCTCAGTCTGCTTGCCAGCATCATTTAAGCCACTTCCTCTGAGCCCAGGTCATCCTGGACCTGCTCCAGCCTGTGACTGGATAGTAAAAGGAGAAGCAGCCAACTCATGAGTTAATCTCTCAGTTGCTCTCCTTTCTCCACCTATCGGCATGCTTTTTGTCAGCACATAAACTGATTGGCTTTTGGTACTCCTTCTTCATCTCACACTTCAGCCATGCTGTACAGGGACTGCAAGAGGCTGATGCTGGGTCAAATTTAGATACTAATGCCCTATACACACGATAGGATTTTCTGACAACAAAATCCATGTTTTTTTTCCGACGGATGTTGGCTCAAACTTGTCGTGCATACATACGGTAACACAAAGTTGGTCGGAAATTGCGAACGTCAAGAACCCGGTGACGTACAACACATACGAGGAGCCGAGAAAAATGAAGTTCAATATCCAGTGCTGCTCTTCCACTTGATTCCGAGCATGCGTGGCACTTTGTGCGTCGGAATTGTGTAAACACGATCAGAATTTCTGACAGTGGATTTTGTTGTAGGAAAATTTGAGAACCAGCTCTCAAATTTTGTGTGACTGAATTTCCTATGGAAAATGTGTGATGGAGCCTACACACGGTTGGAATTTCTGACAACAAGGTCTTATCACACATTTTCCGTAGGAAAATCCTATCGCGTGTACAGGGCATTACACTGTTTGCATTTAAAAAATAAATGTGATATCCTATTAATGATTAGAAAGTTACATTAATTATATACTGTATCTACATTTAAAGAGCTTGTTATATAACACTAACGACTGAGGAACCCTTTTGGGGATTTGGCCAATCCTGTGGTGGGTGGAGTAAAGTAAAAAATGAATAAGAATATAAAATAACAATAGGTAATGTGCCTCTAATTGCTGTGGGATTACTACACCTTGCTGTGTAAAAGAGTGAGTGATTTTATACAATCCTGTAAGAAAAAATTCTGCAGGAAAAGTGCTACAACAGACTCCCAATCCTGTGAAAAAAAACAAACCTCCCAACCATACAATCCCAATCCTGCAAAGGAAAAAATGCAAAAAAATTTGCAAAAAATATATGTACATGTGTATCTGTAATCCTGTAAAGGAAATTTCTGTGTTGCAAAGCCACAATTTCTGTAAGGAACAAAACAACAAAACCACAAATCTGTGAAAGCAGAACCCCCCCCCCCCCCCCTTCTGTGATCCGAATTCTGCAAAGAAACTTCAAAAATAAATGTATTCTCAAATCATATATAAAACATAGAAAAGTCCATGTGCAGACACCGCTTTCATTCAAATCAATCCGTAACGGGTTAAGTTCTCTCGGATACACCACAAGTGTTTGATACTTTCAAAGCTTGTGTACATCACCATGTGAATCTACCACCATTGAAAAAATGGCCACTCACCAGATATAGGTGAGTTTTAGGCATTTGGTTTATTAGCCGGATAACCACTCCTTTTCTCTGGTTACTCTTCACTCAAAGATCCAGATAACTTTAATACAAGGGATATCCTCCATGCTCAGGGGAAATAATAAGAAATGCTCCCATAGCGTAATACGTCCAAAAAAAATTATTTTAACAAATAAAAACGATAAAAGACAAGAGAACTTTTGCACTCACATTTGCCTGGGCCCTCAAAGCCGGCACTGAGCCTCTCCAGCCGTGTACAGGGGGACCTCAAATCACAAAAAGCCACTGTGCTGTATCGCCTATCCCCTCATAGGTTTGCCAGCTGACCAGTTTAGCGTTGTAGATATTACCCAGCAGCCTCTACGCGTTTTGCAAGTCTGTCTGCGTCATCAAGAAGCTTCCTTGGGAGTCTGTTGTAGCACTTTTCCTGCAGAATTTTTTCTTACAGGATTGTATAAAATCACTCACTCTTTTACACAGCAAGGTGTAGTAATCGCACAGCAATTAGAGGCACATTACCTATTGTTATTTTATATTCTTATTCATTTTTTACTTTACTCCGCCCACCACAGGATTGGCCAAGTCCCCAAAAGGGATCCTCAGTCGTTTGTGTTATATAACAAGCTCTTTAAATGTAGTGTCTAAAGGATACACAAGAATTTTTGATTGGCGCAACTCTCCTAGCTACTATAATCATAACCAGTAATTGAACATATAGTCCTCTTACTTTTTCAGAGTGCGGCCTTCATAGACGTAAATCAATATAAGAGTTGGTGCCGGTACCTCCTTTCTTTGCATTTATATACTGTATCTGCCTAGAGTTCAGAATGTCATATTGAGGTGCGTTTGAACTTCAAGTAAACTTCAAGTAAAGCAAGTTTTTTTCTTGTCAAAGTCTACTATTGCCATTCAAATAGCTAAGACAACATTTTAAAAGAACCATCTTCATGAGTTCAAGAGTGCAATGGTGTTTTTTTTTACGGCTGAGACAAAAAACAGAACTGTCAAATGTAGTGGGAGTGTGAGAGTGGGGTGGTGGGGATTTAAGTATGTGTAATAACATTATAGGGAGGCCTGAGGTAGAGTAAGAAGAGTAAGGGGATATAAAGAGAAAAAAAAGATATTTTGGTGGGCAAGTAGGTGGGACAACAAAATGGTCTATCACATCCCAAAATTTGTATATCATTTTTTAGTAGGCCAAAATGTGCATAAAACAAAGGCCAGTACCCCTAGGGGATGCTTGGAGTGAAGATAGACACTTAAACAAATGTATGCATGTGAAGAAATAGTAAACGTTTATTCAAACAATGTACAAGAATGAACAAGGGAATGCTCAGTAGGGCATGGTATGTTTGCAAAGAGAATATAATAGGTTGATACAGTTTATAACATGTCAAAGAAGCAAAAACATACAAAGCATTATGACAGAAATATAAACTTGCTTGGTACATAAGATAAGGAAGATGCCAACATGTTTCGGACTGTGGTCCTTTGTCAAGGCAATTTGTATCCTTAGAATCTCATCTAGATAGATGGAGGGTCATAAAGTTAGTCTCGGCATATCAATATATTACATTTGCACTAGGACAGATCTATATTGCTGGAGGAGATTAATCTCAGGGATAGAAAGTACCTCATTGTTTTCTATCCCTGAGATTAATCTCCTCCAGCAATATAGATCTGTCCTAGTGCAAATGTAATATATTGATATGCCGAGACTAACTTTATGACCCTCCATCTATCTAGATGAGATTCTAAGGATACAAATTGCCTTGACAAAGGACCACAGTCCGAAACATGTTGGCATCTTCCTTATCTTATGTACCAAGCAAGTTTATATTTCTGTCATAATGCTTTGTATGTTTTTGCTTCTTTGACATGTTATAAACTGTATCAACCTATTATATTCTCTTTGCAAACATACCATGCCCTACTGAGCATTCCCTTGTTCATTCTTGTACATTGTTTGAATAAACGTTTACTATTTCTTCACATGCATACATTTGTTTAAAGTGTCTATCTTCACTCCAAGCATCCCCTAGGGGTACTGGCCTTTGTTTTATGCACATTTTGGCCTACTAAAAAACGAGATATAAAGAGAAAAATGTACTGTGTGGTATAAAGGGAGAACAATAGAAAAAAAATACAGAAAAGAAAAAAGGGAAGAGAAGGAAATGGGGATAAGGGGAGTAGGGGTAGTCATCCTGACCTTAAGACCAAGCAGCAATGCTATGTGGCTATATGTTAACATGGTAATGGTCAAAGTTTGCTAGCTGGTAGTGTGTTATGCATGGATCCCATATTCTTTGGAATTTGAGCAATATATCACTTGACATTGAATTCTCATGGTTCATACACAGGTTAGTGAGTTTTTACATTTGGGTTGCCCCAGTAATGTTACAATGTTACAATGGTACCATAGGCGTGGTTCTAGAAATGTTGAATTTTGAAACACTTTCACCAAATATGTTTAATCGTCAGAGCATTTTACTTATTTTACTTATGAACCTTATGAAACTTGAAGTTGAAGAGAATGTCACAAAAATTATAGAACTGTAGATGGCAGAGATGTTTTTTAAATGGGGCGAGCTTAGAGGGGAATCAGTATTTTGCAGGAGGGGCATTGCAATTTTTTTTTTATTAATAATTTAAAAAGATTTTGGTTGACTTTATGTGACCTTTTTGTGAAATCATTTGTATACTCTGTAGTTTTGCTGAATTCTACTAGTGTAAGCTGCAAGGTTTAATCCAAGCCTGTGTAAACATGTGGCTTATCCAGTACAGTGGACAGAGGTCAGTGGGGTGAGAAGGGGGTGGGGGAAGTAATCTACTGGAATATTTGATGTTATTCCATACTTTTAGGGAATAGGTGAGAATTGGGTTGTGTAGTTTTGCCTGTGGGTAGGCAGAAGCCATAGTAGGTTATTAGGAAATTGGTGGCTACCCACAAAAGTATGATAAAGGTAGTTCATAATTGGGTAAATTCATAGATTTAAAGTGCCAGTCCACCGATGGCTCATTTTTACACATGTTCTGGACCTGCCCCCGACTCCAACGCTATTGGGCCAAGGTATTTGACTGTGTTAATGCTCGGCTGCAACTTACCATACCTATCTCACCTGAATTGGCGCTGCTGGGTGTTCATGAGGACGACCAGCGGCCTAGATATACTAAGTTGTTGATCTCCTTGCTGGTATTCTACGCCAGGAAGGAGATCCTCATAAAGTGGACATCGTCCTCCCCCCCCATGGTGGCGTCCTGGGACGCCATGGTTAATGCGGTTCTCCCCATGTACAGGTTAACGTATACTAACAGAGGGTGCCCACTGAAGTTTGACCGTATATGGTTACCCTGGATAGAACAATTCTAGGCCTCCTACTCGCTCAGGGAGGTACTTCCCCCTGGAGTGAGAACAGGGTGCTGTGTGGGTTGTGCCCCCCCCCCCCATCTCATCTCATATGGGATACATATGGGTGTCATGCTGTAAAGATGTGATGGTATTGCATACTTGTCTATAGCTTTACTGTTAGTTACCTGCTACGAGATATGTATTTACCTGTTATTATACCGATTTTTTCTTACTACTTGTTGTATATTACTCTGTACCATTTTTTTGTTACAATAAAAAACCAACCTGGTTGTTAAAAAAAAAAAAAAAATTCATAGATTTAAGCTGGTGCTAAAAGCTAGACGGGTATAGTGATTGTAGAGCACTTTTCTAGTGATCCTGGATTTTTAGAGCTCCAGTTGAAGTGTGGAATTTATTTTTCTAGGGTGCACATTATATAAGAAGGAATGTGGTTCAGAAGAATGTAGAAGAAATAAAGTGCTTTGGCTTTTTCAATTGCGGCAGTTTGTCTGGACCACAATACAGGCAATCCCCAGGTTACAAACAAGATAGGGTCTGTAGGTTTGTTCTTAAGTTGAATTTGTATGTAAGTCAGAACAGGTACATTTTTAAGCTCCACCCAAAAATTTTTTTTGGGGGATAGTATAGGGAAATGTTAACACCACTGTAACATTTATTTTGCCGTCTGTGCCTCTGTTCAGAAGATTTAACCTCACTTTCTTTCCCTATGACAATTGGATTTTGAAAATTTTGGGTTGTTCTGGAAACAAGGATGGGTGATAAAGATTCAGTTTAGACACCTTTTTCCTACAATAACTATTATGCTGCGTACAGACGATCGGACATTTCGACAACATTATCCTGGATTTATTTCAGACGGATGTTGGCTCAAATTTGTTTGCATACACATGGTCGCACAAATGTTGTTGGAAATGCCGAACGCCAAGAATGCGGTGACGTACAACGCGTACGACGAGCTGAGAAAAATGAGGTTCAATAGCCAGTGCAGCTGTTTTGCTTGATTCCAAGCATCCGTTGAATTTTGTGCGTCGGATTTGTGTACACACGATCGGAATTTACTAAAACGTATTTTGTTGTCGTAGAATTTGAGAACCAGCTCTCAAATTTTTTTGTGTCAGGAATTCTGACAAAAAAATGTCCAATGGAGCCCACACACGGTCGGAATTTTCGGCAACAAGCTCAGATTTGTTGTCGGTAAATTCCGACCGTGTGTACGCGGCATTACAGGAGTGAGTTTCCCATCCTAGGGGTAGATTTTCTCTCACTTCCTGTTGTCTCCCTCCGTTTGTAAGTAGGGGTCATTTGTAAGTCGGATGTTTGTAACACGGGGGACCGCCTGTATTGGGGAATTCTCGCAAAAGGCTAGTGGGTTGTAATTTGCGCTGTACAAAGTATCACAAGAATTACATAGTTACATATTGATGAGGGCAGTGTCTAAGTAAAGAAGGCAATTTAGTGTCAAAGGAAGTCTGGAAAGTTTGGAAAGTTTCAGGGGGGGAAGTGAAATATCAAATACTTTAGATGTTTGCCTAGTAATGTGTTAAGTTACGATGGAGGTGAAGGTTTATAATAGGGAGAAAAGGTCTGGGATAGAAGGAATGAGTTTAGTAAGAATTTTATGAAGTCATCCAAAAATAGGCAGTGTTTGTGTTGGTGGCCAGCTATCTTGATTTCTGGGATATCAGAATGTTGTCTGATTAGAAAGCACCCGCATGGCCAATACAAAAAATTGTGTAAAAAGTTTGTATCCCTGGAGTGTACCTCAAGTATGGGGAATTTCATGGATCTCTACTTTAAAGCTTGTGAGTTATGTTAGAGGACATGGACCCAAGTGAAAAAGTTCTTGCCAAAGCCACATCTATGCAAAATATAGAAAAGATAGTCTCACTACAGGGAGCCAAAGACCTATATATCTATATATCCAGTGAGCACAACATGGAGGCTATTTTTCTTTGTTTAGAGATATATATGAGCTACAGTAGTCCACAGACAATGACACTGGCTTGTTGACTTTGTACAACGCCTACACGGCTGGTAAAAATAGAGTAGGAAGCTTTAGGTTTAAGTGGGAAAAATTATTTTGCTATAGGGTATCATCTTGTAGGGAGATCAGGCAAAAGTTGGAACTGTTTGTGGATACCTTGGGTATCATAGATATTGATGTTAAAGAGTCAGTGCCTAAGGACTTACCTTGTAGAAATACATTTAAAGAGGTGGTAAGTTGTTGGCCGAGTATATGCAAAGTATTTTGTCACTGAGAACCCATTGGGACCTAGTTGTTTGTTAGGTTTAGGTATTTTATTTGCATATTATATTTATTGCAGGGTGATTTCTGCATGTAGGAGGTCCTGTAGAATTTGAGGGATTTTGAGTAGTGTGATTCCAGTGAGGAAAGTGTCTGAGAGCATGTTGCTTTGTTGTTAGAAAATTTGTATAACTTGTTGTGGGTTACTCATCAGTGAGCCATGCCTTTTTTTAGTTTATTTGGTTTATAGTTCAGTTCAGGTTGTCAGAGCCACCAGGCTAACCTACTGTCTGGTTTGCTACCTTTGAAGTAATATTTGTATTTGGTCCTTATGATGTGTTTGTCAGCATAGTGGGATAAGATTTATTTGGATCTTGTAAGGCATTACTGTATCTAGTTATATTTTTTGGTCAGAAACGTGTGGAAAGGGGATAAAATACTGCGCTAAACCTATATATGTGAGAACAAATAAAAAAGTAACTTAAAGCAGCTAACACACAAACAAACTAAGTCCAAAGCAAATATCAAACGAAAAGTGTAGCGCTGTGAGTAGGTGACATAATAATAAAAAAAACACCTAATCAGTGTAGAATTGACCTATAACAGTAAGTAATCAGTGATAAATAAACCAGTGACTGGTAAACTAAAACAGTCCAAACAGGTATTATCATGAACAGACAACTTCCGAGAGTAGCAGCCCATGGGCCAGCGTTCCTCTCTTCCCACATTGCTTTTTTATGCTTTTATAACTTTTTTGTGATCACTTTAATATATCCTACATGATTGTATGATATTTTTACAATAAACCAATCTTGGTTAATCTGCACCATGAGGAGCATCCATTTTTCTTTTTCCTTCCATGGTTGAGTTTTGCTTATTACCAATAGACCAGCCCTCGGGTCTGAATCTGTGTCCGCTTTCAACCTGCGTTCACCTGCCGAAGAGTTTGGGAACCGCCATCTTGGTGCCATCTCAGGTACTCCCATCCACGTCCAAGACGAGTCGCTTCATGACCATCCAGGCTGCTATTCTCGGAAGTTGTCCGTTCAAGCATTGTAGACGCACTGCTGTATGGTATATGCGTCCAGCAGGATCGGTAATAGTACCCATTCTTTCCATCTGAATATCTCTAGTGTTTGCTGATCCATCTTGGTTAATTTTGAACGTCCATCCCTCACTTGAGCCCATACCTCAGTGAGTGAAGAGATCCATCCCTCCTTGATTGGACATTTCATGATAATACCTCTTTGGACTGTTTTAGTTTATCAGTCATTGGTTTATTTATCACTGATTATTTACCGTTATAGGTCAATTCTACACTGATTAGGTGTTTTTTTATTATTCTGTCACCTACTCAGAGCGCTACGCTTTTCGTTTGATATTTTCTGGTCGGTGGTCAGAGAGTGTTTAATTGAATAGAATGTGTTTCAAAATCCAAATCTAATTGGGGGATTTTAGCTGTTCTTTTTTTTGTCACTAATTGAATGTACTTGCTCCAAATAGTTGCCTTGTGGCTTCCTATAAACTTAGTGGGTATGAGACACTATGGTTATGAAGAGTGAAATAATCTTGTAAGGAGACTTTGATGTCTCCTTAAAGTAAAAAAATAAAATAAAAAATCAGGTGCTTACTAGACCCACATATAGCAGAGTTAGAGTTATGTTCCTCAGAAGAGCTGTCCGTGTCTGGAGCCTGCCTCCCAGAAGTGAGTGGATCCATTGAACGGTGACACCGCATTTTCAAGATAAGTATGCTTTCAAATTTTTTGGAATTTATCTGTGAATGGCCTTATACGTTGTGTGTTACATCTCCTCTCAGATGAGCTGCAGCTGCACCGTGTTCCAGTATACATTCTAGTGCCAATTGTGGAAGAGAAAGCTAAGTGTCTACATTCAAGAGAATTATGCTGAACAGGTGAAGTGGATAGAGCTCACATGGGGGCCATCTTTGGTTTGTGCAAAAACTCCCCCAATGGCCATCTTGGAGTGGGGCAAGGCTACCCAGAAGCCATCTTGAAAGTGGGCAAGGTGAGAAGTTTACCGGGAGTGGGAGGCAGGCAGAAGAGCTGAAAAACATGGGGTTAAAGACCCAGCAGCTTACAGATAGGGCGTTTACACGCTAGGACTGCATACCAGCACACCCATAGCTGCAAACCCTGCATCCAGGGCCATTTCCTGCTGCCTAGTGAATAGATATCTCCTTACTCATGTCTATTATTATACCTGACTTAATGTCAGTGTTCTAGCTGCCCTGCATAGGCTCACTGGATAACAAAGATCCACATGCTTCCTATAGGTAAGGGTCATCAGACCAGGTAGGTATTTGCTGCTAAAAGAGTGCATTCAGGTGCTAACTAACCTCTCCCTTGGCTAAGGAGCCCAGCCTATCCCACTGACAGGAATATGCGTGAGAGGAGCACCAGAAATCCAGTCCAAGGTAGTTCTCTTCCATACTGCAAACGCCAACACTATGGCCTGGAGAGTGTGTCAGGACCACCTTAAAAAGGCAGACAGAAACCCTCTGGCCCATTATGCTTAGCAGCAAAGAATTGCTGTGAATCCTGGGTGAAGCTGCATTTACAGAGTAAATAATGTGTCAAGCTTGCTTTAAAGAGGATGACAGAAGCTCTTCCATCCCGCTATTCAAAGCCGCAAAGGATTGCTGTGAGCTTGGATGAAGTTGCCTTTACAAGATAGTGTGTCAAGATTGCCTTAAAGGGGTAGACAGAAGCTCTCATGCCCACTGATAATAGCTGCAAAGGATATCTGTGGGCCTGGGTGAAGTTACCATATCCAAGTTATTGAGAATACCTCAAGCTGCATTCCAATACTGTTGCTACCAATTGCATAAAGCCTCCCTCAGCAGAAAGCAAGGAAGAACAGATGATAAGCTGGTACTTTATGTTCAGCCTAAGGCTTTGCCTCTGTTGGCCATTTTCTTTAAGGTAGTTTACCATGAGTGAAGAAGAAGCATAGGGACAAGGTAAGAAACCAGAGCAGGCTCAAGGTAAGAAACCAGAGAAGGCTCTAGGTAAGAAACTTGCTACTGCATTTGGAAGAGTTGGAATAAGTAGCCTGCATGGCCTTTTAGGGACAGGTTCTCTTTGAGACAGTCCAGGTCAACAGCATTAGAGATGTGGCTGAAGTTGAACACTTGTCATTACTAGCGGAAGAAGGCTAGAGTCCAGATTGCAAGGCCTTTTTCTCCTTCTAATTGTTAATAAGCATCTTTTTTTCCACTTGTGGTCTCTGCATATCCTCTGGAGGTTTTCTGGGTCAAGGTATTTTTACCCCAATTGTGGTGGCAATATCTGGTATGCATCTTAAAGCTTTAGGCTCCATTTTCACTAGTGTGACTTGTCGTGCGCCTTTGGACACATAAAGTTGCATGACAAGTCACAGCCAATTGATTTCAAGGGCACCCGTTCCAATCTATGCGATTTAGGGTTGCAGCGACTTTGAATGCAACTTTGATCCAGAGACTGTAAAGTTGTATTGGGGCTGCACTCGAGGTCGCACTCTGAATCGTGCGACATTGGGGTCGCAATAGTGGAAAAGGTAGCCTTAAGGGGCTGGGCTCATATGCAAATTTTCCATTAAAAAATACATATTTTGCATTGCCTCCCTTCGCCTGGGACACTTCCTGGCTAGGCAGGTATCAAAGATAATTAATGTTTCCATCCCTTAGGCAATTTCTGTGCCTTGCTTTTGGACCTATGCACTACCATTCTGGGATCCTGCTCCTTGTCTATTGGTCAGCACCTTATGTATTAGGATGCTGGACCTAGTATTAGCCTCAATACCTTCTTGAAATATTTTCATAGAGAGATCCTTAGATGGAGAATTATTGGTGCAGGCTCTATTAAGCAACCTGACATGGTCCTCCAGACATTCCAGTAATTTGGATAGGTTCAGAGATCGTCACTGGAACCGACTCATCTTGGGAATGTCTGGATGGCCCTACTCACAGCACATGACAGAGTGCTTTTTCTCATTGATAACTTCACACACTCTAGTCTCAGATTCAATCTGTCTGTACCAAGAGCAATCTGGATCTCCACTTTTGTAGGAGAAGCCTAGAACTGAGGATAGCCTCATGTGAATCAATTCCTTTGGCCTGGTTTCACCCCAGGATTTTACAGGCCTCTGTTCTTCAAGGGACAAGTTGACTCAGTCTTTTGTCAGGTGATTTCCCTATTGCTGAGACTGAGGGGTCTGGCGCTAGAGCAAGGAAGTCTTCTCTTTCAGTTTAGGGAATCATAATGGGAAGACAACTCAGATAGTGGACCATTCTGGGGAAGAGACCTAGACACCCTTGAAATCAAGGGGGTTGGTTGTCTCTGGCGTCTTGTTTTCCAAGGTAACATCCAGGAGTTCTGGGCTGTTTTATATAATCAGGATCCAAGCAGACAATGCCATTAAGGTGGCATAGACATTTTCAGGTGGATTCAGAGTTTTGCAGTAGCAAAAGGCTAGATTGTAATCCTGGGCAAAAAGTCAGGCTCCAGCCTTGTCAAGCATGGGTATACATCTTGGCAGACAGACTGCATCTGATGGCAGTGCCTAAACCTGTGAGATTGATTTCTACCCCTGGAGTTATTCCTGGAGCTGTGTCCAAGGTAGACAACTTCAGAGGTTGACTACGGGACCCCTGAGGTCAAACTAGAGGCTAGTCAGTTTTGGCTCAGGTGCAGTGGCTCTCTGGTAGGATGGGCCTTTGACTTTCAGTACTTCCTTCCCTTGTTTGTCTCGCATGTTCGGAATGGAAAGTGTTCCAGTTTTATGGCATTTTTATTAATATTTTTTTTTTTTACTAGTAATGGCGGTGATTAGCAATTTTTATCATGACTGCGACATTATGGCGAACACATGGGACAATTTTGACACATTTTTGGTACCATTGGCATCAATACAGCTATCGATGCTATAAAATTGCCTTGATTACTGTAAAAATGTCACTGGCAGTGAAGGGGTTAACCACTAGGGAGCAGGGAGGGGTTAAGTGTATCCTGGGGGAGTGTTTCTAATTGTCTGGGGGATGGGCTGTGTGTGACACCACACTGATCGCTGCTCCAGATGACAGGTAGCAGACAATCAGTGTCCTGTCACTAGGCAGAACGGGGAAAATGCTGTTTACATCGGCATCTCCCCGTTCTTCAGCTCTGTGACACGATTGCGGGTATTCCCGCGGTGATCGAGTCCGCGGGACCTGTGGGCACGGTCACGGAGCTCGCGGCGGGCGCGTGCGTGCACGGCGGGAACTTCAAAGTAACGTACGGGTACGTTACTTTGCCCAGCCGTGCCATTCTGCCGATGTATATGTGCTGATAGCGGTCAAGTGGTTAAAGCTCAAATTCTGAGACCGGACATCATGGAGTCTAGGAATCCCTTGATGGTAAGTGGAAGGGGGTCCACTACTTCATGTTAAATCTATTGCTAGACATGTGGTGATTGCTTATCTTGGTGTAAGCCTCAGGACTTTCTCCCAAAAAGTTTATTCACTGGACAAGTCCACTCCTGCAGCTGGGTCTAGGTTAGCATTTGGCTCTTAATATCGCTGCCCATGTGACCTTATGGGATCTTAAGTAGTTTACTCATAGTCTTCACTTGGGGAGGTGACTGTTTAAGGCTGGTGACCTTGTCTGGCATAAAACCTTTCACAGGTTTTCCATAAGACAAGGTTATAGAAACCAGTTCTCCATTTTGCTCTGATTAGTTTCTATCTGTCTCCTCAAACAGAACATCCTTATTAATTTCCTTGATCTGCATTCAGTTCACCCAAAGGATGTTCCGTCTCTTGGTTGGATGTGGTCGGGATGAAAAGTTTATCACTCAGTCTTTACTTTCCTCTTTTGTATTTCAAGGTGGATCCTGTACTGATGCTTTGATTTCTAGCTCCATCATGTCAAGTCGACACAACAGACCATCAACCAACTCCATGGTCTAGGGTTCAGGTTCCATCCTGTACTGACAAGATGCCCTTGAATCTAGATTTTGGCCACAGACTACAGTTTAACAGATCGGCAAGGCTGCCACCCTTTCCCTGTGTTCTACCAGGTGATTGTGGCTGGATAAACTCACTTGTTGCAGGAGCATTGGGTGCTGTCTGTTGTCCTATTTCTGCCTGTGCTGTCATTTTTGGGGCAAGCTTTGGGGGCGTGTCCCCTTGAGAAGGGGGTGCGCTCCGGAGGACTGTCCTGGGGATTTGAATGTTGGTGCAGATGGGGAGGATATCACAGATGGTTCTCAATTTGTTTTCTACCAGGCAGACCTTCACCCTTATCTGAAGCCATCTTCCCATATAAGATTTATTGTGGAAACTCTTCGAGCTGCAGGAAGTTCACAGATTGCTGTTGTCATGGCATCAAGAGCCTGTGGGCATTTGCTTGCTTATTCCCATAGTGAGATGTAAGCCAGCATTGCAGGCAGCGGAGCCAATCTGTTTCTATTATGGCGCATTCTTTCAGCACTACTGATGGGCTTAGTAGTCCTCACTACACCTGTCTTTGGTAGGAAGCCAGTATCTTACTCACTTTCTTATGATCTAATTTGCTGATACTTCCCACCCTGATAGCTAGTTATTGATCTATCATATGTATGCTGCCATGGAGGCACCAGGAAAACAGAAAATTGTATCCTACTTACTGTAATTTTCTTTTCCTGGTGCCTATCCATGGCAGCATACCAAACCCACCCAGTTTGTTCCTAGCGATGTACAGGGAATGGGCTTTTGTGTGAGTGTTAACTTTTTATAGCTATGCACTGGTCCTGTGGGTGGAAGTAGGCAGGGCTATTATCATACGTATGCTGCCATGGATAGGCATCAGGAAAAGAAAATTACAGTAAGTAGGATACAATTTTCTGTTTTATTTTCATTTTGGATAGAGTAAGGGAGGGTTATAACCCTCAGAATTATTTTTTTGCAATCTGTGCCCAACTGGGGAGAATTCCCTTTCCTTCCTGTCCCATAGACAAAGCAGTAAGTGAGAGGAAATGCCTCCAAAATGGGAAAATGGCTAGTTGTCACCAGAACTGGTGTCCCCATTGCAAGATTTCTCCTCTACTCCTGTTTTGGGGAGAACACAAAATTTGGGATTCTCTTTTACTTTTATGTTCAATGATAACGGGGCACAGACAGCTAAAAAACATCTGACAAGTGTTCTAATCCCTGGCCACTCTATCCAAAACTAAAAAATGTTGACTGTAGTAATACTTTAAGAAGGAAGAGTTAATTAAAAGAGAGTCCTTGATTGTTCAGTGGAAATTTGGACTTTTAGTTATTAGAGAACATGAGGGAAACAGGGTCATAATATGATCAAAAATGGGGATAATTTCCATGATTAAGGCTAAGGTGATGAGGTAGGTAGATATGGTTATGGATATGTGAGAGAATAATTAGTGCAAATGAGTATTGGGAATAGTCCTGGTGAGAATTATAAAAAACTTTCCAGAACTGGTTTGACCAGTGCTATTGTGTTCATGTAGGATGAATGAGGAAGCTTGTCATCTATTGATAAAGGAGTATAGGATAAGGTTGGAATCCCCACAGAAAAGTTTTTTTAGCTGCTTCTCAATTAAAGCCCAGCTCCAGACAAAAACTTTTATTGGTTTTGGATAGAGTAGGAAAGGGTTAGAACCTCTATTGATTTCTAATTGCCATCTCTTTGGCAGTTGGGGAGCTTTTCCCTGACTTTCTGTCATATTGATCTCTGTCTGGGGAATATATTTCCTCAAAGAAGATGTAGAGACAAAAACATCTTGCGTAAGCAGCACAGTAGTGACTTAAGAAAATCTCACTACAAAGGGCACAAGGATAACAGTCAGAAGCAACAATGCCTCTTATACAACAGGTATACAAATATGAAGTTGTATAAAAAGGAAAGCCTGGACACACTCTGAAGGCAGCAAGTGTACTGCTAAATTCCAGACAAAGGGTACATTATTCAGAGCACAATTAACATTTCTAGTGCTTTCCTATAAAATGACAAATTTCACTTTTTAAAGCGGTAGTAAACCCGCTGACATGTTTTTTTTTTTTTTTAGACACCTGTAAGGGAAAAGGCATAATGAGCTAGTATGCACCGCATACTAGCTCATTATGAAATACTTACCTTAGAACGAGGCGTCGGTAACTCACCTGGTCCACGCCGAGGTCGCTGACATGTTGCCTCGGCGTGTCTTCCAGGTATCGCGACTCCAGCGCTGTGAGTGGCTGAAGCCGCAAGGTCATCACTCCCGCGCATGCGCACGGGAGACTTCGTCCCGGCAGGGTTCGTATTCTGCCGGCCTTTCAGCCGAGAATCTCCCGTGCGCATGCGCCGCTGCAGTCAGCGGCGTATTGCACGGGGAATATCTCCTAAACCGTAAAGGTTTAGGAGATATTTTTTTTTACCTACAGGTAAGCCTCATTATAGGCTTACCTGTAGATGAAAGTCCAAAATGGGACTTTACTTACACTTTAAGTTCAGGCCCACTTTAAAGCAGTATTAAACCCAAAAGCAAACATTTATTATATTGCAGCTTACCAATTCTTGATGGCTGTATTTGTTTCTTGTTTTTCAACAGAACAAGATGCCTTGCAGTTACAGGGATGGGACAGACCATTTAACAATGGCAGGGGAGCTTAAAGTGATAAGCTTTTATTTATTTATGTAAAACATTTATCTGAAAAGGAAAAAACTGTGCGCTGTAACTGATTATAAAGTATTAGCTAGAGTTCAGCTTCAATTTGTTACCTTCTCCCCAGACTAACGATGCTGCTGTCCAAATCTCCCCCCTGTGCATATTCATCCAGAGTGGTGTCTGTATAATAGAGGAGGTGTGTTACTGGCCAGATCACCAGGGAAAAGAGTGAAAAAGCCTAAAAAATAAACAAATGCAGCCATCACATCTAATGATTGGTAAACTGCAATACAATACATTTTTGTTTTTTTATGTTTAATAGCGATGTGTACACCTGTGTCTGGTTTGAACTTGATATTCCTTTATTCCCTACTGAAATGTCTGTATATACTTGATTGGGCTGGTCTGTTTTGATTAATTTCAAAGGTAGAGTTCTTACTAGTTGTGATAACAACCATTTCAGTTGGTAAGACACCTGAGTTAAAATGAAATGTTGCAATTATATTTTGCACTTCTTTGGAGTGGTCTTCCTAGTATCTAGTACCTAGTGATTGCTATTTTTTTTTTGTATTTGTTTCATATATTACCCACTTCTGACATGTTTTTTTCGTTTTATGCCATTGCATTTTCAGTACCCATTGTGCATAAATTTCAAATTTTCCCACCCTGTGTGTGTTTTTTGTAAAGATTTTTTTTGCAGATTTGCCTTAAGATTCTGCTAAACTTTGTATTAATATTGATTGGACCACAAAAAGGGGGATAGACCCATGAAAGTTTGTCCTGAAAAATGGGCTGTTGATGTACCTACAATTCTGCAATTATTCATTTCATAAATATCACTGACTATTGTCTGGATGAGAGTTTCAAGTCTACCAGATATTCTTCTGTTGCTTTACTCACACTCTACACTCTGCTAATAAATTTGTGCCTTAGAATATTGGGTTTACATTTGTGGTCACATAGTCATCTATTTACAATAAGAACTGTGTTGCATTATAAATACCCAGCCTTTCTCCCAATCTCACAATATAAAAAAACTAAAGTAGGGAGCTTTACCTTGTCTTTAATTACAATGTGTTTCCATGTTGGAGGCCGTAAGGACATAGTTGCTGCATCAAAATATATTTCACATCTAACGGGAATAAGAAAGCATGAAGATAAACCCCATGTGGATATTAAAGTTGCAAACAATGCTGCTATGTATTAGCTAATTAATCATGAATTATTTGTCTCTTGATATTAGCAGCACTCAGGTGTGCTGTATGCAAACATTTAAAAAGAAAAGCACAATTTAAATGACCATATTGAGAAGAGGGATGACTTCATCAGTTTGTTGTTGCTCCTTCAGTCGCCAGTCAGCAGCCCGGGGGTAAGGTGGTGTCAGCAGTGTATATCTTAACTGTAATAGAGAAAATTGTGTAATCCATAAGGCTGAGCTGTATATATTTCGGGAAAGAATGGAGAAACTGCAAATACTATGGCCCTTATATGAAAATTCATCTGCATGTTTGGACTTCAATAACAAATCTCCCCCTAAGCAATAACTATCAATGTGGAGTAAGGGTACAGATGTGCCCAAAGTAATTCCCCTTTCTGGTCACTATATGGCACCAGAGTCAGAGGAATGGTTTAGGCCCAGGACCATGTGGATAGGCGGTGTAGGTGCCTTAGGAGCCACTACAGGTCCCGTATGCAAGGATGCCAGTATAGACAATCGACACATTGGGTTAATGCCAATCTTCCCCTTGCCAGCAATGGGACACCCTGGGTAGAAACCTAGCATATAAACATTTGAGGTGAGGAGCCACCTCTAACTCTTGGCCTTGGGACAGTATCCGTTTTTCACTCAGGAGGGAAGCAAACAAGGAGAGGAGCAAGACATTATGGTCTGTGCACATCCCGGACTAGGGATGCAAGATCCTGGGCAACCTCTGTAAGGTATGGGCTATTCCTTGCCTCACACTCTCCTTTTACCTTTCAATGGTTCTGCTTGTAACAGAAGCAATGTGTCATCTTCAGGGGCAATGAAGCTTATAATTATGTTTTTATGATTGCGACTACTTGTACAAGTACAAAGTTAAAAGGCTTTATGCTTTTGTACTCTTCCTTCTCCTAATCCTATGATGGAAATGTTAGCTGGTAACTTACTGGTGTGAGCGTGGGCTGCTTTTTGGATCTGTTACTGTAAGGCCTTTAGCAGGAATGGTGAAGTTCAGCTGTAGAATACAGCATAGGCCAGGCCAGTTGCCTCTGACGGGTAAGGTAAGGAGAAAGGAGCAAGCCTCAGAAGCTGTTAAGTCCCCCAGATACCCCTAGGAGTCCAGGGTCCACAGTATTACAGGGTGCTTGAGGACCAACTTCCTTGTCTGGGCATGAAGGAATTAAAATGATTGTAAAGTCTTGTTTTATTCTTTTTTAAAAACAAACATGTTCGGTCCTATACCCTCTCTCTCCCGATTGGATGACTGACTTTGACAGAAGTGGGAGCCAATGGCACCGCTGCGGTGTCTCAGCTAATCGGAAGGGAGTCCTGAGGCTCTCGTCGACTTTGCTGAATAGCGATGGACCTCAGATAAGTATTTGGGTGGCCGAGGGGGGCTGCTACACACAGAAGATTTTTTATTTCAATGCATAGAATGCATAGAATGCATTAAAAAACCTTTAATGAGTATACAGTGGTGTGAAAAAGTGTTTGCCCCCTTCCTCATTTCCTGTTCCTTTGCATGTTTGTCACACTTAAGTGTTTCGGAACATCAAACCAATTTAAACAATAGTCAAGGACAACACAAGTAAACACAAAATGCAATTTGTAAATGAAGGTGTTTATTATTAAAGGTGAAAAAAAATCCAAACCATCATGGCCCTGTGTGAAAAAGTGATTGCCCCCCTTGTTAAAACATACTATAACTGTGGTTGTCCACACCTGAGTTCAATTTTCTCTAGCCACACCCAGGCCTGATTATTGCCACACCTGTTCACAATCAAGGCATCACTTAAATAGGAGCTGCTTGACACAGTAAGGTCCACCAGAAGACCCTTAAAAGCTACACATCATGCCGAGACCCAAAGAAATTCAGGAACAATTGAGATCTATCAGTCTGGAAAGGGTTATAAAGCCATTTCCAAAGCTTTGGGAATCCAGCGAACCACAGTGAGAGCCATTATCCACAAATGGCGAAGACATGGAACAGTGGTGAACCTTCCCAGGAGTGGCCGGCCGCCCAAAATTACCCCAAGAGCGCAGGGACGACTCATCCAAGAGGTCACAAAAGACCCCACAACAACGTCCAAGGAACTGCAGGCCTCACTTGCCTCAGTTAAGGTCAGCGTTCATGCCTCCACCATCAGGAAAAGACTGGGCAAAAATGGCCTGCATGGCAGAGTTCCATGGAGAAAACCACTGCTGAGCAAAAAGAACATCAAAGCTCGTCTCAATTTCTCCACATCTTGATGATCCCCAAGACTTTTGGGACAACATTCTGTGGACCGATGAGACAAAAGTGGAACTCTTTGGAAGGTGTGTGTCCAAGTATATCTGGCGTAGAAGGAACACTGCATTTAAGAAAAAGAACATTATACCAACAGTAAAATATGGTGGTGGTAGTGTGATGGTCTGGGGCTGTTTTGCTGCTTCAGGACCTGGAAGACTTGCCGTGATAAAAGGAACTATGAATTCTGCTGTCTACCAAGAGATCCTGAAGGAGAATGTCCGACCATCTGTTCGTGTACTCAAGCTGAAACGAACTTGGGTTCTGCAGCAGGACAATGATCCTAAACACACCAGCAAGTCCACCACCGAATGGCTGAAGAAAAACAAAATGAAGACTTTGGAGTGGCCTAGCCAAATTCCTGACCTGAATCCTATTGAGATGTTGTGGTATGACCTTAAAAAGGCCGTTCATGCTCGAAAACCCTCTAATGTAACTGAATTAGGACAATTCTGCAAAGATGAGTGGGCCAAAATTCCTCCAGGACGCTGTAAAAGCCTCATTGCACGTTATCGCAAACGCTTGGTTGCAGTTGTTGCTGCTAAGGGTGGCCCAACCAGTTATTAGGTTTAGGGGGCAATCACTTTTTCACACAGGGCCATGATGGTTTGGATTTTTTTTCACCTTTAATAATAAACACCTTCATTTACAAATTGCATTTTGTGTTTACTTGTGTTGTCCTTGACTATTGTTTAAATTGGTTTGATGTTCCGAAACACTTAAGTGTGACAAACATGCAAAGGAACAGGAAATGAGGAAGGGGGCAAACACTTTTTCACACCACTGTAGGTGCTAATCATGCACCCCAGCATGTAGGCCAACGTACTACACAACACAAGCATAACATTATACACACTGTACTGGTGCAGTTCAACCTAATGTTCAATGCTAGATACCATTTCACCTTTGCTTAATCTGTAACTGACATAATAGTGTGCAGAACAGTGCTTTTTTGTTTTTCATTCATGGAAAGGAAAATACATTTTCTCCCCTAAAATTATAACGGTATTTGGTAATAATTGCATGCTTTTTTAATTATAAGACTCATTTTAATTGACATGTACTCAGCCATCTGCGTGGTAAGAACATTGCTATTGTGACTTGTATCATTGTTGCGCTCACATTAAAATAAAGCACACACTTTGCATTCACTGGCTTGTTTTACTCGGTTCTTAGCTTACCAATTGGATAATAAAGACATAATTCCTTATATATTAGATATAGTATACCAAAAAGATACCAAAAAAATTAAATAACAAGTAATGAGGAAAAGACTAATGTGAAAGAACTGGTGGTGGCATGTTTTTATTTCTGTGCTATGTAAATCTACCACTGCCTCATGCCTTTTAATATAAGGACTTATTATTGATTAATATAACATGATGTTAATGGGTTTTTATGTTCTAACTAGCATTTGACTGTTGTCTAGATGCATCCTCAGCCATTACAGCAAGTGATGTTTAGTGCAATACAGTATATTATATTACTTTTGCTGAAATATATTACATTTTTGTTTTAGGGTTTAGATACACTTTAAGCATAGTGATGATACCATTACAGCAAGTGATGTTTAGTGCAATATATTATATTACTTTTGCTGAAATATATTACATTTTTGTTTTAGGGTTTAGATACACTTTAAGCATAGTGTACGTAATAAAATTGTATTAGCAAGTTCTTGACCTTTTATGATATTTTATTTCATGCAGTTGTATTTTAAGGTTTAGGTCAATGTTAGCATGTAGCGTCTACATGTGATTCACTGTTTTTTAACAGTCTAATAGAAAGCATGATATATCTAATTATCCAGGAATCTCAACAATAAATTACAGGACACCATATGGAGTTATGACTCAAAGGTGAACACCTTTGGCCTATTCTTTTCATATGCCGTTTGTGCTTTTTCTTCCTCCTATCTGCTGTAATACTGAAAATTTATTTTTACGTGTATGCTTTCTTGCACATGTAAGTCTGAACTTTTTTTTCAAGCCTTTTGTCTCACTGAAGCTAGAGCTTTGTTCCTGTCTCAATTACTGTTGCCATTTGCACTTAATTTTTCTCCTTCTGTCACGCTGTTTGCATTTATGTTCCTGCCTCTTACTCGCTTGTTGCTTTTTTCTTAGTTAAATTCATTCTCATTGCCTTAGTCCTAGTTCTTTTACCATTACATTTTTATAGATGGCAGAGGCCAGAAGCTATTGAGGACACAAAAGAATGTTCTGCTGTAGGATAAAACAAACCCAAGATTGGAAACTTATTCTTAAATTTTGCACCAGTAGGCCATAACTTTCTTGATTTTGTTTATACTATTTTCCTATAAGACACTGCTCCACATTCTTGTTAATATAAATAGGTAACACGTTTTCTTTACAGATCATTCTATGGTAAATCTAATTGGGCTTTTATACAGTACTAGTTGTGATTTTATACAGTATGTAATAATGGAATGTATCCTCTGGTAATTGGGGGCCACAGGCTTCAGGATGGGAACTAAGGGCTGGGTGCAGGTGATGTCAGGATGCATAGTACAGAGTGGAGAAGGGTCACCATGCTTCCACATCTGTAAAGAATAAAGACCTCTTTTTTGCCGAATCCTGTGGTATTGTTCTATGCAGCAAAGTGAGAAACCTGGGTTCCTACCTGTGTCATTGGCAGTTGACAAGGGCTGAACAGGTTAGAAGAGGTTAGGGCCCATTGGTGGCAAAACACATGGAAGACAGTGGGCAGAATCATGCCATCTTTTGTCCCCAAGATATTATGGTGGTAGATCATGGCTCAGGACTAGGACTAGTTAGGCTCCCTGCATCCAATTTGCAATAGCAGGAGATTTTTACCAGCTCTCTGTGGAGCCGTTTCACATATCTCTGCTGTGGCTCTGGTGCGAATTTGCACAGGGGTCCTGTCTTTTGGTCTATTTCAGGTCTGAATTCAGCCAAAAATGTGGGCAATAGTGTAAATCCAGCCTTAAGGTTTCAGTGTTTGCTGGGGTACACAAATTTAAAATGCACTGTGCCATTCAAAAATATAGCTTAAAGGATAACTCCTTTTTCATAGATAAAAAATAAAATAAAAAAAAGTATATAGTATATTCAATTGCAACACAAGTAATTGAATGTTAATAGAAATACTTTTCCCTTTCAGTCCGCAGCGCTTCAATTTGCTGTAAAACGCAATGCAATATGGCAACCTGGAGGTGTTCTGTTTACAGATGATGAACAGAATGCTCAGATCCCCCCCCCCACCGAAATGTAATTTCCTAATTTCCTGCTTGTGTGATTGGCCCATTTCCCAGCACCAGCTTGTTGGGGTAAGGTAAGAAGAATCGCCCTGAACATTTAAATCAGCTTTTGAATCAGGAAGCGCTTGTTCCTGTGATGTGCCCAACATCTGCCATGTTCTGGAAGCAAGCCAGGACATGGAAAGGTAAACATTGGGAGTGTTTTGGTCAGGCTTTAGAGGTGACAGAAAAGGCCTACAGGTATGGCATTTGCATTAAACAATATGTTGGGTATAGATACACTTTAACTCATTTACAGTTAAATGGGCTGGGTTGCCCAGGACCAGTAGGTGGGGCTGCACAGTGCTGATGTCATTAGGAGCCCTACTACTACTTCACCCTCCCCCGGATGTCAGGAGCAAATTGGTCACAGTTCTGGGGTGTATAAAGCGCCCCCCTGCCCTGTCACTGCATATATGCATATAGCTGTCATAACTGGTAAGGTTGTTATGGTTGAATAAAGACAAAGTTCCATCCAGTTCAACCTGAGTATGTGTGTGTGTTTATGTCACTACCATTTTCAATATCCCTGTATATTGTGTTTGCTAAGAAACACATCTAAAAGTTTCTTGAATTTATCTACATTACACTAAGGTTAATGATGTATTATTGACTACAAAGCTGCATTAATTTGCATCTTTTAAACCTGCTTGTAGTTCAGTCTTAAAATAGGAGGAAATACGAAATAACAAATCTAAAGTTACTTGATCATTTTTATTCAAGAGTTAAGTGAGGAAATGCGCGTTTGTGATATAATTATAGTGTATGCGTGTGTGTGATTAAGTGCGAAATGATGATGACATTGCCTGAGAAAATAGCATCTTTTAAATTTGCAACGTAGCCAGATATCAGGCAGGCTGGAATAGGAAGTCAGGACAGTTGAGCAAAAACAAAAAAATGAACAACCTATTACCAGCAATATACTTAAATGAGAAAAAAATACAGGAGAGCAAAAGCACTTGCATATGACTGCTCTGACACATTTTCTTTGTAAATTTGAGGATTATTTTTCATCTAACAGAAGGCCATTAATAGCTCATGATGAAATCAAATCATTCACTAAGCACAGAAAGGTGCACAGCCCACAAACGCAATTAAACGTAGAAAACTGGGAGGCTAGCTTTGGGAATTGTATGCTGCTTATCCAGACAGATAGATGGGATGCCCTGAAAGGGTTTTCCATTAATTTAAAAAAGGAGCCCTATTCCCCTTAAATGCACTGTATGCTTTTTTTCCCATTCTTTTAAAGGTTCTACTAAACTTGTATTGCATTTTATTAAACATAATAAAGTAAACTAAACATAATGCTATTACAAATGTAGAAGTATAAGTGTGGACAAACAGCTTCTGTGCTCCTCATGGCTCTGATCATGAGGCACATTTAGAAGAATGTAGAACCTTTGTAAGGCCATTCATCTTTTTCATCATATCAAAGCTGAGCAGTCTGATCCAAGGAGAAAAGCAACTCTCCAATGATGCATATACTCCTATTCATATTATTCCTAATCATGTCAAGTCATAGTGTAGCTAGTAGTAGTTGGTCACTTAAACTAGACATGTTCTCTATTGTTGAAGATTAGAGATATGATTGGGGTTTGACTGGCAGTGGACTACAGCTCAGTGGCTGAGAACCAATGCTCTGGTCCCAGAATGTACAAATGTTGACACTTCCATAGTGACTGGCCAATAGAAAGTCTTTACATGCTTGTATCTTGGAATTCCTATGTACTGTAACTAGTATGATGTAGTAGAGCGGAAGGGGTCAGATACAACATTTTTCAGTGCATCAGAGTTTTAGTGTATATATGGTTCTATCCCTTTACAAGAAAATGTACCAGAGATGCTAAATGCTTATGTTTGATCATTTGACAACCCTTGGTTTCAAAGCAATAACTTGTTTGCTTTTTTTGTTAATCTGACTACTTCTTTAAAGCCCAACTACAGCCAAAACTTTTTTTTTTAATGGGGAAGATTTTTTTTTTTTAATTGTGATCTCCACTAAGGTCATTTTTGTTTTTTTGCTCCCACTAAGGTCATTTAAGTCTCATTTCATGCTCTGATGACTGGGTACTGCAGTAATAGGAAGGGATTGGAAAATCTGTCCAATGGGGCAGTAGCAACAAAGATGCATAATTTATTAAAATGAGGGAGGGTTACAATTTGATTATTGTCCAGGAGGTCACAGAGGCAGGGACATTACTGCAGTAGGATCACTAACCCTTTCCACTCCCTATGTTTTCTACAAGGAGCATAATCAAATAGTAGTCCTTAAAAACACAAACTTTTAATTCGTTTTTAGACTTAGGGACAAAGCAGGTCCCATGACACAGTGTCAACACAAGAAAAAAACAGTCACTCCCAGCACTCAGAGGCCATCCACAAAGAGAAAAAGGCTTAACAGGCAACACATCTATAAACATTCCAAATGCTTGGTGAAGGCAGCCCTTCTCAGGTGATTTCAATGTAAAACTACAAAAAAGAACAAATGGGGAAAGCACAAACACCTAGTGCATTGCCAAAACATATTAGGAAAGATATGAAACCAATAAAAATGGGTACTCACAAAAGTACAGTATAAAAGAACATGTAAACCAGAAGATGCCGTATGGTTCAGGGTACAAGTGCTCTAACAACATCCCGCTATACTGGCAAGCTGAAGCATCTTGAGGGCATACCCCCTTCGTTAGAGCTGTGCTCAGCTCTTCCAGTTTACATTTTCATGCACTTGTGCCTTCCCCGTTTGTTCTTTTTGTAGTTTCCCATGACATAGTATGATTTATGCCCCGTACACACGATCAGACTTTTCGGCCGGACTATGCGGCGGACTTAGTCCGGCGTACAATCTGCTGGACTTTCCAGCGGAAGTCCGCCGGACTTTCCGAATGCGCGGACTTGCCCACACACGCCCGGATTTTTCCGGCGGACTAGTCCTCCGGGACTGTGACATCATAAGGGGGCGGGGTCACCATGTGACATGAGACGGTGACCCCACCCCTTGTCCCTATATAACTGGCCACGCAACACGTCTTGGCCATTAGAAGCGGAGACAGCATCGTGTTAACATCGGATGAAGGAAGAAGAAGCAGAAGGCGGCGGCTGCGGCGGCGGCTGCGGCAGCGACAGCGATGGCGACAGAAGACCGGGCGACCACTAGTAAAAAAGCTGCAAGAAGAAAGCGGAGGCCCGGCAAGAAGAACAGAAGAATGGGACAAGACCCCCGAAGTCGGAACAAGACCCCCAGACGGCGGCGGCGATGAAGGAGAAAGCCGGGCTCCTCCGCTAGTAAAAGAGCTAGCAGAAGATAGCGGAGGAGTCCAGCGAGTAGACCCCCGAAGAAGGAAGACCCCCGGAGCTGTGTAATAAAGTATTTTAAAAACTTGTGTTGTGTTTTTTATTTACACTTTTTTCACGAGGTGAATGGGTAGGTGTACATCATACCCCATACTCATTCACATAGGGTGGGGGGGCCTCCTTATTAACCACTTCCTGCCCGGTCAATAGCATATTGACGTCCGGGAAGTGGTTTCGTTATCTTGACTGGGCGTCATATGACGTCCTTCAGGATAACAGCCGCCGTGCGCCCGTGGGGGCACGCATCGCGGCGATCGGTGGAGCTGTGTGTCAGTCTGACACACCGCTACACTGATCTCGGTAAAGAGCCTCCGGCGGAGGCTCTTTACCACGTGATCAGCCGTGTCCAATCACGGCTGATCACGATGTACACAGGAAGAGCCGTTGATCGGCTTTTCCTCACTCGCGTCTGATAGACGCGAGTAGAGGAGAGCCGCTCGGCGGCTCTCCTGACAGGGGGGGTATGCGCTGATTGTTTATCAGCGCAGCCCCCCCTCAGATGCCCACACTAGACCACTAGGGAAGCCCCCAGGACCAACAGGGAAGCCCCCAGGACCACCAGGGAAGCCCCCAGCATGTGGATGGCCAGGTACACCCCCCCCATGGCCATCCACATGTTAAAAAAAATGCAAAAAATATGCCAATCAGTGCCCACAGATGGGCACTGATTGGCACATCATATTTATTTTAAAAAAATTTGTAAAAAAGGGATGCCCAGCAATGCCACCCATCAGTGTCATCAGTGCCACTCATCAGCGTCCATCAGTGCCACCTATCAGTGCCCATCTGTGCCCACCCATGCCCACCTATCAGTGCCCATCCATGCCACCTATCAGTGCCACCTATATGTGTGCATCAGTGCCACCCATAAGTACCCGTCAGTGCCACCTATGAGTGCCCATCAGTGCTGCCTATGAGTGCCCATCAGTGCCACCTGAGTGCCACCTGAGTGCCCATCAGTGCCACCTGAGTGCCCATCAGTGCCGCATACCAGTGCCACCTATCAATGCCCATCAGTGCCACCTATCAGTGCCCATCAGTGCCGCCTATCTGCCCATCATCAGTGCCCATTAGTGCCCTTATCAGTGCCCATTATCAGTGCCCATTAGTGCTGCCTTATCAGTGCCCGTCATTGAAGAAGAAAACGCACTTATTTACAAAAAAAATTGACAGTGACAAAGAAAAACTTGTTTTTTTGCAAAATTTTCGGTCTTTTTTTGTTTGTTGCGCAAAAAATAAAAATCGCAGAGGTGATCAAATACCACCAAAAGAAAGCTCTATTTGTTGGAACAAAATGATAAAAAATTTGTTTGGGTACAGTGTAGCGTGACCACGCAATTGTCATTCAAATTGCGACAGCACTGAAAGCTGAAAATTGGCTTGGGCGGGAAGGTGTCTAAGTGCCTGGTATTGAAGTGGTTAAAGGGGGCTCCCGGATTCCGATAAGCCCCCCACCCGCAGACCCCAACAACCAATGGCCAGGGTTGTCGGAAGGAGGCCCTTGTCCTTATCAACATGGGGACAAGGTGCTTTGGGGTGGGGGGGGGCCGCAGGGCGCTTGCTCGTCCCCACCCCCTTTCCTGACCGGCCAGGCTGCGTGCTTGGATAAGAGTCTGATATGTTTTTTTCAGCATAGGGATTCCCCTTTAAATCCATACTAGGTGACAGGGCTAGTGAAGTGTCAATCTTGCGATCGAGGCGGCGGCATTGACTTCGTTCGCTAGTTCCGTCTACCACGAGTCACGTTCTAAATGAACGGACTTTACTCCGTGTGACGGCAAGTCCGTTCATTTCAAAAGCACACAGATGGCCGGATTGTCTGCCGAACTTTTGAGTCAAAACTTCTTTCTAAGTCCGCCGGACTTTTGGGAAGCAAAAGTCTACCGGAGCCCACACACGGTCGGATTGTCCGGCGGACTCTAGTCCGGCGGACAAGCCCGCCGGATAGTCCAATCGTGTGTACAGGGCATTACTGGGGTTGTATTTATAAACACTGACACTTTGGGCAACCGCTTGCTTTCAGAGGTGGTAACTAACAGCTATGGTTCTCTACCAGTCAATTGAATTGGGCTCCCCAATGGGACTAAACCCCAAAGCCTGCTTGCTGGGCATTACGAAACACATTAAATTGGACCAAACAAGTGTCCCTTGTTTGGGACACTTTACACAGCCAACAAGCTGAATGCTTAGACTTGGTTACAGGCCCTCCCTCACACATTGACATCTTGGTTGACTCATATTAGTGCTATCTTACCATTAAGGAAAGTGACTTATGAACATAAAGGTTTTTTTTAGCTAATAATGACAAGATCTGAGGTATAGATGGCTTTCCCCATCTGCTTTCTGTTAACCTTCGGAATATCCTTATCTTTAGTGTCAAGGAGATCCTTAGAATATCACCCCCCCCCCCCCCATTACCTTTTTTTCTATTTGTATTGGAGCTCTCCTTGCCCTTTTCTTTGTAAGAAGAACAGAAAGGGTCACCTCTCCTTGTTAACCTAAGCTTCAGAACGTGTTCTACTTTTCTCTTTATATCTTCTCTTGGTATGGCAGCAATTATATTTTTCTGGTCAAACAATAGTATTGTGACTGATAATATACCATAGTGCCCAATTGCACTCTATATTTATGCTATGTGGACTAATCATATGACTTTTATATCCTGTGATTATACCTTGTCTTTCATTCACAATATGTGTAATTATTGATAAAAGATCTACTTGCCAAGCTGTACTACCATACTGTTCTGTATGAGAACTATATTCATTACAATAAAATTTCCTCCATAAACCGGAAAAATTTGGTGTATTAAAAGTGTCCAAAGAATAAGCAAGCAATTCATAGAGTTATGGTAAAGGTAAATTATATATGCTGACACTACTAAATTTAGCTTGAACATGATTGACATCTATTTAGCTGGGACATCTCATAATAAGATGTTGCTGCTCTCTGCATCATCCTCCAGTAAACCCAGGCTGCCGGGTGGAGCCTTGACACCCTGGGCTCACAGAAGGTGAGTTAAATGGTAATGGGTACCATTCAACCCGGAAGAGAACAGCTTGATTCCTGAACATGCAAATCTGTGGAGAGTTGCTTTGGGCTTTTTAACACCGTCCAGGGACTCATATTTTTTATTTGGTGCATAAGCTGGAGTTGGCCTTTGAATTAATATAATGATATATAATAAAAGGCAATCTGAAATGTATAAACAGCCTATGCTATGTGAAGCATGTGAAGCATGGGCTGTAAGGACTGATGCCACACCACTACTCCGATAACGATTGAGGGAGATCCCCCACAGTAGCTGGGTCTTCTGGAGAAGCTTCATGCTTGCTGGTTCACATAATGAATGGTGTCCCACTTGAATTGCCCAACTGCCTCTGCCTCATCAGATGTGATTTATCTGAGTTGCTGAGATAGAGAAACATGGAAACATATCCTACCTTGATGTGTCCAGGAAACCAGGGCATTGTGGGAAATGGTTTTAAAGAGACGTGCATCTGAGTGAGTAAATGTGGTTACACCTGCCAGAATTTACATTCGTACATTCATTAGTAATGTAGGGGAAAGTGGAAGGAACCACTTAGCACAGCAGGGGATACAGGAGATCAAAGCTTCTGAAAGTGTCAGTTTCTGAAGCGATTTCAATTAGCGATTTTCTTCATCACAGTGGTGTTCAGTGGCACAGGCAGAGGAGAGGTGAGGGCATTCATTATCAGTACATTTATGTTTGCAATAGAGTCTTTACTAGATGAGCTTGAGACAAACATGTAAATACATTGTTAAAATACATGTTTGAGAAATATCTTACTATCTTACCTGTCAAAGGATTTTTATATCTGCCTGTTCAGGCCTAAAATTCAAACAATTATACAGTATAGTCAGTCTGGTGACTTGAGTTTTTTCTGCTGTAGTTAAACAAAGCAGCCTGGTCATCTCCCTCCCTCCAGTCTTTGATAGGACAGTGAGGGAGCAGCAACAAGTTGATGAGGTAATCTTTCTGCTCTCTCCTGTCAGAATGTTCACTGATAGCACACATGAATACAGGACAGCTGATTGGCAACTAGTGTTACTCCTCTCTACTCCAGTGTGAATGCTGCGTATAGATTACAAGAGGTTCTGGTATTTATACTAGCTTGATTTTAAATACACTTACTTTTTTTGTTATACACTGCACATTATTGCATTTGTTGTTATTTTTATGATCTGCTTGGAGTTCAGCTTTAACTGCATGCCGACCAGCTGCCGCAGTTATACTGCGGCAGAATAACTCATCTGCGCATATTGTCGTACCAGTACAGTGGTCCCTTTAAAGGCAATAGGAGGTGCGCACGCGTTGCCAGAGCCAATGCGCGTGGCTGGCGGCCGCGATGTCCGCTGGCCACCTGCGATCGCTCCACAGAGAGCCGGAACGGGCATCTGTGAATGTAAACAAACAGATCCCCGTTCTGACAGGGAAGTAGAGAGAGATCTGCTGTTCCTAGTGATTAGGAACATTGATCTTTCTCTACTCCCAGTCAGTCCACTTCCCCCACAGTTGGAAACACCTTCCTAGGGAACACTTAACCCCTTCATCGCCCCCTAGTGTTAACCTCTTGATCGCCCCCTAGTGTTAACCCCTTCCTTGCCAGTGTCATTTATAGAGTAATCAGTGGCTATTTTTAGTCACTGGTCCCAAAAAAGTGTCAAAAGTGTACAATCTGTCTGCCACAATGTTGCAGTCCTGCTAAAAATCGCTGATTACCGCCATTACTAGTAGTAATAATAATAAAAAAATGCCATAAATCTATCCCCTATTTTGTAGACACTTTTGCGCAAAAACCAATCAATATATGCTTATTGCCATTTTTTTTTTTTTTTTTACTAAAAATATGTAGAAAAATACATATTGGCCTAAACTGAAGAAGAATTAAATTTTATGGGGATATTTATTTTTGCAAAAAGTAAAACATTGTTTTTTTTTTCCAAATTGTCGGTCTTTTTTTTTGTTTATAGCACAAAAAATAAAAACAGCAGAGGAGATCAAATACCACCAAAAAAAAGCTCTATTTGTGGTAAAAAAAAATTTTAAATTTGTTTGGGTACAATGTCTCACCGCGCAATTGTCAGTTAAAGTGACGTAGTGCCGTATCGGAAAAAATGGCCTGGTCATTAAGGGGATAAAACCTTCCAGAGCTGAAGTGGTTAAAGCAGTATTAAACCCCCAGAAAACATTTATTATTTTGCGGCTTACAAATTCTTAGATGTGAAATCTGCATTCATTTTCTTTTTTTTAGGCTTTCTTTCTTCTTTTTTCATTTGGTGATCCAGCCAAGTCTGTTGTTTTTCAAAAAGAAAAAGCTATTTTCAGATGTATCAGTTTACAGGGATGGGACAATACATTAACCACTTTCAGGGGTGCTTACAATGGTCAGCTTTTATTTATTTATGTGAAACCTTTTTTAAAAAGGAAAAAAAAACAGCTGTAACTGATTATAAAAAGAAAGCTGGAGTTCAGCTTCAATTTGTTAGTGAATTTAAATCTGCTAGTCCATCTAACACTACCCTCCCCCAGACTGATAATGCTGCTGTCTGCTGTACCCTGTGCTCCATCATCCAGGGGGGAGGCACTCTAATACGGGAGGCGTGTTACTGGCCAGATCACCAAGTGAAAACAGAGGCAAAAAAGCCAAAAAAACTAAAATCAATGCATGTAATGATTGGTTAGCTGCAATACGTTACATTTATCGTTTTGGGTTTAATACCACTGTAAATTAAAAATTTCATTTCAGCTTAATTAACCAGTCTAGATGGCAATTTAAATTTAAATTGGTTGATTATTGCGTTGACACATACTGTATCTGCGCAGCACTGTGTACTACTAATTCTGAAAGATGCAAAAGATCCTTTGGACAGTGTGGTAACAGCAACACTGGAATTAGAGCTCTCAGAGTGCTTAATTGATATTTTGTACTGGCCATGATGCATAATTAATTGATGTGTTGTGTGACTCTTATGTTTCTTCTGGGTGTACATTCATCAGCAGTGCCAGAATGACCTGACTATCATCAAAACTTGCTGATTTACCACATATACCAAATCATTATAAAACAATTTACTGTACTGCATATACGGTTTAAGGTATGTTAGACACGTATAGAATAGTTTTTTCTTACATAGATACCTTTTTGTTTGAATTATAGAGAAACTATAATGGCTGTTAATCAGTTTAATGATTTTTGTAATGTTTAAAAATGTATAAAAATTGATATTTACATCTTTTTGTATACTTTTTTTAATTGATTATTTTTAAATAATTTTTTAATTTTTTTATTTTTATTTCACAAATGAACATTTATGATATGGTACATTCATGTTTAGAAAGTATACATGGCTTTCTTGCATTACCTTTCTGGTAACATGTGTTGATTTACAAGTTTTCACAGCTGCTAGTTAAAGCTGTGGGGAAGAGATAAAAACAGAGGGCGCTCTGGCCTAGTGCATTAACCTACAACAATTTTATTATAGATAAAATATAGCTTCTCATAAACATAGATAGTAAAAGCTTTCATCCAGCCACTGCATGTGGCTACAATTTCCCAGTTTTGCCTAAGCCTCTAGCTTGAGGAGGACCTCACCAGGGTCGCTGCTGGCTAACGGGTTTCGAAGGTATGTCCTTCTTTATCACAGCCAAATGACAGATAAGCATACAGCCTTTTAAATACCTTAAAGTGGATGTAAACCTGATTCATGAAATTTTGAGCTGGGCACATACCGTGTTTCCCCAAAAATAGCCCAGGTCTTATATTAATTTTAGCAACCAAAACACAGTAGGGCTTATTTTCAGGGTAGGGCTTGCCATGCAATGTGCTGTCGACTCTCCCCTCTCCCTCTCTGCATGCCAGGAATCCCTAGTGTGAGTAAAAGTGTGTGTAAAATACTGGAATCCTCTCTGTTACAAGATTGTGTAATGTAGAGGGTGTGTTTATGTAATAAAATTGTGCAAGTACCTTCTTATAGTGCCTCCATGGCCCGCCTGAGCTGTCTTCCACAACCCAGAGCACTACAGAGGGAGGGGACCGAGATCCCCTACTGACACCCTGGAGACGAGGAGAGCAGCGGAGCTGAGGGCCTGCAGAGGGAGGGGGCCGAGATCTCCCACTGACATCCGGGAGACAAGGAAAGCAGGGGAGATGAGTGTCTGCAGAGGGAGGGGGGCCGAGATCCCCCGCTGACAGCCAGAAGAAGAGGAGAAGAGATCAGCTGAGCACTGCTGTACCGAGGGTATGTGATACGATTGTATTGCAGAGGCACACCTTTTGAATTGTGTACTACTATAGGACAGTGGATTCTACCTTTTTACAACCACTTTCAACTAGGGCTTATATTGCAGACCTTCCCGAAAATCTAGGTAGGTCTTATTATCGGGGTAGGTCTTATTTTTGGGGAAACACGTTATATCTGCAGTGTTTTCGTAGCTCTCTCCAAAGCCCTAAGTCTTGTGGCTTTCTCCTGCTCCATTCTTCCATTATCAGCATGATAACATCTGACAAGTTCTTTGACACGTGATAAAACCAGCCTGAAATTTGTGTCAGGACGGGTGCTATAAATTGATCAGCAGACAGCTGGTCAATTCCCAGCACGGCTCTGCAAGTCTCTCCCTATGAGGAGAAAGGGTGTGTGCCTTTCCTACAATCAGCTGTCTCACAGTGTATGGCAAGATTCCCCTCCCCCTGCTGGAACAGGAAGAGAAAATTCTAACAGGAGGTGCACATTCTAAACAGTATATAAAGATGAAGATAGCAGATAAACATGTAAAACTTATGTAGGGAGATTTGTTTCATCTCTGTGTATCATCTGAGGCTGTTCACTTCACTGGGTATATGTGAGGGTTTACATCCACTTTAAGTCTAATTGCTGTCCCTCCCAAAACATGAGGACCAAAGTCTCCTCCCAAATTCCAGCCTTTGCATGGGGTAGTTGTATATACACACACACTATAGTAGATTTTGATAAGAAACAATTTATGTTAAATTGGTGAAATACATTATAATACATTATATTATAGATGGGATGGTAAAAGGATAAGCTGTAATATTTAAGGTGGCCATACATAGATCAGAATTTGGCCAGTTCAGCAGAGACCGTCTGAATTTTAAATGGGCACCCTGGATGTACACAAGTTGATCTATTGATCGACTTTTGTACAACCAGCCTATCAGGTTTTCCCTAAACAATTAGTGCTGCTGGCTGTTGCTACCAACGCTAATCATTGTGTTCTGCTGGCAGGGAAGGCTCTCTGCTGACAGAACACAACAGCGCTGCAAGGGGGATTCAGTGTTGATGGGGAAATCTGTGTTGATGGGGGAATTGAACATTTGTTTTTTCCTTCCACCTGTGGTGGGAGAAAAATAATTGTATAATCTATCACAAGCATTACTTACTTTATTCTTTGCTTTCTTCTGACGCTCTCCTCTTCTCTTCAGCACTTGGAGGGCCTTTTCTGTCTACTGATCTTGCACTGTGTGTAATGATATTAGAGTGCTGCTGCTGGTTGGAGAGCTGAAAAGGCTACAGGGCAAAGTTTGCCCTGGAGCAGTGGTGGCCTTACCATACGGGGCACAGGGGTGCCGCCCCCCTAACCCATGCGCCCGGCCCCTAATCTACATGCAGGGTGCCGGATGTATGGATTCCAATGGGGTTTTTTTTTTTTTTTGAAGCACATGATTAGAGTTGGAGGCTCTAATTGGCTTAAAAAAAGTACTGCTAGTTGATACGACTATAGCGAATAAATATTGTCTTCTATATTCTCTTCCCAGCCAATCAGGAAGCGGGTCCGGAGACCTGATTGGGCGAGAATAGAAGCGACTATATTGGCTGATGAGGAGGAAGCCGTCGGAGGAGGAGACGCAGGGGAGGCTGCCGAGGAGGAGGAGACGCAGGGGAGGCTGCCGAGGAGGAGGAGACGGAGACGCAGGGAGGATCCAAAGCTGTCCGTGACCAAGATGTGGTAAGTGCAGGCTGGTGGGCAGAAGAGCAAGCGGAGGGCGGGGGGGGGGGTCGATTGACCAAGGGGGTTGCGGGGGGTTGGCTGGTGGCTTGTTTGCAACCAGCAAAAAATGGAGCACCAGCCGCCACTGCCTGGGAGTGATGAATAAGGTAAGTATTATCGCTTATTCCTCTGCCCCTAAAATTTAACCCTTACAGTGCAGGGGGCCCCACTCAAAGGGTATATTTTTTAGTTTAGATTTAAGATGTTGCTATCTTTGCAGGTTATTAAGAGGGAATGTGCCCCTCCTCTGAGCCATTCAGCCTTATTTTTAGCATAGCTGCTACCTGAAAAGAAGAAAGTCATTGCGTAGTATGCTACCTCCTAGGTGCATGTGTTAAAAAACAGGATAGGACAGAAAATATGTTAAAGTACCATAGTTTCTCTTTAACATGGACAAGAAGCTGGTCATACACCATACAATCTAATTGCACAATCTCTTTTAAAATGACCTAATAATATGTAGACAATTCAAGAGAAGTGCTGGAAGAAACTTTCCATGCTACAGCGTCTTGATTGGCTGTTAGTGGAGGCATTCACTGCGGTTTAATATATCACACTATGCTATGTCATACGCTGGGAATTAAAGGGATTATGTTCAGGAACCATACATTCCAATATAGCTGGCTGTTGCATTAACAGGAGCTTTTTCCATTTCTCGTGGTAGCTCTTATAAAGCCTTCCTGGCACCATTCTTGAGCAAAGTACATAACGTTCATTCATATGCATATTCTTGTTCTTTAATTCCCAACGTCATTTATCATCCCCCACAGAGGAGTGCCTACTAAGGTTGTAGAGGGAATAACTTTGACAGGGTCTTGTGAAGTCACAGAGCCCAAGCTTAACCGCTACTTTCTCTTATTTACCACATTACATCCTATACAGAAGAAAGCAGTCTTTCTTTTTTCCTTCACGTCCTTTTTTTCCTTTTGTGTTATCTGGTTTTTCAGCTGCTAGTAGGTTTATTATGGAAATTTCCTTTATGTAGATTACATAATAAATTATTATACTATAATTCAATTTTTCTATTCCATTTTTTTCTGGTGTTGTTTAGTTTTTTCCTTTTGGAAAAAAAAAAAGATGTTTTATGAAATGGTTAATATGGGCACTTAAATCTTTCTGAGAAGCTGCTCTTAGCTACAACATCAGAGTCCGATGGCTTTAAGTTATGCACCCAAATCCGATTCACATTACAATTGTGCCATTCATTTGGGAACTAATGACTAATCTGGTGTCAGCGGGCAAAGTGATATAGTTGCTAGCTTTGATGTTAATATTATTATTTTTTTGGGGTATAAATGTTTATAGTAATTTGAGGATTGCAGATCAGCGCTGCCATAGCTAAAAGGGAGGATAAACTGGATGAATCCACCGTCTCCGCTGCTGCAGTCCTCTCAGCGCCCAACACTCTAATCATATTGTGTCTGAACTTGTCTCAAAGCAAAAATAAATCCTGTGATTTCTTCTGACTCACTGTCAGCTATTTTCACCCTCTCAGCCTGCTGTGTCTCCACCCCCTTTTTTTTTTTTTTCTCGGCAATCTTGCTCATTCTTGTTATTTCCTACTCATTTGGTGCATTTAAAGTACTATTTTCTCTGCTAATCTAGTCTTTTGTTTCTTTTTGATTCAGAACTTTTTTTCTTCTTTTGTTTTAATGTGTAAACATAATCATTTCCTGTTTTCCACTACTTCTACACAGTTATGAAGAAAAGTTTGCCAAGCCCTACAAATTATCTTTATTTGTGCATGAGATTTGGTCTTCCATTTAAAGCTAGTCAAACATTGAGCAAATCATAGGAACCGGCTGAAATTTGCTCCGTGGGTGGTCCAGTTGGCAACCACTTGCCCTCAGGAAGATTTACCCCCCCTCATGACCAGGCTGTTTTTTGTGATACGGCACTGCGTTATTTAACTGACAATTGTGCAGTCCTGCGACGCTGTGCCCAAATATAACATTTCATTTTTTCCCCCTAATTAGAGCTTTCTTTTGGTGGCATTGGATCACCTCTGCATTTTTTTTTTTGCGTATAAACAAAAAAAGACAGTTTTGAAAAAAATAAAATATTTCTTACTTTCTGCTATTAAACAATCCAATAAAAAAATGGAAAAAATCTAATTTCTTCTTCAATTTAGGCCAATATGTATTCTGCTACATATTTTTGGTAAAAAAAAAAAAAACAAATAAGCGTTTATTGATTGATTTGCACAAATGTTACCACGTCTACAAAATAAGGGATATATTCATGGCATTTTTATTATTATTATTTTTTTTTTTTTACTAGTACAGGCGGTGATCTGCAATTTTTAGCAGGGCTTCGACATTGCGGCGGACAGATTGGACACCTAACTGACATTTTTGACACTTTTATGGGAACCAGTGACATTATTACAGTGATCAGTGCTAAATAATATTGCACAAAAGTTATAGCGTCTACAAACTATGGGATAGATTTATGGAATTTTTATTTTTCTCTTTTTTACTAGTAATGGCGGTGAACAGCGACTTATAGCCGGATTGTGGCAAACAAATCGGACACTAAGTGACATTTTTTGGGGAGCAGTGGCACTAATACAGTGATCAGTGCTAAAAATATGCACGGTCATTGTATTAATGACACTGGCAGGGAAGGTATTAACATCAGGGGTAATCAAAGGGTTAAAGGAGTACTTACTAATTGTGCGGGGGTGCTTGTACTATGGGAAGGCAGAGATCCGTGTTCCTGCTTCGTAGGAACACAGGATCACAACCTTTCCTTCTCACAGAATGGTGAACTGCCTATTTACATAGGCAGGCCGCTGTTCTGCCTGTGTACCGAATGATCGGTTGGTCCTGCTGATTGGCTCCCACTGTGTCCAATCACAGCAGGAGCAGGATTGCCGGTAGCACTCCCCAGACCCGGAAGTGCAGGATCACATACAGGTATGTCATTCTGCCCAGAAGAGCCGCCTTGCCGCTGTAAATATATACAGTATACGATGGGTAAGCAGTTAAAAATAGCCAGGCAGAAAATTGGCAGCCGAACAGTGGCATTCAAAAAAATTGGCTGTCACAATATAATAGCTTCATGTGTGCAATGTTCAATGACAGCGCCAAGCAAAAGGTCGGAGAGTTCACTAAATATTATCCTTATTCACCAAAAATATATTATAAATATCCACTACTTAATGGTCCTGTAAAATATTTTTCATGAAATTGTTTGTTGTAATGCCGCGTACACACGAGCGGACTTTTCGATGGACTAGGTCCGACGGAACGAATCCGCCGGACAATTTGATCGTGTCATCTGACCTTTGCTGTCTAAAAATCAGACTTTAGATTTAAAACATGTTTTAAATCCGGTCCGGTCGAAAAATCAGTTTGTCTCTGTATGCTAGTCTGACGGACGAAACCCGACGCTAGGGCAGCTATTGGCTACTGGCTAGGAACTTCTTTATTCTAGTCCGGTCGTACGTCATCACGTTCGAATCCGTCGGACTTTTGTGTGCTTGTGTGTGGCCAAGTCCGTTTGTTCGGAAAGTCCGTCGGAACTCCGCCGAAAGACCATCTGGAAGACCGTTGGACCTAGTCCGTTGAAAAGTCCGCTCGTGTGTACGCGGCATAAGTGTTTTATTCATACCAGATTGATAAAATTATTTTGCATGCTCTGGTCTCTGGGACCTTACTCTGAAGTAGACAAGGAGGTCAATAACCCAGGACAACAGCGTGGCAACTAGTATCTTTTGAAGATTAAACACAGGTGATCATGCCACTTTAGAGTTCTCCAATCTCTTCATTACATTCAGGCACTGAAGAAGGGGGAGGTTTTTGGGCCCCCAAGTGTATTAGTTGTTCTTTATTGTCTCTTTGTGAACAAATATCAATATTAAAGGTGTTTGGACTCATTTTGTTTGGTGGTCTCACTGGATTTTGTACAAGTGAACCTTAAAAAAAACGGATTCCCTGCTTTTGGAATACCCCACCTTTGTTTTAAAATAGCCTTACCTAAGTTACTGTGCCTTATCACAGTCTGATTGATCTGATTATATTCATTTTCACTTGTTCCAGAATACAATAGCTGGCAATGCAGATTTGTCCATCCGCGCTGTATTTCTGAATTTAAAAAAAAATCTATCAGTGTATGGCCAGCTTAAGGGCTTGACTTATTTAAGTGTAATGTGAGGTAAAATGCTGTGAAATTAAATTAACTTAGCACAAATTTCCAATCATATGCAGGGATTTTTTAATAGAACTTCTTTTGCCTATAGGGTGTTTGAAGTGCACATAGGTTCATTTTACTGCATTTAAACTGGTTCTAGCAACAAATATTTTTCAATGGTAAATATATATATATATATATATATATATATATATATAACGGAAAATTGTATACTTACCCTTCCGTAATTTTCCTTTCCTGTTGCATCACATGGCAGCATACACATATGGGGTTGTGGCTCCGCCTCCGCAACCTGATAGGACCGCGTAGCTATTAAACCTTGAGAGGGTCCCCTCCCCAGTATTCTCAGTATCTATATACCTCACCTCAGACGGGTGGGTAATTGTATGCTGCCATGTGATGCAACAGGAAAGGAAAATTACGGAAGGGTAAGTATACAATTTTCCGTTTTCCTGTCGCATCATGGCAGCATACACATATGGGGATTAACTCGCCAAACTGGGTGGGTCTGAACACAAATATTTTTATTTACAAGGAATTGAGGTATTTGAACAGATAATTGCCCTCCCAAATTCCACCGTGGACAATCTGGCCGAGTCCACCTTGTAGTGCGTAATAAAGGTACTCTTAGAGGACCATGTGGCTGCTTTGCATATCCTTTCCGAGGAGACTTTGCAGAAAGCTGCCCAGGAGGTCGCCATTGCCCTTGTGGAGTGTGCCCTTATGCCCTCAGGTACTTGAGTTTTACTGGAAGTGTAGGTTCTACTGATGGTTTTTACCAGCCACGCTGCGATAGTGCGGGATGTTGCTGCTTGACCTTTCCTAGGGCCATATGGAATGACTAGGAGGTTCTCCGCTTTCCTTAGGTCACTGGTCATTGAGAGGTATGCCAGGATGTTGGTTTTTAGGTCTAGTGGATGTGGATTCCCTTGTTCCGTGGTTAGAACGGGAAGACAAATTTCCTGATTGAAATGGAAGGAAGACGCCACTTTTGGGATGAATCGGTCCGATGGTTTCAGGACTATCTTGTCTGGGTAGACTGTCAAGTATGGTTCAGTGGCCATCAAAGCATGGATTTCCGAAACTCTTTTGGCTGATGTGATTGCTATGAGGAAGGTGGTTTTTAATGTTAAATTCCATAGCGATATTCCTTCAACTGGAAAGAATGGTTCGCGACACAGGGCATCCAGTACCACTGCAAGGTCCCAGGTCGGGAAGGAAGGTTTTTTGGGAGGCCTTATTTTCAGGCAGGCCTTCTGGAATTGCTCAATGAGTGGTTCCCTTGCCCATCTTACGCCCGTCATGGCAGATAAAGCTGACACGTGTACCTTTAGGGTATTTGACCCAAGACCCTTGTCCAGACCTCGCTGCAGGAATTCCAGAATCTGTGCCACTGTTGGAGATGTTGGATCCCATGCTTGTGTTTGTGCAACCGCGAGGAATTTTTCCCAGATTCTCCTGTAGGTGTTGTTGGTGGAGACTTTCCTGGCTTGGAGGAGAGTGTCTACCACTTTCTGTGAGCAGCCCTGTGCTACGAATCTAGACCTCTCAATCTCCATGCTGTCAGGTGTAGTCTTCCTGGACATGGGTGGAGGAGTTGACCTTGGGATAGTAGATCCGCTGCTATGGGCAGCGGTAGTGGATCCGCTGTATTCAGCTGGAGGAGAGTCGTGAACCATGGGCGTCTCGGCCAGAAGGGAAGGACCGCTATCACTGTGGATCCCGAATTCTTGAGTCTGAGTAGTAGCCTCGGAATAATTGGAATCGGTGGAAACACGTAGCCCAGGTTGAAGTCCCAGCTGTGCTGTAAGCAGTCCGTACCTTCTGCTGTCGGGAAGGGTACTCTCGACAAGAACCTGCGACACTTCGTGTTGGATGGAGTTGCTGCCAAGTCTATCTCTGGTACTCCCCAGGTCTTGGTTATCAGGGAGAATGCTTGGTGACTCAGTGTCCATTCGCTGTTGGACACGAAACTCCTGCTCAGGGTGTCGGCTATTTGGTTCTGGGTCCCTGGCACATATGCTGCCCGGAGACCCGAAAGGTTCTGCTGTGCCCATTCGAAGACTGGTCGGACTTCTTGTAGCATTGATCGACTTCTGGTACCTCCTTGCCTGTTGATGTAGGCAACTGCTACTCGATTGTCCATCTTCAGTAAGACTTCTTTGCCCTTCAGGAAGTGGCTGAAGGCTAGGAGAGCTTTGAATGCCGCCCTCATTTCCAATATGTTGGATACCATATTGTGTGTACTGAACGGCCAGCGGCCTTGGACTGCGAGGTGTTGGTAGTGTGCTCCCCAACCTTCCCCGCTGGCATCCGAGGTGATTACTTCCTGGGAGAGAAGGACTATGTTCTTGCATCTCTTTAGGTTGTGTGGCCTGGTCCACCACCAGAGTGATTGTTTCACTTCCTCTCTGAGCACAATTGGTTGGGACATTGATACGCCGTTCCACTGCCTGAGAAATGACACTTGAAGAGGTCTTGTGTGCCACTGAGCCCATCGAACCATCGGGATGGTTGCTGAGAATGAACCCAGAATGCTGAGACACTCCCTGGTAGGGATTGAGCTGGCCGAAAGCAGTCTTCTTGCCTTTTGGATCAGTATAGGAATCTTCTCCCTCGGGAGCTCTATAGTGTTGAGGAGTGTATCCAGTTCTGCTCCTAAAAAATCATCCTCTGTGTGGGAATTAGGTTGCTCTTTTTCCAATTGATCAGCCACCCGAATTTCTGCAGGGTGGAGATTAACATCGATCGATGTGTAAGGAGGGACTCTTGATTGTTTGCGAGTAGGAGGATATCGTCCAGGTAATGGTGGACTCTTAGACCTTGTTCCCTTAGAAGAGCTATCACTGGAAGTAGGACCTTTGTGAACGTCCTTGGAGCAGTGGAAATCCCGAACGGGAGGCTTTGGAATTGGAAGTGTTGCCTGTCTACCGCAAAACGGAGATACTTTTGGAATGAAATGTGAATGGGGATATGTAAGTAAGCGTCCTGTAAATCTATAGAGAGCATCCAGTCTCCTATGTTTATGGCCTGAAGAATCGACTGCAGGCTTTCCATCCTGAATGTTTCTACCTGGATCGATCGGTTTAGCTTTTTTAAGTCCAGAACTGGACGAAGATCCCCCGTCTTTTTCTTTACCAGGAACAAGGGCGAGTAGACCCCTTTCCCCCTCTGGGATAGTGGAACTTTTACTATCGCCTGCTTTTGGTCTAAACCTTGAACATACTCGGTCAATAGTAGTCTCTTGTCCTGAGATGTCGGAAGTTTTGTTATACAAAACCTGCTCCTTGGCCGTTTTTGAAAACTCCACTTGTGGCCGAATTGGATAGTAGCTACTGTCCATGCATCCTTTATTGTTTCCGCCCATACCTGCTTGTATTTCATGAGTCTGGCTCCTACCACAGCTGGCTGAGCGGACATGGCGTCAAAAGGATTTCTGATCCCCTGAGACAGGGTTCTTGGATTTTTGAAATTTGAGAAAGGAAGACTGGGGGTTCTTCCAGCTCCTCCTGTACTCTCTGCCGGGTCTGTAAGACTTCGCCTCCCTATATTTTTTAGGTAGGTTCCTTCTGAAGGTGGGCGGTCTTTGTTGTTTTGGCCTTCTATCCGAAGGGATAAGGCCAGATTTTCCCCCGGTTACTTTTGAGATAGCCGAGTCTAGTTTCTCACCAAAGAGGTTTGTTCCATCAAAGGGAATCTTGCACCAATTGGATTTTGAAGATGGATCCGCCGACCAGGGCTTTAGCCAAAGTGCCCTTCTGGCCATTACTGAGCTCAGCATTGCCCTAGATGTAGATTTTATTATGTCTACAGACGCTTCTGCGACAAAATCGCCTGCGAGGGATAGCTCCTGTAGTGCAGATATTACTCTCTCCTGCTCGACTCCTTCCGTCACTAGTTTCTCGGCACTGGAAGACCAATTGGAAATAGCTTTTCCTACCGCTGCCAGCGCTACTGCAGGTCTGCATGCGCCTCCCGCTGACAAATAGGTTTTTTTGAGGTCGAGATCGATTTTCCTGTCCAATACGTCTTTGAACGTAACTGCATCCTCAATTGGAAGCGTCACATGCCTGGCAAGTCTCATCAGTGAGGAGTCTACTACTGGCGGGGATATCAGCGGGTTCACGTTGGGCTCTTTTAGAGGATAGAGTTTTGCTAGTCGATTGGCAAGACTAGCTTTTTTCTCCGGCTTTTGCCACTCTTCCTTAATTAAGTCTTCCAGCTCCTCAATGAATGGGAAGGTCTCTGGCTCTTTCCTGAGATTTGGGAAGTACTTCCTCACTTTATGAGGAGTTTCTTTCTCTTCCACCCAATCGATCGATTCCTTGATTGATTTTATAAAGGGTTCAACCAAAGTGAAGTCGAAGCCAGTAGATGTTTCTATGTCTTCGGTATCAGACAGAAGTTCTGTCGTCTTTGAAGTGGAAGGGGCAGAGGGAGAGTCTTGAACTGCTCTGCTTACCTCGGGCCCTGCGATTTGTAGGGTCGGTTCTCTCACTGGCTGGCTTAACTCCATCTCTCTGTCTTTAGTTGCTTCGTTGAAGCATGTCCGACAGGCCAACTTGTCTGGGAGCGCTATTGCGCCGCAAATCCAGCAGGAGTTTGCTGATGGACGGAGACTCTGCGCATGCGGGGAGCGTCTGCGTGTAGGAGTTCTCCTGCGATAGGAATGCCCATGTCTGGAGTAAGATCTTGATCTGCTCCTTCTGCGACTGGATCTGCCTCTATCCCTTGAACGGCTTCTTCCACGATCTGAGCGGCTGCGTCTGCTCTTTGATCGTCTTGAGTGCGATGATCTGGGCGACCTGGTAGGGCTGTTCCATTTAAACAGCGTTAGTGCCATGCTCTCTTTTTCCTCTTCTTACTTACCCGTCTTCCCCTCTTACCTTTTAGGCTGGCGATGGTCTGCTGGGGCAGCGGCCTCCATGAAAAGTGAGTCCTGTAATACAGGGAAATGAAGAGTGCAAAGAAGCAGGCAAAAAGATAGCAGCCAGGAACATAGAAAGGAAAGTTAACTAACCTCAAATCTGAAGCAAAATTTGCAGAGTGTGCAGCTGGTAGATAGGTGGTCAGCAGTGGAACAAGGCAGTAAAGTTTTTTCCCACAAACGAATTGCGTTTCTCTGTGCACTTGTAGCCACAGAGAAACACAGGAACAGCTTGATTTTTTAAATTTGGCGCCGCCGTCGCCGCCGCAACGACGTCACGCTCGCGCATGCGCAGTAGCGACGCGCGCCGCCCGGCGCCATTTTGGAAGCTGGAAACCCAGCTAGAGGGCGAGATTCTGGCCCTCTGCGCATGCGCCGCCGCTCTGAGCCGCTCGGCCGTCCTGAGATGGGAAGGAGGACTAGATAACCCAGCGTGCCCGTCCTAAACCAGGTAGGTGATACTTTCAGGAACCAAACTCATGAGCATGGTATTTTTTGGGACTATTGTTATACACACACCGCCACCAGGGAAGGTGATCCTGCTTAGAGAAGGGGTTTTAATAAGCAATATGCATTTTCAGTATGACAATCCCTGCACAAAACACGGAGAGATGGGCCGATTTACAGCCCCGAGACACCAGTGCATGAGAAAAAAAGGTAAGGCTGGAGACCGCTGCTTTTTAAACCTATTTAAGGTTTGTTTAAGTGAGAGATGTTTGTTTACATACCCCTGAGACCATCAGAGTGGGGTTCCTCCATTTAGCTCATTTAGAGGCTGTACAGGTAGGACTTCCAGCCAGGAGAGGCTTGAACCTGGCTGGGGCGATAGCGGTAAGAGGTGCTGTACTTTCGGTCTTGTCAGGTGAGGAAAAAAAGGAGAATACTGGGGAGGGGACCCTCTCAAGGTTTAATAGCTACGCGGTCCTATCAGGTTGCGGAGGCGGAGCCACAACCCCATATGTGTATGCTGCCATGATGCGACAGGAAATATATATATATGCTTTGAATTATGTATGTGCAAAACGTACATGCATTTTATTATCCAACAGGGAGATCACAGTATCCCGTTTAACAATGGGCCTGATTTAAAAAAAGGTTAATATAGGCTGATTGGAAAAGGGAATTTTCAACTTAACTTAGCATGTGGAAGTAAAACTCAAGTTATTTTAATTATTTTTTTTTTATTGCACATGATTGGGTATACTTTGTAAATTGAATTTTTGCCACTAAGCTAATTGAAAATTCCATTGCAAAGAGAACGACAAAAACCTATTTAGCAAATCAACCCCAATTACTTAATTTGCATTTCTTTCAGGACTTCATCTTTCGTCACGCATTATCTGGTATCAACTTGTTACTTCCAGGACTAAGATACTTGTTCAGAAATTATAGTAATGTAAATCCTAGGGGTTGATTTAGTAAAGGCAAATAGACTGCAACTACATGGCAAATGAGGTTTAATGTGGACAATTTAAAATAATGCATTTGGGTGGCAAAAATATCTACTCACAGAGGGAGAACTTCTTGGGGAATCTAGGATGGAAAAGGACCTGGGGGTCCTAGTATATGATAGGCCCAACAATGGAATGCAATGCCAAGCTGCTGCTAACAAAACAAACAGAATATTGGCATGCATTAAAAAGGGGATTAACTCCAGAGATAAAACGATAATTCTCCCGTTCTACAAGACTCTGGTCTGGCCGCACCTGGAGTATGCTGTCCAGTTCTGGGCACCAGTCCTCAGTAAGGATGTACTGGAAATGGAGCGACTACAGAGAAGGACAACAAAACGAATAAAGGGACTGGAGGACATTAGTTATGAGGAAAGGTTACGAGCACTGAACTTATTCTCTCTGGAGAAGAGACGCTTGAGAGGGGATATGATTTCAATTTACAAATACCATACTGGTGACCCCACAATAGGGACAAAACTTTTCCATGGAAGGGAGTTTAGTAAGACACGTGGCCACTCATTACAATTAGAAGAAAAGAGGTTTAACCTCTAGGTTTTTTAATGTAAGAGAAGCAAGGATGTGGAATTCCCTTTCACAGGCGGTGGTCTCAGCGGGAGCATCGATAGTTTAAAAAAACGAATAGATAAGCACCTGAACGACCACAACATACAGGGATATACAATGTAATACTTACATATAATTACACACATAGGTTGGACTTGATGTACTTGTGTCTTTTTTCAACCTCACCTACTATGCAACTATGTAACTGCAGTCTGCTCACATAATTTGTAATAAAAACATCTTTGCCATTCTGAAGCTTCCCTCCAACCACTTTGCATATTGTTTTATATATACTGTGATACTGTACCTGCCAAATATGCTGCAGAAATCTCCCTCCACTGAGTCTGGCTGCAGCCATATTAACAGTGGGCAGCTGAAGCTGCTGCCTGATAACTTCCTGGATATTCACAGACACGCAGAGGCACACCTCCAGCTCTGCAGCTCTCATTGGCCCTCTTATGACTCACCCCCCTCCCTTCCTGGCAAACTCTCACAAGAATGAGAGAGAGAGCTGTGTATGATGTCATAAGCCTAGTCTTTTTACTAGACAAGAAACAGGAAGTGGGCTGTATAAGGTATTTACTTGCATAAAAAAAAATTACTATCCAAAGTTAAAACAATAAGGGTAATTTATTAGATGGAAAGTTGAAAAAAATGACTGACGTTCTGCTTTAAACTGGCCCAGCTTGGCTAGATGTAAGTATGCATATGTCATTTCCTGAGGGCTCATGAAAATGCTGTAAATCACTGTAGTAGTCAGCGCTACATACAGTGAAAGCCCTGATATTTCAGGTTTTGTGAGTGTGGCTTCCCCTCTGCACACTAACCACACATCTGCTCAGCACCATTGTCATATTGCATAGTATAGATCCTGATGACTGATTTGTTCCTTCATCTTCAGGTTGAGGGACCATGAAAGATGGTGGTGTCTATACCAGTTTTTCCTAGTAATATAATAGTGTAGTAGTGGATCTATAGGCAACTACATTATATTCATGTAGCACTAACTCCCGAAAGAGCGGCTGGTTTTATTTGGGCTTACCGTTACCTTCTTCACCTCGTCTCCGTCTAGGGGTTCCCGTGGTAGATGGCCCAGAAAACTGTAGAAACTGACACTTTATCTTCTTTTTTATGGTTATTTATTGGAAAAAATATAAAAAAAATCTCTTAAAAGTAGGATAGAGGGTTAGGGTGGAAGTTCAGGTACCTTTAGAACTGCTTAACCGGTTCCCGACCGGCGCACGACGATGTACGTCGACAGAATGGCACGGACATGAAAATGGGCGTACAGGTACGTCCCCTTTAAGATTGCCGCCATGCCATCGCATGCGTACCGTCAGCAGAGCGTGCGCGCGCCGGTCGTGACCCCCATGAGTCCGGTCCCGGGTCCCGTGGATTCGATCGCCGCGGAGATACCCGCGATCGTCTCATGGGATAGCTGAACGGGGAGATTCGGAAGTAAACAGCATCTCCCCGTTCTGCCTAGCAACTAGTGACACCGATCTCTGCTCCCTGTGATTGGAGCAGAGATCAGTGTTCACTAAGTCACAGCCACGCCCCCCCCACAGTTAGTAACACGCACCTAGGGACACTTAACCCCTACACTGCCACCTAGTGGTTAACCCCTTCACTGCCAGTGCCATTTACACTTGCATTTAAATAGCACTGATTGCTGTATAAATGACAATGTTCCCAAAAATGTGTCAAAAATGTCTGATGTGTCCACCATAATGTCGCAGTCACAATAAAAATCGCTAATCGCCGCCATTACTAGTAAAAAAAAAATTATTAATAAAAATGCTATAAAACTATCCCCTATTTTGTAAATGCTATAACTTCTGTGCAAACCAATCAATAATCGCTTATTGCGATTTTTTTTTTACCAAAAATATGTAGAAGAATACGTATCGGCCTAAACTGAGGAAAAAAATGTTTTTCTATATATTTTTGGGGGATATTTATTATAGCAAAAAGTAAAAAATAATGATTTTTTTTCAAAATTGTCGCTCTTTTTTTGTTTATAGCACAAAAAAAAAAAAAAGGGGGCAATTAAATACCACCAAAAGAAAGCTCTATTTGTGGGGAAAAAAAAGGCGTCAATTTTGTTTGGGAGCCACGTCGCACGACCGCGGAATTGTCAGTTAAAGCGACGCAGTGCCGAATCGCAAAAAGTGGTCTGGTCTTAAGCCAGCAAAATGATCCGGTCTGAAAGTGGTTAACTAGAAAGTCTCTCACTGTAGAAATCCAGAGAGCAATGTAATACTGACATATAATGATACAGATAGGTTGGACTCGATGGACTTGTGTCTTTTTTCAACCTCAACTACTATGTAACTATGTAACTGTTTACTTTGCAAGGGAAGTTGCACTTTTCAAGGGAATTTTCCCCATAGTTCAACTTCCCTTGAAAGTGAATAGCCTATTTGCCTATTTGTGTAAATCAACCACCTGGTGTCTCTATTTTAGGCCATGTTAACAATTATCTGGCATAGATTAGTTCCTTCATGCAGCAACTTGTCTTGTGCCTTTCTGCAAAATGTACAGTTTGATTACTGGGGGAAAGAAAACTGAGGAAATGTTTCCTTCTGCTTGCAGCAGAACAATTACATTGTCTTAGCCTAGGCAGGGTCACTTCACTGGAGCTCAAGGAGCAGTTGTAGGCAAAGCTTAAGAGGGGCAGGGTGAGCGCATCACATACACTTTAAAAGTAAATAGCTGCCCAGATCACTTTTACTTTACCACTGAGGGCTGCATTCATGACCTTATACTTAAAGTGTTACTAAACCTACAACAGTAAAATTAGTCTGTATATGCAGTAAAGAATGCGTGTTATGCCGCATACACACGACCGGACTTTCCGGCAAACTAGGTCCGACGGTCTTCCCGACGGACTTTCGGCGGAGTTCCGACGGACTTTCTGAATGAACGGACTTGGCCACATACGAACAGACTAAGTCTGGTCGAAAGTCAGTTCGTTCGAACGTGGTGACGTAAACAAGACAACAAAAATAGCCAGCAGCCAATAGTCGCCCTTGCGTCATATTTGGCCCGTCGGACCAGCACACAGACGAATGGTTTTCCCGATTTTAGTCCGTCGGAATTGAGTCCGTCAGATAGATTTGAAACATGTTCTATTTCTAGGTCCGCTGGAATTTTTTTTTCTCAAAAACAAACAGATTAGCCCACACACCATCTGATTGTCTGATGGAATAATCCCATCGGACCTAGTTTGCTGGAAAGTCGGGTCATGAGTATGCAGCATTATACTCACTGTGGAACATAAGTGGTTAATCCACTGCATTGTGTACAAGTGTTCTGTGTACTGTGGGAGACCAAATATAGTGAATGCAGGGTATAGAAAGAAAGGGAGGGCGCACCGACCTTGTGCATTACCAAAGATAGGATTTATTTAAAATTGTAACAACAAGAGTAATAATCACAAACGACCATTTAAAAAAGGCTTAACAGTGCTCCAGCAATTCGGAACCATGTCTCTAGACACCTGTAACCTGGACCGGGTGTTAGGAGGTGATGGCATCACAGACGGCTTATGCATTATGAGGGAGTACCCTCTTCAACAGAGCCACAGCAACAGTAGCTAATACATATAAATATATATCTATATATACCCCCATTCACATAGCACAGGGGTGTCAAAACTTTTTTCAAAGACGGCCAGATTCCATGAAGTGAACATGCATGAGGGCTGACCATTTTGCCTGACATTCTTTGAACCATGCAAATTAACTAATACACTGCCCACGCGGCACTCAGGGATTCGTGGGGGGGGCACAAAAGATATATATATCCAAATTACCAGTGGGGCTGTATGAAACTGGACCATGGGCTGGACTTTGGACATGCCTGACATAGCATAACAACAAAAAAAATATCACCCTACCCTGGCACTATATCACCTAACCTGGCACTATATAACTTAACCTGGCACTATATCATCTGCCAGTATACTACCCTAACATTACTTAACGTCGACATGCAGTGCACTGCCTGGGGGGGGGGGGGGGGGGTGGGTGCCAGATATAGGACCCGCCCTGGGTGTAAATTTTTAAAATGTATCATTTTCCTTCCACTTCACAATTTTGTGCCACTTTGTGTTGGTCTATCACATAAAATCCCAAAAAATGAATTTATGCTTTTGGTTGTAACATGACAAAATGTGGAAAATGTCAAGGGTATGAATACTTTTTCAAGGCACTGTGTGTCTGTGTATATAATTTTTATAGTTGGCCCCCCTACTTTTGTCCCTGTCCCCCCCATGTGCCCCCCCAAATATGAAAGCTGGAGACGCCACAAGTACCTGTCAAAAACAGGTACCCGCTCCCCCCCTGAAAAGGGCCAAATGTGGCACCAGAGGAAGCTTCCACTTTTGGGTGAAACTCCACTTTAAGTTGGACAGCAAGGGTTTTCTGCCTTGAACATCAGCCTTCGTTCTGATTTTCTGTGACCCATTTTCAGCCATAAGCAGTTTAAAGTCCACTGTCGACTGACGTCACTCATCTGGTCCAGGTTCGGAAAAGATCCTGCTTTTACAGTCAGGATCCACCCAGCCATGGCACCTTATGCTTCTAGGCTTAAGCTAAAGGTAAGGAATAGATATATGTAAAAAATAGGCATGCTGTGTGAATGGGAACACATGAGAAACTACATATAGTAGGGTTTTCACAAATTTGACTGCAGAAGTGGAAATTCACTTTAAGAGGGACAGAAAGGGTTTTCACCTTTGAACATCAGTCTACGATTTGCTCTTCTGTGACCCATTTTCATCTGGAATAAATTCAAAGTCCACTGTTGGCAGACGTCACTCATCTGGTCCAGGTTCGGAAAAGATCCCGACTTTACAGTCAGGATCCACCCAGATGCCTAGACTGGCACTTGGCTCAGCCTCTCAGTGATCTGATGGGAGACTGAGCCACTCCCTCCCACCCCCTCCACAACCCAGTGCTCCAGTGAGCGTAGGTGGGACAGAGCAGAGAGCCAGTGCCTGACAGTCATGGCTCTCTGCTGAGAGCAGAGGGGGAGAACTGAGCGATCAGCAGTGTTTGATCACTAAGTTCTCACTGCATAGGGACAGATGCAGCATTGATCCAAGGTAAGTATAAATGTTTGTGTTTTTGTAAGTCCATACTTCTTTTTTAACAACTTTCTGCGCTATAGCCAAAAGATGGCCATAATGCGGACGGCCAGTTCTGAGAGGGCATCCACTGACATTCTTCCAGAACCCTGCCCCCCCTGATCACAGTTCGAGCTAAAGGGCCAATCACAGCGGCCCTTTTTCCATGTGATCATCTGTGTCGAATCACAGCTGATCCCATGTAAACAAATGCTGGTTATCAGCATTTCCTTTCCTCAGCACTGTCACTGTGTGAGGAAAGAAAAGGCGATAACCAGCTTTCCTGTGACAGCAAACATTTACACTGATAATCAGGGCACTGATCATCAGTGCCCTGGTTATCAGTGCAGCCCTATCAGTGCAGCATATCAGTGCCCATTAGTGCAGTATATCAGTGCCGCCTTATCAATGCAGCCTCATCAGTGCCTTTTCATCAGTGCCCATCAGTACCGACTCATCAGTGGTGCAGCCTCTTAAACACACATCAGCGAAGAAGAAAAATGACTTATTTGCAAAATAAACAGAAACTAAGAAAAAATTTTTTTTTTTTTTTAGCAAAAAATAAAAACCCAATGGTGATTAAATGGCACCAAAAGAAAGCTATATGTAAAAAAATTCTAACATTTCATCTGGGTACAGTATGTATGACCACGCAGAAAGTACAACAGCACTAAAAGCTGAAAATTGGCCTGGGCAGGAAAGGGGTGAAAGTGCGCAGTAGGCAAGTGGTTAAGTACAAGAGATATTTACAAATACTAAGTTGTCTCATTTCAAGACATATATTTTAGGATTGTATGGGATTTCTGTCAAAAATCTTATGCTGATCATGTAAGGTTCAAATTTCCTCCTGCATTTGATCCATGCACATGGCTTAAAGAGTCAAGGGGAACATGGCCAGCCAAACCTTCAATGCATCCAATCAGATGGTCACTGTTCAGATATTCTGACAGCCAACAAGGGTGATTCCTCGGTGCACACGGTGGATGGGGGAATCTTTTTACTTCCCCTGAACAGAGAGGGGCTGAACAGAGAGAAATTTAGGCATGTATGGCAAAGGGTAGACTAATAAAATGCTAAATAATTTAATTTGCAAACATTTTCAGTGACAATGGCCTAATGGATGTTCAAACCTTTAAAATTCATTTTGTGTGCTGTTTCCAGGCTTGCAAGCTTTAAAGCATTGCCTTCTGAGGTCCTCTGATATCTTTTGTTTGACTAGGATTTATTTTATTAACATTTTATGATCAAAACTTTTATTATACAACAGGGCATTTCAAATCCACATTTAAATGAAGCAATTATATAGAACACTTGACCCAATCGGGTTGATTTACCTACTTGGATAAGGTAAAGTTTTGTTCCAATTTATGATCACGCAATTTAAAAAAAGAAAGAGATTTTTGTTTGCAAATTATTTATTGATTAGGAGTGTCACCTTATTCACTAGCAAACCTGCACTTTGAAAAGTAAACATTCACTGATTCTGATAGGAATAATAGGGCCATCTTCATTTTTATGCCGCAAATGATAGTCAGATCAGATTTTAAGGAGCGGTTAATGCAGAAGTTCAAATACAGACTTTTTCCCTTAGAAATTTTTGTTCATTAATACAGGCAGAGAAAACCAAGTGATGCACATCTGTTTTCATGTAACACTATGCAGGTAAGTTGGCTCAATTAAAAGTGCCACTTCCTTATATAAAAATATTAGAACATGGGAATACTTGCATAATTGTCTCTGCTCCTGGTCTGGGTGGAATATAACAAAAGAAATAGCTCCTGTGTAAGGTCATGTTCTCTCTATTCACTTCCTCCATTCTGAGTTTTTAAACAGAGACAGAAAGTGATGCACATAAATAACTCACATGCAGTAGAGGGCAGCAGATCCCTACACAAGGAACTATATATAAAGAGATTTAACAAATATAGAATCATATAATCATGTAATGTGCAAAATGCTCCAGCACGTGTGCTCCTCATCCCCTAGTCCTCCCCACATGACAGCGGGCAGGGGATCTTCTCCAAGCACCCGCTGTCACATTTTAAAAACAGTATGACTGTGTAGGGCACCACCTGCACAGTCATGTCCTTTAGTCACAATAATCTGTGAATGAGAGATCTACAAGTCCCTTTTCACAGTGGCTGATGCCTTTTACTTCCCAATGTACTACGAAGGTGCTGATGAGCATTCTCATAGTTCATTCACAAGCCATTTAGCTTTCAAACTGACAGCCTGTACAGAGGTACGGGCTGAAAGTTGTAAGGGTTTTCTGCAGAAGCCTGACATTGCACCAGTGATCTACTAATCACAGGTGCAATGTTCTGCAGGTTCTTGCAGGAAAAAATAATATATGCATTTTTTTTCTGCAAAAATACATCCCATTATTTTTTTTTCCAAAAAGGCGAACTTAGCCTTTAAATTAAATGTAATATATTACACTAAATTGTAGGCTTTAACGTAAGCAAATTGTATTATTTTCTTTGTAATACACTTGTTCTTATTCCAAGAGGGATTCTAATACTTCTTACACAAAATGCTCTTTTCACTTTTGTTGTCACTAGAAAGATTTGACTCTACATTCTAATCAGTGGCGGCTGGTGCTCAAAATTTTTGGGGGGGCGCAAACAAACAGCCTCACTTTGCCATCAAACGCTGCCACTGTGCCCATTAAACGCTGCCACTGTGCCCATCAAACGCTGCCACTGTGCCCATCAAACGCTGCCACAGTGCCCCAAGTGCTGCCACTGTGCCCATCAAACGCTGCCACTGTGCCCCAAGTGCTGCCACTGTGCCCCAAGTGCTGCCACTGTGCCCCAAGTTCTGCCATTGTGCCCCAAGTTCTGCCATTGTGCCCCAAGTTCTGCCACTGTGCCCCAAGTTCTGCCACTGTGCCCCAAGTTCTGCCATTGGGCCCCTTAAGTGCTGCCACTGTGCCCCAAGTGCTGCCACTGTGCCCCAAGTGCTGCCACTGTGCCCCAAGTTCTGCCACTGTGCCCCAAGTTCTGCCATTGTGCCCCAAGTTCTGCCATTGTGCCCCAAGTTCTGCCATTGTGCCCCTTAAGTGCTGCCACTGTGCCCCTTAAGTGCTGCCACTGTGCCCCTCAAGTGCTGCCACTGTGCCCCCTGCCTGCCCTCTGCACTTACCTTGTCCCGGTGTGCAGCTGGTGACGGCGTCAGGCGACGAGCGGTGTCTCCGTCGGATGTCTTCTCCCGCGCTCCTCCTGTCTTCTTCTGCTGTGATTGGACGCTAGGTGATTGGACGCCTAGCGTCCAATCACATCGCCTGTGACTTCAGCCAATCAGGTGACAGGTAACAGACCTGGCAACCTGATTGGCTGAGAGGCAGGTCTGTGTTAGGGAAGCGATGTATTCGCTTCCCTAACACAATACTGTGTAAGCAGCGAACGCAAAGCATTGCGCCCGCTGTTTACACTTAGGGAAGCCTATTAGAGCACACCGCTCTAATAAGGTCCCCTATTAGAGCTTACAGCTCTAATAGGGGCGCTTTCAGCAACACCCCCCCCCCACTGTAATTCAGATGCCCGGCGCCCGATCAGGGGCCGGACACCTGAATAGGGGGCGGCAGCGGTGACAATAGATAGATTCATGCAATGCATGAATCTATCTATTGGTGATAGAGCGGTGCAGGAGAGGGGGGGCGGCGCTCCTGCGCCCTCTATGCACGCACCGCCACTGATTCTAATACACATTGCTCTCTTTACATGCTGATGCTTTTTTAAACATAGCTCCATAGCCATCTATTTAAAATTCTGCTGTTTTTTGAGACCTTTGATTCTAACCATACGCATCATTTATTATTTATTTTGATCAGAATCCTTGATCTCTTGCTCACATTGTCCAGTATTTTCTCTTATTACCACAAGCATTTTAAGGCACAGGACAAATCTGTCATTTATTACAACACACATTTGATACATTGGATTACCTGACAACTTTATATTGCTACCATACTACACTGAGAGATAGAGATAAATGTCTATAACCAAGACATATGAGGTTGTTGTAAATATTGTTAATAGGATTGATTTATACAATGGCTCCAATGTTCTCACCCCATGGTATAGAATGAGTGTAACATTTATGTTAATGAATATGTTCTATTCTGCCATTATATGGATTCATGATTGTATTTTTACAATGAACTGGGATTATCTGACTACTTTATATAGCTACAGCATCACATTGTGAGATAAGTTTTTCTTACCAAGATATATGAGGTCTTTGTTAACAAGATTTACTAATACTGTGGCTGTTATGTGGATTTTATTGAATATGTTCCATTTAAACCACTGTATGAATTCATGATTATATTTTTTCACCATACTGGTACCAATTTATCCCTATACTGTATGTGAGTTTATGGGTGTATATATATATATATATATATATATATATATATATATATATATATGTAGCACTAACCCCCGAAGGAGCTGCTGGTTATTTTTGGGCTTACCGTTACCTTCTTGACCTTGTGTGCATCTAGGGGTTTCCCGAGGTAGATGGCCCAAGGAATTGCAGAGACTGACACTGGATCCACTTTAGGGATTTTTATTTGTAAAACGTCAGACAGAACACTGAAGGAATAGAGGGTATAGGTAGGAAGTTCAGGTACTCCTGGAACTGCTTGTAGCTGAATAAAGTGAAGTCTCTGCCACAGACTTGGTTGTAAACTTGTAGGTAAAAAGTCTCTGCCACAGACTTGGTTGTAACACTTGTAGGTGAAAAGTCTCTGCCACAGACTCGGTTGTAACTGAAGGATAGATGAGCTTAGAGAACCTGAGTTATTTGACCACAGCATCTGCCACTTGCTCCTTGATGATGCCCAGCCATTACTGGATTCAGATGTTAGTTCTGAGGTTGAGGATGACAGGAGCATGAGCCTAGAGAGAGGGAGGAACACTGGTAGACAAATTGGCATTCATGTTCCCCAAGCTGCAGCGTATTGCCAAGTTGTCTCCAGTGGTAATGATGAAGATGATTATGATGAGGTCACTGATGCGACTTGTGTGCCAGATAGAGCAGAGGAGGAAACCGAAGGTGAGGCGGCACAACCCCAAGGAGGCTGACATCAAGAAAGAGTAGAGAGCAGCAACCCTATTCCATCACATTCTGCAGCTTTTTATCTCCCGGCCCATTCCCAAAAGCTCAGCTGTCTACTTGCAAACTGTGTCTCAGGCACATCAAACATAAAAAAAACACCAACCATTTTGGTACCACGTGCTTAACAAGGCATTTAACATCCAACCCCTCAGCCCGTTGGCAAGAGCACCTAAAAGCCACACAAAAGGGGCACAAATCTGTACCTTCTCCTCCTTACCCACTTCAGTCTGCTAATGTGATACCCACGCCAGCTGGAGCCAGGAATGGTGGTGGCCGATAATGGCTCAAACCTCCATCTGCCCTTAGACCAGTTTGGTGGTGCAGCATTTCCTAAGTACGTACCCAAGGTTTCAAGATGCACTAAAGCAGGCCAGAAGAGTCTGTAGCCATTTCAGATGGAAATACACAGCCAGTGCTTGGTTGGCTGACATTCAGCGGGAATTCCACCTGCCTGCCTCAACCGCCTGATTTGTGACATGCCTACGAGGTGGAACTCAACCTTGGAAATGCTGCAGCGGCTATACATGAAGCAGAGGGCCGTCAATGAGTACCTGTGCTAGTACGGCACAATGACAGGCTCAGGCCGCCTCTCATTTTTTTCCCCATGCCAATGGCGGATCATTAAGGATGCATGCACTGTATTGTCACCATTTGAGGAGGCCACTAGGATGGTGTGCAGTGACAATGCATCAGTGACACAATCCCTGTTGTGTTCCTGCTGGAGCAGACTTTGCGTGGCATTATGAACAGGGCACTGGAGGCAGAGCAGCAGGAGGAAGAGGAGGACTTCCTTTCCTCTCAAGGCCCTCTTTATCCATGCACTATCATTCCTAAGTCACAGAACACACAGGAGGAGAGAGGGGAGAAGGATGAGGAGGAGGATTCTGACACTTTCATAGGCTTCAACGAAGAGGAAGACATGCGTCAATCTGAATTATTGTAAGCGATGGCTTTCCAACTCCAGGACCCTTGGGAGTAGAATTTGGCTGGGATGAGGAAGTTCCAGATGCTGCTTTTCAAGCCTCTGCTTTTCAAGCCTCTGAAATTTGAGGTGCATGGGCAACCTCTTGCTTCAAAGCCTGCAAAAGGACCCACGAATTTGTGGCATAAAGGAGAAGGATGATTACTGGTTGGCAACTCTCCTTGACCACCGTTTTAAGTGGAAGGTCTCAGAACTCATCCCGTCCCCACAGAGAGCACAGAAGATAAAATCTCTTGAGGACATGTTAAAGAGGATTTTATTGAACATTTTTCCTGACTCCAGTAGGTTCAGTGTCGTGGAAAACGTAGTTTTGAGTCTTCTGTTGGTCAAGAGAGGAGCGTTGGAGAAGGCATCCTCCTAAGTAAGGGATTTCGGAATTTTTTAGTCCTCGCCGCCCAGGGCTGTCAACTTCCACATCCCATCGGCAGCATCTGTATCAAATGGTGGACGATTACCTCTGGGCCAAAACAGAGATGAAGAGCTTTCCAGTTGACGATCCACTGACTTACTGGGTCATGAGGATAGACCACTGGCCAGAACTTGCCTAGTATGCTATTGGGCTGCCCTGCATCCAGTGTGCTTTCAGAACGGCATTCAGTGCTGCAGGAGGTTGCTGATCATAGAACGTGTCTGTCCACAGATTCCATGGACCGTTTGACTTTTATAAAAATGTATCAGTCCTGGATTACCAGCTATGAAGCCCCTGATGCCAAAGTCACTTGATTAAGTCTTTTTTGGGATGTGGAATCTCTGCAGGACTTCGATGCTGCCTAGCTTTGAGGGTTTTCAATCATTTTATCTGGAAGAATGTTTTTGGTATAGGTTTCATGGGCACAATTAACACCCAAAGATCAATTTTTCAGCACCTGTTTGACAGGTGCATAGCATTGCAGTTTTTTTTGCCTTCAGATTCAAGAGTACTTCTATAGGGTTATGGTGGGAAGGCGCCACCGACACCCAAAGACCAATTCTTCTGCAACTGTTTGACAGGTGTACATCACTGCAATTTTTTACAGCAAGGCCAATTCTTGCTTTCATCCAGATTATCTCTATAGGTTTATGGTGGAAAGGTGCCACCGACATCCAAAGACCAATTTTTACGCACCCGTTACTTCTATCCAAAGTCAAAGACACCAGAATGTATCCAAAAAATCTCTAATCATGTTCCCAGTGCACTACATTCTGGCTTTATCCTACACACAGGCTCCTCAGCTGTTGCTGAGTAAAATAAAGGCAGCTTGCAGGGAAAATTTCCTTTTTTTTTGGCTTTATAAATGCAATTATTGCTGCAGCAGATTCTAGACATTGTACAGATATGCTTTCACTTTAAAAATCAAAAAATCACTGCTCATTTAAAAATAAATTTTTTCACAAAAAAATTGTGAAAAAAGGACCCGGACCTCTATAACCATGCCCAATTACTTGCATATAAGCCTTCAAAATGGGCACTTTAAATTTTTGCCGTTCGGGTCCCATTGACTTTAATGGGGTTCATTATACGGGTCCGAAATTTCCCTGTGTTCGAAAGTTCTGGTGCGAACCGAACAGGGGTCCGTTTTGCCCATCCCTAGTCCTGACCTCAACCCGATAGAACACCTTTGGGATAAATTAGAGCGGAGACTGCGAGGCAGGCCTACTCGTTCAACATCAGTACCTGATCTCTCAAACGCGTTTCTGGAAGAATGATCAAACATTCCCATAGACACACGCCTAAATCTTGTGGACAACCTTCCAAGAGTTGAAGCTGTTATAGCTGCAAGGGGTGGGACAACGCAATATTGAACCCTACAGACTAAGACGGGGATGCTATTAAAGTTCATGTGCGGGTAAAGGCAGGTGTCACAATACTTTTGACAGTATAGTGTGTGTATGTGTGTGTGTGTATATATATATATATATATATATATATATATATATATATTGTGACAGCAGGCAGGTAAAATCACCTGGTTGTATCCAGGATGGAAAATATGTATGCCCTAGATTCAGGCTTTATACTGACTTATACCACTAGAGGGGAGTGCTGGGAGTCCTATAGGGGAAAAGTTAATGAGCCCAGCTGAAGTAAGTGGGCTCATTAAGACCTCTACAAAAAACTCCAGCATGCTTAGGGAGATGCTCCATCATGGAACCAGTTTTGTGTAGACTGGGGAGTGTGACACCTGTTCTGTGCGGTGAGTTAACACCTGTGTGGCAAACCTCTACAACAGAGATAGGGACTGGTGCAGCACAAGGCTGCACTCAGTTGTTAGACAGTGAATCTACATGTGTAGTAAGCGGTCAAGCTGACCAGGATTTATTTTCATGTTTTTTTTTTTGTTTGGCTGTTATATTTTTCACTGCATGTAGCATAAATAAACCACACCTTTGTTTTCCCACCTACAACGCTGTCTGCTGTGCCTGATTTTGTGTTGTGAACCCATCCAGGGGGTCACACACACCCGCTGCCGAGCTAACCCCTCACAATATATATATATATGTGTGGGTGTGTGTGTGTTAAATCTCATTTTATTTATGATATTGTAATATAGTATTTGATCACTAGGGTCACTAGAATCATTTTAGATTAGTGTGATGTCATTTGTGCGGTGTCCTTAGAATGAAATGGTTTTTATTACATGTGATTTATATATGTTGATTTTATTTACTTTTGCTTCATTGTTGTTCTTATCTTTACATGCATCTATTTCTAATATAAAGGTTATACAATAACAATTTGTAATGGAAATTTAACTTTCTCCAGATGAGATTACTTTTAGTTTTTTTCGCTCTTCCAATTATTTTTTTCTGTCTATTAGTCTTTTTAGTACAGAGAACTATTTAGATCTATCTATTGATGTTGTTTTACATTGTTTTGCTTGTTAGGCTTAATAAAGGGGGCGTTTTGAGCCCCCAACACATGCTGATTACCTAGTGATCTTTCAAGATTAATAAATCTATATTGAATTTATCATAAACTTATGGTACTTTGTTCCATCTTCCTTTGTGTTGTCCAAACCTAGCTGTGGGGTCAGACAGTGGGCCCTTCCTCCCTCCACGGCTGTCCGACATTGCAGCTATCAAGGAGCCTGCTGCTTTGGCATTTTTTATAACCTTCTATACATTAAATAGAATGTATTTAAGTACCTTTTTTTAAAATAAATAAATAGTGTTGTTTTATTGCTACACTATGAAGTCCCTTTTGTTCTCTCTTTCATAATGGATACTATCTGACGCAACTAAGATTTTAAACGCCATAGGCACCTTTATATTGTTGGAGCTCTGTGAGACTTCCTAAGTTAGAGGTCTTAGTTTCTGATGTTGAACACGGAAGCTGTAGCTGAACACTAAAAGTATTCCGCATTGTATAAAGACACACAAATGCAGTGTTTTTCTCCAAGTTTTTTGCTGATTTTTACAGACTATTTCTTGTGATATCAATCAAGGGTTTTCGCTCCTGATTTTTCACAATATTTTGTTTCACTTGATTAGTGTTCACTTTTATGGGTTTTTCACATGGATTTTCGTAATGCACTATTATTGCATTAATATGAGCTATTTGCTCATATTAATGCAGTTTATTTTTAAAGAGGAGCTGCACCTTAAAAAAAAATAAAATAAAAGTCTGCAGCTACAAATACTGCAGCTGCTGACTTTTAATAAATGCACACTTACCTGTTCCAGGGTCCAGCGATGTCGACAGCAGATAACGAGCAATCGTGCGAGTCGCGCTGCACATCTTCACGGTGTGTTTCCCAGAACACAATGGGGGCATCTGCGGCTAGCTTGTCCCGGAAGTGGGTGCAGATACCTGGATTATACAGGTATCTGCACCCCCTCCCCCCTGAAAGGTGTCAATTGTGGCACCGGAAGGGGGAGGGTTCCGACGAGCGTAACTTCCACTTTAGGGTGGAGGTCCGCTTTAAGTTTGTTGCCATTTCTGTATTGAAATACATAGTAATTAATGTTTCTGAACAAAATGTTTACATAATTTGAGCAACTCCCATATATTTACCCCATATCATTAGTGTTACCTTTATACAGTATGTAAAGAATGAGTGTAACCACTAATGCCTGCCCCTAGGTACACAGTATGTGTTTGAGTACAGGATAGCTTTTTTGCCCTTTTGATGCTACATTGCGATAGAGCAGGGAAAAATCAGTTTGCATAAATTAGTAGCAAAACATTCAAAATAAGTGCCTATACTGTTTAAAATCCAGTAATACACAATCTCGCCCTGCTCTACACATGCTCAGTTGCTTTCTATTTTTAGGCACTGCCGAATTTGTAGAGGCCAACCTGCTGACAACTTTAAAGTGGAACTAAGCCCTATCCTTAACAGCCAAGGAAGCTGCTTCTACTTGATCTGCAACTGCCATGGTGCTGCACATGTGATCAGTTATGACACCAACCATTTGATGGTTTGACAGTTTGGTTGAGGACACAAGCAAATGTGTGAATAGAAAGTAATTATTGCGCTTGCCCCAAAAATCTAAAATATAAAAGATAAGCAGCTACACAAGAATGTGACAAAAATTCTGACAAACAGGTAAATTGGTGTAAACAAAATCACTGAAAAAATATGTGTATATATATGACCTGAGAAAGAGACAATGAAGATTAAACTTCAAATCCCCAAATGAGACACATATAACAGAAATGTCCATCATAAAAATGAAGTAATATCCCGGTGAAGATGTCTTAAATCATGTAGACCATCCCATGGAAATAACTTTCAGACAAATGATGTGGCTTATGCATGCTTACCGGAACCGGTGGACCCGACTGTCAGGGACAACGGGTCAATCAAGCATGGATGTCTCAAATCGGCAAGTGGACCGGACTGTCACCGAGATCCTGGAAGCTGGTAGGTGCACTCTGCTGTTCTCCCAATGGCATTGGCAAAGAAGACCAGTGGATGAATTACAAAAAACCGAATGGATATCCGGCCATATGGATGAAACAAGGAGCCAGGGGGGTCCGTTAAGAGATCAAATGGAGAGGAATGTTGCTGATATAGAATCACCTCAGCAGGAGTGACACAGACTCGGACTCTATCAGTATGTTCATTGCCAACACATTTGCATGCAGCTCCCTGATTGTCTCCCAGTCCTGCTCTTCCTTGTGTTAGTCTGTCAAGTGATGCTGTGCAGGGGATTGCAATCCCCTCAGAGAGTTCTTTGCCATGAGGTGCATGTTGAACTTCCATTTAACACACCTGAGACCTTGTAACACTAACGAGTCACATGACACCGGGGAGGGAAAATGGTTAATTGGGCCCATTTTGTATATTCATAATCAAGTCCAACATTATAATGACCCCAAACACACCTCCAAGACAACCACTGCCTTGCTAAAGAAGCTGAGGGTAAAGGTGATGGACTGGCCAAGCATGTCTCCAGACCTAAACCCTAAATCTGTGGGGCAAGAGGGTTATGGCAGTGCTGGAAAATAATGGTGGCCACACAATATATTGACACTGTGGGCCCAATTTGGACATTTTCACTTAGGGGTGTACTCACTTTTGTTGCCAGCAGTTTAGACATTAATGCTGTGTGAGTTATTTTGAGGGAAAACCGAATTTACACTGTTATACAAGCTGTACACTCACTACTTTACATTGTAGCAAAGTGTAAAAGTGTTGTCACATTAAAAGATATAATAAAATATTTATAAAAATGTAAGGGGTATACTCACTTTTGTGAGATACTGTGTATACACAGATCAGCAATAACATTAAGATCACTGACAGGTAAAAAGAAAAACATTGGTTATCTCATTACAATGGTATCTAAAAGTCGATTGGATATATAGGTATTAGGCAGCAAGTAAACATATTTTCCCTGAAGTTGATGCGTTGAAAGCAGAAAAATGGTCATTGTAATGTGTTGTGTATGGGGCTTCATAGCTGCAGACCAGTCAGGGTGCCCATGCTTACACGTGTCCACAACCAAAAGTGCCTACAATGGGCAGATGAGCATCAGAACTGGACCAAGGAGTAATGGAAGAAGGCACCAGCATGCAGTATTAGAGGAAGGTAAACTGGCAGGGTCAGTGTAATGCTTTGGGAAATGTTCTGCTGGAAAACCATGGGTCCTGCCATTCATGTGGATGTTAAAGTTGACATGCACCACCTACCTAAACATTGTTGCTGACCAAGTACACTTCTTCACATAAACAGTATTCCCTGATGGCAGTGGCCTCTTTCAGCCCTGCCACACTGCAAAAACGGTTCAAGAATGGTTTGAGGAACACAACAATGGGTTTAAGGTGTTAACTTGCCTTTCAAATTTTCCTGATCTCAATCCATCAAGCATCTGTAGGATGTGCTGGAAAAACAAGTCCGATCCACGAAGACACCACCTCGCAATTTACAGGACTTAAAGTGGAGTTCCACCCAAAAGTGTAACTTCCACTCATTTGTCTCCTCCCCTCCTCCGGTGCCACATTTGGCACCTTTGGGGGGGGAGGGGATACCTGTCTTTGACACATATCCTGTCCCTACTTCCAGGAGACCGTCCCCGGCGAAATTAGGTCAGCAGCTCGGCTCTCTCATCCTCCCTCCTCCTTCCCCCAGGAAGTTCCCTAAAGCCCCATACACACGGTCGGACTTTTTCATCAATTTGGTCCGATCGGACAAGGTTGTTGAAAAATCAGACCGTGTGTATGCACCATCGGACAGTGTTCGTCGGTTTGTCCGTCGGACAAAGTCTTATCTCCTGCTGGAAAGATTTGCCGTCAACCCGGTCCGATCACACCAAATCCGAGCGTGTGTACGCTTGTCCGACGGACAAAGTGCTACGCATGCTCAGAAGAAATTCTGTGACGGAAGCGCTCGGTCAGGTAAAACTACCTTTCCTAATCGACACAGCACATTCGTCACGCTGCAATGTTAAAATGTCTTTAATGCAGCGCATTCTCTTTTTCTTTAAAATGCAACAAGAATGACATCTTTTAGCTGCTCCTATTCACCCGCACTTCTCACAAACTTACTTCTTTATTACTTTGCAGCATTTATACACTACATGTTTATTTTTACTCAGATCGTAATACAATCTTTCTTATTTTTTTAACCAGATTTTTTTTTTTTGGGGGAATACATATTTGAAGGAGGTTTTTTTTTTTTGGAGGGGGTTTGTATGTCTCAACTTAGCAAAACCACATTATTAACATTTGTATTTCTTGCTTACATTTACTAGGAGTTTGTTGGTTGTTGGTGCCCCTTGTTAATTCTAGGATTAGTGAAATGTACCTGCCTACTCAAAGAAAAACTGTCATTGTAGAAAAGTAAAACACAATAGTCAATGATTATTTCAAAGCAAAAAAACCTTTATTTAGGTCTCAGCAACAGACCAAAGAGGAACGCAGCCATGGTGAAACTTGGGGAATTTGCAAAGCCTTGGACACCCATGGCAACCATCATTTTACAGACTTAAACAATTGGGGGCATGAAGACTACCTATCTAAATAATAAGGGAGCGCAATCTGGTCCTGAAGTCCAAAACATCCGGAACTGCAGCAGATGCCATCTAGGTCCCCAGGCTCTGGTACTACGAGAGGCTCCATCTTCTCTCAGACCAGACTGAGTCCAGGTTGTCACTCTCTTGTCTTCCTTGTACGCTTCCTTCCACGCCGTGGTGCTGGTGCTGGTGGGGTGGCAGAAGGAGGAGGAGGAGGCGGAGCAAGGTCACTCTCGCAAACATGTGTGAGGGGAGTCATCTCCCCAGCCATGCCCTCATTTAGGATTTTGAGGATGACCTCCTCACACATGCTGCATTGCCCCGCCTCCATACCCGTAAATTTACTTGTAACCAAGGAGGCAAAGGCCTCCTCGTAGGTGGGTGTGGCATAGAGGGAGGCTGAGGCATCTTTTATCAGCTGGAGCGCTGACTCTCCCACCTCCCCCATGTTTTTCGCCCTTCTGTAGGGAAGGCGGAGGGGAGAGACTTGGGAGACAGTCAGGCTCCTACGCCTACCCCCCTCTTGGCTGCCACTACCCCCTGCCTCCTCCTGACTGCCACCTTCCACAGCCACCTCCTGGCTGAGGTCTTCCTGTGTCTGAAAAAGGGACATAGTTTCAGTTATTTGTTCATCAAACACACACAATTCTCATCTAGTGACTGTTGCAAAATGTTTTCAAATACAAAACCATACAATTCTCAGCCCTGCAGTTTAGATTCTTCCCAAAAATGTCTCCCACACCACTGTCTGTTGATATGTCAATCACGTTAGGAAATAAGCAATTGGGGATCCTGAATTAACTGAACATCATTCATTATTCAACAAACTGGTTCCAAAACTACTATACCTGGAACAAGCTGGGCACCTGCACATATTCCTGACTGGAAGGCCCAGGTTGGTCCTCGGAAGCCTCATCAGGGGTGGCGTGCGTGGAAGGACGCGTGCAAGGAAGAGTCGAGAGTGACTTCCTGACAGTAGCCTGGTCTTTGAGAAAGTGGAGCCTGTCATAGTACCAGAGCGTGGGGACATGGACATCAGCTGCTGCAGCTCCAGATGCTTGTGACTTCAGGACCTTATTGCGCTCCCGGAAATAGGTAGTCTTCATGTTGTTTATCTTCACTTTTAAGTTTGCGACGGTTGCCATGGGCAGGGTAGGCTTTACAAATGCCACCAGTTTCAGCAGGGCTGCGTACCTCTTTGGTCTGTTGCTATAATCCCTGTGTTTTGCCTGCCATAAGAGGGGGAATTGCCGGTATTTATCAATGAAGTGTGGGAGAAAGCTCACGTTGTAGAACGCCTCCATCACCTCTGCAAGACACAACGCCACACAAAACAATATAAATAATGTCAGCCTAAACACTCCTAATCTTCTCCATAAAGAAGCCTCAAGTTCTAATCAGTCTAGGCTAGTTATGTACCAACGTCAAATTGTACCTTCGTTTGTAGCGATCGTCTCGTGCGTGAGCTTTCTCTCCCCTCGTCTCCCAGATCGTGGCTACGACACAGGCGTGTGACGTTTTATATACAGTGCGCATGCGTCAAACTCCGCCCGCCCCTGACGATCTTTCTCGTCTATTCCCCACCCCTTCTCTTTACGGCGCAGTGGGGAGAGCACATGGCGGGGACACAGCAGGTGCGCCCCAAATATCCCCCCAACGAGGAGGAGGACGAGGAAAGGCCGGAGGCAGAAACGTCCCGATCCCGGAGCCTGAAATTCAAGGCCTCCAATATGTCATTTGGAGAAATGTTGGAGATGGTGGACATATTAAAGAGGAGCGACTATGATGGGAAGTATGGGCCTTACCTCAACCCCAATGTCCGCAAGGCCAAGATCATGTCTAAAGTTGTGAGGAGGCTGTACAATCATTTTGGGGTACAACGATCCAAGGAGCAACTGAGGAAACGCTGGTCAGACCTGAAACTGAGGGAGGCCGATCAGTACAGAAAGATCAAGAGAATTCTTCTAAAAAGTAAGTAGTTGTGTTTTGTGTTTGATTTCTTGCTTGCATACTGCTCCATGTGGTTTGATTTTTACAAAGTTGTACATTCCAAAATGGCCACTTTCATGTTCGTCTGTGCATTCGATCGTACTCAGCCTCGATCTTTCTGCCACTGTCATGGTCGTGTGTGTGTCCATTCGATCGTACGCAACCTCGATCGTGCGGCCACTTATAATACGATGTTTGGTGTTTTTTTGGGGGAAAGGAAGTTTGTTCTCCCTAGAAATGTCATCCAGAATGTAAAGGCAATTTATTCAATGTAAAGGAGAGGTCACCCAGTAGGTGTTTACCCATCTGGACTCGAGAGCACTAGTGCTGGGACACCCAAACCCCCTTTTTATTAGCCTTTTCCACACATGTGCTCCAGTGGATACTAGAGGGGGGTCTCCATCACACAAACTTCTACCAAAAAGCTAGTCAGTTTAGCACCTTTACAAAGTCACTACATTCATGTAGTTGACATTTGTAACTGGCCAAACTAAAATAGTGTCCGTCACTTTCAAGCAATGTTTGTCATTTCCTATTTCTGCCCTCAATAGTTTGTGTTGCTAAATCTTCCTTTTGGACATTCTCATAGGGGAGCGAAAACTTGGGCCGTCTGAGGAAACCCCCAAACCAACACCTCCCAAAAAAGGGGAAAGAGCAGAAGCAGAGGAGGAGGAGGAGGAAGGAGAGATCATCGAACTTGGAGAAATTGTCACCACAACAGGTGAGTGTGGGAGAACACAGCTACTGGTAAGCTAATCCATGTATGGCTGCCTCATTTCCAACACCCCATTTTTTTTGTTTGTGGTTTTTAGGTGACGTGGATGTTGTGGAAGAAAAATCGCACTTTACCACAGAGAGTGCCCACGTACTCATCGGAGAGATAATGGTCTGCAATCGAGATCTAGATTACATAAAGCAAAACATCAATGATGTTCAACAAAAATTGAAGAACATCATTGATGTTTTAGGAAAAATATGAAAGAGCACCAAGTAATTTACACACATTTGTGCCAGCTTCTGAACACATTTGCAACTTAAAAACTGTGTGAAATTTGGAACATGCACACATTGTGTCCACATGTGCTAGCTCCCATCATGGTGGATGAATGGCAACGTTTTTTTGGGGGTGCAAACACTTTACGAACTACGAAAGTGGTTGTGGTGAAGGGTTTGCACCCCCAAAAAACGTCCATTCATCCCCATGATGGAAAATGGCACTTTTGAAGCTTCTAGGCATGTGTTTTACCATCTAATGACCATTTTCAGAACCAAATTGTGTGCATGTTCCAAATTTCCACTTTTCGGGGGTGCCCCCCCCATGTGATGAAGGCAAGATCAAACACACTTTGAACATATAGTCATGTCTGATCTTGTCTTCACTTTACAAAGTTGAACTTTCCTACTTCATAGGTTCTGCTTAGCTCCATGCCTGGTTTTACAAATTGCGTAATCTTTGTAAATAATGTTGTAAATAACCAAGATGTTGTCAGTTTTGGCGTGAAGATTGTAAACGCACTTGTGAATGTTTTCCAAGTAAACTTTTTTACTTTTCAAAATGTGTGGCTTCCTTATTTAACTAAAACAATGCATTATGTATGTAAAATGTAAAGGATATGGGGGGCAATGGGTGTTATTTACTAAAGGCAAATCCACTTTGCACTGCAATTTCCTTTCCCAGGGAACTTTTTCAATGCACTTGTAGAGCATAGCGGATTTGACTTATGTAAATGACACCCACAGTGCTTTGTACGAAAACACGGAGCACAGCATTTTGGAGAATACACACATGTCACACCTGGTGCTGAAAAGGAGTATTTTGGGTGTCAGTTATGCAGGACAAACCTTCTCTAGACCAAAGATTAGGTAGCAAACACACATGAGAATAATCTTTTTGGGAAGAAGAGACTGTTACCTCCTTTTGCCCAGAAAGTGCATTACCACTGTCGAAGGCAAAGGGAAAAAATGTCAAAGTAAAATAAGCTAAAAAGAAGACTGAAATGACAAGAAATCAGAGGTTGGTTAAAATATCAGATTTATTAAAAAAATGCCTCTCACACATCGTCAGGCAGAGCAATGGCCCCCCTACCCACAAAGTATTCCATATATTGGTCCCGGACCACGCGGGCATTGAGAGGGGGCAAGCCTGGACGTGCCACTCGAAGGGCTGTGAGGTCCGCATTTGGAGGGCCCTCCACATCTGGGCCAACGGGCACCACATAGTTCCTGTTATGTCTTTTGAGGAAGTTGTGCAATATGCAACAGGCAAGAACTATGTGGTTCAGTTTGTATTCCGCCAAGTTAAATGCCGTCAGGAACAGGCGGAAGCGGCTGGCCAGGATGCCAAAAGCGTTCTCCACCACTCTTCTGGCTCTGGACAGCCTGTAGTTGAAGACCCTCTGGTCCGGGGTGAGGGTCCTCATCGGGACGGCCTCATCACATGGGGAGTCAGCGCAAACGCTTCATCTGCGACAAAGACGAAGGGGAGTCCTTCGGCATTCTCCTCTGGAGGTGGCAAGCACAGACTGCCACTTTGGAGACGCCAGTAGAACTCCGTGTGCGTAATGGCCCCACCATCCGATATCCGGCCGTTCATCCCCACGTCCACATACATAAACTCGTATGTTGCCGACACCACCGCCAACATCACTACACTATTAAACCCTTTATAATTATAATAGTAGGACCCCGAGTTGGGCGGTGGGACGATGCGGACGTGTTTCCCATCAATTGCCCCTCCGCAGTTAGGAAAGTCCCAACGGCTGGCAAAGTGGGAGGCCACAGTCTGCCATTCCTGTGGCGTGGAAGGGAACTGTGGAGTGAAACAAGAAAAAAAAATTAGTCACTTTGCACCTAAACATTGCAAGCAGATTAGACAATCAACATCTTGGAACAAGAGCATTGTATAAAATTGGAGGCTGGAAAGTATTTACACAGAAAAGTAGAGGCTCCCCTTCACAGATTACTCACCCCCCCATAAATCCCCCCACTTCTGATGGGACATTGGCAATAACTAGGGTTTTGGGGGGGGGGTGGTGGACAGGTAACCCTCTGCACTTCATTGATTGGCAAATGGCTCAATAATGTGGGCTAGTTTGGCCAGACCCTCTGTACTTAACACTATTGGCAGGCCACAGGAAAGATCAAATAACATTTCCCCCCCCCCAAAAAAGGCAGGCACAGTGTGACATTATTAAATTACCAAGCAAGCTAATAGGAGGGAAAGAAGACAAAAAATTAGGAAATGGAATGTATGGAGGCAGCCCCTTGCACTACATGCTTTGCTGAATTCATCCCTAAAGATGCGCACTATAAAGAGGTAGGTATATAGTGTGTATTGACCTTGGGAAAGCCAGCAGATAAAGGATTGGTACCATCTGACAGAGCAGTTGGGGGAGGGGGTTCCTAATGAGTTTGCCCCCCCCCCCCCACCAAAAGAAAAAAAAAAAAAAAAAGGGGGCTCTACATGAAGTAAACCACACAGCAAACATTTGTGCATATTTTAGGGGGTGTTTGGGGGCAAACAATACTATGCAGCAGACAAAAGACATTGCTTAAGTGAGTACGCCATAGGTGTCTATTGGGGCAGAAGAGCATGCTGGTGAGGTAAGTGAAGGGAAAAATGCATGAAGGAGAAAAGGGGCACAGCATATTAGAACATATTGCAATCATGGTAATTAGGGAAGGAGGTCAAAAATACAAGTCATTAGCAAACAGAGCATACATAGAAGGGAATAGTAAAGTAGAAATGTTACCTTAATATAGTCCTCCTGCAGGACCTGAATGATGGCAGAACAGGTCTCTGGAATAATGAGTCCCAGGGCCTGGGGAGAGATACCTGAAGAGAACTTCAAATCCTGAAGACTTCTCCCTGTCGCCAAGTACCTCAACGTGGCAACAAGCCTCTGCTCCGGAGTAATGGCTTGTCTCATGCAGGTATCCTGCCGGCTGATAAAGGGGGTCAGCAAAGCCAAAAGACGGTGAAAATCGGGGTCCGTCATCCTGAGAAAGTTCCTGAAATCATCAGGATTATTCTCCCGGATCTCACGAAGCAAAGGCATGTGCGAGAACTGGTCACGCTGAAGCAACCAATTCTTGGTCCACATACTCCTCATCACTCTGTTCATGGACGGGTCTTGGGTCAAAGCTAAAAGCCCGACACCAATTCCGCGTACAGCACGAACTCGGCGACGAGTACGCACGGGAAACATCGCTCAGAAGGTCACAAAAGGTCGGCTGGTCAGAACGGACAAACAGAAAGCACCGATAAACAGCAAGGCCTGAAAGAACGAAGTGAATACCAGCAACGAGCAGACAATAAGCAGTGCAAATCAAAGCGTCCTATATCAAGATATAGGCCGCAATGACCAACAAATGCGAACTGACTACACGCACTAGTAAACAGATACGCACGACAAGCACAAACTGAAGAGCAGTAACGATCTGAGTCAGAAAACTGAGAAGCGCGAATCTTAAGTCACCAAACTTCCACTAACTCTCGATAAACACGGGATCAGCAGAAGGAGCCCAACGGGTGCCTGACGTGGTGCTGAACTTCCCTTTTGTAATCTCGTGGACGACGACTTACGTTACGACGTTCTTCCGGACCGGATATTCCGTCAACGTAGTCCGACCGTGTGTACGCAACGCCAACATCGGACAAAGTACGTCGGACAAAGTCCGACCGACCTTGTCCGCGGATTGTCCGAGCGTGTGTATGGGGCTTTACACGCAATGGTGGTGGCAGCACCCGAGAGCTGATGGAAACATCAGCTTCGGTCCTGACACTGCTGCACTCCAGGACAGGTAAGTGTCCTATTATTAAAAATCAGTAGCTGCAGTATGTGTAGCTGCTGGCTTTTAATTTTTGCAGGGGTAGGCAGACCTCCTCTTTAAAGGATCTACTACTGATGTCGGATACCCAGCATTCCTTCAAGGCAATTTGCTCCAAATAAAGAATAGATGATCTTTGGCACATTATGTATTCTTTTCTTATACATTTTAGAAATGCCAATCTTTAAAACACAAGCAAAACCAATAAGTAATGCAGCTGCCAATTTATCCTCCCCATGGTCATAAACGATTGCACCCTGATGTCATATAAGCCAATCAGATTGTTTTGCTTTATCAATCAACTTGGGGAATCGTTCTAATAATTATAGATGGATGCCAATTCTAGTAATACATTGCCTAAATGTGTTGTGGTTTGTTTTAGCATTTTTAATCGGCGAACATTTGTACAGCAGAATTTAAAGCATATTATTTTCAGTAGAGTATGGTACAGTTGCCATTTGTTTTTCTTGTTCCAGCGACAGCTCAGAAGTTTGGATTTTCTCTCTTTTAGTCCCAGGGACAATAGTCATCAGGACACACAGAAAAGATGAAGCTCCCCAGTGGAGAAACACACAGCATTAAACATCTGATAATGGTTGTAACCCTTCCCTAATGTATTACAAAATGGCTTTAGGTACACTTTACTAACATAAACAAGTGTTTCTTTTTAAAATAATGCTTTAATGCAATTTTTGCTGGTTTAGAGTTTGGATATAACGCTAAATCCAAAATTTTGCTTTAAAGAAAAACAATGATCTGTTTCTAGCAACAAATACAGCTGGGAAAGCAGAACAATAGCAGCATTTGTTGCCATTTTGAATTGGGCTAATCTTCATCAAGCTCATTTTGTATGGAGATTCTGTACTTTGTTGTCACCAATTAGCTGCATGAACTATATCTCAAACTTAATGACCAGTGGTACTCTTATGGGACTAGGGGAATGAGTAATCCAATTCACAACAACAAAATGTGTTACAGTGGAGTTCTAAAATCTGAAAAAAGTAGTTTTCAGGCCATGAACAAGGTTTTAAATGTATTATTTTCCTCAGTGTAACAAAGATTGTTATTCTCTGGTGTATGATAAAGCATTCAAATTAGTGGTGAAGACATAAGTCTGCAGACCCTATGTATGTGATTGAGTATATTAGTGTTTGATTAACACTATTATTAGCATGCATTACAGTGCTTTGTACCTCACCCTTTTCGGGATCATTTAAGAACCAATTAATTGCAACCAAGGTTTCCACAACACTGGGATACATTTTCTTTTTGAATCCTACCCCAAGAACAACCTTTCAGGCCACCTAAATAGTATATATAGCCCAAAATGTTCTTTTAGTTCTGGAAAAAACAGGGAAGGATTAAAACCCATGCTAGTTTTTTTTTCTGGTCCATGTCCCTTTGGGTAAACTTCCTTTCACATCCTTTTCTGAAGGCTCAGGAGGAAGTGCAAGAAAATCTCTCCAGGGCAGGGGAAAATCCTCTCTTAGTTCTCGGTCAGTGAAAGATTTCCACTCACTTCTTGATGTGGCGACAACCATCATTTTCTGTCCTTAACAACTGTCTCTAGAACAAATAGAAAGGGTCACTCTCCTGAGCTGGACACAGCAATAAATGCTTGACATATGTTACAAAGGCTCCCACAATGTATTCAAGACTAAAAACTACAGTTTTGGCTATACATACAGTGAAAAAAAATCCAAACCATCATGGCCCTGTGTGAAAAAGTGATTGCCCCCCTTGTTAAAACATACTATAACTGTGGTTGTCCACACCTGAGTTCAATTTCTCTAGCCACACCCAGGCCTGATTATTGCCACACCTGTTCACAATCAAGGCATCACTTAAATAGGAGCTGCTTGACACAGTAAGGTCCACCAGAAGATCCTTAAAAGCTACACATCATGCCGAGACCCAAAGAAATTCAGGAACAATTGAGAAAGAAAGTAATTGAGATCTATCAGTCTGGAAAGGGTTATAAAGCCATTTCCAAAGCTTTGGGAATCCAGCGAACCACAGTGAGAGCCATTATCCACAAATGGCGAAGACATGGAATAGTGGTGAACCTTCCCAGGAGTGGCCGGCCGCCCAAAATTACCCCAAGAGCGCAGCGACGACTCATCCAAGAGGTCACAAAAGACCCCACAACAACGTCCAAGGAACTGCAGGCCTCACTTGCCTCAGTTAAGGTCAGCGTTCATGCCTCCACCATCAGGAAAAGACTGGGCAAAAATGGCCTGCATGGCAGAGTTCCAAGGAGAAAACCACTGCTGAGCAAAAAGAACATCAAAGCTCGTCTCAATTTCTCCACAACACATCTTGATGATCCCCAAGACTTTTGGGACAACATTCTGTGGACCGATGAGACAAAAGTGGAACTCTTTGGAAGGTGTGTGTCCAAGTATATCTGGCGTAGAAGGAACACTGCATTTCAGAAAAAGAACATTATACCAACAGTAAAATATGGTGGTGGTAGTGTGATGGTCTGGGGCTGTTTTGCTGCTTCAGGACCTGGAAGACTTGCCGTGATAAAAGGAACTATGAATTCTGCTGTCTACCAAGAGATTCTGAAGGAGAATGTCCGACCATCTGTTCGTGTACTCAAGCTGAAACGAACTTGGGTTCTGCAGCAGGACAATGATCCTAAACACACCAGCAAGTCCACCACCGAATGGCTGAAGAAAAACAAAATGAAGACTTTGGAGTGGCCTAGCCAAAGTCCTGACCTGAATCCTATTGAGATGTTGTGGTATGACCTTAAAAAGGCCGTTCATGCTCGAAAACCCTCTAATGTAACTGAATTAGGACAATTCTGCAAAGATGAGTGGGCCAAAATTCCTCCAGGACGCTGTAAAAGCCTCATTGCACGTTATCGCAAACGCTTGGTTGCAGTTGTTGCTGCTAAGGGTGGCCTAACCAGTTATTAGGTTTAGGGGCAATCACTTTTTCACACATGGCCATGATGGTTTGGATTTTTTTTCACCTTTTAATAATAAACACCTTCATTTACAAATTGCATTTTGTGTTTACTTGTGTTGTCCTTGACTATTGTTTAAATTGGTTTGATGTTCCGAAACACTTAAGTGTGACAAACATGCAAAGGAACAGGAAATGAGGAAGGGGGCAAACACTTTTTCACACCACTGTACACTTTTACCTGTAGACCTGTGATTGGAGAAAGATATATTTTCCATATACTCTTAAAGTAGTTGTGAACATATAATGTTACAGACACTTTCCAATGCAGTTAAAACAATGCAGGTACCGTAACTAGTTTTGCTTAGTTTTCAAAAATTACCTTTCCTACCTTTTTTACAAGGTTCAAAGTTCAATCATGTGACCATGCATCTCTTCTTCCTGAGAGTGGTTACAGGGCACATTGCAGACACACAGCGTGCTTGTATTCCATAGTCTGTTCAACCTGAGGCATCTGCAGGGCTTGAGCAGGGTGCATTTTCCAGAGGCAGGTTGTGATTGGTTGGGGCCATTGAGGCTGAACAAACTACCCAATACAGGGAGGCTGCGTGTCTGCACAGTGTGCTGTACCTCTGAAAAGTCAGCAAAAAATCAAGGCTGACCACACAAGAACAGGCCAGCTTCTGTGTTTTGTGTGGTCCATTTAAAACAAAGAAGAAAGGTGATCAACCAGGTACTTCAGATGGAAGAAGTGCATGAATTATACAATACACATATGTGAATACCACACATCAATAGGTAGGGTAAAACACATTAAGCTGGCTATACAGTAGTAGAACTTTGAAATTTTTCATCATAAGAAAGATTGTGGGGTCAAATCAATGTTTGTTTTCGAACGTAGTGTTTGGAAAATTAGAAAAAGCATGGTGGACATCTTTCTCAAATAAACACATTTCTAACAGTTTATAGAGCTTTTGTTTAAAAAATGACTTTCTCCCCCAGATTGCTAGGGGGTTGGGGAGATGTGGTGATGTCCTGCTGGCAGTTTGGATCTCTCAGAGTGCCCCTGAAGCTGTTTGGTGTGTGTGTGTGTGTGCGTGTGTGTGAGGGGGGAGCATGGATTTATCCATTTCCGGACATTGGAGTGCATCGGCTCTTAGGATGGCCCTAATGTGCCATCACCAACCATGCATGTGACATCACTGCAGCCAATTTAGCTCTGCCAATGTGCACATGCAGCCGGGGATCCACAGGAGGGCCCTTCATCACCTCCTATTTAATGGATGCTGTATAGGAGGCAGTTTGGCTGGTGGACCACTCCACTATGGGGGCACGGCCACTGGGGAAGACCTCCCTTTCTTGTTTTTGTATATAAAATGGGCCCTCTGTGCTGGCTGTGATGGCTGACACTGCTGACCCCGGGTGGGTGTTGGTGGTGATTGGGCAGAGAAGCCCAATATGAATCTGACTTAAGGTATGTGGTTTTTGGAGTATTTATTAAAAAAAAACATTTTGAAGGATTTATTTTTTTTGGAAAGAAAAAAAAAAAGTGTATTATTTCTTACAGCATCCCAAAGGGATCCTTGCGTTGCGTTGGTTCCTAGAGGGTTGGTGCAGAATGCAAAAACTATCCTTGGTTTTAATAGGCCATGTTCCTTTTGAAAAATGTGACTCAATTTACAGGTTTTATATAACACAATGGAAGTAGCCTTCTCACAGACTCTGTACTAATGTGTTAGAATGTTTATGGCTGGTAAATTTTATCTTTTTTTACCTTTATAAATAAGGTCCGTCTGATTAACCCTGAAGAAGAGCAAGCCTCGAAATGTGTTGGGCATATGAGCAGAAGTTCTTTTGTTGTACATCTATTATGTAATTCTTTCCGTATTAAGGAGATTGGAAATCATTTAATATACCCTGTGTAGTATATATGGTATCTTCCAATTACATGTAAACCAAGTGAGATAATCTTCAAAGTTTGTGAATGTTAAAAGCTAATTTGAATAACTTTTGAACATCATTCATCCAAGTCATTGAAGGTACAAAGAATTTTCGTACAAATGTTCGTACGAAAATCTACTAGTGTATAGCCAGCTAGAGGTTACTGACTATAAAGGTATGGCAACTAAAACAAAGCAGGTCTATTCTTGCATTTAATCTCCTCTGCTTTTCTGCCTTTAAGCAAGCTTTTAGACCACTTTCGAGAGTTGAGAATATATTTTAGTCTTTGCATTTAGTATAGTTTGGCCCTTTTAACTGCTATCAGATAAAAATAAAAACAGACAGTTGCATAAACATTATTTTGCCTCAGCCTCCTTCTCTTCCTACAATAAGCTTCAAACCCTGTGCGAAGCAGTAAAAGCAGACATCAAATATCTTGGCAAGCGTATGACTGCAGACATCCTTATAATGTATACCTAATATCTTCTGATTAGAATGTTGTAACCCTTGACTTGTGCTTAAGTGAAGAGACCACAGCAGCAAAAGTATTAACAAGTTAGACTGAAGGAGGATCTCTACAATTTTAATCATATCATTTGCCATTAGATAGATGCATTAGTGCTGTAGAGAGAAAGTGGAATTCATAATGCTTTTCTCTAAAGGCATTCACTAAAGTCAGTGAAGTTACTTAATATCAATGAGTGTAATTTACCATGGTGAAAGAAGTCACTACTAATATTGACCTAAACACTGCTATTCAAGTTTGTATTTTACTGAACACTTTTTTAGTTGATATGTTAGCCATTAATAATTAATTATTTTGAAAGCGAGGGCCTTTTGGGTGTGAATAAATGTACATAGTTACACCTAGCATAATATTTTCTAGTATATGAATGAAATTAAAAACAAATACTTGATTATTAAGGCCAAAATACACACTCTTCTTTTCAGTCTTAGCTTTGAAAGCTCATTGCATGTTGCTAGTAGCTGACCATGTGCTTAAAGCAAATATTCACCCTCTTTTTAAGTTTGTTTCATTTAAAATCTCCTTCAAATCTATAGAATGTTTGGATATTGCAATCGTATTAAAATTTTCATAAATATCTTCTTTTTTTTTTCTTGCCACTCCCACTTGCGGCCACCTAGGCGATTGATGTAATATGGATGGTCCCCGGGACTCCTGGGATTGATGACTACGATATCCCAGGAGTCTTCAGATATCTTCGGGCATTATCAGCTTTGTACATCACAATATTTCAATACCTGAAATTAAGCAATTATAGTAGGAGTTTGACTTCCGGTTCTTTGTTGTTGACAAGTTGCCATAACTTCCGCCGGCGCTGTTGTTGCTATGGCAACTTGTCCACAACAGTGCGTGTTGTGTAGTGTGATTACTGCACAGGTGCGACGACTGAATCCAGCTGCACAAAATGCAGGAAAGGAATGAGCTGCAGCTTCAGGTGCCCATAGATGAAATGGCCACAACTAGACGTTGCTCAGGAGGAATTATACATATTTGGCAAATAAAATATGCATTTTAAGGTAAGAGTATATCCTAAGTGGTTAAAGCACCGCCTAACAAAAGTGAAAATGTGTTTAATGAAAATTATGGTAGCAGGCTGTAGCTCCTCTTTAAAGTGGAAGTAAAGCTCCATACACACTATTAGATTGTCTGCAGATTTTTGTCTTCAGATTTACCAAAACCATATAATATGAGGTCAAACCTTAAGAGTTTCAATTTGTATGTAACCAGGCACTACATGCTTTTGGTAAATCTGAAGACAAAAATCTGCAGAAAATCTAATAGTGTGTATGGGGCTTTAACCCTCTTATCGTTTTCAGCTAAGGAAGCTGCCATCTTGGCCTCTGTTTAATCTTCAACTGCCATGATGCTGCACATGTGATCAGTTATGACACCAGCCATTGGCTGGTTTGACAGTTTGGTTGAGAGCACAACCAATGTTACAGGTAGCATTCCCGGCATACCGGGAATGTAACAGATTTTTGAAACTGTTAAATTGATGGGTTTACTTTAGATTTTACTGTTACCTGTTACCATATTGATTTTGGTTCACTTCCTGACTTTCTTAAGGGTTCTGTAACTGTTTATATAATCTGGGTTTTACACATGCAGATAGTGGTAGTAAAAATAGTGCATGTACACACACTTTAAAGCAGTTGTAAACCCCACTTGGTAATATTTACCTACAGGTAAGCCTATAATAAAATTACCTGTAGGTAAAATCAATATCTCCTAAACGTGCATAGTTATTCACCCTGCATGCAGCCAGTGTCATCACTGGCACATGCGCGCTGAAGGTCCGGCAAAGAATGCGCTCTGATCTTCGTGCCAGAACCCAGGGCTCCCGCACATGACGTTATCGGGGCTTCGGCCAGTCACATAGCCAGAGCGCGCGGACCTGGAAGAAAAACAGGGGGAACAAGTCAGCCCTCTCAGCGGTGACATTGCAGCGCTGGAGGGCTTCGTTCCAAGGTGAGTAACACATTATGCTATTGCCTTGCAGGTTTTTTATTTATTTTTTGCAACATCTGCAGTTTACAACCGCATTAAATAATCAAAAAAGGCCATTCCTAAAAATAGAAAGAAAAAATATTAAGTTGTTTTCCTCAATGCACAATCATATTCTTTGTGTTAGTTTCCCAGAAAATGAACAATGAGACCTTGTCACTATGGCCAAGAACTAGACTTTGCGCCTTTAGATCACATGATTAGATATGCCTAGGCGGTGGAGAGACTTATGGATCCCAGGGTTAGGCTATGTAACTTTGAATCTGAAACAAGATGTTAATCTCAATAAAAATAAAAAATAAACTTGTTTGTTGGCACATGTTATGATATTCTCATGTGCATGTTGGTATTCTACCCAACATACTTAGTTTTTCATGGTATTGACCAATATGAATACTGTTCTGTAAAGTCCCATTCTTTATCTTTTTTTTTTAGAAGAATGTTATTTGACTACTGGGCACATGTAATTGAATCTGTCATAAAAGGAAAACCTTGGTCACTGATGTCGTTTACTGTGCATGTTCCGAACATACTTTTGATATGTCACACAGGTGGACCTAGTTTACACCATCTGCTCTGCAACAATAATCCTCCAGAGAACATTTTCATTTTTCGTGGTCTGGGAAAGACATCAAGATTTAACGTAAACAGATATGCACATCTTGTTTTTGTAATTAAAGAGATCACATCTTTGGAAAAGAGGAGAATTGACACAATCAGGAGCTATAAGTGGCTGCTCACCCCGGGTTGAATGAAAAGAAAGGAAAAGGTTCTCCCTGGGTGGTGGGGTTTTTAGGCAGCAGATAGTCGTCTGGTAGACGTAGTCAGACGATTATATGAAAAGATAGACCAGAATCCATCCAAATCAATTTATAATGTTTATTCAAAAGTATTTTAAAAGATGAAATGACACATAAAAAGGAGTGTAAAAACACAAGCCCATACAGAATAAAAAATACAAACACAGTACACAAAATAAAAAACCAGCAAAGAATCCCCTAACACCACTACCAATGGAATTGGGGGTGGTGATTGTAAGGTGTGACAAAAGACTGACGCGTTTCGACCTGTTGTCTGTATTGGTCTTCCTCAGAGTGTTTTTGTCAGCTGGAAATAAAAGGACATTGTAACAACAACTTCTCAGTTATGTGTTTCTGTACATTTATACTCATGTCTATATATATTTTTATATATTGCTATCGATATAGTTACCGGTATGGGTGTAGTGTGTAGGATAGTCTTCTGCATGGGTATTTGTAGGGGGGTCCCGTCGTTGTTCCTGGTGGCTACCAATTCCCACTTCCTACCGATAAGTCCGGGTACAAGGGATCGTCCAAACCGTATGTATCTTACGAGGAGTCACACATTTCAACTTGCCTCATGGAGGAGACCCCTAGATGAGACCCCGGGGTCACGGGGAGCCGAGAGGGGGGGCCCCAAGAAGGGGTAGGGGGAGGACCAGGCGGTAGGGCGTCCACAGGTAACAGACTCCTGGAATATACCAAAAAGTCATTATGGCACATATCTATATGTGATAAGGGCACAAAGGAGAGAAAGTACTCTTTGTAAGAGAGAGTCACTCGGGCATGGTTGGGAGTGGCACCTTTCCAGCTGTTAGGTGTGTGGCTCAGAGGGTTGGCCTCAGCCTCCTCGAGGTCATGGTTAGAGTATGTCTTATTTAATAGAAAAGTAGATATTTATGGAGATTAGAGTGTGGTCAAAGGCGAATTAGGTAATGAGATAGAGATATGTCTAATGGAAAAAAAAAAAAAAAAAAAAAAAATGAATAATAGGGAAAGGGGGGTGCAGATAGGAAAAGAAGAAGGGGAGAAAAAGGGGAGGGCAACTGGGGGGGGGGGGGGGGGGACATGTGGGAGGCATGTGTGTATGGCGCGCTTCATGCACACAGCCTGGTAGAAAAAGAAGAGCTGGGGGAAGGCAGCCCGACGGGGGGGGGGGAAAAAAGGGGGAACATGAGGGGGGGGGGGAGGGAGGGTTGGGTAGTGAGCTAAACCAGAAGTGGAATCGGGAGTGTGGATAATAGTGTGGGAGTGGGGGGGACGTGTAGGATGGGGAAAAAAGAGGTGAACAGTTTCGGGCAAGTGAACAGGGGATAAGGGGAGGGAAAGGGGGCGAGGAAGGGGGGACAGAGGAGTGGTGGGATGGGGGGGGGGGAGTGTGGAGGAGAAGGGGACCAAGCCCTTAGGGAAAAGGAACTATGGAAGGGATGATGGGTATTGATGTGTGGGGTGATGGTGAAGGGAAAGGGGGGGAAGGGATAGAAGGGGAAAGGGGGGGGAAGAGTGAAGTAAATGAAAAGGGGGGTCAAATCAAAACAAGAGAAACTGGTGAGTGGGGTACATGTGAAGTGAGTAGTGACAGTGTAGATGTGGTGAGTGAAATATGTGTGCTGGGATCTTGTTAACTGGAGGGAGGGTGAGAGTGGGGGGCTGATGAGGGGAAAGGGGATGTGGAGGGAATGGAGTGAGGAAAAGGGGGGAGAAGAAGAAAGGAAGGTGGTGGTGTGAGGCAAGGAAGGGAAGGGGGGATTGGGGATGGAATAGGGGGTGGCATGTGAGTGGATGGAAGTGGGGGGGGGGGGAGGGGGGGGGGGGGGAGGGGGTGGGGCAGGGGAAGACGGGGGGGTTTTTGGGAAAGCCGGAGGAAAAAGGAGGAAAGAGAGGACATGTGCTCTATGTTGGTGATTGTCATTACCTGCGATATGATGTTGAATCGTTTAGGCCACAGACTAGTAATGCACCTGATTCTCCACAGCGGTGCACCAATTTTGAGGAGATCAGGCAAAAAGGTCTCTGATAGAATCTATAAATAAGATAGGAAGAGGGAGAAGGAGGAGGGGAGAAAAAAAAAAAAGAAAAGTTTTCCATTGGAGGTCCTTTTCTTTAAAAATTATATATAGGGAACAAGAGAAAGTTCCCCTAAGGGGTAAGGTGTACTTACTGAGGGCTCAAGTGCATCAAAGATGTGCTGGGCCTCCTGCAGGAATGAGGTGCCATACCCAGACATGCCTTGCTTATAAGTGTCTGTGCCCTGTCCTGATTGGTTCAGGATAATGGTGGATGGCCGAACGGGTCCCGCCCCTTCCCCTCCCGGAATTCACCGCGACCGAACGGAGTCCCATCGAGGCCTCCAGGGCCAGTAATGGCGGACAAAACTGTCCGCCATGTGTGTAATCCCCCGGCGTTCTCCGAAGGCCGAGGCCCCGCATCTGCGTCACTTCCGTCGCAAATGCGTGACGTCATCGACGTGCGCGCGCGTGCGGGGCCCCGCCCGCGCGCGCAACGTCCGGAAGTGTCGGAGGACGCCGCCAGCAGAGGACCAACCCCCCGAGACGCCCAGGACCAGCCTGGACGTCTTGTGGGGGGAGGATAGAGGGAGGGACAAAGTTAAAAGTCCACTCCCTCACCTTTGCTGTGAAGATACATCGGATCCGGACGTCCAGAGTCCCGTCATTACCAGGGGGGAGTGGGTGATGCCACCTAGAGGGGGAACAAGGAAGTAATGGTCAAATACAAAAAACAATTAGAAACAAACATATTTAAACAATGAAGTAGATATGGTTGGAAATTTGGTCTATATCTTTTTGGACAGTCCGAATACATTATACTGTGATGTCCATATTTTACACATAGTGCAATGAAAGCACTTTATGTTTAATAGTCCTTTATTTTCTGATAAATTTTCCTATCCTTTTTTAAAAAAAATAGGAATAAACGGAGAACAAAGGAATAGCAATGAGAGGGATACACAAGCGCCAAATATACATAAAGATGGTCCGCATGTTAGGTAATTCTCTTGATAGGGTGAATGGTGAAAAAAGGTTAACCACAAATATACAAGGATATACAAGGAAAAGGGAAGGAAGAGGAATTTCCTTGTTTTTATTATTATTGGATCCTAGTCCCTTATGGTGTCGATAGAGGGGGGGGGGAGGGGGGGAGGAGGGGGAAGACGAAGCAGGAATGATCGCAGGATTGTAATAATGACTTTATTGGGTCTTGCCTGACACGAAACCCTTAAGGAAGGGAGCATATGAGACGGATTCATTGAGTCCTGGAGGCACATTAGCCTGCAGCCTGTGAATCCATCTTTGTTCGTGCTGCAAGAGTGTCTTATTCCAATCACCGCCTCGACCGGGAATGTGTACCCGGTCGAGGGCGGTGAAAGAAATACAGGGCATTTTGTAGTTGTGTTGTACAACAACATGCCTACCCAAGGCTAGGTAGTGATTGCCAATTTGCATGGAATATATATGTTTAGACATCCTGCGATAGAACTCCTGCTTCGTCTTCCCCACATAGAAAGCCCCACATTCACACGACATCATGTAGACAATGCCTCTAGTTTGACAATTGGCATAATGAGAAGGTTTAAAGGTAGTCCCATTAGGTAAAATGAAAGTCTTATCCCGTCTGATATATTGGCAGAAGGAGCAATGCCCACAAGGGAAAGACCCAAGTGTGGTGCAATGTTTACGACGGTTTTGTTCGTTTTTATACTCACTTTGTACAAGTTTGTCCCTAAGGGAAGTGGCCCTTTTAAAGGTGATTGCTGGTTGGTCGGACAGAAAGGTGTTTACTTTGGGGTCATCCAAGAGGATGCTCCAATGTTTTTTTATAATGTTCCGAATATGCTTGTGCTGATGGGAGAAACGGAGTATCATTCGAATGTGATCGTTTTTGGTATTGTTTACTTCATTCGTCTTTTTGGAGTTTTTAGACAGTAGGTTAGAACGTGTTTCTAGAATGGTTCTATTATAGGCCTTCCGTAGGCATGAACGGCTATAGCCTCGTGCCAAAAGTCTCTCCTGTAAATGCCCTGCCTCAATTTTGAAAGAAGAGTCCTCGGAGCAGTTGCGACGTAGTCGCAAGTACTGTCCATATGGTATGGAATCTTTTAAGATGTCGGGGTGGAAGCTGGAGGCGTGAAGGATCGTATTGCCCGCTGTGCTTTTCCTGAATAGTGTGGTAGAGATTTCGTTTTTGGTATTGCGCAGCAGCTGTACATCAAGGAAAGTAATAGTGTCTGGGTCGTGAGTCATTGTGAATTTCAAATTTAAGGAATTCACGTTGATGCGAGTGAAGAACTCCTGCAGTAGTGCCTCTGGTCCCTCCCAGACGACGAGGACGTCATCGATGTATCGCAGCCACAGTTTGATGTGGCTGGTATACACGAGGAGGTCCTCGTCATCTAGGAGGGTTTTCTCCCACTCCCCCAGGTACAAATTGGCATAAGCCGGAGCGCAGCAAGTGCCCATGGCTACGCCTTGTACCTGGAGGTAGTGGGAGTTGTTGAACATAAAGTAATTCTGAGTGAGGATGTACTCCAAACCTTCTATAATGAATGCATTTAGATCATGGTTGTATCTTTGACTTTGTGTTAGAGCATGCTGTACAGTCTCGATCCCCTTAGTATGGGGGATCGAACTGTACAGGGCCTCCACGTCTATAGCCACTAAGCGGGATTCTGTGGAGAGTGGCATGTTGGAAACCATCTCAAGTAGATGGATGGTATCTTTGAGGAAGGAGGGTAGACAAGTCACCAAGGGTTGTAAAAAGGAGTCGATTAGTTTGCTAAGATTTTCAGAAATATTACCGTTGCCGGAAACTATTGGTCGGCCGGGAGGTTTGGTTTTTTCTTTGTGTATCTTAGGTAGACTATAAAAAGTCGCTATGCGGGGATACCTCACTCTAATATATTCATATTGGTCTTTGGATATAGTTCCTCTTAGGAAGGAACTATATATCAAATCATAGAAGTGGTCATGGGAGGCATGTATTGCGGCCATTGGTACTTTCTTGTACCACTCGTCGTTGTTAAGAATAGACTGGCACATATCTATGTAGTCATGGTTGTCCATTAAGACCACATTACCGCCTTTGTCTGAAGGCTTAATTGTGATGTCTGTATTCATACAGAGTTCTCTCATCGCATCAATTTCATCTCGTCCCAGATTTTTGGGGGGGGCCTTTTTTAAGGTGATTTTATTCAAATCCCGGAGTACCTGATTTACAAATGTTTCAATATTGGGGTTCAAGTTTAAAGGTGGAAATTTCGAAGATGGTTTTTTAAAAGTAGTAGTTTGAGTTTTTTGTGGTCTCTCAGCCTCTTCTAAGAGTGCTTCTAGGTCAATTTGATCAATGAGATCTACTGTGTTGTTTTCCTGGTATAGGAGGGTCAGGTCCCGTAGGGCCTTGAATTCTTTCATGCTAAATGTTGACCAATCAGTATCGTCGACACTGGTAGTCTTCGCATGCAGGCTCTTGAGGAGGAGCCTGCGTGCGAAGAGTTGCAGGTCAACGATAACACCGAAAATATCACAACTCTGTTCAGGGCAGAAGGTTAGACCTCGTGAGAGGATCTTGGTCTCAGCTAAAGACAGAGGGTGGGAAGAAAGGTTAATTACGCTAAGGGACTTGATTGTGTCCGGATGATGTACGCGTCTAGGTTTCCCACTCCCTTGTTTGACTGGGGAGAGAGTGGTCCCCGTGTCAGGTTTAAAGTAGCTCCAGAAACCTGCTTTAGACGTTCCAAGGTAGGGGTTATTTGTTTAGTATTATTCGAGCCGTTGGAAGATGCAGAGTCAGAATTGTCTGCATCTATGCTCGAGGATACGTCCTTGATGTTTGTCGTGTGTCTACTATCTAGATCTATGGCGTCCTGACTTCTTTTTGTTTCTAAGTCAATGGTTCGTTTTTTCTTTTCTTGTTCAGGGGACCCTTTGTTGTTCCTATTCCTTTTATATTTCCCCCTTCCCTTTGGGGGGATGTTGGTATTTGGACCCGGATTGGGAATATTTTTATTCTTTGTCATATTGGGATTGTTTTGTATCTGTGACTTGGGGACTGAGTATCTTTTATTTTGGGGATTGGTGTTCCATTTATAGGCCCGTCCCTCAGAGAAGGACATTTTATCCCTCCAGAATTTGGTTTCCTTTTTGTGTAGGATACCCTTATTGTAGGTACTCAGGTCCTCACAGAGTTTGGACAGAGATTCCACATATAGGGTGTGCTGTGCGAAGGGTTTGAGTAGATTTTCTAATGAGTTAATTTCAATGTCTAGCAGGGAAATCTGTCTATTATATTCGTTTGTTAATATGGTCATCATTTGTTGTGAACAATGATTTAGATTGTCTTCCCATTCTTTCTTGCATTCACTACTGATTAGGTCTAGATTTGGAAAAATCTGTACACGTAGGCCCAATGGGTTTATTTGCTCCTTACTATAGCGGTTAAAGGACTTTACATGCCAAAAGAGGGCAGATTTCTTCTCTAAGGTTTTGTTGAGTTTGTCCATTAGGGAAGAAATTTGGGTTTCAATTTGATCTTTTTTCTCAAAGTCACTTTCATAACTTGTCATAAGGTTAATCCATTCATTGCCCTGAAAATTACTCATATTGAACACTTCAATTCGCGTATGTAGCACTATTATTCAAAAGCAAATCAAGAGTACATAAATTCATACAGTCAAAAACATATATATTTGGTTAGGCTTGTGTTTTTAGCTCGAGGGTGTCAAGGGCGGGAGAGAGGGTGTTTAACCACCCGGTTATGTATGGAAAAGAGGAGAATTGACACAATCAGGAGCTATAAGTGGCTGCTCACCCCGGGTTGAATGAAAAGAAAGGAAAAGGTTCTCCCTGGGTGGTGGGGTTTTTAGGCAGCAGATAGTCGTCTGGTAGACGTAGTCAGACGATTATATGAAAAGATAGACCAGAATCCATCCAAATCAATTTATAATGTTTATTCAAAAGTATTTTAAAAGATGAAATGACACATAAAAAGGAGTGTAAAAACACAAGCCCATACAGAATAAAAAATACAAACACAGTACACAAAATAAAAAACCAGCAAAGAATCCCCTAACACCACTACCAATGGAATTGGGGGTGGTGATTGTAAGGTGTGACAAAAGACTGACGCGTTTCGACCTGTTGTCTGTATTGGTCTTCCTCAGAGTGTTTTTGTCAGCTGGAAATAAAAGGACATTGTAACAACAACTTCTCAGTTATGTGTTTCTGTACATTTATACTCATGTCTATATATATTTTTATATATTGCTATCGATATAGTTACCGGTATGGGTGTAGTGTGTAGGATAGTCTTCTGCATGGGTATTTGTAGGGGGGTCCCGTCGTTGTTCCTGGTGGCTACCAATTCCCACTTCCTACCGATAAGTCCGGGTACAAGGGATCGTCCAAACCGTATGTATCTTACGAGGAGTCACACATTTCAACTTGCCTCATGGAGGAGACCCCTAGATGAGACCCCGGGGTCACGGGGAGCCGAGAGGGGGGGCCCCAAGAAGGGGTAGGGGGAGGACCAGGCGGTAGGGCGTCCACAGGTAACAGACTCCTGGAATATACCAAAAAGTCATTATGGCACATATCTATATGTGATAAGGGCACAAAGGAGAGAAAGTATATCTAATATGTGATCTATATGTGATAAGGGCACAAAGGAGAGAAAGTACTCTTTGTAAGAGAGAGTCACTCGGGCATGGTTGGGAGTGGCACCTTTCCAGCTGTTAGGTGTGTGGCTCAGAGGGTTGGCCTCAGCCTCCTCGAGGTCATGGTTAGAGTATGTCTTATTTAATAGAAAAGTAGATATTTATGGAGATTAGAGTGTGGTCAAAGGCGAATTAGGTAATGAGATAGAGATATGTCTAATGGAAAAAAAAAAAAAAAAAAAAAAAAAAAATGAATAATAGGGAAAGGGGGGTGCAGATAGGAAAAGAAGAAGGGGAGAAAAAGGGGAGGGCAACTGGGGGGGGGAGGGGGGGACATGTGGGAGGCATGTGTGTATGGCGCGCTTCATGCACACAGCCTGGTAGAAAAAGAAGAGCTGGGGGAAGGCAGCCCGACGGGGGGGGGGGAAAAAAAGGGGGAACTCTTACAAAGAGTACTTTCTCTCCTTTGTGCCCTTATCACATATAGATATGTGCCATAATGACTTTTTGGTATATTCCAGGAGTCTGTTACCTGTGGACGCCCTACCGCCTGGTCCTCCCCCTACCCCTTCTTGGGGCCCCCCCTCTCGGCTCCCCGTGACCCCGGGGTCTCATCTAGGGGTCTCCTCCATGAGGCAAGTTGAAATGTGTGACTCCTCGTAAGATACATACGGTTTGGACGATCCCTTGTACCCGGACTTATCGGTAGGAAGTGGGAATTGGTAGCCACCAGGAACAACGACGGGACCCCCCTACAAATACCCATGCAGAAGACTATCCTACACACTACACCCATACCGGTAACTATATCGATAGCAATATATAAAAATATATATAGACATGAGTATAAATGTACAGAAACACATAACTGAGAAGTTGTTGTTACAATGTCCTTTTATTTCCAGCTGACAAAAACACTCTGAGGAAGACCAATACAGACAACAGGTCGAAACGCGTCAGTTTTTGTCCATTGGTAGTGGTGTTAGGGGATTCTTTGCTGGTTTTTTATTTTGTGTACTGTGTTTGTATTTTTTATTCTGTATGGGCTTGTGTTTTTACACTCCTTTTTATGTGTCATTTCATCTTTTAAAATACTTTTGAATAAACATTATAAATTGATTTGGATGGATTCTGGTCTATCTTTTCATATAATCGTCTGACTACGTCTACCAGACGACTATCTGCTGCCTAAAAACCCCACCACCCAGGGAGAACCTTTTCCTTTCTTTTCAGAGATCACATCTTTATGCAGATTACTATAAATTGGCAAATCAGTCACTCTTTATGGGCAGAAGGTAGAAAAAAAAAATCAGAGAATCACCTCAATTTCTACAGCAATATTTATTAGAAAAGTTGGAAGAGTCTTTATTTCTAATTGCAGTCAGTTAGATTCTTACTACTTTTCAGATCAGCACTGGAATGATGACAGCTGGAACAGTTTGCTATGGGCAACATGAGCACTTTCCTCTTCATGGACTTATTGTGGGGGAGGGTTTTTCTCCATTACAAGACATTTTGTAATATATAACAATGATACATTTTGATGGATTTGTAGCTTTTGCATTTCCATGGTAATTGATAGAAGTTGAACATTTACTCATTAGTTAAGAAGTGAATGCACAGCTTTTATTGCAACTGTTCATGCATGAAATAAATATCTATGCATGACTGTGCTTGGATATTTTGTAAAGAGATATAGATCTTTCTGCTTCTTGTGTATAGTAGATTTGAGAAATCAGACCCGATATGAACAACACATAGCTTAGAATAAACCCCAGGTCAAAACTGATACCAGAATCCCAATAGGCAAATAGCAAAAAAGTTTCAAAAGGAATGAAGGGACTCTATCAGTGGGGAGAAGAAGGGTGGGGATGGCGTTGAATCTGCTGCAGGTTCAGTATCAAGTGCAGGCACCTAGTGGTGTTTGGACATACTTAGAACAGCCTCTTCTGCTGCCAGAGTATGAAATTCAATAGCGTAATCGGCAACAGTTCTCATACTACATAGGGCTTTTTTTAAAGACTTGAATGCTGCTTCATCCTCCGGGGTCCATTTAACCATGACAGACTCTTTCCCTTTTGTCAGGTTGGTTAGGGGCACAGCCTGATAAGCAAAATGGGGAATGAATCACCTTATAATAGCCAGTAATTCCTAGAAATGCTTGTACCTGCTTCTTGCTGTTGGGACAAGGTTAACTCTGTATAGCGTCAACTTTGTTGACTTGGGGTTTTATCACTCCCCTGCCAATAGTGTACCCAAGATATCTGGCCTCTTCCAATAGTACACTTGATGGGTTGGCCGTAAACCCAGCTTCCCGTATAGAGTCTAAGACTGCTTGCACTTTTGTCAGATGTGAGGCCCAATCTGTGCTATGGATAATCACATGGTCCAGGTAAGTTGCGGCATACTTCTGATGGGGCTGCAGAATCTTATCCATTTTCTGCTGGAAGGTTGCCAGCACATTCTGTAGCCCAAACTGCATTTTTCTATACTGGGATGCCCCATCTGGGGTTATAAATGAAGTTTTCTTATTTGCCGAATCGGATAAGAGAATCTGCCAATACCCCTTGGTCAAATCAAGTGTTGTCATGTACCGGGCTGCTCCCAGCCGGTCAATCAATTCATCTATACGGGACATGGGGTAGGTGTCAAATTTTGTAACTTTATTAAACTGTCCAAAATCACCAGCTCCCATCCGGTTTGGACACTAACGCTATTGGACTGGACCAGTCACTCTGGGACTCCTTTATCACACCCAATTCAAGCATTCTTCGTACTCCCCCCCCCCATGTATTACCTCCCGTCGGGCCTCTGGTATTCAATAGGGTTTTCGTTTTACCCTTTCACCTGGTGGGTGATAATGTCATGCTCTACCCCAGATGTTGGCCCGGCAACTCAGAAAAAACCTCTTTGTTGCGGAGCACAAACTCTTTAACCTACTGTTGGAATTTTTGATAAGGTGACTGCTATCCCAATCTCAGGAACCAAGCAATCAGACTGAGAAGGTGACAACACAGTCTCTGCGACTAGGGATTCCCTGTCCCTCCAGGCTTTCAACAGATTAATGTGATATATCTGTTCTGACTTTCTCCTTCCTGGTTGTCTGATCCTTTGAGTTTACCTCACTCACTTTTTTAATTATCTCATATGGGCCCTGCCATTTGGCCAGGCATTTGCTTTCAACCGTAGGGATTAATACCAGTACCCTATCCCCGGGGATACTAGTCTGGGCCCCCCGACTGTACACACTCTGCTGTGCTAACTGCGCTTGGGCCAAATGTTCTTTCACGATTGGCATTACTCGAGCAATTCTATGTTGCATCTGGGTGACATGCTTAATCATACTCCTGGACAATCGGGACATAAGCGATGTACCTTGGTCCATAAGCAGTTCCTTACAAATCCCCACGCGACTAAAAACAAGAAATAGCTCTTTGGCTATCGTCTTAGCAGAGGTATTATGGAGAGGGATCGCTTCTGGATAGCGGTCTGCATAGACCAATATAACCAAAATGTACTGATGCCCCCTAGCAACTTCATTATTGGACCTACCAAATCCATTGCGATCCTCTCAAAGGAGACCTCAATGATGGGAAGAGGTACCGACAGGTTAAGGAAATGTGGCATAGGCGCCGACTTCTGACACACAGGGCAGGAGGAACAATCATTTTCTATTTCCTTTATGACCCCAGGCCAATAGAATCTCTGCAATACTCTCTCTCTGTTTTTTTTGTGCCCCCAAATGACACTGTAGCCACAGGATACTCTCGGGTGTCCCCATGCACACAAATAACAGTCACCTTGTTATTCTCAGAGACCTCTGTAGTAACTAATTCAGCTTTTACCAATGTTACCAGGCTACCTGAATCCAGCAACACAACATTTATACCATTAATATACATTTTGCATAAATGTTTCTTAGTTCCTCTGCAGTGCATGCAACTGTCACAAACAGCGACTGATGTCTGTCCCTTAGAAAGTCACATTGCATCGGTTCATCCACAACTGGGCAATTTGCTGCAATATGTCCCTCTTGCTGGCAGCAGTAGCAAATAATCTTTTTTGCTGCCTCTTGCAGTCTTGACTTCCCAGTCTGCTCTTGCCAGACATTAGGTAGAACTCCTGCCCTCTCACTCTCTCCACCCTCACCCCTTGGTATCATCTTACCCGCCACTGGGGATGGTCTGGTCTTAGGGTGGAAAGTCTGTTAGTCCCTGGGAGAGGCAGTCAGGTTCTCTGTAGCTAAGTACCTCTCAACCAGATCCACAAGCTTGTCGGCCATTTCTGGGTCTCCATGGCTTGCCCGCTGTTGGATTGCAGTAGGAAGAGATCTCAGGAACCGATCCATAACAACACGTTCCAGAATCTTTGGTGCGGCCACTTCCTGCTCAGGTTAATGAGATCATACATTTGAGACCTGGAGGGGGGGAGTTCCAAACGGGAAAGTCCAGTTATGCACACGCCAATATTAATGTTTTTAGCACAACATAGTCTTTTGCTTGGTCAGGCTGTAAGTCATAATAAGCTTTCTGCGATTCACCAGAAAATAGTCCAGCCCACTGCTCCTTAGGCCACTTTTTCCTTTCAGCAGTCCTTTCAAATGTGGTCAAAAGCACCTCAGGATCATCCTCTCCAGTCATTTTAAGTAAAGGACTCACACAAAGTGATGCAGTATTATGCAGCGTACACACGAGCGGACTATCCGGTGGGATTGTCCGCCAGACTAGAGTCCGCCGGACAATCCGCCCATTATGGACTTAGTAAGAAGTTTTGACTCAAAATTGTCCGCCGGACTCAGCAGTCAGGCGGACAATCCGGCCGTCTGTGTGCTAGTCCGCGGGACTTTTGAAATAAATGGACTTCCCGACACACGGAGTAAAGTCCATTCATTTAGAATGTGACACCAGGTAGACTGGACTAGTGAAGGAAGTCAATGCCGCCGCCTCGATCGGTGAGATTGACACCTCGCTAGCCTCGTCACCTGATATGGATTGACAGCGAGGGCGACGGCAACAGAAGCCCGGGCCACCGCTAGTAAAAGAGCTAGAAGAAGAAAGCGGAGGCCCGGCAAAAGAAGAACAGAAGAGTGGGACAAGACCCCCGAAGTCGGAACAAGACCCCCAGACGGCGGCGGCGACAAAGGAGAAAGCCGGGCTCCTCCGCTAGTAAAAGAGCTAGCAGAAGATAGTGGAGGAGTCCGGCGAGAATACTCCCCAAGACGGAAGAAGACCCCCGGAGCTGTGTAATAAAGTTTTTTAAAAACGTGTGTTGTGTTTTTATTTACACTTTTTTCACCAGGTGAATGGGTAGGGGTACATCGTACCCCATACTCATTCACATAGGGTGGGGGGCCAGGATCTGGGGGCCCCCTTATTGAAGGGGGCTCCCGGATTCCGATAAGCCCCCCGCCCGCAGACCCGACAACCAACGGCCAGGGTTGTTGGGAAGAGGCCCTTGTCCTCATCAACATGGGGACAAGGTGCTTTGGGGTGGGGGGGCCGCAGGGCCCCCCTTTCCCCAAGGCACCCCCCATGTTGAGGGCACGTGTCCTGGTAAGGCTCAGGAGGGGGGGTGCTCGCTCATCCCCACCCCCTTTCCTGACCGGTCGGGCTATGTGCTCGGATAAGGGTTTGATATGGATTAGGGGGGACCCCCACGCCGTTTTTTCGGTGTAGGGATTCCCCTTTAAATTGACACCGTGTAAAAGTCCGGTGGACCTCCGCCAAAACTCCGGCGGATTATCCGCCAGAAAAGTCTGGGCGTGTGTGGGCATGTCCGCACGTTCGGAAAGTCTGGCAGACCTCCGCTGGAAAGTCCAGCGGACCTCCGCTGGAAAGTCCGGCGGACCTCCGCCGGACCAAGTCCGACGGTTTGTCCGCCGGACCAAGTCCGACGGATAGTCCGGCCGAAAAGTCAGATCGTGTGTACGTGGCATTAGTGTACCCACTTGCCTCACTGGTCTACAGACATTGCTGCATTAATGTCTCCACTTGTCTCCACTTGTTGGAGTCTATATGAAGTGAGCCTCAGATTGAGGTCTTGTTGCTGAGCTTCCAGACTCTGCTGGTGAGCTTGCTGCTGAGCTTCCAGACTCCGCTACACTTGTTCATTTGCACTCCTTTGCTAGAGGTTCGCTTGTTGTTGATTGGCATTTGCCACAACAAACTGTTTCAGCAACTCTTCCGTGCTGGCCTAAAAAAAAACTGCCCCTGGCTTCCTCCACCAACTGTTAAGGTGCGGTTTATTTACACTATATACAATGGAAAAATAACAGCAAAACGAAAAGAAACATGAAAAAAAATCCTCGCCAACTTGGCCATTTACTACGCATGCAGGTTCCCTATCTATCAACTAGGTGCAGACTTGTGCTGCCCCCAGCACCTATCTCCCTGTTTTAGAGGTTTGCCACACAAGCTTTGTCTCACCGCACAGGACAGGTCTCACGCTCCCCAGTCACCACAAACACAGTACTGGTTCCAGGATGGAGCAACTCCCTTATAGAGGCCCTAATGAACCAACTTGCTTCAGCTTGGGCTCATTACCTCACCACTGAAGGACTCTCAATACTTCCTCCTAGTGGAATAAATCTGCATAGAGCCTGAATCTAGGACACATATACCTGCCATCCTGGATGCAACCAGGCAATTTTACCTGCCTGCTGTCACATATTATACTTCATTTATATGTGTCTGGGCAGCATGGGTGCTAAATACACATATGCTGTCACCATCATTATTACATAGACCTTTATTTAAAGCTTCAGATAATTCTTATAGAGGTTGACTGATTTACAGGTTTATCTTCTAATTTCTCTTTTGTAACCAAGTAAAAACAGAATAAAATACAGTGATTACAAAATAAATGTAAAATTGTTATTGTGTTTGATGTAAACTCTGTTCAGTTAGGCCTTTACCATCGAATGGATCTTTGTAACTTTTGTAGCTAGTCACAAGGTGAGAGGCTGCAGCAGGTAGCTGAGCTGTGTCAAATGTTTCTGAACAAAACCTGCAAGGCACCACGATTTACACTAATATGTCATCTGAGCTATCATTTCAGTCTAGAGATTAGATGAGGACTTTGTATAATGCTTGAAAAAAAGATGGTTTTGTCCTTCTGGAGAGAAAAGTAGATGGAGGAGAAGGGAGAGAACTGTGATCACTCTAGAAGTTAATAAATAGATGTAAGTGTTTGACTTAAACATTAATTAACATGCATACATATTCAGGGTAAAGGGACAGGGTCTTTATAGAGCCTACTTATTTACCATTTTAAAACCCACTTCACAACTTAAAGCCTACCCCAAACACCCTTTCATAGAGTGCTCCCCCACCACTGCCTCTCCCGTAGCAGGGGCTACAAAATATAAATAACCAGCTGGTTTTAAAGCTCAGAGAAGGCAGTTACAGCATACCCTCCTTAAAGTGACAGTACTTGGGTCTACCGATTGGTCCAATACTTGGGAACTACATAATTGGAGGAGACCACATGCTTCCCATACCCCCTATAAGGTTCTCTTGAATATCAAAAAATATATCTACCTAGTCAACTTTAAATTCATTCTACAAATATAAAAAAAACTTGACTGACTAAGTAGATGTTAGGGAAGAAAACACAGAGATCAACTGTAGTAGAGGGAATGTAAGTGGCTAATGCATTTAATTTCAGATGACTACATGGAAAATAACATCTTAAAACCTCCAAGTGGAACTGGGTGATAAAACCTAATATCTCATTTCAATCTCTTTAACTGCTTTTTGGTCTTGAATTCATGACCTCTGACCTCCTGAGATACTGATTGTTTTTTATTGATTCATATATTACTTAATAAAATACTGCTCAATTTAAGTTCATGTCAATTAGGCAGACATGTTATAGTGTAGTTAGGAGTATTACATTGTAGAAGTGTCATAGGGTTAGCTGTCAACTGTACAAAGATGATCCTTCAGTCCTTTGACTCTGGTCATGTGACTTCAAGTGGTTGTAAGGAACGAGAGAACGTAAGGTAGATATAAGGGGAGGAGGAAGTCTGAGCAGAGCAACAGCTGGAGGAAGCAGCTGAACATCGTACACTGATAGACCTGCAATATCCTCTGTGATAACCCTGCCCCCCTCCCCAAGAGCCCTTCTCTGCCCTCACGCACTACTGAGAGTACAGGGAAGGCTGACAGGCTTTACTGGATGTCTCCTGGTGCTGTGAGCTGAGCAGCGGAATTGGAGTTTCTCTCTTTATCTTACCATGATCTGTGAGGCTGAGCTGTATACTGGGTCCTGTGAGGCTGAGCTGTATACTATGTCCTGTGAGGCTAAGCTGTATAGTGGGTCCTGTGAGGCTGAGCTGCATACTGGGTCCTGTGAGGCGGAGCTGTATACTGGGTCCTGTGAGGCTGAGCTGTATACTGTGTCCTGTGAGGCTGAGCTGTATACTGGGTCCTGTGAGGCTGAGCTGTATACTGGGTCCTGTGAAGCTGAGCTGCATACTGGGTCCTGTCAGGCTGAGCTGTAGACCGGGTCATGTGAGGCTGAGCTGTATACTATGTCCTGTGAGGCTGAGCTGTATACTGGGTCCTGTGAGGCTGAGCTTTATACTATGTCCTGTGAGACTGAGCTTTATACTATGTCCTGTGAGGCTGAGCTGTATACTTTGTCCTGTGAGACTGCGCTGTATACTGGGTCCTGTGAGGCGGAGCTGTATACTGGGTCCTGTGAGGCTGAGCTGTATACTGTGTCCTGTGAGGCTGAGCTGTATACTGTGTCCTGTGAGGCTGCACTGTATACTGGGTCCTGTGAGGCTACGCTGTAAACTGGGTCCTGTGAGGCTACGCTGTAAACTGGGTCCTGTGAGGCTGCGCTGTATACTCTGTCCTGTGAGGCTGCACTGTATACTCCTGACACTATGGTGGAATACAGGGGACGGAGTGGGTGGATTCTATAAGGGGTGTGGCTTACTATAAGTGGGATGGGTCAAATAGGAAGGGCGGGGTCTGGCGCCCCCATCCCAAAACTTCACCAGCCGCCACTGTCTTTAAGGCTGTGCATCTGTGCACAAATGCAGAGCTGCTGTATGTCATTTGTCATACTGGCTTTAGATCACATGAACTCCAACTGGAGCCCATAAAATAATGAGTTTATGATACTTCCTATATTTTAGGCCAACCTCTTCAACCCTACTAAGTGCTAAATGCCTGCATAATTGTTAAAAAGTGAACTTAATCTGAATGTATTTAGACTGTTCTCTGAGACTATTCTCACAGCAGTGGATCATAATAAAGAAGCTCATTATCAAACTACTCTATACTAAGCTTAATATACATTTTGCTAAGTGCACAGTTTATATTACATGTAAATGAATCTCTTTTTGAGATCACACCAGTTCATGCTAGTGCTGATGCATAATCATGCATTGTTCAGTACATTTTTGTAGCATATTGTTTCAGGTATTTTTGATGTGTTATAATGCTTCCTGCATATTTTTTGACTGGCTTTTAAAAAACATAACTGCCAAAAATGTATTGAAAATGCATGTTCATGTGTTCCCATTTAAAGTCTAATGCCGCGTACACACGGTCGGAATTTCCGATGGAAACAGTCCGATGAGAGCTTTTCATCGGATTTTCCGACCGTGTGTATGCCCAATGGTCTTTTTCTGTCGGAATTTCCGACGGACTTTGAATTGAGAACCTGTTCTCAATTTTTCCGACGGAAAACCTTTCTATCGGATTTTCCGATCGTGTGTATGCAATTCCGACACGCAAAATTCCGACGCATGCTCGGAAACAATTTGACGCATGCTCGGAAGCATTAAACTTCCCTTTTATAGTGCTGTCGAAAGTGTTTTATGCCGCTGTGTTATTGACCGTCGGAATTTGGTGTGATCGGATCGTGTGTAGGCAACACAGCTTGAGCGGAATTCTCTCAGAAAAACCGTCAGAGTTTTTTCCGCCGAGAATTCCGATCGTGTGTACGCGGCATAAGGGGACAAAAATGCACTATGCCACACCAAAAAAGGACATGCACCTTTTCAGAAGTCATACTGCAGCATGTGGCATTGGTTTGAACGGTCACCAAAGATAATGTGATTTCTATTGCCATACAGGGCAGTGTGATGGCAGACACAGGAGAAACTAGTGCACTAGTGTGAACAGGAGCTAAGGCTGATAATGGGGCTGTATTCATTGTGGAGGTTGTTCTCTCCCTCTATATACAGTATCTCACAAAAGTGAGTACACCCCTTACATTTTTGTAAATATTAATTTCATCTGACAACACTGAAGAAATTACACTTTGCTACAATGTAAAGTAGTGAGTGTACAGCTTGTATAACAGTGTAAATTTGCTGTCCCCTCAAAGTAACTCAACACACAGCCATTAATGTCTAAACCGCTGGCAATAAAAGTGAGTACAACCCTAAGTGAAAATGTCCAAATTGGGCCCAATTAGACATTTTTCCTCCCAGTTGTCATGTGACTCATTAGTGTTACAATTTGGTGTTGTGGCTCTCTCTCTCATACTGTTCACTGGAAGTTCAATATGGCACCTCATGGCAAAGAACTCTCTGAGGACCTGAAAAAAATAATTGTGGCTTTCCATAAAGATGGCCTAGGCTATAAGAAGATTGCCAAGACCCTGAAACTGAGCTGTAGCATGGTGGCCAAGACCATACGGCGGTTTAACAGAACAGGTTTCACTCAGAACAGGCCTCGCCATGGTCGACCAAAGAAGTTGAGTGCACATGCTCAGCACCATATCCAGAGGTTGTCTTCGGGAAATAGACGTATGAGTGCTGCCAGCATTGAGGTTGAAGGGGTGGATGGGTCAGCCTGTCAGTGCTCAGACCAAATTGATCTGCATGACTGTGATCCGAGAAGGAAGACTCTTTTAAAGATGATGCACAAGAAAGCGCACAAACAATTTGCTGAAGACAAGCAAACTAAGGAGATGGATTACTGGAACCATGTCCTGTGGTCTGCTGAGACCAAGATAAACTTATTTGGTTCAGATGGTGTCAAGCGTGTGTGGCGGCAACCAGGTGAAAAGTACAAAGACAAGTGTGTCTTGCCTACAGTCAAGCATGGTGGTGGGAGTATCATGGTCTGGGACTGCATGAGTGCTGCTGGCACTGGGGATATGTGGATATGACGCTGAGCACGCGCACTCAACTTCTTTGGTTGACCATGGCGAGGCCTGTTCTGAGTGGAACCTGTCCTGTTAAATTGCTGTATGGTCTTGGCCACCATGCTGCAGCTCAGTTTCAGGGTCTGGCAATCTTCTTATAGCCTAGGCCATCTTTTTGTAGAGCAACTATTCTATTTTTCAGATCCTCAGAGAGTTCTTTGCCATGAGGTGCCATGTTGAACTTCCAGTGACCAGTATGAGAGAGAGAGCAATAACACCAAATTTAACATACCTGCTCCCCATTCTCACCTGAGACCTTGTAACACTAATGAGTCACATGACACCAAGGAGGGAAAATGGCTAATTAGACCAAATTTGAACATTTTCAGGGGGGGGGGGGGGGGGGCTGTGTACTCACTTTTTTTTGCCAGTGGTTTATACATTAATGGCTGTGTGTTGAGTTATTTTGAGGGTACAGCAAATTTACTGTTATACAAGTTGTATCACCTGTGATGTATTTCAGTTATCTTGCAAACATGGCCTGTTAGTGGCCCCTGAGGACAGGGTTGATGACCACTGCTCTAGAGGACGGATCCAGAGAGCCTGGTGAACACCCACACACACTGGAGACCACCATCTCTTTTTATGTTTAATATGGGGATTAACTGACTGTGGACAATTCTAAGAATATCTGGCTGAGAAGTGGGGACATCTTCCTGGCGAGTATAGAGACCCGGGCTGGGGAATAAGCCACAGGCGATTTCTGATCTCCTTAAAAGGAGATCATTTCAGCTGGTAAGCGGCAGTTATATCTCAGGTGGAGGAATCTTTCCTATCCCAATCAAGTCACTATTTCTTGGGTGTTTTTCTTTTTGAAGTCACCATTGACCAATGAATGGAGGATTTTTTGTTGCAACTTTTTCTGGAAATATTTCTCATATAGAGTGTTTGGATATTTTCTGGACTTTTGGAATTGAGTTTTATCATTTTCAAACTATGTTTTTTGTTTTAAGCTTTTAGTGCAATTGTTTTTTCCTTATGCTCTTAATTTAGCAGCAACAGTGTACAGCAAGCGGTTTGGGAGCCAGTACAGTCTCATTAGTTATTGTCATAACACATATATATGAGTATTTTTTAAAGTGAATTTAAGTCACCTTAAACATTTATGTCATCATAATTTATTCACTATAATAGTTTTTTTCAGCGCAGCTTATTTCTTTGTAAATTTACTGTTATACAAGCTGTACACTCACTACTTTACATTGTAGCAAAGTGTAATTTCTTCAGTGTTGTCACATGAAAAGATATAATAAAATATTTACAAAAATGTGAGGGGTGTACTCACTTTTGTGAGATACTGGGGGTCAGTTTCTATAGCGTTGCAACGCTAATTAGTGCAAATTAGTGCTATTTAGCGCTAAAACTGTATTCACTATAGTGCTGGTAAAAAAAATCTCTTAAAATCAAATTTACTATAGTTCTCTGAAACTAAATAGCACCCAAACCCTTACTCTGCTAAAAGCTGGAGAATTGCACATGGAAATAATGTTTAGAGCATGATAAAATTGCCTAAATGGTACTGAAATATGCGGTATATTATCTAAAAATAATCTGCTTTTAAACTGTGTGAAAAAATTATTTCTACACTGAAATATCTTTAAAAGTCTGAGAAGAGATAAATTCCTTGTTTTTGTACAATTAGGTGCCAAACACAACTGAGCATGCTCAGACTTGCAAATAGCTCTCATTTTAGCAGCAAAGGCTTTTTTACAAGGTGTTATAGTAAATACCAAAATTAGCGCTGGGCTAAAATTAGTTTTTGAGAATGAAAATCGGCGCTGTCATAGTCATTATGCAAGTTTCAGCCATTGATTCTAATGATACAATTGTAACTTCCCCAAATAAATACTTTTAATATTGAGATGAAATGAATCTTTTTCTGAAATAAATGTTCCATGCAACAATGTTGCTGCTTCTATTTTTTTCTCTCATCTATTTTGTTTTTAAGAATGCTAGAATGTGGAATGTTTTGATAAAATATATTTTTCACTTTCACTGTCACTTGTTACTCTCCATAATCTTTACCCAAACTCACACAGGTGTTTTTACAAACCACAAACAATACCATTGCTGATGCAAATTTAAAATGGGTCACAATTTTGTGTTTTTTATTATTTCCAAATAATCATAATTTGAGCCCAAAAAATGTGATATGTGTACCAACATCAGAAATCAAAATATAATTACCCAAAATTAGAGGGTAATATCACTATTCTACACTCACCCACCAAATATCACAGAATAAATCAAGAAGAATAACTCTTGAGCAATGTAATTCCACCACCTATATGTCCAAAGAAATGCAGTATATATGTGTAGGAGGTTTCCACATGTGGTGGCTCTGTGGCTTAGAGGTTAGAACCTCTGCTTAGCATCTCTGAGGATCTGGGTTAAAATCCCAAGCATACCGCGGTACTTGCGTTTTGGATTCGGGTCCATTGACTTCTATTACATGCAAAACGCTGCATTTTGCATTTCTGCAAAAGGCAAAATGCATCAAAAAACGCATTAGTGTGAATCAAACCTAAATGGGTAACAATTCCATCTAGCAGCACTGGGGTTGCTGGTTCAATTTTCCAACATGCTAATGCTTGTGTTGAAGTTTATATGCTCTCCTTGTGTGGGTTTCTCACCACAATCCAAAGACATGCTGGCACTTTATTTGTCTCTTGTTGAAATAGTCTCTAATGTAAGAAAGTTCATTTTGGACTTTAGATTGGAAGCTCATTGCAGCCAGGGACTGATGTTAATATTTGTTAGCACAAACTTACACTGCAGGTACATATGCTTAGAAAACTGTTGCTTTGTTTATGCGCATGCAAATCGACTTCTATCTTTGGCCTGTTGTTGGAGATTTGATGCATATAGCCAAGGGCTAACACAGTTGCAAATAGTATTATGTGTTCCTGCTCATCAGGCGCAATCACTACATGAAGAGACAGATTGAAAGATACTGGTGGGCGTGTACTTCTATTGGGCGTGTGTCAGTGTGCTAACAATACAACCTCTCTTATATAAAGGGCTGCAGTAGGGGGGGGTTCGTTTGGCCTGAGGAGGCCAGGGTTTTTGCTGTAAAAAGTGGGGGTGGGGGAGAAGGAATGAGATTGTGCATATTGACAAATGCCCATCTATGGCTGTTTGCTGAAATCCCTCTGCATTTTTTCCATCAAAAGTGGGTTTATGTGGCCATGCTGTCAATGTGTGTGTATTCCTGTCTGAACAAGCATTCGTGGTTTGGGAGCATGTGCTGACCTTTTACTCTTTGATCTCATTGCTTAAGTGTGTTCACAGAAATGTGGCTTCCAGCAGAACATGGTCACCTATGTGTGTGGATTGTGGGGTGGTGGTGGGTATGAATATATGCCTTTTTTCATATTATGTTGGAATGCTTTTATAAGAATAATGACTAAAGTATGTTTCTATAATCTTGCAGCTAAAAATGTGATGTGTTGCCTGTTACACACTGAAAGTAAATGTCCACGCTAAGGTTTAGATACGTTTTAGATTGTATGCTCCTATGAGCAGGGCCCTTATAACACAATTGTTAACTGTTTTGCTAAATGTAGCACCATATATCCTATAGTGTGTATGTATGTATACACATTTTTTTTTATGCTAGGAAATGTACATAATTTTGTTTCTGCTGGCAAAATAAAAGTACATTATTGAGCTTGTTCTCTCTTCTTTCTCCTTTTTAATTAGTTTTGGGGAAGTGCAATATCTTGTATCCATAGAAATGATGATATATAATTGTGCACCAAAAAACAATCTCTTCAGCACACCTGCAAGGAAATGATAAAGGTGTTAGGTGGAGTCTTTGTATATAACAGCTGTGGAGAATTGCAGGTAAGATTTAGCTGGTAGATAGACAGTGTTGTATGTGTCAGTCCTGGTTCACATTGGTGTAATTTGACATGTCAAATCGCATGCCAAATCGACATCAATTGCACCGTCCTTATCAGTGCAGCAATTTCCAAAAGTAATTTCTGTACTACTTTTGGTGCCATTTTCCATTGGCATCTGTGCAGAAACCTGCACAGAAGTCTCTGAAATTCCCCCCGCAGTCAGGACTGACGTATCGGAATGAAATGGTGTGAGTTCAGGTGAACTTGCACGATTTCCTCCCGCTGTCAGTGTGAACCAGGGCTCAAACTGAGCCTTTGTCTTTGTAATTCACCTGCTGCAATCCCAGGGACACCATTTCTTATCGAACTCTCTTAAGTTTGCCTATAAATATCGTTATTTGTAGAAATACAGTGCCTGTGCTGGTCAGTATCTCCATCTAGGTTGACATGGCGAGGTCCCTCTTTCGCAAAGAGGAGGTGCTGCTCATTTGCCGGGTAAGTGTAGGATATCTACTTGTGCTTACTCAATGTGGATGTGTGGGGTTCATTGATTTCTTTGGCATCACCACACATTTGCTTCCGGCCCATGTGCACACATCACTTCCTGCATTTGTTCTGCTGAGGTAAATCAGTAAGGTCTATGCAAATATAAACGAGAGCTATATATATATATATATATATATATATATAGCTTGTTTCACAGTTGGGTGACTTTTCCAGCAAATTTGGACCTCCAAGTTGTACCCAATGATTTTCAATGATAACCATTTATATCTGTTTTCAAGTTACAACTTCAAAGTAGTCTCTGTACTACTTTGGTGTGACTTTTATGCAACTTGAGTACATAGGTCGCTATATTACACAAGCATTCCCAGAAGTTGGGGCCAAGTTACAGCGGCTAAGTGGCAGCAAAATAGTGTGACATTCAGGTTGCAGCAGTGTGAATGAGATTCATGGGTAACCCCTTTTGAATTTGACCAAATTGTCACTTGTGCATCCTGAGATTCCTGAAAGTGGGGCAAAGTCGTCCCTGCACTACCTTGGTTTGACTTTGATGCAATTTGAGGTCCATAAACCACAAGATTACACAGGCACTGCTTCAAGTCATGGCAAAGCTGTGCAATTTTAAGGTTGCACAATAGTGCAAATAGGGCCCAATTGAAAGGTGTTATCAATTTAATCTCATTAGGTTACTTTCACACTTGGGTGACTTTTCATGCAGCTTTGGACCTCAGAGTCGCATGAAAAGTTGCCCCCCATGATTTCTATTCATATCTATGCAACTTCACCCATGTTCACATTGCTCTGAATTGACATGTCAAATTGCAGGCCAAATCGGCTCCTATTGAAGCCAATGGAACTGTCCGAATTGTTGCGACGCTGCACAGATTCCCAAAAGTAGTTCCTGCACTACTTTTGGCAATTTCTTACCTCCCAACTTTTTGAGATGGGTATAAGGGACTACATAAAAATATGTAGGCATAGGGCCCCCTAAAATACCTTCTTAACCGCTTCCCGACCGGCCACTGCAGATATTCGTCAGCAGAATGGCACGGGCAGGCAGAATCACGTACCTGTACGTGATCGTGCATGTGCCTGCCCGTGGGTCGCGCGCCGCTAGCGGCGCGCTCGCGACCCGGTCGGGAGCTCCGTGACCCCGGCCGCGGGACCAGCGGACCCGATCGCCGCTGGTATCCCGCGATCGGGTTACGGAGCTGAAGAACGGGGAGAGGTCTATGTAAACAAACCTCTCCCCGCGCTTCCTACACTGACTGTCAGTGATCGGCGGTTCCCTGTCATCGGGAACGCCGATCAATGACGTCACACGTACAGCCACGCCCCCCTACAGTAAAATAAACACAACACGTCACACTGACTCATCCCCGCCCCCTAGTGGTTAACCCCTTCACTACAACTGTCATTTACATAGGAATCAGTGCTATTTAAATAGCACTGAATTCTATATAAATGACAAATGTCCCAAAAATGTGTCAAAAATGTCCGATGTGTCCGCCAAAATGTTGCAGTCACAATAAAAATCACTGATCGCCGCCATTACTAATAAAAAAAAAAAAAATATTAATAAAAATGCTATAAAACTATCCCCTATTTTGTAAACGCTATAACTTTTGCGCAAACTAATCAATAATCGCTAATTGCGATTTTTTTTACCAAAAATATGTAGAAGAATACGTATCGGCCTAAACTGAGGAAAAAAAATGTTTTTTTATATATTTTTTGGGGATATTTATTATAGCAAAAAGTAAAAAATATTGAATTTTTTTCAAAATTGTCGCTCTATTTTTGTTTATAGCGCAAAAAATAAAAACCGCAGGGGCGATCAAATACCACCAAAAGAAAGCTCTATTTGTGGGAAAAAAGGACGCCAATTTTGTTTTGGAGCCACGTCGCATGACCGCGCAATTGTTAGTTAAAGCGACGCAGTGCCGAATTGCAAAAAGGGGCCTGGTCCTTTGGCTGCCAATTGGTCCGGGGCTGAAGTGGTTAAAGGAGAATTGGTCCAAAAAAAAAAAAAAAATTATTTGTTAAACCTCCAAGTGCTTTTTTACCAATAATATTCCTTTAGATTGGCTTTGGGAATTTACAAACAAAGCAATTTAGAAATGAAATGAAAGGTTTAGCGCTGGGAAACCCTTTTTGAAAGATAAAAAGTGCATTTTATATACAACTATATAGATCAGAACGAAATGAGGGACAAATGAGAAGGAAAGAGGGACCAAGGGACTTTGTTCCAAATCAGGGACAGTTGGGACCTATGCGATTTCACTAGACATCTGTGCAGGAAAGTGCACTGATGTCTCTTAAATCGCTCACAAAGTCGGGCTGAGGCCCCTTTCACACCTGTGCAACTTTTCCTGCGACTTTGGATTGAGGGAGGGTTTGAATGACACTGCTAAGCTTGAGAACATTTATGCCAATGCGTTCATTTAGGTGGTGTCATTTTTTTTTTTTTAGTTTTCAATTGGTAATCGACCCTAAAGTCAGCATTCCTTCTCTCTGTGCTGCAGACCTCTTGCTTTTTTCATAATATGTTCTTCCTTCAGTACACAGAAGATTCCCAGTTAGAACAAAAAGTTATAGTATAATAGTAGATAATGCACATGACTGATAACAAATTGACAAAAGATTACTTGTCAGTTTGATATTACTTGTCAAATGTATCTTCTCTTCATCAGCTTTAGTGAGATAAAAAATTCCTTTAAAGTACCTGTTGATATTAATCTATTCAGTGAGTTATTGTTATGCAGAGAAAGAGAGGGAAACGATCGGAACATAGTTTTTTTTTTAGAACAATTCCTGCAGATTGGAACTGCATAACAAATTATTCTTAAATAATGATAGTAACTTTAATGAAAAAGAATGAGAAAATCCCCATGAAGGGCTTTTGCAGCACGCTGCTTATTATATATTGTTCAATCATTCTCATCACTAAGGCTCACCAAAATCAACATTTTGACAATCTTTATGGAATTAGTTAAAATTACCATTGGTGTGCAGGGTGGTCTAAGATGTATCAAAGTAAAATTGTGTATAATTCATAAGAATACACAAGAAGATGATAATCTTAATCCCTTCCAACCTGCAGTCTGTAGATTAACCTTCACCTGTATGATATTCTGTGTAGAGGGAATGTTAATCTATATTTCTACATGACAGCTGTCAGGCAACTCTGTGCATAGCATATGTTGACCCCTCTGGTCCCCACTAACAATCAGGAACCAACCTGTGTAGCTTTTGATCATATGATCTCTCTATGTCAGATATGAAATATGGAACATAAGCCTTTGTTTGGAACCTGGAACATACCTAGGTTAATTGCCACCTGAGGTGGTCATTTGTGACTTTCCCCCAACCCTGATTCTTCCTGGGGATGCCTGTCTAGAACAACCAATGATGCTGTGCAAATCGGCCACCAGAGTTCCAGCAACCAGCCTAGTAAAGTTGAAACAGGGCAAGGCTACTAAGCTGCAGTTAGGACAGGGATTATTTACAAAAGGCAAATCCACTTTGCACTACAAGTGCAAAGTGCACTTGAAATTGCACTGGAAGTGCAGTCACTGTAAATCTGAGGGGTAGATCTGAAATGAGGGGAATCTCTGCTGATTTTATCTTCCAATCATGTGCAAGCTAAAATGCTGTTTTTTTATTTTCCTTGCATGTCCCCCTCCGATCTACAGTGACTGCACTTCCAAGTGCAACTTCAAATGCACTTGTAGTTTGCACATGTAGTGCAAAGTGGAGTTGCCTTTCGTAAATAACCCCCATAGTGTCAGTGATGGACATTCCAGGCTCAGTGCCGATCAAGTGCTCACTGAAGTGGTCACCTCATTTTGCCTTGTTGACGGCACACCCATGGCTGTCACTGACAGTGACTGCAACTGGTGTATTTTTTTTTCTCAGTGTAATTGCTATAAATAAAGGAAGCAAAAGGTTTTAAAAGAAAAACTTTAATGAAAGTAAAAAAAAAAAAAAAAAATTAATTAATTAATTAAATAAATAATGCAGGATATTTTTTAAAAGTTAGTATTAAATAAAAGTTTTTTTTGTCCTTATAAACAGTGTAAAAAATAGGTAGGCAAACTAGTCATACAGTTATTGTAAAGGTAACCAATACATGCTGACGCTGCTAATATTGATCTTCATTCTGCACATCAAGACATCAATGACCTCTGGCCATTAAAAGGTTGAAGAGCGTAAGGTAGATTATTTAATATTTTGGTGGGGAGTGTGAAAGCTTGCAATCTTGTGCAAGCTAAGAGGTAGTCCTTAGAACTATCTGGGCTTGGTCATAATTGCTGTTCTGTCAGAATGGAATCTGTGGAATTTAATGTGTATCCTCACAGCGTGACACTGTGGATACACTAGTAACAATGTGCTAACGTCCCAGTAGAGATTGGAAAAAAATAAGAAATTGCAAAGATGGACTTTGTAGGCACACATATAGGATAAAAAGTTTTGAAATTTTAATTGGATAAAGTTAAAAAGGTAATATACAAAACATAAAAAAAGAACACACATACTAATAATGAAATAAAATATATATGACCCCAGGGACTCTAACACCTCCAAATAATGTAATCTAATCCAATGGAATGAAAGATCAGATATGATATAACCAATAATAACATCCAAAAGGAATAAGGCACTTGTTGCGCACCGGCCTGTGCCAACCTGTATCTGGGGGTGGGGGTGCCATTTATTTTCTAATGATTCTCTATCGAATTTTACCAACCACATTCTATGCTGGATGCACTACATCGACAATGTTTTCATCGTTTGGACCAGCACTAGGGATGCACTGGATACGTTTATCAAATTACTGAACCACAATCAATTTAACCTTCAATTTACATATAATTGTGATAAACAGAAAACAAATTTTTTGGACCTTGCTATTTTCAAAGATAAGGACAATAATCTGGCAACTGATCTTTTCCGCAAAACTACTGCGGGAGACACACTTTTACATTCGGCAAGCGCACATCCACCAGCCTTGATACGTAGTATACCGTACGCCCAATATCAGACTGCGGTGTAATCGTACACATTTGGCTGATTTTCAAAAACACGCTAAACTCCTACAGGCATGTTTTTTATCCAGAAGATATAGCAAATCTGTATTACGCCAGGCCTATAACAAGCCTGTTTGACAAACACACAACAAATTACTCTTTAACCGCTTCCCGACCAGCGCACACCAATATATGTCGGCAGAATGGCACTGGTGGGCAAAAGGGCGTACGTCCCCTTTAAGAAGCCACGATGCGGGCATGCACTTGCATCCGCTGCGTTCTCCGTGACCGCGGGTCCGCAGACTCTATGTCCACCAGGTGTCCGCGATTGTGTTATGGAGAGATAGAACAGGGAGATTCTTTTGTAAACAAAGTATTTCCCCGTTCTGTCTAGTGACAGGACAGAGATCACTGCTCTCTGTCTTTGAAAGCAGTGATCGCTGTCATGTGTGTTGTAGCCCCCCCCACACAGTTAGAATCACTCCCTGGGACACACTTAACCCCTTCATCGCCCCTAGTGGTTAACCCCCTACACTGCCAGTGTAATTTACACAGTAATCAATGCATTTTTATAGCACTGATCGCTGTATAAATGAAAATGGTCCCAAAATAATGTCAAAAATGTCCGATGTATCTGCCATAATGTCACCGTCCCGATAAAAATTGCAGATGGCCGTCATTACTAATAAAAATATGTTTTTAAATAAAAATGACATAAAACTATCCCCTATTTTGTAGACACTGTAACTTTTTCACAAACCAATCAATATACGCTTATTGCATTTTTTTTTTACCAAAAATATGTAGAAGAATATGTATCGGCCTACACTAAGGAAAAAAATATATTTTTTTTATATATTTTTGGGGGGTATTTATTATAGCAAAAAGTAAAAAAGAATGCATTTTTTTAAAAATTGTCGCTCTTTTTTTGTTTATAGCGCAAAAAATAAAACCGGCAGAGGTGATCAAATACCACCAAAAGTAAGGTCTATTTGTGGGAAAAAAAAGACGTCAATTTTGTTTGGGTATAACGTGGCATGAACGCGCAGTTGTCAGTTAAAGCGATGCAGTGCCGAAACGCAAAAAGTGCTCTGGTCAGGAAGGCGGTAAATCCTTCCAGGGCTGAAGTGGTTAAATTAAAGATCCCCACTATCAATCCAATGGTGAAATTCATCACTAGGTTCTCATCCCATCATGTTTAAATTAGAAACATCATGGCCACGAATTGGCACCTACTACAGGAGGATCCAATCCTCAATAAATATATTGGTCAATATCCCAAAATAGCCTTTAGACAAGCCCAATCTTTGAAGGACAAACTTGTTTCAAGCTACTACACCAAAGATTCATTATGCGGCCCCGCGCGTCCCAAGGGCACCTCGCAATGTGGCAAATGCGCGTTCCAATGGGGAATTTTTTTTTTTTTCAAATATACATTTTATTGACACCTACAACAGGCAAAAACATATCTATACAGCCTATACATATACATCAAACAACCACATAAACATTATATACATATCTATACAGGCATCTGCAAAACATGTCAAAGTGGGGATAGTATAAATTAAAAATCAAGTAAATATTACTATTTGCTGCCCCCTAAAATTGAGCAATAAAGAACCTAAATATAAGATTAGAAGTTGCCCGCCCCCATGTTCAAACAACAAACAAAAATAACACAACACAAAAAAAGGGGGGGGGACAGGATTATAAGCATGGGGGAGGTGTTAAGGGAAAGGGAAACGTAGTTACCGTTGGTTCCGGATAACCGAGGTGCTCCAAAGTTGTATTTTAAATTAACTTCCATTAACTTCCACTTCCAGAAGGGTCAAACCTTCTGTAGACAAAACAAACAGTTTCCACAGTTTCCAAGTTATATGATACTTTTCCTGTTGGTGTTGTGTAGCGAATACTAGATCTTCGATTTTTACTTATATCATCTATTTTATATAACCAATCCGCCGCCGTTGGCAGTGTCTGTTTCTTCCAATAAAAAGAATGCAGGACTTTGCAGCATTTAGGAGGTGTCTTAAAATATAGTTTTGATACCTTTTGGCCGAAATAGTGGACACATGCTAAAGAAAGAAAGCCGGATCACCAGAAATCTTATAATCCGTAGATTTTTGAGTCACTTCTTCAAAAACACAAAAACAAAACACATTGGGTCAGGCAAGGTATCAAGAAAATGTTGCAGCTGAAGTGTCGGCCAAAAGGACAGTTTAAAATGGCCTGACTCCGCCATCAATTCCTCTGTAGAGGGCCATTTGCCTTCTATTATAAAGTGGGACGCTTGAATTTTGCCCAACTGTCGTAAGGTTCTGAATGTATTAGAACAAAGACCTGGAGAAAAGCTTGGATTTCCCAAAAAAGGGAATTATGGGGAATCCGAAGAAAAAAGGGAGACTTGTTTGCTAACATGGGATCCTATATGGAGCGTTGCACCTATTATAGGGTGATTTTTCAGTGGCATCTTAAGATGGTTATAACACCACAAGGTCCCCGGTAGCCAAATATGTGTCTGAGCTTGTTCTATCTGAGCCCACAATTTAAATTGACTGTGACTGCACCAATCTGCACCAATCTATTATCCTACTCAAATGAGTTGCTTGGTAGTATTTCCAGACGTCTGGCAGGGAAGACATGATTTCTTATGTGCCCAGACAAACTTAACAAAGAGCGAGTTAACCTGTTTAAAGTAAACCAGAGGGATCTTAATTGGTAAGGCTTGGAATAAGTAGAGGAACGTAGGTAAAATAGACATTTTCAATAGATTTTCAATAGATTAATTCTGCCAAACCATGAATGTAAACCTCTGTTCCATGAATCGAGGAGCACACGAGTTCTAGATAACAGCGGTGGGAAGTTGAGTGCGAATTCATGTGATAGATTTATAGGGATATAGGTGCCCAGGTACCTTAGAGCCATCACCGTACATTTAAAGTTACAACTCGATCTAAGTGTAGATAGGAGGGTAGAGGATATCCCGATTCCCATAGCCTCTGATTTGTCCAAATTTATCTTCAAATTGGAAAAAGACCCATAGGTCTAAAGCTCTCGTAGGGGATTAGGGAGCAAAATGGCAGGGTTTGTCAAAGAAAAGAATAAGTCGTCTGCGTAGGCCGAGGTTTTATACTGATTACCTCCGACAGTCAGGCCCTGTATATCTGGATTCAAACTAATTCTGTTCAGAAATGGTTCTAATGACAGAGTGAATAACAAAGGGGAGAGCGGACACCCCTGTCTTGTACCATTTGCTATAGAAAAGAGGTCAGACAGAACTCCGTTGACTTTAACCTGGGCTGTAGGTTGAGAGTATACCTTTAGTGATCCAATTAATAATGCTTTCCCCAAGGCCTAGATGTCGAAGGACTGTGAACATATATTGCCAGTTCACACGATCAAATGCTTTTTCAGCATCTGTACTAAGAAAAACACAGGGTGTGTTGGTGGAACTGGCTACATGAAGTAGGTTAAGAACTTACGTTGTGTTATCTCTAGCTTCCCTAGTGGGAATAAAGCCCACCTGGTCCAAGTGTACCAGGTGTGGCAGGTGTTCAGCTATGCGGGTTGCAAGGATTTTTGTAAATAGTTTTAGATCAACATTTAAATTGGCCTGTAGCTGCCGCACGAGGTCGGGTCTTTATCTTCTTTTGGGATATTAGAGACATGCGCCTTCAAAGTATCTCTAGGTAGATTTACATCATTACCGAGGCCATTAAACAAATCTACCATATGAGGGCCTAAAATAGGGAGCAACGTTCGGTAATATTGAAGAGTAAGGTCATCTGGGCCCAGAGCCTTACCCGGCTTAGTGGAGCCTATTGCCAATTCCAGTTCCTCTAAATTTATTGGTGCGTCTAGATCCGCTCTAATTTCCGATGAAATTGTGGGTAGCTGAGAGGAATGGACATACTCATCCATTAGAGTTTGAGACTTCATTGCAGAGGGTAAGTTATAGAGAGGTGCATAGAAGTCTCGAAAAACTTCCAATATTCGCTTTGGTAAAGTAATCTTCTGCGCATTCTGGGACAATGTGTGGTATATATGATTGGAGTCGGTATTCTCTAATTGATCTGGCTAACGTTTTCCTGCATTTATCCCCATATTCATAACTAATCGTCCAACATCTCTGTAAAGCCGATTTGGCCTTGTATCATAATAGGTCATTAATCTGAGTACGAAGTGCAGTAAGTTCCTGTTCCAAAATAGGGGAGGGTGCATGTTTGTGTTGAGATTCAGTCGTTTGAAGCTTAATCAGAAGTCATTTTAATTGCTTCTCCATCTCTTTTTTGAGTCTGGACCCATGTTTGATAAAAATGCCTCTAATAACTGTTTTATGCACCTCCCAGACCATACCCGGACTACTACCTGGGGTTTGGTTCGTCTGAAAGTATAAGGGCAGTTCTTTCTTAATTTCTGCCAGTATTTCTGTAATTTGAAGGAGGCTTTCATTTAACTTCAATATGCTTGATGCCTGGGAAGTGACTTGTGCCAGAGCGTATGTCAATAAAATGGGAGCATGATCCGACCTTGTTATCGACCCGATAGAAGTTTTGCAAAACCGCATGTAGATGAGCATGAGGGATAAGAAAATAATCGATTCTCGAATAAATTTTATGAGATGGAGAGTAGAATGAATAGTCTCTTTCTCCTGAATGTTGACATTTTTTACCCAAATTTTTCCGCAGCCTGTGAAACACAGGGGGTGGTGTACCTGATGGAATGTATATGTGGGGCCTTCTATGTGGGGAAGATGGTCAGATAATTGAGACACTAAGTGATCACATATATACGTCTGGCAACGGTAAAATGCTGACCCCGGTCAGCCGACACCTTGATCTTCATCACAAATTTGATACCTCCTTTGTCTCATTTTGTGTTCTGGCCATCATCCCCAAAGACCCCAGAGGAGGGGAATAGTATAAACGTATTCTCCAGAAAGAAACCCTCTGGATCCAACGATTAAATGCTATATGTTCCTCTGGCTTGAATGAAACACATCATATAAGCCCTTCTTATAGTCTGCTGCTGTGCCTGTGAAGACTCCTAGCTCAATCAATACATTATTATCATATCCATTATCTTTAATGGAATTATTTTGATCCCATTCTTTAGTGTCATTGTCCACCTCTTCTTGTTTTAGGGGACCTCCTTTTGACAATGTCAGATTTGACTTATACCTTTTGCCCCCTCAGCTGAGTTAAATCTCATTTATATTCATTGTTCCTAATTAATAAAAAAATAGTTTTCTGTAATTTCATTCTAAAACCTAGAAATTGAGAAAATTGTCTGTATCTATTTTAGGTTAACATCACAAGCCTTAAATGGCTGTTTAGGGTCATGGATGGTTGATATTAAAAAGTTTTTATACTTTCAGGTTTACAGGGTTATATGTTGATGTTTGTGTTACATCTCTAGTAACCTGTCAACAATTATATATACTATGGTTCATCTCTTTGGGTTGTCTGGTTGGTCCCAGCCTATCTCTGTGACCTCGGGGTATGTTTGAGGCTACCTCTTTTATCCCATGTGGCCACACAGCTCCGCCCACCCGGTCGTTTCTCTGGCTGGGTGTGTGGCGATTGGTGGGGCTTCTGGTTGTTCATTGACCTTCCCATAGGCTTGCCCCTTCCTTTTGCTGCACTGGTCAGGTTTTTCCTTTCCGACGCATGTGCAGCAGTTTGGGCATTATCCTACAATTGTTGCTCCTTCCGAGTGACATGGTTTACACTCATTACCATAGGGGGCCCTTGTCCTCCCTTAGCCCCGCCTCTGCTGCCGTTCCATTGGCGGTGCATGTGCAGCAGCCAGTGGCCATGCTGGTCATCGTCACTTCCGGTTTGGGGTGAGGCATTTCCGGCCCGGACGCAGTCTTAAACGGCTGCCCTCAGGCTGTCCAGTCAGGCTAGCGTTCCTGTCCAGGACCTCACGCACGATCCGGTTTCCTCATATGCACTATTTACAACTGTCCATTTTAAGTAATAAAATAGACTATTGCTCACTAGCTTTAATTTGTTTTTTTCCTGCGCTATTTACTAGTTCCCTAATTATGACTCATTGAACTTTGTCTTTGCCTGTTCTGTTCTTTGTTTTATCACCAGGCAATAGTTGTTTGAACTTTCTGGCAACCACTGGAAAGCTTACCTCACTGGTCAATTTTCCAGTGCTAATTGATAATTCTGATCATGGCGTTAGATTAGCCTTTATCTAAAGTGCATTTACATACTAATTCAGTCCCGGCTTTTATGGTTACCCACCAATGCTCTCTATAGGCCTTTCTAGCCATTGGTAAGCCTATTTTTTGTTATATCCTACACACTTAATATTTTCGCATTTACTGGCCATCTTCTGGCATGCATTAGGTATATACGTAGCTTTATTTTTTCTCTACAGAATATTTTTTCAATATTAGGGATCCTTTATCTGTCTGATTTTTTTCACACATGACCCCTACAATTTATTACCTTAAAAATCTTTATACTAAGTATCTACTTCTGTGTAATATATTTTGCAACATTTGATTTGTTATACATAGAACAATTTTTAGATTGCCAGTAGACTTGTGCACAACGGAAAATTTTGTTTAGTTTCGTTTCGTTGTCATTCGTAAAATACATAATTTCGTTCTGTTATATTCGTTATGTTATGTTAATATGTTTTCGGATAATTTGTTATTTCTGTAGAGTGTCGATATTCATTATACTGAATCTCGAATCATGTTGAATTCATTCATTATATGCGCTATAATTTCGTTCGTATTTGTTGAAATTCGATATGTCTGTATATATATTTGTCATAATGATGCATAGTTTGGAAAGTCGTTTGTTTATTGAATATTTTAACACACACAATGACAATATCTCTTCTCCTCTGCTTAAATAAAATACAACACCCTTCTCTCTCAGTTCTCAGAAATGCACTTTGCCAGTAATCCAACCTCCAGCACAGAATTAGTCAGCTGATTGGACTGTAAGATTTACTTTGAGTTGACCTTTTGTTTCAGTAGATCTTTAACAAATTACTGAATCATGTCGAATTCATTCATTATAGCCGCTATAATTTCTTTTGTATTAGTTGAAATTCGTTATTTTTTTATTCGGATGCATCCGAATGTCCGAAAGATGCAAAATTCTGCCGAATTTCTATTCATTACAAAAGGAATTGCACAAGCCTAATTGCCAGTTTCCTTAAGGTGTGGCTGTGTCCCCATGGCAGGATTATTGCTTCTTGCCACCCCCCCCCCCGGTGGTCATCAGACTTGGGATTCACCGTGCCAGATCCCATTGAGATAACTATTTCATTGTGTATATTGCTTTGTATACTGGATAATATATATATATATATATATATATATATATATATATATATATATATATACGGTATATACTTATTTGATTGTTTTTTTTACATATTTAGGGCATATTTATCAGATCTGTAAACTCCTGAAGCAGCGCAACTGTGAGCGCAACATGTAGAGCGGAATATCTTCTTGTGACCTCACACTGTGACTATACCACTCCATGCACCTTATTCCTTTTGGATGTTATTATTGGTTATATCATATCTGACCTTTCATTCCATTATTTGGAGGTGTTATTTGAGTCCCTGGGGTCATATATATTTTATGTCATCATTAGTATGATGTGTGTTCTTTTTATGTTTTGTATATTACCTTTTTAACTTTATTCAATTAAAATTTCAAAACTTTTTATCCTATATGCGTGCCTACAAAATCCATCTTTGCAATTTTTTTCCAATATTCACTGTTCTGTTTGCATTGGTCCTCAGCTAAACTAGCTAGAAATTAACTTTCTCTTAAGACCCTAGAGTGAAGAGTTTCTGTTTAGGTATATAATCTGTGGTGATTGAAAGTGAATTTCATTGTTAGGTTGAAATTAATAGTAATAACACAGTAGTTTTAGTTCAAAACCCTTTAAAAGGCCCAAAAACAACCCTAAACCCCTCCCACACTCCTCAATTTTAGCTTCCCTACAACTCCAATACATTTTCCCAAAACATAAAAATTCTGCAAAATTTGTGAAAACTTTGATACAAAATCATCAAAATAACACGTTTCTGTTCTATAACTACTGATGACCACATTTTTTTCCTAGCTGGGAACATAATATATTATCGAATGGTTGGTTGATACAACAGAACAGTGTGTAGGCAGATGCTGTTTACCCTTCCCTCTGTAGGTGGCACTATGTTGCTAATGGCTGTACAGAGGGAATGGAGGATGAGAGGAACTTTGTTCTTGTGAAGCCTCTAAAGGTTACACCATGCGAGCAGTGGTACGATTGGAAGCTGCAACATTGCATGGCCTCTGCCACCGACTTTGGTGAAGGCCATGCACATAAAAAAGCAGCGTCCCACTGCAATTTGCAAGCATTTGCAAAGTGGATAAGCAGGGGACAGGATCCAGGCAGGCTAGGGACACAGCATCTAGTCCTTGGGAAAAGTTCCTGAGGAGGAGGGACAGAATATGCACACCTTTGCTCTGCTACCTCTGGACTTTAGAGTTTGTGATAAGGATCTACCATTGACCTTCTCAGGGCCGTTTATACCAAACAACTGCCCTTCTTCAACCGGATGCTGTTCTAGTAATGTAAGCCTCACCAAGGTGACAATAAGTGCTGGGACTATTTTGCTCTGCCAATAACATTTTGTACCTGTGATGACTTAAGACTGTTAAAATACCTTGCCACTGTTCTCCATCTGTTATTTGTTACTTCCATTTAACTGTACCACTATACTTGGTTTTGGTGTGTTTATTCTCCACCTTGGGTACCAACCAATCGGCCCCACCCACAACTGCAAAAGATAATGTTTGAAAACAGCAAAATGGGTGGCAACAATTTGGAAAATTCCTTATGTCAATTTGACCAAAAGCAATTTCTCTTCCTCAATTGTCCACAGTTTTCTCTAAAACTATTTTGGTGCAAAGGAAAGCAAACTAAAGCAATCCATTCACATAAGTTAATGGCAACCTATTGTGGCTGTTTAGGTTGGCCCTTAGAGATGTTGGAGGGTGGATATATCAAGTCTCAATGGCTCACCACTTTCATCTGTTTAGCTTTAGCTTTAATAGGAATTACAGTTAAAGCGGAGGTCCGCCCACCGCTGCAAAAATTAAAAGCCAGCAGCTACACATACTGCAGCTGCTGGCTTTTAATAATAGGACACTTACCTGTCCTGGAGTCCAGCAATGTCAGCACCGCAGCTGATTTTTCCATCAGCTGTCGGGTGCATGCCGCTGTTGTTGCAGGTAAGGGAACCCGGCAGTGTAGCCATACGCATGCTCTAGGCTCTGCTCCTCTCTCCTACTGGCCCGGCAACAGGGGGAGGAGGAGGGAGCCGAGCGGTGATGTCAATAGCTGCGGCTGTGGCTCCCAGAAGTGGGAACAGGATACCTGTCAAAAACATATATCCTGTCCCCCCCCCCCCCCCCCCCCACGAAAGGTGCCAAATATGGCACCGGAGGGGGAAGAGACAAGTGAGCAGAAGTTCCACTTTTGGGTGGAACTCCGCTTTAATAGCGATTTTTTTAATTTGTCTTTTGAAGAGCTAAACAGAGACATCCTTGCTTCTGACTAGTGGCCCAAATCTCTCCTTTCTGTTGTTGTTAGCCTCACTTGCAACTGTCTTTCCATTTGGAACAATCCTTCCTACTCTCAAGTAGCTCTTTTAAAATATCCAAAGTAATTCAACAATGAAAAAATAAAACATGTAAATTCAGTGAAGAATTCGGTTATATAGCTTTGTTGTCTGGGTGCACGTATCTGCTAGAATTTTACCTAACATTCTTTCTCTTCAAGCATGGATATGCCACAACTTCTGTCTGATTGCAGTTTTATCACCTCTTATCCATCACTTATTACCCTGCTCTTTTCACTGTAACTGAACACTAGCTGTGTATTCTGTTCCTCCTTTTGCTGCTTTTTTTATCTCAGTAGTCTTCCTGCTTTGATCATGAATGCCTTGCGGTCCAAGCTTGGCAACAGCCTACTCCACAGAAGGATATAAGGTACAATGCCAGTCCCTCTATAAACTACTGGAGCAGCCAAGTGGGTTGATTGGCTAGGCACCAAAATGTGAATGGTTTTCGGAGCTGGTGATAGTATACAAATGCATAGCCTCAGAGAGTTCTTTAGATCTTGGGTTTCTACAATCATCTGTGAAGCAGCTGGATTTCAAAGCTACGCTGTGATTCTGCAGTGTCCCTGGAAGGGGATGGGACAAATACTACTAACCAGCCTACAGGCATTTTTAAAATTGAACTTAAAAATGCATAGCTATAAAAGTAAAACTGGGCTGTTATCGTATCTTGCTTAACATAATGTCTTTTCTATCTTTCATTAACATTAGAATTTATTAAAATAACCACCAATAAACTGTTTTTGTCTCGTGTTCCCAGCTAAAATGTCTGGGAGAGAGAACAACAATGTTTATGCCTGAGAGCTCAATGGATTGAAATGTTGATCGAGTTTCTTGAATTGGCAGCAGAGATTAGTGAGCAAATTAGTGAAGAAATGAATCGTTAACCCAGCTAGGAATTGACAACACTGGTGTTTCATGAGAAACCTCATGGTACTTAGAAAAATTAACATAACATTTCATGTAATGTTGCATACATGATTACATTTTTTTCAAATACTGTATATATTTGAGAACAACCGTTGATTTTAATCTTAGTGAACTTTATTACATTGCTGTGAAAATGCCTATGGTTGTGTCAAAGAACCTATTATTGCTGTATGCTCATCATAACTTTTTTTGGATCTGGCCATGGGCAAAAGAAAAACATGCAGAAGTTATCCATTTTGCCTTTAATACATAGGCACAATCAATAAAACAATAAATCTAGCAGATATCCAAAACTATCATCAATGCAGCTGGTCTCTAATAATGGTTAGCCAAATATGCTTAGGTTCGGTTCGAGGAACGTTCCGTGAGCTGTTAAAATGTTTTAAACCACATTGAAGTCTACAAGAGATGAATACAGCAAATAAATATTTGGACATTTTAAAGTGGTTATAAAGGCTATCTTTTTCCTAAAATAATAAACATGTTATACAGTGCTTACCTGATCTGTGCAATAGTATTTCAAAGAAGGGTCCCTTACCTCCTCTTCTGGATTCCTCATCAGCGCTCTCTGCTCTTCCTCTTCTGTGAGTGCCCCCATAGCAAGTAGGCACTCTCCTTAGTCAGCTTGTATGCTCCCATAGACACACACAGTGCAGCTTGGTCATACCCTCTTCTCCCTCCTCACAGGATTTGTGACAGCAGCGGGAGCCAGTGAAACTACACCACCACTCGTAAACAGAACCACTGCCGCACTCACCAGATCTAATGCTACCAAACACAAGCAGAAAACAGCTGATCATCGTGAGAGCCAGGAAGTGCTGGTATACGGCATTCCTCGGTTCGCGCTGACAGGGAGAGCCGATCGGCGGCTCTCCCTGTCAGAGGGGGTTTCTGTGCTGATAATCAGCACATTGATTATCAGCACAGCCCCATCAGATGTGCCAATCAGCTGCCAATCAGTGCCCCAATAATAAAGTCTGCCAGTGCCAATCAGTGCCCATCACAGTGCCAATCAGAGCCCACCACAGTGCCAATCAGTGTCCATCACAGTTCCAATCAGTGCCCAGCATTAATACCTGTCAGTACCTGCCCAATCAGCACTGTCCACCAGTGCCATCTATTAGTGTCCATCAATGCCACCTGTCAGTGCCAATTAGTGCCGCCTATCAGTGACAATCAGAGCCGCCTGTCAGTGCCCATTAGTGCCGTCTGTCAGTGCCCATCAGTGCTGCATATCAGTGCCACCTATCAATGCCCATCAATTCTACATATCAGTGAAGGAGAAAACTAATTTTTATAACAGTAACAAAGAAAAACGTTTTTTTTTTTCAAAAATGGCGGTATTTTTTAGTTTGTTTAGCAACAAATAAAAACCGCAAAGGTGATCAAATACCACCAAAAGAAAGCTCTATTTGTGGGAAGAAAATTATACAAATTTTATTTCGGTATAGTGTTGTTTGACCGCACAATTGTCATTCAAAGTGCGACATCACTGAAAGCTCAAAATTGTCCTGGGCAGGAAGGGGCGAAAGTGCCTGGTATTGAAGTGGTTAATGATCCCTATTGGCTATATCTGTGGTCAAGATATAGAGCTCCTGAGGAAGTTATAATTGTGAAACGCGTCAACCTCTTGACATAGCAGTATTAGAGAAATGGTATATATGCATTGAGTTAATGGTTTTCTTTTAGAAAAAGTATGTTAAACAATTTAAACTTTTGTAATAAAGACAATATTTTATTTATTGGATTTTCATTGTCCTCTTCTGGTACCGCTAAAGTCTGTCAGTTCTTTTCCAAATTATGAATAATCTGATGTACAGAACCACTGTGTTGCAAGACTGACGCACAATATAGCAGTACTGCCCTTCATTTCCTTATTATATTTCACTATCAATAAGTGCCACAGCTACTCTTGCCAGTGATAAATTGAATGTCTCCAATGTGACAGGTATTAAAAAAAATTTTTATATCATCAGAATGTTCCAACAGCCAAAATAAATGTCAGCGATGTAGGTTGAAGGCAAGCATATGTCAGAAACCATGAATCAGACTGAGACAGAAGTACAGTTAAATCACACTTGTTTAATAATAATAATAATAATAATAAAAAAAGGTAAACAGAGTAAACATAGTCAAAACATAGAAAGAGTTCAGGAACCGGAACGCATAGTCAGACAAGCCAAAACATCAGGGAGCCAGAGATGAGCGTAGTAGAACAGCAAGCAGGATCTGGAGCCAGAAGAAATGTCAGCCAAGTCTTTAACAGGAACACAGGAGTGTGTCTCTAGAGATGTGACCAAGGCGAAGACAGAGATCATCTGGACTGGACGGCTTAAGTAGGCAAGACTGACGAGCAGGATATCATCAACAGGTGAGTCACTGTGAAGACATAGGTGCTGGCAATTAGCCGATAGCTGAGTGGCCAGCTTTGAGAAGGAAGGGCTGAGCCCAGCCCTGAGAGCATGCTCATTTGCTAGTTGCTGAACACTGAAAATTGTGCTGGTTTTGCTCCCAAGAACTGAATTAAGGAAACACAACATTAAAGTTCCACAGATATCCTTAGACAGACATCATTACTTTTGGGATCTGATTTCAAAAGTAAATGCAAATTTGGATTTACTGATGCATATGCACTTATAAATTATAAGAAAGGAGAGGAATTGGAATTTGGGACTTTAAATGAGGAAATGGCCTGGTAGTGTCACGCACCTCCATTCCTGTCATTATGGAGAACATGGGGAACTAACAGAGGGAAAAAGGGAGAGAGGGAAGGAAAGGGAAGAGGGAAATCGGGACTTTAGGACAAACTTGTTGGGTACAAGGTAAATAATTATTATAATTAATTGAGTAAAATTCATATTTAATAGTTCATAGCCAGGGTATATTATGGTAATATTACAAAAACCCAGTTCGATTCATACATGGTAATGATACAAAATCGAACAATATGCATGATTGAACATATAAAAGTACAATATAGACAATATAATCTGGGGCCTCTCTTAATCCACAACATTGATGATACACAAGATTATACAAGGCAACACAGGCTCCAATGGATCACATACATACACACACACACACAATAATTCCCTATTGTGGGACCTCCTATATCCCTATCATAGATACTAGTCAAAACATCCCAAGAGGGATTGGAACGGACACCCATGGGACCTATTATCTGAGATAATAAACATAAAGTAGTTGGAACGAAGTACACGGTATCTGTATCTCAACGCGTTTCATGGGAGTAGCCGATCTTCAGGAGTGAAGCATGTGAACTGGATCTATGGTAAAAAAAACAATAATTATATTGGTTCCTAAAAAAGTTTTTAGGGCAATACTGATAAATGGCAACAATCGGGTGGATTTGAAAAATCCCCCTAGGATGTGTTACTCACAGGGTGTCGAGAAAGAATGATGTGGTCTGAGGCAAGTAATTGGCCTCCATCCCAAATTTAAGCAAAGAAGAGGGAAAGTTTGGTCGGCGGGACTTTGAATGAGGCCAATCACTATATAAAGTAAACATGTGGAATATAAAACAGTGTGGCTTGTTGGGTTGCAACAGAAAGAGGGGGAGTTTTTTTTGGAGACTTTGAATGAGAGATGTATACCAAAGAGAAGTCTTGGCAAAGAATGTTTTATTATACCTTGTGAAATCATGTACAGCATACTGAATGATACAAAAAAACACATACACAGAAACACATACACGCAAGGCATGCTAAAAACCACATATAAATATTGACGCCATTGTACGTGGCATATCATAAGGTAAAAACAAGTCCTGCACAACATGGGCCACTGGAAGGGCTGAATGGTGTTGGAAAATCTATACCCCAACGAAACGTGTCAGTCTTACATAGATGCATGATGTACATAGATGATTTTATGTTTCTTATATTGTTTTACTCTAGATTTTCCAACACCATTCAGCCCTTCCAGTTGTGCAGGATGTCTTAATATACAAGTAGCCTCACGTCACAAGAAGAGAAGAGAGGCGCCTCTAAGTGTAGCAATATGGTTACATTTAATGAAGGTACAACATTTGGCAACTCACATGGTTGATGATTAAAACAGGCACATCTAAGTATGCAGGCATCCGGGTTAAAGCTGTCCACATAGACTGTCCTCCGCACTGCCATCAACGTCATCCCTTCCACGCTGCGCTCCACGAGCGATTTAAGCCTCGCTTTCAGACACTGCAGGGTAGTCTTCCTGGACATGATTGCAGACAGCGGTGAGAGGAGGACGGTCTATTTGGACAGCTTTACTCCGGATGTCTACTTAGATGTGCCTCTATTAACCACTTCAGGCGGGGACGGTCGGGATGGCTTCAGAAGCGATGCGGGACGAGGTAACGGCCAGTCGTTTCTGGCCACCCCCTCCCGATCGCTCTGGCCAATGGGATTCGTCCGCTTCCTTCCCCTTCCTGTGTAATTGTAAACACAGGCAAGGGGAAGTGATGTCACGCTCCTCGTGTCGGTCTTTCTGACCGGGACGCGGAGCTGTGAAGACATCAGGTTAGTGCACCAACACTACACTGACACCAGGCACACATAGGCACATATTTCACCCCCCTGTCACCCCCTGATCACCCCCCAGATCACCCCCTGCCCCCCCTGTCACAGTGTCACTGATTGCAGTGATCATTTATTTACTGATCACTGCATTTAGTGTCAGTGTGACTGCAATAACTGTCAGGGCAGTTAGTTTTAGGCCCCTTTAGGTCCAAGGTAGCGCCCTGCCCCCCCCCCCCCCCCCAATAAAGGTTTAACCCCTTGATTGCCCCCTAGGTAACCCTTTCACCCCCTTTTGCCAGTGTCACTAAGCGATCGTTTTTTTGATCGCTCTATTAGTGTCACTGGTGCCGCTAGGTAGCCAGTTTTTTTTTTTTAGGTAACCGCCAGGTTTATATAGGATTATAAATAGGTTTATAGGTCAGGTACCCCCATATTACAACCTAAATAAAGGTTTTAACCCCTTGATTGCCCCTAGAGTTAACTCTTTCACCAGTGATCACAGTATAAGTGTCACTGGTGACGCTGGTTAGCCAGTTAGTTATTTAGTTATTTAGGTTCCCCGTCAGGTTTTTATATATCGTCAGGTACCCCCATATATTACCTAATAAAGGTTTTAACCCCCTGATTGCCCCTAGTTAACCCTTTCACCAGTGATCACCGTATAACTGTTACGGGTGACGCTGGTTAGTTAGCTTATTTTTTTATACTGTCAGGGCACCCGCCATTTATTACCCAACTATCGGTTTAACCCCCTGATCGCCCGGCGGGTGATATCAATTAGGTGTTAGGGTCAAATAAGGTCTGCGTCGCCCCAGGTTAGTGCCAGTACCGCAAACACCCACGCGCAAAGCATACACCTCCCTTAGTGGTATAGTATCTGAACAGATCAATATCTGATCTGATCAGATCTATACTAGCGTCCCAGCAGTTTAGGGTTCCAAAAAAACGCATTGTTAGCGGGATCAGCCCAGATACCTGCTAGCACCTGCGTTTTCCCCCCCCCGCCCAGCCCAGCCCAGCCCACCCAAGTGCAGTATCGATCGATCACTGTCACTTCCAAAACACTAAGCACACATAACTGCAGCGTTCGCAGAGTCAGGCCTGATCCCTGCGATCGCTAACAGTTTTTTTTGGTAGCGTTTTGATTCATTCGCCAGCAGCCTAGGAGCTTTTTTTCCTGTGAATCTCACTAGTGTACTACTAAATTTAGAGCCCAAAATGGCAAATCGCAAGTACACTAGTGAACAGGCCTACTTGTTTCTGAGTATGTCAGATAGTGAAGAGGAGGTCACTCATCTGTCAGAATCAGGCTCAGAATACGATCCAGTAGACGACAGTGGCTCCATGACAGATAGCTCTGACGACGAAGGTGAGGTCCCTGCTAAGGTCAGGCGTACCCGATCCCGATCTTCTGATGTTGTTGAGGTGCAGGAACCGCAGGTCTCTCGTATGGAGCAGAGAAGTACTAGCGCCGCTATTCCTTCTGGTGAACTGGCAAGCACCAGCGGCCTAGTACAACCCTGGACGTAGTCAAACCAGCACTGCAGTAACACTTGGTGACGTGGCGAGTCCCATAAGTGCAGTTCAAGCTGGCGAGGTGGCAAGCACAAGTAGTGTCCCGCTGCCACCAAGAAGAAGACAAAGGCAGGCCCGTCGATCACATAGTGTCCTTCCTGCAGAATTCGCCAATCCTGATTGGGTGCCCACCACTTCTGCAGAACCCGTACTTCCCCCATTCACTGGCCAACCCGGTATTCAGGTGGAAACAGCTGATTTTAAGCCATCCGATTTTTATTCGCTGTGTACGTGGCATAACTTTTTTTGCGGGAGGATGCCCCCATGCTTCGGCATATATATATCTTTTAGGCACCGGTTGCGTTAACAAAATGTTTTATTTTTTACTATGTTGTTTTATTTTTTTGGTATTTGCTTTGCAGGTATGGTATGGTAAGGTCTTACTGTTATACTCTAATGTTACTTTGTTTTAATGTTAACCATTATTTGCTTAGCAGGTACGCCATTCAGTTGCAGCGTGGATTTATTTATCTTGACAGCAACAGCGTTTGCTCCCACGATACATAAAGCCGCGACTCCAACGCTGTAGGAGGTGATTTCACCACCACAGTTAATAAAAAAGAGCATATATGCCGAAGCATGGGGCAGCAGAGGGCGGAGAGCGATTTTGCTCCTAATGCCACGTACATACGGTCGAAAAAAGTCCGACCATGTGTACGTGGCATAACTTTTGTTGCGGGAGGATGCCCCCATGCTTCGGCATATATATTTATTTTAGGCACCGGTTGCGTTAACAAAATGTTTTATTTTTTACTATGTTTTTTTTTTGGTATTTGCTTTGCAGGTATGGTATGGTAAGGTCTTACTGTTATACTGTAATGTTACTTTGTTTTAATGTTAACCATTATTTGCTTAGCAGGTACGCCATACAGTTGCAGCGTGGATTTATTTATCTTGACAGCAACAGCGTTTGCTCCCACGATACATAAAGCCGCGACTCCAATGCTGTAGGAGGTGATTTCACCACCACAGTTAAAAAAAAAGAGCATATATGCCGAAGCATGGGGCAGCAGAGGGCGGAGGAGCGATTTTGCTCCTAATGCCACGTACATACGGTCGAAAAAAGTTCGACCATGTATACGTGGCATAACTTTTTTTGCGGGAGGATGCCCCCATGCTTCGGCATATATAAATGTGCATGTATGCCCATCATTAGAAGTGGGTGGATGAAGGGAGGTATTCTAATGGTGGGCATACCCACCGCGCCATTGGGAAATTGGGAAAGCATTTTATCACACCGATCTTGGTGTGGTCAGATGCTTTGAGGGCACAGGAAAGATCTAGGGTCTAATAGACCCCAATTTTTTCAAAAAAAGAGTACCTGTCACTGCCTATTGCTATCATAGGGGATATTTACATTCCCTGCGATAACAATAAAAATGACAACTAAGAAAAAAAAAAATGGAAGGAACAGTTTAAAAATAAAATAAAAAAGCTAAATAAAAAGAAAAACTAAAAAAAAAAAAAAAAAAGCACCCCTGCCCCCCCTTCTTTTGCGCAAAGGCGAACACAAGCGTTGGTCTGGCGTCATATGTAAACAGCAATTGCACCATGCATGTGAGGTATCACCGCGAAGGTCAGATCGAGGGCAGTAATTTTAGCAGTAGACCTCCTCCGTGAATCTAATGTGGTAACCTGTAAAGGCTTTTAAAAGGCTTTTAAAAATGTATGTAGTTTGTCGCCACTGCGTGTTTGTGCGCAATTTTAAAGCATGTCGTGTTTGGTATCCATGTACTCGGCCTAAGATCATATTTTTTATTTCATCAAAAATTTGAGCAATATAGTGTGTTTTAGTGCATTAAAATAAAAAAAAGTGTATTTTTTCCACAAAAAATGCGTTTGAAAAATCGCTGCGCAAATACTGTGTGGAAAAAAAAAATGCAACACCCACCATTTTAATCTGTAGGGCCTTTGCTTTAACAATATATATAGTGTTTGGGGGTTCAACGTAATTTTCTTGCAAAAAAAAAATATGTTTTCATGTAAACAAAAAGTGTCAGAAAGGGCTTTATCTTCAAGTGGTTAGAAGAGTGGGTGACGTGTGACATAGGCTTCTAAATGTTGTGCATAAAATGCCAGGACAGTTCAAACCCCCCCCAAATGACCCCATTTTGGAAAGTAGACACCCCAAGCTATTTGCTGAGAGCAATGTTGAGCCCATTAAATATTTTTTTTTTTTGGTCCCAAGAGATTGAATAATGAAAAAAAAAAAAATAATATTTTTTTTTACAAAAACTTGTCACTAAATGATATATTGCTCAAACATGCCATGGGCATATGTGGAGATACACCCCAAAATACATTCTGTTGCTTCTCCTGAGTACGGGGATACCACATGTGTGGGACTTTTTGGGAGCCTAGCCGCGTACGGGACCCCAAAATCCAAGCACCGCTTTCAGGCTTTCTAAGGGTGTAATTTTTTTATTTCACTCCTCACTGCCAATCACAGTTTCGGAGGCCATGGAATGCCCAGATGGCACAAACCACCCCAAATGACCCCATTTTGGAAAGTAGACACCCCAAGCTATTTGCTGAGAGGTATGGTGAGTATTTTGCAGATCTCGCTTTTTGTCACAATGTTTTGAAAATTGAAAAAAGAAAAAAAAAAAATTTTTTTTTCTTTACTTTCTTCATTTTCAAAAACACATGAGAGCTGTAAAATACTCACCATGCCTCTCAACAAATAGCTTGGGGTGTCTACTTTCCAAAATGGGGTCATTTGGGGGGGTTTTGTGCTATTTTGGCATTTTATGGCCTTCGAAACTGTGATAGGTAGTGAGGAGTGAAATCAAAAATTTGCACCCTTAGAAATCCTGAAGGCGGTGCTTGGGTTTCGGGGCCCCGTACGCGGCTAGGCTCCCAAAAAGTCCCACACATGTGGTATCCCCATACTCAGGAGAAGCAGCAAAATGTATTTTGGGGTGCAATTCCACATATAACCATGGCATGTGTGAGCAATATATCATTTAGTGACAACTTTTTGAATAAATTTTTTTTATTTTTTTTTTTTGTCTTTATTCAATCACTTGGGACTAAAAAAAAAAATATTCAACGGGCTCAACATGCCTCTCAGCAAATAGCTTGGGGTGTCTACTTCCAAAATGGGGTCATTTGGGGGGGTTTTTGTGCCATCTTGGCATTTTATGGCCTTCAAAACTGTGATAGGTAGTGATAGGTAGTGAGGAGTGAAATCAAAAATTTATGCCCTTAGAAATCCTGAAGGCGGTGCTTGGTTTTCGGGGTCCCGTATGCGGATAGGCTCCCAAAAAGTCCCACACATGTGGTATCCCCCGTACTCAGGAGAAGCAGCAGAATGTATTTTGGGGTGTAATTCCACATATGCCCATGGCATGTGTGGGCAATATATCATTTAGTGACAACTTTGGGCAAAAAAAAAAAAGTTTGTAATATTCCCGCAACTTGTGGCAAAAATATAAAATATTCCATGTACTCAACATGCCTCTCAGCAAATAGCTTGGGGTGTCTACTTTCCAAAATGGGGTCATTTGGGGGGTTTTGTGCAATTTTGGCATTTTATGGCCTTCGAAACTGTGATAGGTAGTGAGGAGTGAAATCAAAAATTTACACCCTTAGAAATGCTGAAGGTGGTGCTTGGGTTTCGGGGCCCCGTACGCGGCTAGGCTCCCAAAAAGTCCCACACATGTGGTATCCCCGTACTCAGGAGAAGTGGCAAAATGTATTTTGGGGTGCAATTCCACATATAACCATGGCATGTGTGAGCAATATATCATTTAGTGACAACTTTTTGAATACATTTTTTTTTTTTTTTTTTTTTTTTTTGTCTTTATTCAATCACTTGGGACTAAAAAAAAAAATATTCAATGGGCTCAACATGCCTCTCAGCAAATAGCTTGGGGTGTCTACTTTCCAAAATGGGGTCATTTGGGGGGGTTTTGTGCCATCTTGGCATTTTATGGCCTTCAAAACTGTGATAGGTAGTGATAGGTAGTGAGGAGTGAAATCAAAAATTTATGCCCTTAGAAATCCTGAAGGCGGTGCTTGGTTTTCGGGGTCCCGTATGCGGATAGGCTCCCAAAAAGTCCCACACATGTGGTATCCTCGTACTCAGGAGAAGCAGCAGAATGTATTTTGGGGTGTAATTCCACATATGCCCATGGCATGTGTGGGCAATATATCATTTAGTGACAACTTTGGGCAAAAAAAAAAAAAAGTTTGTAATATTCCCGCAACTTGTGGCAAAATATAAAATATTCCATGTACTCAACATGCCTCTCAGCAAATAGCTTGGGGTGTCTACTTTCCAAAATGGGGTCATTTGGGGGGTTTTGTGCTATTTTGGCATTTTATGGCCTTCAAAACTGTGATAGGTAGTGAGGAGTGAAATCAAAAATTTGCACCCTTAGAAACCCTGAAGGCGTTGATTGGGTTTCGGGGCCCCGTGCGCGGCTAGGCTCCCAAAAAGTCCCACACATGTGGTATCCCCATACTCGGGAGAAGCAGCAAAATGTATTTTGGGGTGCATCTCCACATATAACGATGGCATGTGTGAGGAATATATCATTTAGTGACAACTTTATGAAAAAAAATTTTTTTTTTTTTTTTTTTTGTCTTTATTCAATCCCTTGGGACTAAAAAAAAAAAATATTCAATGGGCTCAACATGCCTCTCAGCAAATAGCTTGGGGTGTCTACTTTCCAAAATGGGGTCATTTGGGGGGGTTTTGTACTTCCCTGCCATTTTAGCACCTCAGAAAATGTACTCTAGTTTGTAGACGCTATCTTTTGCGCAAACCAATAAATATACGCGTATTGGCATTTTTTTTACTAAAGACATGTGGCTGAATACATTTTGGCCCAAATGTTTGACTAAAAATGTGTTTCTAAATGTTGTACCTTCATTAAATGTAACCATATTGCTACACTTAGAGGCGCTTCTCTTCTCTTATATACTCTGTAGCTCCTGATGGATTTTGCTTCTAATCCCCTTGTGAAGGCTGCCATTTGTGAATGGACATTTTATGGTTACACAACCTATCACATCGCTATAATCTTTTTATATGGACTATAAACTGAAGGACTTATGATTAAATGGCTGTGGAAGGAATCATCTGCGTTTCCATTATTTCTTATGGGGAAATTCGCTTTGATATACAATTATTTTGATTTACAAGCATGTTTCCGGAACAAATTATGTTTGCAATACAAGATTTTACTGTATAATTAATTGCATAAAATTCTAATTTAATAGCCATTTAAAGTCCCAAATTCCAATTCTTCTCCTTTCTTATAATATTCAGGATAGGGATGGAAATATGTAGTTGTGCGCCTTTTATTATTTGAGAGGTAGACATTAATCCATTGGATGATATTGTATACACTCTCTCATGATGCCCAATTGGCCCTAGTTGTCACCTTCATTTGTTTTAACTACTTAACATGTCCCCTCAGGCTGCTGTGTATGGTGGGTGTGGATTTAATCCGGGAGCTGCAATGCACACTGCGGGCTCCCCCTCCTCCCCTGCCGCTCTGATGTGGGATGGGTGGGTGCACTGACACGGCATGTCAACATCATGTGTTGCGCATTGGACGTGCGGCGCCCACGTGGTGCTGCCCTGCCAGCGACGTTGTTACACCTGCGAGCACGGTGAGAGCTGATTGGCACCAATTGCCCGATTATATCATCAGTGCACCAAGGCACCTTTCCTCTACCTCTGCCTGACTGCAAGAAGGTAGTGGTGTGCTGCAGTGTCGGCCATGTGGGATCGGTCCAGGGTGGTTTTTGCACTCATGTAATTTTTTTACATTGGATATTGGTATCACATGGGACCTCAATCTATACCCTAGAACGAGGCAAGCTCAGCCTTCAACAATCACCACACAGGTTTGTTTTGATTTCACTTAATTTTTGTTCTGCAATTGGGTGAATTACCTGTTCACCTTCCCCACTTCTTATTTTTAACCTTGTAGTTGGGCTCTTAATAAGTCACTGTTGAATAATTATTACTATCCAACCATATATTTTGGCCAGTTTGCACAATTTTGAGCTACACAATTTCATCTATTATATTATTTTTCACAGAGGCCCTTATTGATTGATCCCACTCATCTACCCAACCTCTATCATTGATCTATACCCACGTTGATTGTTGTCCAAAGTTGGCCGACATCTAGTGATTCGCGATCTTCAGTGCCACACCATCACTATACAGACACCCTGTGAGTAACATGCCTTAGGGGGATTTTTTTTTTATCCACCCGATTGTTGCCATTTATCAGTATTACCCTAAAAACGTTTTTTTTTACCATAGATCCAGTTCACGTGCTTCGCTCCTGAAGATTAGCTACAGCCATAGAACGCGTCGAGCTACAGATGCTGTGTACTTCGTCATACCCATTCCAACTACTTTATGTTTATTATCTCAGATAATAGGTTCCATGGGTGTCCATGTCAACCCCTCTTGGGATGTTTTAACTAGTATCTATGATCAGGATCTATGAGGCCCCACAATAGGGCATTATTGTGTGTGTGTGTATGTATGTAATCCATTGGACCCTGTATTGCCTTATTGTATAATTTTGTGTATCATCAATGTTGGGGATTAAGAGAGGCCCCAGATTATATTGTATTTTTATATGTTCGATCATGCATAGTGTTCGATTTTGTATAGTTACCATGCAAGAATCGAATTGTGTTTTTGTATTATTAACATAATAGACCCTGGCTATGAACTATTAAATATGAATTTTACTAAGTTAATTATAATTATTTACCTTGTACCCACAAGTTTCAATTAAAGTCCCGATTTTCCTTTCCCCTTTCCTCCCCCCACCCTCCCTTTTTCCCTCCCTTATTTCCCCATTTTCTGTATATGCACTGAGGTCTACTTGAAATACTGCAGCCAAAATACTAATAAGTATTATTCTCATCGAAATAAAATAAGCCTGTTTGTGAAACTACATGCTGTGCGTGATGCACTTTTTGAATGGAAACCCTGATTAAAGCAATAATTATACTGCTCCTGGGATTTGTTTTCTTTGTGTAAAAGTACCCTTTGTTCTATGAAATAAAATAGTGCTTGTAGTTATAATGGAATAGTACAAAAATGTTCAAGAAAAACAATGTTAAAATGAAATGGTGCTGAATCTTTTATTGAAGGCAGCACGCACTTGTGGAAATTGACCGAGTAAGTGAAACCCAAGTTCAGCCATGTCGGAAAAAAGCTTTCTTATTGATTGTTAACATCAAACAAATTTCTACTACTTTTTTTTTTTTTTTGGTCAGGCCTCTAGCTGGAAGTTGGCTGCTGAATCCTCCCTCGCACTAAGGGTGATTTTGAGTGCTTTTAATGTTATCTATTTTCCCATTAGAAAAGTGCCAGCATGAAAAGGTTCAGATGACCCTACCCTGACAGCAGCAAGAGGGTTATTCCTTTTCTTGTACTTAATGGCTCTGCAACTGGTATGGATTCACATAAAGAGTCCTGGCTACTCACTAAAATATATACTATACTATATAACTTTGTAGTGTATATAAACATCTTAAAGCGCAACTAAACTCTCTTAAGCAACATTAACTATTTTTAATCTTTATGCTGTTAGTATTAGTATATAGGTAGGAAGGTATATCATATTTACTTGTTCTAAACCTTTTTTTTTATTTTTACATTTCTTTAGTTGCTTCCTGGTTTTTGGCCTAGGCCGAAACAATGTCATACATCCCAGGAGACATTTTTTTTTTTAAATCTGGAGGAGGGAAGGAGGTGCTTTCTCAGCTAAGCACACTTTCCTGCCTGCATGCATAAGCCATAGGTGTGCGCAGCCTATTGCATTAGTCACTTACAGACCGGAAGATTTTTTTGCTTAATGACCAGGCCATTTTTTGCGATACGGCACTGCGTCGTTTTAACTGACAATTGCACGGTCATGTGACGTTGTACCCAAACAAAATTGCCGTCCTTTTTTCCCCACAAATAGAGCTTTCTTTTGGTGGTATTTGATCACCTCTGTGGTTTTAATTTTTTGTGCTATAAACAAAAAAAATTGTGACAATTTTGAAAAGAAAAATTTTTTTTTGCTCTAATAAATATCCCCAAAAATGTTTTTAAAAAATGAATTTCTTTATCAGTTTAGGCCAATATATATTCTTCTACATATTTTTGGTAAAAATTATAGCATCTACAAACGTTGGGAAAGATTTATGGCATTTTTATAACTTTTTTTTTTAACTAGTAATGGCGGTGATTTGCGATTTTTAGCAGCATTGTGGCATTGCGGCAGACAGATCGGACACTTTTGACATATTTTTGGGACCATTGACCTTTACAGTATACAGCTATAAAAATGCACTGATTACTGTGTAAATGTCACTGGTAGGAAAGGGGTTAACACTAGGGGGAAATAAAGCAGTTAAATGTGTTCCCTAGTTAGTTCTTACTGTGGGGGGGATGGGACTGACTGGGGGGGAGATATATCGCTGTTCCTACTTACTAGGAACAAACGATCTGTCGCCTCTTCCCTGACAGAACAGCCATGCATTGGGCGTGCGCGCCTCCAGCGGCTCTTAAAGGGGACGACGTTCCCATACGTAGTTTTGCGAGAACGTGCCACTTTGTCGATGTATATCAGCATGAGCCAGTCGAAAAGTGGTTAAGGTGTGCACCCCAAAGCTTAAACACACATGTGTGTGCTTGCATGTGTATGTATACACATACATACACAAACAGACAGACACTCTTATAAATGAATATACACATAAATGTAATAATTTATAAAGCATTCTGAGAGAGCGAATCCAACAGAATTTGTGGAAACCTGGCTATGGGAGACGGATATTTTGTTCCTGTGGGAAACATTTGGTTTTTATTCTTACTTTTACTTTTTGTGTTTTTTTTTTTTTTGTTTCTTTTCTTTTGGTGATACACATAGGCAAATGTAATTTTTTTTAGAGAATTTTTTTTTTTTTTTTTAATATTATTCTAAATATTTGTTTCTAATTACCAGAAATAATGCATTGTATTTGTGATGCTCTCATATATAGGACCCTATGGGGGTTGGTCATCGAGGGGAACGGCAATCCTTTTTGTGTCTATGTGAGATTTGAAGAAATTTGTTTTTTTTTGTGTGTTTTTTTTGTAAAATATTTTATTGGATCTATTTTATTTTGTTCCTGTGGGAAACGTTTGGTTTTTCTTTTTACTTTTTGTGTTTTTTTCTTTTTTTTTTTTTTTTGGTGATACACATAGGCAAATGTAACTTTTTTTTGGATCATTTTTTTATATTATTCTCAATATTTGTTTCTAATTACAAAAAATAACTCACTATGTTTTTTTTGTAATGCTCTCATATATAGGACCTTTGGGGGTTGGTCATCGAGGGGAACGGCAATCTCTTTGGGGTCTATGTGAGATTTGAAGACAAATTGTATGTTTTTTTTTGTGTGTTATTATATGGATTTATTTAAATGCACACACCAGAAAAGTAGGAATGAAAATAGAAATCTTCCTTTTACAGAGAACATTAAAAAAATATATAATAGACGCAATGCTATTATTGAAATGGATAATAGATGGGATCTTTCTCCATTTTATATTCTTTATATAGCGATATGTCAACTTTAATGCAGGTTCTTGTATCTTGGAATATTAGGGGGCTTAGCGACCCAGTAAAAAGACAAAAAATTTTCATTACATTTGAAACAGTTTTCCGTCTATTATCTGGCTGCAGGAGACTCACTTAAATACATATAAATTAAACTATTTGAAACATTCACAATATAGTAGACAATATCATTCTATTTATATTACATATTCTAGAGGTGTATCTATATTAAAAGCAAATGATGTCGATTTCCTCTGCAGGCAGGTACAAACAGGTATTAAAGGTCGCTATATATTTTTGTATTGTACATCGTTTAGAAGATCATACGTGTTAGCTAATATATATATATATATATATATATATATATATATAAATATATATATATATATATATATACACAGTGGGGATCGAAAGTTTGGGCACCCCAGGTAAAAATGTGTATTAATGTGCATAACGAATCCAAGGAAAGATGGAAAAATATCCAAATGGCATCAAATTACAGATTAGACATTCTTATAATATGTCAAAAAAAGTTAGGTTTTATTTCCATCATTTACACTTTCAAAATTACAGAAAACAAAAAAATGGCGTCTGCAAAAGTTTGGGCACCCTGCAGAATTTATAGCATGCACTTCCCCCTTTGCAAAGCTGAGACCTGTCAGTGTCATGGATTGTTCTCAATCATCATCTGGGAAGACCAGGTGTTGTCAATCTCAAATGTTTTAAATAGCCAGACTCATCTGACCTTGCCCCAACAATCAGCATGGGTTCTTCTAAGCAGTTGTCTAGAAAACTGAAACTGAAAATAGTTGACGCTTACAAAGCTGGAGAAGGCTATAAGAAGATAGCAAATCGTTTTCAGATGTCAATATCCTCTGTTCTGAATGTAATTAAGAGATGGCAGTCATCAGGAACAGTGGAAGTAAAAGCAAGATCTGGAAGACCAAGAAAAATATCAGACAGAACAGCTCGCAGGATTGTGAGAAAAGCAATTCAAAACCCACGTTTGACTGCACGATCCCTCCAGAAAGATCTGGCAGACAATGGAGTTGTGGTACACTATTCCACTATAAAGAGATACTTGTACAAATATGGTCTTCATGGAAGAGTCATCAGAAGAAAACCTCTTTCACCACAAAAATCAGCGTTTGAACTTTGCAAATGAGCATATAGACATGAGTAAAGGTACGTTTGGAGAAGAAAGGGCACAGAATTTAATGAAAAGAACCTCTGTCAAACTGTTAAGCATGGGGGTGGATCAATCATGCTTTGGGGTTGTATTGCAGCCAGTGGCACAGGGAACATTTCACGAGTAGAAGGAAAATGGATTCAATAAAATTTCAGCAAATTTTGGAGGGTAACTTGATGCTATCTGTGAAAAAGCTGAAGTTAAAGAGAGGATGGCTTCTACAAATGGATAATGATCCTAAACACACCTCAAAATCCACGGGGGATTACATCAAGAGGCGTAAACTGAAGGTTTTGCCATGGTCTTCACAATCTCCTGACCTCAACATTATTGAAAATCTATGGATAGACCTTAAGTGAGCAGTGCGTGACGAACAGCCCAGAAATCTCAAAGAACTGGAACACTTTTGTAAAGGAAGAATGGGAAAGACTCTTGGCTGGCTACAAAAAGCGTTTACAAGCTGTGATACTTGCCAAAGGGGTCCCAAACTTTTGCAGACGCCATTTTTTTGTTTTATGTAATTTTGAAAGTGTAAATGATGGAAATAAAATCTAACTTTTTTTGACATATTATAAGAATGTCTAATCTGTAATTTGATGCCATTTGGAGATTTTTCCATCTTTCCTTGGCTTCGTTATGCACATTTTTACACATTTTTACCTGGGGTGCCCAAACTTTCGATCCCCACTGTATGTATATATATATATATATATATATATATACCACCCCCATATTCCTCAGATGTACTTAAAGAACTACTGAAGTTCACTTCTGATAAAATGGGTGTTTCTTGGTTAATAGTAGGAGATTTTAATAATTACCTAGATCCCTCTTTAAATAAATTTAGTTTGAATGCAGTCTTGACAACTAGGATATCTACCTCCTTTGTTGGCTTTATTGGGAAGATTGGTCTTATGGACATCTGGAGAATATTACACCCTAATGATAGAACATTTTCTTGTTTCTCTAGCACCCATGGTACCTTGTCAAGAATAGACTTAGCACAAATTACCCCTATGATGCTACCGGTGATATCTGAAGCAACTTATGCTGCTAGAGTATTATCTGATCATTCTCCATTGCTACTTAAGTTGGCTTTAAATTTAACTCAGAATTATACTTTTTCTCAATCTTTTCTCAATCTTTTTCTCAATCTTTTTTCTTCAAAACAGAAAGTAATGTTTGACATCTTTCCCTATAAAGATCTAAACAAACCCCCCCATATCTTATGAGATATGTTGGGACTCTTTAAAAGCCAAATTCTAAGTATAAAAAAAAAGATCTAGGGCCTGGGAACGATTAGTGACCGAATATGTTTTAAAGGCAGAACTTCTCTATATAGCAAATTCTACTATAGAAACACAACAGATATATGCTGATATTTCTCGTAAAAAAACTGAAGAGAAAAGTTTTTTTATTCAGCAACCTTATTTTGAGGATGGAGAAAATACAGGTTATCTTTTGACAACAATAGTGAAAGCTCAGAAACCAATGACTCAGTTTTGAGCTGTTTCAGTTGGAGAGATTTGTAATTCTACTAGCTATCTTGGAGATCTCATCAGTATTTGTTGAGTTTTTAAAGAAATTGTATAGTAGTAAAGTATCCTATAAGGAAGATGAACTTCAACTCTTAAATCTATTAGATGAACAGAATTATCAGTAGATGAAAGGGAGGTGTTGGATCAACCATTGGCATTAGAGGAACTTAAAACTGCTTCAGATAGCTTGACTAATAATAAAGCCCCAGGGGCATATGGGTTACCGGGGGAAGTCTACAAAGTTTATGGAACTGATTTATTGCCAGAATTATTAGAGGTATTTAATATAGCATTGGAAAGTGGTCACCTTCCACCCTCTATGAACGAAGCAATTATCATAGTTTTGTTAAAACCTGATAAAAATCCAAGCAATCCTGAATCATATCAACCAATATCATTACTTACATCAGATGTGAAGCTATCGGCAAAATCGTTAGCTATCAGATTGACTAAAGTAATATCTAAGATAGTGCATATGGATCAATCTGGTTTTACCCCAACTAGATCTACTGCAGTGAATATAAAACTCTTATTTCTTAATATGCAGGTTCCCTTTGAAACTCTGGGTAATAGACCTATATTGTCACTAGACGGGGCAAGAGCTTTTGACAGTATAGAATGGAATTTTTTTATGGCATTGCTTAGAAAAATTTGGTTTCGGTCCATATAGTTGGATACAACTCCTTTATGCTGCCCCAGTGGCCCCGGTACAGGTAAATGGACATGTATCGGGGCCTTTGTTCTGCAACGTGGAACAAGACAGGGATGTCCACTATCACTGTTGCTTTTTGCTTTAGCCCTTGAACCTTTGGCTGCTTCTGTCTGTCAATCATCAAATATTATTGGATTTCACAGATCATTGTGAGAGGACAAGATTGTTTTATATGCTGACGATACACTTTTATTTTTGGGAGACACTTCGTCATCTTTAACCACTTCAGCCCCGGACCAATTGGCAGCCAAAGGACCAGGCCCCTTTTTGCGATTCGGCACTGCGTCGATTTAACTGACAATTGCGCGGTCGTGCGACGTGGCTCCCAAACAAAATTGGCGTCCTTTTTTCCCACAAATAGAGCTTTCTTTTGGTGGTATTTGATCGCCCCTGCGGTTTTTATTTTTTGCGCTATAAACAAAAATAGAGCGACAATTTTGAAAAAAATGCAACATTTTTTGCTTTTTGCTATAAGAAATATCCCCAAAAAATATATAAAAAAAAACATTTTTTTTTCTCAGTTTAGGCCGATACGTATTCTTCTACATATTTTTGGTAAAAAAAATCGCAATTAGCGATTATTGATTGGTTTGCGCAAAAGTTATAGCGTTTACAAATTAGGGGATAGTTTTATAGCATTTTTATTAATATTTTTTTTTTTACTAGTAATGGCGGCGAACAGCGATTTTTATTGTGACTGCGACATTATGGCAGACACATCGGACATTTTTGACACATTTTTGGGACTATTGTCATTTATACAGCAATCAATGCTATTTAAATGCATTGATTCCTGTATAAATGACAGTTGTAGTGAAAGAGTTAACCACTAGGGGGTGGGGAGGGGTTATGGGCTGTGACGTGTGTGTTTTTTTTACATTAGGGGGCGGGGCTGACGTCATTGATCGGCTTTCCCGATGACCGGGAACAGCCAATCAATGACAGGCAGAGTAGGAAGCGTGGGGAGAGGTTTGTTTACACATACCTCTCCCCGTTCTTCAGCTCCGTGACCCGATTGCGGGACACCAGCGGCGATCGGGTCCGCTGGTCCCACGGCCGGGGTCACGAGACCCACGGGCAGGCATTTAAAGGGGACATACAGGTACGTGCTTTTGCCTGCCCGTGCCATTCTGCTGACGTATATATGCAGTGGGTGGGCGGGAAGCAGTTAAAAGCAGTAATATCTTTAATCAATAGATATGGTTCTTTCTCAGGTTTTACAAAAAACTGGGATAAATCAGTACTTTTACCAGTGGACCCCTGATGACCAACCTGCCAATTTCTGCCTCTCAAATCGTTTCTACATATTTATCCCAAATATTTGGGTGTACAAGTTATATCATAAGTAAATGCATAGATGGAGAGAAATTTGGACCCATTGCTTAAGCGGTTTAAACAAAAGGGGAAAATTTGGAGTAAGTTGCCTTCAACGATAATAGGTAGTGCTAATTTGATAAAGATGATATGGATGCCACAATAGTTATATTTGTTACATTATTGTCCTGTGTGGCTTCCTCTGAAATTCTTTAGACAAATAGATACCTTGTTTAGAGAACTTATTTGGAAGAATAAACATTTTAGGGTTAGATTGGAAATTCTGCAGTTGTTTAAGGATGTTCCTAATGCCAGATTGTATTATCTGGCATCTCAACTTCGGCAATTGTATGGTTGGAATATTATTATGGACTATGAGAACCCCATACAACAAATTATATTTTCTCAATTACCGATAAATCCACCGGTACAGTTAATAAAAGAAGGAGTATCTCCAAAGAAAGAGATAAAAAAGTGGGGCTTTTTGAACAAGGGTGTCAAATTGCAGAAAAGGTCACTTAGTCATATGTTTTTAAATTAATATATCAAATTTATTAGTGATAATACATATAGTAACCATTTACCCAATCAAGTATAAATACCATGATACCTATGGAGAAACACAATCCTGGTTACATAAAAAAGTCACCGTGCTGGCCAAAATATTCCAGAACAAGTGACTGAGGACAACTGGGGGGACAAAACGACATATAACAAAGACTATACAAAAAACACCGTACGGATGCCAGAGGAACATTCGTGTCAAGCCTAACATAAGCTGAAATCAGCATTCGCTATCATATTCAATACGTATAGACGAAAAGGGGAAAATGTCACCCGAAAAAAAAAAAAAAAAAAAAAAAAATTTATTATGGTAGGCTGTCACGAATGCCCCCTGGGGGCTCGAGCCTGTCGTGGGAAAAGAGGGAAAGGGGAGAAGGGGAGATGGAAAGGGAAAATATATCACAAAACAGTATTGCTGGTCAATTAGCTTTTCCTTATTGTAACGAAATGTGGTTGAGCCTGTTCCTTGACATGATACAGATGGATCTGGAAAAAGTAGATTGGAATCATAGACCCATTGACAATTTGACAAACGACGAGAGGAATGCAATAAAAGAGCTATCCAATGCCAATGAAGTGGTAATAAAAAACAGTGACAAAGGGGGAAACGTGGTCATACTTAACGGGAAAGACTATGAAAGAGAAGTCTTCCGGCTGTTGGGCGACAATGACACTTATAGGAAACTTGACAAAGATCCCTTCCCTGAACTAGTTGACTGCCTAAATACGAAACTGAAATTAGCACAGGAAGCTGGGCTTCTGAGTAAAAAAGAGTTTGACTATCTTAGAGTCGAGGTTTTCAATATTCCAACGTTCTACATAATCCCCAAGGTGCATAAATCGCTAACCAATCCCCCTGGGAGACCAATTGTCTCTGCCATCAAGGGACCCCTGGAACGAGTAGGCAAATTCCTTGACAATATGCTCAAAGAAATGGTCTTGGACCTTAAATCATATGTCAGAGATACGGGTGATGTTCTAAACCATATTGCCAACCTACAACTACAGGAGGGCCTCCTACTCGTCGGGATCGACGTAGAATCTCTGTATACGTCGATCCCCCACGAATGGGGTATCAAAGCGGTCGAAACGCTCCTAGACAAAAACTTCCCCAGGTGTGGACCTCAGAATGAATTTCTGGTAGATCTCCTCACGTTTGCATTAAACCACAATTGTTTTCAATTCTTGGAGAAACACTATCAGCAAATCAAAGGTACATCCATGGGAGCACCATGGGCACCAGCTTATGCATGTCTACACCTGGGGATGTGGGAAGAGGACCTGGTCTACACCTCGCCGATGTACCTGAGCCATGTGCACACCTGGCTCAGGTACATCGATGACGTGCTAGTCTTGTGGAAAGGCGATGAGGAATCACTTAAGCGATTTGTGGCAATGCTCAATAATAATGATCGCAATATTAGACTTACCTTCGTTTACAGCTATGAGAAGATCTCATTCCTGGATCTGGTGATAATGCTCAAAGGCACAACCCTGGTAACCCACACGTTCCGCAAGGAAACATCGGCCAACACGCTATTACGTGCCGATAGCTATCATCCAAAATGGCAAAAGGATAGCATACCAGTGGGCCAGTTCCTACGCATTAGACGGAACTGCTCTAGTGCACAGGACTTTAGACGGGAAAGTGCGGACCTATACACCAGATTCAGGGAACGTGGATATTCTCATAAGCAACTTAGAAAAGCTAAACAGAAAGCTGCAAAACGAGATCGGCCCTCCTTGTTAAATAGAAAGATAGACACTATCACTCAGAAACCGCCGGACTACGGACCAGTAAGAATTATAACACAGTTTGGATCTCAATGGGAAGAAGTTAGGAATGTACTCCGTAAACACTGGGGAATTCTTTTGAACACCCCTGGTATAGCCAAAATAGTGGGACCTGAACCCAAGATGGTTGCCAAGAGGGCACCCAATCTAGGGGACAGCCTGATACAATCAGAATATGTCCGCAACGCGGACACTACCTGGCTATCACAATTCCCGAGATCAAAAGGCATGTTCGCCTGTGGACACTGCCAAATATGCCCCTTTGTCCAGAGAACAGCAACCTTTAGTGACTCCCAGGACAAAATGACATTCGAAATTAAAGACCTAATAAACTGTGCCACCACGAAGGTAATTTATATGATCACATGTCCCTGTAACAAAAAATACATAGGGAAAACCACACGACAACTCAGAATACGTATTGGCGAGCACATAAGGGAAATAGGCGAAAAAAATCCGGAGAAACCGGTGGCCAAACATTTTGCCAGGTTTCACAAGGGCAAAATGACAGGGTTACAGGTAAAGGGTATTTATGCCCTTAACCTTTCCCCAAGAAGGGGTGACTACGATCAAGTTCTACAACAAAAAGAAAAAAGGTGGATTTTTAGATTGGGTACACTTGCCCCCTCGGGCCTCAACACAGAATTTAACCTACAACCCTTTCTGACAATATGAAAATGGAGACGGATAAAAACAAAGACAATGATGGAAAAACCGTTATAATGCACGATATGGATGCAGATATATGCTAAAATGTTTAGCTCTACCTTACTGCTACCATTATGTTTTTTCCATCATTGCTTTCCAATTCTATTTCCATTTTTTACTATCACCATTCACCATCTCTATCAGCCGTGACACCTCGTTTCTGACTAGTAGGGACACCAATAGAAGGACTGTTTATTAAATACACTATATTTCCCTTATATAACGGTATCACCCTACCCACCTCTCCACTTCTAGGACCTCCTGTCCCCTTTATCTATAAATATATCACGATAAAAATTAATAAATTAACATAGATCTATATAAATAAATGAAATTAAGAAATAACAGTATAGAAAAGTATGCTTACTTTATATACTTGAAGAATTTCAAACTCCTATTATTATTTTTATTTATTTTTTAAGTAATAGATCTATAACGCACTGTATGATAGATCACTACCAACATACAAGGTGATCGTTATTTAATCAATTAGCTAATCAGTTAGTTAACCAATTGATTTGATTAACTTTTGTTTAATTTTTCTCCCTCTGGGTATCTACACATCTAAGAGTGTTTGCTGTCTCCCGTCGTTGTTCTTGTTGTGTTGTCGTCTTCATGGTACCTTCCCATATTTGTCTTTCCCTATAAAAAATTTCCCTCTCAATGCCTTTTTAGGTAGTGATTATATATGCAAAACTTGACACTGTCTGTAGCAGATGCAAGAATGGCATTGATTACTCATCTAATTAATGGGTAACTTTGTAAAAATAAATTTATTGTCTCAGTGATAGACCGCCCACCTGCACGAATGTGAAAAACAACGTTAAAGAGACTCAGAGAGAAAAAAGAGAAAAAATGTATTTACATATTACCTAAATAACATGGATGTGATATGCTTCTATAGCCACTCCATGTTCAGCTGATTTGAACCAAGTATGCAATGTTAGTAACACATGAGAGACACGGGGTTTCACCTTCTAAACTGAATCACTGTTTATCAAATGATTGACGGGGGAGGGGATAGGACAGCTATAAGAAGGAGTCCCCTCCACGTCATCAATACGTCCAGAAGAAGCTACACACACTTCCCCCGTTGTGAAACGCGTCGACGTCATCACACGTACGGACGCCATGCTCTGAGGACATGACGCAATCCCCCATGTGAGTGCACGAGCCGGCACAACACTTGAAAGGAAGGAGGAGAAAAACACCACCGCTACCCTAACCGGGCATACAGCTGTCTATAAGGACAGAGATTACCAGGCACGGAGGAAATCGGCGACCATCACCATACCCGTACCGGCCCCTCCAGACGAGCGGACGAGTGCACTTCTGAGGAAACCAACCCATTGATACGGCAATACGCCAATCATACCACTGCAGCTCAACATACTGCACTCGGACAGCGGAGAGACTCTGGAGGTTCCCTTCAGCCCGGGACTGATGATCATCCATCCTGGCAGGACGGGTAACGTATGCTGAAAGTGCCTTTTCATTCAATGCAACACTGCAAGATCGAACAGGCTTGGCAATAGGTAGCGTAATTAAGTGGAACTTTGTTTCAAAATCATATTGGGACTTCCCATTGATTGTTTCTCTACACTAAACTTCACTCTATATACAATCATTGTTTTTGGACAACGGCAACTATCTCCATTACAGTTCATAGGACTTTTCATTACTTTAACAACCATGTACCTCTGCAACTTGCTTTAAAGGAAAATACACATCATTTCGTTACAATAAGGAAAAGCTAATTGACCAGCAATACTGTTTTGTGATATATTTTCCCTTTCCATCTCCCCTTCTCCCCTTTCCCTCTTTTCCCACGACAGGCTCGAGCCCCCAGGGGGCATTCGTGACAGCCTACCATAATATATTTTTTTTTTTTTTTTTTTTTTTTTTTTCGGGTGACATTTTCCCCTTTTCGTCTATACGTATTGAATATGATAGCGAATGCTGATTTCAGCTTATGTTAGGCTTGACACGAATGTTCCTCTGGCATCCGTACGGTGTTTTTTGTATAGTCTTTGTTATATGTCGTTTTGTCCCCCCAGTTGTCCTCAGTCACTTGTTCTGGAATATTTTGGCCAGCACGGTGACTTTTTTATGTAACCAGGATTGTGTTTCTCCATAGGTATCATGGTATTTATACTTGATTGGGTAAATGGTTACTATATGTATTATCACTAATAAATTTGATATATTAATTTAAAAACATATGACTAAGTGACCTTTTCTGCAATTTGACACCCTTGTTCAAAAAGCCCCACTTTTTTATCTCTTTCTTTGGAGATACTCCTTCTTTTTAGATACATATGGCCAGGGGTTGAACATTGAGTATCACAGCTAAATAGTACCTACCCAAGCTATATGAACAAACCTCCCTCCCCCCTTTTTCCCTTTCGGTACAGTTAATAGTAGCCCACCACTTTTATAGTAAATGTAACTATCCCACATTTTATTTAAGTCATACAATCTGGACTACTATTCAACGAGATACTCATTATGAGGGATATACTCAATATATGCCTATATGGAATAATCCGCAACTGTCTGAGGTAGCAAAACTTGAAAATTTGATTTATGGAAAAGAGTTGGTATTCTGCTTCTTTGTCAACTTTATGATAATAAGGTTTTGCAACCATTTGACATACTGGCAGAGAGATATAATTTGCCTAATAAGATATGTTTCCAATATTTACAGCTGAGACATGCTCTGCAGAGTCAAGCAAATATTTTTTTATTAAAATATAACCCTTCAGTTTTAGCTATGGCAGTAACTGTAAGACGATCTAAAAAGGGGCTCATCAGGAACATATATTCTTCTCTACAAGAGAAAACTAGAACAAATTTACTAGAGGTTAGCTCTAGACAGTGGCGAAGAGATCTGGAGACACTCAGTGGAGGAGTGGGAGCAAGCTTTTAAGAACTTATTTGGGGTATCCCTATCCTCCTTACAGTGTCTGACACAGCTGTTTATTATTCATAGAGCTCATTATACTCCTTTGAAGTTCCACTCTTGGGGCAAGGCAGCTACATTAAAATTGTCCAAGATATACTACTGATGTAGTACATATGTTGTGGCGCTGTCAAAAACTGCATTGTTACTGGGAAGGTGTATTTGACACTTTGGATTCCTTGTGCTTCACGCAGGTTCATTTTGATCCAAAGAAAGCATTGTTATGGATTGTACCTGAGGATACTCTCCCAGCTGAAATGCATGGGATGTGGGTAAGAACTATGTATATGGCTCGTAAACTCATATTACAAAAATGTATATCCAACCACTCGCTAACAATAGATCAATGGATTAAAGCAATTAATTTAAGATGTGAGGACATTAAAACATAAGATGTTGACATATAAACATATTAGATGCCCCCAAAAAATTGTCAAAATTTGGTATTGGTGGCTAGCTTCCGATCTGTCTGAGCAGTCAATTGAGCATATTAATGATAATGAGGAACTCTAATAATGAGATAGAATATCTGTGGAGGATAACTGCAAATGTAAATAAATACTGTTAAAACATAATAATTTAAATGGAATATTTAGGTCAGGTTTATAATTCTAATAACTCTGTCAAGCTGAAGGGGGATCAACAGCTCTGAAGTGATTGAGGGATTTAACTGATGACTTAAATATCTGGTGTGCGCAAATATTTTTTTTTTCTTTTTGTTTTGTTTTGCTAAACTGGGATATTTGATGGGAATGTTTTGGGATGCGATGTGTTTTTGTTGTATGTGAAAAATAATTCAATAAAAGCGATGTGATTAAAAAAATGAAAATAATTTATAAAAACATGTATAGTGTCAGTATAGCAGTGGATGGTGTCAGTAGGGCAGTGGGGCCTGGGCAACGGGGAATTTGTGCTGCTCTGGATGATTAGGATGTGCCCAGGCATACCTGGCACACCCCCTGCGCATGCCTATGGCATAAGCTAAGGGCAGATGGAATTCAGGAAGTAAATGCTACATGAATCATTTGCCCTTACTCACGATGGCCACAGCTAGAAATGATAGGGGATGTTTTTTAAATTTATTTTCTTCAGCAAAATAAAGCATGGCGACATGGATGGGTGAGGGAGTTTGCTGTAAATATAAAATATGAATTAAATAGCGGTTTCAGTTTTTGGTGTTCAGATAGAGTTAAGTTCTGCTTGCTTGTGTGCTGTACACCTTAACATGATATTAAAATGGAAAAAAATAAATAATAATAATGCACTGCCTAATATTATTTGTTTAATGTTCTTGCTGTTATCTGGATTGTTTCGCTGGAACATTTTTACATTTTTGTTAACATTTATTTTACCTTTACACTCCTCACTGCATAATGTGCACTACCCAATAAAATCCCCTCATAATATGCACTAACCCTAATAAAAAAATCACTGTATAATATAAACTACCCCTTCCAATTAAACCTCCTTGTGATATGCACTAACCCCTCCAATAAAATCCTGCCATAATATACACTACCCTCTTAAATCAACTACTTTTTAATATGCACTACCCTCGCCAAAAAAAGCTCCTAATAATACGGACTACCCTCTCCAATCAAATAACCTCATAATGTGCACTACCTTCTTTCAGTCAAATCCCCTCATATGTTCTACCTCCTCTAATAAAATCCCTTCATGATATGAACTTATCCCCTTCCAATTAATTCCCCACATGACAGAGCTGCAAGGAGCCTCTGATGTGTGTCCCAAACACAAAAACTGATTTTTCAAGTCACACCAATAGTACTTTCTAGTCCAACAGAATTACTATGTGCATATGGGTAAATAGGATATCAGGGAAGGAGAGGTCACACAGACCCGCAGATGATGCTGCTTGACATTTTCAAACATTACAGTACATTACAATTTAGCCAAAGTATTTTAACTGCAGATAGCTATTCTCTCATGTATTTAAATGACTACTGTGAACTATAATGATTAAGGTGCATTTTCTGGAAGGCATTCCAGCTGCAATGTACAGTCTTATTCAAACATCTGAGAACAGCCTTGGACACGCATATGCTGCTTTGGAGAGATGAACAGATGAGTTTATTAGAGAGCTCCAAATGGTTAGAATGGCTTTTCACTCATGGGATTTTTGGTTGAGATATATGCATTACTGTCCATTCTGTAAAGAGATCATGACTAATTGAAGGGCATAATAAATGCAAGTCATTAAAGGCACTGTATGTACTTAGTACCTTCTGAAGGAGTACACTTGTCTATGTTTTGGGCTGTATACACACATTTTCTTTATTAGCTTTCATCAGTTTGTGACATTTTAAGTACATGAATATATTTTTTAGCCAAGGTTGGTTTATAATAGTATTATGTATTGGTTACCTTCAGCTTTTTATATACTGTATATAAGCTTTTGGATTGGATGACGGACCATTGATGGCAAGACCTGCCTGAAAAGGAGAGAATCTTAAATGACTAATGCACTCTGACAGCTTAGATCAGGGGTCTCCAATTTACAGCCCGCAGGCCACATGCAGCCCACTACAAAGTTTTTATCTAGGCCTGCCTGATGTGCACAGTCTCTGCTATCCTTCCCTCTCCCAACAGTAAGGGAGTACTCCGATGTAAAGGGTACTCTGATGTAATGGGCACTCTGAAGGGCTCACTGAAGTATGGGGAACTCTGATGTAAGAGGGACTCTGATGTAAAGGGGAACGCTGATAGGGATACAAAAGTATGGGGGAACTCTGATGTAAGGGAGAACTGTGATGGGGATTCTGAAATAAGGGGAGACTCGTATGGGATCCCTGAAGTGAGGAGGGAATTTAATGGGGACCCTGAAGTCAGGGGAAACTCTTATGGGGACTCTGATTTAAAGGGGGGCGCAATGATAAGGACATTGATGTACAGGGGACTCTGATAATAAAGGTACAAACTGAATTTATTTTTTGTCAGCCTTTATTATTGGCTCACATTTATTTGGAATTAATTTGCTTTGTTTTCATGAAGTTCTATTGTTCTGAATGCTGATTACAAAAAAAGTATTTATTCACACATTTTATTCATTCATGTATTAAACCGATTTTTTTTTGGCTCATGAACATTTGTAAAATTTAGGATGTGGCCCTCGTACTGAAAAGTTTAGGGACCCACATAGATAATTGCTGCACTTTTTTTTACATAGTCACAAAGTTAGTCTAGTTAAAAAAAGACACAAGTCCATCTAGTTCAAACATAAATTTTAAGTTTATGAAACAGTGAAAACAAACCCATAACATATAAAACAGAAAAAACTTTGCACCAAAGAAGTAATTTATTAATAAAATGAATCAATCAATTGCCAGCAGCAGTATAAATGTGAGATAACTAGCATCACTGTGAAATGAAAGGGTTAAACACTGCGCTTAACTGATAAAAAATTCAAACATAAACATATACACATAAATATATGAATCAAACATTTCAATTGTTATAAACGTCCCACTTTTGTGAAATAAAGTGCTCGTGCATTAATAAATAATCGGTGCTCCAATGCTCTTTGTTTAGACAGAGGTGCCCCACATGGATGTACACTCACCCCTAAACGTTGACCACCTATCCCTAGAGTGGTCACTTGCACTTTGTGGGGAATAAAGCCCCCTAGATGTTTTTTTCCAAGGTCAGCTGTACTTGGGATGATCCTCCATGGATGGGGAGAAAAAATGACAGAAGGGGGGCACCCATAGTGTAAAACCGTAAATTATTTAAAAGATAAAAAATAAAACATATGGGATGCATATGTGTTTTAGTTAAAGGGTAATCTGGCTAGTCCCCGTTGGACACCACTCTGTTGCGGTGAGGCTCGGTCCCCTGTACTTGTTTTCCGGGCGGATCTGGTGTCCCAATGATGCGATCAAGCCGATCAAGCCTCGACACGTTTCAGCCATTAGATAGGCGTCAATGCTTTATTTGCCTATTTTCAGGCAGCTCCCGCCTGGTCACATAAGAAGATGGAAATCCGAAAACAGATGGGCCATTGAAGCCTATGGTTGACATCAATGCTTGCTTTACTAGCTGCTATAAGAGAGCTCTCTCCTCTCCCCTGCAGCCACCGCTGGCTGATACAGGGAAAATTACATTCCCAGACTTTATCGTGCTGAAAACAGAACAACGGTACATCTTTATTACATGGGTTAGTTTGCTTAGGTGCTAGTAAGGGGGTGGAGTCAGTTTTAAGGCTAGTTAGTTGTAAGCTAAAATTCTGCTTTGAGGGTAGCTAATTAATTTGATTGGTGGTCCAACATACCACAATAGACCTGAGAATCCATCTGCACCATTTTTGCTGTAGCAGAGAACTGCAAGGTGCTTTGCTTTAGTGCATTGAATTGCCACACCATGATATGTGCATTGCCAGGCAGGTAGCATGCAACATGCACTCATTATCACAGTACTCACTGCTACTTATTCTTTTGTTTTAACTTAGTTTTTAGGTTTAACTTGGTGTTTTAATATGGTGACTTATGGGGGCTGGGGAATAGCAGGCCTATGCATTTTGAAAGACGATGCATTTTTTTTCATGAAAAGAGTTTTAAAGCTTAATTCCCGGAAAAGTAGAAATCCTCCATTGCAGTAGGGTTAAATACTCATTTAGGTCTAGGGAATTCAAGAAGTTTTACTTACCGTATCCTACACTGTCAGGTAAGATGGTGTTCCCCTAAGCTCCAGGACTATGGGCTCTACATCAGTCTTGATGATGTCAAAGGCATCCGACTGCCACAGCATAGGGAAGAAGAGGCTGCAGATACCAGGACTAGCTGCAGGACTGGACTTGCAGTGTGGAGGAGCCTGCAAAGCCGGAAAATTGGGAACCTCTAGATGTAAACGAGCATTCAGCCCCTGCAGTGCTCGAGGATTTTTACTTTCCTTAGGTTCAGCTCTAAGAAAATATTTAGTAAAGGAAATGTAGATTGCTTTTATTTTCAGACTCGCATAACCAAAACAACAGTTTCAATTATATTTGATTGGGGCAGGCTGCATACCTCTACTTTCTTGATGGTATCATACATAAGGCAATTTCTTTTAAACTACATTGCATAAACTGTAGCAGGTACAGGGTTATTAGCAGCAAATCAGCATTGCTACATAAAATCAAGAGCACCATAACTGTTCATCAACTGACTGGAAACATTTTCTAACTTGCAGGCTACTTTATAGCAATATGGCAAGTGATAACTCCAAGCAAAAGAGTTTCTTGTGAACCAGAACAGTGTGCTTACATTAACTTATGGAAGAATGAAAACGGAACAGTGCTGACTGATACAAATTGCCCAATGTCAAATGCATCATTTGTTCTGAGATGGAGAGATCTACGATTGTTAGACTAGTAAATAAATACTGCATATAGAGAGAGCAAGTACCAGAACAGCAGACAGAAAGACAGATGCGCAGTGCAAGTGGTCTCACATTTAAAGCTAGATGCATGAAGAAACAGACACGTACATTGCTAAAAGAAATATGGCTTGTTACTGAAACGGAAACAAAACACTCCACTGTCTACAATCTGACAATGTACAATTAATAATATACATTAGGTCTGCTTACAGCTGTGATGATAATTTGTCCATCATGTGGATCCAGTAACACACAATGATCTGTATGAAGCAGTTGAAATATTGCAATACTATTTTATCTATAGCAGGTGTTGCCTTATGAGTTTATGTGAAATCTCCATTAATAGCTGTAAAACATTGTAATTATGAATATATTTCATTTAGCTTGTATCTATGGAGGATGTGCAACATAGCTTCACAGAAGTGTCTGTTAGACAGACAATTCGGTGCCTAAGCTTGTGTATACAAACAATGGGACCCAAACCTCATTGTTCTACACATACTCACTTCAAAGAATCCCATGTTTGAATATGCACTGAGGGGCCGTGCCCAGTCCATCATGTATACCTAATTTCCCTGAAAATGTAATCTACTTACAAGGGTAAGTTTCCTGCTCAAAATAGTCTGGGACAAGGATTTGCATTAAAGGGGGCTGACTTATGCAAACTATAGGGATTGGAGATGTAGCCAGTCCTTAACCAGGAATAGGGAAGCCCCCCATCAGAGCCACGCCATGCCAACCAATGAGGCGTCAGCCTATAATGATATACACAGACTAGGTGGGAGGAAAACACACACTCTTAAATATAATAAACGGGTAACACTGGGTTTTTTCATCTATGTTTCCACGGAACCCTAGGATTCCTCCAGGTTGCTTGGGGTTCCTAGAGCAATGCGTAATTTCTGTTTCTTAGATAAGTTCCCACTGACACCGTTAATCTATTTAGCTATCTTTAAGGGGGTAGTTCTTCCCAATAACCACAAGTGTAAGGATAATTCTTCCCACTGACCATCCCACTAATGTATCATGAGTTGTAGATATGGCAATTTTTAGCAGGGTTCATTAAATAAAATTGTTGGAACATTAAATGAGACAATGACTGCTACAGAGTTCGTATGTCTGATGTATGTAAAATTGATTAAAATTTCTTCAAGGTATTCTCATAGTAGACGCATGGTAGCTGTGACAATACATCGATATATAGCTCTACGCATGTTTCGTGGATAGGTTTCACCAGGGCTGGACTGGGACAAAAATTTGTCCCTGGACTTCATCCAGACAGACCCACTTTAATTTTGTACACGCACAAAAACAGTATCCTGTGCACTTGCGCAAGAGCAATGTCATCACGGCCCAGCTATCCACACAGCAGGAGCACGCAAACCCACAAAGAAGACCAGGTGAAGGGGAAAGCCCCCCGGCAGCAGTGCCACCACTTCCTTCCACCTTTCACAAGTGGGATCCCACTACTTTGATTGCATATTTTGCACATTTTCTTTCTCTCTGCACATTCGAATAGACTAATTTGCACAGTTTTTTGCACTTTAATACTTTGGACATAGTTTGGATATAATGGTTTTAATTATTAGTATGGTTTATATATGATTTTTTTGCTGAAAATATTTGTATGCACTTATTTTTTGCACATTTCAATATTAATTGACACTTTTGATGAACATTTAGCTACTTTTGCATATTGTTTGAATCATTATTTGCACCAAATGGATTTTTGGTGTTATTTTGATGTAATTTTAGTAAGCACCACAACCTTTGCTATATATTCAATGGCTCTGCATTATGCGGCTGTGCCAGGCTGACTGGTCACCTGGACGGGTTCCTCAGGGCTCAAATTTTCAAGTTCTAAGCTACTAGCCAATCCTCAAGGGTTACTTGGCACCAGTTGCCCCACCCAACCCCCAACTCCGCCCCTAAACATGCCCTTTATAAATTATCTCATGAAATTACACTTAAATGTTTTATGCAGAATTAAGTTACAAATATAAATATTAACAACTTTATCAGTGCCCCTCAGCACAGCCTCACCATTGCCCATCAAAGCAGGCTCACCTGTGCCACTGCCTATCAATGCAGCCTTGTCAGTGCCCATCAATGCAGCGTGACCTGTGCCCACCAATGCACCCTCACCTGTGCCCACCATTGCAACCTCACCTGCGCCCAACATTACAGCCTCACTGTGCCCACCATTGCAGCCTCACTGTGTCCACCATTACAGCCTCACCTGGGCAGAGGAAGAGAGAGGGCAGCCGGATCATGTTTCGGGGAGGAGGAGAGCCGCAGATTCACAGAGAAGTATAGCACACTGGAACAGCTTACATTACAATTGACTCTGCTCTGCTCGCCATCATACACAGCCTCCTACTGACCCTGTGATTGTGATAGATGGAACGCATTCCCAGCATTGGACCCGCATTCTGTCTATCACAGGCGTGGGACCAGGAGGAGGCAGGGCGAGCAGAGCGGAGTGAATTGTAATGTAAGCTGTAACAGTGGGCTATGCTCTGTGATCCCACGGCTCTTCTCTTCCTCCATGCTCCCTTCCCCCGGGGCGATTGCTGGGAGAATGGCTCCCGATCAGCCCCCCCCCCCCCCGCTCCCAGGCAGCCCAGCTCTGAGTCCTCTGTCACTGAAACCGGCCCATTGAGCCATTGGCCCATCGGGAAACTCACGGTAGTCCCGATGGCCAGTACATCCCTGACCTCCACTCATCAGGAACAAATGGAATATAGGTATGTCTGTAATAAAATATAAATACCAAATAGTATAGTGACTAAAATAACAGGAAGAGGAGGAAACTACAGTGGGTAGTATTAGTAGCTGGAGGCACTATGGGAACATCATCCCCGGAAACTGAGGTGGCGGGTACTGAGGCAGCACAGCGGTGAACAGGAACCAGGAAGTGAGCATCAATAGAGATGTCATCCCATAAGTAACTGAGGTTATAGCAAGCGCTAAATAGGGTCCCATAGGGCTTCTGTGGAAAATTTGTAAATAAATTGTATCAGTAAAGTGACTACACAATAAATGGGGAAGATAGAGAAGCCATTACCAAAGGGAAGAGGAACAGAGACCAGATGGTGAATGTAAAGTAGAAACAGGTGAGTGACTCACCATAGAATGGGTGATAGAATCAAAGATAGCACAAAAAAAAACATAATATAAAATAAGATAAATAGAAAGCCAAATGTTACCCTTGGTATGAAGTGAAAAGCATAGTCCAGAGATGTGCATAGTGTCATCAAGGTGCAAGGAGCAAACTGGTGTGTGCTCCATAGGGGTGTTGAATAAATACCCACCACATCGCCACAGGACCCCACCTACGTTACGCTGCATGCTGATGGGAAGGCAGAGCCAGTGTTCGAGCAACCATTGACTCCCGGTATTGGGCACCACAATCCTCCCTCAAACCACATGCAAATGGATATACGCCAGCCCGCGGAATCAAGATTGAGGTCAAAGGCACGGCGTGCGTTCACAATCTGGTCTTTGTTTCTCTTCCCTTTTTCACAGAAGCCCTATGGGCCCATATTCAGCGCTTACTACAACCACAGTTACTTATTGGGGACAACATCTCTATTGATGCTCACTTCCTGTTTTCTGTTCCCTGCTGTGCTGCCGCAGTCACCACCACCTCAGTTTGCGGGGATGATGTTTCCATAGTGCCTCCAGCTACTAATACTACCCATGTTGTTTAATACTGTAGTTTACTTATAGGTAAGAGTGTTGAGATTAAGTTGTGGTTCCCCCTCTTCCTGTTATTTTAGTCACTATACTATTTGGTATTTATATTTTATTACAGACATACCTATATCGGATTTGCTCCTGATGAGTGGAAGTTATCCACGAAACATGCGTAGAGCTATATATTGATGTATTGTCACAGCTACCATGCATCAACTATAAGAATACCTTGAAGAAATTTGAATCAATTTTATATCATCATGTGTGCAATATATATTATTTACTATGTAGGAACACTTATGTGTGTGTATACATTTATTTGTATTTATTATGTTATTTATTACATGTAATTTACTGTCCCACATGCATCCATCTACTAATTGATTCATTTGGTTCTGGTGTTGTGCCTCATATAAAGTCTCCGCTTTACCCTCTTTATTCAAATTTTTAGCAGATGTTCCCCGAGACTGGAAAGTTTTTTTCAAGTGTTCTCTTAGTTGAAAAGGGTGAGAAAGGCTGATCATGAGGAACTGGTTTTGCCACATAGACAGCAATATACACTACAGTATCTACTAGCATAGTATGCAATTGAAAATAATACCCATGTGTGTATATATTTCTGGAGCAAAACTGACTAACAATCGTATTATTAAATATTAAATACAGTACGGTAATAACATACTGTATATACTGCATTTAAGAAGAAAATATATACAATTTTCACAGTACGTTGGGATACATGGAAGAATGGCAGTCAAATGGTATTTGCTGCATATAATTGAGAAGCAGTGATGTCTAAAGAAGAAGTTTGGGTTTGCCTCTACCAGGGGTAGTGGGTTCAAGATTCACAGTCCCAGCGATGCAGTCCACAATGCACTGCATGGCCTTTGAACTATGGCAAACAGTTTAAGAAGGCCAGTAAGGGACTTTTTAGTTAAAAGAGCCCCCTAACTATAAAGGGGGGCACAGGGCCACCATAGTGTTATTGAACTGGAAAGCTGATAAACTGCATTTGGAAAGATTATGGTCATTCAGGAAACTGTACACATTTGTAGTAGAAACATGATGGCTGTGCAAAAAACAAACACACTGTGCAATCAAATATATATAAAAATCATTTTGCCACACTAATAATAATGGTATACAAAACCAATTTAGTTCAATAACAAAAATAATATGGTAAGTCTACTTTAAGTGCTTATTATGAGAACAACTGTCACAATGCAATAATGCATACATGGCTGTGTGATAGAAGGTGTCTGATTCATAAAAATTCCATAATCACCATGTGGATCATCACCAATATAGGGAATGGACTCTTACCAGAGTAAATGGACTCTATTACGACATCAAATCAGCATGTAAACAATATCCTGTCACAAAGTATTGTGACCAATGTTGTTTGGTCAAATCCTCATGGTATTCTACAGTTGTATAAAAGATATAGATGGCAATGATTATGATGCAAGATTCCACCATAAAATAAAAATAGAAATGCCCACATAGTGTGAATCCGTAAGACACTTTTATTGAAAGCAAAGTGTAAAACTACTCACATGTGAGTCATGAATACAGTGCTGTACATATAAAACATTCCCAAGTGATGTAGCAAGTACATCCAGATAGTACAAACAATTCAAACAGGCGTGTTAGGGTGGCCCTGTTACACTACTCTGTCATCGGTGGCTTCCTAATTCCTAATGAGAGCTTGATAGAAACTTGTCTGCGGAAGGAGAGTTCTGCAACTATAGCCATATTGAGCTACTGTCCAATTCTACCCGCCGGTCAAAGTGGGCCTATAACTGTTTGTTGCAAAAGCAGGCATCGCTGCTAGAACTAACTAAAAAGGCATTTTCTTTCCAAACTAAAATACACAGATTTGGGTGTTTCTGCTATATGTAAGCCAAGCTAATTGTAAAAACAAATCAATTCTAGAGCCAAATATGTGCCGATAGTGTACATTATTGCTGAAACTGTTTGTTTAAATTGTACTGTTCTATAACATCCCCAAAGCATGTTCGCGTTTACAGAATTTAGAACTGTATAGAGAAATTTGTGTTTGTGGTAGTCAAGTTTGAGTTTGCATACTCTGATCATGTAAAGAAAAATTAGAAATTCGCAGAATTCTTGCTATGTAAAATGTGGTTTGGTATTTAAGGAGTTGATTTACTAAAGGGGTAGAAAATGATCACTTAGCAAATTCAATGTTCACTTGACATAGTGAATAATGCAAAGCTGTGTTACATAGTTACTGTGTCACATAGTTAGTCTGGTTAAAAAATGTCTATGAACACCCAATCTTGATATGCAGAAGCAGTGATGTGATAAAGTTGGCGAACTATGTGGGTGATATAAAGCACTACTAACTTTTGTACTTGCTGGATAAGTATGTTTGCTAAAATATTGTTTTAAGTATGCCATCTGTTCCTTCCCCATTCTGACATTTAATCGTGGTTATTTTAGCAACTAAATAAGCTGGTATTGTGTTTGTAGGCCTATATAATTCATGATTAACTATTAAAAAACCTGTTTGGCACTACAGATTAGCAAACCAAGCAATGTTTGATTCTCAGGTAGTTCGACAAACTCGGAAAGAAAACTGTGAACACCAAACATACTACAGAACTGTATTGAAGTCTATGGCAGATAATTCTTGCTTGATTTTTATGACCTTTTTTGAGGCTAATTTGCAAGCAATCTTTAAAAAAAGTGCATGGGTAGCCAGGCACTGCCATAAACGATATGTACATATGCAAACAAATGTTAAAAATACTGCTGAGCTGGTAGAGGGGTGTCTGAAACCTGCACATGAACAGTAAAATTTTATTATTTTCTGTTTGCAAACAGGGCTCAGGGGTCATTTAGCGGTGGTAGCACTACGGCCACCAAATCGCAGATCCCCGCTGGCTTTTGTTTGTAAACGAATTGACTGGGGATCCTAGGTGATGTTACTGACCAAATATGGTCATCACCATATTGGTCAATGACTTCACCCAGGATCCCCAGTTGTGGGGGTGTAGAGACATCACTGGACAGCCAGTAGTTGACGAGGATCTACATCTATGTACGATGTGATTGACATTCGATTTTACACAGGGAACATCATTGTTTTAACTTTTTTTTTTTTGTAATAGACTTTTTCACAGTGTGGGTTTCTTGTTTTATATTTAAACTTTTATTTTTTACTATGTACTTCACACTTATCCACCTAGGGGGAAGGGGAATATATGAGCCTCCCCTATAGTAACGGGGCTTCCATCATGGAGGCAAGGTGCCTTGATGGGGTGTTGAGTGTTTTGCCTCTCCAGATCCTTGCCAATCACAATGATCAAATATGGAAAGAGGTGAATACCGCGCTAATCTAATAAATCCAAAAAAACAACAAATAAGCAATTAATAAGCAGCTGGTAGAGGTGAGATACACACAAAAGTAAATATAGAAAAAATGTAGCAGCGCTAAAAAACAATAATCATTGTATTAACCCAATAATATAATTGATATATTGAAGAGTATATTAAATTGATGTGTTAAAGGGTAAATTCATTACCATATATATAGATTACTTAGGAGAAATATATAAGATCAATACCATTGATACCTAATGAGCAATGATAATGATTCAGTGCCAAAAAACGTGACAACCAAAAAATAAAAAATAATAAGAAGTGTACACCAAATATTGTGTTTCGAAAAATAAAACATATATATCAATCAATAATTAAATATTAAATTGAATTAATGAATTGGTGAAATTATAAAAAAAGTCCAAATATTGTGACTCCTCTGTAACAATGAATAGATCAATTATTCATAGAAGAAATGAAATTGACTTCAATGGTGAAAAGAATGAAGATAATGATAGTAAAAATAAATCCCCCACCAATGTGATCACCGTAAAAATTGAAGGCTTACCAGCTAGCAAGCCTTTGGGGCTTTTGACCTAAACCCGGTCGGGGCCTTTAATTTGGAAGGTATATCGAGTGCCTCTTGTTCTAAACTCCTCTTTCTGGGACACGATGAGGACTACCAGAAATCACCAAAGACCCTCACTCCACCAATGGAAAATTTCAGCCGGCTCTCCGGAGCACAGAAGAAAACCCCAGGGACAGTCAAGGGAGACCCAAAAAAAAGAAGCTCACCATAGCATAATAACGTAAGGGTATTTAATAGGAAATAAAAGTATAGTATTTACAAGTTAAAAGTTTAAAAAGTGCAAAACAGCTGATCGGCTGTGTATGGACGCCCGTCCAAGAGACCAGGTATGCGGAGACGTCAGCACGTCAAACTCCTCCCAAGAGACCAGGTACGCGGAGACGTCAGCACGTCAATCTCCTCCCTACTCGGGAGGAGTTTGACGTGCTGACGTCTCCGCGTACCTTTTAGGCCGATATGTATTCTTCTGCTTATTTTTGGTAAACCAAAAATAGCAATAAGCGTATATTCATTGGTTTGCACAAAAGTTATAGTGTCTACAAAATAGGGGATAGATTTATAGCATTTTTATAATTTTTTTTTTTTACTAGTAATGGTGGCAATCTGCGATTTTTATCATGACTGCAATATTGCGGCGGACATATCGGACACTTTTGACATTTTTTTGGGACCATTCACATTTATACAGCAATCAGTGCTATGAAAAAGCATTGATTACTGTGTAAATGTGACTGACAGGGAAGGGGTTAATACTAGGGGGTGATAGAGGGGTTAATATGTTTCCTATGGGAGTGATTCTAACTGTGGGGGGAGGGGACTGACTTGGGGAGGTGACCGATTGGTGTCCCTATGTACAAGGGACACACCATCGGTCTCCTCTCCTCTGACAGGACATGGATCTGTATGTTTACACACACAGATCCACGGTCCTGCTCAGTTACTGGGCAATTGCGGGTGCCTGGCGGATATCACGGCCGCCGGGCACGCGCATCGGATCCCCAGTGACGCCGCGCACGCGTGCCCCCTAGTGGCCAGAGAAGAAAATCACGTCATATGGCGGCGGCCCAGAACGAGAGATGTCTCGTCCCACCGTCATATGACAGTGGGCGGGTGGGAAGAGGTTAAAGAGGTTGTAAACCCATGGGGAGAAATGAAAAAAAAAAACCTGCAAGACAAAGGCATAATGAGTTAGTATTGCATTCTAGCTCATTAGGATATACTTACCTTAGATTGAAGTCACACCACTTTGGCCGGCAACATGTCTCCCGGTGTTACTTCCGGGTATTGCGGGCTGTGATTGGCCGAACCCGCGGGAGCTGCTGGTAATAGTACGTCGGCTGAAGCAATGGCATGAACAAGCCATTGTTTCAGTGCGCATGTGCCAATGACGTTGGCACATGCTGATACAGGGGATATCTCCTAAACTGTGTAGGTTTAGGAAATATCCATGGTAGCTTCAGGTAAACCTTATTATAGGCTTACCTGTAGTAAAAAGTGGTTGTAAAGGGTTTACAACCACTTTAAGGTGGGTGAACTGTACAAAATATGACCAGTTTGCCTGTTCGCCAAATTGTCAATAGGCTCTGTTAAGGTTGAACTCACTGATGTTCAAGCAGAACCCAAAGCTTTTTTGTATTTGGAACTGAAACACTAAGTGCATCTGTACATAGAAAAAGTCTGTTTCAGTTTTTTTTAAGGCCTGGTTCACACAGAGCATATGAATCTGTACCCCGTGTGAGATCTTTGTTTACCTGCACAGTGATACAAAGGTGCATTCTCATGCAGGCAGTTCCACTGCTTTCAATTTAGATGCAGTGGTTGCACAGACACCCAGGGGTTGATTTACTAAAGGCAAATAGGCTGCACACTTTGCAAAGTGCTATTGCACTCTGAAAGTACAGTTGCTCCAGAACATGAAGTAAAGCTTCACTTTGAAAGGAATACCCAATCACATACAAGGAAAAACAAAACAAAAAAAAAACTGCATTTTTGTTTGCACATGACTGGATGATAGATGTAAGCCAACCTTCACCTCATTTATTAAGTTCTAGAGCAACTGAGTGCAATTGGACATCGCAAAGTCCCCAGTTTATTTGCCTTTAGTAAATCAACCCAAATGAGACTGTATAAATATGCAAGTGGGAGTCTGCCTCTTCCACCCACCAAATTTTGGAAACTTTCAAAAATCAGGGAAAGCAGTCGAGCCTGCAACCAAGCAGAACTCAGAATAGCCAAAAGCAATCAAACCTCGCTCCACTGGCTACAAAGGAGCTAAAAACTAAATTTGCCTAAAGCTGTTAGTAATCTAGTTAGGAGGGTACTATATATGCAATATGTATGTTTCTCCATCACCTCCATTGTAAATGGCCATCAGAAGCTCTCTCAACACGCTTGTATATAATCCTTAGAAATTCAAATAAAGGCACGGCACTAGGACCATACAGGAAGAGTCAATTCTGTAGTGACCGTATGCATCAGTATACATTTTAATTTTTGCTTCTCATGACAGCAATTTATCATGGCTAACACAAGGATAAAAAAATATATTAAAACAATGTGTGTGGTATTTAATCTTTTTCTTTTTTTCCAGATGTCTGCAGATTAATGTGGAATATTATTATTTACATATGCTATGTGTATGCAATAAAAGAATAACTTTTATATGTAATTAAAAGCTAACACAAAATATACAAACTGAGAGGTATTTTGTATGCTCTGAACTAAGGGATACCTGCACAGTCTGTCATTGCTGACCTCCACATCTGAAAAGACTAATTTCCTTTGCTGTCATGCTGATCCAATCCAATAACTTTTATATTTTCTGAGGAAATGATCCAGATCAGGTAACCAGAACTGAAATGAAGTTCAGACTCTATTGGCTGTGGCTGTTATCAAATGAGTGACTCAGAAAAGTATTTAGTAGCTTTAGATCAGAACAGCCATCCAAGTAGTATTTTCAGGAGGAGGTAAAAAAAAGCAGCTTATATTTCTCTCGACTCAAGTTTACTTTAAAATCTAAACAAAATAAAAATACAATTTTAATCTGGATATAAGAAATACAGTTAAATTAAGTAAATCTTTTTCTTGAAACATTGAAAACTCACTCAACACTAAACTGATACAATAAATATAATCATTTTGTAGAAGAAGACTTATGTTCCCTTCCCCGGGCTCTCCCACTCAGACAATAATATTGCATGCTGTGATTATGGGAGGCAATGCTTGGGAACATGTCTGTGTGTCATGACAATTACTGAAATGAAGCCGTTATTTCCCTTTTTTTGCCTTTATGGAATATGAAACATTCTAGGTAACAAGTCTAGCTGATCATTTACACCAACCCCTGTTTTCCAGAGACGAAACACAAGATTATGGTGACAGATTCACTTTAATTGCTACAGGCAACTATGACAGTGTTAGCATCCACATAGATACGTGCTGCAGAACAACCATACAGGGAGAATAAGTAGCATAACTGATTCTGGTACAGTCTCTGAGAGTCTATGCTGTGCAAAGGGATCTCTTGGTGCAGTACCCAAAGGGAAGACTTTCAAAGCTAACTCTTGATGCCACCGATTCTCTTCAGTGCAGAACATCTTGTTGACTCTCAGGGGCTCACTCAGGTCATACATGAGTAGTAGTAGATCTAGCTGATATAAATGGGTGTCTCTCAGCATCTGTAATTGCTCAAATTTTTTTTCAACATAAAGTACTGCAAATGTAGTCTACTTAATCATTATATATGCACTTATGTGATTTGAGTTATTTGTATGTGAAGCACAAAAGTCCTTTGCTATGTCATATTTTATTTCTATGCATGTTCATATACATATTCATCATTGATGTGTTCCTAATTAGTTCTTTGTAATATAAATAATTTCATTAACTATTACTTGTGTCTTTCTGGCACAGATAGTTGTATAGCACCCTCCTAGCGTGGGATGCTAGGCAAAACTACAGTAGTTTTTGTCTCCTTCTGCAATCAAAGGAGCAGTGATTATTTGTTCTAGCCTGATTAGGGTCTCACAGGCTGGGGGTTTGATTGCTCCCCCCTGCCTCTTGAAGACATTTCTGGAGCTTAGAGTGGGAGATTCAAATCCACTAGCCTGGGTCCAGTAGAGGACTGGAATGGGGATACATAATCTGAGGCACTGAAGAGCAGGAGTATTCCAGAGCTGCTGGATTGCTGCTGTCGAGTAGACCATGGACCATACAACTGCTCTAGGAGGCCTCACAAGTCCCAGGAGTAAATTAACTTTACTCAGAAACCAACCACAGAACCACACCACTGGGAATTTGGTCCTGAGAGACACCATATAACTCACTGGGTTGTGTCTGGAAGAAGATGGAAGCCGGCAGCTGTCCTGGTGCCTTGTGAGTAGTGACCCTAAGTTGATCCTTGAGACTGTGGGGTTGATTTACTAAAATTGGAGAGTGCAAAATCTGGTGAAGGTCTGCATAAAAACCAGCTTCCAGGTTTTATTGTCAAAGCTTAATTAACTGCTTATGGACCGAAAGGATTTGCCCCCTTAATGACCAGGCCATTTTTGCGATACGGCACTGCATCAATTTAACTGACAATGGTGTTGTCGTGCGACGCTGTACCGAAACAAAATTTACATCCTTTTTTTACCACAACTACAGCTTTCTTTTTGTGGAATTTGATCACCTCTGCAGTTTTTATTTTTTTTGCGCTATAAACAAAAAAAGAGCGACAATTTTGAAAAAGACACAGTATTTTGTATGATTTGCTATAATAAATATCCCCAATTTAAAAAAGAACAAACACATTTTTTCCTCAGTTTAGGCCGATATGTATTCTTCTACATATTTTTGGTAATAAAAATCGCAATAAGCGTATATAGATTGGTTTGCGCAAAAGTTATAGCGTCTACAACATAGGGGATAGATTTATGGCATTTTTATAATTTTTTTTTACTAGTAATGGCGGCAAACTGCGATTTTTATCGGGAATGCAACATTATGCCGGACACATCGAACACAGCGATCAGTGCCATAAAAATGCACTTATTACTGTGTAAATGTCACTGGCAGGGAAGGGGTTAACATTAGGGGGCGATCAAGGGGTTAACTGTGTTCCCTAGTGTGTGTTCTAATTGTGGTGGGAGGGGACTGACTATAGGAGATGGCAGATCCTGGTTCCTAGCTAGCTATTAGGAACTCATGATCTGCCTCTCTTTACAGAACAGGGATTTGTGTGTTTACACACACACACATCCCTGTTTATGCCTCTTGTGCCCGCGACCGTGCGTGGCCGTTGGTTAATGGCGACCGCCGGCCACGAGCAGCGCACGCACCTGCTATCCCGCTTAAAGGGGCCAACGTACAGCTACCGACCTGCCTCAGTATAATGACAGCGACTGGTCGGAAAGTGGTTAATAAATATGTAATATGAGAAATCCTGTTAGGAAAACGCAAGTTGGAATATGTGAAAGATGTAAATAAGAGTCTGATATTTGCTGCAGCGAGAGATGAACAGGGCTAATGGTATTACAGGCACGTGCCATGGAATAGACATTAAAGTGGGGTTGCGGCCAAAAAAAAAAAAAGTGGCTTAAAAATCATAAAAAAATAAAAAAAAAAAAAAAAAATTGGAAAAAATAAAATTTTTTACTCACTTCTAAATGCCTGTTGCTAGGGGGTCCCTCGTAGTCTGCCACCTTCATTGCCCGGGCTAAACGTCACTTCCTGTAGGCGCCGCACAGTCATCTGGGACCTGTCATGTGTCCCAGATGAGTGAGCGTCGAATCACGGCGCATGCGCAGTGGGTGCCCGGCTGTGAAGCCACAGCCGGGTTCCCACATTAAGAATGCCGGCGCCGCGAGCGTAGCGGGGAACGAGGGGGGTCTCGTTCCCCCGCATCGCTGGACCCCGGGACAGGTAAGTGTCCGATTCTTAAAAGTCAGAAGCTGCAGTATTTGTAGCTGCTGACTTTTAATTTTTTTTTTGTTGGCACTCCTGGCACTCCAGTTTAATATACTAGAATATATACAGATGAATTAAGCAACTAAATATGTTGTACAACAGCTTGAAAGACATAGTTTCTAGTTTTTTTGTCAAAGCTTAATTGAACAAGCTGAAGTTAGAAGCTGATTGATTTCTATGCAAGCCTGCACCATATTCTGAGGGCACCAGTTTTAGTAAATCCCCCAAAAGTATCATGAGACATGGAAGTCATTTACCACTTAAAAACATTGCATGATGAAAGTTTTGTGAGTTCAGGAAACCAGTGTCAGTGAAACACACACCTGGATTAAGGATAGAAGGACATTTTCTAAAATAATCAAAAGTACAATATTTTATTTAAAAAAGAATTATGTAACCAAAGCCCATAATATGGAAAATACTGTGAAATCCGCGCTTAGGATTAGAACTGCAGCCTCCCAAGGAAACACTACACCTTAATACCTGATAACAACATTTTTGGGGATTTTACTCCCCATACCAACCCCGAACAGCGCCACCATCCCTCATTTAATATTACAAAGCCCATAATAGCCTACCCACTGTAATCTAACAGTACAGACAAACGGCAACTGCCCCAACTTATAACTGGCCTTAACAGCAAGTAGCACATGGAAGAGAGATGCATGTCACACAAAAACACTGAACAATTTCCAGCTCAACTTGCCAGCCAGCAACAAGCTTAATTGTCCTGTCTAACAGTGAGGTGAGGGGGCGCACTGAACATCTTTGCTGCCATTGTGCTATTTGCTATTTCCAGACAAACCTGTCCTCAATCTATCCATTACTATATATGTGCTTCTACTATGGAGACTCTCCATAATTTATAGAGTTAGGACTGTAGATAATACTGTGTTGCCTTGTCGTGGCCTGTATAGTTGAATTATAGAAAGGCAAACAAAAATAACACGCGCCAGCTGCTTACTGATCCTTGCAGTGGCTATTTCTAATTAGTGATAAACTTGGATTTGGCTGAACCTGGAATGCAGCTGTCATTCATTGGCTAATCAGCTGCGGCTGGACTATCCCCCCCCCCCCCAGCTGCATTTACACCAAGAGTCGGAGATGTTCATGACATCAATCAAATTAATATTCAGAAATTGACCAAGTCAAAAAATTAACAGACTTTGTGGGCACATAATGAGAGAGAGAATCAGTAAAAAAGTATCATTTTTTTTACAACATAGTTAAAAAACATATAAACACCCTGTATTGACACAGTTACCCGTTACGCAATAATGCAGTTATAGAGGACTGGACCTACGGTACAAAGATGAATTTAATATTGTAACAAGGTAAAATAAACATTTCTGATCCAGTAATGCCTCCAAAAACTTGCTCGTCGATGCGTTTCACAAAAATATTAGCTTTCTCAGGACAGATACTGGGTACAGATACTGGGTAGGTGCTGGTATATTTAAAAACAAGAAAGTACATGTGTAAGTATTCAATGTAGTATATATATCTATATAAGTATGAATTATGATTGTTACAACATTTCTCAAGGAGGAGTACATATACACAGAGACTAATTATATATAAACATAACAACGTGTAAGCTTGCCTGGTAAACTTGTGGCTCAAGGTGTGGGAGAACTTGACCAAACTGACAAACAGCCGAAAAAACGAGATTGCATATGTGTGTCTAAAGTAGTGGGATACACATATATCATGTGGTCTATAGTAGATACCACGAAATAAACAAGAAACAACAAACATATGTGTTATAGATTATGGTGCTACTATAAAAGTCCCCCAATTCAAAGACCGATTTATACTAGACTTAGCTCTCATCATGTCAATAATCAGATATTGACCCTTTAGAGGGTATATATATAATAACAAAAGTTACAAAAGAAGATATCCAGGGAGTATATACGAATGGTACTTACCAATAGTACCAAGAGATGGCCGTGGATACCCAACCAAGTTATTAAATGGGTAAGAATACAGTCCCCTAAGTATAGAGCCGAATGGAATATCTAAGACAGGGGGCATAGCAAACTATTAAGTATTTTGTTTATAAAAAAAAAATGCACGGACCAACCTGAATGTATAAAAGCTGCGCTTATCAGATAGGGGGAGACCTTTTGTTGGGGCTCAAGTTGGTATTGCTGCATACATACGGGAGAAGTTTGCTCCTGTAATAGAAGCAATTGAATGAAATAAATATCCACTTTAGGACATAAAGTCACATAGTGGTTGCTGGAATGGTTGAACAAATATACAGCTTACCTTTTGGTACTACACCCCTGTGGACGGCTTTCCTTGCTGTGTGTGGCCCAGACCCACGTGCATACCAACTTGGATAGAGGGAGAGGAAGTAGAGGGGTGTGGCAGCCTGAAAATTGCGCTAAAAAAGCTGAGTCATGTGACATAGAACAGCTCCACATGATCATGGGTCACATGCTCAAAGTCATGTGACCACCTGCATCCCCATCTTTGATAGGGCATAAAGAAAGCAGAGGGATATCTGGTCACATGGCGTATAACATTGCCGTGATCGTAGTCATGTAGTCATGTGACCTCAAACCCACCTGTCAAATAATTGAACAGATATCAACAGGAAGTGAACAGGGCCATGTGACCATAGAGAGATATCTGATCACATGACATATACCATTAACCGTGTGATCACAGTCATGTGAACCTGGTCATGTGGCCAAACAGAACACTTCCAATCAAATTAATACTAATGGGCTGTACCATATTATGTCTGCAGTTATGATGACTGTAAATTCAGCACTTTGCAGAGTTCTGTAACTTTTTAATCTTCATGGTTCTCAACCTAACTATGCAAAGGGTAATATTAACCAAAGTAGAAATTTCAGTTTTTGACAGATGTTGCAGCATTTTGGGCCCTTTCACACTAAACAGTTTTTTTTTTTTTTTTTCCGTTTTTGTCTTACCAAAAGTGGAAGAAAAATGCATGACGATTACATCCTATGGAACTCCTCACACCAGTCAGTTTTGGGTCCTGCATGCTGCATTTTGGTGCATGTTTGGTGTGATTAAAAGATTGCACCAAAAACATACCTCCCCATTGAAATACATGAAAAAAAGGAAGCAAAAATGCATCAAAAATGCACCCAAGGGTCTATTTTTTGCTGCGGTATTTGAGTCACATGTCCTTATTTCAAAGGTGCAAAATGCAACAGAAACGTGGCAAAAACCATATACGTTTTTACTGTGTTTTTGCAACAGAGCAGTGTGAAAGCAGCCTTATGCATTTAACCACTTGATCATCAGCCTGTATATGCCCCTTTATGACCACTTTTCAATTTTCAGTTAAATGATAGTTTGACTGAGAATGACTTGGCAATGCAGCATTGTACCCATATGAATTTTATATCATTTTTGAGATAACCATATTGATATTTTAATAACCATATACCGTATATACTCGAGTATAAGCCAAGATTTTCAGGCCTTTTTTTAGGGCTGAAAGTGCCCCCCTCGGCTTATACTTGAGTCACCACCGTCTGCCTACATGAACAGTGTTCAAAAGCTGCGCCTCCTCCCCCCTGTCCGTGATAGGAGGAACACAAATTTTCCCAGCAGTAAGTCAGTGTGCAGTGTTCAGCCTATCACAGACGTCCTGTCATTCTCATCTCATGGACAAGGATGAGAGGATGTCCGTGATAGGCGGAACACTGAACACTGACTGCTGGGAAAACAGAGTGTTCCTCCTATCACGGACGAGGAGGAGGAGGCGCGGCTTTTGAGCGTGGAATGGCGCCTTACACGCTGATCGGCAGGATCAGCAGTGGGGGACACAAGACGAACAAGGAGGCATCTAACGATCAGCACAAGACTGCAATGGTGGACACAGGTGGCAGATCGCACAGGGAGGCATACACAGTACCCAGGGGATGCAGATCGGCACAGGTAGGCTGCAATGGACACAGGGGGGTTTGTACAGGACACAGGGAGACATGCAGCTGCAGATGGGCATTTGCTGACCCTCTTTTCCACTTACAGTAGCTGCTGCATTTTTCACCCTCGGCTTATACTCGGGTCAATACGTTTTCCCAGTTTTTTGTGGTAAATTAGGGGCCTCGGCTTATATTCGGGTCGGCCTATACTCGAGTATATATGGTAATAATATTTTTTTTTTAACTTTCTTTCTGCTATAAGCATATCAAATAAAAATGCCAGGACAGTAGGAAAACCTCTTTTTGGAAAGTAGGCAACCCAAGGTGATCTCATTTTTTGCCACACTTTTGGGATATGAAGAAATATATAGGCACTAAGTGTCAGAAACCATGAAATCAGGCCGAGACAGAAGTACAGTTAACTTACACTTGTTTAATAATAAAAGTAAAAAGAACAAACGTAGTCAAAACATAGTCAAATTCAGTAACGGGAACGGATAGTCAGCCAAGCCAGAAGTCAGGGATCAATGTAGTGGAACAGCAAGCAGGATCTGGAGTCAGAAGGGATGTCAGCAAAGCAAGTCTTGAACAGGATCACAGGAGAGAGTTTCTGTGATGTTGACCAAGGCGAAGGCAGAGCTCCTCTGGACTGGACAGCTTAAGTAGGCAGGACTGACAAGCAGGATATTATCAACAGCTAAGTAACTGTGGAGAGATAGGAGCTGGCAATTAGCCAACAGCTGTGTGGTCAGTACAGAGAAGGAAGGGCTGAGCCCAGCCCTGACACTAAGCTGATTAAAACATGGAACCTGGTAATGGTGCACTAGATACCACACATCATTATTGTACAAGTCATAAACAGAGAGAGGAAGAGGTGAAGGAGTTAATGTACAAGTCACATACAGTGATAGAATAAAGATGAGAGGGTTGGTGTGCAGGATAAGAAGTGAAAGCAGTAATATACAGGTTACTAGAGACAGAATAAAGATGAGACGTACAGGAAGGGGTCAAATCAAATGAATTCAACTTCCCACCTCAAATCTGCTCCCCTTCATTCATTACATTTGTGATCTATGCATGGTCATCACAGTGATCACAAGGTACAGAGCCCCTCTGATTGGATGTGTGCATTTAGCATGTTAACTGCATGATCTAATGACAGCACAATGACACACACTGTGGAAGCACAGAGTATCTTTTTTAAGAGGCACTCCAGAATGGTGAGTTCACCAATCAGCTGTTTATCAAGGTACAAACGTAAAGTGGTTAAGTAATTTGTAATGTCCCTTAAAGAATATTATAGTGGGGTCTTTAAGCTTGATTTTCCTTGAAATTGCTATCAGGGATGATTTTAAATTTAATTGATATAACAAACATGGAAAATGATATAGAAAAATAGGGAAATGGAAACACCCAAAACTATGTAAGAAGAGCCAATAAGCTTGGGTGTCCTTAAGAAATGTAAGAAGCCAGAGGTTGACTCATTCCACTATAATATAGTATGCTTTTAGAGTGGATTGATCCTTCAGTACTGCCTTTTTCACCACAGTAGTTTTACATTTTTGACCAAATGGATTTTTTTTTTCTTCCTTTATGTTTACAGTGTATGGTATATGTTTGTTATTCCACTTATCAAATATATATTGAAAAATTACACTTTAAACCTTGTTTCAATTATGTTCTATCCATCTTGAGCATTTCACGAGTTTTGTTTTACTGTTTCTGCAATAAATTGTATTTGTCTTTAAAAATAGGAATAGATAAGAACAATAATATAATTTAGTGTATAAAGCATTGAAGAACTATTAGTAAAAAAAATATTCCTTGAATTGTGAAATGTGTTCCTTGAAATAAGGAACAAAGGGCCAATCTGTAAAACTAACATAACCCTTTCAACGAGACTGACATAGTTACCAGTGAAGTAACGGACTCTGCATTTTACTTTCTCTCTCCTTACCAGTATTTCTAAACTGTACATATGTGAAAAGTGGAAAAACTCTCAAGCATTGTTTTGGATAGCTTTTGTTCAATAGTTAATCTCCTAGTCCTGATCTACACGTATTTAAACTGGTCAATTTACCAACAATCTTAATTTATAAGGGCCCTTCAACAGAAGTACTTTTAAATGTGGTTTCTTTTGAAGGGTTTACTTTTTTCATGGTTCTAAGTAAATTGTTAGGTACTGAAGAAAGAATAAAATGTTTAAGGTGGAATTCAGTTTCCCAGGCAATACAAGAAATTGAAATTGAAATGGTCATAAAAATTCTACTCAGGCCATCTCTTTTACACATAATAAATTGAGAAATTTTTGCCAAATTTCTTATTCTCATTTGAAAGTACAAAGATGAGCAAGCAGTTGCCATATGTTATACTGTATACCTATATACAGTATAGGGCGTGTTTGATTCTATTTAAGTGAATTAGGAAGCAATAATTATATGAATAATATATAAATCCAGTTTAGGGCTAAGCTACACAGGCTTGCTACTGGGAAATATAGCCACTTTCTGATGTTTAAAATTTCTAACGAATTGACTACTAAGAGTAGCAATTGATTGTTAAACAGATTTGATAAATAGATTTCTATGAAGTAAGCTAGACAAGTTGTATGTAGGGTTTATGTGATTGGAAGGTGATCATACAACATCCAACAATATTTAAAATTTTCATCTTGAAGTTTAAATTATAATATGTTTTAATTACATTAAAATTACGGCAAGGTACATTTTCTCACTCCATACCTGTTATAGTGTAGAACTATTTTTTTTATCACATGTTTTTTGGTCATTGTTAATAGACACTGAATGCATGTTGTAATCATTCTCTGAGTGTTTTTGTCAATATCTACCACTGTCATTTTTTTAAAGTTTTGCTGCGGTTAATATGCTTTATGAGGAGATGTCTCATGCATAGGAAATGTAACACACATACATACACATTGATTCTACTGTGCACTTACTGCTAATGTATATTGGTGTTAAACTGTATTATTATCGATTCACATTTTAAATGGGTTTTGTGTATGTGCCATTTAAAATCTTTACAATCCTCATCTTATCTTTTGCAGTGCTCCATTGTTGTTATTATTAAATTGCTCTGCCTTTCTCATCTTCACAGATTCCACAAATTAGTTATGCCTCCACTGCTCCAGATCTAAGTGACAACAGTCGATATGACTTTTTTTCTCGAGTGGTTCCATCAGACACTTATCAGGCTCAGGCCATGGTGGATATTGTGAAAGCTCTGAAATGGAGTTATGTGTCCACTCTAGCATCTGAAGGCAGCTATGGGGAAAGCGGAGTGGAAGCTTTTATCCAGAAGTCCAGAGAAGATGGTAAGACTGCTCATTTGTTATCCTGGTATTATTTTGTTCATATAAATCCAATTTGACTTGTTATGCACTTTATTATTATTATGATTCGATTTTCTTTTTTCTTTTTTTTTTCTAAAATATATTTTTATAATGAAAGTAATAAATGTAATTTTTGCACTATCATTCTACAACATTGTCTCTTGGAAGGTCCTGCATCTTGTGCGTATATATTGTTTTATGTTTTATTCTTTCACACGTTTTATTTAATAGTTCATACCATGCCCTCAGGAATAGCTGCAGCTGGTTGTTAATCCAGTACTCTTACACCTGTCCCCCCCCCCCCCCTGCTTTTTTTATCAGCGCAGCTTAAACTCTTCTGTCACAAGGTTTTTTTTTTTTTTGTAGCAGTAACAGAACCACCGGGAAACTCAAACTAAAATTTTACTTAGCTTTAAAAGAACAAGCTAAAATATCTGTGTTATCTTCCATTTCTGTAATGCTAATGCATTGCGATGCAAGAATCATCAGACCACACTAATAGATGCGCAGAGGAGGAGCTAGCCTCCCTGTGCTGCCACAGTAGCCTGTTTGTTCATTTGTTTGCTTTATTTTATTTGGTATGTTCCCATTTCCCCTTTTTGGTTGCTTTTATATGGTACAGTATCTATTTAGATACTCCCATTTCTGCCTGCTCTACAGTTAGGCTGGCCATACATTATATAATATTCCTTTACAATTTTCCTTCAGATTTACTAAAACCATATACTATGAGGTCAAACCTAAACACTTTTTAAATTTGTATGCAATCAGATAGGCCCTTGCACTGCATAGGTGAAGATAAATATAAAGGAAATTGAATAAAACATTGTATAATGTATGATTTACTGAAGAGTTAAAGTGTTTATAAAGGCAGAAGATGTTTTATCTGAATGCATTCTATGCATTCAGATAAAAAACATTTTGTGTGTAGCAGCCCCCCTCATGCCCCTGATACTTACCTAAACCTCATCTTGATCCAGTGATGTGCACGAGTGCCTCAGCCATTAGAAACTCTCCCTCCTGATTGGCTAAGACACAGCAGTGGCGTCATTGGTTCTGCTGCTGTCAATCAAAGTCAATTAGCCAAAGAGGAGAGAGAGGGGGCAGGGCCGATCCACGGCTCCGTGTCTAAATAGACACACAGAGCTGTGGCGCGGCTTGGGTGCCCCCATAGCAAGCTGCTTGCTGTGGGGGCACTCAACAGAAGGGAGGGGCCAGGAGTGCCAGCGAGGGACTCGAGAAGAGGAGGATCTGGGCTGCTCTGTGCAAAACCACTGCACAGAGCAGGTAAGTATAACACGTTTGTTATTTTTAAAGAAAAAAAATTGATATAATGTATGGCCAGAAAAAAAAAAAATGTTAGTATTACTTTAAACTGTGGAATTTGCTAATACAGAAAGTTGCCATACTGTCTCCACAGACTGGGTCTAGGAGGCATGCCTTTTGCCTATATCAACATTTAAAACACTTTAAAGAGCCTTCTGCTAGCCAGTATGTTTCACAGGCAATTGTAGCTCCTCCACCCATAGCAAATTTCTGATTAACCAGAAAAAATCTACTGCAGACAGCAATCTCTTTCCAGATATTTTACACAAGTAGTGGAAAGACCCTACAATTATCCAGCATCTAGAAAAAATCCAGATTTGCAGTGCTAAAAGACATTGATTGCTTTCCCTCATTGTATTTTGTTACATTACAGCGGAAGTGTGAATTTTTGGATTGGAATGTGTGTGCTGTAATAACTAGCAGCAGTGACAGTGAAAGGACTCAAGCCAGGTTCAAGTAGAAGTTTGAGCACTCGTAGTGACATAAGCTGGAGGCAGGACAAAGGCCAGACGTTGCAGTAGTACAGTATAGGCAGAGGAGAGGGAGCATTTGCTAGTGGGTGGTGGGAAGGAGATGTTAGACACTTGGTAGGAAGTATGTCAGCTGCTGGTGGACAGAGTGAAGGAGCTGCAGCAGCTGCTTGCTTAAGGGAATGAGGAGTCATTGAAATGAGTGGTGCTGGAAATAAGCCAACACTAAAGGTTTTAAAGAAGGGGAGGAGACTAGTACACACACAGTGGGTTATTTACGAAAGGCAAATCCACTTTGCACTACAAGTGCAAACTACAAGTGCAAACTGCACTTGAAATTGCACTAAAAGTGCACTTGGAAGTTCAGTCACTGTAAATCTGAGGAGTAGATCTGAAATGGGGGTAAGCTCTGCTGATTTTATGATCCAATCATGTGCAAGATAATTGCTGTTTTTTATTTTCCTTGCATGTCCCCCTCGGATCTACAGTGACTGCACTTCCAAGTGCACTTTCAGTGCAATTTCAAGTGCACTTTGCATTTGTAGTCTGCACTTGTAGTGCAAAGTGGATTTGCCTTAATAGTAATAGTAGTAAATAACCCCCATTGTGGGGTCATGTCATTGCTCTGGGAATTCCTCACCTTTCGGCTCTAGTAGCAGCTTCTCAGGACCTGGAGCTGTGCAGTAATGTTACCACTGAGAAACAGATAAAGAAATATTTACTCTGCTTATTATTACAAACAGTATGCAGCATTGGGAAGAGGAAAAGGCAGAGGAAAAGCAACAAAGCTTACTTAGTAGATAACATTTCCTTCTTCATTAATTAAAAACAATCACATATGGAAGTTGAGTTGCTAAATTCTTAGCAATATGAATTTAATCAGTGTTACTTAGGGTGCTATACCAGAAGGTTGACAGAAAAAAACAGTTAGGCTTGCTAAAACTGCCATGACTCAACAGACAACTATAGTGATTCAATTGTATTCAATCAAGTTAAGGCTAAGGTGGCAGCAGAATATTGCAGCATAGAAGGATAGGAGCAGTGTAGTGTTCCCTGCAATATCTTTGTAAAATAATTATTGGCTCTCATCTGAGATAGTGAGAATCCTTAATGAAAACTAGGATTTTCACTTACAGTGGAAAGGGGAAGCTCCTCGTTTCTGCCTTCTCCCCCCTCCGCTGCCACATTTGCCACTTTTTTTTGGGGGGGGGGGTACCTGGTTTTGACAGGTACCAGCTTCCAACCTGGGCTCAGTTCACCAAGGCAAAGTGAGACAGAAGTTTGCCCCCTCTCCTTTCCCCCGTAGCCGGGCCACTCACAGAGCACAGCGCGATTCGCGCCTGTGCAGTATAAAATTGGCTGTGAAGCAGCAAGGCTGGAGCGGTGGAAGAGTGGTGTATTCACTGCTCCTACACCGCTGCAAAGAAGCTGCTGGCAGGACATTTTGCGATGCCTTGCCAGCGCAGCGCCCCAGTGTGAAAGCACTCGGGCTTTCACACTGGGTTTGCAGCTGCTGACTTTTACATTTTGGAAGGGGGGTAGAACTCCTCTTTAAACAAATACATTTTTGTGCCATAGACCTTAGAGAAGGGTGAAATGTGCTGACCATCCTAAAATCTTTTATCTCATAGGTTTTAATAGAAACATACAAGTCTTTATTTTGCAGATATGCATGTTTTTTGAGAATTAGGTTTAAAAAAATGTAAAAGGTATTTTATACGCAGAGCCAATTATTGTTATTGAAAAGAGGTACCAGAACACGAAGGCCATATTCTGCCCTGTACAGGAAAAATCCTCTAAATTAATGTACACAAGCAATTTATATTCATTACATTCGATGTCTGACATATATAACATTCTGTTTTTTTTTGCACAAGAAGACTAAAACAGCTGGCTTAACGACATTTTCTGTTCATAAAAGTGCCAATCTCTAAACTAATTCTGGCAGAATATAGGCAGATGTTTAATTTAGTACTAAAGAATTTATCTCATAGAAGCATGGTTTACAAGGGTCGGGCTATTTTAATAACTTACCACTGGCATGCCTTCATTTTTGTGCATGTGAATGATTTATGCTTTTCCTTCAGAATGTACACATTTTCAGGCATGGTCTGGTAAATTATCAGACGATGGAGTGATCCTCATTTTTAAGTTTGCAATTAAAAGCATATCAGATTCAGATTTATCTCTGACAAGGCCTAAGCACCAACATCGACACTGCGAATATTCACTGTTGTCTAATCTTTCCTTGTTGGAGTCTGAGTGAGCTCTTGAGGAGCTCACTGCTGTGTCACGATCCAAACTGGTCCAGCTACTATTGGGTCTGAAATTTCTAGCATTCTGTATTAGTTTTGCAGTAATGAATGCCAATTCTTGCTCTTTAAAGAGGAACTGCAGTCTGCTCACATAATTTGTAATAGAAATATCTTTGTCATCCTTAAACTTTCTTTGCATAATATTTTATATATACTGTGATTCTGTACTTGCCAAATATGCTGCAGAAATCTGCCTTCACTGAGTCTGGCTGCAACCATTTTAACTGTGGGCAGCTGAAGCTGCTGCCTGTTCACTTCCTGGATTTGCACAGACACACAGAGGCACACCTCCAGCTCTGCAGCTCTCATTGGCCCTCTTATGACTCATCCCCACTCCCTCTCTGGCAAACTCTCATGAGAGTGAAAGAGAGAGCTGTGTATGATGCCATAAGCCTAGGCTTTTTTACCAGTCAAGAAACAGGAAGTTGGCTGTATAAGGTATTTACTGGTAGAAAAAAAAACTGTTTTACTATCCAAAGTTAAAACAACAAGGACAGAAGATTTAATAGATGGAAAGTTGAAAAAATGACTGAAGGTCCGCTTTAAGTTACATGTGTGACTATCTGTCTTTGACTCTGCAAGTAAAACTTGTCAAAAAAACACCACTTTTAGTTGTGCTATGTTGTTATAATACATGGTTGTATTTCATTAGTATTTGCTGAATCCACAGATGAAAGCCTTCCAAAAAAGGCTGCTTTAATGTGAAGACACTTTAGACATGTATTTAATGCTTTTCTTTTCCTTTACTGTTTGCTGGCACACTGATCTGCTGTTGTTTATTATATTGCTTCTGGTATACTGACCAAGATGGGTAGTTTCCTTAACTGTTTAATAGCTTACTGACTGACTTATATTGCAGATATACAAAGAAAATACATGTATATATATATATATAAATATATATATATATATATATATATATTTATATGTATAATATATAATATATAAATATAATATATATATATATATATATATATATATATATAAAATATTCTACTTAAACTTTGTTTTGTGATGCCTTTTGTCTGTTAATTTGTAATAATCCTCAACACCTTGTGTTTCCCACAAGGTCTTTTGGTTCCCTCACCACTTTGAGGGTGACCCACAACCAACTTTAAAGGCCTGCATGGTGACAGAAATATTTTCCACAAATGTATATATATTGTAGCACCCCCTTGACCCTTAGAGGCATATTAGCCCCCCCCCCCCCAGAGATGGAGGGGGCTAGAGCTCCCCCAATAGGGTGATTGAAGACATTGGGTCACTTTGAAAAATACATTTATTTATTTTTTATCATTTGCTCAAAAGGAAAATGGGTCCAGGGCATCAGAAACCCAGCACAGTCCTGAAAATACATCAGTCTCCACTCCCAGCTTTACAGAATAAGAGCATTTAGGCAGAGTCTGGTGTTTCTGTAATTTAGCAATACCAAGTCTGGTGAGTAGAGGGCTTTATCTATTCTTATAGTGAGTTACCAGTCCCCTTTGTGGCTCCATCTGCTCACAGCTGTCCAGGACACCTCCTCTAGCAGTGGTGCCTCCTCATGCCTAAGCTTTGGTGAATGATCTATCTTCGAAGTGTACAACCCACTAGCCCCTACATGGATCAAAATTTGGTCGGCCCTTTCTGAACCAGCCGGATTTCGATCTATGTATGACAGAAATACAAACAAGATTGGTCATGTGTATTTTAAGTGTGTACAGTATTTAGCCTTTGGAAAAAACAAAAAAAAAGAAAGAAGTTACACAGGAAAAGACCACGTTATGATGTAGTCATTTGTATAAGGCTGGGTTCACATATATGTGAATTGGATGCGGGTTTCTCGCATCCAATTCACATGACAGGCTAGTGTGACCGCCTCTCAATGGAGCTGGTTCACACAAGTCCAGAACGGCTGCAGATTGCAGAAGGGTCCTGTGCGTGTTTGGGATCAGTTCAGGTGCAAATTCAGGCATAAATTCAGACCTGAATCACACCTGAACAGAAATGCACCGGACCCCAGGCACAAACCCACAGCCCTGCATACAGTCATGGCCAAAATTGTTGGCACCCCAGAAATTTTTCCAGAAAATTAAGTATTTCTCACAGAAAAGTATTGCAGTACCACATGTTTTGCTATACACATGTTTATTCCCTTTGTGTGTATTGGGACAAAACTAAAAAAGGGAGGAAAAAAAGCAAATTGGGGATAATGTCACACAAAATTCCAAAAATGGGCTGGTCAAAATTCTTGGCACCCTTTCAAAATTGTGGATAAATAAGATTGTTTCAAGCATGTGATGCTCCTTTAAACTCACCTGGGACAAGTAACAGGTGTGGACAATATAAGAATCACACCCCTGAAAGCAGATAAAAAGGAGAGAAGTTCACTTAGTCTTTGCATTGTGTGTCTGTGTGTGCCACACTAAGCATGGGCAACAGAAAGAGGAGAAGAGAACTGTCTGAGGACTTGAGAACCAAAATTGTGGAAAAATGTCAACAATCTCAAGGTTACAAGTCCATCTCCAGAGATCTCGATTTGCCTTTGTCCACAGTGCACAATATTATCAAGAAGTTTGCAACCCATGGCACTGTAGCTAATCTCTCTGGGTTTGGACGGAAGAGAAAAATTGATGAAAGGTTGCAACGCAGGATAGTCTGGATGGTGGATAAGCAGCCCCAAACAAGTTCCAAAGAAGTTCAAGCTGTCCTGCAGGCTCAGGGAGCATCAGTGTCAGCGTGAACTATCCGTCGACATTTAAATGAAATTAAATGCTATGGCAGGAGACCCAGGAGGACCCCACTACTGACACAGAGACATAAAAAAGCAAGACTACAGTTTGCCAAAATGTACTTGAGTAAGCCAAAATCCTTTTGGGAAAATGTCTTGTGGACAAATGAGACCAAGATAGAGCTTTTTGGTAAAGCACATCATTCTACTGTTTACCGGAAATGGAATGAGGCCTACAAAGAAAAGAACACAGTACCTACAGTGAAATATGGTGGAGGTTCAATGATATTTTTGGATTGTTTTGCTAACTCTGGCACTGGGTGCCTTGAATGTGTGCAAGGCATCATGAAATCTGAGGATTACCAAAGGATTTTGGGTCGCACTGTAGAGCCCAGTGTCAGAAAGCTGGGTTTGCGTCCTTGGGTCTTCCAGCAGGACAATAAACCCAAACGTACGTCAATAAGCACCCAGAAATGGATGGCAACAAAGCACTGGAGAGTTCTAAAGTGGCCAGCAATGAGTCCAGATCTAAATCCCAATGAACACCTGTGGAGAGATCCTAAAATTGCTGTTGGGAAAAGGCGCCCTTCCAATAAGAGAGACCTGGAGCAGTTTGAAAAGAAAGAGTGGTCCAAAATTCTGGGTGAGAGGTGTAAGAAGCTTATTGATGGTTATAGGAAGCGACTGATTTCAGTTATTTTTTCCAAAAGGTGTGCAACCAAATATTAAGTTAAGGGTGCCAAGAATTTTGACCAGCCCATTTTTAGAGTTTTGTGTGACATTATGTCCAATTTGCTTTTTTTCCTCCCTTTTTTTGTTTTGTTCCAATACACACAAAGGTAATAAACATGTGTATAGCAAAACATGTGTTACTGCAATACTTTTCTGTGAGAAATACTTGATTTACTGAAAAAATTTCTGGGGTGCCAACAATTTCGCCCATGACTGTATGTGAACCCAGCCTAATTGCTTGTTAAAAGATGTGGTTGCTCATTTAAAGAATTTTTTGTACTTATATCTGTACAGTTGTTTGGAACTTCAGAGGGTGAGCAAACTATTGTAGACTCTGCCTTTAGCAGGATTGTCAATTACATTTAGGATTGCCCACCTGTATCCAGCTAGTTCTTAATTGATAGTGCTGCTTTCTGTTGGTTTTCCTGCATACACTCTTATTGCTTATTCCTGCCTGCTATGAGAAAGTTTTACTATCAATATGGCCAACCATTAAGAGTTACATTACCAATTAGGAGTTACCAGTGGGGCGTGCTGGGTAAGGGCATAAATATTATGGCTAACCTTGATGATTGATATTTTTATCTTTCCTCTGGGATCAGAAAAGATGCTACATCTGTAGCTCTCAAATTTCCATTGAAACTATACTCAAATGCTAGGAGTTATCTCCAAGGGCAAGTGACTCTGTCCAAATCAGACACACGGTCGGAAATTCAGACGAAAAATGTCCGATCGGACCATGTTGTCGGAAAATCCGACCGTGTGTGGACTCCATCAGACTTTTTCCGTCTGAATTTCCGACGGAAAATGTCCGATCGGACCATGTTGTCGGAAAATCTGACCGTGTGTGGACTCCAGCAGACTTTTTCCATCGGAATTTCCGACGGAAAAAATTTGAGATCCTGCTCTCAAATTTTCCGACAACAAAATCCGATCAGACTTTTTCCGATCATGTGTAGAGAATTCCGACAGACAAAGTGCCACGCATGCTCAGATCAAATTAGGAGACCAAACCTATTGGCTAATAGCCTCTACGTAGTTCCGTCGTATGCAACGAACGTCACCATGTTCAGAATGATATGCAACACCAGTGTCGGACAAAATCCGTCGGAAAAAAATCCAACGGATTTTGTGGTCGGAATTTCCGACCGTGTGTACGGGGCATTACTCTGCCAGAATCAAAGACCAAATGTACTTTGAGTGCCTTTTCACATTTTATCATATTTATTTTTCTGTCGCTTACTGTCTGTTTTGTTATATCTTTTTCTGAAAATATATTTCTCCACAGTTTTTCTTACTTTCTTTCTCAATATTTTTTATGGAAAATAGGTGTAGACAAACAAAGTATTAAGTTGTAAAAATGAATATCAAACAAGGGTGTTACATTGAGAAGTGTCAAAGTCATCGTATTCTGATCATACCATGACTAAGCAATATTAGAGTGGCAATTCACAACCAACTCTGCCCGGAGGGGTAGGATGAAATAGTACAGAAGGCACAGAGTGCAGTGGTTGGAGTTGTCCATTCACTATAAGACCCCTTTCACACCACAACGCCAATAGCGTCGGCGGTAAAACGCCTCTGTGACAGACCTAGCCAGGACACAGGCTTTTTGAGAGGACTAAATGCGAGCCTCCTGCCAACCGATTATGGGCCCTGGATTTTAAGGGGCACAGGGTGAAGGAGAACCCCAATCCCAGTCAGATTCAATGCTGTATATATGTGTATACAGTGGTGTGAAAAAGTGTTTGCCCCCTTCCTCATTTCCTGTTCCTTTGCATGTTTGTCACACTTAAGTGTTTCGGAACATCAAACCAATTTAAACAATAGTCAAGGACAACACAAGTAAACACAAAATTCAATTTGTAAATGAAGGTGTTTATTATTAAAGGTGAAAAAAAATCCAAACCATCATGGCCCTGTGTGAAAAAGTGATTGCCCCCTAAACCTAATAACTGGTTGGGCCACCCTTAGCAGCAACAACTGCAACCAAGCGTTTGCGATAACGTGCAATGAGGCTTTTACAGCATCCTGGAGGAATTTTGGCCCACTCATCTTTGCAGAATTGTCCTAATTCAGTTACATTAGAGGGTTTTCGAGCATCAACGGCCTTTTTAAGGTCATACCACAACATCTCAATAGGATTCAGGTCAGGACTTTGGCTAGGCCACTCCAAAGTCTTCATTTTGTTTTTCTTCAGCCATTCGGTGGTGGACTTGCTGGTGTGTTTAGGATCATTGTCCTGCTGCAGAACCCAAGTTCGTTTCAGCTTTAGTACACGAACAGATGGTCGGACATTCTCCTTCAGGATCTCTTGGTAGACAGCAGAATTCATAGTTCCTTTTATCACGGCAAGTCTTCCAGGTCCTGAAGCAGCAAAACAGCCCCAGACCATCACACTACCACCACCATATTTTACTGTTGGTATAATGTTCTTTTTCTGAAATGCAGTGTTCCTTCTACGCCAGATATACTTGGACACACACCTTCCAAAGAGTTCCACTTTTGTCTCATCGGTCCACAGAATGTTGTCCCAAAAGTCTTGGGGATCATCAAGATGTGTTGTGGAGAAATTGAGACGAGCTTTGATGTTCTTTTTGCTCAGCAGTGGTTTTCTCCTTGGAACTCTGCCATGCAGGCCATTTTTGCCCAGTCTTTTCCTGATGGTGGAGGCATGAACGCTGACCTTAACTGAGGCAAGTGAGGCCTGCAGTTCCTTGGACGTTGTTGTGGGGTCTTTTGTGACCTCTTGGATGAGTCGTCGCTGCGCTCTTGGGGTAATTTTGGGTGGCCGGCCACTCCTGGGAAGGTTCACGACTGTTCCATGTCTTCGCCATTTGTGGATAATGGCTCTCACTGTGGTTCGCTGGATTCCCAAAGCTTTGGAAATGGCTTTATAACCCTTTCCAGACTGATAGATTTCAATTACTTTCTTTCTCAATTGTTCCTGAATTTCTTTGGGTCTCGGCATGATGTGTAGCTTTTAAGGATCTTCTGGTCGACCTTACTGTGTCAAGCAGCTCCTATTTAAGTGATGCCTTGATTGTGAACAGGTGTGGCAATAATCAGGCCTGGGTGTGGCTAGAGAAATGAACTCAGGTGTGGACAACCACAGTTATAGTATGTTTTAACAAGGGGGGCAATCACTTTTTCACACAGGGCCATGATGGTTTGGATTTTTTTTTCACCTTTAATAATAAACACCTTCATTTACAAATTGCATTTTGTGTTTACTTGTGTTGTCCTTGACTATTGTTTAAATTGGTTTGATGTTCCGAAACACTTAAGTGTGACAAACATGCAAAGGAACAGGAAATGAGGAAGGGGGCAAACACTTTTTCACACCACTGTATATAATGTGTGTTGTCTCATGCTGTTGAGACACACACTGTCAGATGCTAGTGTCATGAAGTCAAGATGTTAATTGAGAGAGCTGATCACATTGTCCTCTGTACAATGTAGTAGACGGTCCGTCTGTTACTGGTGGTCTCCTGCTATTGTGATAAAATGTCGTGTGGTTGTAATTATGATAATTTATAATCAACTGTGTTTAGCTTGGTGACAACAAGTCTGACCTGTAGTGAAATCCTGAGTCACATCGGCTGCTTAAAGGGATTAGTTAATTTGTTTATGTTAAGTTGTTACAGGTGTATTGTTAGAGTAATATGAGCAGGAGGGGAGACCTCCTCTCCTACTGTATATAAATACTTGTAATTTTTGTTCTAATAAAGAGTCCATGCTAGCACTAAGCAAGTCTCGTCTCGTTTGGTGCTTGGGAGCGGTTGGAATATCTGATATCTATATCCAGACTGGGAGGAAATGATATATGACGAACGCACTCAAAAGGAGTGTAGGGACGTTCCGTCACATTGTTGGCAAGCAGTGGGATGCTTCCTGCAGTCTGGGACATCCAAACCTCCACCTGGATCCAAGGGCCGGATAGCAGGAGAGGAGGAGAGGTACAGATACCAGCCGCCATGGAAGAGGAATTCAGAAGGAGGTTGCGAGAGATGCAGCTACAGCACAGAGGACCAGTATCAGAGCAGGTCCTGCTGGGATTTTTTGATTCTATTCGCTGCAAACTCTGGAAGGAAGCGCTAGCCCGTGAGCGGCGTCACCGGGGAAAAGTTCTCCCCTTCAACCAGGAAAGGTACTGGTCGCAGTATGGATTGCGGGTGCTGTTTTTGGGAGAAAAACCGCACAAGGAGCAGACAGCTGAATTAAGCAGGCTGATCTGGGCAGAGATGAAGCTGGATGAGAGTTACAGAGCCCTCCGGTGGCATGTATCCTAAGCATGCCCTTGGATAGCGGATGACAGCCCAACGGAAGGCTTAAGCTACGGCGGCCTGGGATTGTTGTATGTGAAGCTGACAGGGGACTCTAATTTTGGGAGTGATTTGGAGTGGCGGCTGGACAAAATCATGGATTTCAGAAAAGGGCTACTAAATGTCTCGGAAGTGCTCTGGGCACAGGAAGATTTGGAGTTCCTGGCCGCTCAGGAATGGGAGCTGGAGATCGCCTACAGACAGCTGCTAGACTCTGCTCAGCAGCAGGGTGGGGCTCCCTTTGCCTGGGACTATCAGGAAATACCGGCAGACAGCTCTGAAATCCTGGCTGAAGAGTCGGCAATGTGGCATAGTAACAGAGTGCTTTGCCCACTTGCCCCCGCAGCTATGGACGCGGAGGTCTTATGGCGAATGCAGCAAGTGCTGACTGACCTTGACAAACCTGTTACTGCGCAAGATGAGGTTGGATGGATGAATGTGCCTGTCCAGCAGCATGCCAGAGAATCGGCAGTGGAAAATCTGGAGATTTCCATCCCCAAAGCTGAAGTGCTGACAACAGGGCAGAGCTCTGCTAACCTCTGACCAGCACCGATGGCATCTTCTAGGTTCCACGGACAGATTGTGAACCTCTATCCCCAGACATCAGTTGCAGAGACAGGGGATTTGATAGACTTTTCTGCTGAGGAAAAACAACCTGATGAGCCTCCATAAGAAGAGCTGGTATTAGGGCCAAACTTCACTGAGCTCTGCCCAGCACCAACAGCAGTATCTGTGGAGTTCCAGGAAGCCGGGGGCAGTTGGCCCCTCTCTCCGGCGACAAGCTGATGCAGCAGCTCAGGACCCAAGGAGAGGATGCAATCTACACTTCACAACTGCAGCTTGAGCTGATATCGGTGGATGGGACTTCCGTTCCCACTTGTATACTCCAGGGATGCTGGGCGGTCGGCCCAGATCCCCAACAGCATGATGGAGTGAGCCCAGTCACCCTGTCTTCTCTCCAGTGGCTGAAAAGACTCCAGGGAGAAGGGCCAGTCCAGGCCTCTCCCCAGCGGCGAATATGTTCTCTGAGAGAGGCAGAGGTTGGCTGGGTGAGTAGTGCTCTGTTTGAAACAATTTGTTTGGGGTACTGTGTGGGTACAGGCATTAGAGGACTGGAACTATGGACTAACTTCGGAGTCAACCCGTCTGGGGTCTCCTCCTGTGTTAGTCTCCTGCCGAAAGGGAAGAAATGTGACAGACCTAGCCGGGACACAGGCTTTTTAAAAGGACTAAATGCGAGCCTCCTGACAACCGATTATGGGCCCTGGATTTTAAGGGGCACAGGGTGAAGGAGAACCCCAACCCCAGTCAGATTCAATGCTGTATATATGTGTATATATAATGTGTGTTGTCTCATGCTGTTGAGACACACACTGTCAGATGCTAGTGTCATGAAGTCAAGATGTTAATTGAGAGAGCTGATCACATTGTCCTCTGTACAATGTAGTAGACGGTCCGTCTGTTACTGGGGGTCTCCTGCTATTGTGATAAAATGTTGTGTGGTTGTAATTATGATAATTTATAATCAACTGTGTTTAGCTTGGTGACAACAAGTCTGACCTGTAGTGAAATCCTGAGTCACATCGGCTGCTTAAAGGGATTAGTTAATTTGTTTATGTTAAGTTGTTACAGGTGTATTGTTAGAGTAATATGAGCAGGAGGGGGGACCTCCTCTCCTAATGTATATAAATACTTGTAATTTTGGTTCTAATAAAGAGTCCATGCTAGCACTAAGCAAGTCTCGTCTCGTTTGGTGCTTGGGAGCGGTTGGAATATCTGCTATCTATATCCATACTGGGAGGAAGTGATATATGACGAACACACTCAAGAGGAGTGTAGGGACGTTCCGTCACAGCCTCTATTTAAATTTTTAGCTAGCGGCGCATTTCGGCCGCTAGCGGGGCGCTTTTACCCCCCGCTGGTGGTCGAGAAAGGGTTAAAACCCCCGGTAAAACGCAGCAACAGCGGAGTTTTTCCGGCAGTATTACAGCGCTGCCCCATTGATTTCAATGGGGAGCAGCGCTGGAGGAGCGGTGAGTTCACCGCTCCTTCACCGCTCCAAAGAAGCTGCTGGCAGGACTTTTTGTGACGCCCTGCCAGCGCACCGCTGCAGTGTGAAAGCCTTCGGGCTTTCACACTGCAGACAATGGTGCAGCAGTTTGAGGGCGGATTGCAGGCGCTATTTCTAACGCTATAGCGCCTGCAGTATGCCCTCGGTGTGAAAGGGCTCTTAGTATTGTAAAGATTATATTTGCACATGTAGTAATGCAGAACTATTATACATATATTGTTCTTGAAGGAAAAAAAAAATACTATAAAAATGTATTTTATAAACCTAAACAAAATTTCCAGTGCCAAACAGAGGAACACCATGCTTTCATATTTTGGCTAGGCTAGGCTAGAGGCGGCCCTGTAGCCTACAACAAAGCGTTCATGAGGAGTCAGAATAAAAGCTAGAACAAAGAAAATTTGAACAAAGATAAGGGAAAGAGAAGAAGAGAAAAGATTTACAGCTGATCACCACGTCCCAGACCGGCCGCGCCAACCCCCCTAACCATTCCACCCATTGCAGGGACTGTAAGTATCTAATCCAAGGGTTCCAAACCTTTTCAGAGTGAAGTTGCTTGTCTCAGAGGATACTAGTCAATTCTTCATTAATCATGATCCAGGAGATTTTGTTTCTGACTAACGCAAGGTGAATCACAGGAGATTTCCATGTTCAGGCTATAGTAACTTTGGCTGCTAGAAAAATAAAAAAAGCAAGGGTTCTAAGATGTTTGGGTAACTCACTTCATAGATCGAAAAATAATATCGTCTTAACATTTTTGGGGATATTCAGCCTGGTCACTGAGTATACCAAATTAAATATTCTTGTCCAAAACCTGGGCATGTCCACCAAATATGGAACATATTGCTCTCCTGACCACACCCCCTGAAGCAAAGGGGCAAGGTGCCAGGGTATATTTCAGCTAACCGTGCCAGAACAAGATACCACTGGAAAAATAATTTATAGTTCGCCTGGGAAGTTTTCAGAATTCCTTTGTGCACCATGGTCAACCACCAGTACCAAACATCCTACTCTATAGTCTCCCTCAGGCCTGTCTCTGAAGCTAGTTGGTTAAAGAGTTTAGAACCCTGGTCCGCAAACACAGTATATAGCTTTGAAATACTACCACGCGTCCCCGGACTATGCAAACACCTATTTTCATAGATGGTCCTAGTGGAGATATCCACCTGATCCCAACACAGTGTCTATGGAATGCCTCTGAAGGGGGCATTTGTAAGGTCTCCACAAAGTAAGAGGGCTTTCTGATTCCTTTATAGTCTATAAAATGAGCTATTCTGTACAGGCCTTTATTGACCCACCATGTAAACTGTTGAGGTTTTCTCCAGGAGGGAAATGCGGGTTTTCAAAAAGGGGGGCCACTGAAGTATGTGGGGACTTCAGAGAATATGTCTTGCACTCCGCCGCCCAGAGCGTTTTTATTAATTTCAATAAACAATATTTAAAAAATAACCTTAAGCTTTATCTCTAAAAGCTCTAAAGAGCAACTTAAATTAAATCCTTACTTCTTTAAAGAGTACATTTTTTTTCTTGTCTGGAGCGGCAGAGAGCTTAACAGACATTTCTTAGAGTGAGAATTGTTACATTAGATGTTGTTGGCAGTGCATATTTAAACATGTTGTGGCAGCTATTGATTGTGTGTAAATGGTTAACTAAATATGTTGCCACTGAAAAAGACAAAGATGTTTACTAGAGGGTATGCAGTGGCATCACTAGGGTTGGTGTCACCCGGTGTGGAAAAACATGGTGTCATCCCCCTACACCAACTATAGTCAGACCCCCTCCATTAAGTACAGACCTCCCTCCACTAAGTACAGACCCCGCTCCATTAAGTACAGACCCCCTCTCTCAGTATAGACCCCCTCCCGCAGTATAGATCCCCCATCCCTCAGTACAGACCCCCCTCACTAAGTGCAGACCCCCCTCACTAAGTGCAGACCCCCGCAGTATAGATCCCCTCCCTCAGTACAGACCCCCTCAGTTTAGACTCCATACTAAGTACAGACCCCCCTCCCAAAGTATAGACCCCCTCCCTCAGTACAGACACCCCTACATCAGTATATACCTCCCCTTCAGTACAGACCCCCCTCCCTCAGTACAGACCCCCACTCAGGAGAGACCACACCCTCAGTACAGACCCCCCATTCAGTACAGACCCCTCCCTCAGTACAGACCCTCCAGTATCAGTATAGACCCCACCTCAATGCAGACTCCCCGCTATCAGTATAGACGCCCCTCAGTGCAGACCCCCTCCATCAGTATAGACCCCCCTTAATCAATATAGACCCCCCTCAGTGCAGACCGCCCTCTATCAGTATAGACCCCCTCAGTGCAGACCCCCCTCTCCACTTCTGCTAGTCTTCCCCCTCTCCCCTCCCATAGCGACCCCCAGCACATGTCCTCTTAACCCCCACCATCGTTTTTTAAATTGCCCCCTTCCTGGTCACTGCCCCCCTTCTGTCCATCTACATTACAATACACTGTATAGACCTCATAACAGCGTGAGATATGCACAGCGGTGTGTGTCCCACAGACTCCCTCCTCCTATGTAGATGTAAACAGAGAGAAGGAGGAGGCAGCTTCAGTCTGCTCTGCTCCACTATGTGAGAAAGGGAGACTGCTCGGTGAGAGATGCAGATTAGTGTAGGGGTGCAGTGTCATCGGTGCCACTGCCCACAGGTGTGACCCCTTTGAGTGTCATCTGGGTGTGGCCCGCACCCCCCTAGTGATGCCACTGAGGGTATGGAGACAATAATGGGAGTGACCTGGATGGTGAAAGAAGCTGATATATAAAGCCTAGTACATGCAATGCTGAATGTCGGGTGACATCGGCTGACTTAATAGAAACCGGCCGACATTCGGCCCATGTGTACTCTAGGCAGAAGCTGGGAACGACTGAAAAAGGCCTGCCGATCGGCTCCCAATGAGAGAGCGGGAGAGAGTTCAATTTTGGGTACTGGTTCACAATAATAAGATTTTTATATTCACTGTAAAATCCTTATCGCTGAATGAGGGACCCAGAGATTCCTGGATTGGTAGGTTATACTGTCACCTTTAAGAGGCTCGGCATCTTTTTTTTTTTTTTGCACAAGGTTTTCCTTCAAACCTGACCATTATCAAGCATAAGGGTATGGTATGTATTTGTAGGAGGAATCCCACACATCTATATCAGACATGTGGAATAGAGTTTTGATATATATGAAGGTACCAGTAATCCCAAGCTGTTTGTTTACAAACAGAAGCAGATGTAATTGTCATTTTAAAAAAAAGAAATACAAGGGAAATGCCATTTAGCAACAAATATTTCTGTTTCTTTGTTAATGTCACTTTTGCTGTAGTACATGCTATAAATTTGCCACTTCACAGTCTGGTTTAGGGCACCTCTCAATCATGTTATTTAAAGGAGTTTTGCATTTGTAATATTTCACTTTTACTCCTTCCTGTCAAACATAATTTTTTAAACATTTTTTCTATTGGTACATTTCCCTCGCAACAGTGCCCAGCTTCCCATGTTCCTCGCTTGACAATCCCTAGCCTGGCAAATTGCCATAACTGATTTTTAAGGTTCAGATCCATTGATTTCAATAGGATTTGGATTGATTTTTGGCAGTTTAGTGAATGCCCAGCAAACTGAACCTGGGAGCATTCAGCGTATCCCTAGTCATGATTGTATTTGGTCAGTGATGTCACCCAGAAAATGTTTATTATATTACCAAAAGAGGAGTAGGAGGAAGAAAAAGAGGTCACACTAGACCCTTTGCTAAGAAACAGTTTGCCAGGTGTACACATAAGAAATCTCTCAGTACTTCAGATTGATAAATACAGTATTATTTGCCCACTATTTTCAAGTTTCCATTGCATGATTTCCTGGACAGATATATTTTAGGCCCTATTAGCATAATCTGTTTGTATATCTGGAAACTCCCATGCAGTGAAAAAGTAATTTTATTGGCAAGCACAATTTCTTTTCCCACAGGCTCTAAAAACAACATGCTGGTTAATTTTTATCAAGGGAATAATAAAATATATCTTACTCTGAGCAGAGAGTAATTTAAGAAACATCAACACTTTTTATAAGACACACATACTGTATTTTATTCTAGGCACTAATGAACCCAAACAGTGAATAGGTGTATGCAACTTAAAGGGGTTTGTAATTATACTTGGGAGTTGCTGGTTTTTATATCCATAACTTCTCCTATGTAGGCTGTACATCGTAGTTTGGAGTGCCTCTTTACTGCTTCTTCTCACAAGGCCATGTTTTACTAGTATTTACTTTGCAGAGTGAATAGCTACCATTCCTTTAGTAAATCAATACTCTGCAGACTTACTAAAAGCAATAAAATGGGTAGTGGCGCTGCTAAATACTATGAGATTTAATACATTAGTCCATCAATAAGTCCTTGGAGTGGATGCTCAGTATATGTGGAGGGGGAGAGATGACGAGGGGAGACCTGTATAGATAACTTTAGCAGTCCAAAACAACCTTGGCAGCCTTTGAAGGGGGGGGGGGGTTGAAAGCAGACTCCAGATATGCAAATGAGAAAAGAAACACAGGCGCCTCTAGGTTAGAACTGTGAACATTTTAATGAGATACAGGCGCATTATCCACTTACAATGAAGTAAGGCACGAGTCCATCCACACTGGCGTGGCGTTCAACAGCTGATTTTTCTGCCTGTGGGGGAGAAATCCTAGCCAGCAGGATCTCTGGGACCACAGCGATGAAACTGAGGCTTGGATCAGAGGCCGATGGGGAGGGCTATTGTACAATTTACTACCAAGAGAAAAACCTACAATATCAATGAATTTTATAACTGTTCATCTGATTTTGTGGTGTATTGCCTCAGCTACCCCTGTCATCAACTTTATGTAGATCGTACTATACCCCCTCTCCGACAGAGATTTGGCGAGCACTGGAGAAAGTTTGAGGAAGGCAAAGATAAACACAGTGTTCTTCGCCACTTCTCCCAATATCATAAGAAATCTACTGAAGGCCTAAAAGTATGGATCGTGGAACAGATGCCTAAGAACCTCTCAGAGGCTGTGCGATTCCATAGGCTCTGCGAATGCGAAACATATTGGATTTATTCTCTCAATACTCTTTCGCCAGGAGGACTAAACGAGGAACTAGAGGTGTCTACTATATTATAACATTTTCCCACAATAATTACCCCTTTTTTACCCCCTCTTTTTCCCTAGGTATCTCTTCCTTATGATGATGGTTTTCATTTAAAATACTTTTCCTTAACCTCCATGTAAGTGGATAATGCACATGTATCTCATTAAAATGTTCACAGTTCTAACCTAGAGGTGCCTGTGTTTCTCTTCTCATTTAATAAAAGCAATACACATCCTAGCTGGCTGGTACTGTAGCTAATCTACACATACAGTAACAAAAATATAAAAATGTATTCATGTAAACATATGAAAGTCACAATCAATACATACAAAAGTAAACACGTTTCCTTTGAGCAGATTAGTCTATGCTAATTCACTATACAGTTTCCATTATATGGAATAACAAGCACTATCTAAATATTACTGTTGTTGAAAAGGGTTGCCAATCTGATTTTAAAATGTTCATATGCAGTATATTGTTCTTCTGTTGGTATTTCCCTAAGTGCCAAATGGAGAAAATTGGACCTATGCTGAATATCTGAAAAAGATCCATCTACCCTTTGATATGGCTTTAATTGTTGAAATATAGTCAACAATTAAATAAAACCCAACTTGACCTAAACCTTTTTGGGTTAACAATCTAGAAATGTACACACTACAAGTGCCTTGTTGTAGTCTTCAAACTGAGATTTAACTGTATATAAAGCCTATTTTTAACTAAGATTTAGAACCTCTGGCAGGCTTTTTGGCTACTTTCACACTGAGGTGCTTTACTTTAAAAATAGTGCCTGTAAAGTGCTTCTCCTGTGTCTCCAGTGTGAAAGCCCAGAGCGGTGCGCTTGCAGGACGGTAAAGTTCTGCAAGCCACATCTTTGGAGTGCTGTAGGAGCGGTGTATTCACCGCTTCCAAAGCGCCCCCTTCCTATTGAAAACAATGGGGCAGCGCCGCTATAGCCCTGCTGCAGTGGCGCTATGCAGCGGTTTTAACCCTTTTTTGGCCGCCAGCAGGGATTAAAACTGCCCCGATAGCGTCCGAATAGCGCCGCTAAAACAACGGTAAATCTGTGCTAAAAATAGCACCGCTTTACCACCAACGCCCCCCCCGCCGAAGTCTGAAAGTAGCCTTATTGTTAGCCTTATTGTTGTCTGTACTCCCGAGATTCACTTTCTCTATTTATCCCAGAGACCATTGTTACTGGGGCTGAAAGCAGTTGATATACTAAAGGCAAATGGGCTGTTTACTTCGCAAGGTAAATTTCCCTTAACTTTCAGAATAGAGTGAAAATTGACTTTGTAAAGTATACTCAATCATGTGCAAGGAAAATGTTTTGGTTGCACATCATTGAATGATAGAAGTCAGCAGAGCTTCACTTCATTCACTAAGCTAAGATATAAAATTCACTTGCAAAGTGAAAATGTTTCTGCAAAATGAACACCTTATTTCCTTTTAGTAAATCAACCCCTAAGTGAGGGAAAATTTTAAAATTTGAGTTGTCATTGGTACAACAATGGAGGGGAACTCATTAAATTGGGACTTTTTTTCACTTTGGAGAGGTCACCTGCTACTCCCTGTAATTCAAATGTTAAGTGCCAGAGTCTCTACTGCTAGCTAAAATTCTGGCACATCACAGTTGAATAATATAGGCGAGACTAATGGGATGTGATATGGCTTAATGCCAACTTTCCAGCAAAACTTGAGACCCCATTCACAGCCTTGGCCAATGATCTAAGGGGTGTCCTAGAATACATAGATCAATTTGAACAAACAAATTGTTCAAATTGATCTATGTATTTCTTGGCATAACAAGGTGCTTGCACTTTCACATTGTTTTTGCTTTAGAAAATGCTTTTGGCTAGGTCACGTTTCCTTTAAACCACCATGTGTGAAGTAAGCATGTTGTTAGTTATACTTATTAAGGGTTGTACACAGTATTTTTTTCTATAATAGTATTGTTGGAGCACAAAGAACTTAAATAACTGTACAGAACACAGTAATGTAAAAGACAATGGGGGGGGGGGGGGGGGGGATATACTAAAACTGAAGCTTGCAAAATCTGGTGCAGCTCTGAATAGAAACTAATAAGCTTACAGGTTTTATTGTCAAAGCTTAATTGAACAAGCTGAAGTTAGAAGTTGATTGGCTACCATGCACAGCTGCACCAGATTCTGAGTACTTCAGTTTTAGTAACTCTCCCCCATTGGATAATAAATATTATTTTTTTTTTTTTCCAATAAAATTTTTATTTGAGAAAAATAACAGAACAATGGATACAGTAGGTACATATCGAATACAAAAACAGTATACATGAACAATTTACTCCCGTACAAGATCTTCATCGAAATCATATCAGATAGCAGAGGTAATACATGGGTATGTTGTACATCTGAGATAGCGTGAATGGAGTAAAGGAAGAACGTGTGAAACAATTAGTGAACATAACAAAGCACAGAATAAGGTAGTTGGTTAAGGAGTCTTGTACAGGATGAAGCCGAGGACCAGGATAATAAAGAAATATGGTATCACGAGTCCTCTTTATTTAAAGTCAGTGGAGGCCCAGGGCGCGTAAGAGTGCTTGTCATTTGTCGAACACAACCGGGGCAATTCCCGCTCGACCCCAGCACCCCAACTGGGGACATGCTGTGCCAAGGGAGCCGGAAAATGAGGATCATTAAGTATGACATGGGTGGTGAACCACTAAGGGCATGTCGAGCCTGGGTGTGCTGGGTGGTGACCTATATCCTTTTGGGGGAGAGATAAATCGAACATGTAGGTATCAGAGCCTCATATGATTAGAAGTAGGGTGGGACAGAAGACCAAGGGGGCCAGTGAAAGTCGAGATGTAGGCATTTAAAGGACCTAGAGGGTGTGGAGGAAGATGGTCATGAAACATGAGAACCAGCATGTGAGCCTATTATATTAGTAGGAGACTGAGAGCGAAAACGAGAACGAGAACAGCATAGCATGACGGAAACCTGTCCAGATGGAAGTGGGAAATGGGAGTTAGTACAGAGACCAGTAGATGTATTTCTAAGGTGCACCTAGAAGATTATGGTACGTTTGGGAGGCCTTAAAATGTATCCAGCAAGACCAGATATTACTATATGCGGTCGGAGTGTCTTTGGTTTGATGGATAATACTTTCCATTTCCGAGGTTTTTTCTATACGTTGAAACCAGTCTGATAAGGTCGGTGGAGTTGTGGTCCTCCATCGAGTAGGTATGCATTGTCTGGCAGCGTTGAGTAAGTGCGGAATGATGGATTTTTTATAAACTGAATAAGGTAGCGAGATGTGTTGAAGGAGAAATTGGGAAGGCGAAAAGTCCACAGTATATGTGGAGATGCGTGGTATGGTAGCATGGATTTCCTTCCAGAAAGTTTGGATCTTAGTACAATCCCACCAAATGTGCAGTGGAGTGCCCGTTTCTAGACCACATCTCCAACAGATTGGAGAAATTTCGGGGTGATATTTATGTATAATATTTGGCGTTCTGTACCATCTGGCATATATTTTGTAAGAGTTCTCCTGTGCTGAGACATTTATAGTATTTTTGTGAATACATTGGAAAATAAGCTCCCATTCCTTACTGGAGAGATCCATCTCTAGTTCTCCTTCCCATGTCTTGACTATTTTGTTTTGTTTAAGATCATAATCATCAAATAGGAGTGCGTAGGTGTGTGAGATAAGATGCCTTTGAGGAGAGTCGGTGGTACATAGGGATTCGAAAGGATTGAGATCTCTGAACCACAGAGCAGTGTTTCGAACCCCGTTGAGGTAATGTCTGATCTGAAGGAAGTTATAGAACTGAATGTGGTGGTCTGGGAAGCATGTCTGGATGTCGTGAAAGGAGAGTAGGGAACCGTTAAGAAAAAAATGAGAAGCCCGAAGTGTAATGGGTCCCGAATTGTCAGTCAAATTCTGTGAAGGTATCCCCGGAGGGAAGTCTGGGTTTCCCTGTAATGGGGTCATTGGACCAGGGGACGGTGACCACTTCAAAGCCCGAGAGGCATGTGTGAAGGCTCTTAGGGTGGCGCCGGTGAGAGGGTGAGCGGAACAGGTTTTGGGTATTTTGGATTCAGCAATCCATGGTAAGAGGGTGAGTGGAATGTTATTAAAGGAATTCTCAATTGCAATCCAGTCTTTGGAAGGCGTGTGTACGTGCCAGTCAATTATCCTCGTGAGGTGACAAGCTATAGAATACTTTTGGATATCGGGAAGGCCTACACCCCCTTTGGATTTCGGGAGAGTGAGCATGTCCCAGCTAATCCGAGGAGATTTTGCCGCCCATATGAAGTTACGGAATACTCTTTTGTAGGTTGTAAAGAAAGAGATAGGTAGTCCGATCGGAATGGCCTGTAGAACATACAGTATGCGGGGTAGGATATTCATTTTTATTATTGCAACTCGCCCAAACCATGAAAAGTGTCCAGATGTCCACTTGAGGAGGTCAGTTTGAATGGTCTGTAACATTGTAAGGTAGTTCAATTGGTAGAGGTCATTTAAGTTGGTAGGCAGTTGGATTCCCAGGTACGTAAGGGATTTGTCTTCCCAAGTGAAGGGGAAGTTGGATTTACATAGGGAAACAGTTTGTGGTTGGAGGGATATGTTTAAAGCTTTTGATTTCGAAAAATTAATCTGCAAGTTAGATAGTCGTCCAAACATGGCAAAGTCTTTCCGAAGATTAGGTAGGGAAGTGAGCGGATTGGATAGGAAGAGGAGTATGTCGTCTGCGTAGGCCGCTAGTTTGAATTGTCGATTGTGTATCTCAATTCCAGTAATGTCCGGGTTTGTTCTAAGTTTACGCAGGAGGGGTTCCAAGGTAAGGATGAAAATAAGGGGTGAAAGCGGGCATCCTTGGCGGGTGCCATTGGAAACAGAGAAGGCGTTCGACAGGCGACCATTAATCCGTAATCGAGCAGTCAGGTGCGAATATAATGATAGTATCATTTGTAGGAATTTGGGAGGGAAGCCCAAGGCTACAAGCGTAGCGGTCATGTAGTCCCAAGCCACCCTGTCGAACGCCTTCTCTGCATCAAGCGATAGGAGAAATCCTTTCTGGGTAGTTTTGTGTGAGAGCCATCGGTGGATGGCAAGGGCTTTAATTGTATTATCCCTGGCTTCTCTCCCAGAGACAAAGCCTACTTGATCTAAGGAGATTAATTTAGGAAGGAGTGGAAGGATACGATTGGCAAGAATTTTAGCATATAGTTTTATATCCACGTTCAAAAGCGAAATGGGTCTATAGTTAGATACTATAGTGTCATCCTTACCTGGTTTGGGAATCAGCGTGATATGCGCTTCTAACAGATCATTGGGAACTGAGTCAGGGGAGGCAAGAGAGTTAAAGGTGGTAGTCAGATGTGGGGCAAGCACGTCAATGAAGGTTTTATAGTAGCTAACAGTTAGTCCGTCCGGGCCTGGGCTCTTACCTGGTTTAAGTTGTTTCAAGGTAGACAAGGTTTCTTCTAAAGTAATAGGGGTATTAAGAATTTCTGCGTCCGCTGTGGAAATCGGGGGAATGCCAAAATGCGATAGAAAGGTTGAGATAGATTCTTGTCTACGGGAAGGGTGTTTTACCTCGTCAGTCCGTGGTAAGTTGTAGAGTTTGGTAAAGTATGAGAGAAACTGGTTGGTAATGGATTCTGGGGATACATGTGAGTTGCCGTCGGGGTCAATGATTTTATGTATTGTTGCAGTAGCCTTTTTACGTTGTAGTGCTTTGGCGAGTAATTTGCTTGTTTTGTTTCCAAACTGATAAAATAATTTCTGGGATAGAAGATATGTGCGTTTAAGTCTTTTATGTAGCTCCTCCTTAAGTTCGTCCCTAGCCTGAATGAGGTCCGTAAGGGTTTGTTGGGCAAGTGAGGCTTTGTGCAGACGTTCCAAGGCATGGATTTTAGCCGACAGGGTAGAAATGTGTTGGCGTCGTAATTTATTTCTATGTGCCGTCATGGATATAAGTTCACCTCTGATCACACATTTGTGAGCTGCCCAAGTAATTGCAGGTGTGCAATCAGTTGTGGGGTTTTCCAGAAAATATTGGACTAGTCGGGTGTTGAGTTTCTGGGTGTTGGATATATCAGTCAGTAAAGAGTTGTCTAGGCGCCAGATGGGATTGAGATTTCGGGTATGTGGTATAGAGAGCGTCATAGAGATAGGATTATGGTCCGAAAGGATCATAGGGTCTATTGTCGCTTTTGTAAGGAGAGTCAGGTCAGCTTGGGAGATAAAGAAGTGGTCGAGTCTGGTGTATTTGTTGTGCGGGGGTGAGAAGAATGTGTAATCTTTCTCGTTGGGATGCAGGGTACGCCATGTATCATGGAGGGTCAATTCTTGGAGCTTCTTTTTGATGTCTCTTAAAGCTCTATACGTTAGAGTAGAGGATCCGGTGGAGGAGTCTAAGGCAGGTGTGAGTGTCACATTGAAGTCTCCGCCTAAGATGATCATGCCAGAATGGAATTCCGTAAGTAGGTCAAGGGTTTCTCGGAAAAAAGGGACCTGTCTTACATTGGGTGCGTAAATGTTTGCTAATGTAATGGGTCTGTTGTGTAACGTGCCTTTGATAAAAATATATCTGCCATTGCTGTCTTGTTTAATATCAGAAACCAGTAATGGGCAGTGTTTGGATAATAAAATGGAGACCCCTTTAGATTTGGAAACATCTGTAGTGGCATGATAAACCGTGGGGAAGTAGTGGTTGTGAAGTTTTGGGATACTGTCTGAGCGGAAGTGGGTTTCTTGTATAAATGCAATGTGGGTCCTATCTTTACGTAAATGGTATAGTAATTGTGAACGTTTTTCAGGAACATTCAGGCCGCGTATATTAAGTGAGGGAATTGTGTGTCATTGGGAGGAGGCGTTCTGGACTCCGGATTATGAGATGCATCCGTCATGCTATGCTGTAAATCGCAAACCTGTGTCTAGGGGATCAAGCCTGTAAAGAGTAGTGGGGAAGTGTAAAGCAGAGACTCGGGAAGGAGGGGGGGGGGGTGGTAGAAGCAAGAAAACCAGCGGGGATGTCCGTATAAGGTGGGGAGGGGGTAGACAAAAACTAGCCCAATCCAGTCAAGCTGGATTCAGGTCAGGTGGGTACAGTCGACAGTAAGCAGGTCGATTAAGTATTATAAAATGTATGTGATAGAATACTGCGCTGTAGGGGGGTTGGCTCGATCCGAACAAGGAGACAACCAGTATGAACAGAGGATAAAAATTACAAGGTGAGGCCGCCGTTGCCCCTCAGGAAAGTATATAGTGGGTGAGAGGAGGGAAGAGTGCAACGAAATAGTTGCATCAAGACCCAGCAGCATTTTAAGTTGTAGTTGTAAAAGAACCTCCGTAATAATGTAATGGAGGGCAGGGAGAGGATGAGTATTGTTATACAGTTGTGAAGTGGAGATAGTAGAAGAGGGAGCCTGCAGTAAATGAGGGGAGTTTTGAAGACCAAAAACATCTTTGGGTGTAAAAAACATTAAAATAGGGGAGAGATTATGCCGTATGTAGTTGGTCAGAGCGGTGTCTATGTGGTTTGTTGAAGGGAGATGAGCAATAGGGCACATGTGGAGGGATTAATATATCAAGAGAATGTTATAAAATAAGACCTTGGTGTCTAGTCAATATTGTGAGGTTCCTAGTGTTATAAGTAAATGACATTAACATTCATATATGCAACAGTACAGGTTAGTTCAGCCATGATGGGATGGAGCTCTTGGAGAACGGGTATAACCAAAACAGTTATCAGATTAGTGGGGATCTGCATGCACCGTGAAAGGGCAGTAGGATGATTCAGGGTGTATTTAAGCCAAGAATGCACTATGAATGCTTAGGGATATGATCCCAGCGGTTTGTAGGTTGGCTTAAGGGTATTTTGGGGGGACTCTGCCCAGTGTATGCCTCATATAAAGGCTGAGTATATCACTGCAAAAATAGGGGGCTGGCGTGTCAGAGAGGGGAGAGCTAAGAATATTATTGCTTCCGTTCTCTATATACTGCCGCCTCCAAACGGCGTTCACTATGACATAAAAAAGGACCTTATATTCTCCTATGATATTGTAATTCTGAGTATATACATACTATAATAATCATGGTATTGCAGTTTACATTATGGTATAGGTGGCGTATAAAGTAACTCGCAGGCTGAGTTTTGTATTAGTGGGAGACTCTAAAGAATTTGGGCTAAACGGAGAATATACATAAAGGACATTTCAGTCAGATAAGCGGTGAGACACAACCATTACTGCATGCATCGGAGCAAATCTGTTGTGAGCTACAGGATCGATATTCCTGGAGAATGGGAAGAGCTGTGAACTTTAACTAGAGTATGCCAGCAGCCTGAGTTTAAGGAAGGGGGGCCTTTCATAGGTAATACCTGATCTGAATGAGCCCCACATAAGCGGGGGGAATAAAGTCTCTATGTTGCAAAGAGATGATCGACTGTTAGCCTGGGCATAGTTAGTCTGGCAGACGACAGACAACAGGGTAGGCATCTCATGTTAGAGATAGGGGGGGTGGTATGTTGGGAAAGGATAGCATGTAAAAGTTTACAGTGCCCCTGTTCACCGTTTGCTGCCGTATCTGGGTTGAAACATATGGGGTAAAGCAAGGTGTAGGGTAACAGCCTATTACACCATAAAATCCACAACACAATGTACAGAGTCAAAATGAGTATATCAACTTAGGAAGCACAGTAGTAATGATGTATAGAACATTTTGCTATTAGCATGCAAGAGCAGAGAGGTAGTAAGTAGAGGCCATGCATTTACAATCACTTTGGAATTTAGAAAACCAATAGATGGGTAGCATGCTTTTCAGATGGGAAGGGAATCAGGTGTCCAGGAGCAGAGGATGAAATATTAGTTGTAGTGCAGGGGAGGTGCAAGCGAGGTGAGGTAAAGATGGTGAAGGAGACTGCAGTTTAAAAAGGCAGGAGTCAACAAAGCAGCCACAGTAAGCGCCCAGCAAACATTTACTCACGCGGTTCTTTAATAGGCAGTAGTTCAAAAGAAAGAGCAGAGGATCGCTCCGTACCTGCGATCCTGAAACCGAGAGGTAGTCAGTGATGACATGTGTAGCGGCGTTAACGGCGGGAGACAACCTAAGGGGAAGCAATAGAAAAAGTAAAAAACAACCAAACGATCAGGAAACTCAGCCAGGGGTCAATTGAACAAAACAAAAAACAACAGAGGCCCCAGTGTGAAAGACGGAGAGACGATCAGGCATCTTCAATAGTCCCTGTGTGTTCTCCGGGATCTTGGAGACTCAGCTGGACCGTACCCACGGTCCGGGTGCCTGGCGGGTCGCATTCTGGAGCTCGAGGGAGATCGGCGCCGATACTGCTGGGTGTCATGTGTGTCCATCAGATCCTCAGTCGGTGACGGGTGTCGGGGTAGGTGCGGGCGGTATTCGGCATACCATTTCGGTATATCAATGAGCGGGATATCCAGCGTGCGGCAGAAGTGGCGGAGGTCTTCTGGAACTTCTAGGAGGGCCGTGCGGCCTAGGCAGGAAGCGGACAGGCAGAAGGGAAACTTCCATCTATATTGGATGCCCTGCGCGCGCAGGGATTCAAGTAGAGGTTTCAGATGTCGGCGATGTTGCAGGGTAATTGCCGACAGATCCTGGAAAATCTGTATGGAGGTACCCTCATGCTGCAGTCGTGGGACATCCCTGGCTTGTCTCAGAATATCTTCTTTTATATGGAAATCCACTATGCAGCACACGATGTCCCTTGGCGGGTCAGATTCCTTGCCTCTGGGACGTAGAGCCCTGTGGATCCTCTCAAATTCAATACGGGTCTCTCGTGGCCTGCGGAGTATTGAGTTAAAGAGGGCCGTCACTTCAGTTGTAAGGTTTTCAGCGTCAATACTTTCCGGCATCCCATGGATCCGGAGGTTATGGCGGCGTCCTCTGTTATCTAATTCTTCGAGGTGACGATTGGCATCACGTAGTAGCAGGGTGTGTGAGTCAATTTTTTTGGTATTTTTCCTGAGGACCGATTCGTGATGAGCCGTAGTCTTCTCCACATCTACTACCCGCTCGGAAAGCGCGCGAATGTCCTGTCTCAGGTCTGAGATGGCGGCCGACAGCGTGTCTTTAATGTCGGCCGCGATCACCCTCAGGTCTTGCAGGGAGAGTTGAGGCTGAGGAGGCAGGGAGCGATCGTTGTCTATAGCCTGAGGTGGATGGTGAATCGTTGGGTCGGCTAAGAGCGGCGCTGCAGATTGTGAGGCATTGTGGCGGGCCGGCGCCATATTGCTCCTCTGCGAACTAAACATCTCAGGGATGTTTCGGCTCCCGTTGCCCGGTGGTCCGCGGGGGGAGCGGGATCTGGAGGCAGAAGTATGTCTTGAAGCTGTACCCATCCTTTTAGGGGGTTCTATGAGGCAAAAAAACACAGCTGAAGGAGCTTAAAGAGAGGCAACGGCGGGAACAGATCTCTCAAGCGGCCATCTCCTCGCTTGGCCAAGCCACGCCGGATAATAAATATTATAAGCAAAGTTAAAGGGGTTGTAAACCCTCATTTAAAAAGAAAAAAAAAAAAAAAATGTCATACTTACCTCCACTGTGCAGTTTGTTTTGCAGAGTGGTCCTGATCATTCTCTTCTGGGGTCCCATAGCGGCGCTAATGGCTCTTCAGTGGATCGAGTGTCCACATTGGAGAAGCGCTCTCCTTAGTGGACACCCGTGCGGGCGCACTCCCAAATCCCGCATCTGTGTCCACTCACACAGAATGCAGGACTCGGCCATGCTCCCAGGCGCAGAGTCATTGGATTTGATTGACAGCAGCGAGAGCCAATGGCTGCGCTGCTATCAATCTATCCAATCAGGACACGAGACACCAGGTAGAGCTGTTGTGCTCATTCCAGGCCAGAGAAGGATCGGGGTCAGGTAAGTAAAACGGGGGCTTAGGGGGGCTGCAGCACCACAGAAGGTTTTTTCACCCTAATGCATAGAATGCATTAAGGTGAAAAACCAGGAGGGCTTTTAATGTATTTTTGAATATGTTCAGGGACAGACTATAATGTGCTGTTTGATATAAGTGTGAGAAGCCCACTCTTAAATTGATAGTGACCACATTAAATTTATTCTAAAGGCACAATTTTTATTTAAAAAAAAATAACATGTCATACTTATTTGCTTTGTGCAATGGTTTTGCACAGAGCAGCACTAATCCCCTTCTTCTTGGGTCCCCCGCCGGTGCTCCTGTACCTTCCTTCCGGCTGAGTGCTTCAATAGCAAACCACTTGCTATGGGGACACTCAAGTGTGCTTTCTCCCGAGCCAGCTCTGTGTGACACACAGAAAATGGCTCGGCCCTCCTCTCTCTCCTCACGGCCTGTGATTGACAGACAGCAGTGTAATTGTAAGGAGAGAGAGAGAGACACTTCTCTTGTGCATGTCATGGGAAAGGAAGAGCTGGGCCACTCTGACCGATTGGTTGAGAGAGACATTCTCCTCCCGGCTGCACAGGAGGTGTGTCCTGAGACAAAGGGGGCTACCTGATTAGTGGGAAGGAGAATGAGGGAGACAATGGCAAATATTTATTCGCTACTGTCACACAAGTGGGTGTGCTCGGGGCGCAGTGCTCTGTGCCCCGAGCCCACCCTTTTTTGAAGCCTATTAAAGCCTCTGGCTCTAATCACATGCTTAAAGAAAAAAAAAAACATTGCAATCCATGCGTCCCGCACCCCGCGCCCCGCATGTAGATTAGGGGGCCGGATGCTTGGATAGGGGGCGGCACTCCTGCGCCCCTAATGGATGGGCATTTTTTCGGTTTAGGGGGGTTCCCCTTAAAATCCATACCAGGTGCCGGCTCCCGCGACGGGGCTCGCAAGGTGTCAATCTCGCCGATAAAAGCGGCGAGATTGAATTCCTTTTCTAGTCCTGTCATACCTGGAGTCAAAATGAATGGACTTTAGTCCGTGTGTGGGCCAGTCCATTCATTCAAAAGTCCGTCGGAACTCCGCCGAAAGTCCGACGGGAAGTCCGTAAGACTAAGTCCGTTCATGTGTGCGCAAGTCCAATTGTTCGCAAAGTCCGTCGGAACTCTGCCGAAAGTCCGTCTGAAAGACCGTCAGACCTAGTCTGCTGGAAAGTCCGGTTGTGTGTACGCAGCATTAGTGAGGATTCTGCATTGTGCTTTGGGAATAATTTTGGCTGGGTACCCATTTCTAGGAAGAGTAGCCATTGTACTTAACTGCCTCTATTTATACACGTGTCTAACTGTGAACTGATGGATGCCTAAAAACGTTGAGATTGCTTTGTATCCCTCTCCAGCCTTATGCAAATCCACTACTCTTGATCATATGCCTTTTGAGTGCTCCTTTTTGCGAGGCATAAATGTTTGAATGTCTTTTATCAATCAATATCTCCAAACCACACCTCCAAACATTATATATGTGCAAACTACGGACTCCAGTTAGCTTGCGTTGAAGTAATTAGTTCACTAAAGACACCAGAAATTGGAATTGTTTGTGTGTTACCAGCTTAAGGAGATTGTGCTTGTCTATTATTGTGACTTACATGATGATCAGATCATATTTTATGGCAAATTACTGCAGAAAAACAGTTAATTCCAAGGGGTTCACATACTTTTTCTTGTCATTGTATCTAAGATCCTGACATTTGCCCTGAAAAATTATTCCCACAGCATAAAATCAAAAGAATCTCATATCCATCCAATGTATTCTGGTTATACACCTTCCTCAATTGGTGTATGTGCTGCCTCCATTGCGACCCATGTCTAGCTTTCCAATTTAGCAGAGTATGACTTAGGTCTTCTTAAGATTCAGCTCTCTGACTGTTGGATCCAACAGCTCAAGCTATTAATGTGTGGGCATGGTTAAGTAGCTTTTAAATCCCTTATCGCTTGAACAGCTAGACACTAAGCTGTTTTAGAAAAGGAAATGTACCCTAATGAATGACAAACAGTAGCTTTTGAAAACAGAAATTCTTTGTCTCAATGTTTTTAGGCTTTAATTGCTGTAATTCGTATGCTTTTTTAAAGACTGAAAGTGATTTTTTATGTACTGCAGTATGCTTTATCAGCCTGCAACATAGATAGTACAGATAACAGGCTTGTGTTTTATCTGCAGGAAGCTTGTGTGTAGCACAATCAGTTAAAATCCCACGAGAGCCAAAAGCAGGAGAATTTGATAAGATAATTCGGCGCCTACTGGAGACATCCAATGCTCGTGCTGTCATCATCTTTGCCAGTGAAGACGATATCAGGTGAAGGATTTTTTATTGCTATTTTTAATATAAAAGTGGGATAAACAGAGGAATATTGGTGTATTGGATACCACACACGTTATATATGCAGTTATTGCTTCTACTAATGAAGTGCTGATATTATGGAATTGGGTCTGTTGATCCATGAACATCAGACTGGCCTAAATGCTCTAGAAAGTTTTTGCCTGTCTAAATGTAGGCCTATTAAATCGGATGTTTTGTCTTCTGTTATGAGTATCCTGCCTTTTACTTTTTATTATTTGCATTACAGAATAGTGATAGGTAGGTAATCGTGCATTACACTTCAGAAAAAAAATCCACGCACTCAGGAATTACTTGATTTTCAGTGCATGGGTTTTGGAAATATCTCTTCTTGTTTGCAAGTTGTACAATGCAGGTTCTGTCTGACTAAGACAGGTTTATTCATTGGATTAATACTGATCGTTAAGAGCATGTGGAGGAAAAAGTAATCAGCCTTGAAAGCTTTTTTTTTCGCTTTTACACTCCATATGCTTAATTCTTATCTATGTTTGTCATGGTTACTTTCAAGATTTCAATAATGCAATTGTTAGTTTCTTAGTTTATTATAATTATTCATTTATGAAGTGGAAATACATTACACAGTTCTTCATAATAAAAAGCAGTTGTATACATTTTTGTAAAATGTGAGCATTCAAAGAAAACAAGGGTACAAGCTTGTGATCAAAACTGAATAGGGAATAATTAAGACATAATAGCTGTATTTTTCTGCATTAGATAAGCAAAGGCTGGTGGTACAGATTCTTAAAAGCACAATGACAATGTACTTTTTCTGCATTTTCGGTGCTATTTTTATATCCTTGTGCTGGAATATAAATTTTTATACTTTACCAATAAAATTATAACACAGATTTTTCCTGTTTTGGCATTGCTGCATTTGCTTCACCAGTTGCAAATGTAGAAGAATACCAATCTTGCATGATCAAACAATGCTCCAACTATGTGTGACTGATTTCTACAAGATGCTATTGCATGCTACTTGCATAGCTTCCACAATAGGGAGTAATTTGCTTCATTTGTTTAGTGATAGATTGCTATTCCTAGCAATTGGTTGCTAGTGAGTTTACTAACACAAATGAGGTGAATCTTCTGTGTAGCTCAAACCAAATGAGGTGACTGCCAGCAAGTGGGTGAATCTCTCGGTAACGAGATTAAAAATGTTCTTGCCGCTAAGCCCAGTAGTTTTGGAACGAAAAAGTGTTTGTTAACATGGGAGATTGTAGCAAAAAGTAGGCGCTGCCTTATTTTAAGATATTTTTGAAGGATGGTCTTAGGATCTGTCTCAAGAAATTAGAATGGGCAGGCACACACACATGAAATTGACTCTCACAGTGACACTGGCAGCAGTGTGCAGCAGCACAGTAGGGATGAGCTTGATGTTCGGGTCCAACATAAGTTTGACTTGAACATCTGGTGTCCACGACCCACACTATATAAGGCTGCTTAGAGAGCAGCCGTGTGTAATGTTGTTAGCGTGGACAGAGAGATAGCTTGAGTTGTATTAAGCAGGCAGGTTATTCAGTTAGTGGCAGTGTATTTGAGATATATATATATATATATATACACAGTATATATATATATATATATATATATATATATATATATATATATATATATATATATATATGTATATATACACAGTCAGTCTAGTGTGTGTGTGTATATATATATCCCATATATATATATATATATATATATATATATATATATATATATACTCTGCATTTAGCATAGACTATATATTCAGTGTTCACTCTATATTCAGTCATTGCAGGCAGTGTATTAATATATATATATATATATATATATATATATATATATATATATATATATATATATATATACAGTCTAGTATATTATACATATATATACAGTATCTCACAAAAGTATCTCACAAAAGTGAGTACACCCCTCTCATTTTTGTAAATATTTTATTCTATCTTTTCATGTGACAACACTGAAGAAATTACACTTTTACACTTTGCTACAATGTAAAGTAGTGAGTGTACAGCTTGCAAAACAGTGTACATTTGCTGTCCCCTCAAAATAACTCAACACACAGCCAATAATATGTAAACTGCTGGCAACAAAAGTGAGTACACCCCTAAGTGAAAATGTTCAAATTGGGCCCAATTAGCCATTTTCCATCCCCGATGTCATGTGACTTGTTAGTGTTGCAAGGTCTCAGGTGTGAATGGGGAGCAGGTGTGTTAAATTTGGTGTTATCGCTCTCACTCTCTCATACTGGTCACTGAAAGTTCAACATGGCACCTCATGGCAAATAATTCTCTGAGGATCTGAAAAAAAAAAATTGTTGCTCTACATAAAGATGGCCTAGGCTATAAGAAGATTGCCAAGGCCCTGAAACTGAGCTGCTTTAACAGGACAGGTTCCACTCAGAACAGGCCCCGCCATGGTCGACCAAAGATGTTGGATGCACGTGCTTAGCGTCATATCTAGAGGTTGTCTTCGGTAAATAGACGCATGAGTGCTGCCAGCATTGCTGCAGAGGTTGAAGGTGTGGGGGGGTCAGACTGTAAGTGATCAGACCATACGCCGCACACTGCATCAAATTGGTCTGCATGGCTGTTGTCCCAGAAGGAAGCCTCTTCTAAAGATGATGCACAAGAAGCACAGTTTGCTGAAAACTAGCAGACTAAGGACATGGATTCCTGGAACCATGTCCTGTGGTCTGATGAGACCAAGATAAACTTATTTGGTTCAGATGGTGTCAAGTGGCAGCCAGCTGAGGAGTACAAAGACATGTGTGTCTTGCCTACAGTTAAGCATGGTGGTGGAGTGTCATGGTCTGGGACTGCATGAGTGCTGCCGGAACTGGGGAGCTATAGTTCATTGAAGGAACCATGAATGCCAACATATACTGTGACATACTGAATCCAAAGCATGATCCTCTCCCTTCAGAGACCGGGCCGCAGGGCAGTATTCCAACATGATAAACACACCTCCAAGATGACCACTGCCTTGCTAAAGAAGCTGAGGGTAAAGGTGATGGACTGGTCAAGCATGTCTCCAGACCTAAACCCGATTGAGCATCTGTGGGGCATGCTCAAATGGAAGGTGGAGGAGCGCAAGGTCTCTAACATCCACCAGCTCCGTGATGTCATCATGGAGGAGTGGAAGAGGACTCCAGTGGCAACCTGTGAAGCTCTTGTGAACTCCATGCCCAAGAGGGTTAAGGCAGTGCTGGAAAATAATGGTGGCCACACAAAATATTGACACTTTGGGCCCAATGTGGGCATTTTCACTTAGGGGTGTACATACTTTTGTTGCCAACGGTTTAGACATTAATGGCTGTGTGTTGAGTTATTTTGAGGGGACAGCAAATTTACACTGTTATACAAGCTGTACACTCACTCAGTGTTGTCACATGAAAAGATAGAATAAAATATTTACAAAAATGTGAGGGGTGTACTCGCTTTTGTGACATACTGTGTATATATATATATATATATATATATATATATATATATATATACACTCTGCATCCAGTGTAGCCTATATCTACAGTGCATTCTGTGGTGTACTATTTCTAATACACTTCAGGCGGTGTATTTATATAAATATATATATATATATATCTATATATATATACACACACACACACACACCTTATTTATCTGCGTATAACACGCACTGACGTATAACACGCACCTTAACTTTAAAAGGGAAGTTTCAGTAAAAAAACTTTCCACAGACCCCTGAGCCCCCTGCATAACACACAGACCCACTGCATAACACACTGAGCCCCCTGCATGGTACACTGAGCCCCCTGCATGACACACTGAGCCCCCTGCATGACACACTGAGCCCCCTGCATGACACACTGAGCCCCCTGCATGAAACACTGAGCCCCGCATTGTACACTGAGCCCCCTGCATGACACACTGAGCCCCTGCATGGTACACAGGCCCCCCTTTCATTATAAAGCCCCCCTCCTCCTCTGCACTCCCAGGAGAACCCCAAGACTCCTGGGACGGCATTGCTAGCATGCTCTGGATCGGAGCTATTAAATACCTGCATTGCCATCGCTGCCGACCCCTTCTCGTGCGCCGCTCCTCCTGTGTAATGTGTGGAACTTTTGAACACCTCTATTGGCGCCGTGGACCCGGTCATGTGACATATGTGACATAGCTCTGAATCATTGACGGTCACATGACCGCTCTCCTCCTCCAATCACAAGCTACACTCGAGGAAGGGGGCGGAGCGGGAGGAGGAGAGCGGCGACAGCGCTGCCAGGACAACTCCAGATAATGTTAATGCCGGCCGCCTCCCACACAACCTCCCCCATGCCATTATATGGCAATCCAAACCCCTCCACCAATACCGCTCTCCTCCTCCTACACTCGAGGAAGGGGGCGGAGCAGGAGGAGGAGAGCGGCGTTGGTGGAGGGGTTTGAATTGCCATACAATGGCATGGGGGAGGTTGTGTGGGAGGCGGCCGGCATTAACGTTATCTGGAGTTGTCCTGGCAGTGCTGTCTCACGGCCAGGAGAGGCGGACGAACCGCCCGATCCCCGCCCCCCCCCCAGTGAAAAAAACAGATATCGGCGTATAACACGTATAGCACAGTTTACCCTCTGTTTTCAGGGTAATAAAATGCATGTTATACACCGATAAATATGGTATATATACATATATATATATATATATATATATCTATATATATATATGTATATATACAGTCTAGTGTGTGTATATATATATATATATATATATATATATATATATATATATATATACATATATATATATATATATAAAATACTCTGCATTCAGTGTAGCCTATATATACAGTGCATTCGGTGGTGTATACTTTCTAATACACTTCAGGGGGTGTACACAATATCGAATACAGTGTGTACAGTTTCTACTACACTTCTGGGGTGTACACAGTATACAATACAGTGCAGCCATTGTACAGCTGCTAATACAGTGCAGGCGGTGTACACAGTATCTAAAACAAAAAATCATGTCTGGAAGCCCACCAAGGAGAGGCAGATTCTCACAGGCTATTAAAGAGGGCAAGCATCCTCTGTGTCTACAGTGGTGGTCGTGGACTTGGTGCATCCTCTGCAGGTGGCCGTGGGGCACGCTTGTCCTTTTTTTGCTGCTGCTGGCCGTGTTATTAAACCACAACATGCAGAAAAGTTGGTGGAGTGGATAACAAAGCCGTCCTCATATTCCTCATCCTCTGTCACCCAGAGTAGTTTGCCTTCCAACGCAGCTGCCAAAGCGGCCTATTCCACTTACTCCTTGTCCACAGTCACTCCTTCTGTAGCCCCACCATCATGCATATAGGAGTTCACAGAATTATTCAACCACAGTGTCTGTTATATGCTGCTGGAGGATGCGCAGCGATTTGAAGGCTCTGATGTTGATTTATATGTTGAGAAAGGGAGTAATGTGAGCCTAGAGAGAGGGGGTGCCACAAAAGGACAAGAAACTTGCAGTAATGTTCCCCCAGCTGCAGCATACTGCCAAGTTTGCTCCAGTGACAGGGAGGGAGGGGATGATGAGGTCACTGACTGTACTTGGGTGCCTGAGAGAAGAGAGGAGGAAAGTGAGGAGGAGGAGGCACAACTCTAATGAGGCAGGATGTCTTCTAGGGGGCAGCTTAAGGGCAGCCACCCTATTGCATCACACCGCAGAGCTCTGCAAGTGCAGGGCGCTGCTGACTTCCCGCTGACTTTTAAAAGTTCCTTGGTGTGGGCCTTTTTCGACATGTGTGCAGTAGATTGCACCTTTTCTGTTTGCAACCCATGTGTGAAGAGGATCAAGCATGGCCAGAACAGCAGCCGCTTGGGCACCACATGCTTGACCAGACATATGACGACCTGCCATCCAGTCCGTTGGCAAAAGCACTTGAAAGACCCACATCAAAGAAAAAGGCAGACTTCTCCTTGCTCCTCATCTGGGATCTCCAACCCTACTATACCTCCAGTCCTCTCAAAAACCTGCACTGAGGGGAATGAAGGTGTAGCAATAGGTGTCCCAAGTACGTGCAGCCAATCTGCCAATCTTGCAGCCAATCTATACACCACCAATTGATTTTAGCAGGCCAATTTCCCTAAACCAGTTGCTGAACCAAAAAAGAAATTCAGTCCCAGCCATCCACACGCTCAGCGTCTAAATACTAGCTTTGCCAAATTGCTAGCACTGCAACTGCTGCCTTTTCAGCTGGTAGACTCTGCCCCCTTTCGTGAATTTGTGGAATGTGCTGTACACCATTTCTTTTCATGGTAGGCCATTCTCTCTCTGGGAGGCAATTTTTTGGTCTCATTGGACAGAGCGGTCAGCAGTAAGATTCATATTACTGCTGACTCATGGTGCAGCAGGCAGGGATGTTACCTTTCCTTCACGGCGCGCTGGGTAACTCTGCTGGCAGCTGGGGAGGATGCAGGACAGGGTTCAGTGTTGTTGGAGCTTGTTCCGCCAACACATCTCCAAAATGCTAGCAGTGATTCTGCCACCCCCTCCTCTTCTTCCTCTATGGCCTGTGCTCGGCTGGCTTACATTCAAGGGGAATGCAACCTGCACAGCAATTGCCTCATTTGTGACATGCCCACCAGGTGAAACTCAACGTTGGCAATGCTACAGCGGCTGCACACACAGCAGAGGGCCATCAATTAGTACTTGTACGAGTATGGCACCAGGACAAGGTCAGGGGAGCTTGGCTTCTTATTCCCACACCAGTGGCTACTGATCAAGGTTGCATGCACTGTCCTATCACCATTTGAGGAGACCGCAAGCATAGTGAGCAGCAACAATGCCTGCATCAGTGACACTGTCCCGCTAGTCTTCCTGCTGGAGCACACGCTTCCTGGAATCATGGACAGGGCACTTGAGGCAGAACAGCGGGAGGAAGAGGAGGACTTCCTTTCCTCTCAAGGCCCCCTTTATCCAGATAGCATTCCTGCGGGCCCCCCAAAAACACAGGAAGAAGAGGAGGAGGATCGTTTCAGCATGGATGTAGAGGATAACACTCAGCCGTAGTCTTCAAGGGATGGTTTTCAGTCACCAGAAACCCAAGGAGTTGTGGCTGGGATGATGTAGTTACGGATAATGTGATCCTTAGTGACCCAGAGGACTCAGAATCAAATGCCTTTGCAAACTTACGCTGCATGGCCTCCCTGATTCTGCAACCCTAGGATTCGTGGTATCAAGGAGAGGGATCATTACTGGCTGGCAACCCTTCTTGATCCACGTTACAAAGGTAAGGTTGCAGAATTCATCCTGCCTTTGCAGAGGGAGCAGAGGATGAAACCTCTTCAGGCGGCCTTAAAGAAAGGTTTGTGCAATGCATTTCCAGACCCTGGGAGGTTACCATTTCCTGGTGCTGGACAACGTGTTGCTGAGGCTTTGTTCAGTCAGAGAAAGAGCGGTGGAGAAGGTGGCCGGCTGACCGATGCCAAGCATCTGCATTATATGGTGCAGGAATAGCTAGGGGCAAGAGCAGACTTGGAGACATTTCCAACAGAGCATCCACTGGGTTACTGGGTCTTGAGGATGGACCACTGGCCAGAACTTGCTCAATATGCAATTGAGCTACTGGCCTGTCCTACATCCAGCGTGCTTTCTGAATGCACATTCAATGCTGCCAGAGGATTTGTAATGGATCAAAGAGTGCGCCTGTCCACAGACTCCGTTGATAGGCTCACATTAAAAAAAAGGAATCAGTCTTGATCAGCAGCTATCAAGCACCTGATGCTGATGTAACTGATTGGATTTGCTATGGATCTGGTATCCCTTGAAGACTGCCTATGCTGACTATCCTATTCCTCCTCAATCTTGATGATGCTAGCGTTCAACAATATTTTTGGTGTAGGGCACCACCACCACCCAAGGCCCAATTTTTATTTCCCTGTTTAACAGGGCCACTTATTACAATTTTTGATATATTTCAAAGCAGGGCCTGTTCCTGCGCCCAACAAGAGTAACTGTGAGGGCTTACAGTGTTGTGGCACCACCACCACCCAAGGATTCATTTTTCTGCCCCTGTTTAACAGAGGCATGTAATTACAATTTTTGATATATTTCACAGCAGGGCCTGTTCCTGCGCCCAACAAGAGTAACTGTGAGGGCTTACAGTGTTGTGGCACCACCACCACCCAAGGATTAATTTTTCTGCCCCTGTTTAACAGAGGCATGTAATTACAATTTTTGATCTAACATTTCACAGCAGGGCCTGTTCCTGCGCCCAACAAGAGTAACTGTGAGGGCTTACAGTGTCCTGGTACCACCAGCACCTAAGGCCCAGTTTTTCTGCAGAGTATATAGGGCAGGCCGTATAGTGTATATACTGCTGTTCAGAGTATATAGTGCCTAAAACTGTTTGGAGTGGGGTTCACCTTAATATCCATACCAGACCTGAAGGGCCTGGTATGGATTATGGGGGGGGGCATCCATGCCATTTTTATTTTGGTATTTTTGGTATTTTTATCTATATTGCCAGGATCCGACAATACATCCCAGCTGTGAGCAGTTTTAAATTAAATGTTTTCCTTTAAAAATGTAATTTTGCTGTGGCACTTGTTATAAACATGGGAAAGATTTGCTACTTTACAGGCATAATAAGGACACCCCAGGCCTGATATTTAAAGGAATATTTCATTTTTATTGTTTCACTTTAAGCATTATTAAAATCACTGCTCCCGAAAAAACGTCTGTTTTTGAAACTTTTTTTTGCATTGATACATGTCCCCTTGGGCAGGACCCGGGTCCCCAAACACTTTTTATGGCAATAACGTTTATGGCAATAAGCCTTTAAAATGAGCTTTTGATTTTTCATGTTTGCGTCCCATAGACTTTAACGGTGTTTGTACAAATTTTTGGTCTGTTCGCATGTTCTGCTGCCAAACGAACAGGGGGGTGTTCGGCTCATCCCTACAGCACAGATGATGATGACACCTCACCAACATGACACGTCCCCTCCTGAGCCACAGTGACAGCCTCTGTCCATGCCAGGTGGTCTCTTCAGTCCACTCCAGTCCAAACAGCACTGACAGTCCTGCTCCTGGCTTTCCTTGCTCTGACCACCCTGCTTGGCTCCCTTGCAGCATTACATCACACATCACGCTCAGGCACTGCCTCCACCAGCTTGTTATAAAGCCTTTGTACAGCTTGTTAAGATATATAATTTAATGTCCATAGCCTGGGCACAGGTGCACCTTAAAATTAGAGAACTGTGCAGAGAAGGTCCGTTTTAGCAATACAAATAGTGGTGAAATTGAGACCCGGAATAAATCTAATGCATTGTTCTTAGTCTAGTGTTGTAGTATTTGGCTGCAACTCAATTTATTTGTATTCTGAATATATTTACAGTACATTTAACTAGCTGCATGTCACAGTGTATACATAAATCACTCCATTAACAGTATGTTAGCTATTTCCTTGGCTAATTATTATTCTTGCCAATTATAACCATCAGGATTTTTTTTGGAGTGGAATTGTTACTTGGAGTGATTTATTGTCAACTGACATATATTTGGCAGTCTGGAGTTAGTTTGAATAAATTAAATTTCATATTTCTTATCACTTTTATTAAATATGGTACCATATATTTTTTTCTTCATTCTTTCCCCTACAGACGAGTGCTTGCAGCTGCAAAAAGAGCGAATCAGACAGGACACTTTATGTGGGTTGGCTCTGACAGTTGGGGTTCTAAGATCTCACCAGTTTTGCAGCAAGAGGAAGTGGCAGTAGGAGCCGTCACGATACTGCCAAGACGGGCATCAGTCAGAGGTTTATTAACAATCTCATATTTGCAGTCAATTTCTCTGTCTCTCTCACTTACGATCAATACACATATATATTTTTTTTACTTTTCCTAGGGTTTGACAGATACTTTACAAGTCGGACACTGGATAATAACAGAAGGAATGTCTGGTTCGCAGAGTTTTGGGAAGACAATTTTCACTGCAGATTGAGTCGAAATGCATTGCGCAGGGGTGGTCATGGAAAGAAGTGTACAAGTAAGTGTCCTTTAAAGCCCACATACAATTCCTGTCCAAATCATGCTGCCTCAACCTCTGCAACATCTCGAGGATGCGACCCTTTTTAACCATTGACACCACTAAGCTTCTAATTCACTCCCTGGTTATTTCTTGCCTCCACTACTTCAACTCCCTCCTCATTGGATTACCTTTACATAGGCTATCCCCCCTTCAGTCCATCATGAATGCTGCTGCCAGACTCATCCACCTTACCAACCATTCAGTGTCTAGTACCCCTCTCTGCCAATCCCTCCACTGGCTTCTGCTCACTTAATGAATAAAATTAAAAGTACTAACAACAACTTACAAAGCCATCCACAACTCTGCCCCCAGCAACATCACTAACCTGGTCTCAAATTATCCAGCAAACCGCACTCTTTGGTCCTCCCAAGACCTCCTGCTCACTAGTTCCCTTGTAACCTCCTCCCATGCTCGCCTCCAGGACTTCTCGCAAGCTTCTCCCATCCTTTGGAATTCCCTACCCCAATCTGTTTGAATATCTCCTAACCTATCCATCTTTAGATGATCCCTAAAAACCCTTCTCTTTAAAGAAGCCTATTCAGCTTCTAACTAATACAGTGTTTTTACTTTCTCCATCAGCTCGTCCCCCACAGTTACCTTTTGTATCAATTGACTCTCCCTCTTAGAAGAAGCAGGGCCCTCTGATTCTTCTTGTCCCAAATTGTATTGTAACTTTAATGTCTGCCTTCATTTTGTAAAGCGCTGTGCAAACTGTTGGCACTATATAAATCCTGTATAATAATAATAATAAAAAGTAAGGGCATGCCACTGTTTTCTTTTTACTCTTGGAGGACGAAGTCCTTTAAGTCAAACATTTCCCAATTTCAAGGTTTGACTTAATAAGCCGATTTAGTGGAGGTGGTCACATTACAACGTGTTATACTTGTATTACGTTCTTATAATGTTCACCAGGCTCCCCATGCTCACTTGAATGCTCTCCTTTCCTTTGTGTAAAAGAAGATATTTGCTATTGTCTGGGTGCGTTTAGAACTCATACATCTGAGTATTGCTGTTCTGCTGTTCCCTGTTAGTCACAGTGCTTATTTTGAAATATGTCAGTATCACATGTATATGTAGTTTTGTTGATTGGCAGTGATAGCTACCAAAAATTCTGACAATTCTTCCTCTCTGTTGGCTTGGAATTGGTCACTGTTTTGCACATACACAGTAAGGTTTCATTTTACAGTCTGCAACTGAAAGCCAAAGTAAAGAGTGTAATAGCAGGTGATTGAGACAAAGTTATACATTTCATTTTTCTTTTTATCCATAATAAAGTTCAAGAAACTTGAGCACTGGATATGGATTAAAGAGATATCGAACCCAAAAACAAAAATGTATTTTATAGCAGTTTACTAATTCTTAGATGTGATGGCTGCATTCGTTTTCTGTAACTGTTGGTGTAACTGCTTGAAAAGTGTTAGCAGGAGCTTGACTTTTATTTGTTAGTCAAGTCAAATTAAATCTGAAAATGCATCTAACACCACCCTCTATCCAGATTGACAAGTTGCAATATATAAACTTTTGTTTTGTGTTTAATACGGCTTTAAGAATTTTTATTTACCAATGAATAGCATTAATGTTGAATTTTTATTTCATGTTGTTCTAGGTAAAAATTCTTCATTACAATAAAGGCATTCTTTATGGCTGCAGTGCCTCTGTAAAATTAAAATAAAAAAAACAAAATACCATTGAGCAACAAATATTGCCCATGCACATTATGATTTTTTTATTTTATTTTTTTTTACATGAAAATAAAGAATTTGATTCCATATCTGGAGTTTTGAGGAGGAAACTAGTGTCTCTGTTAATCAGCCTTTCATTTTTCAGTGCACACTTATATCTTGTTTAATATAAAGAGAGAATGGTTATTCCCATTTCTTGTCAGGAGTCCTGGAAGATTCTTGTACAGCTATGCATCCATTGGAAACATTCACCACATCCCCACTCGTCTGCTCTCTGTTCTCAGCTCTTCTTCCCAGAGTTACACTGCTTTTATTGGTGTCTCCTTTTCTCCCCCTCCACTGTCATCCTTAGTACTTCACCCCTCTCCTCCCCAGCTATCTTGTACTGCCAGTTTGGTATGATTTGATCTGTGGTCATTCTTCCCAGGCAATTTTTCACAGGTCTTCTTAATGACTTCCAACCCATTCTACTGCTCTTTTCCTGTTCTCATCTGTTATTTATCATTCATTCTCTGTTCTTTGCACTGTTACTGCTTTTATGCGTCCACTCTGTTCCTTCTCTTCAGTGTTTTTTTAAGTGTCCCCCCTTGTGTAAACTCTGCACTGTCTGTCCTAAATTCTCAGTACTTTCAGTTCATCTTCTCTCTCAGTGTTCACCCTTTTCAGCTTATGGATTAATGTACTGGAGTTCCAACTTGAACTTTCAGTAAATGAGACCTATGCAAGCACAGCCAACAGATTAACTCATCTATGTTGCATTCTTGTTAGTTCCATTGCACATTTCCTATCCTGCAACCACCTTTAACATAATCTGACATATCATTAGGTTCCTAAAGAATTCCAGGTATTGCATTTTAAAATAGTTACAATGGTCCAGTGTGTACCAATATAACCATGCATTTACCATACTTGTGGAATAATACCTGTGGTAGTAGACAATGCCACTGCAGCGATTTCCACTAGCTTCTGGATCACATGTTGAGCAGCTGCCCTACTGCATTTTTGTGCATAGCAGTGTCTTCTACAGTAGACATGTGCACACTGAAATATTTTGTTTCAGAATTTAGTTTTCGTCCGAAAAATACATTTATTTAGTTACTCCCGAAATTCATTTTTATTTATTTAGTTGTGTTAAAAAATGCATTCGTCTGAAAATCTGAAATACGGTAATTAAGGTGGAATCTTTAATTGAAGGCTTATGGTGTCTGTCGAATGTTCTAAGAAGATTCGACAGAGCAGCTAAACTGTACGAAACCACAATCGTACATTTCCGGTCGAATGTTCCGCTTACAAGCTATGGTAGAATTCGAATGTTGTATGACACTAGTAATAATTATATTTATTAATTATTATTACTAGTCAACCAACATTAGAATTCTTCTATAGCCTATGGACGGAGCATTTCACCATAAATGTCCGGTCATGGTGACTGCTTCGTCGAATCTTAATGTCAAATCTTTTCTCTCTATGTTGAATAATCTGGGACTAATAGAGTTAGGTTAGGCACATTCAACCTTTTTTGCTATTGTCTCTATAATGTCAAATCTTTTCTCTCTATGTAGAATAATCTTGAACTAAAAGAGCTAAGGTTAGGCACATTCGACCACAGGTTCGATGGAAACAGATCACTATTGTCAGCGTCATGTCGAATCTCCTATCTATATCGAACTGTTGCAACGAAAATAAAGCATTTGTTTATGTCGGATCATTCGGTTTTCGGATTCTGCACGTTCGTTATCGTTTGTTAAAACGATAACAAAAATACCCGAAATTCGGAAGAAAATGCATTCGGACGAAAACTAATGCACATGTCTATTCTACAGTGATTTCCAGCTTTCAGAGGGATTCCACATGCTGAATATATGCATAGTTACATTGGTCCAAGCTGGACCAATGTAACTATGTAAAAAATGCCCTACCTGGAACTATCCTTTAAGTCCCATTAGTACCAAGCCCTGCTCGCTTACCACCTAGCCCCATCATCTGTACTTCAATGCATGTTGGCTGGTGCATAAACTGTACTTTTACTTCTTACAAGTGGACAAAGGCTATGAAAGTTTGCATTTTGTGTTTTAATTTTCTCCTTCTGCCCCTCCTCTACTATTTCCCCCTTTGGATCTGTGATCTGCTCCTGATGACTCCTTCCACCTGTTTGGAACAGTCTGCTTCCACTGACCTTTTTTCTCTTTTCTGGTAATAGTCTACTCTTGCTGTCTCTTTTTTTTCCTATCCTAATTGTTACTGCTCTTTCTACCTTTACTTTCACACCTCCTAGTCACAGTCTAGTCAGATCATCCATGATCAGGCACTACTGACATTCTGCCATGTAATCTCAATCACAAAGACCCCTCTTCTCTGAACTTAATCACAGTCCTCCTTTGATCTCTAAATTCTCTCTTATCTTTGCTCGCTTACCACCTAGCCCCATCATCTGTACTTCAATGCATGTTGGCTGGAGCATAAACTGTACTTTTACTTCTTACACGTGGACAAAGGCTATGAAAGTTTGCATTTTGTGTTTCAATTTTCTCCTTCTGCCCCTCCTCTACTATTTCCCCCTTTGGATCTGTGATCTGCCCTGATGACTCCTTCCACCTGTTTGGAACAGTCTGCTTCCACTGACCTTTTTTCTCTTTTCTGGTAATAGTCTACTCTTGCTGTCTCTTCTTTTTCCTTTTTCTTTTCACACCTCCTAGTCACAGTCTAGTCAAATCATCTATGATCAGGCACTACTGACATTCTGCCATGTAATCTCAATCACAAAGACCCCTCTTCTCTGAGCTTAATCACAGTCCTCCTTTGATCTCTACATTCTCTCTTATCTTTGCTCTTTAATATACTGTCCCTGATTTTTGAACTGCTGTCCTGCATATTTACCCTTTCCTCTCCAAGCTTCCATTGCAATTGTCACAATCTTCACCTTCCATTTATCTTCTTTCCTGCTTTCATTATTCATATCTTCACAGTCCTTTGTGCCCAAAGAAGAAATCTTGATATGTTCTCCCTCACTCCTCCATCAGCAATAACCCCCTATCACTAATTCTCACCAACCCCACTTTACCTCTAGCTCCTGTCCCCTGCACCGCTTAACTATCAGCCTCCATCCTTTACCTCCATCACCCACCACTCCAAATACTGTCTCAAATACTCAATTTGAAACACTATACATGTAAAAAATAAGTTCACCCCATCAAGATTGTTGACTTCTTTTTCAATATTTGAACAGGCAATCATTAGATCTTCATTCAAACAGTGCTTACAATTAAAGGTGGTATATTGAAACAAATGAAGTTTAAAAATAACATGGTAGATTTAATTTTACAATATATAAAAATGAAAATGCAGATTTGTTACATGTAAAAAGTAAGTACACCACTACATTTACTACCACTTAAAATGTATGTAATTAGAATTAGGTGTTCCAGAATAAGTTCCAATATATAGGGAGTATGCAGGTAGAACCTCTTGTTTTTAAACTGCAGGGTGTTGATTTACTAAAGGCAAATAGACTGTTCACTTTGCACGAGAATTTTTTATAGAGCTTAGTGAATATGGTGAAGCTCTGCTGAACTCCACCAATCAATTACTTGCAAGTAAAAATGCTGTTTTTTTTTTCTTTGCACATGATAGGGTATTTTGGTAAGTGAGATTTTAGCATATTCCCTAAACTCTGAGGAAGATTCCCTTGCAAAGAATAACTTCCTTTGCAACGTGAACAGCCTGTTTGCCTGTGGTAAATCAACCCCCAAATATCTAAGCTCTGGTGTTCTGGTATCTAAAATTTGAAGCTGAATTCCAAATGGATATTTTAGCACAATAATGATCTTAATCATACTTTAATCCATCATGGAATGGAAAGGTTTGTGGACTAGCCCAGTCAACTATCTGATTTTAATCCCATTTAAATGTTGTGGGGAGATTTGGAATAAGCCTTTTATGAAAAAAGAAGGCCCCGATCTTTAAACTGAAGGGATTTTGTGTGGAGGAGTGGTCAACATTTTAATTGAGTCGATGGTGGGCAGTTATGCAAAATGAAGTCATTTCTGCTATAGGGGCAAAACACACTTCTGAGACCAAGGGTACTTACTTTTTTTCCCACCACGCACCATTAAATCTATTGATATTTTTGTTGATTAAAAGATTAAAAAAGTTAAAATTTCCTTTGATGTTTCATTCAAGCATATTTATTTTACCTGTGGGCTCTGTTTGAATTAAGATCTTGCCTGTTTTAAATATGTGGAAAATGTCTACAATTTTTATAGGGTGTACTTATTTTTTTCACAACTGTATTTGCAATTTTATCTATTAGCAGTGAGTGGACCCTTTGTGGGTGAGATTCAGTTATGTTCTTTTAACCACTAGGACCAGGACTAGGACCAGCTGCCGCAGTTATACTACGGCAGGTTGGCTCCCCTGGGCAAATCAACAATAGTAAGAAGAGCCGACAAGACTGTAATTCTTGAAAAATAATTTATTGGTACATCAGAGTGACAATAAAACTATAATGCTGATGCGTTTTAGCAATAGCCTTAGTCATAGCTTTATTGTTTTATTGTCACTCTGATGTACCAATAAATGACACTTCAAGAATTACAGTCTTGCTGGCTCTTCTTACTATTGTTGCATTGGAGTGTGTTGGGATACATCAAGCCTCGGCACCTGTGAGTGGACCTGGGTTGGGTTGTCCCTGCAGAGAGAGCTGTTACATTCTCCTTTTCTCCCCCGGGCAAATCGCCATAGCTGTACGTTGGTGGCTTTAAGACCACTAGGGGGCGAGCGCATGCTACTCCGATCGCTCCTGAGAGACAGAACGGAGATCTGTCAATGTAGAGAGGAAACACATCTGTTGTTCCTAGTGATTAGAAACAGAGATCTCTCTCCTCCTCCAGGCAGTTCCATCCCCCCACCTTTAGAATCACTCCCTAGGACACACATTTAACCCCTTAGTAGAAAGAGATTCCTCAAAAGTGGGACTTTAAATTGGACGCCAGGCAGCGATGAGTATAAAAATTACAAATTTATTATGCAATACATTAGTTATAACATACAAAACATATCGCCAATGATAAAAACATATATGGGAACCAGCTGAAAGAAGGAAGGAGGCCCACAGACTGATGTCTGACGGGTTTCGATTACACATGCAGTGTGGATCTTCCTCAGGGACCATGCGGCCTTCAACACTTCAATTGCTGTGATTCCCAAACATAACACAATTTCACTGGCAGTAGACAAACACTCAAGTACTAAGATTGTAGTATCCGTCAGGGCCAGATCGGGAGCGTCAACCCAGACATCATAGACCGACCGTGCTTCCACAGTTGCTCTTAATCGTTTAAAAGGATTTACTACACTGAGTTACGTCACAATTAATATGAAAAAAGTGTGACTCATGGAAGGTATAACTAGCCAGAGCAATGTTCCAGTATTGTGCCGTGAAACACTATGCAGACAAGATCATAGTAGAAGCTGTCCTATGATTTGGATCCTCATAGCCACTGTCGTTGTAACTGGAACGCAGGTATGGAGTCTATCTAGCAATTTAATTATTGAAGGCCGCATGGTCCCTGAGGAAGATGCATGTGTGATCGAAACACATCGGTCATCAGTCTGCGGGCCTCCATCCTTCTATCAGCTGGTTCCCAAATCTGTCTCCTTCATATATGTTTTTATCATTGGCGATATATATGTTTTGTATGTTGTAACTAATGTATTGCATAATAAATTTGCAATTTTTATACTCATCACTGCCTGGCGTCCAATTTAAAGTCCCACTTTTGAGGAATCTCTTTCTACTATATGCCTTCGGTATTGGATGTACAGGCAGTACAGTCAATTCGATGAGGCAAAATCTCCTTTCACACATTTAACCCCTTGATCGCCCCCCTAGTGTTAACCCATTCCCTGCCAATGACATTCACACAGTAATCAGTGGCTATTTTTAGCTCTGATCACTGTATAAATGTCAATGGTCCCAAAAAAAGTGTTAAACGTGTCCGATCTGTCCACCGCAATGTCGCAGTCCTGCTAAAAATTGCAGATCACCGCCATTACTAGTAAAAAAAAAAATTATAAAAATGCTATAAATATATCCCCTATTTTGTAGACACTATAACTTTTGCGAAGACCAATCAATATACACTTATTGCGATTTTTTTAAATCAAATAAAAAATACATATCGGCCTAAACAGAGGAAGAAATTCGTTTTTTTATATTTTTGGGGGGATATTTATTATAGCAAAAAGTAAAAAATATAGCTTTTTTTCAAAATTGGCGCTTTTTTTTTTGTTTATAGCGCAAAAAATAAAAACTGCAGAGGTGATCAAAAACCACCAAAATAAAGCTCTATTTGTGGGAAAAAAAGGACGTCAATTTTGTTTGGTTACAGCATCGCATAACCTCGCAATTGCCAGTTAAAGAGACGCAGTGCCGTATCGCAAAAAATGGCCTGGTCATTAAGGGGGCAAATCTTCCTGGGCTGAAGAGGTAAAATTCAAAACCACATCGAAAAGCAAGTGTTTGGAGAGGTTGCAAGATTTTTATGAGGTTGCTATATGTCTGGTATATTGAAAACTTTCTTTGCAGTTCAATCCTTTAGGGCACTCAGAAGTGAAACTAGCAAACACATGTGTAGCATTTTGAAAGAAAAGTGGTAAATACAAATAATAGCCACAAAATTGTGTGTGGCTAACTTTAAAGTGGTATTAAAGGTTCGGATTTAAAAACAAAAACAAAAAAACAGACATGTCATACTTACCTGCTCTGTGCAGTAGTTTTGTACAGAGCAGCCCAGATCTCTTCTTCTTGGGTCCCTGCCGGTGCTCCTGGCTCCTCCCCCTTGACCAGGACTCCCAATAGCAAGCCGCTTGCTATGAGGGAACTGGTACGTGCTCGCTCCCGAGCTCTGCATCCATAAGATGCATAGAGCCACAGCTCGCCCCCTCCCCGCTCTCTCATCATTGGCTTACTGGCTGTGATTGACAGCAGTGGGAGACAATGGCTCCTGCCTCAGCCAATGTGGAGAGGGAGTCCCAGGACAGCCAAGGCTCTCGTGCACATCGCTGAATCAAGAGGGGGTTCAGGTGATTATTACGGAGGATGTGGGGGGAGCAGCACACAGAAGGTTTCTGACCTTCATTCATAGAAGGCATGAAGGTAAGAAACATTCAGCCTTTACAACCACCACATTTCAGGCAAATGGCTAAGTTCACCATTGAAATACATACATATATGTTTGCTGTTTTACCTGCCAAACCATAGCCGATCTTGTGATTTATATTTATTTTCCACACTGCATAGTTAGACAGGTGATACGTAGGTTCTGATTAAGCAGTTTATCTGCCTGGTTCAGCAATGTAGTCCCAGAATGTGTCACCTCTCCACCTCCAGCCTCATCATTGAACAGTTAATCAGCATTGTCACCTCTACAGTGAGCAGGGAGCTGCCCCAATAAACCGTAACCGTGGCTGAGTAGATGGTAATGCTGAACCAGGAGGTAGCAGGGGGATCTTAAACCGGCTCTACGTCTGTAGAATTTCATTTGAAATTATTGTTTTCAGAACATTTGTTTGATTATCTAAGATTTGAAGGGGATGATCATCTTTTTTCAAAATGATCCAATGAATCAAAGGCAAGCATGGAAAATTGTCAAATCTAATGGGAATGACCAAATTTCTAATTGTTTAATAGGCTCCTGGCTGAGATCCTGGGTTTAGTAACACTTTAATTTCACTTTAAGATAGATATTTGTTACAGGAAGAAAACAATCTAAAGCAGACGCAAATGGAGCTAAAAGAAATTTGAAACCACAAAATTACTCATAGTTTATGAATAGGCACATATTTTCAAGTCTTAATTAATCATTTTACGATTATTGTCAAACAACAAATACGACAAATGTGGTACTTTCCAAAATTTCAAGAGCTATCCTTTCCAATGTAAACCATAGTGTGAAAAACTTTTATTTTTGCAGTGTCTCAGTGGATCAGTCATATAATCTCCAATGGAAATATAGTTTATGCTTTTTTGTTTTAAATTTAAGATAATTGTAGTGTTCTTCTAACAAAAAATAAATTTAATTCTCAGCTACATTGATCAAAAAAGTTCTTGAACTATTTTAGTCAAAAAGATATGCAATCTGAAAGGTATACTTTATCCAGTAATTTAAGAATATTAAATCAGTTGTTTTGTTTTTTTTCATATATTTTCTAAAAATTCTTCCAATTCAAAGTAAAAATATCCTGTTCTTATTTGAAGGCTCAGTCAAAGGAACTTGCATTACCTCAGGCAATCAGATATATAATTCCCAAAGCACAGTTTATCGGTATAATTAATTTACTTTACTGTCACTGTTGGACAACAAATGCCCATATTCAGGTTTTTCCCCAAAGTAAAACTTTTGCATTCTGTCCATTTAAAGTCATGCTTGAAAAAAGTATGTATCTTTCCTCAATCAAATGCATACTTTAATACATATTTTGTCTAATATGGTTAAAAATAAACTATAAATATTTCACTATTTTGGGCAGTAAATATTAACTGTGTTCTCCTATTTTTTATTCTGTATTTCTTTTTACAATAAAATAAAGCATGTTAGTCTGCATATTTTATATATATGTACAGTGTGGTTCTTGTAGCGTCTTAGGGTTCTTTTCACATGGCCGTCTTTTTGTGTCAGTGTTCATCTGATCTGTCCCATTTGGGTCTGCAAAAATGAAAAAGGATGTAAACCTTTTGCATTTGTTTTTGTGGACCTAAACTGACTTGTATGTGGGTGGATGTAAATGGACGCACATCCGTTTTACATCCACCACCAAATGAATTGAAGGCTTACCAGCTGGACAAGCTGTCAAAGCTTGTGGCTCTTACCCAGCCAGTGCCTTTAAACCTCCAGACACATCCAGTGGCTAACGAGCCAAGCGTTCCTGGAGTTGGAGTGGTTATCAGTAGTCACCACGAACGATCATCAACATGTCGTTTAATAGACATTAAAAGCATATCCATAGGTCTCCAGCAGGTTCCAACCTACCAAGTAGTCAATGGTGAGCAAGCCCCTCCACGTGGATGTTGACGTAAGGTGCTTGGAACAAGGAAATTGACCAGGGGGACACCAGGAAGAGCCAGCCCGCCATCAGATTCGAACCAACTTTGTTTGTTGCTTAGATTTCCTTCTTGGTTTATTTTTTGGTGATCGTTTAATTAATATGCCACTTGTCTATTAGATCACATTCACTCACTTATTAGTGTTAGCGCAGCTTCCTTTTTGTTTTTGTTTCTGTATGGTGTGTATTTCACTTTGAGTTGCAGCTTGGTTTATCTTTTTTCGTTCATTATTCACCAGCACAGTTTTTCTTTGAACATCCGTTTACATCCTCCCACTCACATATAGAGATAGATTGCATTTCATCTGGATCCATATAAAAAATGGACACATGGAATGCTCATCTGAAAAGGAGCTTAATCCCCTTCAGTTTTTTACAGACACTTCAGTGTTGATTTACTAAAACTGGGGAGTGCAAAATCTGGTGCAGCTGTGCATGGTAGCCAATCAGCTTCTAACTTCAGCTTGTTCAGTTAAGCTATGACAAAAAAAAACTGGAAGCTGCACAAGATTTTGCACTCTCCAGTTTTAGTAAATCAACCCCTTTGTCTATTACGATCTCTTTACTGGCATTTTTGTTGATCGGGAAGTACTGTGAGACAATTTAACATAAGTTGAGTAAGTGTTTTTATTTTATAGTATATCATTGTAGGTTGCAGTAAGAGAAAACTTTTTTTCAGTATTTCAGCCTCTCATTTCCCTTAGCTAAGGAATGTTCCCATGGCTTAGTAATTGTGGTGAAAATTCACTTTGCAGACAATACCCAAACATGTGCAAGGAAAAGAAAAAGAAAAAATATTTTTTCTTGGCCATTATAGGATGATGGGAAAATTCCCTTGCAAAGCGAACATTTATTTCAGCCCCATAATCATCATCATTTTGCAATGACCATCAACCTGTGGTCACACATCTTCCACTAGCCAATTTTGATGAATCGTCAGATCCACTCAACATCAAGTCCTGGCTTGTTGAAGTTCCGTATAGTGGACTTACTTTACTGTTTATGCCTTCTATCAATACTAGTTTGTGAGTATAAATTCAGTTTTACATTTAAATAAAGCTTTTGTAGTGGTAATGCACAAGGTCGGTGTGCCCTCCTTCTTTTCTTTTTTCTTTAGTGTATGAATACCCATTATTCTGAGGAGGGCTGCAAGACACCAGGCATTACTTTGTGAAGCTGATTGCATCACGTATTGAGAGACTAGACACCAGAGCGCAGGATAATTTGTTTCGTGTTCACACATCTTCCACACACACTCTTTATAAACATTTTAAAAAATTTCTATATATTCATACATACATTCTTGTATGTATGGATTGCATTGGTTGTTACTGATGTGGTGAAAATTTAATGTCAATAGAACCTCTAGAAATATATTTACCTATAAAAATTGTGACGTGTTTAATACTTATTTTACCCACTGTGTATATATTTTATACATATATGCATTGCATATACCGTATATAAATATAAAGTCTACAGTTGATAGGTACAGTTGACAACTAATCGGTTAATCTATGTTTTGTACTTTTTTCATTTCAATCTGAAGTAAAGAATTTTTTGGACAGTTAAACGATTCAGCACCAGAAGATTTGGGTGCTGAATGACCAGGCCATTTTTTGCGATTCAGCACTGCGTTGCTTTAACTTGCAATTGCGCATCGTGAGACGTTGTACCCAAACAAAATTGACGATTTTGAAAAAAAAAATTTTGATATATTTTGTACTTTTTGCTGTAATAAATATCCCCATTTTTTTTAAAAAAAAGCTAATTTTTTTCTCAGTTTAGGCTGATATGTATTCTTACACATATTTTTGGTAATAAAAATTGCAATAAGCATATATTGATTGGTTTGCGGAAAAGTTATAGCATCTACAAAATAGGGGATAGATTTATACCATCTTTATTATTATTTTTTTTTTACTAGTAATGGCGGCGATCTGCGATTTTTATCGTGACTGCAACATTATGGCAGACACTTCGGACAATTTTGACACATTTTTGGGTCCATTGGCATTTATACAGTGATTAGTGCTATAAAAATGCATTGATTACTGTAAAAATGTCACTGGCAGTGAAGGGGTTAACACTAGGGAGCGATCAAGGGGTTAACTGTGTTCCCTGCTACATGTTCTAACTGAAGGGGGATGTGACTTGCTAGGGGAAGAGATAGATCTATGTTCATACTTTGTATGAGCACATGATCTGTCTCTTCTCCCCTCAGAGAACCGGGATCTCTGTGTTTACACACAGAGATCCTGTTTTTTTCCGCGTCACTCGCATCCGCTCCGGCCGCGCGCACTCGCTCCTAGTGGCCATAATAAGAAGCAACGTAACATGACAGCGATTCATGCAGCCGAGCCATTCTGCCACAGTAAAACTGCGGTGGCTGGTCGGCAAGCAGTTAAACAGTATGTAGTCTTATAATAGCTAACTTTAGTCGCTACCTGTTAGACACTAAAACATATATATTATAACATGATAAGAGTATAATTTTTACAAGCTGACAACTATTAAAAAAATATTTTCACCAATCATAAAAGAGTTGCAGCAATGAACATGGCATTCAAGAGACTATGGGGGCAAACAGCTGAAGGTATAAAAGCAGGCAGGCATTTATAATATACATTTGGGGGGTAGAGAAAGCAACACCAACAGAAATATATTGCAACAGTGTAAATGGGGTGATTCAGCCCTTGCAAGCAGATGACATTGACTGGATTGCCTGTTAATATTTTTGGGCTGGCTACAACTTTCATACAATATTCCCTGGCTCCTAATCATTCTGCATCTATTATAAACAAAAGCAGGATTGGTGCTGCTGGATTTAGGATTTCCAATATGTGCAAGTTAAACTTGAGGTAGAAGAGTAGATGAATGAAAACTACCAACTTTTGTGATGTTGGTTGAAATGTAAAAATGGTCTTTGCTGATGGCTCTAGCACCTTTGGCAAATCCAGTAATGAGAAAGCAGAAAGCAGCCAAGAAACATGTCATTCCACAGATTCTGTTATTTAGTATCCACTGCCTGCTGCTGAAGGTACCCGTATGCTTCCCTGCAGCCCCCAAAATCAATTTTATTTGTGGATTCTCTGCTGAATCTATCACAAAGGTGCTACTCCCAGGAAAAATACAAACATTAGAAGCACTTTTAGAAGTGCCCCTATTAAAACACCCTGAAAAAAATAAAATACAGTTTGCTACAATGTTTCCTGACAGGCATTCTTCTACATGTGTACTTAGGTAAAAAAGTAGGATGAGTGGAAGTTCAGTTGGAAGTTGGGCATTTTCCATGAAAGACCATGCAACTGTATGCAAGCCAAAATTTGTGAATCTTTTTTTTTTTGCCTGAACATAAATAAGGATTACAAGCAATTGTCAGAAACCACTGTAAGCAACTTGTAATAAATATCTAGGGTTTCTATCTAGTCATTGATGGAACTACTGCTATAGAAGCTCACGTGACTGCTTTGAGGCCTGGGGTGAGGATTGATTGTGGCCACAGACTCGGGAGAGGTGAGCTCTCTCTCCTACCCATATGAAGTTGAACAATACCTTACTTCACAGGACCAATCCAGCGCCAACTATCTACCTTTGGTGCTTTTCACAGTGGTGTTTTATAGTTCGGTAGTAAGGGCCAACAGCAGCCCTGGGACAAGAAGGAGGTACCATAAGTAGACCTGCTGACAGCAATCCAAGAGCAGGCCTTGCTCCTGAATCCTGCAGAGGTACTCAGAAAAAAAGCCTTCTATGACTTTGGTATCAGTGGAACTCCCACTAACATCAATGAAACTGGGGGCTTTTGTTCTCAGTTCCACTCACACCAATAACATTTCTGTTCTGTAGTCCCACACCGACATACTGTTAGAAGTATAAATTCATTATATTTTAAGTGATGAAGGGTTTCTGATAAACTCACAAAAGTATATGTAATTGTTGGTAGGTTTTGAAGGTTATTAGGACATAGCACAGAGGGCATAGACAGATATGTTTTTTTACTGTGTAAGTAATTCTATTCTGAGTAACTATTTCAGGATACACGCCTATGGGTGGAGTTATGCTACTTATTTGTAGACGAAAACCATATTGGGGAAAATATGTAAATTTGGGTGCCACCAGGGAAATGCTGACAATACAGTATGAGACAGTATAAGAATGGAATAGGAAGAATGTAGGAGGTAGGAAGGGGAGGTGGAGAGAGTGTGAAGGAACTCAACACTGGTATTTTCTCCATGTGCCCCTGATCTGTGTGCCTGAAGCCAGCATCCCGTCTCCGGTTCCTGGACTCTGATCACAACCCTGCTGCCTAATCCTTTCCTACCCGTTCATTCCGTCTCCTGGTTCCCTCTCCCTGTCCTGTCTTGTTCCCAGCTCCTTCTGCTTGATCTCCCGTGTATGACCCTGGCTCTGTGGCGATTACGATCTGGTTATCCTATTCTCTGTATATATTTGATATAGGCAGTCATTTATTGTGTGTTAACTGTTTGGTTCGCTGGCTGTGTTACACTGTTTGCTACATTGGAGGTGCGTTTTCTTTGTGTTATCCACTTATCTTTTAACAAATTATATTATTTACACTTTAACTGTGCTTGGTATACTCTGTGGCAGTCCACACATATTTCTGGTCACGCCGGTTCCTGAAATGGAGCCTCCTTTTTTATACATGCTTTGTGGTATTTGGCTGATCAAGAACCCCAGATGAGAGCTGGATATCCTGGATGAACTTCTTTGATCTTCAGCTAGTTTTAGAGATGTGGCGGATTACCTTACCAGCAGAGGGTTATATCTGCGTGCGTATGTGACCTCGCTAGCGATAGGAGGTCCACTTACAGAGTGATTGTCACAGGAGGATCTGCATGCTTCTTGGTGGTGGAACTTTTTGGATCATAACATCTTGTTGGATTTCCATATTTTGGGAACTTTCACTTTGCACACTTTTTTTCAATTTCTTTCTTGTTTTTCACAATTGTTTCAATATACACTAGATTATTATCTTCACAGTATATACTTTTGTTTCTATTTGTCCAAGCATGACTTTTTTGTTTTTATTTATGTTTACTATGATATCACATAGTTGTCACTGCTGGTTTATTAATTACATTTTTTTCAATTGACATTAGTTATTATCTGCCCTTTAGCGTGGTATACCACTTTATATTGATACAATAGGTATGTTGAAAAATGCATTTAAACCAAAAATGAAAAACATTGCAGCTTACCAGTCCTTGATGTAGTGGCTGCATTGATTTTCTCCTTTTTTTTAGGCTTTTCTTCCTTTGCTTAATCCTGACAGCAATACTGTGAAAAATGCCATCAGTGTACTGTACTGTATCTATGAAGAAATAGCATTGTCGCTTTACACTGCTAGTGCCTAAATTTGACTTAAGAACGCCCTGCTCATCCTCTCCATACATGGGTGGTTCTGCAGTTCACAGAGGCAACCTGGGCAGGGCTGATAGTATTGCGTGAGATTTCCGTCCAACAGTGGCAGAATACACAGAAAATTGCAAGCTCCTGGGAATTCAGAGAAAATTTGCAGTTATTTGCATTTTTTAGATGGGAAGCCAGGTTCATCAACAGGCGGGCAGCAGGGTACCGGAACATCAGAGGGGAAAAAGGGTGGTAATTACTAGCGCAGTTGAGCGCTGCTGAGCGCCAACAACATACTTTATGGAACTTTTATAAAACCATCAATGGGATCCGGCACATGAATCTGTCCCTGTGGGATCATCACTCCTCCCACACTATCCACTGGATACAGCAACATCGTGGATTGGGTATCGTATGGCACATTTCCGTTTGCACATATTGCCAATCCAGGCGTACTATATGGATACTATATTAGCCACATACCCAATATCATATTAGAACTATACAGCTTACCAAAGATTATATATTGGACAGTGACAATACCAGGTCACCCACTGTGACATGGCCTAATCATAGGTCCATTTTGGATCCCCTTATACTTAAAACCAATTCCGCTCTTTAGGAGTCCTGTGTACCTGTATCAATTTACAGATGATGGTCAATTATCACTCATATATGGCTACCAGTGTCTCTAGGAACTATTTGCCAGCTATTTAACGCAGCATCCCAACAGGACTTTCCAGCTACCAGAGTCAATTCCTCTCCTCTTCTTCCCTTCTTCTCCCTCTCCCCACACACTATAGGCTCGAGCCTTCCAGGGACCTCTGTGCGGATATCTCTGCCCTCCAGCAATTAATGCTACAGCACATATACGTCGATTAGTAGACATGTGCAATTCGTTTCGTTTTTTTTTGTTTTTCGTTCGTTATTTTCGTTCTTTCGTTTTCGTACGAATGAACGAATCTTTCGAATCGTACGAATCCGAATAACGAATCGTTCGAATCGTACAAATCCGATTAACAAATCATTCGAATCGAACGAATCCGAAAAACAACGAAAATCCGAAAACAACAAATTAGAAACAACGAATGTACTAATGAAGAAAATCCGAAAAACGAAAACGAACGAAAAAATTCGTACATTCGTAACTTTTTTTTTGTTGAATTGGTAATTTTCCGTGTCCCTTACAATGGTGCTGCTTAACGTGCTTCGAATGGATTGAACAAAAAAATTCGTACATTCGTAACTTTTTTTTCGATTCGTAACTTTTTTTTTCGATTCGTAACTTTTTTTTTTCGATTCGTAACTTTTTTTTTTTTTTTTTCGATTCGTAATGAATGGATTGAACAAAAAAATTCGTACATTCGTAACTTTTTTTTCGATTCGTAACTTTTTTTTTTTCGATTCGTAAATTATTAAAATGTAATAATAGCATACACATTACATAAAATTATGAATTATGCTCCGATTACGAATCTACGAATGTTACGAATGTACGAATAAATACGAATGCGTCCGAAAATTAAACTAACGAAAAACGAATCAACGAAAAAATAACTCTTACGAATGTACGAATCGTTACGAATACGAACACCGACGACTTACGAATGTACGAATCATTACGAATCAACGGAAACGAAAAAAACTAAACGAAAATAAACAAATTTTTTTTGAAAACGAAAAAAACGAAACGAAAATAAACAAATTTTTTTGTTGTGCACATGTCTATCGATTAGACACAGCAGGGACACCCGCACACAGATTCTTGGCGTCTGGACGCTTTGTTATATGTTGTTTGAATTTAGTGTTTTGTGTTTTTAGTGTCCCCTTGTTGCCACATCCAGAACATACATGACATGGTAGTTCTGGATGTCATTTAGCTGCACATGTCCATATTTTTACCTCCCATTGTGGAGTGATCTGTATTTTTTGTAAAAATTCACAATAAATCATTTTTTACTACTTATCTTCATACTGCACGTTGTGGCACTTATTTGGTCTTCTGGTTCCTGCCTGTCTAGACAGGAACAAACCAGTTTTTTTTGATAGATATACCAGAACATCAGGCAGAGACGGGTGAGATGGGAATCCGGGATCAGGAACCAGAGATCAGGTATAGCAGAGTTCAGAGCAGGGTCAAGAGGAGCCAAGGTCAGCAACGGGTAATCAGACAGACAATGCAGGTTTCAGAGTAACAGGAAAACAGCTGAAGACCAGTCTGCACCGATATGTTGCTGAAACCCCCTTTAAATAGGCTGTCTGGGGCTAAGGCGCGCTCCTGCGCCTGTACGCTGTGCACCGCGCATGTACATAGGCGCGCACAGGCATATGTGGTCCCCTGTGCGTGCACATGCGCACTAGCGCACGTCGGGCAATCTCCACTGGTTTCCTTACGCCTGTGCGTGCACATGCGCACCAGCGAGCGCCAGGAGATTTCCTTACAACTCCCATGTGCTCCACTGTACCTTACTCGATCGTCCACTCATAATATGTGGGAGTTGGTCCTACTTCCCCTGATGGGAATCATTTTTCCTCATCACGGGCAATGCTTGCATCTTATTTTAGATTGATTTTTATAATGAATTATCTAACCTCATTTGTTTTATACCTTCTTCTTTCTCCAGTCCAGTCCTAGATCCTCTTCTCTCTTCTCCTACTTCAGGTCCATTCGTATAGGTTCAATCAACCAGAACTTCATGACTATTGGTAAGTATAATTTCCTAGATCAACTACCATGGCACCTCTAAACATTTTTTCCCTTAATGTTCAGGGTATCAACATACCTCAGAAAAGAACTAAAGCGCTTCGCTTTTTTCAGCCTCAAAAAGCACACATTGTGTGCTTACAAGAAACACACTTCACAGTAAACTCCACACCCAAATTTATGAGTTCTTTTTATCCACAAATATTCACAGCCTCAACCACCACCAAGCAGCGTGGAACCCTCATAGCTTTCCCAACCCATTCACACTCCAAACAGAAATGAAAGACCCTGAGGGACTTTACTTAATTCTTACAGGATACATTATGGACTCAGCAGTTACTATAGTTCCATATTACGCACCATATAAACAACCCACAACTTTCCTCACACACATGTTGCAGGTAATTACTGCACATACGATTAAAACAATTATCATGTGTGGCGATTCCAATCAGGTACTACACTTATTCATGGATAAATCACCATACCACTTTACCGAAACTCCAAATAAAATATATTTTTCTCAGCCTCTTTCTAAACATAATTTAGTTGATACTTGGAGAGAAAACAATCGAATTAAAAGAGGATTCACGTACTACTCACACCCTACCCAAACACTTACACGCATCGATCATATCTTTTTAACCACAGGGATGTTACCAGAAATACTCAGTTCAGATATAATCCCCATTACTTGGTCTGATCACAATGCAGTCCTAACCACAATAGTTTCCACTATCCCTAAAGCTCAAGACCCCACTTGGTACCTCCCCAAATATATTACTCAAACACCCATCTCATCGCTTAACCATTGAACAAGCCCTGAAAGAATATTTAATGCATAATATTAGCCCTGACATTTCCCCCCTAACACTCTGGGAAGCACATAAACCAGAAATGCGTGGAATATTTCAAAAACAATCCGCCATATTCAAATGCGAATGTAGAAATCTTGCTTGTTATTATTATTATTATTATTATACAGGATTTATATAGCGCCAACAGTTTGCGCAGCGCTTAACAAAATAAAGGCAGACATTACAATTACATAACAATTTGGTACAAGAGGAATCAGAGGGCCCTGCTCGCTAGAGCTTACAATCTAAAAAGAAAGGGTCAATTGATACAAGAGGTAATAGCTGTGGGGGATGAGTTGATGGAAAAAGTAAAACAGTGTTAGTTAGAAGCAGGATAGGCTTCTTTAAAGAGAAAGGTTTTCAGGGATCGTCTAAAGATGGATAGATTAGGGGACAGTCTGACAGATTGGGGTAGAGAGTTCCAAAGGATGGGAGAAACTCTGGAGAAATCCTGGAGGCGAGCATGGGAGGAGGTGACAAGGGAGCTAGAGAGCAGGAGGTCTTGGGAGGACCGAAGAGAGCGGCTTGGTTGGTATTTTGGTACTAGGTTAGTGATGTAGCTGGGGGCAGAGTTATGGATGGCTTTGTAAACTATTGTTAGTACTTTGAATTTTATTCGTTGGGTGAGTGGAAGCCAGTGGAGGGATTGGCAGAGAGGGGTGGAGGACGCTGAATGGTTGGTAAGGTGGATAAGTCTTGCAGCAGCATTCATTATGGACAGAAGGGGGGATAGTCTATGTAAAGGTAGTCCAATGAGGAGGGAATTGCAGTAGTCGAGGCGAGAGATAACCAGGGAGTGAGTTAGAAGCTTGGTGGTGTCATTCGTTAAAAAGGGGCGTATTCTGGAAATGTTGCGGAGGCTAAGGCGGCATGATTTGGACTGGGATTGTATGTGGGTCCGAAAGGACAGTTCAGAGTCTAGGATTACCCCTAGCACCCTGGCATGTGGGGACGGACGGATAGATGTGCCATTGATCTTGACTGAGAAGTCAGGGGAAGGGGCACGTGGGGGAGGAAATAAGCTAGAAATAAGCTTGTAAGCTAGAATCTGAATTTAACACTTCCTTTGCATCATTTCAGGATAATCCCACCCCAAAAACTAAAGCCCGTCTGGAATATGATTCCTCACAGAAACAGCTGAAAAATCTCTAAACAGATCTAAACATACCTTCTATATGAAGTCCAATAGAGCAGGCATCCTATTGGCTAAAGCTCTAAAATCATTTACTAAACCAACCAAACCAATAATAATTAAATTATCAAATAATATCTACACATGTAACCCTGTCAAAATTGTACATCAATTTCTCTCCCACTTAGCTTCCTTATACACGGCAACAAACGATTTTTGACCTAAGGCAGCTGACACCTTTTTTTTCCCACATACACCTACCCAAACTATCTAATGTCCAAAAAAGCCTACTTGATTAACCCATTTTAGCCTCCTTTAACCTCTTTATGAATTCAAAGTTCTTGTTCTTGCATAATTTTACTCTTTTTCCCCAACTTACAGTGGTGTGAAAAATTGTTTGCCCCCTTCCTCATTTCCTGTTCCTTTGCATGTTTGTCACACTTAAGTGTTTCGGAACATCAAACCAATTTAAACAATAGTCAAGGACAACACAAGTAAACACAAAATGCAATTTGTAAATGAAGGTGTTTATTATTAAAGGTGAAAAAAAATCCAAACCATCATGGCCCTGTGTGAAAAAGTGATTGCCCCCTAAACCTAATAACTGGTTGGGCCACCCTTAGCAGCAACAACTGCAACCAAGCGTTTGCGATAACGTACAATGAGGCTTTTACAGCGTCCTGGAGGAATTTTGGCCCACTCATCTTTGCAGAATTGTCCTAATTCAGTTACATTAGAGGGTTTTCGAGCATGAACGGCCTTTTTAAGGTCATACCACAACATCTCAATAGGATTCAGGTCTGGACTTTGGCTAGGCCACTCCAAAGTCTTCATTTTGTTTTTCTTCAGCCATTCGGTGGTGGACTTGCTGGTGTGTTTAGGATCATTGTCCTGCTGCAGAACCCAAGTTCGTTTCAGCTTGAGTACACGAACAGATGGTCGGACATTCTCCTTCAGGATCTCTTGGTAGACAGCAGAATTCATAGTTCCTTTTATCACGGCAAGTCTTCCAGGTCCTGAAGCAGCAAAACAGCCCCAGATCATCACACTACCACCACCATATTTTACTGTTGGTATAATGTTCTTTTTCTGAAATGCAGTGTTCCTTCTACGCCAGATATACTTGGATACACACCTTCCAAAGAGTTCCACTTTTGTCTCATCGGTCCACAGAATGTTGTCCCAAAAGTATTGGGGATCATCAAGATGTGTTGTGGAGAAATTGAGACGAGCTTTGATGTTCTTTTTGCTCAGCAGTGGTTTTCTCCTTGGAACTCTGCCATGCAGGCCATTTTTGCCCAGTCTTTTCCTGATGGTGGAGGTATGAACGCTGACCTTAACTGAGGCAAGTGAGGCCTGCAGTTCCTTGGACGTTGTTGTGGGGTCTTTTGTGACCTCTTGGATGAGTCGTCGCTGCGCTCTTGGGGTAATTTTGGGCGACCGGCCACTCCTGGGAAGGTTCACCACTGTTCCATGTCTTCGCCATTTGTGGATAATGGCTCTCACTGTGGTTCGCTGGATTCCCAAAGCTTTGGAAATGGCTTTATAACCCTTTCCAGACTGATAGATCTCAATTACTTTCTTTCTCAATTGTTCCTGAATTTCTTTGGGTCTCGGCATGATGTGTAGCTTTTAAGGATCTTCTGGTGGACCTTACTGTGTCAAGCAGCTCCTATTTAAGTGATGCCTTGATTGTGAACAGGTGTGGCAATAATCAGGCCTGGGTGTGGCTAGAGAAATTGAACTCAGGTGTGGACAACCACAGTTATAGTATGTTTTAACAAGGGGGGCAATCACTTTGTCACACAGGGCCATGATGGTTTGGATTTTTTTTCACCTTTAATAATAAACACCTTCATTTACAAATTGCATTTTGTGTTTACTTGTGTTGTCCTTGACTATTGTTTAAATTGGTTTGATGTTCCGAAACACTTAAGTGTGACAAACATGCAAAGGAACAGGAAATGAGGAAGGGGGCAAACACTTTTTCACACCACTGTATCTGCAATATCTGCAAGTCCTTCTAATAGATTTACTATATTTGTTATGTTTACAAATTTGTTTTCTTTTCTTTTTTGTTTGTACCTACATTCATGATAATATATGGTTATACTATACAAACTATGTATGTATATATGCCTACATAATAATGAGCTTCATATTTTTTTTTGTCAATTTATATCTCATTATCTTACCTATTATCACCTTGTATGAACTAAATAAAATCTTTTGACAAGGAAAAGCAGTTGTCAGGATTTAGCAATGAAAGTGTATGTAAACCCTAAAAATGAATTTCTCTTATTTTCTCCTTTTTGGCCTTTAAAAAATGTAAAAGCATATGTATAATCACATAACAATTTGTTGGTTACATTTCTTTGCACTCGGTAGAATTGGTAATGAGCCAGTTCTTTCTTCACTGCTTTAGAACATACAAATGTTAGTTGTGTATTTAAGTTCAGAAGCAAATTAGTTGTTATAGGTAAGAGGCAGAAAATACACGTTTATACTTGGTGTCCCTATGGATGTTGGAAACCAAAAACGAAAGTTAGCGTACAAAAACCATGAATTGCATTTAAAAAAATATTTGCAAAAAAAAAAAAAGTCACATACTGTATACCTTCCAACATTTGAAAAACACAGGCTATAGGAATACCCAGTTTTTACTTGGGCACTTAGCCTTCACACCAGCTAACATTGCCAGCCTTGCAAGCCTATGTACAAACTTTAACAATCCACCTAACCTCCCACCCCCTTTCCTCTTCACTCTTCATTGTCCTTCTTTTGGCCAATCCTACACGCCAACCCTACCACCTACCATCTTCCCCCCCATCCTTACCTTTTCTCTTGTCCCTCAACAACCAAACCCCCTCCCTATATTGGTACCAGACATTAATTCAGTTCTTAAATTTTGATGGCAATCACACTTCATCAAGATGTTGTTGTCATAAAACCTTTTGTTGAAATATTGTTGTATCAGTCTCAATGTTCCAACTCTTTAAAAAAAGAAAAAGGCAGGCTACATGGCTTTGGGACATGACAGATTGCATATGTTCTATGCCAAAAAAATAAAAAGAAGCTTTAATAACGGAAGCAATATAAGAATACAATTGATGTGTTGATATAAAATTTCAACTGAACAACTGTCAATGGAGTAGTGTCAATGTAGCCTGCAGCTATTTATATAAAATATGTACAATGTATTGTATATGAAAGCTACATTATCGCCTAAAACTCCAATTCTTTCACTCCATTCTCCCATCAATTAACTGAACATTCCTCACCAGGGATCCAAAGTCGAAGGTACCAACCATTGGCCTATTTAAAAAAGATTATCATTATGATGTCTCTGATACAAAATATCTGGACACATTGATTAAGTGAACAGTCCTAAGCGGAAGCAACTGACTTAAGGCATATACTGTGTATATAGTGTATAAATAGGAAGGCCAGCATGGTGGCCTGCAATTATGGGAGGAGACCGGAGGGTTTATATATCAGACCTTCCACAACGGCCGGTGTCGGTTCCAGCGCGCCGTAATCGACGTCACCAGGCCGACAAACAACTCACTACACGTTCTTTGAGTTGTCCCACGATCCTCGTTTCCGGATTGCAGATTCAGTTCCCGCTCGCACTCCCAGTTCGGCACGCCTCAGCGTCGCAGGTAGGACTCATGCTTTTTCCGACGTTACATCGTAACCCCTGTTTGTCCCATCGAGTCATTCCGACCACCATGCCGTTAGTTTGTCTTGTTTTCTACAACATGATTCGCCCCACTGTCTCTGTTTGTCACACACTGCTACCCAGTTAAGCCGGTCACCACCCAGTCTCACAATCGGATCCCCTCACACACATGTACACCGCAGCTCATCCGAGCTGGCGTCACGCTTTGGATCCCGTCACCTTCCCCTCGATCCCTCCGCGCTCATGGTCGTGTCACGGCTAGACACCCACCGTAGCAGCATCGAATCAGTTCAGCCACGAACGTCCCACCACCTCCCGAGGCGGGCCCGGCAGACAACTTTTCACAGGCCTTCAGAGCTTGGACCATCCCCAGACTCTCAGCTGAGCTGAGGCGCAGGAATATCCCCTACCCCATCACAGCCAGGAAAGCTGAACTGTACAGACTACTGTTCCCCAACCCATCCCCACCAACCCCACCAGACACTCAGGCATCACTACAATCAATCGCCTCGGCAGTGTCCCAGCTACACACGCTGGTCTCCTCCCTATCAACTACCATCTCCGACGTCCAGTCCAGAGTGGGGACCTTGGAGCTCCAGCAAGTAACCCCCACTTTACCAGCTGTCGCCACCGCCACCCCCGCATCATGCCTTACAGGTACGCCCCACGGCAGTTTTTCTGTTTTCCCAGCATATCTCATCCCAGCAAGCATCAGGAAGGACATACTAGATGGCCGCGACATCAACCTGGCATCCCTTCTGATTTCGGTACACGACGTAACAGAAAACAAAGCCTACGCTTGGGGCGACGTATCCGTTGTCTTAAAGGCGAAAGACCACAGGCTTACACGAAAGCTCACGGAGTTCGTGCTTGCTTTCGGCATGTTTCGGGAGGTCATCTGCTCCATCAAACCGGAAAGGAGGGAAGAACTAGACCTCTACCTTCATGCAGTCACAGATTTAGGGTACAAGTACGGAGGCAGTGCTTTCTATGACTACCATCGCTCCTTTTCAGCAAAGGCAGCAGCCAAGCTCAGTCAGTTCCAGGCAACCACTGACTGGAGCGCTATCGACACCGAACTTTTCTGTCGCCACTTCGCTGGCCTTCGCTCCCCACTTTGCACCAACTGCCAATCCTCCACCCACACGGCCAATTGGTGTTCAGAACCCGTTGGCAGACGCCTCCCCAACTTCCCCTCCGTCCCGAACACACCCCAGTATTCAAAAGCAACCCCACCACACCCCCAGGAAGACAAACTCGGACGGCCCGTCCGAACGTTAGGAGGGGCGCAGATATGCAATAACTATAACTTGGGGATTTGCAACTTCTCACGTTGCAGACTTCTCCACGTCTGCCTCATCTGCCGCAGAGCCCACCCCAGGATCACCTGCGGGATTAAGAAGCTCAGCTCGGCCTGACTAAGCCGTATTCATATCGGATGGCTGCAATCCTACCTTACCTCACACCCGTCACCCTCACTAGCAGCTTTTCTGGTACAGGGCTTCACCACAGGCTTTCACACGGGGTTTATCACACTCCCCGACACCACCCACGAGTGCAAAAACCTGCTGTCAGCAGCCACCGACGAAGAAGCCATCAGTACCCTACTACAAAACGAACTTGACCGGGGGTACATGATCGGCCCCTTCTCTCACCCACCGTTTTCTGTTTGGAGAGTTAGCCCTATCGGGCTCGTAAAAGGAAAGTTTTCTAATAAACTCCGTCTAATCTATGATTTGTCCGCGCCTTATTCTTCTCACACACCCAGCTTAAATTCCCTCATACCCTCAGAGGAATTTTCCCTCAAATACTCCTCTGTCGACCTCGCGATCCAGGCCATCCTAAACGCAGGTGAGGGCGCCTGGCTGTCCAAAGCAGACGTCGCAGACGCCTTCAAGCTGCTACCAATCCAGCCATGTCTGTGGCGCTGGCACGGAGTCAGGTGGAAAGGTCAGTATTACTTCGCCACGAAACTAACCTTCGGATCCAAAAGCAGCCCGTGGCTCTTTGACACGTTCGCACAGTCCCTGTCCTGGATTCTCTCACACCACGCATCCTGTCAGAAAGTGATCCATTACCTAGACGATTTTTTGCTCATCGAAGACCCCATCGGTCCCCCCGTAGACCTTAAGAGTCTAAGGGAGGTCTTTTCCAACCTCAATGTCCCCATAGCAGAGAAGAAGGTAGAAGGTCCAGCACAACGCATCACCTTCTTAGGTATCATACTGGACACTCAGGCCATGCAGGCCAGCCTACCACCCGACAAGCTGACTCGCATCAGGGAGGTCATTCATTCCTTCACGGCCACCCAGGGGTGCTCCAGGAGGCAACTCCAGTCTTAACTCGGGATGTTAAACTTTGCGGTAAGAATCATCCCTCAGGGACGATCCTTCGTCTCCCGCCTCCTGGTCTTTCTCACAGGATGTCGAGACCCAGACCAGATCTTCAAACTTGACCAGGCAGCTATAGCCGACCTTTCCATGTGGGACCATTTCCTGGCCGACTGGAATGGCATTTACATGTTCATTCCAGCCGCATCTCCCTCTTCTCCCCAGATAGTCACTGACGCCGCTGCCTCCACGGGCTTCGCAGCTATTTTTGGCTCCCACTGGTTTGCCGGTCCATGGCCACCAGAGATCTTGGCAATCCCCGGTTTCAGCCAATCCTCCTCCTTGTTCGAGCTATACCCAATAGTGGCAGCAGCACAAACCTGGGGAAGCAGTTGGGCAGGCCAGACGGTGGTTTTCGCCACCGATAATCAGGCCACAGCCGACATTATAAACAACGGCTGTTCCAGGTCCTTGACCATTATGGCCTTCCTGCGCAGGCTAGTTCAACTGTCCCTGCTGCACCAGTTCAAAGTCCTCTGCGTCCACATCCCGGGCAAGTGTAACACCTCAGCCGACGCTCTGTCCCGATTTAATTTTCCGTTTCTTTTCACAGGAACCCGGAGCCGATCCGACCATGTCTGCTATCCCTCACTGGTCTCAACTAACCCTACTCTGAGTCACCACCTTCACGGCGCCACCAGACTTATAAACTTTTCGTTGTCACACAACACGCTGAAAGCCTACCAAGCTGCTTGGAAGACGTACCGCCGGTTTCTGGGCGCAAGCCACGGGGGGACACCAGGGGACCTCCACCATATCCTGGCCTTCATTTCTCACTGCTACACTCGGCTGGCATTGTCACACAACACCATCAAACTTCATCTAGCCGGTATCCAGCATTTCATTTCCTTACAAGACCCTTCTAAACCATCTTTGTTTGCCTCCCACGCAGTCAAGGCAATCCTGCGCGGCATCCTCAAAAAACAGCCGCAGGTCAATATCAAACGCCTCCCAGTAACCGGTGCCATTTTCTGGGAATTATCAATCATGCTCTCGCATTCCCCATTCAGCTTTTTCCCCAGCCTGGTCATCCAGGCAGCTATGTACCTGGCCTTTTACGGCTTTTTACGCCCCAGCGAGTTTTCAGTTACCGGCCCTAGCTGCAAGACGCTACGCAGGCGGCACCTCGTACGCCGTCAGGCCTTTTTCATCCTGCACCTAGAGGCATCCAAAACGCAGCAGGCTGGCCCAGGCACTGACATCAAGCTGTTCGAAACTCTCAACACCTGGTGCCCCGTAGCAGTTCTAGATCAGCTACTAGCACATCTACCTGATCCCTCACCTGACAGCCCGTTGTTACCATTTCCGGTCAGACCCCTTAGCAGCAATCAATTTGTCACGCACGTCAGGATCCTCCTTCGCAACTTAGGTCTCGACCCCGCAAAATTCTCAGGTCATTCCTTTCGCATCGGGGCAGCCTCCGCAGCCTCCCGCAATGGAGTCCCGGATCACGTGATCAGGAAGATGGGGCGGTGGAAGTCCACCTATTTCGCCCGTTATATTCCCGATCCCCAGACCGAAATGTCCCGGGCTTTCAGAAACCTTGCCTTGTAGCATCTGCCTTCACCAAACAAATAAACCATTACCTCCCTAAAAACAAGTCTTTTGCGCCCTTTTCTTATCTATTCTCCTAGCAGAATGGGCCTCACGGCTCAGCTCACCAGGGCTTACCTTACGGTAGACCAGGGCACACTTCAGGTCTAGTTATGTTGGCTGTTTGTTGTGGCGTGTTTATGTTTGCTCCTTCACATCTTCAGGACCGAGGGCTCCGACCATAAATAGGAAGGCCAGCATGGTGGCCTGCAATTATGGGAGGAGCCCGGAGGGTTTATATATCAGACCTTCCACAACGGCCAGTGTCGGTTCCAGCGCGCCGTACCCGCCCACCCATTCCCCTTATCAGAACACTCCAATACGTTTCTCTACAGAAACAGCCATTACTTCTCAGGTAAGCGCCCTTTTCTTATCTATTCTCCTAGCAGAATGGGCCTCACGGCTCAGCTCACCAGGGCTTACCTTACGGTAGACCAGGGCACACTTCAGGTCTAGTTATGTTGTCTGTTTGTTGTGGCGTGTTTATGTTTGCTCCTTCACATCTTCAGGACCGAGGGCTCCGACCATAAATATTTTTTTCCTTTTTTTGTTGCAGGTATACACAGATCAAATGTAATGCCTTTCTACCAACTATGATGACAAGCAGCACAAGGATCATAATCTACCCCTACTACTTACTGTACTCGATCAATTCCCTTATTAAATATCCCATCACCTGGTACTCCATCACACTCAATTACCCCACCCCCCTCTGACGTTACGCGATGTCACGTAATGTCAGAAGGGGGCGGAGTCACCCATTTACGCCAGCGGATGGCTCCCCCCTCAGCTTTATAACAGCTGTCATCGTGAAGAGGCTTCAGTCAGCGGGAGCCTCCCATGTAAGCAGAGTTTTTACCTTCATTTTTTTTTATCAGGAGCGGTGATCAAAGATGAATGGACATCACAGGACAGTTTTTTTTTCTTTTTACTAAAGGACCGAATTGTTTACTGTCATTTTTAACATTTTGACACTTTTTTGGTGAATGTGTAGGGATACAATGTAGCCGATACTCACATGGGGTGGCAGTATCTGGGGGTCCCTTTGTAAAAGGGGGCTTCCAGATTCCAAAAAGCCCCCCGTATATAGACCCCCACAACCACTGGTCAAGGGTTGTGGGGATGAGGCCCTTGTCCTTATCAACGTGGGGACAAGGTGTTTTGGGGGGGATCCCAAAGCATCCTCCCCATGTTGAGGGCATATGGCCTGGTACAGTTCAGGAGGGGGGGTCGCTCTCTCGCCCCCCCTTTTCCTACAGCCTGCCAGGTTGCATGCTTGGATGAGGGTCTGGATTTTGGGGGGGCCTGATATGGATTTTGGGGGATCCCCATGCAATTTTTCTTTTTTCTTTTGGGTACGGGGTTCCCCTTAATATCCATACCAGACCCAAAGGGCCTGGTATTCAACAGGCTGGGAGGAACCCATGCAGTTTTTTTTTTCAATGATTTTTATCTATATTGACGGGACCTGACAATACATTACATTTTTTTCCTTTAGAAATTTAATTTTGCTGTGGTACTGTTATAAACACAGGAAAGATGCTCTACTTTACAGGCATACTAAGGACACCACCCAGGCAGATATTTAACCACTTCCCACCCAAGGACGTCATATGACTTTCAGTGGGAATAGCTGAATGCAGCTACAGGCATCATTCAGATATCCTTGTTTTCAGCTTCTTTGTACCATAAGAACGATCATAGGGGCAGTTCTGCCGCTTGATCGTTCTTACAGGCGATGGGAGGGGACATTCCCCCCTCTTGCCCCATCTGGTGCTTCTCCGGGCTCTCTGGAGAAGGAATTATCCACCACCGGATGATGACCATAGAGATTTCCGGTGACCAGGTGGTCACCAGTCATCGCGGCTGGTAAGCATGAGATCGTGTTTTTTTTCTCCCCGATCTCATGCTTTCCAGCCTAGAGGAGAGATGTGGGGTCTTATTGACCCCGCACCTCTCCATAAAGAGGACTTGTCACGAACGATTCCTATTACAAGGGATGTTTACATTCCTTGTAATAGGAATAAAAGTGATCAAAATTTTTTAAAAGTAAAAAAAAAAAAAAAGTTTAAAAAAATAAAATAATAATAATAATAATTTAAAACGCCCCTGTCCCGCCCACATATATAAACGCCGTTCAAACCACACATGTGAGGTATCACCGCGTGCGTTAGAGCACAAGCAACAATTATAGCACTAGACCTCCTCTGTAACTCTAAACATGTAACCTGTAAAAAAATGTAATGCGTCGCCTGTGGAAATTTAGTACCGAAGTTTGGCGTTATTCCATGAGTGTGCGCAATTTTAAAGCGTGACATGTTGGAAATCTTTTTACTCGGCGAAACATCATCTTTCACATTATACAAAAAAGTTGGGCTAACTTTACTGTTTTGTTATTTTTTAAATGACGGAACAGTGTTTTTCCCCAAAAAAAAGCGTTTGAAAAAATTTTGAGCAAATACCGTGCAAGATAAAAACAACTGCCATTTTATTTCCTAGTGTGTCTGCTAAAAAAAATATATATAATGTTTGGGGGTTCTGAGTCATTTTCTAGCAACAAATTATGATTTTTACATTTTTTATTGTTTCACTTTAAGCTTTATTAAAGTCACTGCTCCTGAAAAAACGTCTGTTTTTAAAACTTTTTTTGCATTGATACATGTCCCCTGGGGCAGGACCCGGCTCCCCAAACACTTTTTTATGGCAATAACTTGCATATAAGCCTTTAAAATTAGCACTTTTGATTTTTCACGTTCGTGTCCCACAGACTTTAACTGTGTTCGTGTGTTTGTACACATTTTTGCCTGTTCGCAAGTTTGTGTGTGAATTGAACTGGGGGTGTTTGGCTTATCCTTACTGGGAAAGTATGAAATATCTGAGACACTTTCTGGTCTATGATCTTTGCTCCTGAGCTTCTGCCCTTAGAGGATACTGCTGGTAGAACTATCTTTCTCCCCATTTCTTTGGGGCCTAGGGGGCTGGAGTACTGCAGGAATCTCCCATCCTGGGAGGAATCTGGAAGATGATGGCTGCTAGAAGCTAATCTGTTCTGGCCTTGAGGAAGCAACTGCAACTGTCCTTCAGTGACTGGTTGAGTGAGAAGTAAACATATGACACTTCTATGTCAGGGGTCTCAAACTGGCAGCCCTCCAGCTGTTGCGAAACCACAAGTCCCATCATGCCTTTGCCTGTGGGAGTCATGCTTGTAACTGTCAGCCTGCAATGCCTCATGGGACTTGTATTTTGCAACAGCTGGAGGGCCACCAGTTTGAGAACCATGTTCTATGTTGTAAGCTGTCCTGCCTCAGAATACTAGATTTAAAGAGAAATTGGGTGAGAGAAACTGAGTAAATTTACCTAAGCTCCAACAGATTGAGCAATAAACTGTCAAACTAAAGGGCTGTGGGCGGAGCTAGATGTGGCTCATAAAAATAGGGAAATCAAAGGTGCCACTGCCAGTATTTAAATCGGTAGTAAACTGGAAGATAAAAAAAATGAAAAATTTCTCTTACAAGGCAATGTTATAATGTACATTGCATACTAGCACATTTTGTGAATGCTAAAGCTGTTCCCCACCCACTCTAAGATCGAGAACTGAGCAATCAAACACAGCTGATCGCACAGCTGTCAGTCACCAGCTTTCTGCTCTGTCCCTCCAGCCCTCACTGGAATGCTGGGCTGTGGAGGGGGTGGGAGTGGCTGGCTCAGGTTCTCAGCAGCTTTCTGAGAGGCTGAGCCTGTCCAGGCATCTGGGTGGATCCTGATCATATGGTCAGGATCTTTTCAAAGTCTGGACTGGCTCTGTGAGAACAGCAAACAGCAGGCTTTGGGTGCTGTGTAGAACGAACTGCACTCTTGTGATCCAGAGGAGAAGTACAGCCAAAAAAGCTTTGGCTAGATTTCTCTTTTAAACCACCGCTTCATTGATTACCGTCTTTCTCTCTGAAAGCTGAAAATTTACTTGGGCAGGAAGGGGGCAAATTGGTTAAAACAAAGCCCTCCAGCGATGCGCTGTCACCGCTAAAAAAGGTTGTAAAGGATAAAAAAAAAAAAAAAAACTCTAAGACAAAGGCATAATGAGCTAGTGGTGCATCGTATACTAGCTCATTATGAAGTACTTACCTTAAAACGAAGCCCTGCAGTGGCGCCTGCACACCGCTGACATGGCCGACATCTTCCCTGGTGATTCTTCTGGGTTTGCACCCTCCGGGGCTGTGATTGGCTGGAGTCGCCATGACCTCACTCCCGCACATGCATGCGAGATCCGCCATTCATGACACAGGCCCTGAAGAAACATCACAGGGCGGCCGTTCGTTCAGAGCGCATGCGCAGATGACATAAATGGTGCAGTATACAGTAAATATCTCTTAAACGGTGCAAGTTTAGAAGATATGTACAGTACCTATGGGTAAGCCTTATTATAGGCTTACCTATATATACAAACACACAAGTATACTTTCTCTTGAAGGCACTTCAATCTTCACCCGGTCTTCCTTCTGAGTTCGCAGACTCCAGCTGTGTGAGTGGCAAAAGCCGCGATGATGTCACTCCCATACATGCGTGCGGGAGCCACCATTCACAGCAAAGGACTCTGAAGGGATGGCACAGTATGCTGACTGGCTCAGTTAATGGCTGCATCAAGGTGCACTTTTAGGAAATATTTACTGTACCTATAGGTAAGCCTTACTATAGGCTTCCCTATAGGTAAAAGTCATGCATGGGAGTTTACTTTAATTCAGTTGTTAGCTATGTTTTTAATATTTAACTTATAAAATGTATATATTGCTGCAAACAGCCACCAGGGACATATGGGATAGCCTTCTACGGAGTGTACTTTGCCCACTGACTGTGGAAATTCTTTGGGTAATAGGCTCCAGAGGCAAAAAAAATGGACAGGAGAGAATTACTGTACCATAAGGGCTCTGGATCTGGCCAAGAAAAGAGTGGATGAGTTTGTTGGCTACCACCCCAGTTCATGGTTGGTTTATTTTTTTGCCATCTGTGCCCCATTAGGGAGATTTCCCTTAACTTCCTCTCCTATAGCCAAACAGAAAGTGAGAGGAAATCCCTGCACATTAAGGGAATCCCTTGGGGACCCCCAGACAACCAAAACTAGTGACCCCATTGGTGACCCCATTGGAAGACTTCCCCACTATTACTTTTCTAGGGACAGCCTGAAATTTGGGATTTACTTTCAATGATGATGGTAAACAGGACAAATAGAGAGGGGGGATCTCTGTAATGGGGGCACAGAAGAAATAAAAACTGACAGGGGTTCAGTTCAGTATTTCTGAAGAAAGTAAAACAATGTCATTGCAACATAACAGAGGTTCCGATTAGAGTATACAAAATTTTACTTGGCTGATCTGACATCATGTGGCAGTTGTAAACCCTTAAATTAGTAGAGAGAAATATGCCCAGCACTGCTGCCTATGGCATATACTCTAGAGGAGGAGGGGAGAGGGGGGGAAGAGGGGGAGGGAAGACAGGTGGGAGGGAAGAGGGGGAAGGGAAGAGGGTGGGGGAAGAGGGGAGAGAAGGGTGGGGAAGAGGGAGAAGGGGGGGGGGGGAAGAGGGAGAAGAACAGGGGTGTGGAAGAGGAGGAGGAAGAGTGGAGAATGGGGAGAAGAGGGAGAGAAGGGGGGGGGGAGAATGGGGGGAGAAGGGTGGGAAAGAGGGAGAGGGGGGAGAGAGGGGGGGGGAGAAGGGAGGGGGAGAGAGAGGGGGGGAGAAGAGGGAGAGGGGAAGAATGGGGAGAGAAGGCGGGAGAAGAGGGAGAGGGGGAGAAGGGTGGGGAAGAGGGAGAAGGGGGAAGGGGGAAGAGGGGAGGGGGGAGGGGAAGAGAGGGAGGTGGAGGAGAGGCAGGGGGAGGGACACCAGCATAAACAGATTTGAGATATCAAACATAACAGTTCACATTTATACTTTACATTTTGGGTGATCCAACCATTGTGACCACTGTTTTAAATTTCTCTGGCTGCATATTTTTTCTGGCTACCAGTCTCTCCATTTCACATTGCAACTTAAAGTCAGCACTTTGGATATAGAGGGAATTTCTGAGGTCTTCCATAATCTGGTTATGTTCAGTTTAGTGGCAGGTAATAGATGTACTATGATGGATCTAGGTTTTGGAGGATATTTCTCTATGCCTACGTGGAGTAAAGCAAGGGAAGGGATAGGGGTGTCATGTTTTCCAGATATGTATGAGATCTGTGTGAATATTTGTCTCCAATGTGAACTGAGGGACTTGTGAGCAATCGAGCCTGTGCTACCACATTCCCACCAACAGCTGGTCGGGCTGCCTGGGTACATTTTTAAGAGTTGATAAGGTGTAAGATACTTTTTGTTTATATGTTTCCCAGTGATTGGAGCAATTGGAGACTGCATAGGTGTTTTGATCCCTCTCCACTCTATCTAAAAGTAAAGAAAAAGTTTTGTCTTTAGTTATACTTTAAGGTGTGACAAGGTTCATACACTTTAACACAATTTACATTTTAGGACAGATCCAGTTCCTGTTTTGACCCCCAAACAAGCATTTCCATTTTCTTAACTAATCCCTCTTAATACCTACATGCCAACAGCAAAAGTTGATTTACTCAGGGTTGATAAAGTAAGGTCGAGAAAATAATTAATTGGTCCAATCATGTGCAAAAGCAAAAATTATTTTTTTTTTCCTTGCTCCTGATTGAGCAAAGGCAGAGGACACAGCTTCCCCTTTACAAACGGAACATTCACCATTCTCTCTTCATTCAGTAAATCAAATCATACTGTTGGTTAAAATGTGTCATGTATTCCAGTCTCAATTTTGCAGCATGCCACCTCCATCATAGCTTATGGGAAAGTAGAGATTTATTTAACAGTAATTTGACACTAATATAATGATCTCTACTGCTGGCTTAAAGTAACTATATTTATGAAAAATTCTAAACAACCATAAAACCTAACAGAATTCAGAGGTTTTCCAAGAAGCTGTATCATGTTTAATATACATCCTAATGGTAACAAATAATACCTCACACAAACATGAAAAAACATCTTGATGTTCAGAATGCAGTGTAATGGGATTTAAGAGCACAACATTAGTGTAAACTGTTACTGCTTTCAAATACTGGACAACTGTATTTTTATATTACATTGAAGCAGCAAAAAAATGCATGAACTTCTGAACAATGGGTTAAGTATAGAGGGCAAAGCTAGTCTCCTTTTCCCTCCTGTCGCTGCTTCTTGGATAAATATTTCCTGTCTGGAGACGTGTTCAAGCTTCTCAGAGGAGCATGTTAATCGCCTAATAAACGGATTAATTAGGACCGCGTTCAACAAACATTGCAGTGTAATGTGTTTAGGATTAACACTGTGTGATTATGGGGTAATGGCTGCGAGAGCAGCAGTTCAGTGTGCGATTATTGTATGCATTTTATTATATACTGTACAGTATACACAATGTGTGTATATACTGGTTCTCACAAAAGTGAGTACACCCCTCACATTTTTGTAAATTTTTTATTATATCTCTTCATGTGACAACACTGAAGAAATTACACTTTGCTACAATGTAAAGTAGTGAGTGTACAGCTTGTATAACAGTGTAAATTTGCTGTCCCCTCAAAATAACTCAACACACAGCCATTAATGTTTAAACTGCTGACAACAAAATTGAGTACACCCAGGGCCAGATTAAGAGCATCATGGGCCTGGTGCTGAGGATTTTGGTGGGCCTTTTTATGGAAACAAAATGAAAACGCAAACATTTTTTGCTAAAACAAATTAAATATACTCTCACCAGTAATATCAGCCGTGCAGCCTTTGAGCAGCAGCAACACCCCCAATACCACCTGCTATGCAGTCTCTTAACAGCAGCAACATAGAGAGACCACATTTCCAAACTGCCATTCAGAGACATCAACCCTTCCCAAAAAAAGATGAGGGGGGGTGTAGTCTCGGAGTTGATGGGGAAATAGGTGGCGGGGGTGATTTTTCGGGCAAATGGCTGGTGTTAGCACTTAAAATCATCCTGAAACTATGCTTGATATGGCGTCAGGATGATCAAATTCCATTATTTCTATTACTATATTGTAATATATAGTGAAATAGTTCAACTCACCATGATGCAGAATCAGTGGGAACCTGAGCTTGTCACTTGCCACCAGATGCAGCGTGTCACTTGCCACCATCGCCTGCCGTCAGATGCAGTATCCCAGATGCCACCCATAGCCTGCCACCAGATACAGTGTGCCACTTGCCACCAGCCACCAGATACGGTGTGTCACTTGCCACCAGCAGCCTTACACCAGCAGCCTTTTACCAGATACAGTGTGCCACTTGCCACCAGCAGCCTTTTACTAGATACAGTGTGCCACTTGCCACCAGCAGCCTGCCACCAGATACAGTGTGCCACTTGCCACCAGATACAGTGTGCCACTTGCCACCAGATACAGTGTGCCACCAGATACAGTGTGCCACTTGCCACCAGATAGTGTGCCACTTGCCACAAGCAGAATGCCACCAGATACAGTGTGCCACTTGCCACAAGCAGCCTGCCACCAGATACAGTGTGCCACTTGCCACAAGCAGCCTGCCACCAGATACAGTGTGCCACTTACCACAAGCAGCCTGCCACCAGATACAGTGTGCCGCTTGCCACAAGCAGCCTGCCACCAGATACAGTGTGCGGCTTGCCACAAGCAGCATACCAGATACAGTGTGCCACTTGCCACCAGATACAGTGTGCCTCTTGCCACAAGCAGCATATCACCAGATACAGTGTGCCACTTGCCACAAGCAGCCTGCCACCAGATACAGTGTGCCACTTGCCACAAGCAGCCTGCCACCAGATACAGTGTGCCGCTTGCCACAAGCAGCATGCCAGATACAGTGTGCCACCTGCCACCAGATATAGTGTGCCACTTGCCACAAGCAGCATATCACCATATACAGTGTGCCACTTGCCACAAGCAGCCTGTCACCAGATACAGTGTGCCACTTGCCACCAGCAGCCTTCCACCAGATACAGTGTGCCACTTGCCACCAGACAGTGTGCCACTTGCCACCAGCAGCATGCAACCAGATACAGTGTGCCACTTGCCACCAGCAGCATGCAAGATACAGTGTGCCACTTGCCACCAGCAGCCTTCCACCAGATACAGTGTGCCACTTGCCACCAGACAGTGTGCCACTTGCCACCAGCAGCATGCAACCAGATACAGTGTGCCACTTGCCACCAGCAGCATGCCAGATACAGTGTGCCACTTGCCACAAGCAGCCTGTCACCAGATACAGTGTGCCACTTGCCACCAGCAGCCTTCCACCAGATACAGTGTGCCACTTGCCACCAGCAGCCTGTCACAGGATACAGTCTGCCACTTGCCACCAGCAGCCTGTCACCAGATAAAGTGTTCCACTTGCCACAAGCAGCATGCCAGATACAGTGTGCCACTTGCCATCAGCAGCCTGCCACCAGATACAGTGTGCCATTTGCCATCAGCAGCATGCCACCAGATACAGTGTGCCACTTGCCATCAGCAGCATGCCACCAGATACAGTGTGCCACTTGCCATCAGCAGCATGCCACCAGATACAGTGTGCCACTTGCCACAAGCAGCATGTCACCAGATAGTGTGCCACTTGCCACCAGCAGCCTGTCACCAGATAGTGTTCCACTTGCCATCAGCAGCATGCCACCAGATACAGTGTTCCACTTGCCATCAGCAGCCTGTCACCGGATACAGTGTGCCACTTGCCACCAGCAGCCTGTCACAGGATACAGTCTGCCACTTGCCACCAGCAGCCTGTCACCAGATAAAGTGTTCCACTTGCCACAAGCAGCATGCCAGACACAGTGTGCCACTTGCCAGATACAGTGTGCCACCAGCAGCCTGCCACCAGATACAGTGTGCCACCAGACACAGTGTGCCACTTGCCACCAGATACATGTGCCATCAGCAGCATGCCACCAGATACAGTGTGCCACTTGCCATCAGCAGCATGCCACCAGATCTGCCACTTGCCACCAGACACAGTGTGCCACTTGCCACCAGCAGCATGCAACCAGATACAGTGTGCCACTTGCCACCAGCAGCCTGTCACCAGACACAGTGTGCCACTTGCCACCAGCAGCATGCAACCAGATACAGTGTGCCACTTGCCACCAGCAGCATGTCACCAGATACAGTGTGCCACTTGTCACCAGCAGCATGCAACCAGATACAGTGTGCCACTTGTCACCAGCAGCAAGCCACCAGATACAGTGTGCCACTTGTCACCAGCAGCAAGCCACCAGATACAGTGTGCCACTTGTCACCAGCAGCATGCAACCAGATACAGTGTGCCACTTGCCATCAGCAGCAAGCCACCAGATACAGTGTGCCACTTGCCACCAGCAGCATGTAACCAGATACAGTGTGCCACTTGCCACTCCCTGCAGCACTCTGCCCAGACGGATAGAAGGGACAGGGCCTGCATAATCAATCAAATCCCTGGAACCCCCACACTGCTTGTGTATCTGCAGTATTAGCTGCAGTCCTATTGGTATATATCAGGTTGCAGGTTTTTGCTGGTAAGATGCAGCATGTAGGAATTTTGGTGTGCTTTCATAAAATGCAGAAAAAACACACAACCTAATAGAAATCAATAGGACTGTGGGTAAAACGCAGGAAAACTGTGGATACACCAGCAATGTGCCAAAACATAGCAAACCAGTGTGAACCCACCTAAAAGAACAAGGGACCAAGCACTACCACAGGCTGATGACACAATTCTAAACACTTTGGCTGCAGTTATAAGAACTACTGCTGGGAAAAAAAAGTTAAAAACGAGGGGAAGGGAGATAAGAGTCCAGTCACTGAGCTCACATGTGGATGGTCTCTGCATCACTCAGAGATTTCCTGTTCACCTTTATCTGCTGGTGTTCTGTTCATAATTTCCCTCCCACACGGCTCCTTCACTGCACAAACTTCACAGAGGGAGAGGGGAGGGGAAAGGCAGAGCCGACCCAGCCTCTCCCATTTTTGTAGGGGGGGCTGTGCACTGTGACATTGTAATAACCACAGTGAGCCAACACAGGTGCAGCCAAACACCCCTACATTTACATACAGCTTCTCCTGTCCCATAGAAGTTTATGGACATGAGAAAATCGGGCTTATACTGCTGGCTGAGTGGGCCTATTTTAAGGCAGGGACCTTAATATTTTGTGTGGTCACCATTTTTTTCCAGCACTGCCTTAACCCTCTTGGGCATGGAGTGCACCAGAGCTTCACAGGTTGCCACTGGAGTCTCTTCCACTCCTCCATAACGACATCACGCAGCTGGTGGATGTTAGAGACCTTGAGCTCTTCCACCTTCAGTTTCAGGATGCCCCACGGATGCTCAATAGGGTTTAGGTTTGCCCATCAGTGCTGCATATCAGTGCCCATTAATTCTACAGATCAATGCCAACTCATCAGTGCCCATCAGTGCCACCTCATCAGTGCCCGTCAGTGAAGGAGAAAACCAAATTTTATAACAGAAACAAAGAAAATCTTTTTTTTCCAAAAATGTCAGTCTTTTTTAGTTTGTTTAGCAAAAAATAAAAACCCCAGTGGTGAGAAAATACCACCAAAAGAAAGCTCTATTTGTGGGAAGAAAATAATAGAAATTTAGTTTGGGTATAGTGTTGCATGACCACGCAATTGTCATTCAAATTGCGACAGCGCTGAAAGCTGAAAATCGCTCTAGGCAGGAAGGGGGAAAGTGCCCAGTATTGAAGTGGTTAATGTCTAAATCGCTGGCAACAAAAGTGAGCACACCCCTAAGTGAAAATGTCCAAATAGGGCCCAATTAGCCATTTTCCCTCCCAGGTGTCATGTGACTCATTAGTGTTACAAGGTCTCAGGTGTGAATGGGGAGCAGGTGTGTTTAATTTGGTGTTATCGCTCTCACTCTCTCATCCTGGTCACTGGAAGTTCAACATGGCACCTCATGGCAAAGAACTCTCTGAGGATCTGAAAAGAAGAATTGTTGCTCTACATAAAGATAGCCTAGGCTATAATAAGATTGCCAAGACCCTGAAACTGATCGCCGTGCTACGCGCCCCCACGGGCAGTCGTTATCCCTGCCCGGACGTCATTCTGCTATAGGCGGAAGTGGTTAATGGTTGTGTGCTGAGTTATTTTGAGGGGACAGCGAATTGACACTGTTATACAAGCTGTACACATACTACTTTACGTTGTAGAAAAGTGTAATTTCTTCAGTGTTGTCACATGAAAAGACATAATAAAATATTTACAAAAAATGTACTCACTTTAGTGAGATACTGTGTGTGTACGTATATATATATATATATATATATATATATATATATATATATAGTATCTCACAAAAGTGAGTACACCCCTCACATTTTTGTAAATATTTTATTATATCTTTTCCTTTTTATAACACTGAAGAAATTACACTTGGCTACAATGTAAAGTAGTGAGTGTACAGCTTGTATAACAGTGTCAATTCGCTGTCCCCTCAAAATAACTCAACACACAGCCATTAATGTCTAAACCGCTGGTAACAAAGGTGAGTATACCCCCAATTGGCTATTTTCCCTCCCCGGTGTCATGTGACTCATTAGCGTTACAAGGTCTCAGGTGGAAATGGGGAGCAGGTGTGTTAATTTAGTGTCATCGCTCTCACTCTTTTATACTGGTCACTGGAAGTTCAACATGGCACCTCATGGCAAAGAACTCTCTGAGGATCTGAAAAAAAGATTAGTTGCTATACATAAAGATGGCCTAGGTTATAGGAAGATTGCCAAGACCCTGAAACTGAGCTGCAGCATGGTGGCCAAGACCATACAGCGGTTTACCAGGACAGGTACGTGGTTGACCAAAGGAGTTGAGTGCACGTGCTCAGCGTCATATCCAGGGGTTGTCTTTGGGAAATAGACGTATGAGTGCTGCCAGCATTGCTGGAGAGGTTGAAGGGGTAGGGGGTCAATCTGTCAGTGCTCAGACCATACGCCGCACACACGCTGCATCCAATTGGTCTGCATGGCTGTCATCTCAGAAGGAAGCCTCTTCTAAAGATGATGCACAAGAAAGCCCACAAACAGTTTGCTGAAGACAAGCAGACTAAGGACATGGATTACTGGAACCATGTCCTGTAGTCTAAAGAGACCAAGATAAACTTATTTGGTTCAGATGGTGCCAAGCGTGTGTGGCAGCAACCAGGTGAAGAGTACAAAGACAAGTGTGTCTTGCCTACAGTCAAGCATGGTGGTGGGAGTGTCATGGTCTGGGGCTACATGAGTGCTGCTGACACTGGTTTACCAGGACAGGTACGTGGTTGACCAAAGGAGTTGAGTGCACGTGCTCAGCGTCATATCCAGGGGTTGTCTTTGGGAAATAGACGTATGAGTGCTGCCAGCATTGCTGGAGAGGTTGAAGGGGTAGGGGGTCAATCTGTCAGTGCTCAGACCATACGCCGCACACACGCTGCATCCAATTGGTCTGCATGGCTGTCATCTCAGAAGGAAGCCTCTTCTAAAGATGATGCACAAGAAAGCCCGCAAACAGTTTGCTGAAGACAAGCAGACTAAGGACATGGATTACTGGAACCATGTCCTGTAGTCTAAAGAGACCAAGATAAACTTATTTGGTTCAGATGGTGCCAAGCGTGTGTGGCAGCAACCAGGTGAAGAGTACAAAGACAAGTGTGTCTTGCCTACAGTCAAGCATGGTGGTGGGAGTGTCATGGTCTGGGGCTACATGAGTGCTGCTGACACTGGTTTACCAGGACAGGTACGTGGTTGACCAAAGGAGTTGAGTGCACGTGCTCAGCGTCATATCCAGGGGTTGTCTTTGGGAAATAGACGTATGAGTGCTGCCAGCATTGCTGGAGAGGTTGAAGGGGTAGGGGGTCAATCTGTCAGTGCTCAGACCATACGCCGCACACACGCTGCATCCAATTGGTCTGCATGGCTGTCATCTCAGAAGGAAGCCTCTTCTAAAGATGATGCACAAGAAAGCCCGCAAACAGTTTGCTGAAGACAAGCAGACTAAGGACATGGATTACTGGAACCATGTCCTGTAGTCTAAAGAGACCAAGATAAACTTATTTGGTTCAGATGGTGCCAATTGCCTACAGTCAAGCATGGTGGTGGGAGTGTCATGGTCTGGGGCTACATGAGTGCTGCTGACACTAGGGAGCTACAGTTCCTTGAGGGAACCATGAATGCCAACATGTGCTGTGACATACTGAAACAGAGCATGATCCCCTCCCTTTGGAGACTGGGCCGCAGGGCAGTATTCCAATAACTACCCCAAACACACCTCCAAGATGACCACTGCCTTGCTAAAGAAGCTGAGGGTAAAGGCTATCGACTGGCGAAGCATGTCTCCAGACCTAAACCCTATTGAGCATCTGTGGGACATCCTCAAATGAAAGGTGGTGGAGCGTAAGGTCTCCAATATCCACCAGCTCTGTGATGTCATCATGGAGGAGTGGAAGAGGACTCCAGTGGCAACTTGTGCTGCTCTGGTGAACTCCATGCCCAAGAGGGTTAAGGCAGTACTGAAAAATAATGGTGGTCACACAAAATATTGAGACTTTGGGCCCAATTTGGACATTTTCACTTAGGGGTGTACTCAGTTTTGTTACCAGCGGTTTAGACGTTAATGGCTTTGTGTTGAGTTATTTTGAGGGGACAGCAAATTTCCATTGTTATACAAGCTGTACACTCACTACTTTACAGTGTAGCAAAGTGTAATTTCTTCAGTGTTGTCACAAAGATATAATAAAATATTTACAAAAATGTGAGGGGAGTACTCACTTTTGTGAGATACTGTATATATTGTAACTGTACTGTCTACCCTTATGTTGTAAATTTTTGGCGCTATATCAATCCTGTATAATAATTATATATGTTTGAAGGCTGGCCGCAGGCTAGCCTGGATTTGTAGGAGGAGTCTGAGGGCTATATATCCCTCCTCCTCCATCAATCCTTTGTCGGATCACTTCTGGGTTGAGAATACCGGCTGCAGCTGTCAATGGAGGTTCCCCTCCCGTGCTCACGCCAAGCATCATTGGAGGGGGGGCAGCCATCCATCTACTTTCCTGGACTCATGCATCCTTGAGGGGGGGGTGTCCACCCGCCTGCGCGCTCATCCATCCACAGACTTCTCCTGGACCCATGCAGGCAGCAGAGAGGGGTGGCCCGACCGTGCACATTTTTCCCGGCGCTCATCCGGCAGCTAAAGGGGGCGCTTCTCTCGGTGCGCACGCCAGGCATCATGTGGGGGGGGCGAGCCCGCCATTCTCCCGCCATTCACCCACTTCTCCTTCCATGCTGTTATTGGGTGTTATTGGCATCATCTGCAGGGCCACCCACTCCTCCTCCCAGGCTCATGCTGAGAGGGGGGGCCGTCTGTTCCTCCACCCTCCTGCTCCTCCGAGCTCACGCTGGGTGCCTGAGGGGGGGCCGTCCATTCCTCCACCCTCCCGCTCCTCCGGGCTCACACTGGGTGCACGATGGGGGGCCGTCCGTTCATCCACCCTCCCACTCCTCCGGGCTCACGCTGGGTGCCCGAGGGGGGCCGTCCGTTCCTCCACCCTCCCGCTCCTCTGGGCTCACGCCGGGTACATGGGGGGGGGGGTACATGATGCATTCAGCGAGCACTTGGCGAGTTGATTCATGTAAGCTGGAACAGGAGTATTTTTATTCCTGGGTTAAGCAGTGCTCAAGTTCATTACTATTTGACAGACGTTAATACCAGATCTGCTCAGTTTTCTGGCTGGATTTCTAAAATCTGTCAGAATCTTATTTGTTCGCAGCATTCCTGTCAGTTTTTTTTCGATCGTAGCATTTCTGTCATGGCTTTTTCGTTCGTAGTATTTTTTTTTTATTCGTAGCATTTTCTCTCGTAGAATTTTCCCGTGTAGCTTCATTCATAGCATTTCGTTCGTGGCAATTTTCCTGTCATAGCGATTTTCCTGTTGCAGCATTTCTGTCATATCGTTTTTCCTGTCGTAGTTTTCATTTCGTAGCATTTTCTGTTGTAGCATTTCGTTCGCATCGATTTTCCTGTGTAGCTTTCATTCGTAGCGATTTTCCTGTCGCAGCAGTTTCCTGTGTAGCTTTCATTCGTAGCGATTTTCCTGTCGCAGCAGTTTCCTGTGTAGCTTTCCTGTCATAGTATTTTCCTGCGTAGCTTTCATTCGTAGTGATTTTTTCCTGTCAGCGTTTTTTCCTGTGTAGCTTTCATTCGTAGCGATTTTCCTGTTACAGCAGTTTCCTGTGTAGCTTTCATTCGTAGCGATTTTCCTGTCGCAGCAGTTCCTGTGTAGCTTTCCTGTCATAGCATTTTCCGGTGTAGCTTTCATTCGTAGCGATTTTCCTGTCAGCAAATTTCCTGTGTAGCTTTCATTTGTGGCGATTTTCCTGTCGCAGCAGTTTCCTGTGTAGCTTTCCTGTCATAGCGATTTTCCTGTCGTTAGCATTTTCCTGTGTAGCTTTCATTCATAGCATTGTCGTAGCATTTCGTTCGTAGCATTCCTGTCAGCTAGTGCTCACAGCCAGGGTCTGTAACATCTACAGATCCATTCGAGTTGAGGTTCGTTCTAAATGTTTGACCACAATCTTCTCGCCATATAACTTACGTCATACGATGCACGTTCATTTCATTACAATGTTACGACTACCCACCACGGTCTGTGGATAAACTAGCCCTGTGGGTTTCAGCTTGCTATCTGTCTGTTTTCTGTCATAGCCTTTCGTCTTGTAGCATTTCTGTTAGCTAGTACTTACATCCAGGATCTGTCACGTCTACAGGTCCATACGGGCTGAGGTTTCGTTTAATTGATTGTCGTCCCACAATCTTCTCGCCGTATACCATACTTCATACATGCACATTCACCAGTACATCTTTACTACTACCCACCACGGTCTGTGGGTACATCAGCCCTGAGTGTTCGTTTTTAATTACCTGTCTTGGCGCTGCAGGTTGCTCGGGCTCGCTTACTGCATACACGAGGGTGGTGGTCCTAGGTTCTCATTCACGCGCTGTTGGTCTTGTCATTTCTGCACCTACAACCTCATACTTGTCAGGTACGAAGGGTGGTTGTTATTCATGGGTTGGCTGGCTGTTTTCTTTTCTCTAGTTTGTGTTTCCTTAAGAGTAGCCCTGAGGGTTGTTTTGCTACCTGTCTGTTTTCTGTCGTTGCATTTTGTTCATAGCATTTCTGTTGGCCAGGGCTCACATCTAGGTCTGTCATGCCTAGGGACCCATACGGGCTGAGGTTTCGTTTTTAATTGATTGTCGTCTCACAATCTTCTCACCTGTATAATATACGTCATACGTTGCATGCTCATTTCATCACACTTGCACATCTACCCACCACGGTCTGTGGGTACACTAGCCCTAAGGGTTTGTTTGCTATCTGTCTCTGTTGTTCTGTCATAACATTTTCGTTCGTAGCATTTTTGTCGTTCATAGCATGTATGTTAGCTAGGGCTCACATCCAGGGTCTGTCACGTCTACGGACCCATACGGGCTGAGGTTTCGTTTTGAATTGATTGTCGTCCCACAATCTTCTCGCCCGTATACCATACGTCATACGTGCACGTTCACCAAACCTTTACTACTACCCACCACAGTCTGTGGGTAGCTTAGCCCTGAGTGTTCATTTTTAATTACCTGTCTTGGCGCTGCAGGTTGCTCAGGCTCGCTCTCTACATACACTAGGTTTGTGTCAGCATCACATTCACACTCACACGCTGTTGGTCTTGTAATTTCTGCACCCACATCCTCATACTTGTCAGGTACGTAGGGGTGTTGTTGTTTCGTGGGTACGATTGTCTGTCTGTTCTCATTTCTCCAGTTGTATTTCATCAGATCAGGGCTTGTCGTGCATTCGGAAGCGACCAGTTCACATTCCTCCCTCCACCGCCGCATGGGGGTTCAGTGCATGGTAGCACCCCATCATTAGGGATGGGGCCATACCAAACTCATAGTCGAGGTTTCATCACTGGTATACCCCTTTCCCGGCCTCAGTTGGAGGGTGCAGTATTTTAGGTGGTTATTCCCAACCTCTTCCATCCACCAGCAAAGCACATGTTTCTATGCATGGTTCTTAATACGCTCTCATGTCCATGCTTTAATTGTCAGGCAGGATGGAGGTGATCATAGCCCGCTCGGCTAGAGCAGAGGTGTCATCGGCAATCCCAGCTCCTGCTCTTCTCTAGGCATCTGCGGCCGATGTTGGCATTTCTTCAGTGGCATGTGGAACTAGGGGTCAACCTGGTCACATGCGATCGATCTGGCCTATGGTTCTTATTCCAGAGTATTTTAAGGGCTTCTACCAAGGGTGGGTAGGTTTCACAGGTTCATGTCTCTGGCTTTCGCTGCATATTGCCTCTGCTTTTTGGCCATCTGCCAACACTATCAAGTGACCGGCATTTCAGGCCCCCACAAACTCCTGTCAGTCTGTCCATTTTTTGCAACTCACCCTCTCAAGCCATGATACAGGTAGTCAGGGATGTTTTCTTGGCACGGCTACCAGTTACCGGCCAGGTTTTCGTGGCGTTTCAGACTTCCGGTCTCCACCCTTGGCTCAGTTACCAGTTGGTGCTCTAGGCAATTCCCTTTTGCTACGCTCACAACTTCTCCATGTTAGTATAGAGGGACAAGCTAGGGGTTCGTTGTCATTACCGTTCCGCTGGAACGGTATCCGATTTAAGGATACGTCCTTCTCTGCAATATTCTTCTGGTCAGCTCTTTCGTCCTTTCCCCATGCATCCTCTCACCACGAGAAGTCCGTTCTCATGTCCAGGTTTACCTTCCATTAGGCTCATATCCTAAACCCCTTTTTCTGGTTATTCATCAGGATCGGAGGCAACTTTGTGGGTCCAGAACAGGGGGTCCCTTCTTTCATCGTCGAGTACATGGGGCGCTGGAGTTCCTCCTGTTTTAACTGTTTCATACGTAACCCCTTTTTGAAGGCATCCAGGCTTTCACTCCTTTCTGGATGGATGGCTGTTGCTGGCCCTTCATTGTTGCTTTCACATCACACCTACTTTGGGTCTCTTTTTACCCTCTTTTAGGCATACCGACAAGCCAGGACATGGCACACCTCAGGCCTTGTTAGTTAGTATTATCGCATTTCCAAGTGAAGGATTCTGACTACAAGTTTGAAGGCTGGCCGCAGGCTAGCCTGGATTTGTAGGAGGAGTCTGAGGGCTATATATCCCTCCTCCTCCATCAATCCTTCGTCGGATCACTTCCGGGTTCCCACCCACTCATTCCCCCATACTTTATCATTTCATTCATATTCATTCAGGGTATGCCCTCTTTTAGGCATACCGACCAGCCAGGCCATGGCACACCTCAGGCCTTGCTAGTTAGTATTATTGCATTTCCAAGTGAAGACTCTGACTACAAATATATATATATATATATATATATATATCTGCAGCTGTAAAAATCAGTGTAAATTTGCACGACATGCAAGTGTCGTGGGAATGTCTTCACATTCCTTTATGTGCTTGTAAAAGTGTTGCAGTTTTTTTTTCTAAAGTAATGTTTTGCATTATATAACATTGCATTTTAAAAACACAATCTAAATTTTAATCATAACTATTATGAATTATTTAAACAATATAGCATTGTTGCCTCTTATACTACTATACAAAGTAAATGATAGCAAGGTTGGGTAAATCAGATAATAGAAAAACATAAATCATTTACAGTTGTCTGCAAAATATATAACACCAAAAACACAATAAAGTAGGAAAAAGACCCTTGTACATTTGATATTACATTCTTAGAGATACAGGGTAGAAACAAATGTGTGAGAGAGTCGACTTTTTTGGATTGTGGAGGAAGAGCACTGCTGGACGAATGACTATAGACGATCCTTTGTGAGATTATACTGTATACTTTCGTAAAGCGTCATTAAGGTGATAATAAACCTTTGCATAAGCCCACTCTAGTGACTAGCCTGATGTGATACACAGAGATTAATTAAATGTTCCTACATAAGCTGTACCTGTTTATCTGAAGCCTTCTCTCCCTCACAGTCTTCCAAAATACATAGGTCAAAGAGTATTTCTCAGCTTTCGGGAGTCAAGGGGGCCAGGATCTTATGTCACCCACTACACAGCACAAAGCACATAGCTAGGTGTAATCTGAGACATGAGTGGATGGAAAGGACACATCCCTTCTTCACAATTTCATAGCAACACGTGCACATCTGAGGCTGCCAATCACTTGCTGTGTGCTAGAGGGGTGTCACAGTCTAGTCTTCAGATTTCTGTTTGTGAATATTTTACCTCCTTGCTGCAGTGCTCTGCTAGATCTGTGACTGCATTTCACCTATGTTGTTTGGGTTCTCTGTTTAGCTTTGGGCGTTGCCTGGTCTACTGTGGGTTTTATTACTTCCTGTGTCGCCCCCCTTGTTTGCTTCCCTATATATACATGTGCTCAGTGCAGCATTCTTTGCCTGAGCAACTTCACAGTTGTCTGAGCTCCGGTTTGTTTACTACTTTTGTATCCTGCCTGCCTACCCCTTTACTGATCCCGGCTTTGTCTACTGTCTATGCTTGTCTGCTGCCTGCCCTGACCTTGGCTTGTTTTCTAATGTTCCCTTCAGTCTCCTGCTGTTGCACTCTAAACTCATTAAGTGGTCTCCGCATTCTCAGCCGGGTGTACCTGGGGACTGCAACCTTAGTTCTAGCTTGCTGCAAGTCCATCCCCACTATAGATGAGCCCGATGTTCGAGTAGAACGTAAGCCCACACCCCACACTATGTAAGGCTGCTTACACGGCAGCCATACATAGTTTTATGAATGAGAGCAGCAAAATTACATTTGTAAAGGACAAATGTCATTTAAAACTGCTTGCGGCTGTAATGTATTGCCAGGTCCCGGCAATATACATTAAAATCATTGAAAAAAATGGCATGGGTACCCCCCCCAGTCCATTACCAAGCCCTTTGGGTCTGTTATGCATATTAAGGAGAACCATGTGCCAAAATGGAAAAAAAATTGCTTGGGGGTCCCCCCCCAAAATCCATACCAGACCCTTATCTGAGCATGCAACCTGGCAGGCCGCAGGAAAAGGGGGGGACGAGAGAACTCCTGAACTGTACCAGGCCACATGCCCTCAACATGGGGAGGGTGTTTTGGGGTCCCCCGCAAAACACCTTGTGCCAGTGTTGATAGGGACAAGGGCCTCTTCCCCACAACAAGGGTTGTGTGGGACTGGGGGCTGGGGGGCTTATCGGAATCTGGAAGCCCCTTTAACAAGGGAACCCCCAGATCCCGGCCCCTCCCCCTATGTGAATGGGTATCGAGTACATTGTACCCCCTACACATTCACCAAAAAAAGTATCAAAATGGTAAAAATGACAGGAGACAGTTTGTGACAAGTCCTTTATTTAAAAAATAAAAAGTGTCTTGCGATGTAACTCCATCTTCGATGACAGCACCGATGACCCAAGAAAAACAAAAAAGTTGCAAAACTCCACCTCGATGGAAGGCTTCCCGCGACTGCAGGCTTTTTGCAATGACAGCTGTTATATAGCTGAGGGCGGGGCCACCAGGTGATGTAAACATGTGACCCTACCCCCTCTGGCGGTACATCTGTTTATGTCATCTGACATCTGTTAATGTCACCAGGTGTCACCAGCTGTCATTGCAAAAATCCTGCAGTCGCGGGACGCCTCCCATGGAGGCAGAGTTTTTCCATTTTTTTTTCTCGGGTTGTTGACGCTGTCATCGAAGATGGAGTTACATCGCGGCACACTTTTTTTTTTAAATAAAGGACTTGTTCCAAACTGTCTACTGTAATTTTTACTATTTTGACACTTTTTTTGGTGAATGTGGCCTGGAACGGTTCAGGAGGGGGAGCGATCTCTCGTCCCCCCCCTTTTCCTGTGGCCTGCCAGGTTGCGTGCTCGGATAAGGGCCTGGTAATGGACTGGGGGGGACCCATGATGTTTTTTTCAATGATTTTTATTGCCGGGATCCAACAATTCATTACAGCCACGAGCAGTTTTAACCGGTTCCCGACCGCCCGCTGCAGTTATACTGGGGGAGAATGGCTCACCTGGGTGAGCCGTCGTAGCTGTATGATGGCCCTTTAAGATGCTGTAGGAGGCGCGCATGCCCACAGCGTGTGCCCTAGCCCATGCGAGTGCCTGGCAGGCACGATGACCGCCGGGCACCCACGATCGATCGTGACAGAGCGAGAACTGGGATGTGTGTGTGTAAACACACACATTCCGGTTCTCTCAGGGGGGAGGAGAGAGATTGTGTGTTCATACTAAGTAAGAACACCGATCTCTCTCCTCCCCTAGTCAGTCCTATCCTCCCCACAGTTAGAACACACCCAGGGAACACAGTTAACCCCTTTGATCGCCCCCTAGTGTTAACCACTTCCCTGCCAGTGACATTTATACAGTAATTAGTGCATTTTTATAGCACTAATTGCTGTATAATTGTCAATGGTCCCTAAAGTGTGTCAAAAGTGTCCAAGTTGTCCGCCGCAATATCACAGTCCCGATAAAAATTGCAGATCACCGTCACTACTAGTAAAAAAATAAATAATAAAAATGTCATAAATCTATCACCTATTTTGTAGACACTATAACTTTTGCGCAAACCAATCAATATATGCTTATTGCGATTTTTTTTTTAACCAAAAATATGTAGAAGAATACATATCGGCCTAAAGTGATGAAGAAATGTGTTTTTTTTTTTTTTTTTTTTGGGGATATTTATTATAGCAAAAAGTAAAAAATATATATATATTTTTTTAAAATTGTCACTCTTTTTTTGTTTATAGCGTGTGATCAAATACCACAAAAGGAAAGCTCTATTTATGGGAAAAAAAGGACGCAAATTTAGTTTGGGTACAGCAGTGCCAAATTGTAAAAAGTGCTCTGGTCAGGAAGAGGGTAAAATCTTCCGGGGCTGAAGTGGTTAAAGGAGCCAGCCAATTTAACCACTTCCCGCCCACCGTATGCAGAATGACTCCGGGAAGTGGTTCTGTTGACCCGACCGTGGGGGCGCACATTGCGGCAATTGCGAGTGTGGCGTGTCAGTCTGACACCCCGCATCTCCACTCGTGATAACAAGCCTCTGTCAGAGGCTTCTTACCGTGTGATCAGCTGTGACCAATCACAGCTGATCACAGCGTGAACCATGAAGTGCCTTTAAACGCCATTCCTCGGTTCGCACTGACAGCACATTGATTATCAGCACAGCCCCCTCAGATGTGCAAATAAGCTACCAATCAGTGCCCCAATAAAAAAGCTTTCAAGTGACCACCACTGTGCCAATCAGTACCCACCACAGTGCCAATCAGTGCCCACCACAGTGCCAATCAGTGCCCAGCAGTAACACCTGTCAGTAACACATCAGTACCTCATCATCAGTGCTGCCCATCAGTGCCCATCAGTACCACCTATCAGTGCCCATCAGTGCCGCCTGTCAGTGCCCATCACAGCCGCCTGTCAGTGCCCATCACAGCCACCTGTCAGTGCCCATCACAGCTGCCTGTCAGTGCCTATCAGTGCCACCTATCAGTGCCTATCAGTGCTGCCTATTGGTGCCCATCAGTGCTGCATATCAGTGCCTCCTCATCAGTGCCCAATAGTGCCACCTTATCAGTGCCAACTCATCAGTGCCGCCTCATTAGTGCCCGTCAGTGAAGGGGAAAACAAAATTTTATGACAAAAACTAAGAAAAACTTTTTTTTTTCAAAAATGTTGGTCTTTTTTAGTTTGTTTATCAAAAAAATAAAAACCCCAGAGGTGATCAAATACCATCAAAAGAAAGCTCTATTTGTGGGAAGAAAATCATAAAAATATTGTTTGGGTACAGTGTTACATGAGCGCAGAATTATCACTCAAAGTGTGACAGCGCTGAAAGCTGAAAATTGTCCTGGGCAGGAAGGGGTGAAAGTGCCTGGTATTGAAGTGGTTAAACACAATAGTTTGCTGAATGTTTTGTGATTTGTTTTGATGTTATGTGCCTGTGGGCTGAGGAGACAGAAAGGAGTGGTCTGGCAGTCCATAAAGTGCCAGTCCACTAACTTTCTGCTGCCTGTTCACACAGGTTTCAGTGACTACGTAGGGTTGGATTGCACTGTGTATCTCTGCATTCTATAGTGCTGGCATGAATTCATAGATTGCATGGTCACATTTAACCACTTGCTTACTGGGCACTTAAACCCCCCTCCTTTCCAGACCAATTTTCAGCTTTCAGCGCTGTCACATTTTGAGTGACAATTGCACGGTCATACAACCCAAATAGAGCTTTCTTTTGGTGGTATTTGATCACCTCTGCGATTTTTATTTTTTGTTAATTTTTTTTTAAAAAGACCGAATTTGAAAAAAAAATTTTTTTTTTTTTAATTTTGTTATAAAAATATAAAATTGGTAATTTTTGTCCATCATTGATGTACGCTGATGAGGCGGCAGTGACGGGCACCGATAGGTGGCAGTGATGGGCACTGATGGGTTACACTGATAGGCAGCACTTTTAGGTCACACTGATTGGCAGCACTGGTGGGCATTGACAGGTGGCACTGGTGGGCATTGGCAGGTGGCACTGGTGGGCATTGACAGGTGGCACTGGTGGGCATTGCCAGGTGGCACTTATGGGCATTGACAGATTGCACTTATGGGCATTGTAAGGTGGTACTTATGGGCATTGCATAGTGGGACCAATGTCCCTTTAAAGCGGAGTTCCACTTAAAAATGGAACTCCAGCTTTAACCACTCCTCACCCCCTTACATGCCACATTTGGCATGTAATTTTTTTGGGGGGGGAGTGGGGGCTTCATTAGGAGGGGGACTTCCTGTCCCACTTCCTCCTTCCGCCCAGTAACCGCCTAGGCGACTCCTCCCTCTAGGCGATCTCCTGGGACACGTGACAGGTCCCAGGAGATCGCCTATCCACTCCGGGAGCGCAGCGCGGCTCGCGCATGCGCCATGCGTGCCCGGCCGTGAAGAGGAAAGCTGTCACGGCCAGGTGCCCAGAGTGGAAATGGCGGCGCCGACGAAGAGGAGGGGGAGAGGAGCGACACCCCGTTCGGCCGCATCGCTGGACCGTGGAACAGGTAAGTGTCATTTTTTTTAAAAGTCAGCAACTACACTTTTTGTAGCTGCTGACTTTTAAAATGCCTGGAACTCCCCTTTAACCACTTCAGCCCCGGACCAATTGGCAGCCAAAGGACCAGGCCCCTTTTTGCAATTCGGCACTGCGTCGCTTTAACTAACAATTGCGCGGTCATGCGACGTGGCTCCAAAACAAAATTGGCGTCCTTTTTTTTCCCACAAATAGAGCTTTCTTTTGGTGGTATTTGATCGCCCCTGCGGTTTTTATTTTTTGCGCTATAAACAAAAATAGAGCGACAATTTAGAAAAAAATGCAATATTTTTTACTTTTTGCTATAATAAATATCCCCAAAAAATATATAAAAAAACATTTTTTTTCCTCAGTTTAGGCCGATACGTATTCTTCTACATATTTTTGGTAAAAAAAATCGCAATTAGCGATTATTGATTAGTTTGCGCAAAAGTTATAGCGTTTACAAAATAGGGGATAGTTTTATAGCATTTTTATTAATATTTTTTTTTTTATTAGTAATGGCGGCGATCAGCGATTTTTATTGTGACTGCGACATTTTGGCGGACACATCGGACATTTTTGACACATTTTTGGGACATTTGTCATTTATACAGCAATCACTGCTATTTAAATAGCACTGATTCCTATGTAAATGACAGTTGTAGTTAGGGGGTTAACCACTAGGGGCGGGGAGGAGTCAGTGTGACGTGTTGTGTTTTTTTTTACAGTAGGGGGCGTGGCTGTACGTCTGACGTCATTGATCGGCGTTCCCGATGACAGGGAACCGCCGATCACTGACAGTCAGTGTAGGAAGCGCGGGGAGAGGTTTGTTTACATAGACCTCTCCCCGTTCTTCCGCTCCGTAACCCGATCGCGGGATACCAGCGGCGATCGGGTCCGCTGGTCCCGCGGCCGTGGTCACGGAGCTCCCGACCGGGTCGCGCGCGCGCGCGCTGGCGGCGCGCGCGCGGCCCCCGGGCAGGCAAATTAAAGGGGACGTACAGGTACGTCCTTTTGCCTGCCCGTGCCATTCTGTTGACGTATATCTACAGGAGGCGGTCGGGAAGCGGTTAAGATAAGCCGGTGATCGGCTTTTTTTTTCTCCTCCGCTGTCAGCGTGAGGAGAAAAAAAAACGATCACAGAGCTTTTGTTTTTATCATGTGATTAGCTGTCATACTAACTCGGATCGCTGATCACCCGAGTCTCAGTGACTCAGTGATCACAGCGCGCCCCGCGCGTGCTCTACAGGGCGCGCGCAGGGAGCGTGCAGAGGGGAGGCCGTTATATGACGGCCTCCTGGGAATTGAGATCCACGCTGTGGCCATCATTCGGCCATAGCGCGGATGGCAAGTGGTTAATACTAGTGCTCTGTTGTCTTCAGATAACATACCTCTATGACATACAGTTTTATATTATATTCTTTGTATCACTATTGCCACAGTAAACAAACGTAACCTGCTTCACCTGTACTGTGTAAGTTTCTTGTTATTGGTGTCAACTGGTGAAAAAATTACTGAACCCAGGGTGTCGGAGGACTTGCAGAGTCGGGGCAACCAGTGGGGTATAGATTCTATCCGTGGCTCTCATGAGGGTAGCGATACACTAGGAAGATGTATTTTGTATAGTGTGAATTTTGTAGTAGTATACCCTTATTCAAAAGCTCTAGCTTTTTTCCAGCATAGAGTGGGGCAGCAGCATTTACCCCTAAGTAAGCATAATTATACGCCAAGTGTCAGCACTGCCTATTTTGATTCAGTGTTAGCTGGTGTAGCTGCCATTTGTCCACACCTTCATTTAGGGATTTATGCATGTCATTCTCCAGTCTGGAAGCTGTTGTCACCATGGGAACTTTAAAGTGATTGTAAAGGCTTGTTTATTTATTTTTATTTTTTTAAATAACAAACATGTCATACTTACCTCCACTGTGCAGCTCATTTTACTGAGAGTGGCCCTAATCATCCTCTTCTGGGGTCCCCTGGCAGCTCTCGTGGCTCCTCCCAGCATCAGATAACCCCCTAGGAGAGGCGCTCTCCCTGGGGGTTACCTTGCGGGCTTGCTCCCGAGTCCAGCATTAGCATCCATAGGCACAAATGCTCCAGACTCGCCCCGCCCCCGGTGCCCGCATCATTGGATTTGATTGACAGCAACAGGAGCCAATGGCTGTGCTACTATAAATCTATCCAATCAAGAGCCGAGAACCCAGGGCAGAGGAAGAGTGCGTCTCCGGCGTGTGAAATTCCAGGGCTCAGGTAGGTAAAACCGGGGGGGGGGGGGGGGGGGGCTGGTTCACTGCCAGGTGTTTTTACACCTTAATGCATAGGATGCATAACCAGTTGGCCTGTTGACCCGTGTTAACTCATGATGATGTATCTTAAAGGGTCACTGACTTGTATAACCATATAACTATATATTTCTATACGAATACATAATTTATTAACCACACCCTCCTCCCCTCTATGTATTGGAATGTTGAATCATATATAAGCTGTAACACACCTAATAAAGGCAGACATTTTCTTGAACTCACTTCTTGTGTCTAATGTTCATTGAGGTGTCTCGCGGTACCGGGGGTCTTCGGTGGTCTGCAATATTAACCACTTGGGTGGTCTGTCATGTACTTGGAGTACTCTAAAACCGCTTCAAATGGAGGTACTTGCTGAGACAAGGTGATCACCTGTGGTAAGGTACCTTTTTGTCTCATCTTGATGAATTGTTTTCTTGCCTCAGCTCTGATAAAACCTTAGTCTCTCTTAAATTTAGTTAAGAAGGGAGATGGACCATGCCTTATAAGTGTCCTTTGGTAGGCCCGTCTTTTGGTAAGGCCATCCTTTCATAGGACTGACTACATATTGTTCATATTTACATGTTGGTTGCACAGCATAAAAACACTGACATTTAAGACCCTGGATACAGCTGTCCTGTTTTTTATAGCCCTGCTAAACACAGCTCAACATTAAGGCCCTGGACGCAGCTGTGTGAACAGGCTCTTAGAGTTATATACTACTACAAATAGAAGTGAACAAAATTATACACTGTACACATCTGTATGCAGCTTTTGGAATGCCCATGTGTAAGAAACCTAATAAAGGTGTAAAACATTGCGTGTAGTAGAGGGTGAGGCACTGCATGTAATACAGATGCATTATGCATGTAATACAGATGCATTAGGCACTGCTTGTTACACAAAGGTGTGAGGCACTGCATACAACAGGAAAGTATGAGGTATTGCATGTAGCAGAAAGGCTTGGGGCACTACTCGCAGCAGAGAAGGGTGGAGTGTTATATTTACATGATGCGTTAAGAGGGTTGAGGCACTGCTTGTGCCTCAACTACTGTGCCTCAATACTAGGGAATTATGAGGCACTGCTTCATACAACATAGAATGTTATGAGGAACTGTATATAATAGAGAGTAATGAGGTGCTCCCCAGTATCCATAGCTTCTCAGCAATGGAGCGTTTCTTATAGATTTGTATGGCCCTGAATGTATCATAGAAGTTTGAGGTACTGCTTGTAACAAAAATGCACAGGTATGAGACACTGCATGAAATTGAATGCTATTATTAATCCCTGAGCTTTAAAAAACACAGGGCTCAATTTACTGCATAGTGCATGAGTATTAGAGCATAACTCATGTGGTATTTATCTAAAAATGAGTCAATTCCCCCCAAAAAATGGGGGGGGGGGGGTGTTAAATACCAAGTGTTACATATTCTTTTTTGCGGTATTGAACAAGTATTTTTCCACCCAATTTTACTGCAGACTGGACCTCTGGCTGCAGCTGGAAGTGAAACATTTAGCAGTGGTATTTACACTTAAAAATGCTGAAAAACGCTAGCACAAAAATGCTGAAAAACTCATTCTACAGCTACAGCTTGCTACACCTAATGCTACTTTATAACACCCAGTGTGCACGAGGCCCTTAATGTTGCTCTAATTTTGCATTGCATTTTCTTCTACTGTGAATTTAGCGACATCAGTCTTATGTTTAGTTACGTTCAGCTGTGTGTGGACATTTTAATTTTCCTCTACCATGCAGCATGATCTTAATAAAAGGATTTCATGTCACGCATGGACCTTGCATAGTTTTCTTACATGTCTTTTTTTTATGTTTTACATTTTTGGTTTGTCTTTGTTCATTATGCCATGTAACCATCTAAATGTTGAGCTCATTTGTTGGATTGAATATTAATAAAATCCTTTGTAAGAGAATATATTCCACTTACGGACCAGTCGCCGTTGTTATACGTTGGTACTTTGACGTAGAATAGCTGCCATAACCCCAGTATTTTCTTCAACGGTGGGCGGTCCTCTTTCAGATAAAGGTGGTCTCTGTGGCGGATTCGCCGCAAGATCACTTTTATCGACGGCGGGAGAGGTGCCCCCCCCTCATCTACACCACTCAGTAGCATGGAGCCAAATGAGGGAAAGATGGCCCTCACTCGGCTCCATAACTTTGGATGACGTAAGCGACGTCAAACGTCACTTCCGCCCAATGGTCTTAAAGGGGAAATTATTTTAATTTTGAAAAAAAAATTTTAGTAAGACATTTATTTATTTTTTATTGCATTTAAGTGTAAATGTGAGATCTGAGGTCTTTTTGACCCCAGATCTCACATTAAAGAGGTCCTGTCATGCTTTTTTCCTATTACAAGGGATGTTTACATTCCTTGTAATAGGAATAAAAGTGACCCAACATTTTGTTTTTAAAAGGACAGCGTGAAAATAAAAAATAAAAAGTAAAAAATAATAATAAAACATTTTTTAAATCCTGCCGAGCTCGCACACAGTAGTAAACGCAAACTTAAGTCGCGCCCGCATATGAAAACGGTGTTCAAACCATACATGTGAGGTATCGCTGCGATCGTTAGATCGAGAGCAATAGTGTAACTCAAAACTGGTATCCTGTAGAAAGATGGAGATTTTTAAGGGTCTAAGTTTGTCGCCATTCCACGAGCGGGCCCAATTTTGAAGCATGACATGTTGGGTATCAATTTACTTGGCGTAACATTATCTTTCACAATATAAAAAAATTGAGATAACTTTACTGTTGTCTTATTTTTTAATTAAAAAAAGTGTATTTGTTCCAAAAGAACTGCGCTTGTAAGACCGCTGCGCAAATACAGTGTGACATAAAGTATTGTAACGACTGCCATTTTCTTCTCTCGGGTGTCTGGAAAAAAAAAAAAAAAAAAAAAAAATATATATATATATATATATATATATATATATATATATATATATATATATATATAAAAAATGTTTGGGGGTTCTAAGTAATTTTCTAGCAAAAAAATAATGATTTTAACTTGTAAACAACAAGTTTGAAAAATAGGCCTGGCCCTTAAAGGGTTAAATAGTGAATGGCTAGACCACAACTTATTTAACAAATTAATTTGTTAACTTTTTTGTCATTTGACATTTAGACAGGTCTATGCAATATTTTTTCTTATTTTTTGGGGTAAATACAGCATAAAAATGTGGCTAGAAATTGCGCAGGTGAAATACATAAACCTGTATTGAATTTACATTTTCCATATACCTATGTGATATTTTGATACATGACCCAAATATTGTATGCAATATCCTTTAGTCAATTGAGCCCACTGTAACAAATTAAAATAAAACTGAGCAGTATAGACAAAAGATAGAAGAAGAGGAAGCGTTTTTCTAGTGTGCTACCTGGCTAATGTGTGTTCTTAACCCATGTTGGTTCAGAGAGATAAAGGAGTGGACATTACAGTAGGTAACACAGCTCAACATTTCTCCAGGATGACTCCTCACTTCCATGGGTAGAATAGGATTGGTTTGTCTAGGATGAGGCAGATAGAATCAGCTACTATGAGCTGTGGTAGTGTTACTCCTGAAATTGATACTGGAGCGTGAGTTGTGTACTGAGTTGCTGCTTCATCTGGTCTCCTCCTACATTTCAGTTCCTGAGTATGCAGAAAAACAGTGACTCGTGAAAAAAAAAAAAATATATATATAATATATTCTCTCAGACCAAGTAAACAAACAATAAATATAATAATGCACGCACGTTGGGCATATTTTTTAGTAGCATTTTTTTTTTCCCTGAAGCAAACTGTTGGCGTTCTGAGCCCTATATTACAGTTTAAATTGCTTTGAAATGACAACTGTGTGTGTGAAGTGAATAAATGAAATCTACAGTAACACAATAGATATATCCCTTTTGAGTTTGAATTTCATTTCTATTTCAACTGTGCTTGCATACAGAACAATGCAGAGATTCGGTGAGCTACGGCAGCAAAATTCTGAAGGAAAAAACATATATTTTTTGAAAAAATCACAAAAATGGGTGTAGAATATAGGACAGTATTGTTTTCGTGGGATTTGTTAACACAGCTGTAAAACAAATCTTCTCTAATGCCACGAACACATGATCAGACTCCGTCGGACCTTCCGAAAGTGCGGACATGCCCACACACGCCCGGACTTTTTCGGCGGACAATCCGCCAGAGTTTTGGCGGAGGTCTGCCAGACTTTTACATGGAGTAAGTCGGTTCATTTAGAACGTGACTCCAGGTAGACGGGACTAGCGAAGGAAGTCAATGCCGCCGACTCGATCTGCGAAATTGACACCTCGTTAGCCCCGTCACCTGGTATGGATTTAAAGGGAATCCCTACGCTGAAAAAAACGGGACAGGACTTGTGTGGAGCAGACCCTAGGGACTTAGCTGTAAGGTATGAACATGGGGGTGTGCTGGTTCCCGGTGGTACCCGCTCTGTCACTGGAAGATGGGTGGCGGAGTCTAACTGGACTGGTGGAACGGGACACTGAAATGTGGTGTCTCCTTCAAAATGTCACATCCTGAGCAGGTGTATGTTTTGTGGGACCGAGAGGCACCTGTGCACAGCAAAGAGAGCAAAGGGCCCCACGTGCACCTGGCGAGTTGGCCCTGCCCAAAACTGCATTCATTCAAAACTGATTGGTAAAAACAAATTAAATTGTCATGGATCTGCAGTAAGGTTTGTCTGTCAGCTTACCTCTCCAAAATTTCAGCTTGAGAGACCAGCTGCCCTTTACCTCGTTCCTTAAGTAATCTCTCCTAAAAGCATGGCTTTATCCCAGGCCCTATCAGGGAACACTATATTAACCTGTGCACTGCAAGCCAGCCCTGCTGATATTGTGTGCTTGGCTTCCGTGTGCTCCTTGCTGTGTGTTCTACGTCCTGATTCTAGTTACCGATCTTGGCTTGTTCTTGACTGTCCTTGCCTGCTTCCTATCCAGACCTTGGCGTGTTCCTTAACTATCCTTACCTGCTTGTTCCCTTGACCTTTGGCTATCTCCTGACTATCCTTTGTCGCAGTTGGCTGCTTCCTCTTTACCTTCCTGTACTCAACCGTGAGCGTGAGCTGGGAGGCTCTGGGGGTCGTGACCTGGAGCCAGACTGCAGCTAAATCCCACCCCTTGACTCAGGTGACCTGACATTTCTGTTACCGCTGGTATTTCCGATACCACTGCCTTGTCTAACAGGGCTCCAGAGTGCTTGTCATACACAATCTTTGTATGAAGCAATCCAGCACACTGTGAGACCTGTTAGACAAGGCAGTGGTATCGGAAATACCAGCGGTAACAGAAATGGTGAAAACTGATTTGGAAAAAAGTGTTGTGCAAGAACAGTCGCTGATGGAGTGTTGGACAACAAGGGGCGATGTGAAACTGTGGGAAGGTCCCATAAAGAGTAACTGCTTCCCTGTGTGTGGCCCCTCCTCAGACACTGTCCTAGCAAGTGATGGGACCAGAGTTCCTGATAGTTTTGAGCTGGGTAATTTTGAGAAAGCAAAAGTTAAAGTTAAAGTTAAGACAGATGTCAAAGTAGGACCCCTACAGTTTTGGCAGAGTAGATCTGGGGGAGGTGAGAAGAAATGTAAGCTCCCAAAAATTAGGAAGAAGTCCGCATGGAAGCATACCCGGAAAAAGAGGTGGGTGGAGTGCCCCTTTAGGAAGAAGGGTTTTGTATTTCTCCCTCTGGTGCAAAACAGGGGGGGAGGATATGTGGAGATGCGCCCCATCTCACAGGTGCATATAAGCAGCACATGCCTGATTTTGGCAGGGATGCTAATTGCACATCTGTGGGCTGGGTTCAAAAACATCCCAGGAAATGCAATCAGTGCTCAGACCTGGAGACGGCTCCGCCCAGCAGACAGGAAGTCTGGCCAGGAGGTTGGGAGAGTTCCAGGAGATAGAGACAGGAGCCTAAGACTGGAGGTGGCAGTCTGAAGCAGGCAGGTGTAGCCTGCGACTAAAGCAGCACGAAGCTGACAATGAGTAAGCCAGGAGGCTATTGGTTTGGTTATGCAGTGATGGTCGAACCCCCTGCGAGGGAAGATTTCTGTTGATTTGAACTTTTTATCATTGTGGACACAATTTCCGCTGTGCGTTTACACTCGCTGGGACCTTCAGTCATGAGAGGATTAGTCTCTGCAACAACCCGTGCATCTTGGCCTATAGGCAGTTCTGCAGACACCTCTCCTGGCACATCAGCCATAGCATCCACTACTCTTTTAGCCACAAAAGCTTCTTCCAGCATTGCTATTAGTCTCTTGGCCAAGTCATCCCAGTAGGTATTGCTCTGTTGGGCTACATCATCCCAATGAGACCTGGACAGACCAAGAGGCTCAACAGCATCTGAAACAATGCTCTGGTCAGTTTTACACTTCTCAGCATTAAACACATCACTTTGTTTTACCCTGCATTGTGGCAACACATTTTCAATCACACCATGTTGCTGTTCCCCACCCTCATCAGCAGGAGCAGATGGAGTTTCATTGCAGACCTCAAGCTTTTTAAGTTTAACACTTGCCTCCCCCCCTGAACAGGGCACTGCAGCTAGGCAAGTCCTTTTTAGCACAAACAGGGGATCTCCCATTTGGGGTCACTTCCACTCCTGTGTGCACAGTCACATAGTCAGTCTTTCTCACCCAGTCTGCAGACTTGGAATCACAGGCGTTGCTACGGGCAACCGCTCTCTTCTTGAACTTCCAGTCAGCCTGTTGCTTTCTCCTGCTGTATTTCCCCATGCAGTTAGGTGAAATGAAAGACTCTCGGGCTTCCCAGCCCTCTTTGTGGGAACAGTGAGCCACCTCTTCATAGGAGCCCCACCATCCAGACGACTTCACTGGTTGCTATGGGAGACTGCCTTCTCCCTGCAGAGCTTCTCCAGTAACTGTAACAATCCTCTTGAGCCCACCAGCCAGGACTCTCATCAGGATCATTCCACCATTGGCCATAGGTCTCACGCCTGACCTTGCCTTTGTTGCTACGGGCAACAACATGCATATTTGCAGCAACAGATGCAGAGTTCCTTCAAAAAAAATTTTTTGTGTACTGTCTCCTTACAGCTGAGACACAGCACCCATCACTTTGCTTCACACAGCAACAGCAATACACACAGTCTCTGACACTCACGGTTTCCGGAATGCGAGGATCTGGACCAATGCCATCCGTGCCCGCATTCTCCACCAATTGTGACAATCCGGGGTGATTAGATACAAGTGGTGCATGCGATTTTTCAGAAACGTGCCACTCCAGACTTGTGTTTTAGGGCATGGCAGCCCACTTTTATTGAAAGGAAACGAAAAAAGTTCAATTCAACAGAAATCTTCCCTCGCAGGGGGTTCGACCATCACTGCATAACCAAACCAATAGCCTCCTGGCTTACTCATTGTCAGCTTCGTGCTGCTTTAGTCGCAGGCTACACCTGCCTGCTTCAGACTGCCACCTCCAGTCTTAGGCTCCTGACTCTATCTCCTGGAACTCTCCCAACCTCCTGGCCAGACTTCCTGTCTGCTGGGCGGAGCCGTCTCCAGGTCTGAGCACTGATTGCATTTCCTGGGATGTTTTTGAACCCAGCCCACATATGTGCAATTAGCATCCCTGCCAAAATCAGGCATGTGCTGCTTATATGCACCTGTGAGATGGGGCGCATCTCCACAATATATATATATATATATATATATACACATTTTCTTTGCATATTGTATAGATTGTTTTCACTTTTGATTATTTTCACCTAATTCACCTAATTTATACACCCTGTTGCTCAGCTTCACTATTTTAATTTAGCCTATGTTATTTCCCTCTCCTGTGAAGCTTCAGCCTGGGCTGCTCCCCCGTGGAAGAAGAATGATCCTGTGGTTTCCAGCCTGTCCGACTTCCTGAAGCTCTTTCGAAACATCTTTAATGAACCGGCTTGGGTTTCTTCAGCGGCCAGTGCCCTTTTACGTCTTCGCCAAAAATCTTCTTCAGTGGGACAATATGCTCTTCAGTTTCGTATCCTCACTGCTGAATTGAGCTGGAACAATGAGGCCCTAGTTGTAACCTTTTGACATGGCTTTTCTGGCAGAGTGAAAGATGAATTAGCGGGAAGAGCCATCCCGCCGGTATGGACAATGTAATTTCCTTGTGTAACCAGATGAATATTAGTTTTCAGGAGAGGTTCCTAGAAAAAAGACGCCAGCACTCCCTGGACCCTAGTCTGACCTCCCATCCCTTCATCCCAAAGGGCCTGGTAATTGACTGGGTAGGGGGTGAACCCATGCTGTTTTTTTCAATGAGTTTTATTTATATTGCCGAGACCTGACAATACATTACAGCCACGATCAGTTTTAAATGACAATTTTTCCTTTAGAAATGTCATTTTGCTGGGGTAATGTTCTAAACACGGGAAAAATGTGCCACTTTACAGGCATACTATAGACACCCCCCAGGCACGATATTTAAAGGAATATTTCATTTTTATTGTTTCACTTTAAACATTTAAAAAAATCACTGCTCCCGAAAAAACTTTTTGCATTGATACATGAGGCAGGGGGAAGGACAATGACAATAACTTGCATATAAGCCTTTAAAATGAGCACTTTTGATTTTTCATGTTCTTGTTCCCATAGACTTTAACGGTGTTCGTGTGTTCTTCCGAATTTTTTGCCTGTTCGGTCTGTTCTGGTGCGAACTGAACCGGGGGTGTTCGGCTCATCTGTTGATTCCATCTGGAAGAATGTTTTTGGTGTAGGTTTCATGGGCACAATTAAAGTTATTGTAAAACTTTGTTTATTTTTTTTTTAAATAACAAACATGTCATACTTACCTCCACTGTGCAGTTTGTTTTGCACAGTGTGGCCCTGATCATCATCTTCTGGGGTCCCCTGGCGGCGCTCGCGGCTCCTCCCCACATCGGTAAACCCCCTGGGAGAAGCTCTCTCCCTGGGGGTTACCTTGCGGGCACGCTTCCGAGTCCAGCATTTGCATGCATAGACACAGAATGCCGGACTCGGCCCCGCCCCACAACGCCTGCGTCATTGGATTTGATTTACATCAGCGTGAGCCAATGGCTGCGCTGCTATCAATATATCCAATCAAGAGCTGAGAACCCTGGGCAGAGAGGAAGAGCACATCTCCGCCGAGGGAATGAAGGGCTCAGGTGAGTAAAATGGGGGGCTGGAGAGCCAGTCAGTGTCAGAAGTTTTTTCACCTTAATGAATAGGATGCATTAGGCCCCTATCACACTGTCGAACCGTTCAGGTCCGCCTGTCAGTTTTGACGGCGGACCTGAACGGGCGCTCCATGCTGGTCTATGGAGCGACGGATGTCAGCGGTGACATGTCCGCTGACATCTGACCTGGACCGATCTGCCAAAAGCAGACGGATGGCCCTACGCCTGGATCCGTCGCTGGCGGATCTGATCTCTCCATAGAAATCAGCGGCGCTCGACAAGCCCCTCCCCACTCAGTGAGCAGAGAGGGACCTGTCATCCGCCCGCTCAGCGGAGATCAACGGAGAGATCTCCCGCTGAGCCGGCGGACAGAGGCAGACTCCGTTGCAGTGGATCCACCTCGTGTAAATGAGGCCTTAATGTGATAAAACACAAGGGTTTAAAACCCCTTTAACACCCAAAGACCAAGTTTTGCACACCAGTTTGACAGGTGCATATCATTACAATTTTTGACAGCAAGGCCAATTCTTGTTTTCATCAGGAGCACCTCTACTCTACGGTGTGAAGGCGCCACCAACACCCAAAGAAAAAAGTTCCTCACCCGTTACAGAAGTAGAAATCCAAAGTCTGTGGTAGAGACACCAGAATTGATCCAAAAAATCTCTAATCTTGTTCGCCCTGCACTACATTGTGGCCTCATCATACAGACTGGCTCCCCAAGCCGTTGCTTACAAAATAAAGAAAGCTTACAGGGAAAATTAAATTTTTTGGGGGCTTTATAGATGCAATTGTTGTTGCAGCCACATCTATACACAGTACAGGTGTGGCACTTTACAGGTGAACTAAGGAGACCCCCCAGGCACTATATTAAAAGGAATTTTTATTTTTTATACTATCATTTAAGCATCAATAAATCACTGCTCATTTAAAAATGATTTTAAAACTTTTTCTTTATTGATACATGTGCCCCAGGGCAGTATCTGGACCCCCATAACCATTGTGCCCAATTACTTGCATATAAACCTTCAAAACGGGCCCCATAGACTTGAATGGGGTTCGTTATTCAGTTCCAAACTTTCCCGAAAGTTCTTGTGCGAACTGAACAGGAGGTTGTTCAGCCCATCGCTACTGATACACAGTATTTGAAAAATATTTTGGGATTGGTTTAACTTGTTTTAGCAAAGTGTTTTGCATAGTCTATTTTATCAGCCATGATTGTTCCCTTGCATTTGTTGTTGCATTTCTTGTAAATCGGAAATCTTGAGATTGTCCCTTATACTTTGTACTTTTTAAAATCATGTTTTTTCTCATTTATTCTTTTACACTTATTTTCTTTTTTTTTCCCTTCTATTGAAAGTTCAATGTAGCTTACAAGGTGCATACCAAATGGAATATAACGTAAATAATCAAGAACATACCAATAACAGCCAAAAGGCAATATAAATGCATAAAATCAACATAACCATGCAAACGTGCATTTGTGTCAGAAGAACGTTTGTTTTGCCCATAGGTCATACTAAATTCAGAATCTAAATTTTTACCCTTTCCTTTTTATCAGAAAGTATAAACAGGGGAAGATGTAGAGTAGAGGGAGAAGGAGAAGAAAAGAGTAGGGAAAGGGAATTTTTTTTTTGTTTTTTTTTATTCATATTGTATTCTATTGGGTAACAACTAATGCACTCTTTTAACTCATCTGTAAAACACTCCACCTTGCCTAGTGTGCGCTTTGTTGCAAATGTTTGGTCCCATTGAGCGTTGTGCAGTAAAGATCTCAGTTTATTGAAGTTAGCTTTTTTGAAATTTAGAAGTGTTGGTATGACAAGAATTACCTGTAACTTATAGCAAATGTGATTACACCACGATCACTAGTAAGGATGGGCCCGGTGCTCGATGCGAACCCACGTTCGCATCGAGCACCGGGCGTTCGCTCGCTCGGCGAGCCCAGAACTATTTTGGCCGCTCGCATCACGTTCGTGTGATGCGAGCGGCCCCCGCAATGCATTGCGGCCGGCGCGGCCGACGCAGTGCATTGCTGGCTGATGATTGGCCAAGCATGCACTGTGACCCCGCATGCTTGGCCAATCACAGCCCCGGAAACTCGAAGAGCCATAATTGGCTACAGGCAGGACGCCTGTAGCCAATTACAGCTCAGGGGCTGTAGTACACGCCCCCCCCTATAAAACGCCGCCACGCCGTCTGCGCCGGTCACATGCTGTTCCGGCGCAGATTGAGCAGGCTGTTCCTGTGACACTCTGCTGCATTTAGATAGATAGAGAGAGAGATTCACTTGCAGAGATTGAGTTAGATAGATTCAGTTACAAAGATTGATTGACAAAGAGGGGCTTGTAGTGTGCTCGTGGCAGGCAGGCAGAGCTCCTATATTTTGTTACCAGAAGCACCTATAGGACTTGTAGTGTGTTCGTGGCAGGCAGGCAGAGCTCCTATATTTTGTTACCAGAAGCACCTATAGGACTTGTAGTGTGTTAGTGGCAGGCAGGCAGAGCTCCTATATTTTGTTACCAGAAGCACCTATAGGACTTGTAGTGTGTTAGTGACAGGCAGGCAGAGCTCCTATATTTTGTTACCAGAAGCACCTATAGGACTTGTAGTGTGTTAGTGGCAGGCAGGCAGAGCTCCTATATTTTGTTACCAGAAGCACCTATAGGACTTGTAGTGTGTTAGTGACAGGCAGGCAGAGCTCCTATATTTTGTTACCAGAAGCACCTATAGGACTTGTAGTGTGTTAGTGACAGGCAGGCAGAGCTCCTATATTTTGTTACCAGAAGCACCTATAGGACTTGTAGTGTGTTAGTGGCAGGCAGGCAGAGCTCCTATATTTTGTTACCAGAAGCACCTATAGGACTTGTAGTGTGTTAGTGACAGGCAGGCAGAGCTCCTATATTTTGTTACCAGAAGCACCTATAGGACTTGTAGTGTGTTAGTGGCAGGCAGGCAGAGCTCCTATATTTTGTTACCAGAAGCACCTATAGGACTTGTAGTGTGTTCGTGGCAGGCAGGCAGAGCTCCTATATTTTGTTCCCAGAAGCACCTATAGGACTTGAAGTGTGTTAGTCCCATCACACACACAGAGCTATATTTTCTTCCCAGAAGCACCTATAGGACTTGAAGTGTGTTAGTCCCATTACACACACAGAGCTATATTTTCTTCCCAGAAGCACCTATAGGACTTGAAGTGTGTTAGTCCCATCACACACACAGAGCTATATTTTCTTCCCAGAAGCACCTATAGGACTTGAAGTGTGTTAGTCCCATTACACACAAAGAGCTATACTTTGTTCCCAGAAGCACCTATAGGACTTGAAGTGTGTTAGTCCCATTACACACACAGAGCTATATTTTCTTCCCAGAAGCACCTATAGGACTTGTAGTGTGTTCGTGGCAGGCAGGCAGAGCTCCTATATTTTGTTCCCAGAAGCACTTATAGGACTTGAAGTGTGTTAGTCCCATTACACACACAGAGCTATATTTTGTTCCCAGAAGCACCTATAGGACTTGAAGTGTGTTAGTCCCATCACACACACAGAGCTATATTTTCTTCCCAGAAGCACCTATAGGACTTGAAGTGTGTTAGTCCCATTACACACAAAGAGCTATACTTTGTTCCCAGAAGCACCTATAGGACTTGAAGTGTGTTAGTCCCATTACACACACAGAGCTATATTTTCTTCCCAGAAGCACCTATAGGACTTGAAGTGTGTTAGTCCCATTACACACACAGAGCTATATTTTCTTCCCAGAAGCACCTATAGGACTTGAAGTGTGTTAGTCCCATTACACACACAGAGCTATATTTTCTTCCCAGAAGCACCTATAGCACTTGAAGTGTGTTAGTCCCATTACACACACAGAGCTATATTTTCTTCCCAGAAGCACCTATAGGACTTGAAGTGTGTTAGTCCCATTACACACAAAGAGCTATATTTTCTTCCCAGAAGCACCTATAGGACTTGTAGTGTGTTCGTGGCAGGCAGGCAGAGCTCCTATATTTTGTTCCCAGAAGCACTTATAGGACTTGAAGTGTGTTAGTCCCATTACACACACAGAGCTATATTTTCTTCCCAGAAGCACCTATAGGACTTGAAGTGTGTTAGTCCCATCACACACACAGAGCTATATTTTCTTCCCAGAAGCACCTATAGGACTTGAAGTGTGTTAGTCCCATTACACACACAGAGCTATATTTTCTTCCCAGAAGCACCTATAGGACTTGAAGTGTGTTAGTCCCATTACACACACAGAGCTATATTTTCTTCCCAGAAGCACCTATAGGACTTGAAGTGTGTTAGTCCCATTACACACACAGAGCTATATTTTCTTCCCAGAAGCACCTATAGGACTTGAAGTGTGTTAGTCCCATCACACACACAGAGCTATATTTTCTTCCCAGAAGCACCTATAGGACTTGAAGTGTGTTAGTCCCATTACACACACAGAGCTATATTTTCTTCCCAGAAGCACCTATAGGACTTGAAGTGTGTTAGTCCCATTACACACACAGAGCTATATTTTCTTCCCAGAAGCACCTATAGGACTTGAAGTGTGTTAGTCCCATTACACACACAGAGCTATATTTTCTTCCCAGAAGCACCTATAGGACTTGAAGTGTGTTAGTCCCATTACACACACAGAGCTATATTTTCTTCCCAGAAGCACCTATAGGACTTGTAGTGTGTTAGTGGCAGGCAGGCAGAGCTCCTATATTTTGTTACCAGAAGCACCTATAGGACTTGTAGTGTGTTCGTGGCAGGCAGGCAGAGCTCCTATATTTTGTTCCCAGAGGCACCTATAGGACTTGAAGTGTGTTAGTCCCATTACACACACAGAGCTATATTTTCTTCCCAGAAGCACCTATAGGACTTGAAGTGTGTTAGTCCCATTACACACACAGAGCTATATTTTCTTCCCAGAAGCACCTATAGGACTTGTAGTGTGTTAGTGGCAGGCAGGCAGAGCTCCTATATTTTGTTACCAGAAGCACCTATAGGACTTGTAGTGTGTTCGTGGCAGGCAGGCAGAGCTCCTATATTTTGTTCCCAGAGGCACCTATAGGACTTGAAGTGTGTTAGTCCCATTACACACACAGAGCTATATTTTCTTCCCAGAAGCACCTATAGGACTTGAAGTGTGTTAGTCCCATTACACACACAGAGCAATATTTTCTTCCCAGAAGCACCTATAGGACTTGAAGTGTGTTAGTCCCATCACACAGAGCTCCTCTATTTTCTTTGCATAAGCACCCACAGGACTTCTAGTGTGTTAGTGGCATCACACAGAGCTCCTATATATTCTTCTCAGCAGCACCCACAGGACTTCTAGTGTGTTAGTGGCATCACACAGAGCTCCTCTATTTTCTTTGCAGAAGCACCCATAGGACTTCTAGTGTGTTAGTGGCATCACACAGAGCTCCTATATATTCTTCTCAGCAGCACCCACAGGACTTCTAGTGTGTTAGTGGCATCACACAGAGCTCCTCTATTTTCTTTGCAGAAGCACCCATAGGACTTCTAGTGTGTTAGTGGCATCACACAGAGCTCCTATATATTCTTCTCAGCAGCACCCACAGGACTTCTAGTGTGTTAGTGGCATCACACAGAGCTCCTCTATTTTATTTGCAGAAGCACCCATAGGACTTCTAGTGTGTTAGTGGCATCACACAGAGCTCCTATATATTCTTCTCAGCAGCACCCACAGGACTTCTAGTGTGTTAGTGGCATCACACAGAGCTCCTCTATTTTCTTTGCAGAAGCACCCACAGGACTTCTAGTGTGTTAGTGGCATCACACAGAGCTCCTCTATTTTCTTTGCAGAAGCACCCATAGGACTTCTAGTGTGTTAGTGGCATCACACAGAGCTCCTATATATTCTTCTCAGCAGCACCCACAGGACTTCTAGTGTGTTAGTGGCATCACACAGAGCTCCTCTATTTTATTTGCAGAAGCACCCATAGGACTTCTAGTGTGTTAGTGGCATCACACAGAGCTCCTATATATTCTTCTCAGCAGCACCCACAGGACTTCTAGTGTGTTAGTGGCATCACACAGAGCTCCTCTATTTTCTTTGCAGAAGCACCCACAGGACTTCTAGTGTGTTAGTGGCATCACACAGAGCTCCTCTATTTTCTTTGCAGAAGCACCCATAGGACTTCTAGTGTGTTAGTGGCATCACACAGAGCTCCTATATTTTCTTCTCAGCAGCACCCACAGGACTTCTAGTGTGTTAGTGGCATCACACAGAGCTCCTATATTTTCTTTGCAGAAGCACCTATAGGACTTCTAGTGTGTTAGTGGCATCACACAGAGCTCCTATATTTTCTTCTCAGCAGCACCCACAGGACTACCGACTACAATGGCTGGAAGACCGCCAAGGGGAGGCAGAGCGTGCAGAGCCAAGAACACAGGGCAGACAGTCTCTGTTTCTAGTGGACGTGGCCGTGGACGTGGACGTGGTCGTGCATCGTCATCAGCACGTGGCCATGGGACACGCGCGTCTTTGTTTTCGGCAGCTGGACATGTGGAGCCGCATCATGCTGAAGGCTTGGTAGAATGGATGACCAAGCCCTCCTCATCCTCCTCATCCTCTCTCACCCAGGCTCAGGGTACTGACAGAGCATCATCAGCCACCCCTTCCCTAGACCCACCATGTCCTCCTGAGGAGTCCCCCGAACTCTTTGAGCACAGTGTTGGGTACATGCTCCAGGAGGATGCCCAACGATTCGAAGGCTCGGATGACGATACCCAGCTTGAGGAATCTGGCAGTACAGTTCCACCAGCTGCAGCTTACTGCCAGGTTTGCTCTAGTGGTGAAGAGGGAGGGGATGATGAGGTCACTGACTCCACGTGGGTGCCTCAAGGGAGAGAGGATGAGGAGGAGGACGAGGAGGAGGAGGATGCGGCGTCACATGTCCAACGAGGCAGGATGCCCCCTGGAGGCCAGGTAGAGGCCAGCACAGCAACTGTACAACACCGCAGAGCTCCGCCTGTGCAGGGCGCTGCCTCTGCACGTTATCAGAAAAGTTCTTTGGTGTGGGCCTTTTTTGAGACGAGTGCAGCAGATCGCACCACTGCTATTTGCAATATTTGTCTCAAGCGTATCTCGCGTGGCCAAAACATCAGCCGCTTGGGCACGACAAGCATGACCAGACATATGGCGACCTGCCATGCAGCTCGTTGGCAGGCACACATAAAAGACCCACACCAAAGAACTAAGCGGACCTCTCCTTGCTCCTCCTCAGCTGGGATCTCCATCCCCACTACACCTTCAGTCCTCTCTGAAAGCTGCTCTGAGAGGACTGAAGGTGTAGAATTCGGTGTGTCACAACCAAGTACTTGCAGTACACCGACGTCCGAATGCAGCAGGCAAATTTCCCTGCCCCAGCTGCTGGACCGTAGAAAGAAGTACACTCCCAGCCATCCACATGCCCAGCGGTTGAATGCTAGCCTTGCTAAATTGCTAGCACTTCAACTGCTGCCTTTTCAGTTGGTAGACTCGGCCCCCTTCCGTGAGTTTGTTCAATGTGCGGTTCCTCAGTGGCAGGTTCCCAAACGCCACTTTTTCTCGCGGAAGGCGATTCCGTCTCTCTACCGGCATGTGGAGGGCAATGTCCATGCCTCGCTGGACAGGGCGGTCAGCGGTAAGGTGCATATTACCGCTGACTCATGGTCCAGCAGGCATGGACAGGGACGGTACCTTTCTTTCACGGCCCATTGGGTCACTCTATTGGCAGCTGGGAGGGATGCAGGACAAGGTGCAGTAGTGTTGGAGGTTGTTCCGCCACCACGCCTCCAAAACGCGACTACTGCTACTGGTTGTGACACACCTCTCTCCTCCACCCCCTCCTCTTCTTCTTCCTCCAGTGCTCTGTCCTTGGAACCAGCGGTGCTCCGTAGGCGTACAAGGGGCTACGCAAGTACGCAGGCAAAAAGATGCCATGCCGTGCTTGCGCTGGTGTGTTTGGGGGACAGGAGCCACACTGGGCCAGAGGTTCTGGCAGCTCTGCAGGGGCAGGCCGAGAGGTGGTTGACGCCACGTCAGCTTAAGCCAGGAATGGTCGTTTCTGACAATGGCACCAACCTCCTCTCCGCCCTGCGACAGGGGCAGCTCACCCATGTGCCCTGCATGGCTCACGTCCTCAACCTGGTGGTGCAGCGGTTCTTGGGCAGGTTCCCAGGCTTACAGGATGTCCTGAGGCAGGCCAGGAAAGTCTGTGTGCATTTCCGCCGATCTTATAATGCCAGTGCTCGGCTGACTGAGCTGCAAAAGGAGCTGAACCTGCCCAAGAACCGCCTAATATCTGACATGCCCACCAGGTGGAACTCAACGTTGGCCATGCTGCAGCGACTGCACACGCAGCAGAGGGCCATCAATGAGTACCTTTGCGACTACGGCACCAGGACAGGGTCAGGGGAGCTTGGGTTTTTTTCCCCACGTCAGTGGAGCATGATCAGGGATGCATGCACTGTCCTCTCACCATTTGAGGAGGCCACGAGGATGGTGAGCAGTGACAGTGCATGCATCAGTGACACTGTCCCTCTTGTCCACCTGTTGGAGCATACGCTGCGTGGGATAATGGACAGGGCACTTGAGGCAGAACAGAGGCAGGAAGAGGAGGACTTCCTTGCCTCTCAAGGCCCCCTTTATCCGGACAGTGTTCCTTCTGTCCCACCCATCACACAGGAAGAGGATGAGGAGGAGGAGGAGGAGGAGGAGGAGGAGGAGGATTGTGTGAGCATGGAGGTGGAGCCTGGCACTCAGCATCAGCAGCAGCAGTCTTTTAGGGATGATGTACAGTCCCAACAAGCCAGTGGACTTGTACGTGGCTGGGAGGAGGTGGCTGGCGATCATGTCATCCTCAGTGACCCAGAAGACTCCGGACCGAATGCCTCAGCTAACCTACGCTGCATGGCCTCCCTGATCCTGCAAAGCCTGCGGAAGGATCCTCGTGTTCTTCGGATCAAGGAGAGGGACCATTACTGGCTGGCCACTCTCCTTGATCCGCGGTACAAGGGTAAGGTTGCGGACCTTATCTTGCCGTCGCAGAGGGAGCAGAGGATGAGACATCTCAGGGAGGCCTTGCAGAAAGGTCTGTGCAACGCGTTCCCAGAAACTGGGAGGCTACAAACTCCTGGTCCTGGGCGACGAGTTGCTGAGGCTTCGGTCAGTGGCAGAAGGAGCGGTGGGGAAGGTGGACGTCTGACCGATGCGTTCAGACAATTTTTTAGTCCGCAGCCCCAAGGTATGATCGGTTCCAGCAACCATCGCCAGCGTCTGATATACATGGTGCAGGAATACCTTGGGGCAAGGTCAGACTTGGACACCTTTCCCACCGAAAATCCTCTGGCTTACTGGGTCCTGAGGATGGATCACTGGCCAGAGCTTGCACAGTATGCAATTGAGCTACTGGCCTGTCCTGCCTCCAGCGTTCTTTCCGAACGCACATTCAGTGCTGCTGGAGGATTTGTGACTGATCATAGGGTGCGCCTGTCCACCGCCTCGGTTGATCGACTGACATTCATCAAAATGAATCAGTCTTGGATCACCACCAGCTACCAGGCACCTGAGGCGGATATAACCGAATAATTTTTAATGTCACATCCCTTCAAGACTGCCTATGCTGATGCTGAGTGACTGTCCTCTTATGTTCACTGACTATCCTCTTCCTCCTCCTCAATGATCCATGCCACAGCACCAGTGCCTAAGGCACAATTTTTCAGCCCCTGTTTAACAGGGGCGTGTACTTACAATTTTTTAAAAAAATGCTTCGCAACACGTGTGACTGCTGTGCTCCAAGTACAGTCTCTGTGAGGGCCGTGTTGCAGTGTTGTGGCACCAGCACCAGTGCCTAAGGCACAATTTTTCAGCCCCTGTTTAACAGGGGCGTGTACTTACAATTTTTTAAAAAAATGCTTCGCAACACGTGTGACTGCTGTGCTCCAAGTACAGTCTCTGTGAGGGCCGTGTTGCAGTGTTGTGGCACCAGCACCAGTGCCTAAGGCACAATTTTTCAGCCCCTGTTTAACAGGGGCGTGTACTTACAATTTTTTAAAAAAAATGCTTCGCAACACGTGTGACTGCTGTGCTCCAAGTACAGTCTCTGTGAGGGCCGTGTTGCAGTGTTGTGGCACCAGCACCAGTGCCTAAGGCACAATTTTTCAGCCCCTGTTTAACAGGGGCGTGTACTTACAATTTTTTAAAAAAATGCTTCGCAACACGTGTGACTGCTGTGCTCCAAGTACAGTCTCTGTGAGGGGTTGCAGTGTTGTGGCACCAGCACCAGTGCCTAAGGCACAATTTTTCAGCCCCTGTTTAACAGGGGCGGGTAATTACAAATCTTGATCTAATAGTTCACAGCAGGGCCCATTCCTGCGCCCACCAAGAGTAACTATGAGGGCCTACAGTCTTGTGGCAACACCGTCCACCACCACCGCCAAAGGCCCAATTTTTCTGCCCTGTTCATCAGGTGCTTGCAATTACAAATCTTGATCTAATAACTCACAGCAGGGCCCATTCCTGCGCCCACCAAGAGTAACTGTGAGAGCTTACAGTCTTGTGGCAAAACCGTCCACCACCACCACCACCACCACCACCACCACCACCCCAATTTTTCTGCCCTGTTCAACAGGTGCATGCAATTACAAATCTTGATCTATTAACTCACAGCAGGGCCCATTCCTGTGCCCACCAGTCTTGTGGCTACACCAACATCTAATAGGGCAAATTTCTGCAGAGTATATACGCCAGGCCCCTACTTTCAAACATCCAACTTACAAACGACTCCTACTTGCAAATGGAAAGAGAAAACAGGAAGTGAGAGGAAATCTACCCCTAGGAAGGGAAATTCTATCCTGTTAGATTTAATTTGGGAAAAAGGTATCTCCTCTCTACTGATACTTTATCACCAATCCTTGTTTCAATTAAAACCCCACTTTTCCAAAAACATTTATCATTGGGACGGAAAGTGAGGTGACATGTTCTGAACAGATGTGCAAAGACAGCAAATGTTACAGGGGTGATAACCCCTCCCTATGTTCTCCAAAAAGCTTAAAAATAGATTTTTTTGGGATGGAGCTACACTTCATAATGTACCTGTTCAGATTCTACTTAAGATCAAACCTAAAGCCGCAAGTGGTTTTAAATGGCTTCTTTTTTTCCTTTACAAATGTCATTTTGTGCAAGGACAGTTCTAAACACGGGAAACACATGCCACTTCACAGGCATACTTTGGACACCCCCCAGGTACCATATTTAAAGGAAAATGTCACTTTTTTTTTTTCACTTTATGCATCATTAAAATGACTGCTCCCGAAAAAACGTTAGTTTTTAAAAGTTCTTTTTGCATTGATATATGTCCCCTGGGGCAGGACCCGGGTCCCCAAACCTGTTTTATGACATTAACATGCATATTGGCCGTTGTAATTAGCACTTTTGATTTCGAACGTTCGCGTCCATTATAACGTATAGGGTTCGAAAATTCGCGCGAACTTTCGGTCCGTTCGAAGGTTCTGGTTCGAACCGAACCCGGGGGTGTTCGGCTCATCCCTAATCACTAGTTCCCAATCTCCCTCAAGCTTGCACATCTGTATTAAGCACTATGTTGTTTAAAAGAGAAGTTCAGGTTTTAAAAAACAAACAAACAATTATACTCACCTAGGTGGATGCAGCATCAATTCAGTGCTGCATCTGTCCCCCGCTGGCTCTGCAGTGTGACCTGAGCAAACAAACACGCTGGTCACTCAGTTCTCCCCCTCCGCTCTAAGCAGGGAACCGTGACTCTTATGCCGCATACACACGATCGGAATTCTCGTCGGAAAAAACTCTGACGGTTTTTCCAACGGAATTCCGCTCAAGCTGTGTTGCCTACACACGATCACACCAAATTCCGACAGTCAATAGCACAGTGGCATAAAATTCATTCGACAGCACCATAAAAGGGAAGTTTAATGCTTCCGAGCACGCGTCGAATTGTTTCCGAGCATGCGTCGGAATTTTGCGTGTCGGAATTGCATACACACGATCGGAAAATCCGATAGAAAGGTTTTCCGTCGGAAAAATTGAGAACAGGTTCTCAATTCAAAGTCCGTCGGAAATTCCGACAGAAAAAGACCGTTGGGCATACACACGGTCGGAAAATCCGATGAAAAGCTCCCATCGGACTGTTTCCATCGGAAATTCCGACCGTGTGTACGCCGCATTAGCCAGCAGCTCTCTGCTCTCCTCTCCGATGCTTACAGGTATGCTGGTCTGTGAAGGGGCTGGTTCAGGCTCTCAGCGGATCTCCAAGAGGCCAAGCCAGCTGCCAGTCTAGGCTTGTAGCCGGATCCTGACCATATGGGGGGATGTCAGCCCACTGTTGGCTGAAAACGGATCACAGGAGTGGAGAACAAACTGCACTCCTGTGATCCATAGGAGAAGTATGGCCAAAAAAAGCTTTAGCCATACTTCTCCTTTAAAATGAATGGATCGAGCAGAGCATTTTTCCTTATTTTTTTGAGGGCTTCCACCAAAAAAACTCATTTTCCAGCAATACAATACAGGCCTTTATTGATTGTGCAGTTCCAATTGCGCAATCAATATCAGGATAAAAAAATTGCCTTTAATAATATCAGCCTGCTTCCCAGCCATTTCAGTCTGTGACACTCCTCTTCATCTTTTATGTTAGGGTGCCTTTAACATAATCCCACAAATCTACTATTTTGTTGCATGCTTACTGTAAATTCAGATTGAACAGTTTATTGCTATTGCTTCAGTAAGAGTAGGAAAGGACTGAGTCTTGAATTTCACGTCATGTAGTTAACTTAATTGAATTATGGGTATATGAGACAAGGGGTTGCATACAGTATATCACAGATCCAAAACCCACATTGAAAGGGGACTGTCCACCAGATGAAATGGCATATCAGTAAACATAGGTTTTATGGTGCTTTAAGGGTTATTGTAAAGGATGACTGTGTAAAACAACCCATTCAGTTGAAAATAGAAATGAAAGGCAAAACATTTGTGTATAGATTTTAAAAAACCCATTATAAATACATGTTTTCCCTTTTTTTAAGTGGTCACATATTCTCTGTTCTAAGCTACATGAGAGCTGGGGAAGCAACTGTACACCGAGCTTCCCAGTGAATGGCTGTTTAGGGGGGTCAGGACAAGTCTGATCATCGTAGACGATCAGGCTGAGTTCCTGGCATAGCTAGAGAACTGACCACGGTGTGTTCTCCTGATTAGTGTGGTCAGTTTTTATTAGGAAAGGAGAGGGACTGACAGGAACACAAGGGATTTCACATTAAGGAAACAATACAAAGAGAACAGGATCCTTTTTTTTTTTTGGTACAGCATGCACATATCATATGAAATGGTGGGTTTACATATTCTTTAGGGGAACTTTCACACTTCTCCGGTGCAGTTTCTCCGCAGCCTGGGTGCAGCATAGTGTACCCAATGTTTTTGTGCAGGTTACCCGTGGTTTCTGACAGACTCCTATTAGATTGGCCGTTTTGGTGTGTTTTCTGAAAGCACACCAAAAGTCCTGCATGCTGCATCTTTGGTGCAGTTTCAGAAAATGCACCAAAAACGCGTGATCTGATAGAAGTCTATGGGAAAGCAAAGTTAACCTGCGCGATAAACCACGGGTACATGGTGCAGCACCCATGCTGTAGGGAAACTGCACTTCTTCAATGTGAAAGGGGCTTAAAGTGAAACTATGGGCAAAAAAAGACATGTACGATGTACTGGGCTTCTTTAACACAGGGCCCAATCTTTGTTGGGGGGCCCAAAGCATTGAGCCCACGGTAGCCACGAATTGAGGCCCCGATGACGCTTTGCAAAGCACACAGAGGACATGGGAAGGCAGTATTCCCGAGCTAGCCAGCAGAGAGGGGGCAGGGCCGGCAGATCCACTGATGCTCTGACCCTGCCCTATGCAGCCTACATGGTCGGAACAGAGCAGAGCGGCTGTAGTGAGAGCAGTGATCGGAGTGGGAGCATCAGTGGAGCTTCAGGCCCCTTCCCCCTCTATACTGGCTGGGGAATACAGAGGTCCGGGGGCGGGGCCGGGAGCTCCACTGGTGCTCTAACCCCACCCCATGCCTGTCAGGGCGGAGCAGTTGTCGTGAGAGCAGAGAGTGGAAGCCCTGCCCCCAGACCTTTGAATGTATCATTGAGCTCGGCTGGCCAGGTATGCCTGACTGCTGAAACCCTGAGCTGTGTTATTCAACTGTAAAGCTGTGCATTGCTGAAAGTTAACTGACCATCTCTTGTATAATGTCTGCAGTCTCTGATTGTCACCTGTAGCATGTCCGCATTCTCTGATTGTCACCTGTAGCATGTCCCCAGTCTCTGATTGTCACCTGTAGCATGTCCGCAGTCTGATTGTCACCTGTAGCATGTTCGCAGTCTCTGTCACCTTTAGCATGTCCGCATTCTCTGATTGTCACCTGTAGCATGTCTGCAGTCTCTGATTATCACCTGTAGCATGTCTGTAGTCTCTGGTCATCTCCTGCAGTATATTTGCAGTCTCTGATGCTCTCCTGCAGTATCTTGGATTGCTCCACTTCTCAGTGAGTGGTAATAATGTGCATTAACCTGTAGCAACCAATCAGTGAACAGTGGTGATCTGCTGTAATCTCTAGCAACCAATCAGCGAGTGCTAATGATGTGCTGTAACCCCTAGCAACCAATCAGTGAGCACTAATAATGTGCAGTAACGTCTAGCAACCAACCGGCAAGCAAAAATTATGTGTTGTAACCTCTAGCAACCAGCCAGTGAGTGGTCAGGATAGGCTGTAACCTCCTGGCAACCAATTTCAATCGCTGCATGATCTGCTGCAGTAAACTGATTCTGAGACCACCTGCTATTTTTTGTATGTCTCAGAATGGGGGGGGGGGGGGGCAAGAAAATGTTTGCCCAGGGCCCAATCAATATTAGAGACGGCCCTGACGATGTAGTCTTTGACTAGCATTAACCTCAGTCTGTTTTTCGAAGTCCTCTCTATAGAATAGTTGTAATATCTGTTAATTAATATTATGCCAGTAAGTCCTATATTTTTCAGCTTTTTTTTAACAGACCAAGCTGTACAATTGAAATGGCTGTTAGAGGGTTGAGACAAACTACTGAAAATTATAAGGGTTCTTATAATGGTCAGGGCATACCATAACTGAAGGATCTGACATGAATGTCAGAGGAACAACATACAGTTTTTTCTTTTTTTTTTACCACAAACCCACACTTTTGTTTCAGCCTGGGATTCCTGAATCTCAAAGGGCTGTAGGTTATGGTAGTAAGATGTCAGTGGCTGCTTTCTTCCTAACAGCCTAGCTGAGCAAAAGCTATTGCATTTAGCAGTGGTAGTTATATGGCTATTGGTAGTAAGTAGAGTTGAGCAGACACCTGGATGTTCGGGTTCGACGGGTTCGGCCGAACTTCAGAAAAAAGTTCGAATTCGGGACCGAACTTGACCCTGAACCTGAACCCCATTGAAGTTAATGGGGACCCAAACTTTTGAGGACTAAAATGGCTCTAAAAAAGTAATAGAAAGGGCTAGAGGGCTGAAAATGGCAGCAAAATGTTGTTAACAATAAAAGTGTAAAATTCCTTTAAATTTCGTACCTGGGGGGTGTGTATAGTATGCCTGTAAAAGGGCGCATGTTTCCCATGCTTAGAACTGTCCCTGCACAAATTGTCATTTCCGAAAGAAAAAAAGTAATTTAAAAGCACTCGCGGCTATAATGAATTGTCGGCTCCCCGTAATACAGAGAACAGTCATTGAAAGTCATTGATAAAAAAAAAAAGCGTGGGGTTCCCCATAAATTAAATTACCAGGCCCTTCAGGTCTGGTATGGATATTAAGGGGAACCCCGCATCAAAATAAAAATAAAAAAATGGCATGGGGTTCCCCCCAAATATTTTAAGGGGAACTCCATGCCAAATAAAAAAAAAAATGGCGTGGAGTTCCCCCAAAAATCCATACCAGACCCTTTATCCGAGCACGCAACCTGGCAGGCCGCAGGAAAAGAGGGGGGACGAGAGAGCGCCCCCCCTCCTGAACCGTACCAGGCCACATGCCCTCAACATTGGGAGGATGCTTTGGGGGTCTGTGACCCCTCAAAGCACCTTGTGCCTATGTTGATGAGGACAAGGGCCTCATCCCTGCAACCCTGGCTGGTGGTTGTGGGGGTCTGTGGGCAGGGGGCTTATCAGAATCTGAAAGCCCCCTTCAACAAGGGGATCCCCAGATCCCGCCCCCCCCCTGTTTGAAATGGTAAGGGGGTACAAAAGTACCCCTACCATTTCACAAAAAAAGTGTAAAAAATTGTTAAAAAACACACAGACACCGTTGGGATAAGTCCTTTATTAAAAATAAAAAAAATTAAAAAAAGATTCCAGCGGTGGTAATCCACTCTTGCTATCCAGCGATGGATGATCTCTTCTCCGGGGTCCAGCGATGGGTGATCTCTCCCGATGGTCCAACGCAGCGCATCCTGTCTCCAAGGAGACACTGCGGGAATCCCAGGTCTTAGCTGAGGAGGACCGGGCCACCCGTCACCTAACCCCACCCCCTTTGACGCAAGGGGGAATCCGGGCTTCCCCAGTGATGTACGGGTGACCCCGCCCCCCTCTGATGTAACGGAAACCTGCGTTACATCATAGGGGAGCGGGGTCACCCGTACATCACTGGGGAAGCCTGGGTTTCCCCTTGCGTCAGAGGGGGGCGGGGTCAGGCCCTGGGATTCCCGCAGTGTCTCCATGGAGACAGGAATGCGCTGCGCTGGACCATCGGAAGATGGTAAAGGAATACAAAGAATCACCGCTCCAAGGTAATGACTTCTCCCAAAACAGCTGTCTCCACAATCCCACAGGGTGCTGGCTCTGTTTGCAACAGGAACTGAAGTAGAAAAGATGTAGCTGGATAGCCGCACTCCAAATTATTCAACTTTATTTCAAAAAATGTAATACAATCATAGCATCTAGGCTAGTGTACAGACTAACTGCACAGCTGCTGACATGTTTCAGACCGAACACGGTGCTTAGTCAAGATGGTAAAGGACTTATCCCAACGGTGTCTGTGTGTTTTTGAGCAATTTTTTACACTTTCTTTGTGCAATGGTGTGCCCTTGATCTGGGGTCCCCTTGTTAAAGGGGGCTTCCAGATTCTGATAAGCCCCCACCCGCAGACCCCCACAACCACCGGCCAGGGTTGTGGGGATGAGGCCCTTGTCCCTATCAACATGAGGACATGGTGCTTTGAGGGGTCACAGACCCCCAAAGCATCCTCACAATGTTGAGGGCATGTGGCCTGGTACGGTTCAGGAGGGGGGGGGCGCTCTCTCGTCCCCCCTCTTTTTCTGCGGCCTGCCAGGTTGTGTGCTCGGATAAAGGGTCTGCTATGGATTTTTGGGGGAACTCCACGCCATTTTTTTTTATTTGGCATGGAGTTTCCCTTAAAATCCATACCAGACCTGAAGGGTCTGGTATGGATATTTGGGGGGAACCCCACATCATTTTTTTTAAATTTGACCCGGGTTCCCCTTAATATCCATACCAGACCTGAAGGGCCTGGTAATTGAATTTGGGGGGAACCCCACGCATATTTTTTTTTACCAATGACTTTCAATGACTGTTCTGTGTATTACGGGAGCCGACAATTCATTATAGCCGCGAGTGCTTTTAAATTTATTTTTTTCTTTCGGAAACGACACTGTGCAGGGGCAGTTCTAAGCACGGGAAACATGCGTCCCTTTACAGGCATAATATACACACCCCCCAGGTACAAAATTTAAAGGAATATTACACTTTTATTGTTTCATTTTAAGCATTATTAAAATCACTGCTCCTGAAAAAACTGACGTTTTTAAAACTTTTTTTTGCATTGATACATGTCCCCTGGGGCAGGACCCAGGTCCCCAAACATTTTTTATGACAATAACTTTTTAAAAAGCGCTGAACACCACACTCTAACCCGAACATACAGTAAATTGTTTGGGTTCGGTCCGGGACCCCAAAACCCAAAAGTCCGAACTTTACAGTTCGGGTTCGCTCAAACCTAGTAGTAAGTATCACTTTAGAGGTTCAACTCCAACACCAATTTAGATTGGCTGTTTGCTGCACCTCTGAACAAACAAAATTCGGTCCAAACCTGGGTTCAGACTAAGCTGGCAGCTCATCCCTACTGGCAAATCAAGATGGCTAAAGACTTCTTACCCAAAAGAAGAACACAAAACAATAGCAGCAGAGGGGACAACGCAAACATGGGGGTAAGCAAATAGTGCAATACTAGGGGTGGGCACTTTGTGGGGGAGAGCAAATCATGTCTGCCAAAATGTGCAAATATGCGGTCCATATTTGTAGATTAAGGTGAGACCAGTGGGGGCCAATATTGCTTTATTTCCACTCTAAAAAGCTTATTTAAAACCTAAATTATGCATTTAAATACTGTTCATTGTGTACAATTATATAGCTTAACTTAAAAAATGTATTATACCTTTTGATTAACTTACTCTTTGCACTATACAGAAATTCATTTTAACTGGCCTTTTCCTGGGCATAGATTTTCACTTGGTTAATTTACCTTCTTTATCCTTATTGGATCGTATAGTGGCATCATCTGAAATTGAACTTATATTTGCAAGCATCTATATCTAGTGTAAGGGTCTACCCAATTAATTAAAAATTAAAGGGACTGTTCAGGGAAGCCTCGAGTCACAGCTCTTGTTACATCTAAACGAGATATTACAGAGATTGGCCAATTAGATTGTAATGTATCTGGACAATGCTTTAGATGATGGTAGGTCCAGTTTAGAGTTTAATTCATTTTAGTTTTTAAATGTAGCAATCTCCTCTGGGGCCACTAAGGATATGCCCAGGTCTCCCTTATCTGTCCAAAGGCTGCCAGGTCCAATCACCAGCTCCAAGCACACTGACTAACACTCAATGTAGCGAATGTGTTTTGTAGATTTATTGCAGAGCTTTAAACAGGAGCGAGGGATGAGGGTGCTGGATACGCCAAAATGCAAAGCAGATGTAAGAGAATAGCCTCTTAAACAGCATCAGCATTTGTTGGAGGTACAGGGGGGCAGTCAATTAGTCTGAGAGCCTATGTGTGCAGTTCCAGTCCTCGTAGCAATTTCTGACATTCAACCCCCAGAGCACATGTGCACCAAGGACGACTCTCGCCTGCCAGCTTCCATGCAACACTCTTCTTTGATAAAAGGATCCCTCTGTATGCCAACTTCCAAAGGTGATGCCCTGCAGCAAATATCTATTGATACAGATTCTTTCAGGCCCTTAGTCAAACACATGCTGTGGCCTAACATCAGCTCCTAAGTACACAAGATGCATCCCAGGAGAATCCGCCCCAAGTGAAAGACAATGTGAGCAAGCCTCCCAAACATGTACCTTCTTCCTCGGCCACCTTAGTTGTGCCCCTCCCAGGGATTGGCTGAGGTCAGATAAATATTCATAACTTTCAGTGGTTGGCCCTCCTACCACCAAGCTTTCTCCAGAGGCAGGCTGGAGCAATCAACTACCAAGCTTAGGGAAACCTAATTGGTCGTAGAAACAGATTGCTGCTCTACTGCTTAGACAAACCAGGGCAGGGCATTACATAAATATCTAATACCATCTGATAAAATTTGTACAAACAGAAAAGAAGCACCTGTTAGCCCTTATAATGTAACAGTTTGCACTCATTTACAACTATTTCTGAAACAGAAGCAAGTTGTAAACCAACTTTATTGAACTCCAGCAGTTCTATTCCTAAACTGTTTTGAAGTGTCAAAGGAACTCAAGAATTACTAAAACACAGTAGCATGCCATAGACCTACCAATCTGACAAATACAGAAATAAAGAACACTAGGAGATTTTTTGTCCTCCTATATCTGCAAAAATATCTTTACTGCTGAGGAGCAAAGGCTTGAATGCCAACTGATAATTCAGTACCCTGCTCACATAAAGAAACCACAATTAGAACAATGTAGTCGAAAAGGGCAAGGCCACAGCTTTATTTAGGAATTTAAACACAGATCATTTTCCAATGTAAACAATTCTAACCAGTGCCAGTCACAGTTGTACTGTGAGCACATTAAAATTTTAGGTCAACCAATTCTAAAGGGGCCTGTCCTTACTAGAAGTGTTGGACAGACATTAGATTAATTCCAACTTCCAATCAAGGGCATACCCTATTACGGCAACTTTGCTCGCTGGCAAGGTAAAAACCCACCACCTGCACGTCAGTGGTTAACTAACAAGGGCCACCATAGTCAGCACCCATTCCACACCATTCTGAACACCATCCAGTTTAAAAAAAATTCTATTCACACCCTCCAAATCCCTGTGGCAGACAAAAATCCCCCCGATTCAAACAAATTTGGACACCTAGACATTGACCTTCTGTTGAAAGCGTTCCAAACAATAACTAAGTTGGTAAAGACAGCATAACAATGGGCAATGTCTTTTTTGATGGCAGAAATTAAGTCAACCAAACGGGAGAAACCCAAGTCATTCCTCCCAGTGTAAAGGACCAAGATAATGGGGCCAGAAACATGTGAGTGAAGCCATAGGCATTCCCATAGTACAAACCTATGGATTCTGACAACTTCAAAGGGCAAAGCTCTGTTTTTTTCCAAAGTTCTGAACTTCTGCGTGGCGGGAAGCCCAACAAATGAAAGAGTCTTTGATGATCCAAATCAAGGCTAGGGAGGAGCCTGGAATCAAAATAACAAGTGTGGATGAACATAAAAAGAAATAGAGAAGATTGCCACCTACCAAAACATTGAAGCTCTGCATCGGAAAAACCCATGCTAGAAGCCGTCAATACAGAAAGAGTGCATTGAGAAGTCCTGCAGGGGAGGCCCAATTTAAAAAGACAAAAACAAAAGACCCGTAAGAATTGGAACCTACTCAAGAAAGAGGAATCAGAGTGAATGAAGAAGGTAGGGGACATGGGCAGACAGTCAAAAAATGAGAGGCCAGAAAAGCAGACTCTCATATGCATACAAGACAACCCGTCTACCCCACCGCGCTTGTCCATTTTAGATTTGCGTAATAAAATGGAATTTCAGTTCTCAAAAAGCACCAGATCTTTAGATCTGACACCACCAGCCAGAACCTGCAGCGAAACTTGGCGCGGACAATCAGAAGCATGGGTCATGCGCCTCCAACCCTGTAATACCCACTAAACAGGGAATTATTTTGTTACATCCACCCAGGCAAGGAGCCTAAACCAAAAAAACAAAGTGGACAATGCCAAACTTACTACGGAGCCCGATGTGCCCATCTGGAACAAATACAAGAGGGAACAAACTCACTGCGGGATACCTGAACCCAGTTGTCCCAGACCTGGCAGTGCTTGTAGAAGATCTAACAGTAGTCAGAAATTAGGTTCCATAAATCAATTGAACAAGGAAGGTCCTCTAGGCATGCCGACAAAGCCAGAGAACAAAAGCTGGGAACAAGAAAGGGTTGTTAGATATTTCAGCGACATGGCAACAGGAACGACCATTGTACGACTGGAGAAAGAATAACCAGACCTCCAAGTCATCTTGCATTGGCCTGGCTATGCCTACATAATGATGGGGGGCAGCCATGCCCTTCATAGCCCAGTATAGGTGTCTACAGAAAGCCCTCCCCATGGGAATGACCCTGCAAGTGAAAACTAGATGACCTAACAGGGACTGGAGCTGTTTCAACTGGAGTTTTTTAGTGCATTTAGTGCAAAACGAACAGGGGACCGAAGCTTGGCCAATTTATCACTGGGCAAACAAAATACCATCTTGACCGCATTGATTTCTATACCCAAGAGGGATTGAACCATTGTTGGGCCCTCTGTCTTGTCAGCAGAATGCCAAGCTGCTTACAGGTATCCTAAAAAGCGCAAAAGAGCCTTTGACACTGGCCAATGTCAGACTGGCCAACGAATACGAAATCATCAAAATAATGCAACAGAAAATGCATACCAGATGATTGGCAAACCACCCAAGGGGGATGAGAGGAGAGTAGCAGAGAGAGGAGTGCTGACTTGCTGTCACTATCTCCGTAGCTCCGTCAGAAGCCCCGGCCTTTTCAGGCTAGCCTTCCCTGGATCCTCAGCAGCCAGAAGCCTTGAACCGGCATCCAAGTCCCCCCCCCAGGCACGGGGACAGGGTACACAACCCCCCCCTGCCCTCATACGATCACCATACCTTCTCATAGCGGCATCCGTCACCACCGCCTCTCCCAGCCCGCCAGCCTCTCTGGGCAGGCGGTCAGGAAACACCGCGGCTCTTGCCTAGTCCGGCGCCGGAACACCGCTTCATCGCCAGCAGCTCGCCCCTCATCTAGTACCCACGCCACCGGGTATCCCCCATCCGCGACCGCCTCCACACCTCCTGGGCAGCCGAGACCAGGCTAACCCGCGGCTCCGGCCTAGTCCGGCAGCCATCTTGGTCCACCCAGATTCAGCACAGGACATCCCCAGGACCCCCCAGGACCCCCCAGAAGGTGCTAACGGGAACTGCTCTCATTCAGGTCAGTCACCTGGGTGGGCAACATCCACAGCCGCCGTCGCCTCTGCTCTAGCTTGCTAGACGAGGAAGAAAGCGGCTGCGGCTGAGACCCAGCCCACGCCATCCCACCTCTCAGCTTACCCTTACTTCATTTCCGCAAGCCGGTGTGCCCTTCCCTCTCAGAACACCACTGCCGTAGCAATCGGACTTTACCACAGAGGCACCAGGTCACACAGCAAGCGCCTCTGGGATTATCTCCAATCAGGTAAGTTCTCTGGATCCCCCTCCCCCCTACTAGTCGTTGATCCAGGGCCCTGTGGTCAGACCGCCTCCGGGGGTCAGGAAGGAATTTTTTCCCCTACTGAGCAATTGGCTGGCACAGCCAGGGGTTTTTCGCCTTCCTCTGGATCAAACGGGAGGGCGGTAGGTTCAACAGGCCCCCATCACCCCTACCTGAACGATTCGCACCAGCACAATACACCACAGCGGTCACCAGCAGTATTCTTCTGGTCCAGGATCTTCGCTACAAACAGAGGCAGCTGAAACAGCCAGGAATTAGCGACTCGACTTAACAAACTCCTTCCACATAGGGCACCACATGATCAACTTGCGCGCTTACAAATAGCCTTAACACGGCAGCAAGGCTGATACCTAGACTGACAACAGGAAAAACCCGGATCAGGATCATCAGCGCAGTCATCCTAGTACCATCAACTTCATCCTCTCGCCATGTGCTACTTCAAATATTCAGCAGAAGTTCTCCACAGGCTAAGGAATACCACCTCAACATTGCCAGCCTCCATTCAAAAAATTCTAGGAAAAGAACAACTACTAAAGACCGACCTACGATCAACCAACAAACACAGGAAGATACCAACTCAACCACAACAACTAGCATGCGCCTTGATCAACACCAGGTCTGCAGCCAAACACAGACTGGAAGTACACGACTTCATCACCCAAAACAACATAGATTGCCTCTTCATCACGGAAAGCTGGCTAACTCCCGACTGCAACACAATCCTTACTGAATTGGTGCCGGAGATCTACAGGATCCTAACTGAGCATCGGATAGGAAAAAAAGGAGGAGGCCTAGCAGTGATTTTTAAATCGCTCCTGGTGCTCACCAAACCAATTTTGCAGAACTCAGGGCCTTTTATGGAGACACTGACGCTACATCTTCAATCAACACCCCATGACACCACTCACATTCTACTCTGCTATAGACCACCAGGACCAAAGACCAATCTTCTTACACCCCTCACGGAATTCATTTCAATACACACCCTGAAATCCAAAAAATTCCTGGTACTTGGAGACTTTACTCTCTGGGCAAATTCTACCCAAGACCCTATCGCGACCGTCTGCATCAACCAACTGGAAGAACTGGGTCTCCAGCAACTGATAAAGACTCCAACACATGGCTCAGGACACACCCTGGACCTCATCTTCAAACAAAATTTGGACATCAACATACTCGACAACATACCACTACCATGGACAGACCACCACGCCATCAAATTTAAAATCTCCACTAATACCAGCCATCAAAAACAGAAACCGGCAACAACAACTCATTGGACCAGATCGCAGAAGAAACTACACTCCGAAACCTTCAAAATCACTTTAGCAAACAAATTAGCAACGCTGAATTTAACCCACTCAACGGAACAAACACTCAGCTCCCTAAACAAGGTATTACTACAATCAGCAGACTCAGTGGCTCCAAAACGCAGAACACTCGGGATGGTTTAATAGCTCTCTCACACTACTCAAGCAAGAACGCAGAAGAGCCGAAAGAGCAAGGAGAAGAAATCTTACCAAGGAAAATCAGACAAACTACAAAGGACTCACAGAGAATTATCACAAAGCAATCTTCAAAGCTAAAAAAGATTATTTCGCAAATACCATCTCATCGGCACTAAACCGCCCTCGTGAACTTTTTAAAATAGTTGCTCAGTCGATGAACCCGGTATGCTTAGAGCCCCCAGCAAACGAAACCCAAGATTTCTGCAATGAGTTATCAGATTTTTTTTATTGACAAAATCGACAACATCTGGAAAATAATTCATCAGAAAAAAACATCCAACCTCAGTCAATCAGAGCGAAAAGAAGATATCGTCACGAATATCCCACATCCACCAAAGTTTTCTTTGATCCCAATCACCACGGACATCACTAAAAACATCATAAAAAACCTCAGAGACAGCACATCTCCTATTGACATCATCCCCACAAATGTCCTAAAAGAATGCTCCGACATCTTGGCTCCCACCCTAACTCACCTCATAAATCAATCGTTCAAAGAAGGGATTGTTCCTGTCGCCCTCAAACAAGGCATCATCAAACCCCTGCTAAAGAAACCCAACCTCGACCCTCAGGACCCTAACCACCGCACACCGATAACAAGCCTCAACACCATCTCCAAGATTATAGAGAAAGCGCTAGTACAACAGCTACAATGCCATCTGGATACACACAAACTCCTGGACCCTCTACAATCAGGCTTCTGCCCAGGCCATGGGACAGAAACGGCACTCCTGAAGATATGGGACGACGCCCTCGAAGCAGCAGATGAAGGAGAATCATGTCTCCTGGTGCTGTTGGACCTCAGTGCAGCGTTTGATACTGTGGACTACAATACTCTACTCATCCGCCTCACAGAAGTAGCAGGAGTCACAGACACAGATCTACAATGGTTTGCATCCTTCTTAGGAAATCGTTCTCAGACAGTGAAACTAGGAGCCTTCACCTCTGAAACCCGGGCAATCTCTTGTGGAGTCCCTCAAGGATCACCCTTGTCGCCAGTGCTCTTCAACATATACATCCGCCCACTCCTCAAAATAATCAGAAGATCAGACCTCTGCTTCCACTCATACGCTGACGACACCCAATTATATTTTTGGATCACCGGACAAAAAGACCATCATCAGCAATTAGAAAACTGCCTCACCCTGATAGACGACTGGATGACTACCAGCTCCCTTAAACTCAACGAATCCAAAACAGAACTTCTTATTCTACATGCAAACCAAAACTCTCGAACCAAGATCCCTTGGACACCTCCTACCATCTTTGGACATACCATCTCCCCAAGGACCAAGGCCAAGAGTCTCGGAGTCATTTTTGACTCAGAAATGTCAATGGATGCACAAATAGGATCGGTAGTCAGTGGATCTCACCATCTCCTCCGCCTGCTACACAGACTCATCCCCTTCATTCCAAAAGAGGACAAAGCTGTGGTAGTTGGAACAGTCATTAATTCACGACTTGACTACGCAAACTCCCTTTACATAGGTTTACCCCAATATCAACTTGCACGCTTACAACTTATCCAAAACACGGCGGCAAGGCTGATAACAGGAAAAAAATCTTGGGAATCCATCTCCCCTTCCCTGAGGAGCCTACATTGGCTAACTGTAAAGGATCGGGTCACATTCAAGACCCTCTGCCTCACCCACAAATGCACACACGGAGACGCTCCTCAATACGAGAGAAAATAAAACACTACACACCCAATCGCAGTCTTCAATCGTCCAACCAAAACCTCCTCCTCATCCCCAAGTCCCGCTACAAATCAAAAGGGGAGCGAAGATTCGCTGTCCCAGGACCATGGCTTTGGAATGCTCTACCAACCTACATCCGCATGGAAGAAAACCATCAGGCCTTCAGGAAAAAACTCAAGACCTACCTCTTCTAAGAAGCTTGACATCAAAGCACTAATACAGCGCATTGAGGCGATTCGGTTCGCATTGTAGCGCTATACAAATTATTCATTCATTCAAGGGCAGGTTCATGTCGGTTGGCGAAACTGCCCACAGGGGCCTCCTGCGATGGCCCCAGAACCAGCTGTGGGTGCCGGAGACACACCCATGCAGGACAAAACAAATTCAACAACTTTAAATAAGTGGTCCTCTGGCAGACCTGATACAGTAGAGTCGCCAGACCTACCCCAAACTGAGCTATAGTCATACACACTAAGATGTGGAGGCGGAGAAGGGGAAGGACAAATGTCATCAGATCTAAGGAGGCTAGCTGCATCCTCAGCCATGTTGTCAGTGGAAGGGGCTGGCAGTTGCTCATGGCACCCAGATGCAGTGGGGACAGGAGGACTCATGGAAGCAGGCAAATGGTGCGTAGAGAGGTCCAGGGGGCAGAGGACCAGCCACCACCAGCAATGATGAGCCCAGGTGGTGGTTGCAGCAGCAGAGCAGGTACAGGAACAAACAGAGTCCATGGCAGAAGCCCTCTGGTGGACCATAGGGTTAGGAGCATTAAGTCCAGTACAAAGGGGGAAGAGAAGGCAGGTACCTGAGCATAGGCAGCCATGTATGCTGGGATGGTTGCAGAGTAGACAGCTGTTGAGTTTGAATCTCCATCCCAGCCAGGTGTTGGGTGATGCATGGAGAGCAGGCAGAGCCATGCTGACAGTAGCTGCTGTCACCGGTTTCAGATGACAGGAGGAGCGGGACACAGGGCGGTGAGCGAAACCAGCTGAACTGTTCACACTATTCAAATAGTTCAAATGTGATTCCACCTTTCATTTACACAGTATAATTATGTAAAAATATTTTTTACCTTTTTAGATGTTTCTCAGGAAAAGGTCTCATGGCTGACTGCAAGCATTTCTTAACAATTTCAGAGTGAATCTGTTAAACACAGATTGGGGGGACACGTTATCCCTCATTAACATACAATGCAAGAAGACCCAGTTTCTACATGTTTAATTCTTTATTAGGACAATGTTCAAATTAAGTTTTGAATTGGTAAAGGAGAAGCTTTATTAGCCATACTTCTTCTGCGGGTCACAGGAGTACACTCCTGTGACCCAGACTTAGCCAGCAGTGGGCTAAAGCCTGCTGCTGAGAGCCTGAGACAGCCTATTCTGTCTCCTCCACGGGCCACAGCTCCAGTGAGCACTGGAGGGGCAGAGCAGAGAGAGAGGTGACTGAGAGTCTACTATATCTGCTCAGTGAAGACTGAGTACTGAGGAACCAGTGGTCATGTGATTGCTCAGTTCTCTGTCTTCGAGCCAGTGGGGGATAACTGCAGCATCGGATTGATAGGTGATCAACCACAAAGGTGAGTATTATTATTATTATTTTTTTTTCAAATCCGACACTTTTCTTTTAATGAGAATCTTCTAGCACAATGCACCCAGAGGATGTGGACACATGTCAAAGCAGCATTTATTGGATTTATTGGATTGCATCATAGTCCAATTTGCTAACCAGCAATTATCAGGCTCTACGCAAGCGACTGATGACTACTCAGTATTTCAGTATAGAGTGTTTTTAGGGAACTATGGCATTATTTTTTTTTCTTTACAAAAAGGTTTCTGATATATGTGTGAAAGAGATCAGCTAGACATAGATAATCTTATCAGTGTTTGTTAAAAACTTGTTTCTGTCACTGTGTAAACACCATGTAATCTTTTCTTCCTAGGCTCTAGGTAATATAAGGAAGTTGCAATCAGTGTTCTTGATCTATGAAAAGCAGAAAGTCCTCTTTTTACTTTCAGTCTGTTCAGCCGAACGTCATATATAGCAGCAGTTGCTCTAACGCTACTATACAGTACAGTATATGACAGCTTCCTTTTTCACCTGTCATTGGCTGCTAGGCCCCATGTACACGGGACGCTGCTAAATGTACGTTCAGAGGCAGTTGGACGCTTTTTCAACTGTCCCTGAACTCATTCAATGTTATCCTATGTGACCATGTGCACAGTCTAATTTATTGCCGTTTTTAGGCAGTTGCGTTTAACAGCTTTTATTCAAAAGCAAAAAAATTGGTTTCAGACGCAGAAGTTTTCGACGTTTCAGACGCCAAATGCATCTAAACGCAGCAACCCACATTTAGCCGCATTTCGTTTATAGGCGTTTTTTGTTTTTGGCCATTTAAAAAAAAGTAAAACATATTTTTTTTAGAAACGCTTCTAAACGCAAATGTGGCAAAACTCTGCTGAACGCGGCAAAACGGATGTTTGAAACGTCAAGTTAAATCGTCTAGGAGAGGTTGTAAAAGTGTCCTGTGTACATGGGGCCATAAGGAAGCAGTAAGCGCCAGAGCCAGCTACCAGTGATGTCAATCGGCCCATTTATTTGCTGGCTGGGAAACCTCAGACATGTAGACAAAGGGGCAAGGATAGTAGCAGACATCTTTGCCCAAATACAGCCACGTGGCCATAGGGACTTTTGGCGTGGCATGGGACTTTGACCAATAGTCAATGATGCCAGCTAGTATCACTGCCCCCTTGTTTACATCCTAGATGAAAGCTTAAGGAGCTATCACTAGCACACAGTAGTCAGCAGGTGTGGTGGGGTTGGCAAGTTTTTTGTTTTGGCAGGTCAGCGGGTGTTGTTCATCATTACTGACCTAGATCTAAATCACCATATGTCATGATTGATGAATGTACAACGAGCAACATTTTTTGGTTGTTGGAGTTTGCAAATTCCCATAACCATCAGGTCAGGGTTGTGGGGAACAGATTTTTGTCCTCCTCTCCCCTGGCACCTCCCCATGTTAAGGGCAAGTGACCTTGCATGGTCCAGGAGGGTAAGGCCATGCATTCATTTCTCCTTTTCCTGGCAAGCCAGGCTACATGCTCAGCTAAAGGTCCAGTATGATTGTTTGGGAACTCCATGCCTTTTTTGCCTTGCTTCTTTGCATGGGGTTCTCCTTAAAGTCCATACCAGGCTTTGGGAAGACCCTACACACTTTTTGTGTGTGTGTGGGGGGGGGGGGGGCCTCCATTAGCAGAACCTCATCTAAGATCACAGTCTGGAATAAATAAAGGTAATCCCTAATATCACTTTGTTTACAAACAGAGCAAAGCTGTTGGAAGCTGCCATTTACTGGCAATTTAAAGTGGTTGTTAAGCCAAGCAACAACCTTGCAACAATCCTATCTGCTATGTTAAATAATGTCCCCAGTGTATTTGTTTAAAAAAAAAATGTTGCTGCGTACCTGATTTCAGAGCACCAATTGGCGCACTCTCCTTTCTCGAGTTGACAGCAAAGCAGGCGAAAAGAGAGGAGGCCAGTCATGTGAGCGTCGATTGGTGCTCTGAAATCAGGAACACATCGGCCTTTTTGTTTTTTAAACAAATTCACTGGGTATATTTAACATAGCAGAGGGGATTGTTGCAAGGTTATTGTATTATGAGAGCAGCATGAGGGGAGGATCATGGAGTGGACAAAGCTAACAGGCAGGGAGGGGAGGGGGGAGAGCAGGGGTGAGAGAATGGGGGAGAAAGGACAGAGCAGGGCTGCGGATGACAGAGGCACGTAAACTGACCACAGTGTCAGGGCTCAGCAGCCATGATAAACCGTGGTCAGTTTACAGGGGGAGGGCCAAGTATTTCAGGTAATACATGGGACCAAATTACACAGCACAAGCACTGTGCTGTATAACATGCTTTAAAGGAACAGGATCCAATTATTTTTTATTTTTTTTAAGGTAACAGACACTTTAAATTGCATTTTTTTTTCTTTAGTCGGTTTTGCTTTAGTAGGTTGTATACATCACAGGCAAGTTTAGGGAATCCCTCATGCATGTTATTTAAAATAATTAGCATTTTAATGTTTCTTTTTAAGCATTATTAACACTGTCCCCGCCAAATAATATTTTTTTCTTTGACACATGTTCCCCAAGGTAGTGCCCAACATCCCCCCCCCCCCAACCAAATTCCTAAGCCTATTAGCTTTATAAAATAGCCTGATTTCTAAGATTCATCACCGTTTAATTTCAGTGGGGTTCAGTTTTGGCACCCGAACTTCGATAATGTTCAGCAGCAAACCTGCCCTGAACTAAACCTAAGTACGTTTGAGTCATCACCCCTGAAACATTGCAAGCATTGATGAGAGTGAGTGTGTCATAGCACTCCAAAAAGACCAGAAGAGCAACATTATTGATTACATGTATCATGCTAGATTTCAGAGTAATTTCAGAGTCAATGCAAGGGCCCCTTCACCAGTGATTTTGTTTACCTGATAATAGAGCCTTTGCAGCAGCTCAAAAATGTTGCATCAACTTTTTTAGTACTGGTGACATTTTGCTGATGGGACTGAGATGGCATCATCCATCAGTGGTCATTCCAACAATCTACAATTCAAGGTTGTTGTGCTTTATGGAGTTTATATGAATCATCTTCTTTATTTTTAATGTATTAAATAAACCTATATGTCATATATAATATGTTTTTTTCCTTATTTTGATGGATGGTCATACCATTTCCACAATATCAGCAAAATGACTTGAAGTCTCTACAATTTAAATATGTTTAATTTTGCAATATGTAAATATTTGTAATAACCATTAATTAGCCAATCTCTACAATGAATTTCATGCCTCTATAAAGCTCTTCCTAATGCCTCATCTGATTTCCCAGTGGAAGAATCAGCCTAATTCCCAGTGCTACAGCTGACAGATATTGCTGCGTATAAAAATATCACTTCATTCTACTAATTACTCTCTAGTATTAGGTGCCATACATTTATTTCCCAGAGATGTAGCCTAGGAAGCATGGATCACGCACTGCATGTTTATCAAATCCTAGACTTTAATGGAACCAAACATCTCCTATAACCCATGTTGTGCTGTCACTTGCTTATTATTAAGCTCACTAACATTCTATAAACCTTATACTTTGATTACACAGTTCTCCCTGTTATTGGTGTACAGATGCCCCCAACATACATAAAGTATGAATGTTAAATACATTATTTTGAACTATTCCACAAGATTTTTTTTTACTTTATTACCAAATGTTTAATTTGTACCTAATGTCTGAATGCATTCATTTTCCTGGCTGTAATTATTAAGGGGGATTTGCATATTAAATAGAAATTAGCCATCTGTTTCTGACCCATCTGTGTACTAACACACAAAGGTTATGTAGCTCCCTCATTTTACAGGCACAAGGAGCTGCAATTTAGGATTTTACATATAGAAATTAAGTTATTTAGATGTTTTTATACAGTGTTTCATTGGGTTTAAATTGCGTCATTGCGCTAGAGCGAAGTGATGTAAACAACAGTAACGGAAATACAGTGCTGGGTTGTGAACAGTATCATCACCAGCATTTAGTGCAAAATGCTATATGTGAAGGGGCCTTAAGGTGTGAATGTTACCTGGCTGGGTGACTCCATTAATGGCAAGGTTTGAATAGGTTGAGTATGGAAATGAGAAAAAGTCTGATTCACACTAAACATGTTGTCAAGCATTTTGCTGCATTTTCCAATTACAGAAAAATCCATGAACGAGAGAAAATAATTGTGCTCAATAAAATGGTATACCCCAGGGGATAATAAAATTAGGTTTCAACCTATAGCATATATTGTGAATTGTAGCAGGGTTTAGGTGACCATGTTGGTTGGTTATGTGATTCAGTCTACGTTCTTCTATATGTACTGTATCTATGGTGGACTAGCCAGATGAGTGATACATTTACAATTTCATGAAACCAGTCCTCTAATCTCAGCAAATTGTTTTTCTTGCTGTCTCTCCTCTGCATGTTCATTTCCATCATCTCCTTTTTGCAGTCCCTTTTTTAATAACCATATTTATATTACAAAGGAGCCCCTCATTAGGTGATAGAAAAGGAAGTAGAAAGGCCATCTTATTTACATTTGCATCTAAAAACCCTTATGTCTTTTAGAGATTTGTTGGGAAAGAAACACACTGCATAATAACTGTATATTTTTGTAATGGTACAGCAAATGGAAGTGTCCCAAACATTTCCCAGCGTCACTGGTTTCTTATCTCTTATTTTGATGCAGTGAACATTTGGCTGTATAATAAGTTTTATTATAGCTAGAACTAGGCTATAACTGAAATAGCTGAACAGAAATCTCCTAATATGACTAACCTGAACACACTGAATATAATCAATAAACCAGAAAAAAAACCTTTCTTCAAAATGTATTTTCATATAGCTAATCATGGAACTATGTATTGAAAAACAGAAATAACAATTTTGTTTATTGTAAGGTCAGTTTTTTTTTTTTTTTTTAAATGAAAATCCAAACACCACTCTGTTTTGCAGATTTTATTTGTCAAAAATTATTTGATAGTTATTTTTAGCCTGTTACTTTGACTGTGCTGACTAAAGCAAAACCAGTAATTCATTCAGCACTGTCCTCAAGGAAGTCTTCCAGGCTGCAATAAATGTTAAGTTCTTTTCGAAAATGTTTTATTTGAAATATTTTGGTTGGTTGCTCTGGGAAACAGCTTTACTTTTGTTCCATTTATTTTATGTATCCCCTAGGCTTTCTTCAGATAGAATTAAAACACAACTATTCTTTGGTGATTGCATTGTTAGGTTTCAACCCATGTAGTTTGTTGTAGGTCAGAATGTACTGTATGTATCTACTGTACTGCAAATGGCTTCAGGCTTCTAATGAGGTTGGAGTTGTGGATTCTGGTTAGAGAGGGCCAAAGAGTCACTGAAACTATCATGAATATAGCTTCTTTACTGAGGACTTCAAAGTGGAACAGGGATACTGTTAGAAATTCTGTATATAGCCCTACAGAACAGACAGTGTACAATCCACATGGGCTTTGCTGCTTCACTACAGACAGGAAACAGGAGCTTTTATTATATGGAGAAAATGCAGAGTTTTACCACAGCGATCAGCTACAAACTTATTAATATTACCATCCACTAGCTAACATAGTTGTTGCACAAAATACATGAACATTGTATTCCAGCACCACCACTCAACAACTACTCCTTATATTAGTCCCATTTCAGAACTTGGCTCTTTAACCACTTGCTGACCGCCCGCTGTCAAAAAAAGGCCGTTATTCTGCCACCGCTTGACAGCGGCAGAATGGCTCCCCTGCGTGAATTGCCATAGCTGTACGGTGGCCGCTTTAAGGGGTATGGGGCGCACGACCCGCCACGGTACAGAGGAGCCGATGCTCGTGCCCAGCAGATGCTCCTGACAGAGCCAGAAGGAGGATCTGTGTGTGTAAACACACAAATCCACGCTCTGACAGGGGATAGGAGACAGATCGTGTATTCCTAGTATATAGGAACACTGATAAGTCTCCTCCCTCAGGAAGTCCCATCCCCCCACAGTTAGAACACACTGAGAGAACACAATTAACCCCTTGATCTCCCCCTAGTGTTAACCTCTTCCCTGCCAGTGACATTTATACAGTAATCAGTGGCTATTTTTAGCTCCGATTACTGTATAAATGTCAGTGGTCCCAAAAAAAGTGTCAAAAGTGTCCGATCTGTCCGCCGCAATGTCACAGTCCCAATAAAAAAAAAAAAACGCAGATCGCCGCCATTACTAGTAAAAAAAAAAAATAATAATAAAAATGCCATAAATGTATTCCCTATTTTGTAGACGCTATAACTTTTGCACAAACCAATCAATATTTTACCAAAAATATGTAGAAGATTACATATAGGCCTAAACTTAGGAAAAAAAATTGGGGATATTTGTTATAGCAAAAAGTAAAAGATATATGGTGTTTTTTTTTTTTTTCAAAATTATCGCTCTATTTTGTTCACCAAAATAAATCTCTATTTGTGGGAAAAAAAGGATGGCAATTTTGTTTGGGTACAGCATTGTACAACTGCGCAATTGTCAGTTAAAGCGACGCAGTGCTGTATCGCAAAAAATGGCCTGGTCAGGAAGGGGCTAAATCCTTCCGGGGCTGAAGTGGTTAAATCTGGTTCAGTTCACTAAAAGATGTCATCCCTTCATCAGCAATTCTGATTCACTTTTGTTTCTTGTGATTTGAAAGTCTTTCCATCTCATCCCATGATATGGCTCTGGTTTTAATGATATGTGAGCAATTTAGGACAGATGTTTGCCTGAGATGCCTTCATTGCTTCTGGTGGATTTCCTGATTGAAGCCTCTTGTGGCCTGGTTTCTTCTTTTACAATATTTTGGATTGTCTGCATTCAAAGTGTTTGTGTTAGTTCATGACATTTTGAACACACTGAAGTTTTGTCAACAATTACACTTCTACTCATGGTTACCTTGTTTGTCTTGGTGTAGAATTCTGTATCCCTTTTTGAGATTCACTGTACACCACAAGTACATTGCACAAGCATCTCATTTTGTTTGTTTTTCTTTTGGAATGTGCACATAGGCTTTGCTTCCAAATTTTTTTAGCTTATTCCAATTTCTGGGCCCTTTCATTACACATTTCATATGGAGTTTTCTCAGTAGATTTTCCTTGTAGTTGATTTTGGAGATAGCATGCAGTCATAATTCCCTCCTCCCAGTATGTGGTTGGCATATCTGCATCAAACAACATGGTTCTTCCACTCTCACATAGAGTACGGTTCTTTCTGCAACCCTGTTTTGCTCTGGGTTGTATGGTACGGTAGGGATGAGCTGATTGAGCGAAAATGTGAACCCTATTAAAGTCTATGGGACCAGAACATGAAAAATCAAAAGTGCTAATTTTAAAGGCTTATATGCAAGTCATTGCCATAAAAAGTGTATAGGGACTCGGGCACTGCCCTAGGGGACATGTATCAAAAGAAAGTTTTTAACCACTTCCCGACTGGCGCACGACGATGTACGTCGGCAGAATGGCACGGACAGGCATAAGGGCGTACAGGTACGTCCCTTTAAGAATGCCGCTGTGCCATTGCGTGCGCGCCACCGGTGGCGCTCGCAGGGGTCAGGACCCCCGTGAGTCCGGTCGTGGGTCCCGCAGACTCGATCACCGCGGGGATACCTGCGATCGTCTCACGGGAAAGCTGAATGGGGAGATGTGGAAGTAAACAGCATCTCCCCTTTCTGCCTAGCAACTCCCTGTGATTGGAGCAGAGATCAGTGTTCACTAAAACACAGCCACGCCCCCCACAGTTAGTAACACGCCCCTAGGAACACTTAACCCCTGCACTGCCACCCCCTGGTAAACCCCTTCACTGCCAGTGTCATTTACACAGGAATCAGTGCATTTAAATAGCACTGATTGCTGTATAAATGACAATGGTCCCAAAAATGTGTCAAAAATGTCCGATGTGTCCGCCATAATGTCACAGTAAAAAAAAAAATTGCTGATCGCCGTAAAAAATAAAATTATTAATAAAAATGCCAAGCCATCCCCTATTTTGTAAACGCTATAAATTTTGCGCAAACCAATCAATAATCGCTTATTTTTACCAAAGATATGTAGAAGCATATGTATCGGCCTAAACTGAGGAAAAAATATGTTTTTTTATACATTTTTGGGGGATATTTATTATAGCAAAAAGTTAAAAAATAATGCGTTTTTTTTTTTTTTTAATTGTCGCTCTTTTTTTGTTTACAGCGCAAAAAATAAAAACCGCAGGGGTGATCAAATACCACCAAAAATTTGTGGGGAAAAAAGGTAGTCAATTTTGTTTGGGAGCCACGTCGCACGACCGCGGAATTGTCAGTTAAAGCGACTTAGTGCCCAATCGCAAAAAGTGGTCTGGTCTTAAGCCAGCAAAATGGTTCGGTCTGAAAGTGGTTAAAAAGTGTACACTGATGAAAACAAAAACCAAGACAGGGAAGTCAGTTGTAACTAGAGAATTAAATAGCAAAAAGGAAACTAAAAGCAGGCAGACAGGACAAGAGAAAGGGAGTGTAGAAATTAGAATTCAGAGTAGTGCAATAGACAAATCATTTAATTAGAAATCAATTAATCAGCAGGAGAAATTCAGTGATCTTTTAACCCTGTAATTTGTCATCCCACCATACTGCCACAATGTCATTATGTAAACTAATTACAGTGTGTCTCAATTTCTTTCTCTCCGGTATGCAACACTGCCACAGTCTTTCTGTAATTCACCTTGTTTAAAGCATTCTTGCTCTTTACTGTTAACCTCTCTCCCCTTCTTTAACTAGGCTCTCTTCCAGTGTCTCTCTGCCCTGTCTAGAGGTGCACATTAATATTTCATGAACACTCTTGTACAATTCCATTAGAGGGCAGAGATTATCACAGAGACAGTATACAGGCTAATGGAAGAAACATGTCTTACAAGTAATTTAGAATAACTCTTTGCATGGTCACACAACAGTGCAGGAACGAGTATACATTTGCATCAAAAAACATTCTACATTACTAATCTTCTATGTCTATTTGTAATCTGTGCGTTAAAAAAATTATGTCCATTCTGATATTACTGTATTTACCGTGTTTTTCCTTTATAAATCTTTACCGATGAGATGTACTGAGACACAGGAAAGGCATTGCTTACAGCTGCCCTTGTAAGCGGCGGTGAAACCATGACATTATAGTGGTCTTGACGCTACAGCTGCACCTGTGCACAAAGCTTGAAGCCTTGTTTTCCGCACTCTTACTAAACTTGTGGTGGCTTCTGATGCCCCTAGAATAATTAGGCATTATTAGAAGCCATGTAACTATAGGTGTAGACACTCCTAATGTAAATGCACAATGCTGTCATCATGAGTGCCAAAATATAATAATGGGGCTACTGAAAGTAAAGCATGTACTCACCGATGAAATGACATAAGGGACAGAAATTGATTACATGAATTAAAATCTTCAATCACTCTAAGTGTTCTATTAACAGCAGCTTTGACAATATGATATTTCATGCTATGGGTGCAGATGAAAGGTGTTCTGGCAACTCAAAGAGTTCAGGCATGTGTCAGGAATTGGGCATAGATTACACTGAAAATTATAGGCTCGGAAAATGTTGTTTGTGCCCTTAGTTGTGAGGGCAAAGCAATTGGCAGCAGGGAAAAAGAAAATAATTTTCAGGTTGACAGTTGCTATTATAAATGCTTGGATAAACTTTTTAGGCTGCATTTTCTCTTGAAGAGTCCTGTCTAATCATTCATGGAAAGTCCATACAACCCGTGTATTTTTTTCAATACTTGAAGGTGTTACAGTTTAACCACTTCCCGACCAGTGCACGACGATGTACGTTGGCACAATGGCACAGGTGGGCAAAAGGGCGTACCCATACGTCCCTGCAGCATAGCCACATAGCTGGCACGTGCCCCTGGGTCCCGCAGACTTGATGTCCACCAGTGGCCCGCGATCGCGGCGAGGAGAGGCAGAGCGGGGAAATGCCTATGTAAACAAAGCATTTCCCTGTTCTGCCTAGTGACATGACAGAGATCCACTGCTCACTGTCATCGGGAGCAGTGATCTCTGTCATGTCCTAGCTATCCCGTTAGAATACACTGAGGGAGCACAGTTAACCACCCTTGATTGCCCCCTAGTTTTTAAACCCCTTCCCTGCCAGTGACATTTATACAGTAATCAGTGGCTATTTTTAGCTCCGATCGCTGTATAAATGTCAATGGTCCCAAAATAGTGTCAAAAGTGTCTGCCGAAATGTCGATAAAAATCGCAAATCACTGTCATTAGTAGTAAAAAAATTAAATTTATAATAAAAATGCCATAAATCGACCCCCTATATTGTAGACGCTATAACTTTTGCGCAAACCACTCAATATACGCTTATTGCGATTTTTTTTTTTTTTATCTATAATATGTAGTAGAATATATATCGGCCTAAAGTGAGGAAGAAATGTGTTTTTTTTTTATATATTTTTTGGGGGATATTATAGCAAAAAGTGAAAAATATTGCTTTTTTTCCAAAATCGTCGGCCTTTTTTGTTTATAGCGCCACAAAAAGAAAGCTCTATTTGTGGGAAAAAAGGATGTTAATTTTGTTTGGGTACAAAGTCGGGTACAATTGTCAGTTAAAGCGACGCAGTACATAGCAAAAAAATGCTCTGGTCATTAAGTGGGTAAAATCTTGGTGGGGGGGGGCTGAAGTAGTTAATAATTTGGTTTGTTCGTCCTTTGACCCTTATGGGGAAGTGTCACAGATGTGCAGCTTTGCTGATGATTTTTCACCTCTATTCCCTAAGATCAGCAGGCATGCTTGTACATGTAGTTCCACAGCTTTAAGCCCCTTTCACACATACAGACCGTCTGTTGATGGATGAAAAACGGACGTCAATGCATTCCTATGGAAAAACGGATGACAACGGATGATCATCTATTTTGATCCATTTTCATCCGCTTCTATCAACATACGTTTTTTTATTTTTATTTAAAAAAATGTATCTGAGGAAAAATGGATGTAAAAGGACGAACGGTACGTTTTTGCATGAAAAAGTGACTCTAGGACAAGTGGTTAAAAGAGGAGTTCCACCCAAATTTTTTTATTTTTTTTGTTCAACCGGTCTGCAAGTCTGCATTAAATAATTTAATGCATGTAAATAAATAGTTAAATCGCCGTTCAATTCCCGTTTTTTTATTTATTTACTCACGTTTGATTTCTTCATTGCAGAGCGCTTCCATCTTCACTATGGGCATATGAAGCCCACTAGGAGTTTGTTCCCACATAAGGTGCTTCTGGCTATCCAGCATGCCCCTCCCGACCTCGTGCAGGCGCAGTCTACACAGGGCATAGCGCAGGAAGATTATCTTGTTGCCATAACAACGGGCGGCGACGGAGGAAGTGCTTCTGGTCAGAAGTCCTGGTGGAGAATTGGACATAAAAGTGCTGTAATCTTGTTTTAATGCTTCACTAACATCGCCACTATTGCCGCTCTGCACACCTCCCTCACCTCTGCTGCATGCTCTGTATACCAGCAATATAGTAATGGCAAACAATGACCTGCTTTCCCTGTTTAAAAATGGCACTTAGATCCGTCTTCATCGACTCATTTCCTGTTTGGAAATAACACGATGCTATCCTGCAGCGATGACTCCTGGGAACGATGACAAACACCACCCAGGAGCCAAGGGGCCGAAGGATATGACATATGGTGAAAGAGGCAGATTACAAGGGACACCATAGCAACAAGGCAGACACATCAAGTAAAAAAAAACCTGCCAAATGTCAGACATCTCAACTCTCCCGCGAGTCGCAGGAGTCTCCCGCATTTCGGAGCGGACTCCCGGTGCCCCGCGAGCGCTGGGCGATCTCCCAGCTGCGCCTGTCACTCAGCCACAGACAGAGGACCCCGATGGCCGAATGGAATAAGGCCGCTCGGACTGCTCTGTCTGTGGCTGAGTGACAGGAGGTGCTCCCCTCCCTCCTCCTCCTCCTCCACTATGTCAGTCACACACAGCGGTCGGAGCTGAGTGTAAAAAACTTTGACCGCGCTGTGACAAAAGTCCCGCCCTCCTCCTAGACCAGCTTGTGTGATAGACAGAACTGTGTCTATCACACGAGCTGGTCTAGAAGGAGGGCGGGACTTTTGTCACAGCGCGGCCAAAGTTTTCACACTGAATTCCAAGACACAGCGGGGGATGCCTGCTGTGTGTAATCCAGGCACTGACCGTAGTGAGGCTGCGATTGTGGGCACTGTAAGGCTGCAATTATGGGTATGGTAAGGCTGCGATTATGGGTACGGTAAGGCTGCGATTATGGGTACAGTAAGGCTGCGATTATGGGCACGGTAAGGCTGCGATTATGGGCACATTAAGGCTGCAGTTATGGGCACGGTAAGGCTGCGATTATGGGCACGGTGAGGCTGCAATTATGGGCACGATGAGGCTGCATTTAATTGGGGGGGGTTTGAGCGGCGGCGCAAAACCTCCCTGAAATTAGTTTTTGCAGGTTGGGATGTCTTAAATGTTGTTAGACTTGCATAAAGTATAAAATATAGGTGGAACTCCGCTTTAAGGACTCTAGCTGGCAGATTTAAAAAAAAGAAAAATGGATTAAAAACGGATAAAAAATTGATGTAAACTTCATCTGTTTTTGTCTTTGAAAAAAAAGTGACTGAACTGATCAAACAAATGATCTGCATGTGTGAAAGGGGCCTGAAGCTGCCTGTTCAGGGCTGGTATTCTCCTGCACTTGATTCAATTAGCTACAGACCCAGCCCAGCCTGGTCAACTCCCTTTCTATTTAAGCTGGGCTCATTCCCTCAAGCGTGGCCTGAGCAACAGCTAGTGTTAGGTCCTCAGTCCAGAAATGTCCTATTTTCCCATAGTGGTTTCTAGTGGAGTTGATTCTTAGATTTCTCGAGTGCTTCCTAGTGTTCCTATCTTCCTGAAAAGATTTTGATTGCCCCCCAAGACTCCTAGTGTCACATTGTAAGAGATTCCTTGTGATCCTGAGATTCTTAGATATGTTTAGCTGGAACTCTATTTTCCTAGCGACTGACTAAAGGCTTTTCCCAAGGTGCCTTCCCGTGTGATCCCCACAAAATAGTATAAAAATAAAAAGCAGTGAAAAATAAAGTCCAAATGTGTCACTTAATTGAGCAGTAACACATTTGGACTTTATATTTCACTTTTTTATTTGTATACAATTTTTTTTTTTTTTACAATTGCATTGTTTTCAGCATAACATGTGGGAGACAACAATAAATCAATATACGTTTATTGCGATTTTTTTTTTTTTTTACCAAAAATATGTAGAAGAAAACATATTGGCCTAAACTGTGGAAGAAATTTTGTTTTTTGTTTTTTATATTTCTTTTTGGGATATTTAATATAGCAATTTTTTTTCAAAATTTTCGCTCATTTTTTGTTTATAGTGAAAAAAATAAAAACCGCAGAGGTGATCAAATACCACCAAAAGAAAGCTCTATTTGTGGGAAAAAAAATTTGTTTGGATACAACATCGCATGATCGCACAATTGTCAGTTAAAGCGACGCAGTGCTGTTTAGCAAAAAAGGGCTTGGTCAGGAAGGGGGTAAATCCTTCCAGGGCTGAAGTAGTTAAGGGCATGTGTAACTGGATTTTTTTTTTTCACTTCAAATTTGTTTTACGCTAGGGGAATACAAAATCCACTTGAAGGAAAAAAAGGAGAACAAACATTGGGGCTTTACATGTGAGTCATTACACATATCACAGAATATGTTCAAATTATCCCTTTTGCTCATGTAGAGTCAGGCTGAGGCATGGTCAAGAGCGGCTTAACCACTTGACCACCAGGAGATTTCCCCCCTTTATGAACAAGCCATTTTTTGCGATACGGAACTATGTTACTTTAACTGACAATTGCGCGGTCATGCAACGCTGTACATAAATACAATTTATGTAATTTTTCCCCCCACACATAGAAAATCGTGAAAATATTCACATACACACAAGACAGAATATTAATTAAAAACATGTATTCATAAAAAAAAAATAAAGAAACACTATTTATGTATAGGCAAAAAAAATGTCCAGAAAAGACCAGATACTTTCAATCTATCAAAGTTGTTACTTAGCATTGAGTACATGAACCCATTGAGTCAATGCATTTCCTTGATCTGCTTCCTCCAGACACATAAAAAGGGGATAAAAGAGAGGAGAAACAGGTTTCACTGTATAAAGAAAGAAATCATGTTTCATTACATATTTTGTTGTTTTATAAAAAAAAACAAGTATTTGTTGTATATACATCATACATACAGTGCCTTGAAAAAGTATTCGTACCCCTTGCAATTTTCCACATTTTCTCATGTTGCAACCAAAAACGTAAATGTATTTTATTTGGATTTTATTTGATAGACCAACACAGAAAGGCACATAATTGTGAAGTGGAAGGAAAATGATAAATGGCTTTCATAATTTTTACAAATAAATAAGTGAAAAGTGTGGTGTGCACTTGTATTCAGCCTCCCTGAGTCAATACTTTGTAGAACCACCTTTCGCTTCAATTACAGCTGCAAGTCTTTTTGGGGATGTCTCTACCAGCTTTGCACATCTAGAGTGACATTTTTGCCCATTGTTCTTTGCAAAATAGCTTAACCGCTTCCCGACCGGTGCACGAAGATGTACGTCGACAGAATGGCATGGACAGGCATAAGGGCGTACCGGTACTTCCCCTTTAAGATGCCGCCGTGCCATCGAGCACGTGCCGCCGGCGGTGCACGCTCGTGCCGGTCGGGACCCCCGTGAGGCTGGTCGAGGGTCCTGCAGACTCAAACGCCGCAGGGATACCCGCGATCGTCTGAACGGGGAGATGCGGAAATAAACAGCATCTCCCCGTTCTGCCTAGCAACTAGTCAGGCAAAAAATAAAAACTGCAGGGGCGATCAAATACCACCAAAATAAAGCTCTATTTGTGGGAAAAAAAGGATGTCAATTTTGTTTGGGAGCCACATCGCATGACCGCGCAATTGTCAGTTAAACGACGCAGTGCCGAATCGCAAAAAGGGGCCTTGTCCTTTGGCTGCAAATTGGTCCGGTCTGAAAGTGGTTAAGCTCCGTCAGATTGGATGGAGAGCATCTGTGAACAGCAATTTTCAAGTCTTGCCACAGATTCTAAATTGGATTTAGGTCCGGACTTTGATTGGGCCATTCTAAAACATGAATATGCTTTGATCTAAACCATTCCATTGTAGCTCTGGCTCTATGTTTAGGGTCGTTGAGACTGGGGTGGAGGTTCACCTTCTAGCAGGACAAGTCTTTTGCAGACTCTAAGGCCTCATGTACACTGCTGCTGGTAAACGGACGTTCAGAGGCAGTTGGATGCTTTTTTCAACTGCCCCTGAACTCATCCAATGTTATCTTATGTGTACATGTACATAGGTTCATTTAATGTTGTTTTTAGGCAGTTGCGTTTATAGGCTTTTCTTTGAAGGCAAAAAAATGAGTTCAGACGCCAAACGCGGCTAAACGCGGTAACTCGCGCTTAGCCACGTTTCGTTTACATGCGTTTTTTTCATTTTTGGCTATTTTGAAAAAAAATGAATTTTTTTTTTTCAAACGCTTCTAAATGCAAACGTGGGTTACTATCTGTCAAGTTAAATCGTTCAGCAGAGGTTATAAAAACGTCCCATGTACATTAAGCCTAACAGGTTTTCTTCTAAGTATTTGGCTCCATCTATCCTCCCATCAACTCTGACCAGCTTCCCCATCCCTGCTGAAGAAAAGCATCCGCACAACATTAAGCTGCCACCACCATGTTTCATGGTGGGGATGGTGTGTTCAGGGTGATGTGCAGTGTTAGTTTTCCGCCACACATAGCGTTTTGCTTTTAGGCCAAAAAGGTCAATTTGGGTCTCATCTGACCAGAGCACCCTCTTCCACACGTTTGCTGTGTCCCCCACATGGCTTCTCACAAACTGCAAACGGGAATTCTTATGGCTTTCTTTCAACAATGGCTTTCTTCTTGCCACTCTTCCATAAAGGCCAGATTTGTGGAGTGCACGACTAATAGTTGTCTTGTGGACAGATTCACCCACCTGAGCTGTGGATCTCTGCATTTCTTCAAGAGTTACCGTGGGCCTCTTGGCTGCTTCTCTGATTAAAGCTCTCCTTGCCCGGCCTGTCAGTTTAGGTGGATGGCCATGTTTTGGTAGGTTTGCAGTTGTGCCATACTTTTTCCATTTTCAGATGATGGATTGAACAGTTCTCTGTGAGATGTTTAAAGCTTGGGATATTTTTAATAACCTAACCCTGCTTTAAACCTCTCCACAACTTTATCCGTGACCTGTCTGGTGTGTTCTTTGGCCTTTATGATGCTGTTTGTTCACAAAGGTTCTCTAACAAACCTCTGAGGGCTTCACAGAACAGCTGTATTTATACTGAGATTAAATTACACACAGGTGGACTCTATTTACTAATTAGGTGACTTCTAAAGGCAATTGGTCACTAGATTTTAGTTAGGGGTATCAGAGAAAAGGGGGCTGAATACAAATGCACGGCACACTTTTCACCTATTTATTTGTAAACAGATTTGGAAAACCATTTATAAATTTCCTTCCACTTATATGGCACTTTGTGTTGGTCTATCACATAAAATCCCAATACAATACATTTACGTTTTTGGTTGTAACATGACAAAATGTGGACAATTTCAGGAGGTATGAATACTTTATCAAGGCACTGTAATATGCCCCAATACTATTATTCACCTTACCTGGAAATGGGTATAAAGGCATCAGAGTCCCCCTGGGCAGGCACCGGAATAGAAAAGGGAGACCGGACAGTGACTGACCCACATCTGGTAAGCTCAAAGGGCTGTGGAACAAGACAAACCAAAAGTATTGGGATGTCTGCCTTTACACTCACATGAATTTTAAGGACATCCCAGTCTTAGTCTGTAGGGTTTATATTGTAAGGTTCATACTGAGTTGTCCAAATGCGCTTCTGGAAGAATGGTCAAACATTCCCATAGACACACTCCTAAACATTGTGGACAGCCTTCCCTGAAGAGTTGAAGCTGTTATAGCTGCAAAGATTGGGACAACTCAATATTGAACCCTACGGAATAAGACTGGGATGCCATTAAAGTTCATGTGTGCGTAAAGGCAGGTGGCCCAATACTTTTGGTAATATAGTGTTTACTGCTGTTGGGCGGACTTGAAGTGGTTATCAGTGGTGAGGAGACCTGAATGCTGTCTGGAAGGCTCCATAAGTGGACTAAGCTGGCCTGTAAAAGAGACTTTAGTTATTGCATCTACTGTGGCTGGAACACTGAAAGTTAGCCCTATAAGCCTGTGTTGTGCTAAACGGAAGTTTACCTGCTGTGTGTGGGAACTGTATTTGAAGACAAACCTTGTTCCATGTTGAATAATGTGGATTTTAATTTGATCGAACTCCCAGCTGCCTGTTTACCCCCTCTGATCCTGACACTCATTAACATAATATTACCGGTATTTAAAAAATAATATTTTGTTCCATATAAAACTATTTTGTATAGTTTTTTGTATAGTCATATTGTGTGTGTGTGTATGTGTATGTATGTATGTGTGTATATATACACACACACACACACACACACACGCAGTCTCCAGGTTACAAACAAGATAGATTCTGCAGGTTTGTTCTTAAGTTGAATATGTATGTAATTGGGAACAAGTTCAACTTCAGACAAAAAATATTTTTTTTTTTTTTTTTTTTTTTATGCAATTGGAAGGAAAATGATAAATGGTTTTCAAATTATTTTACGAATACATTTCCTGACAGGCTCCATGGCAGCATACGTGTGGGTTAGCCCCGCCTCCACAACTACCCAATAGGACCCCTCTCCCATAAATCTTTGCTCTAGGCTGCTATCCGTGTTTCTTTTTTTGTCCTCCTCCATAGGACCAGGTTGGTTCTCCTACCTGAAGATGACTTCACTACGATCAATCAGCCGAGTGACAAGATATGTTCCTCTGATAGGCCCTGACTGTTAACCTCCCTGGCGGTATGATTATGTCTGGAATTTTGTACCAAAAGCGGTACAATTATTTTGCATGGAAATTTGGCGTTTTATATTGTAGGCATGCAATTCTTATGAATAACTCACTTAAATCTGTCCAAACCAGAGTCTAGTAGACATCCCGAGTATGATAAAGTTTGAAACACAAAATCATAAATTATAACATAATAAATAACTATAAAAATGATTCAATAATGTAATCAAATCAAAAACACAGAAATTTGCTCAGTTGCAGAATTGTCGCTGTCATTAAATTCAGTGTTTGATGATGAATTTTGATTCTAATTTATTATCGCTGTTTTCTAGCTGATCTAAAACCACTTTTGACATAAAGGGAAACTTTTTGGTTGCTATGGACAATCTCCAGTTTCCAGGCAGAAAAAAATGTATTTATTATATAAAACGACATGCAGGGCACGGGACAGACAACTAGGGACAAAGGGGATGTGTATTTTTTTTTTATACAGTACTGTAATCTGTAAGATTAAAGTACTGTATGTGTTTTAACTTTTTTGAATTTGGCACGATCTCCACTCCCGTGCGTCGTAACGTCGCAGGGAACGGAGATCAGTGGCACTTGGCACTGTGTGAATCGAGCGGAGGAGCTCGCACACACAGCGGGGAGACATCGCAAGATCCAGGGGACAAGGTAAGTAACTTCCCCTGTATGCTGCAATGCAAGCCCGAGTCTGGCTCGGGGTTACCACTTATGGTACTGAAGTTTCCACCCCGAACCAGACTCGGGAATACCTCCAGGGAGGTTAAGCAGGGTATGGAGTGTATTGCAGAGTAGCGCTGAAGGAATGAATTCTGCTCATCCAAGTGTGCACGGCCTGTTTGCCTTTTGCTATAGGCGGCCATTATCTGCCAGGTCCGATGTGTGTGTGTGTACCTAATCATCTCGGCCAGGTGATCGTTGGTGGAGTGGTGAGTCCTTATATATTCATGGCAGCAGTGTTTTTGTGTTGTTTGTACCTGTTTGTACGCCCTGCATTATGGCTCCGTCCATGGTTGGCGGACCCAGCTTCAAAACAGGCTTTGTGCTGTATTCCCTTTGAGGGAACATCTTTATTTGGCAATAAACTCGATAGTGCCATAACCCGGGCCACAGGTCGGAAATCTGGTTTCCTCCCTCAAGACAGACGCCTCCAGAACCAGAAACGTTCATTCCTGAGGAGACAAAACTCTGATCGTGCCAGGGAAGTGTGCAGCTACAGGCCTGGTTGGGAGATTTCAAGATCCTGGAAGTCCAGACAATCTTCCTTCAAAAAAAAAAACACAAATGGTGGTTCCTCTGGCAACCAGGATTCCACTAAATCCTTTTGAAATTGGGCCCGCTCAAACATGTCAGGTGGGGGCTTGTCTGCTCCATTTCCAGCATGTTTGGGCGGCCTCAATTCGGGATTATTGGACCATCAAGACGGTATCCTCCGGTCACAAGTGGGTATTCATCAACACCCCAAGACTAAGATTTGTTCCCACAACTCTTCCAGGTTCAGAAGAGAAGGGGCAGGTCCTGTTGACTTACGTGAGCTGTTTATTGGATCAAGGCGCAGCCATACCCGTTCCAGAAGACGAACGTGGCGAAGGCATGTATTCTCCTCTGTTCATGATACAGAAGAAAAACGGCACACGGAGGCCAGTTATAGACTTAACCCATCTCAATTCCTTTATTCAGAAGAAAAAATTCAAAATGGAATCCTTGCTCACAATTCAACAGTCAAGACATCTAGGAGACTGGTTTATTTTGATCGATCTGAAAGATGCATACTTTCACGCCCCAGTGGCAAAGGACTTTCAGCAATTTTAGTTTTACGTCAGTTTACGTGTCTCCCATTCGGGTTAACAACGTCACCTCCAAGTTTTCTCCATGGTTCTAGTAGCCATTGTGGCTCTCCCCTGGGTCCAAGGTGTTCGTCTTCACCACTATCTGGACGACTTGCTTCTCCTATCCCAGAACAGAGATCAGCTCTTAGCGCACAAGAATTTAGTCATCTACACCTTGCAAGAATGTGGGTGGCTCCTGAATTGAGAAGAGCCATATAGATCAAACACAACGCTCAGTGATTGCAGTATTCTAGTCTAGTCTCACCAACAATCGTTACCTTGGGGAGATCCAAAGAGGATCCTGGCAGGACATATATGTTTACCTTGAGAGTGCCACTTGGAGCATCCGGGATAGAGACCCTGGCAGGGTGAGAAGCCACAGGCCTTTCTGATCTCCTTGACAAAGAGATCAGATCAGCTGGTAAGCTGCAGTGTTTTTATTTGGTTGAGGACCCTTTTCTTCTTCTTGCCTGGTTATTCCATCACTTTTCTGAGGGTGTTGAGTGCAACGTCACTATTAAAGCATAACAACAGATCTCTACCATCTATTGTGGACTTTGTGCATGCTAATTTTTCAGTTTATATGTTGCGTTTTTTGCTTTTATGATGTCACTTCACTGAATTCAGGTTCACAGACACTTTATTTATATAAGATCATATTCAAATTGTTTTATTTTTAGCATTTATGTTGATTGGTCGGAAGGTTATTGATTGAATTCAGTTCATGTCAGTATAATTTTGATCACGATCAGTATTATTTTTATATTTCTGATCTGGTTTTCATATGTAATAATTTTCAGCGCAGCTATTCCTTTTTAGATCCAACACAATCCCTTGTGTTTCTAGGGGCTCAATTCAACACAGTAGAAGGCACTATTTACCTTCCAGAAGAGAAGATTGGAGTGATCCGAGACTTTGGTGGCTTCAAGGGAAGAATCTGCGCAATCGTCATTCAATTATTCCCATTTCATGGGTCACGGTAACATCAGACGCCAGCAACCAAGGATGGGGCGCTCATTGCCTCTCGGAAATGGCTCAGCGCAGGTGGACATTCCCTTCTCAAGGGGTTGTCTCCAACATTCTGGAGTTGAGGGCAGCTTTTCAGGCGCTCCTATCGTTTCGCCATCTAGTGACGAATTCATCAATAATGTTAAGGTTGGACAATACAACCGCCGTGGCTTACATAAGAAAGCAAGGTGGAACTCGCAGCTGGTCTCTATTACAGGAAGTGGAGCCAATAATGAACTGGGCTCAGAAGAACTTGTCCAACATCTCTGCGGTTTACATCCCGGGGATTCAGAATGTTCAGGCGGATTTCCTATAGTGTGTCCAAATGGACAGCAACGAGTGGTCTCTCCACAGAGAGGTATTCGATTGGCTTCTGACCCTGGGAGTGTCTCCAGAGGTCAATCTGTTTGCTTCCCCGTGCAATCACAAGATGCCCAAATATTACTCAAGGTTCAGGGACCCGCAGGCATACGGGACGGATGCTCTCACGGATCATTGTAGGTTTTGGAAAGCCTATGCCTTCCCTCCGGTGTCATTGATTCTTCAATTCCTTTGGAGGCTCAAAACAGAGAAGATCGAAATCATAGCGGTGATTCCGTTCTGGCCCAACAGGCCTTCGTTCCCTCTGTTATTACTCCTCAGCTATCAAGACCCAGTTCCCCTGCCTCTCAGGCCGGATCTACTAATCTTTAAATAGCGCTTCTGGCGCCAAACAGCGTCAAGGCGGCCGTGCGCGCACTCCCACGCGCGCCCGTTGCGATGCACGCTCGTGCGCGCTCGTGCGTGCTAGCGTGTGCCCGTGCGTGCTGCCAACTGCGCTGTCGCGCATGTGTGGGCGCCGAACGCCCGTTCTAAGCAGGGATGTTCTCCTGGTCCTGGAGTTGCTGGGACGTCCGCTGGAGGGACTTTCCTGACATTGCCTCCCTCCAATGGGCAGCCTCAGGATGCCCAACTGGGCCAACTTACTGGGGTTAGATCTCTTGAAGGCAAAAATCAGTCTCTTGGCATGGATGTTAGTCTCTGGTTCCCAAGAGTTCTCCTCAGGGCCATAGCCCTTCCATTTACACAAGGTACTGGACCTGGCTGCGTCTCCTCCTGCAGTCTAAGATGGTTTCAACCTCAAACTCCTCCTCGCCGTTGATGATCACAGGTTCAGGGGGGGGCGGTATTCCGGTTGGTGAAGGGATCTGGGACTGAAGGTTTTAGGAGAGCCACATGAAAAACTGGGTGGATTCGGAACGATTCAGGTAGTTTCAGTTCATAGGCCACATTATTGATTTTCCTGGTTACAGGGAAAGGACCCACAAACTTTGGGCCCAATTTCTTGGATGGGCACGCTACCTTCAAATTCTGAGTGGACAGCCAGACTAGATCTCCGAGCTTCAGATTAAGGTCCCCTCTCCTCTTCCTGTCGAATACCGCCTTATTACGTTCCTGAGTTCTTAGCATTGTTTCCTGAAGCAACTTGTTATTTGAGCTGAAAAAACTTAGGGTTTCCTGGGCTGCTGATACTGAGCATTCTGGAATATTGTTGGACAGGAACAGGGGATGGAAGCGATAGTTCGAAAAAAATGGAGACTGGTTGGTTGCAGAATGGACAGAGTTATTGTAGGCGAACTCAGCAAGAGGTAAGAGGGGGACCCAGTCGTCTTGGGAAAAACAAGAATAGCATCGCAAATATTGCTCGAGGGTCTGATTAGTTTGTTCGGTCTGGCCGTTAGTCTGGGGATGGTAAGCAGAGGAGAATAGAAGGTCAATCTTCAGGGCAGCACACAATGCTCTCCAGAATCTGGATGTAAATTGCACCCCACGATCGGACACAATGTTGGTAGGAATCCCGTGGAGCCTCACTATCTCTTTAATAAAGATCCTTGCGGTCTCAGGGGCAGAGGGAGTGCCTTTCATTGGCAAAAAAATGGGCCATCTTGGAGAATCTGTCAACTACCACGAAGATGGTGGTATAATCTTCTGAGAGATAATCCTCCATGGCTTCTCTGGAACTGGGAGAGGGTTCAACAAACCCCAAGCCCTGGTCTTGCTACCCTTGTTCTGATTACATGTGATGCACGATTCCACGTACGATCTGCAGTCCTTCAGAAGCTGGGGCCACCAGAAGGTGCGTTGGAGGAGTTCGGAGGTCTTGCATACTCCAAAGTGGCCGGCTAATTCATAGTCATGGCAAGACTTAAGGACGGCCACCCGTGACTGTTGGGGTATGAAAATCCTGTCTCCATGCCATAAAAGTCATCCCTGGACTGTAGGGTAGTACCCGGCAGATGGGAGGTTATTAAAGAGGCCTGCTTAATCTGGGACAGTAGGTCTTCCTGTAGCATGAGGAAGTTTCCAGGGGTAAGGATGGTGTCTGGTGGTGGTGGAGCTGTGGATTCGCTGAACATCCGAGACAGTGCGTCAGATTTGGTGTTCTTTGACCCCGGCCTGTAGGTGATGTGGAAGGAAAACCTTGTGAAGAAGAGCGCCCATCTGGCCTTGCGAGGCTTTAATCTTTTAGCAACCTTCAAGTACTCTAAGTTCTTGTGGTCCGTATAGACCAGAATAGGATGGGCTGCTCCTTCCAGGAGGTAGCGGCACTCGTCGAGTGCGGCTTTAATGTCCAGTAGTTCCCTGTCACCGAAATCATAGTTCCTCTCAGCTTCAGACAATTTGCGGGAGAAAAACGCAACCGGGTGTAGGAGCACCTTAGGGCCTTGTCTTTGGGAAAGTACTGCCCCCACTGCTACCTCAGAGGCGTCCACCTCTAGGATGTAAGGAAGCGCGGGGTCAGGGTGCTTCAGAACAGAGGCCGACACAAACCGATCCTTCAACACCGAGAAAGCAGACTGAGCCTCTGGGGACCACTGGAACTTGGTGCCTTGCCTGGTCAATCTCATGATGGGGGCGATGATGTTATAAATTTACGATAGAAGTTCGCAAACCCCACGAAACGCTGGATTCCCTTCTTGTCTGTAGGGGCAGGCCAGTCTATGATGGCGGACACCTTTTGTGGATCCATCTTAATTCCGTCTATCGAGATGACCAAGCCTAGAAACTGGATGCTTTGGCGTTCGAACTCGCACTTCTCGGGTTTCGCGTACAAGCCGTGCTGGCGGAGACGAGTTAGGACCTTTCTGACGTGTTCCCTGTGGGTAGGCCGAGAGGGAGAGAAAATCAGGATGTCATCCAGGTAGACTATGATAAACAGGTCAAGGTAATCTCTAAAGATATAATTTACAAAATGTTGAAAAGTAGCGGGAGCATTTCACAGCCCGAAGGGCATTACAAGATACTCAAAGTGTCCGAAGCGAGTGCGAAAGGCAGTCTTCCATTCGTCCCCACTTCGGATACGGACCAGGTTGTATGCCCCACGAAGGTCCAGTTTGGTAAAGATGACGGCTGTTCCGAGGAACAATTCTGGAACAATTCAGGTACCAGGGGCAGTGGGTACCGGTTCTTAATTGTGAACTTATTAGGGTCTTGATAATCTACGCAGGGGCGTAGGGAATGGTCCTTCTTTTCTACAAAGAAAATCCCCGTTTCTGCTGGGGAGGTAGAAGGACGTATGAATCCCTTCCTCAGGTTGTCATCAATGTAAACTTTAAGAGTCTCTAGTTCCAACCCTGTCAAGGGAAAGATTCTCCCAAATGGAATTTCTGCCCCCTGAAGGAGTTCGACTGGACAGTCATAGGGTCTATGTGGAGGAAGTGTCTCTGCCCCCTTTTTGCTGAACACATCCAGGAAACTATGGTATACTTCTGGAACAGACCTGCGGGCTTCAACGTCAACCTCCAAGCAGAGCAAGGAGGACGGGTCATCGGTGGTCCCTTGCAGACAGTGCTGGCGGCAGTAGGGGGAGTGGAAGCTGATGCTTCCCGTAGGCCAGTCAATTTGTGGGTTGTGGGCCTTAAGCCAGGGCATGCCCAGTATAACGGGGAAAAGAGGAGACTCAATGATATCCAGACAGAGCAGCTCCTGGTGGTTGCCAGCGATGATGGTGTGTAGGGGAACCGTCTCTTGGGTTACAGGCCCAGATTTAATAGCCGATCCATCGGCTAGGTGTACGGACAGTCCTCTGGCTCTGGGACATAAAGGGATCTGGAATTTGCGGGCAAAAGACAAGTCCATGAACCCGCTACAGGCTCCAGAGTCAATTATTGCGGGGACCAGTTTATTCCCTCCTGGGAGCTGTAGAGAAAGGGAGATATCCAGGTGAGAAGCATTGTTAAGCACAGCAGGCAGAACAGTGGTAAACAGAGTAGAGTGCTTACGGAACTTTGCGGGACAGGCCCTCACGTAATGCCCAGGTTCCCCGCAATAGAGGCAGAGGTTATGAGCCCGCCTGCGTTGCCGTTCTTCAGCGGTGAGTGAAGGGCGACGCACGCCCAGTTGCATAGGTTCCGAAGGGTCAGCCGAGGGACGGGCAGAAGGATTGGATACCCGGGTTAGCATCCACACAGGACGGGAAGGACCAGTCGTTCGCTCTGTTCTTCACTCCCTCAGACGCCTGTCTATCTGGGTGGACAGGTTAATCAGACCTTCAAGTGTTTCTGGAATGCCAACTTGGGCCAACTCGTCTTTTAGTGATTCAGAGAGGCCCATGCGGAACTGGTGACGTAAGGCAGCGTCGTTCCAGTTTGTGTCGGCACTCCAGCGCCTGAATTCAGATGCATAGTCCACTGCCGCTCTACGGCCTTGTTGCAGGGAGAACAGTGCTGCTTCTGCAGTTGCTGCCTATTGCGAATCCTCGTAGAGGATGCCCATGGCCTGGAAGAAGGTGCCCAGATTGTTAAGGCACCCATCCTTCTGTTCCACGAGGCGGTGGGGCCATGCCTGGGGTTCGTCCAGCAGCAGAGAAACCACGAAACCCACCTTGGTGGACTCAAGGGAAAAGGTTCTGGGTTGAAGTGTGAAGAAAAGTTCACAGGCATTGCGGAACGCCCTATACTTGCTGCGGTCCCCGGAGAACCTTTCTGGAGTGGGAACCTTGGGCTCTGGAGGCATCATGACCACTGATGGTGCAGGAGATGCACCAGATGCGGTTGGACCCGAGGTGGATAGGACCTGCACACGTTCTTCCAGTCGGGAATACCCCTCCTGTAGGGCTTTAACAGCCTGGGTAAGTCCAGCTAGGTGACGACATAAGTCCTCCATAGCCGAGGCTCCCTGCGCGGGCTCAGACATGGCTGCCCGATACTGTCACGTACCTTAAGGCAGAGCCCGGAATGCAGGGAGCGGCCCCTCGTAAACCTCTGGTTCGAGAACCCCTGGTAGGGATGACAGGGGCTCAGGAGCGCAAAGGAGCACAAGTGCCTGGCTGGTTGGCTGGTGTAGAGGGCTGGCAATCTGTATGCAACAGGAGCAAGGAGGTGTCCTATCGTCCAGCAGCAGGAAGCAGACAGGCAAGGTGCAGCAGGAACAAGGAGGTGTCCTGTAGTCCAGCAGCAGGAAGCAGGCAGGTCAGGTGCAGCAGGAACAAGGAGGTGTCCTGTAGTCCAGCAGCAAGAAGCAGGCAGGTCAGGTGCAGCAGGAACAAGGAGGTGTCCTGTAGTCCAGCAGCAGGAAGCAGGCAGGTCAGGTGCAGCAGGAACAAGGAGGTGTCCTGTAGTCCAGCAGCAGGAAGCAGGCAGGTCAGGTGCAGCAGGAACAAGGAGGTGTCCTGTAGTCCAGCAGCAGGAAGCAGGCAGGTACCAAAAGGGGTTTGCAAAAGAGTAGTCAAAATCCAGAACCAGGATCAGGGCAGGCAGCGAGCAGAGGAGTCAGGATCAAGCCAAGTCAGACACGGATCAAGTAGGTTTAGATAGCAGGTAGCAGAACACACAGGAAACGCTGTTGATCGGGCAGCAAGGCAACAAGGTCTGGATCCTCTTTCAATAGCGCTTCTGGCGCCAAACAGCATCAAGACGGCCACGCTCGCGCTCCCGCGTGCACCGTTGCCGCGCGCGCTCGTACGCGTTTCCGTGCGTGCCCCGCCAACTGCGCTATCGCGCATGTGTGGGCGCCGAATGCCCGTTCTAAGCAGGGATGTTCTCCTGGTCCTGGAGTTGCTGGGACGTCCGCTGGAGGGACTTTCCTGACAGGCTTCTTGGTCTTCTATTAATACATTTGTCTCTCGCTATTGTGTTGAAGCAGCTGCTCTGTCATCCATTAATTTTTGGTTTACAAGTATTGTCGGTTGACAATGTTAAATACATTTTGGTTTCTTTGCTCAACATTTTTCCCACCCGGGTGTGTTTGGCGAGTTATTTCCCACATGTATGCTGCCACGGAGCCTGTCAGGAAAAAGGAATATTTATGTCAAATACTTACCGTAATTTTCCATAGGCTCTATGGCAGCAGGAGTTCCCTCCCAAATGTCTGGAGTAGTTACGGAACACGGATAGCAGCCTAGAGCAAAGATTTATGGGAGAGGGGTCCTATTGGGTAGTTGTGGAGATGGGGCTAACCCACATGTATGCTGCCATGGAGCCTGTCAGGAAAGGAAAATTACAGTAAGTATTTGACATAAATTTTCCGTTATCTGAAAAGTGTGGCATGCCTTTGTATTCAGCTCCCTTTTGCTCTGATACCCCAAAACTAAAATCCAGTGGAACCAATTGCATTCAGAAGTCACCTAATTGGTAAATAGAGTCCACCTGTGTGAAATGTAATCTCAGTATAAATACAGCTGTTTTGTGAAGCCCTCAGAGGTTTGTCAGAGAACCTTAGTGAATAAATATTATCATGAAGTCCAAGGAACACACCAGACAGGTTGGGGATAAAGTGGTGGAGAAATTTAAAGAAAGGTTAGGTTATAAAAAAGATCCCAAGTATTGAACATCTCATGGAGCACTGTTCAATCCATCATCCGAAAATGGAAAGAGTTTGGCACAACTGCAAACCTACCAAGACATGGTCGTCCACCTAAACTGACAGGCTGGGCAAGGAGAGCATTAATCAGAGGATCAGCAAAGAGGCCCACGTTAAGCCCATTGTTGAAAAAAAGCCATTAGAAGTCCCATTTGCAGTTTGTGAGAAGCCATGTGGGGGTGCTCTGGTCAGACGAGATCAAAATTGAATGTTTGGCCTAAAAGCAAAACGCTATGTGTGGCAGAAAACTAACACGGCACATCACCCTGAACACATCATCCCGATCGTGAAACATGGTGGTGGCAGCATCATGTTGTGAGGATGCTTTTCTTCTGCAGGGACAGGGAAGCTGGTCAGAGTTAATAGATAATTATATAAATATTAATGGATGGAGCCGAATACAGGGCAATTTTACAAGAAAACCTGTTAGTCTGCAAAAGACTTGAGACTGGGATGGAGGTGCACCTTCCAGCAGTTCAACTACCCTAAACATGCTGCCAGAACTACAATGGAATGGTTTAGATCAAAGCATATTCATGTGTTAGAATGGTCCAGTCAAAGTGCAGACCTAAATCCAATTGAGAATATGTGGCAAGACTTGAAAATTGCTGTTCACAGACGCTATCCATCCAATCTTACAGATCTTGAGCTATTCAATAATAAGAATAAGAATGTGCACAAATGTCACTCCCTAGATGTGCAAAGCTGGTAAAGACATACCCAAAAAGACTTGCAGCTGTAATTGCAGCAAAAGGTCATTCTACAAAGTATGGGGCTGAATATAAATGCACGCCACACTTTTCAGATATTTATTTGTAAAAAAATTTGAAAACATTTATTATTTTTCCTCCACATCACATGTGCCACTTTGTGTTTGTCTATCACATAAAATCCCAATAAAATACATTTACGTTTTTGGTTGTGACATGAGAAAATGTGGAATATTTCAAGGGGTATTAATACTTTTTCAAGGCACTGTATTCACATATTGGCATTGTAATTATACAATATAGTTTCTTGTATGTTGAAATATAAGGTATTTTTAGATGGGTGGAAATTTTTTTTAATATTATGTCAATAAAAAAAGGGATACTGTTAATACCTTCTGTCAGATGTGTAATAAAACTACCGTAAGTAGCACCTGAAAAATTTCAATGGACATTCTCCTTTTTTAATTCAAAATGCCAGGATGTGGTGCACTCTGATTTATTGTAGCCACTCTTAGCTATTATAATCCCCGCTTGAAGAAGGTCAGAAGAAGGTCAAGTTTCCCAGAAGCATTGCAAAATGATGTCATTGACACAAGCCCAAAGTCCCTCGACACCGACTTAAAGAGTAGATAACAACCAAATCCTCCCTCAGCATTGATTACTTCAGAAATGAACCTCAGTTACCATCTATTGTTATAGAGTACTACAGGTTACACATGAATTTAGATTTTGGGTATGCTTAAAGTTAGAAAGCCCTCTGTATTTATTTTTTTCCAAGTGAAAAAGAAGTCTTGATCATACTTATGGTAAACAATGCCAAGGAGGTTGACATCTATGAAAGTATCTTTGCTTTGAACGTCTCCTTAACTTTTTGTACCATTCTTACATTTATCATTATTCCCATTATACACCGCATATTTGTGAGGTAGATTTACAAAACAGAGAAGAGGAAAAAAGGGTTGGATGGGAGGGGGCCGGTCCAAATTCAACTGTCTTTACCGCAGCTAGGCTACTATACTACTACTACTGTAATTAACTGTATCGTAATGAATACCACTAAATTCAAGGAATGTGAATGTTATATATTGTATAAATTATACCCATCCCCTTTTTGTTTTTGTACATTGATTTTTTTTAATCTCCCCCTTTGACAGACTGTTTGTTACCACAGACCTGGTGGCCCTGTGGACCCTATACCTATCTAAAAAATAAACATAAAAAAAAAAGTTACTTAAAGTTGTTCTGAAGCCTAAAGGTTTTTTTTTTTTTTACCTTAATGCTTAGAATGCATTAAGGTAAAAAAAAAAACCTTCTGTGTCGCAGAATTTCCCCCCTTAACCCCCCCCCCCCCTTATACTTGCCTGATCTTGATCCAGCACAGTGCATGAGAACAGAGGCTCTCTCCTCTCTCATCCCCCTCACAGTTCAGGCTAATAGCATCAGGAGCCATTGGCTCCTGTTGTTGTCAATCAAATTATGTTATGAGGGAGCCGGGGGTGAAACCGAGACCCACTTCTGTGCCAATAGATGCAGACGAGGGGGGGGGGCTCAGGAGCGAGCCCGCACTAGCACCCCAATAGAAGAAGAGGACCCTAAAAGCACAGAGCAGGTAAGCATTGGTTTATTATTATTTTTTTTTAAAAAAGCTCTACAATCACTCTAATGCCCCATACACACGGTCGGAATTTCCGAGGACCAGTTCCGTCGGATCATGTCCGTCGGACTTTGTCCGATGTTGGTGTTGCGTACACACGGTCGGACAACGTTGTCGGAATTTCCGGTCTGCAAGAACGTCGTGACGTAAGTCGTCTTCCACGAGACTAGAAAAGGGAAGTTCAGCACCACGTCCTGCACCCGTTGGGCTCCTTCTGCTGATCCCGTGTTTATCGCGAGTTAGTTGAAGTTTGGTGACTTACGATTCGCGCTTCTCAGTTTTGTGACTCAGATCGTTACTGCTCTTCAGTTTGTGCTTGTCGTGCATATCTGTTTATTAGTGCGTGTAGTCAGTTCGCATTTGTTGGTCATTGCGGCCTATATCTTGCTATAGGACGCTTTGATTTTCATTGCTTATTGTCTGCTCGTTTCTGGTATTCATTTCGTTCTTTCAGGCCTTGCTGTTTATCAGTGCTTTCTGTTTGTCGGTTATGACCAGCCGACTGTTTGTGAGCGATGTTTCCCGTACGTACTCGTCGCCGAGTTCGTGCTGTATGCGGAATTGGTGTCGGGCTTTTAGCTTTGAGCCAAGACCCATCCATGAACAGAGTGACGAGGAGTATGTGGACCAAGAATTGGTTGCTTCAGCGTGATCAGTTCTCGCACATGCCTTTGCTTCGTGAGATCCGGGAGAATAATCCTGATGATTTCAGGAACTTTCTCCGGATGACGGACCCCGTTTTTCACCGTCTGTTGGCTTTGCTGACCCCTTTTATCAGCCGGCAGGATACCTGCATGAGACAAGCCATCACTCCGGAGCAGAGGCTTGTTGCTACGTTGAGGTACTTGGCGACATGGAGAAGCCTTCAGGATTTGAAGTTCTCCTCAGGTATCTCTCCCCAGGCCCTGGGAATCATTATTCCAGAGACCTGTTCTGCCATCATCCAGGTCCTGCAGGAGGACTATATTAAGGTAACATTTCTACTTTACTATTCCCTTCTATGTATGCTCTGTTTGCTAATGTCTTGTATTTTTGACCTCCTTCCCTAATTACCATGATTGCAATATGCTCTAATATGCTGTGCCCCATTTCTCCTTCATGCATTTTTCCCTTCACTTACCTCCCCAGCATGCTCTTCTGGCCCAATAGACACCTATGGCCTAGTCACTTAAGCAATGTATTTTTTCTGCTGCATAGTATTGTTTTCCCCCAAACACCCCCTAAAATATGCACTAATGTTTGCTGTGTGTTTTACTTCATGCCGAGCCCCATTTTGTCCCCATTTTTTTTTGGGGGGGGGGGGGTGCCAAACTCATTAGGAACCCCCTCCCCCAACTGCTCTGTCAGATGCTAACAATCCTCTATCTGCTGGCTTTCCCAAGGTCAATACACACTATATACCTACCTCTTTATAGTGGGCATCTTTAGGGATGAATTCAGCAAAGCATGTAGTGCAAGTGGCTGGCTCCATACTTTCCATTTGCTCTTTTTTTGTGGTTATTTCCCTCCTATTAGCTTGCTAGGTAATTGCAGAATGTCAAAATGTGCTTCCCTTTTTTTTGGGGGGGGGGGGGGGGGATTTGGAATGTTCTTTTATCTTTCCTGTGGGCTGCCAATAGTGTTAAGTAAGGAGGGTCTGGCCAAACTAGCACACATTATTGAGCCATTTGGCAATCAATGAAGTGCAGAGGGTTACCTGTCCAAACACCCCCCCCCAAACCCCTAGTTATTGTCAATCGCCCATCAGAAGTGGGGGGATTGATGGGGGGTGAGTAATCTGCTAGGGGGACCCTCTACTTTTCGGTGCAAACACTTTCCATCTTAAAATGTAAAAGTCTGATCTTGTTCCAAGATGTTAGTGTCTAATCTGCTTGCAATGTTTATGTGCAAAGTGACTAATTATTTTTTCTTGTTTCACTCCACAGTTCCCTTCCACGCCACAGGAATGGCAGACTGTGGCCTCCCACTTTGCTAGCCGTTGGGACTTTCCTAACTGCGGAGGTGTAATTGATGGGAAACACGTCCGCATCGTCCCACCCCCCAACTCGGGTCCTACTATTATAATTATAAGGGGTTTAATAGTGTAGTGATGTTGGCGGTGGTGTCGGCGACATACGATTTTTTGTATGTGGACGTGGGGATGAACGGCCGGATCTCGGATGGTGGTGCCATTGCGCACACGGAGTTCTACTGGCGTCTCCAAAGTGGCAGTCTGTGCTTGCCACCTCCAGAGGAGAATGCTGAAGGACTCTCCTTCGTCTTTGTCGCAGATGAAGCGTTTGCGCTGACTCCCCATCTGATGAGGCCCTTCCCGATGAGGACCCTCATCCCAGACCAGAGGGTCTTCAATTACAGGCTTTCGAGAGCCCGCAGAGTGGTGGAGAACACCTTCAGGATCCTGGCCAGCCGCTTCCGCCTGTTTTTGACGGCTATTAACTTGGCGGAATACAAACTGAACCACATAGTTCTTGCCTGTTGCATATTGCACAACTTTTTGAAAAGACACAACAGCAACTATGTGGTGCCCGTTGGCCCAGATGTGGAGGGTCCTTCCAATGCCGACCTCACAGCCCTTCAAGCGGCACGTCCAGGCTTGCCCCCTCTAAATGCCCGCGAGGTCCGCAAGCAATATATGGAGTACTTTGTGGGTAGGGGGGCCATTGCTCTGCCTGACGATGTGTGAGAGGCATTTTTTAATAAATATATTTTTTAAACAAACCTATGATTTCTTGTAATTTCCGTATTATTGCTTATTTGAGCTAGAAATTTTTGCACTTTAGCTTCAACAGGGGGAATGCACTTTCTGGGCAAAAGGAGGTAACAGTCTCTTCTTCCCAAAAAGAATCTTCTCATGTTGTGTGTGTGATACCTAATCTTTTGTCTAGAGAAGGTTTGTAGTGCATAACTGACACCCAAAATACTCCTTTTCATCACCATGTCAGACATGTGTGTATTCCAAAAAATGGTGTGCTACGTGTTTTCGTACAAAGCACTGTGGGTGTCATTTACATAAGTCAAATCCACTATGCACTACAAGTGCACTGCAAAAGTGCCCTGGAAAATACACTTGCAGTGCAAACTGGAATTGCCTTTAGTAAATAACACCCATTGCCCCCCAAATCCTTTACATTTGACATACATAATGCTTTTGTGTTTTTAAATAAGGAAGCCACACATTTAGAAAATTATAAAAGTTTACTTGCAACACATTCACAAGTGCGTTTCCAAACTTCTTGGCAAAACTGACAAGATCTTGGTTCTTTCGAACATTGTTTACTAACATTCTGCATTTGTTAAAACCAGGCATGGAGCAAAACAGAACATAGGAACTTGCAAAGTTCAACTTTCTAAAGTGAAGACAAGATCAGACATGACTATATGTTCAAAGTGTGTTTGATCTTGCCTTCATCACATGGGGTGTCACCCCTGGAAACTGGAAATTTAGAACATGCACACAATTTGGGTCTGAAAATGGACATTAGATGGTAAAATACATGCGTAGAATGTTCAAAAGTGCCATTTCCCATCATGGGGATCAATGGACGTGTTTTGGGGGTGCAACCCCTTCACCACACCCACTTTAGTAGTTAGTAAAGTGGTTGCACCCCGAAAAAAACGTTGTCATTCATCCACCATGATGGGAGCTAGCACATGTGGACACAATGTGTGCATGTTCCAAATTTCACACAGTTCTTAAGTTGCAAATGTTGTCACAAACAGCCACAAATGTGTGTTATTAATTACTTGGTGCGTTTTCAGATTTTCCCTAAAACATCAATGATGTTCTTCAATTTTTGTTGAACATCATTGATGTTTTGCTTTATCTCATCTAGATCTCGATTGCAGACCATTATCTCCCCGATGAGTACGTGTGCACTTTCAGTGGTAAAGTGCGATTCTTCTTCCACAACATCCACGTCACCTAAAAAAAACAAAAAAAAATGTCTCTTGGAAATGAGGCAGGCATACATTGATTAGCTCTCCAACTTCTATGAGCTCTCCTTCCTCCTTCTCCTCCTCTGCTTCTGGTCTTTCCCCTTCTTTGGGAGGTGTGGGTTTTCTGGTTTCCTCAGACGTCCCGAGTTTTCGCTCCCCTATGAGAATGTACAAAAGGAAGATTTAGCACCACAATCTATTGAGGGCAGAAATAGGAAATGTCAAACATTGCTTGAAAGTGAGGGACAATATTTTTGGTTGGCCAGTTACAAATGACAACAACATGAATGTAGTCACTATGTAAAGGTGCTAAACTGACTAGCTTTTTGGTAGAAGTTTGTCTGATGGAGACACCCCTCTAGTTTCCACTGGAGCACATGTATGGAAAAGCATAATAAAAAGGGGGTTTGGGTGTCCCAGCACTAGTGCTCTAGAGTCCAGATGGGTAAACAGCTACTGAGTGACCTCTCCTTTTACATTGAATAAATTAGCTTGACATTCTTGATGACATCTCTATTGAGAACAAACTTCCTTTCACTAAAAACTTCACCAAACCTTGTATTATAAGTGGCCGAACGATCGAGGTTGAGTACGATCGAATGGACACAAACGAACATGACACTGGCAGAAAGATCGAGGTTGAGTACGATCGAATGCACAGACGAACATGAAAGTGGCCATTTTCTAATGTACAACATTGAAAAAATACAAACACATGGAGCAGTATGCAAGCAAAAAATCAAACACAAAACACAACTACTTACTTTTTTGAAGAACTCGCTTGATCTTTCTGTACTGATCGGGCTCCCTCAGTTTCAAGTCTGACCAGCGTTTCCTCAGTTGCTCCTTGGATCGTTGTACCCCAAAATGATTGTACAGCCTCCTCACAACTTTAGACATGATCTTGGCCTTTCGGACATTGGGGTTGAGGTAAGGCCCATACTTCCCATCATAGTCGCTCCTCTTTAATATGTCCACCATCTCCAACATTTCTCCAAATGACATATTGGAGGCCTTGAATTTCAGACTCCGGGATCGGGACGTTTCTGCCTCCGGCCTTTCCTCGTTCTCCTCCTCGTTGGTGTAATATTTGGGGTGCACCTGCTGTGTCCCCGCCATGTGCTCTCCCCACTGCGCCGTAAAGAGGAGGGGTGGGGAATAGACGAGAAAGATCGTCAGGGGCGGGCAGAGTTTGACGCATGCGCACTGTATATAAAACGTCACACGCCTGTGTCGTAGCCACGATCTGTGAGACGAGGGGAGAGAAAGCTCACGCACGAGACGATCGCTAGAACGAAGGTACAATTTGAAGTTGGTACATAACTAGCCTAGACTGATTAGACCTTGAGGCTTATTTATGGAGAAGATTAGGAGAGTTTAGCCTGACATTATTTATAGTGTTTTGTGTGGTGTTGTGTCTTGCAGAGATTATGCACGGATTCAACGATGTGAGTTTTCTCCCCCTCTTCCTTGATAAGTACAGGGAAATGACCCTATTATGGCAGGCTAAAAACCCAGATTACGGCAACAAACCAGAGGTACGCAGCCATGCTGAAACTTGTGGAATTTGTAAAGCCAAGGATGCCCACGGCAACCGTTCGTAAGTTAAGACTCAAAATTGGCAGCCTGAGGAGTGCGTATTTCAGGGAGCGCAAGAAGGTCCTGAAGTCCCAAGCATCTGGAGCTGCAGCAGATCAGGTCTATGTCCTCAAGCTCTGGTACTATGACAGGCTCCATTTTCTCAAAGACCAGGCTGATGTTACGGAGTCACTCTCGACTCCTCCTTCCACGCTTCCTTCCGCGCAGGCCACCCCTGATGAGGCTTCCGAGGAGCAACCTGGGCCTTCCAGTCTGGAAGATGTGGAGGAGCCCAGCTTGAGCCAGGTATAGTAGTTTTGGAACCAATTTTGTGAAAACTAAATGCTGTTCAGTTAATTCAGGATCCCCAATTGCTTAGTTCCTAACGTGTTTTGACATATCAACGGACAGTAGTGTTGGAGACATTTGGGGCAAGAATCTAAACTGCAGGGCTGAGAATTGTATGCTTTTCGATTTGTAAACATTTAGCAACAGTCACTAGATGAAAATTGTGTGTGTTTGATGACCAAAGAACTCAAACTATGTCCCTTTTTCATACACAGGAAGACCTCAGCCAGGAGGTGGCTGTGGAATGTGGCAGTCAGGAGGAGGAAGGGGTTAGTGGCAGCCAAGAGGTGGGTAGTGGCAGCCAAGAGGGGGGTAGGCCTAGGAGCCTGACTGTTTCCCAAGTCCCTCCCCTCCGCCTTCCCTACAAAAGGGCGAGAAGGGGGGGGGTGAGGCGGGAGAGTCAGCGCTCCGGCTGATCAGAGAGGCTTCAGCCTCCCTACATGCCACACCCACCTACGAGGAGACCTTTGGCTCCGTGGTTGCCACGAAAATGATGGCTATGGAGGTGGGGCAACGCAACATGTGTGAGGATGTCATCCTCAAGGTCCTAAATAAGGGTATGGCTGGGGGGATGACCCCACTCACACATGTTTGCGATAGTGACCTTGCTCCTCCTCCTCCTTCTGCCACCCCACCAGCACCACAGCCACAGCGTGCAAGGAAGCGTGGAAGGAAGACAAGAGAGTGACGACCTGGATTCAGTCTGGTCTGAGAGAAGATGGAGCCTCTCGTAGTACCAGAGCCTGGGGACCTAGATGGCATCTGCTGCAGTTCCGGATGTTTTGGACTTCAGGACCAGATAGCACTCCCCTTAAGATACGTACTCCTCAGGCCACCAATTTTAGAAGCTTCAAAAATGATGTTTGCCGTGTGTGTCCAAGGCTTTGCTAATTCCCCAAGTTTCTCCATCGCTGCGTTCCTCTTTGGTTTGTTGCTGAGACCTAAATAAAGGTATTTTTGATTTGAAAAAAACATTGCCTATTGTGTTTGACTTTTCTACAATGACAGTTTATTTGTGAGTATGCAGGTACATTTCACAAATCATAAAGTCCAATTAACAAGGGGCACCAACAACAAACAAACTCCTACTAAATTTAAGCAACAAATACAAATGTTAATAATGTTGTTTTGCTAAGTTGAGACACACAACCCCCCCCCCCCTCAAAAATCTAAATAAATTATCCTGAAAATATGTATTCCAAACAAAATAAAAAAAAGACAAATCATCCCAAAAAATATAACAAACATTTTTTTACGATCTGAGGAAAAATAAACATCTAGTCAAGAAATCCTGAAAAAGAATAAATAAATAAGTTTGTGAGAAGTGAGTGTGAATAGGAGCAGCTAAAACACGTCATTCTTCTTGCATTGTAAAGAAAAAGAGAAGGCGCTGCATTAAAGACATTTTAACATTGCCGCGTGACGAATGTGCTGTGTCGCTTAGGAACGGTAGTTTTACCTGACCGAGCGCTTCCGTCACAGAATTTCTTCTGAGCATGCGTAGCACTTTGTCCGTCGGACTACGCTACACACGATCGGAATTGGTGCGATCGGACTTTGTTGTCGGAAAATCTATCCAGCAGGAGATAGAACTTTGTCCGTCGGACAATCCGAGGTAAACTGTCCGATGGTGCCTACACACGGTCGGAATTTCCGACAACATTGTCCGATAGGACAGAATCCATCGGAAAATCCGACCGTGTGTATGGGGCTTAAAAGAATGATCAACACCACACAACATAAAAGAACAATACATTTGAATACAAAGCTGACATTCATTATAAAGACAATTTATGAATGCCAATGCTTTATAATTGCTTTGGATCAATTTTATTTTATTATTTTTTGCAGTTGTAAACTGATGTTTTATAACTTACACTGTTTGACAGTTTACCGTTTATATAGTATTTAATAATTTGCTTTGCATGTAAACCCTGTGTCAGTTAATTGATGACAAAGTATTCCCAGAGTACAATGGGTTAATTCTAAAGAGGCAGCCCAACAGTTACTGCCTCTTTTCGGGCAAAGCTATCACTCATTGAAACATGGAACTGAACTATACTGTAAGAGATCAGTTTCTGCGATGTGTCAAACAAGTAAAGGCCGCTCATGTATCAAACTGAATGTTAAATTTACATAGTATGGTTTTTCTTTTATCTTAAAAAATGTGAAGCTTGGGAATGAGTGCACTGGCCTGGGTTTGGTTCACAGGCCGCTCATCAAACCCATCTGAAAATTATGAACTTTAATATGAACTCTATTGAAGTCTATTCTTTAAAATAAATTCTGGGCATTTTCACGGGGAATAGAAGAATGCATCAAACACAAGGTTTTAGGGAGCTGAGAACTCGCATGGGTGGGCCAATGTAAAAATAAATAAATATATAAATGTACAGTGGGGCAAGGGTCGTCCTTTTATATGCAACTTCCTAATACATGCTTGGGAGATGTCTTTAAGCTGTATGTGTTGTTACAGAACAGCGTGATTCTTATGGACCCCATGTACTGACATCACACATTTTGCACATGTAAGTTTTTTTCTTTTTATGTGACATTATTGTTTGACCTAAATACAGCAGCAGCCCCCCATTGAGACTCATTAGAACTTGAAAATACGTTTTTTTTTTTTTTTTAGGTAGTACTGGATTCAAAACCTGTTTTTGTTTTTATCCAGAGATAATAGACCTGAATCGTCTGGCCACAATAGATCTAAACACTATAAAGCCCCATACACACGGTAGGATTTTCGGATGGATTCTGTCCGATCGGACAATGTTGTCGAAAAATCCGACCGTGTGTATGCACCATCGGACAGTGTACGTCGGATTGTCCGACGGACAAAGTCCTATCTCCTGCTGGATAGATTTTTTGACAACAAGGTCCGATCACACCAAATCCGATCGTGTGTAGCGTTGTCCGACGGACAAAGTGCTACGCATGCTCAGATCACATTACAAGACCACAGCTATTGGCTACTAGCCTCTACGTAGTCCCGTCGTAGGCAACAAACGTCACCACGTTCAGAATGATCGGATTTCCGACAACTTTGTCCGACCGTGTGTATGCAACACCAACATCAGACAAAGTATGACGGACAGGATCCGACGGACCTGGTCCTCGGATAATCTGCACGTGTGTATGGGGCTTTAGACAGTTTACTCTTACAAAAAATGTATTTAAAGCACTCAACTTTTTTCACAGTACCACACTGCATTGTCTTAAAATATATTAAAATGTCCAGAGTGCACAAAAAAAATTCAAAACCACAGCTTCACATTGTCCCATCCCTGTATTTCTAATTGCTCTCAAAAATGTAAAATGTAGACTTTAGGTATGTGTTTGGTAAAAATGTCAGTATGCCAGTTAGTCCAATAGAAAAAGCTTTGCAGTATTAGCCAATGTATAATCTTTCATCTACAGCACTATTGTGGTATTTTTAGTCTCTGAAGCATGTCAGCCAAAGGGTAGGTCTCACCCCCATCTGATAAAAGGGGAACATCTTGTAGGGTCTACTGCAATAATCAAAGAAGAAACATAAATTGCTCCACTGTGAAAAAAGAAACTCTTTGCTAGTGGGGAGGAAGTGTATTTTTCGGGAAGGCTTCAAGGGGGATGTTTCACCTCTCACTGATACAAAGGCAAAATTATATGGGATAAAGGAGGTAAAACCTAATGGGATGAGGCTGAGTGCACCTCCACAAGGTGGCCTTGGTTTGACATTTGTTGCAGAAATAGACAAAGTGTCCCTTTTGTATGCAGCATGTCACACTTGTGTGGAATAGTGATGTGTTCCAAAGCCCCTCTCCCTTCTCCCCCTCATTTGCTCTAACCTTTATTAAATATGATGTCTTGAGTCACTGCACTGGAAGCAAATCTGCAGGGGGAAAGGCAACGTGTAGGCTGGCCTCCATCACACAAGGTGACAGGATTTTTTTTCCCCTGCTGTAGCAAATTGTATCATGCTTTGCTGGGGTTTAGTGCCTTCCTCAGTTTTTTTTTTTTTTTTTAATTGATTGAACTAGATGGACTTGTGTCTTTTTTTCAACCTGATTATGTAACTAAGTTTGTGGGCAACAGTGGTGTGTACTAAAACAATACATTTTCGTAATGATTTGAATTTGAATTGGTCGGAAAATGATTGATCGATTTTAACTCTGCATGAAGAATAGCTGGTTGTTAAGGAGCGGGTCGGGAAGCTGGCTGCCGTGTTTTTAACACATCATCTTTCAGCGGGCTTCCCTACTTGATGACACCGGAGGTTTTTTTTTTTTTTTGTGAGTCCAGCGGTGCAGTGGGCGTCGTGATTGATGATGGATCTACATTAGGGGACATTGTTTTTGATTTTATTAATAAAGGAATTGTCAGAAACTTGTGTTGTGTTTTTATTCACATTTTACACTTTTTTAGTGAATGACTAGTCATTCACATGGGGGGGGGGGGGGCAGAATGGGGGGCAGAATCTAGGGGCCCCCTTGTTAAATGGGGCTTCCAGATTCTGATAAGTCCCCCACCCACAGACCCCCATAACCAACTACCAGGGTTGGGGGGAAGAGTCCCTTGTCTCCATCAATACATGGACAAAGCATCCCCCATGTTGAAGGCATGTGGCCTGGTATGCTTCAGGAGGGGGACACTCGCTCATCCCCCTCCCTTTCCTGGCCTGTCAGGCTGCATGCTCGGATAAGGATCTGGTATGGATATTTGTGGGGGGGGGGCATGCATTTGTTTTTTACATTTTGGCATGGGGTTCCCCTTAAAATCCATACCAGACCTGAAGGGCCTAGTATGGATTGGGGGAGGGACCCCACGCTGTTTTCTTTTCTGAATTTTCTGCCGGCATTCTTTTGTTTGCATTTCAGCTCTCAGTGGGGAAGCCTGCTGACAGCTGATAAGTCATCAGTTGTTAAGGGCGCGGTGGCCGGCCTCCCGGCCCACTGCTTATCAACCAGCTAATCTTCACACAGGATTCAAATCGGTCGATCATTTTTCGACCGATCCAAATTCGAATCGTCTTGAAAATTTGGATTACGTTAGAGAATGAATAAACAAAACGAAATAAAAAAAAACTAAACAAATTAGGAAATTAATCAACAAAACTAATTTAGTACCATAACAAATCTATCTGAAACTAAACAAAGCAAATGTTTCCGTTCTGCACATGTCTATTGATGCATCATTGTCAGAAGACCGTTTTCAGTTTGTCAGGGTAGCTCCTCTTTTTTTTCAGCATCTTTCTGGCCTGGTTGTACAGAATTGTGTCCCCACTTCTGTAGGCTGCCTCCTTACCTTGTCTGAACTTTCCTAAGCATTTTAGTTTTGATGTAAACTAGGGCCTGTTATATAGTTAAATAGTAGGTGAGGTCGAAAAAAGACACAAGTCCATCAAGACCAACCTATGTGTGTGATTATATATCAGTATTACAATGTATATCCCTGTATGTTGTGGTCGTTCAGGTGCTTATCGAATAGTTTCTTGAAACTATTGATGCCCCCCGCTGAGACCACCGCCTGTGGAAGGGAATTCCACATCCTTGCCGCTCTTATGCCCCGTACACACGGTTAGATATTCCGATGGATGAAGTCAGATCGGATTATGTTGTCGGAAAATCCAATCGTGTGTCGAATTTCCGACGGAAAATATTTGAGAGCAGGATCTAAAATTTTCCGACAATAAAATCCGATCAGACTTTTTCCGATTGTGTGTAGAGAAAAGAGCTACTGGCCTCTACGTAGTCCCGTCATACGTTTTGTACGTCACCTTGTTCGTAACAATCAGATTTTCTGACAACTTTGTCCGACCGTGTGTGTGCAATACAAGTTTCGGACAAAATCCGTCGGAAAAAATCAGACGGATTTTGTGGTCGGAATGTCCATCCGTGTGTACGGGGCATTACAGTAAAGAACCCTCTAAGTAGTTTAAGGGTTAAACCTATTTTCTTCTAATTTTAATGAGTGGCCACGAGTCTTGTTAAACTCCCTTCTGCGAAAAAGTTTTATCCCTATTGTGGGGTCACCAGTATGGTATTTGTATATTGAAATCATATCCCCTCTCAAGCGTCTCTTCTCCAGAGAGAATAGGTTCAGTGCTCGCAACCTTTCCTCATAACTAATATCCTCCAGACCCTTTATTAGCTTTGTTGCCCTTCTTTGTACTCTCTTCATTTTCAGTACATCCTTCCTGAGGACTGGTGCCCAGAACTGTACAGCATATTCTAGGTGTGGCTGGACCAGAGTCTCTAAAATGAATCCCTTTTTTAATGTGTGCCAATATTGTTTGCTTTGTTAGCAGCAGCTTGGCATTGCATGTTCCAGTCGACGTTTGACGAAACGCATAGAACGTGATTACGTCACTTCCAGTCTGACGGCACAGCTTGTCCCATGTTTACATACGGCTTGTATTGTCTAAATCAAATGTGAGTACATTACTTATTTTTTAATAAATATAAAAACCAATTGAAAACGGATTCACACTATGGGCATTCCCTTCTTTCTCTTATATGGTGAACAAATGAGATACGAGTAAAAATTGTGTTACTATACAAGAGCCCAGGATCCACAGATTGCTACACAGTGGCACATACTGTGAACGCGCAGTACCCCTGGAGGGGTAAGGCTCTCTGGTGAGTGCATTTGTAATAGGAGCACGGATAAAAATCACAGCACCAAGTATCACCTATATAAGAAGAAATTTCCTGAGAAGTTTTCAAGCACTGGACACTTTTTTGTATTGAGCACAAGTCACTTTGTTTTCCCATTTGCATATTTCATCTATATATATTTTTTATATATATATATATATATATATATATATATATATATATATATACACACACATGTAGTTGCTACAACCAGTGTTGTGTTTTGCACAAAGGTTATATTTAATTAAGCACAAGTCACTTTGTTTATTCATTTTTATACATTGCTCATGCTGTTGCTTATACAGCTACAACAAACAGTGTGGTGTTTTTGCACACAGGATATATTTTTTTCTTTTGTAGCACATGGATGGATTAGAAGTATTATACATTTTTTGTTATATATTTTTTTGAAAGAAATTGGAGTTGTTTCCACAAGCATTTTTGTTCCACAAAATTATATAGAAAGATTCGGCATACTAGGAATTACTTTTTATGAGCACATAGTTTAATCACTAAACTAATTTTTGCTACCCACCAAAACACTCCAGAGGGTGCAACACAGCTTTCAACCATTTTAATTCAATATGTGCCCAGAGAGGCCACCAAAAATCACATTTATTTTCTCCACACACAGAGTTAATTAGCACACCAAGGGGCTACATCACAGTAGTCCAGCCCATCACAGGCTAAGGGTCTAACACAGGTCCTAATTCATTTTAGAGTCTATTGTGCACTTTGTGTTTTTTGGCTACATATATATTTTTTTTCCCACATATAGAGTCAATTGGCCTAACAAGGGACCACCTCGTAATAGCCTAGTACATCACAGGCTGAGGGTCTAACACATTAATGCTCTTTCATTTTTAAAGTTTAACGTATACCATAGGTTTTGACCCACTTAGTGAGGTGTATCCTCGGCTCAACTAAGCAAAAAGAGATCTCTATCTCTGTTCATTTCCAGTAGTATTGTAACCTGCAGAGGGTACAACACCATATTATTCATCAATTGGAACAGCGCCAAACCTACCACAACCCTTTTCTTTTCAAATAGCATACTTCACCTAGGGGCAGCAGTTCCAAATAACTATACTTTGTTTCCACTTCATTTCTTAATCTCATTGCCCGGATCAAACCCTAACTTTTTTTCAAACCTCTATTGGTCCCTTCTTCATGTGTGTTTTTGTCTTTTAACGACCCATAGAGGTTCTAAATGTTTTCTTATGGTTTTTGACATGCTGATTACACACTACGGTGTTGTCCATATTTTGGAAGTTCATGGTTAAGATTTGCTTTGTTAAAAACCCCAAGGATGATGAGGAGGGAGTCTGGGAAGGTCTATGCGAATGATCTGCTTAGCTAAAAAAGCTTGCAGTTTATGAAAAGTGACTCTAGATGCGGAGGGCATATTTTTTTTAACACTTAGACATCTGTATATCAATCTCTGTTTAGGTAGAAATAGATTCCACCTTTTTTTGCTTTGCCCAGTAGCTCCGTTATATGGTCTGCACTGTAGATTTGATGGGGGAGTAGATGTAGCACTTTGTTGGGGATGGTAAGAACAGTGCAACAGATCTTTAAAACTCAATATTTGCATTATTGAGGAGTAGTAGTTCGTCCATTTTCATAGCCATTGAGCGGAGATTTGAGAGATGTATTATGTGAAGTACATGCTTTCCCTGACCGGCATCTGCTGCATTTCCTCTATGACGTATAAAGAACTGCAAATCCTGTTAAGATCTCCATAAAAATAAACAGGCAAAGTTTGTGGGGTGAACTGTTATATGCTTAACAGTTCTTTTCTGGTATACTTGATCAGAAAATAAAAAATATTTTACAGCGAATAGCCAGACATATTGTACAATATGTCTGGCTATTCGCTGTAAAATATTTTTTATTTTTTTTATAAAAGTGGTTTTATAAAGAAATAAAAATAAAAGTGTATTGTTCACAAAAACATTAGCAAGAAATATTGTGCAGTCAATGCACAGTATGTAGACAGATTTATTAGGCTGCAATTTAGAAGGGGACAAGATTTAGGTTTTATTGTGAAACAAAATAGTAATAATAAAATAGGTAATAGTCAGAAATATTGTATAAACTCAATGGAAACTATGTTAGCAGCTTTAGTGGGCTGAAATTGAAAGTGTCACTGTCACGAAACCTGGTGGAGATCGAGCTGTAGAAGGGGCTTCTCTTGATAGAGATGACAGGGAGTGTAGGACACAGAGTGACACGAGGGCCGGTATAGCAGGTGACACCAGCTGAGGCTTGACAGGGAACTGATGGCCGTAGTTTACCAGACAGGGACAGGGACAGGACAGGGACCAGACAGGGACAGGGACCTGGAACGGGAACTCTGACACTGGATCAGTAGGCAGAAGCATACCCGGAATATAAGCCAAGGGGGCGTCAACAGCCAGGCAATGCAGGTACATTAACGTGAGACTAAAGCAGGAACAGGAGCAGAGTCAAACACAGGCCGAGGTCACAGGTAGGCAGGCGAAAGTCCAGAGGAGGGTTGAGATCAAGCTGGGTCAAACACAGGTAGGCAGGAAGCAGATCAGTGCACAGGCAAACAGTAACGAGCTGAAAGACCACTCAGCAATATGTTCATGTCATTGCTTGGTTTAAATAGGCGGTTTGGCGCCAGTGCGTGCATGTGTGCGCGCTCGCGCATGCGCAAATGCGTATTTCTTCTTGTGCACACGCTAGTGTCCCCCGCCAATGTGCATTGGTTAACTGGATTTCTCTTACAGTCACTAAACCGCATCATAAAAAACTATCAATAAATGGTGTATTACATGCTGTTCATTCTGACTCTGTATTCTGCAAAAAAACCTGGTTGATCCTGCTGCTCTCTATCTTCACCTTCTGTTCATGACCCCAATTCAGCTAGGGGGTTTGCAGCTGTTGTGACAACTGTAGCAACACATGCTCAGTTCTTAGTGAGTTTCTATGCTGGGCATTTCCTTCCCATCTGAGCAGCCCAAGTGACTATATAGTCACATCTTGGGGTGTTCTCACAGTGGTAAATGACAGCCCACTCCCTCCCTCCTCCTCCATGTCCACTAACTGGCTAAACACAATGGGGTGGGATATTACATGCGGATTAATGATGGCTTCTCCTCCCTCTTATTCTAAGACACAGGCTGGAGGGGTGTGGCACAGCTTGTGATTGGCAGAAATCTGCCCACACCATGCTATTGCCAAAAAATAATAAAGATTTGATTCCAAATATTTATTTTTATGCCAATTTAAAAAACTCTTTATTGATATTATGTATTTATTTATTTTTACTCTGTATTCCAAAGGTTGCTTTTATATTTTGAACCTGTGACCAGTAGCAGAGGACTAGAAGCACTTCCTGCTTATGTTTCCCTTCAGACAAGCTGGGAAAGAGATGGGTCATGTGACAGATGTTTATCAATTAGGAAAAGGGTACTTTTTTGTTATTAAAATAATTACAGTGCCATCATCCACACACATAAATAGAAGGGACAATGTAAATTAAAGAGTGTGCGTTTGTCACGTACCTGGTAGGAGTCTGATATGACGAGGTCGGCCTCCCTTGTATCTCCAGCCCAAGCCCCACTGAAAGTGGAACAGATGGTGGCTAGGGCCAGGAGGAACACAAGTGCCTGTAGGCGTTGCTTGCAGAACTTGCAGATGGAGTTGTAGGCTCGGTGGTACACGCAGGACAGGACAACAGGCAGTGTTTGAGCCAGGCGAAGAGCAGGAGCAGGGTCTCAAGGATAGCTGGGTTCGGTAACAGGCGGGCAGCGAAGTACAAAGGCATGAGCAGAAGCAAGGTCTAATGGAAGCCGAGATCAGGAACTGGTAATCAGGAATGTAATACAGTATCAGAGTCCAGAGGCAGAGTCAGGGGAAGCTAGGTTCAGCAACAGGTATCAGGCAGAGTACAACAGGAATCAGAACATCAGGACACAGCTGAAGACCAGTCAGCGCTGTTTGTGAGCCAGGGCACCCTTTAAATATTAGGAGTTAGGGATGCGCTCCTGTGCGTGCAAGGAGTCCGTTGCGCACACGCATCAGCACCCTGGAAGTCCGCTGTTGTCCGTGTGTGCGCCAGAGCAGTTCTCTTACATCCCCCCCCCCCCTCATGGGCAGCCTCTGGATGCCCTTCATGGCTCTTTTCTCTGGGTGGCGTTGAAAGAAGGCTTGCACCAGTCTTGGAGCATGTACATTTGAAGCTGATGCCCAAGAATTTTCCTCTGGGCCGTAGCCTTTCCATTTGAAATGGAACTGTGTTTGGTTGTTCCTAAAGCTACAGTCCAACACGACCTCCACTTCGAATTCTTCAGGAAATTCAGAAACACTGTCTGGAAAGTGATTTGGCACCGTTGGTTTCAATAAAGAAACATGGAATACTGGATGCATCTTCAGACTTTTGGGTAACACCAGTTCAAATGCTACCACATTAATCTTCCTTTTGACAGGAAAGGGGCCCAAAAATTTTGCACCAAGTTTCTTCGAGGGGCAGCTTAATCTTAAATTTGCTGTGGACAGCCAAACCTTGTCCCCCGGTTCTAGTTTCGGGTTGCCGCTTTTCTTTCTGTCGAATAACTTTTTGTTGCTTGCCTGGGTCTTAGAGATTGTATCCTGTAATAAATGATTATTAGTACTGTGGAAGTTTAATCAGTCTTGTACAGAAGGAACGGAAGATTCAACAGATAATTCCGGCAACAAAGAGGGGTGATACCCGTAATTAGCAAAAAAAGATGATTGCTTGGTTGCTGAGTTGATGGAATTGTTGTATGAGAATTCTGCAAGTGGGAGGAGAGATAGCCAATCATCCTGAGCAAAGGAGGAAAAACACAGTAAGTACTGCTCGAGGGTTTGGTTGGTCCTTTCAGTCTGTCCATTTGTTTGTGGGTGGTGTGCTGAGGAGAGGCGGGGTTACATTTTTAGTGCTTCACATAAGGCCCTCCAAAACCCATAGGTGAATTGTACCCCTCGGTTGTAGATAATGCTATCAGTGCCAGCTATTATTGCCCTTCAGTGCCACCTATCAATGCCCATTAGTGCCACCCATCAGTGCCAACTCAGTGCTACCTCTCAGTTCCCACCTATCAGTGCCTACCAGTGCCACCTCATCAGTGCCCACCAGTGCCGCCTATTAGTGCCCATCAATGCAGCCTATTGGTGCCCATCAGTGCAGCCTATCAGTGCCCATCAGTGCAGCCTCATCAGTGTACATCAATGAAAGAGAAAAATTACCTGTTTGCAAAATTTAATAACAAAATATAAAACGGTTTTGTATTTTTTTTTTTTAAATGTCGGTCTTTTTAAAAAAAAATTACAAAAAAAATTAAAACCCAGAGATGATCAAATACCACCAAAAGAAAGCTCTATTTGTGGGAAAAAAACGTAATTTGGGTACAGTGTTGTATGACCGTGCAATTTATGTTCAAAGAGAGACAGTGCTAAAAGCTGAAAATTGGTCTGGGCAGGAGGGGGGTTTATGTTCCCAGTAAGCAATGGTTAAATTGGGAAATAACATTTTTAGTGTATTATTTCACAGGAAAAAAGCTACAAAATTGTACAGACTTGATGCAGACTATGTAAGTTGCCTTGCTAGGCTGCAGTTATAGAGGGAAGAGACTAGGCAAGTTTTTAATCAAGGAACCAAAATTAAAGTGTATTATTTTACGGAAAAAGCAATAAATATGTAAGCATCTTTAGCAGGCTGCAGTTTCAGAACTGATGCACACTTTTTAAGCAGCTTTAGTGGGCTGCTTTAAGAACACAGCAGGCAGGTTGTAATCAAGAAATCAAAATGAAAGTGTATTATTTCAAAGACAAACACACAAAAACGGTAAAGTCAGTGTTCACTATAGAAGTGGTTTTAGTATGCTTAAGTTTCAAAGGAGACACCAGCTAGCTTTTAAGCAATAGACTTAAATTAGAGTGTATTATTTTACAGAAAAAAAGGAAGAAAAGTAGTACAGTCAATGTACACTATGGGGTCTATTTACAAAAAATGCATAGCAATTCACCCTGTGAAAGTACATATACATTCATTCTGCGCAAACGGGGCAAAAAAAACAAAAAAACAATGCTATTAGGCTATTTACAATGCTGGTCAAATGTTTTTAACACCTTCCTGCCTGGCTTATAGCAGAACGACGGCCAGGCGAGGGCTTTAGTGTTCTGACATGATGTCATATGTAGTACTTCAGAACGGGCTGCTGGTGCGCGTCGATCCATGGTGCGGTGTGTCCCTCAGACACATCTCATCACCGATCTCGGTAAAGAGCCTATGACGTAGGCTCTTTACCATGTGATCAGCTGTGTCCAATCACAGCTGATCACAGTGTAAATAAGAAAGAGAGAAGGAGAGGGGCCCCTGGGTGGCCATTTGGAGAAGGAGAGAGCCCTTGGGTGGCTTTTTGGAGAAGGAGAGGGCCCCTGGGTGGCCATTTGTAGGAAAGAGCACCTGGGTGGCTGTTTGGAGAAGGAGAGGGCCCCTGGATGTTTGGTGGAGGAGAGGGAACATGGGTGTTTGGAGAAGAAGGACAGGGCCCCCAAGGTGGTTGAGGGAGGAGGGCCCTGGGTAGTTGGTTGTATATTCACTGTGTGCTAGCTGCTAACTAATCATACAGCATCCCCTTTATTTATTTTTAATGCAGATATGACAGCATGTTCCCCAGCTGGCTGTCAAACTGCCTGATGTCCTCCACAACCCCCCCCCCCCTTAATTCCCACTGTCTCTCGCCCAAGCCCCCTACATGTCTCCAAATGCTCCGGTCACTAACCCCAGATCACGCAAACTCCACATCATACGGACATGGCTCCCGATCCATTCATCTTCCACCTCCCTGTGCAAACCAATGGCCACTGCATAGCCACCACCCTACCTCCATTCACAGTCTCCAACCCCCACCCCATGCAACCCTGAAGGTCCCTTCCATTCTTATATCTGGACCCCCTCCATCCTTCAGTTCCTATCACCCCTCCCCCCCAGACTCCTCTTTTGAATAATATTCCTGCACTCTTCCAGCCTTCCATTCCTAACCTCCTATTCTTCTATCCTTTCTTTGGGTTCCTCCTTTCCTATTCCCAAACTCTTCCATTCTCTATCCATGGATTTCACCATCTTTCAATTCATATCCCTTGACTCCTCCATCCTTCAGCTCTATCCCTGGACTCTTCCATCCTTTAGTTCCTATCTCCAAACTCCTCCATCCTTCCTTTCCTATTCATGGATTTCTCCTTCCCTATCCCCAGACTCCTCCATCCTTCCTTTCCTCTTCATGCATTCCCCCTTCCATCCTTCAGTTCTCCTGACTGCTTGAATTTGTTGATGAAAATCATGGGCAGTAATCGTGATGCATTGCGTAATCGAATCAATGCCATGATAATCATAATCTAATGGAATCGTTAAACCACTGAAGATGTGCACTTCTAATGACCACGCACTTGTCATTGAAAGTGCAACAGCACTGAAATCTGAAAATTGGGCTGGGCAGGAAGGGGGTGAAAGTGCCCTGTATTGAAGTGGTTAAAATGGAAAATGGCATATAGGAAATTATACTTTAAGTCATCTAGTGGTCAAATGTGGTGTTTTTTATTTTAAATCAATAGAAAACATTCATGAAACACAGGAAATAATCTACAGTGCCTTGAAAAAGTATTCATACCCCTTGAAATTTTTCACATTTTGTCATGTTAGAACCAAAAACATAAATGTATTTTATTTGGATTTTATGTGATAGACCAACACAAAGTGGCACATAATTGTGAAGTGGAAGGAAAATGATAAATGGTTTTCCAAATTGTCTACAAATAAATGTGTGAAAAGTGTGGCGTTCATTTGTATTCTTAGTGAACATCATGAAGGCCAAGGAACACACCAGACAGGTCAGGGATAAAGTTGTGGAAAAGGATTAGAAGCAGGGTTAGATTATAAAAAAAAAAAATCCCAAGCTTTGAACATCCCACAGAGCATTGCTGCAAACCTGCCATGTTGTCCACCTAAACTGACAGGCCAGGCAAGGAGAGCATTGATCAGAGAAGCAGCCAAGAGGCCCATGGTAACTCTGGAGGAGCTGCAGAGATCTACAGCTCAGGTGGGAGAATCTGTCCGCAGGACAACTATTAGTGCACTCCAACTATGGCCTTTATGGAAGAGTGGCAATAGGAAAGCCATTGTTGAAAGAAAGCCATAAGTCCCATTTGCAGTTTGCGAGAAAGCCATGTGGGGGACACAGTAAACATGTGGAAGAAGGTGCTCTGGTCAGATGAAACCAAAATAAAACTTTTTGGCCTAAAAGCAAAATGCTATGTGTGGCGGAAAACTAACACTGCACATCACCCTGAACACACCATGTTGTGGGGATGCTTTTCTTCAGCAGGGACAGGGAAGCTGGTCAGAGTTGATGGGAAGATGGATGGAGCCAAATACAGGGCAATATTAGAAGAAAACTTGTTAGGGTCTGCAAAAGACTTGAGACTGGGGCAAAGGTTCACCTTCCAACAGGACAACAACCCTAAACATACAGCCAGAGCTACAATGGAATGGTTTAGATCAAAGCATATTCATGTGTTAGAAGGGCCCACTCAAAGTCCAGACCTAAATCCAATAGGGAATCTGTGGCAAGACTTGAAAATTTCTGTTCACTTCATCCAACCTGACAGAGCTTGAGCTATTTTGCAAAAGAAAAATGGGCAAAAATATCATTCTCTATATGTGCAAAGCTGGTAGAGACATCCCCAAAAAAGACTTGCAGCTGTAATTGCAGAGAAAGGTGGTTCTACAAATGATTGACTCTACACTTTTTACACTGTTGGATAAAAAAAAAAAATTACACACAGATGGACTCTATTTACTAATTAGGTGACTTGTGAAGGCAATTGGTTCCACTAGATTTTAGTTAGGGTATCAGAATAAAGGGGGCTAAATACAAATGCACAGCAAACTTTTCACATATTTATTTGTAAAAAAATTTGAAAACCATTTATCATTTTCCTTCCACTTCACAATTTTGTGCCACTTTGTATTGGTCTATCACATAAAATCCCAATAAAATAAATTTACGTTTTTGGTTGTAACATGACAAAATGTGGAAAATTTCAAGGAGTATATTTCAAGGGGATGCTATGCAAATACAGTATTTTAGAAATACATCCCCTTTTAGAGGGAAACAACAGGCATGTTTTTCATCAAGAAATCAAAATTAGAGTGTATTATTTCACAGGGGAAAAAAGCCAGAAAAATTGTACAGATTATTGTAAAGATGTGGTGCACCCTCCACCACCAACACTTCACTAATCTAGCGAGCAAGAAAGCGATGCCTTGCTGATTCAGCTGGCAAGGGACAACACAAAGAAGCAGATGAATGTTCTCCCTGCACATTTTTGTGATTCTGTTGCTGGTATGTACTCGCCACTGACAGGATTCTTCACTGACATATATACGTAAAACTCAGCACCAAAAAATAATACAATGTAAATGATGACAACTGAGTGACTTGCACTGTGCAGCTGCTTGACTAATAATGACTGAGACATGACATGATAACAGTACCCCAGATGTAATCCTATACTTTTGTATTACTAACCGCTGCCCAATACTTCCCCTCTTACCCCAACTAAACCTACCAAAAACCATGACACAAAATGTTGTAGTAAAATTGTCCGTTTTCGGCCCCTTTGTTATATACAATAACAAATATAACAAACATTCCTTAATAAAGGAAAATAAAATACTTAAATAACCATCAAATTAAGGTTGTTGATCCTTGGAGGCACCAAATATCAAATTATCACTTCTTATCTGCGTACTACTACCACAGTCCACATCACACCGCCTCAGGATGAACCAAATTCTGCAGATGCCATTGTAATTACCAGTTAATCCACCATAACTGGCATTCCACCAGGGACTCCATACCTTAGATTGGTCCCTAATAGAGTTGAGCGGACACCTGGATGTTCGGGTTCGGCAGGTTCGGCCGAACTTTGGAAAAAAGTCCGGGTTCGGGACCGAACTTGACCCGAACTTGACCCCGAACTCCGAACCCCATTGAAGTCAATGGGACCCGGACTTTTGAACACTAAAATGGCTGTAAAAAAGTAATGGAAAGGGCTAGAGGGCTGCAAATGGCAACAAAATGTTGTTAAGAGCATGGCAAGTGATCTGCAAACAAATGTGGATAGGGAAATAACTTAAAATAACATAAAAAAATAAAAAATACAAATAAAATGCTGGAGGCCCCCTTCTCAGCAGAAGAGGTACAGGAAGTCATTAAGAACCTCAGAAACTCAACGGCACGATGCCGCACATATGGTGGGAATACCCCAGAATACGCACTTTCTGGAAAAAATTATTAAATGTAATGGATAAGATAGTGGGAAAATAAAATACTTGGAAATTAAAAAAAATGAAAAAATTATAATCTTGACCTAGGAGGACGAAATTCAAATGGAGTAGGAGGTTGAGGTGGTGGTGGATGTGGCGGTGTAGGTGGAAGCGGCGGTGGAGGAGGACGAGGTAGCCAACACTGGTTCAAAAATACAACAATGGCTGGGTAAGGCTAGTGGTGAATGATGTGTCGAATTCTGTCCCCCATCGCATAGTGTCCGCCCTGTACTGCGCTTGCTCAGTACGTAGGACAAGGGGATTTCGAAACTCTCCGAAGACGATGCGCGGTGACTCCATAGTTTCATAGTTTCATAGTTAGTAAGGTTGAATAAAGACATCAGTCCATCCAGTTCAACCTGAGCGAGTGTCTACAATTGTCCCTATCCCTGTACATTGCACACTCACATCAGTCCCTACCCTCAAGGAGCCCACAATCCAAGGCCCCATTCATATACTAGGGCCAATTTTTGGACAGAAGCCAATTAACCTACCTGCATGTCTTTGGATTCAAAGGTTCAAGCCACATCATCCGAGGTTGAAGCCTAGCCAAGCGAGCCTGTGAGGGGCCCTGTTACTATGTGCTACCGTATGTCCACTTGGATGGTCGGGCTTGAACCTGCACTCACTGCGCAGGCGATGTTCATCTTTTGAGATTTTGTGAATCTCCTTGTCCTCCGTACTGCGCAAGCCGGACACTATCCGATAGCAAGACAGTTTTCGTCAGAACACCGGTATATGTGTCTATTCTGCACAAGGTACGGCCAAGTCCTGTGGGATCCATGCCTGGTTCATTTTAATGAACGTGAGCTTGTCCACATTGGCTCTGGACAGGCTGCTGCGCTTGTCTGTGATAATGCCCCCTGCCGTGCTAAATACACGTTCAGATAATACACTGGCGGCAGGGCAGGCCAGCACCTCCAAGGCGTAAAGGGCAAGCTCAGGCCATGTGCCCAATTTGGATACCCAGAAGTTGAAGGGGGCAGACCCGTCATGCAGTACGTGTAGGCGTGTGCACACATACTGCTCCACCATGTTGGTGAAATGCTGCCTCCTGCTAAGACGTTCCATCTCAGCTGGTGGTGCTGGTTGTTGTGGCGTGCTGACAAAGCTTTTCCACATTCCGGCTATGCCAACCCTGCCTTGCGAGGTGCTGGCAGTGCCCTGGCTGCGTTGGCGACCTCTTCCTCCTCCTCTGCCTTCGCCTTGTGCTTCCACCGCACCAAGTGGGAATGCCACCAGCAGCGCGTCTACCAGCGTGCGCTTGTACTCGCGCATCTTAGGATCACGCTCCAGTGAGATAATTAAGGACGGCACGTTGTCCTTGTAACGGGGATCCAGCAGGGTGGCCACCCAATAATCAGCAACAGTTAAAATGTGGGCAACTCGGCGGTCGTTGCGGAGACACTGCAGCATGTAATCGCTCATGTGTGCCAGGCTGCCCAGAGGCAAGGAAAAGCTGTCCTCTGTGGGAGGTGTATCGTCTGTGTCCTCTGTATCCCCCCAGCCACGCACCAGTGATGGACATGAGCTGGTCTGGGTGCCAACCTGCTGTGAACATGGTTCCTCCTCCTCCATCTCCTCCTCATCCTCCACCTCGTCATCCTCCAGAACTGTGCCCTTGCTGCCAGACAATTGTGTACCTGGCGCTTGTTGGTGCAGGAACCCACCCTCGTAGCCACTTGTAAATGACTGCCCTGAAAGCCTTGGAAATGAACCCTCTTCCTCCTCCTCCTCCTCCTCATCCTGTGCCACATCCTCTTCCATCATCGCCTGAAGAGTTTTTTCAAGGAGGCATAGAACTGGGATAGTAACGCTGAGAACGGCGTCATCGGCACTGGCCATGTTGGTGGAGTACTCGAAACAGTGCAACAAGGCACACAGGTCTCGCATGGAGGCCCAGTTATTGGCGGTGAAGTGGTGCTGTTCCGCAGAGCAACTCACGCGTGCGTGCTGCAGCTGAAACTCCACTATCGCCTGCTACTGCTCGCACAGTCTGGCAAGCATGTGCAAGGTGGAGTTCCACCTTGCGGGCACACCACATATGAGACGGTGAGCGGGAAGGCCGAAGTTACGCTGCAGCGCTGACAGGCGAGCAGCAGCAGGGTGAGAACGCCGAAAGTGGGCACAGACGGCCCGCACTTTCTGCAGCAGCTCTGGCATGTCGGGGTAATTCTTAAGGAACCTCTGGACCACCAAGTTCAGCACATGCGCCAGGCAAGGGATGTGCGTCAAACCGGCAAGGCCCAGAGCTGCTACGAGATTTCGCCCATTATCGCACACCACCAGGCCGGGCTTGAGGCTCACTGCCACCAACCACTCATCGGTCTGTTGTTCCATGTCCCTCCACAACTCCTGCGCGGTGTGGGGTTTTTCCCCCAAACAGGAACGTTTTAAAACTGTCTGCTGTCGTTTAGCCCTGGCTGTGCTGAAGTTGGTGGTGAAGGTGTTACGCTGACCGGATGAGGAGGCGGTAGAGGATGAGGAGGCGGAGTAGGAGGAGTTAGCAACAGGAGGCAAACTGAAGTGCCCTGCAATCCTCGGTGGTGGAAGGACATGCGCCAAAGTGCTATCCGCCTCAGGCCCAGCCGCCACTACATTTACCCAGTGTGCTGTTAGGGAGATATAACGTCCCTGACCGTGCTTACTGGTCCACGCATCCGTAGTTAGGTGGACCTTGCCACAGATGGCGTTGCGCAGTGCACACCTAATTTTGTCCCCCACTTGGTTGTGCAGGGAAGGGATAGCTCGCCTGGAAAAGTAGTGGCGGCTGGGCACGACGTACTGTGGGACAGCCAATGACATCAGCCTTTTAAAACTCTGCGTCTCCACCAGACGGAATGACAGCATTTCAAAGGCGAGGAATTTTGAAATGCTGGCATTTAGGGCCAGGGATCGCGGGTGGCTAGGGGGGTACTTCCTCTTCCGCTCCAGTGTTTGGGAAATAGAGAGATGAAAGCTTCCATGGGACATTGTGGAGATGGTTGGTGACCCAGGTGGTAGTGTTGCTGGCAGATCCTCTGTTTGCGGGTTGGCAGGTGTCACTGTCACTACAGAGGTGGATGAAGAGGCCGAGACTGCAGCAGAAGAGGAAGCAGGAGGAGCCAGAGACCTTTCTTGGTTTTTGAGGTGTCTACTCCACTGCATCTCGAGCTTTGCACTTAGATGCCTGGTCATGCAGGTTGTGCTCAGGTTGAGAACGTTTATGCCTCGCTTCAGGCTCTGATTGCACAGCGTGCAAACCACTCGTGTCTTGTCATCAGCACATTGTCTGAAGAACTGCCACGCTAGGGAACTCCTTGGACCTGGCTTTGGTGTGCTCGGTCCCTTGCTGCGTTGGACAGTAGCAGACGTACTGTCTAGGGGACGGACGCTCCGCTTTTGCACCCTGCTCCCTCTTCTGCTGTGCTGGTGGCTCTGTGCGACCACCGCCTCTTCCTCCGAACTACACTGGTCACCTGCATGACGTTGATTCCATGTGGGGTCAAGGACCTCATCGTCCTCCACATCATCTTCCACCCAGTCTTCACCCCTGCTCTCCTTGTCGGTCTGCACAATGGCGAAAGCAGCAGCAGTTGGCACCTGTGTTTCGTCATCATCCGAGACGTGCTGCGATGGTCCTCCCATGTACTCATCATGAAACATAAGTGGTTGGGCATCGGTGCACACAATCTCTTCCACTTCTGGGGCAGGGCTAGGTGGATGGCCCTGGGAAACCCTGCTAACAGAGGCATCAAAAAGCAGAAGAGACTGCTGCATGATTTGGGGCTCAGACTGATTGGCTGATTTGTAAGGGGGTGAGGTAAAAGACTGATGGACATCGGCTGCAGGTGCCAACTCTGAACTTTCATCAGGAGACTGGGTGGGAGACAATGTGAAGGAACCGGAGGCACTGTCAGCAACCCAATCTACTATCGCCTGTACTTGTCCTGGCCTCAACATTTGTACAGCCTCATTAGACGCGCCAAAATACCGCTGCAGGCTCTGTCGCCTACTCGCACCTGAGGAAGGTGTTTCACTAGTGCGTGTAGCTGGCACAGATCGACCACGTCCTCTCCCTGCAACAGGAGCGCCACCAGCAGCACCACGACCCAGGCCACGTCCCCTTTTTGATGATCTCCTCATATTTTCAAAATTTATGATCTCGCCCTAAATGGGTGTTTTTGTCTATAGCAAAATATGAACAGTACAGTGTCTAAAGCGTTTATGAAAACGCAGAAAATGCTATTGGGAAGAAAAAAACACTGCAAAATTAAATTTTTTTGCAATGTTTTTCCAATATCAGAATAAACAGATAGTGTCTAAAGCGTTTATGAAAACGCAGAAAATACTATTGGGAAGAAAATAAACACTGCAAAATTTATTTTTTTTGTAATGTTTTTCCAATGTCAGAATACACGGATAGTGTCTACAGCGTGTATGTATGAACACACAGAAAATGCTATTGGGAAAAAAAAACACAGCAAAATTAAATTTTTTTGCAATGGTTTTCCAATATCAGAATACACGGACAGTATCTAAAGCGTTTATGAAAACGCAGAAAATGCTATTGGGAAAAAAAAACACAGCAAAATACATTTTTTTTGCAATGTTTTTCCAATATCAGAATACACGGATAATGTCTACAGCGTGTATTTATGAACACGCAGAAAATGCTATTGGGAAAAAAAAAACACAGCAAAATTCAATTTTTTTGCAATGGTTTTCCAATATCAGAATACACGGACAGTATCTAAAGCGTTTATGAAAACGCAGAAAATGCTATTGGGAAAAAAAAACACAGCAAAATTATTTTTTTTTGCAATATCAGAATAAACGGATAGTGTCTAAAGCGTTTATGAAAACGCAGAAAATGCTATTGGGAAGAAAAAAAACACTGCAAAATTAAATTTTTTTGCAATGTTTTTCCAATATCAGAATACACGGATAGTGTCTACAGCGTGTATGTATGAACACGCAGAAAATGCTATTGGGAAAAAAAAACACAGCAAAATTTAATTTTTTTGCAATGTTTTTCCAATATCAGAATACACGGACAGTATCTAAAGCGTTTATGAAAACGCAGAAAATGCTATTGGGAAAAAAAAACACAGCAAAAAAATTTAATTTTTTTGCAATGTTTTTCCAATATCAGAATAAACAGATAGTGTCTAAAGCGTTTATGAAAACGCAGAAAATGCTATTGGGAAAAAAAAAACACAGCAAAATACATTTTTTTTTGCAATGTTTTTCCAATATCAGAATACACGGATAATGTCTACAGCGTGTATGTATGAACACGCAGAAAATGCTATTGGGAAAAAAAAAAACACTGCATGATTTGGGGCTCAGACTGATTGGCTGATTTGTAAGGGGGTGAGGTAAAAGACTGATGGACATCGGCTGCAGGTGCCAACTCTGAACTTTCATCAGGAGACTGGGTGGGAGACAATGTGAAGGAACCGGAGGCACTGTCAGCAACCCAATCTACTATCGCCTGTACTTGTCCTGGCCTCAACATTCGTACAGCCTCATTAGACGCGCCAAAATACCGCTGCAGGCTCTGTCGCCTACTCGCACCTGAGGAAGGTGTTTCACTAGTGCGTGTAGCTGGCACAGATCGACCACGTCCTCTCCCTGCAACAGGAGCACCACCAGCAGCACCACGACCCAGGCCACGTCCCCTTTTTGATGATCTCCTCATATTTTCAAAATTTATGATCTCGCCCTAAATGGGTGTTTTTGTCTATAGCAAAATATGAACAGTACAGTGTCTAAAGCGTTTATGAAAACGCAGAAAATGCTATTGGGAAGAAAAAAAAACACTGCAAAATTAAATTTTTTTGCAATGTTTTTCCAATATCAGAATAAACAGATAGTGTCTAAAGCGTTTATGAAAACGCAGAAAATACTATTGGGAAGAAAAAAAACACTGCAAAATTTTTTTTTTTTGTAATGTTTTTCCAATGTCAGAATACACGGATAGTGTCTACAGCGTGTATGTATGAACACACAGAAAATGCTATTGGGAAAAAAAAACACAGCAAAATTAAATTTTTTTGCAATGGTTTTCCAATATCAGAATACACGGACAGTATCTAAAGCGTTTATGAAAACGCAGAAATTGCTATTGGAAAAAAAAAACACAGCAAAATTAAATTTTTTTGCAATGTTTTTGCAATATCAGAATAAACGGATAGTGTCTACAGCGTTTATGAAAACGCAGAAAATGCTATTGGGAAGAAAAAAAACACTGCAAAATTAAATTTTTTTGCAATGTTTTTCCAATATCAGAATACACGGATAGTGTCTACAGCGTGTATGTATGAACACGCAGAAAATGCTATTGGGAAAAAAAAACACAGCAAAATTAAATTTTTTTGCAATGTTTTTCCAATATCAGAATACACGGACAGTATCTAAAGCGTTTATGAAAACGCAGAAAATGCTATTGGGAAAAAAAAACACAGCAAAATACATTTTTTTTGCAATGTTTTTCCAATATCAGAATACACGGATAATGTCTACAGCGTGTATGTATGAACACGCAGAAAATGCTATTGGGAAAAAAAAAACACAGCAAAATTCAATTTTTTTGCAATGGTTTTCCAATATCAGAATACACGGACAGTATCTAAAGCGTTTATGAAAACGCAGAAAATGCTATTGGGAAAAAAAAACACAGCAAAATTAAATTTTTTTGCAATGTTTTTGCAATATCAGAATAAACGGATAGTGTCTAAAGCGTTTATGAAAACGCAGAAAATGCTATTGGGAAGAAAAAAAACACTGCAAAATTAAATTTTTTTTTGCAATGTTTTTCCAATATCAGAATACACGGATAGTGTCTACAGCGTGTATGTATGAACACGCAGAAAATGCTATTGGGAAAAAAAAACACAGCAAAATTAAATTTTTTTGCAATGTTTTTCCAATATCAGAATACACGGACAGTATCTAAAGCGTTTATGAAAACGCAGAAAATGCTATTGGGAAAAAAAAACACAGCAAAAAAATTAAATTTTTTTGCAATGTTTTTCCAATATCAGAATAAACAGATAGTGTCTAAAGCGTTTATGAAAACGCAGAAAATACTATTGGGAAGAAAAAAAACACCGCAAAATTTATTTTTTTTGTAATGTTTTTCCAATGTCAGAATACACGGATAGTGTCTACAGCGTGTATGTATGAACACACAGAAAATGCTATTGGGAAAAAAACACACAGCAAAATTAAATTTTTTTGCAATGGTTTTCCAATATCAGAATACACGGACAGTATCTAAAGCGTTTATGAAAACGCAGAAAATGCTATTGGGAAAAAAAAAACACAGCAAAATACATTTTTTTTGCAATGTTTTTCCAATATCAGAATACACGGATAATGTCTACAGCGTGTATGTATGAACACGCAGAAAATGCTATTGGGAAAAAAAAAAACACAGCAAAATTAAATTTTTTTGCAATGGTTTTCCAATATCAGAATACACGGACAGTATCTAAAGCGTTTATGAAAACGCAGAAAATGCTATTGGGAAAAAAAAAAAACACAGCAAAATACATTTTTTTTGCAATGTTTTTCCAATATCAGAATACACGGATAATGTCTACAGCGTGTATGTATTAACACGCAGAAAATGCTATTGGGGAAAAAAAACACAGCAAAATAAAATTTTTTTGCAATGTTTTTCCAATATCAGAATACACGGATAATGTCTACAGCGTGTATGTATGAACACGCAGAAAATACTATTGGGGATAAAATAAAACACAGCAAAATTAAATTTTTTTGCAATGTTTTTCCAATAGCAGACTATGGTGTATCTCTTACTATATGCAGTGTTGGTCCTAATGGTGCACTGAGCTTGCAGGTAAAACTTTTATATTTTGTCTGGCACTGGCCTCATGGCACTGTTAAAAGACTGTGCACTGCACCCCAGCCAGGGTACAATTGATTTAGGAATCTCTTCAATAATTCTCTCTGCCTCTTTCTTTTGCTTAATAAAGAAACTCCCTACTCTAGCTATCTAGATCGCTCACTGATCTAACTAATTAGAAGAAAATTCAAGGAATGTGGACTGACTGACTTTATCACACTAACTCCTAAAAATCTTCTCTCTCAGCAGCACAGGAACCTGTCTATAGCAGAATGACGCTGTGTGCTGTGTGTGTGTACTATATATAGAGGCTGGGTCACATGCTGCACTGGCCAATCACAGCCATGCCATTAGTAGGCATGGCTGTGATGGCTTCTAAGGGCACACTAGTCAAACTAGCGTCGATTGGCTGCCCTGCAGCTGTTAAAAAGGCGCCAATACATTGCCGAACCCGAACTTACAGCCAATAGTTCCGGTTCGGGTCCCGGACACCCGGTTCGCTAAACCCTAGTCCCTAATAACATCATCACAGCAGGTTATTTTAAAATGCCTCCAAAGACCCCAACCGCACAGGCCTGAAAAAACATACATATGACGAACCAAACCGTTGTAGGGCGGGCGGCAGGAAATCTTCTCCTCCTCGTGTCTGACCCCCCGGATATCCAAAGGACTGACCCCTGCAGATACTTGCACCCCCCCCCCCCCCCCCCCCTGCTGGCCTGCCACCCAATGACCTGATGATAGCTAACTAGGAATGTTAACCCCTGGCTTACCGGATTGCCCTGTGAACACTTCTCATGCTAGCCCTACGCTTTTCTTTTTTTTTTTTGCTGCGGGCTATACTTTCTCACTGCTACAAATGTGTCACTATTTTTGGGTCTGTCAGGTTTGCACGGTACCTTAATTCCTAGTTTAGGAAACACTTTGTTTACATGAACAGCTGGAATGCTAAATGGTGATTTAATGCAAACATATTACAAATATTAGAAAAAAGATAGCAATAAAAAGACAGAATATAAAAAAGAAATGAAGAAAAAAAACCCGCTGGATTTGTTTTGCAATTTAATTAACAATGGCTTCTTTGAAATATGGGCAAGAGATTATTATTAATGGAAAAAAAGAAGGATTGACAACAAAGATGGCTATATTTTATAGTAAGGGGGACAGAGATTAAAAAGAAAAAATAGAGAACAAACAAGCATTCTATTAAAATTCTGCATCAAACGCAGTGGCCACCAGTAGAGTAAGCACAAAATATTTCTAGAACAAACATTTGATTTCCCAAGAGAATGACCAGAGACAGATAACTTCATTCATATGGGATGAGAATGGATAGTAATCAAAGGCATATGAGTAAATCTAACATCGCCAATGACTATACCTGGACATTACTGTCAGGTAGCCCGCCAGAGACCTGTACAAACAATGCGATGCTCTCATAATTTGAATATCAAAAGCCACCACAGTGAACAAAAATATGAAATTGCTTTGGTATGCACACATGGAGTAAAACTGAATTATGCACATAAGACAGGTAAAAACTGTATCAACATTTATTCTAATAATTTGCTACAGACCTACTCCACAACAGATCTGTGACAAAATCATCCTATTCCTCTTTGTAGTTCAAGTTCTGTTCTGTTCAAGTTCTGTACACCTACAAACTTTGCAGATTGTGTGGAACACCATTTTTACTGAACCCATGCAGCAAAATGAGCAAATGTGTGTGTGCATAAAACGTAGCAAAGAAAATGAGTTATGCCCTGTACACACGGTCGGACTTTCCGACGGAAAATGTGTGATCAGAGCGTGTTGTCGGAAATTCCGAACGTATGTAGGCTCCATCGGACTTTTTCCATCGGAATTTCCGACACACAAAGTTTGAGATCTGGATCTGAAATTTTCCAACAACAAAATTCGATCGCATAAATTCCGATCGTGTGTAGACAATTCCGACGCAAGTGCATGCTCAGAATAAATTACGAGACGGAAGCTATTGGCTACTGGCTATTGAACTTCTTCTTTATAGTCCCGTTGTACTTGTTGTACGTCACCGCGTTCTTGACGTTCGGAATTTCCGACAACTTTGTGCGACCATGTGTATGCAAGACAAGTTTGAGCCAACATCCGTCGGAAAAAATCTGATGGATTTTGTTGTCGGAATGTCCGACCGTGTGTACAGGGCATTAGAGTATTGCTGTGTGACCAGTTGGTTGAAGCTAAACTCTAGGCAAATAATAAAAACACAAATGAAAGCGGTATTAGATGAATACGAAACAGTTGTTAAATTGCAGCTTACAAAGTCTGTTGTTTTTGCAACAGAAAAAGCAGTTCTGCAGATGTATCAGGTATAAGGTTGAGACAAACCATTTACTACTGACTGGTCCGATTTTATTCATTAACATAAAATCTTTTTCCCAAAAAATTCTTTGCTGTAAGGGTGCTTTCACATCGAGGCATTGGCGGTGGTAAATCACCGCTATTTTTAGCGGTGCTTTACCGTTGTTTTTGCAGAGGTTTTCGCCCGCTAGTGGGGCGCTTTTAACTCCTGATAGTGGCCGAAAAAGGGTTAAAAACACCTGCAAAGCCTCGTTGCAGTGGCGCTTTGCCGGCGGTTTGGCGGCACTGCCCATTCATTTCAATGGGCAGGAGAAGTAGGGGAGCGGTGGAGAACCGGTGTATATATCGCTCCTTCACCTCTCCAAAGATGCTGCTTGCAGGAGTTTTTTTAACGTCCTGCCAGCGCATCGCCTCAGTGTGAAAGCCCTCGGTTTTCACACTGAGACTACAGGGAGCTGTTTTTCAGGCGCTTTACAGTCGCTATTTTTAGCTGAAAAGCGCCTAAAAAATGCCTCAGTGTAAAAGGGGTCTAACTGCTTACAATGTGCATATACTATACTATATGTGCATAACTGCTTTTAATGTGCATGTAGAATTCACCTCCGTAACATCTCTAAAATTTGCCCCTTTTTAACAAATGAAACCATCAAGTTCCTCATTCACTCCCTTGTTATCTCTCGCCTTGACTATTGCAACTCCCTTCTCATTGGCCTGCCTCTCCATAAGCTGTCCCCTCTTCAGTCTATCATGAATGCTGCTGCCAGAATTATCCACCTTACTAACCACTCAGTTTCTGCCAACCCTCTCCTCCAATCCCTACACTGGCTCCCAATCACCCAGTGAATTAAATTCAAAATACTAACCACAACATACAAATTCATTCATAACTCTGCCCTGAGCTACATCACCAATCTTGTCTCCAAATATCACCCAAATTGTCCTCTCTGCTCTTCTCAAGACCTCCTACTCTCAAGCTCTCTCGTCTCCTCCTCCTATGCTGGTCTGCAGGATTTCTCCAGAGCCTCTCCCATCCTCTGGAACTCATTACCTCAACCTGTCTGGTTATCCTATATTCTTGCTACCTTTAGGCAAGATGAGTTTTCAGGGAGGCCTATCACGTCTCCAACAAATCTTTTACCACTTCCATCAGCTCATTCCCCACAGTTACAATTTTTTGTACTCCTTGTCCCACCCTATTCGATTGTAAGCTCTTCTGAGCAGGGCCCTCTTAATCCTCTTGTATTTTATTGTATTATAACTGTATTGTTTCCCTTTTATATTGTAAAGCGTTGCAAAAACTGTTGGCGCTATATAAATCCTGTATAATATGAAATAATATACCTCTAATACTCCCCTCCCACAGACTTACAATGCTTCTGTCCAAAGGTGCCCCTGTGCTCCTGTATCCAGAATGTAGGCATTCTTAAAGGGGTTGTAAAGGTTTGTTTTTTATTTTCTAAATAGGTTCCTTTAAGCTAGTGCATTGTTGGTTCACTTACCTTTTCCTTCGATTTCCCTTCTAAATGTTTTTTTTTTCTTTGTCTGAATTTCTCACTTCCTGTTCCTCCTCAGTAAGCTGTTCAGTAAGCTGTTCTGGCTGACTAAACACCGCTCGGATGATGGTGTGAAGTTTACTGAGGAGAAACAGGAAGTGAGAAATTCAGACAAAAAAAAAAAACATTTAGAAGGGAAATCGAAGGAAAAGATAAGTGAACCAACAATGCACTAGCTTAAAGGAACCTATTTAGTAAATAAAAAACAAACCTTTACAATCCCTTTAAGCTCGGTTCACACACTAATGCGGTACGGTAAACACTACGATCCGTGCGTGTTTCTCACACCATTTAAAATGAATGGGCTCAAATTGCACCACAATGAATCACGTAAATTGAACAGGAATGTGTTGCAGTTCCTGTGAATTTCACATGCGGTTCCTAGTGTGAACTAAGACTAATACAGGAGGTAACACAGGTGAAAACAGAGGGAAAAAGTTTAATATAAAAGAAAAAGAATACAGCCATCACATCTAAGGACTGGACAACTGATGGTGGTTAAGGATGAGCCCGGTGTTCGATTCGAACCCATGTTCGAATCGAGCACCGGGTGTTCGCTCGCTCGGCGAGCCCAGAACTATTGGGACCGCTCGCATCAAATTCGTGTGATGCGAGCGGCCCCGCAATGCATTGCGGCCCGCGCAGTGCAATGCTGGCTGATGATTGGCCAAGCATGCACTGTGACCCCGCATGCTTGGCCAATCACAGCGCCGGCAGCGAGGAGAGCCATAATTGGCTACAGGCAGGATGCCTGTAGCCAATTATAGCTCAGGGGCTTTAATACACGCCCCACGGTATAAGAGGCCGCCGCGGCGGCGGCCTCGCATATTATGTTTCACTCACAGTGTCAGCGTGTCAGTGTGCTGCTGACTGCTGACAACAATATGTTCTTTATTTCTGGGGATATGTGTGTGCATGCTGTTAGAACAGCATTGCAGTATCACATCTGGGGGGTGTCTATAGGTAGCCTGTGAAGGAGGGCAGGTTTCCTGTGCTTAGAACTTTCCCTGCAAAAAAGTGTCATTTTTGCAGGAAGAAAGCTATTTAAATCACTCGCGGCTAATGAATTGATGGCTCCTGTAACACAGAGAGCTGTCATTCATTAATAAAAAACAAAAAAAAAAGCGTAGGGGTCCCCCCAAATTCAATAACCAGGCCCTTCAGGTCTGGGATGGATATTAAGGGGGATCCCAGCCAAAAAAAAAAAAAAAAAAAAATGGCGTAGGGTCCCCCTCAAAATCCATACCAGACCCTTGAGGTCTGGTATGGATTTTAAGGGGAACCCTAGCCAAAAAAAAAGGCGTGGGGTCCCCCTCAAAATCCATACCAGACCCTTATCCGAGCACGCAACCTGGCAGGCCGCAGGAAAAGAGGGGGGACGAGAGCGGCCCCCCCTCTCGCCTGAACCGTACCAGGCCACATGCCCTCAACATTGGGAGGATGCTTTGGGGGTCTAAGACCCCTAAAGCACCTTGTCCCCATGTTGATTAGGACAAGGGCCTCTTCCCCACAACCCTGGCCGGTGGTTGTGGGGGTCTGCGGGCGGGGGGCTTATCGGAATCTGGAAGCCCCCTTTAACAAGGGGACCCCCAGATCCCGGCCCCCCCCCTGTGTGAAATGGTAAGGGGGTACAAAAGTACCCCTACCATTTCACCAAAAAAGTGGCAAAAATGGTAAAAAGGACAGGAGACAGTCTTTGACAATTCCTTTATTAAAATCTTCTTTCTTCTTTCTTCATCCTTCGGTTTCTTCATCTTCTCCTTCCTTCATCTTCTTCCATCTTCTTCTTCCATTTTCTTCTTCCTCCGATCCGCTTCTTCTTGCGCTGGTCTTCTCGTCCTTCTCGTCCGGCATCTTCTTCCGTCGGCGTCGGTGTCTCTGTCTCTTCTTGGGCCGCTCCGCGCAATGGGAGGCTCCCGCTGTGTGAGGCTCCGCTCCGTCTGACAGGTCTTTTATAATGGAGGGCACCTGGTGACCCCGCCCCCTCTGACGCACAGGGACGTCATGGGGAATTCCATGATGGCTTTCCCCATGATGTCAGAGGGGGGCGGGGTCACCAGGTGCCCTCCGTTTTAAAAGACCTGTCAGATGGAGCGGAGCCTCACACAGCGGGAGCCTCCCATTGCGCGGAGCGGCCCAAGAAGACACCGACACCGACGCCGACGGAAGAAGATGCCGGACGAGAAGGACGAGAAGACCAGCGCAAGAAGAAGCGGATCGGAGGAAGAAGAAAATGGAAGAAGAAGATGGAAGAAGATGAAGGAAGGAGAAGATGAAGAATCCGAAGGATGAAGAAAGAAGAAAGAAGATTTTAATAAAGGAATTGTCAAAGACTGTCTCCTGTCCTTTTTACCATTTTTGCCACTTTTTTGGTGAAATGGTAGGGGTACTTTTGTACCCCCTTACCATTTCACACCGGGGGGGGGGCCGGGATCTGGGGGTCCCCTTGTTAAAGGGGGCTTCCAGATTCCGATAAGCCCCCCGCCCGCAGACCCCCACAACCACCGGCCAGGGTTGTGGGGAAGAGGCCCTTGTCCTAATCAACATGGGGACAAGGTGCTTTTGGGGTCTTAGACCCCCAAAGCATCCTCCCAATGTTGAGGGCATGTGGCCTGGTACGGTTCAGGCGAGAGGGGGGGCCGCTCTCGTCCCCCCCTCTTTTCCTGCGGCCTGCCAGGTTGCGTGCTCGGATAAGGGTCTGGTATGGATTTTGAGGGGGACCCCACGCCATTTTTTTTGGCTAGGGTTCCCCTTAAAATCCATACCAGACCTCAAGGGTCTGGTATGGATTTTGAGGGGGACCCTACGCCATTTTTTTTTTTTTTTTTTGGCTGGGATCCCCCTTAATATCCATCCCAGACCTGAAGGGCCTGGTTATTGAATTTGGGGGGACCCCTACGCTTTTTTTTTTTCATTTTTTTTTTTTTTTTTTTTATCAATGACTTTTTTTTATGAATGAGTTTCAATGAATCACTGTTCTCTGTGTTACGGGAGCCGTGAATTAACATTAGCCGCGAGTGATTTTAAATAGCTTTTTTACTTTCAAAAATGACACTTTGCGCAGAGACAGTTCTAAACACGGGAAACATGCGCCCCTTTACAGGCATACTATAGACACCCCCCAGGTACGAAATTTAAAGGAATATTACACTTTTATTGTTTCAATTTAAGCATTATTAAAATCACTGCTCCTGAAAAAACGGCCGTTTTTAAAAAAAAAATTTTTGCATTGATACATGTCCCCTGGGGCAGGACCCAGGTCCCCAAACACTTTTTATGACATTAACATGCATATTAGCCTTTAAAATGAGCACTTTTAATTTCGAACGTTCGCATCCATTATAACTAATAGGGTTCTAAAGCTCGCACGGACTTTAGGTCCGTTCGCGGGTTCTGGTGCGAGCCGAACGGGGGGGTGTTCGGCTCATCCCTAATGGTGGTATACTGCTAGCAGATTGGCTGCAAGTACTTGGGACACCTATTGCTATACCTTCATTCCTCTCAGTGCATGTTTTTGAGAGGACTTGAGGTATAGTAGGGTTCGAGCTCCTAGATGAAGAGCAAGGAGAAGTACGCCTTTTTCTTTGATGTGGGTCTTTCAAGTGCTGTTGCCAATGGACTGCATGGCAGGTCGTCATATGTCTGGTCAAGCATGTGGTGCCCAAGCGGCTGCTGTTCTGGCCACACTTCAGACATAGGTTGCAAACAGCAACGGTGCAATCTGCTGCACACGTGTCAAAAAAGGCCCACACCAAGGAACTTTTAAAAGTCAGCGGGGAGTCAGCAACGCCCTGCACCTGCGGAGCTCTGCATTGTGATGCAATAGGGTGGCTGCCCTTAAGCTGCCCCCTAGAGGACATCCTGCCTCTCTTCTCTCAGGCACCCAAGTACAGTCAGTGACCTCCTCATCCCCTCCCTCCTTGTCACTTGGCAGTAAGCTGCAGCTGGGGAGAATATGACTGCCCGTTTCATGTCCTTCTTGGGCACCCCATCTATCTCGGCTCACGTTACTCCCTTCCTCAACCTGGGAACCAACATTGGAGGCTTTAAATCACTGCGCATCCTCCAGCAGCATGTACCTGACACTGTGTTCTGGGGACTCCTCCGTGCATGATAGTGGGGCTATGGAAGGAGTGACTGTGGACAAGGAGCCGGTGGAATAGGCTGCTTTGGCAGCTGCATTGGAAGGCAAACTACTCTGAGCCTGGGTGACAGAGGATGAGGAGTAGGGATGAGCTTCGAGTTCGAGTCGAACTCATGTTAGACTCGAACATTGCCTGTTCAGCGAACAGCAAACAATTTGGGGTGTTCGCTGCAAATTCGAAAAGCCGCGAGCACCCTGTAAAAGTCTATGGGAGAAATCTCAAGTGCTAATTTTAAAAGCCTATATGCAAGTTATTGTCATAAAAAGTGTTTGGGGACCTGGGTCCTGCCCCAGGGGACATGTATCAATGCAATTTTTTTTTTTTTTTAAACGCCCCTTTTTTCAGGAGCAGTGATTTTAATAATGCTTAAATTGAAACAATAAAAGTGTAATATTCCTTTAAATTTCGTACCTGGGGGGTGTGTCTATAGTATGCCTGTGAAGGGGCGCATGTTTCCCGTGCTTAGAACTGTCCCTGCACAAAGTGTAATTTTTGCAGGAAAAAAAGCTATTTAAAATCACTCGTGGCTAATGAATTGCGGGCTCCCGTAACACAGAGAACAGTTATTCATTGAAAGTCATTGATAAAAAAAAAGTTATTGATAAAAAAAAAAAAAAGTGTGGGGGTTCCCCCAAATTCAATTACCAGGCCCTTCAGGTCTGCTATGGATATTAAGGGGAACCCCGCTTCAATTTAAAAAAAAATGACGTAGGGGTCCCCCTAAATATCGATACCAGACCCTTCAGGTCTGGGATGGATTTTAAGGGGAATCCCGGCCAAAAAAATTTAAAAAAATGGCGTGGGGCCCCCCTCAAAATCCATACCAGACCCTTATCCGAGCACGCAACCTGGCAGGCCGCAGGAAAAGAGGGGGGACGAGAGCGCCCCCCCTCCCTCCTGAACCGTACCAGGCCACATGCCCTCAACATTGGGAGGGTGCTTTGGGGGTCTGTGACCCCTCAAAGCACCATGTCCCAATGTTGATGGGGACAAGGGCCTCGTCCCCACAACCCTGGCCATTGGTTGTGGGGGTCTGTGGGTGGGGGGCTTATCAGAATCTGGAAGCCCCCTTTGACAAGGGGACCCCCATATCCCGCCCCCCCCCCTGTGTGAAATGGTAAGGGGATACAAAAGTACCACTACCATTTCACCGAAAAAATTAACAAAAATTTTTAAAAATGACAGGAGACGGTCTTTGACAATTCCTTTATTAAAATCTTCTTTCTTCTGGTCTTCCTTCTTCCTTTCTTCATCCTTCGGTTTCTTCATCTTCTTCCATCTTCTACCATCTTCTTCTTCCATCTTCTTCTTCCTCCGATCCGCTTCTTCTTGCTCTGGTCTTCTCGTCCCGGCATCTTCCACGGCGTCGGCGTCTCTTCTTGGGCCGCTCCGCGCAATGGGAGGCTCCCGCTGTGTGAGGCTTCGCTGCGGCTGACAGCTCTTTTATAACGGAGGGGGGGCCACCTGGTGACCCCACCCCCCTCTGACGCACGGGGACGTCATGGGGACTTCCCTATGGCTTTCCCCACGACGTCAGAGGGGGGCGGGGGACGGCCTAAGCAGTGGAGAGAGATACAGTTCAGCCTTTTGTGGACTCACTACAAACTCTTTTAGCACTGAGCTAACAATCTCCCAATATCGCAATAGCTATTTGCCAAGCTTTGAATCTATGCTGTTTGTGTTTGTTCTTGTCTCTGATTGAATTTTCTGATTTTGATCCATGGCTCGACTGTCTTCCATCATGCAGCTGATTTTGGATAAATAATGAAGTTTTCAATACCTCTGTTCTCAATCAGCAGTTCACAATAGCCTCTCAGAAATACACCAGCTTACTGCTGCTCTGAGTAAATCCCACAATGATGGGAATAGTGGTAATGCTTGAACTACTTGGTCAGTAAATAAGGCTTTGGATCATCCTCGCTTGCTCCTGAAATGTATATTTTCAGGCATCTGCCTAGATTTGAAGTTACGGATGCAGTTATTTATTGTTGCTTCAGAGTGCTTTGGAATTAATTAGGAAACAGCTATCCACCGATGACCTTTCTCATCTGTAGCAGGTAGATTGCCTAATACTCATTAGAAGGAAACCTGCCTGGTTGTTTGAACAAATTGTGAAACTGCAATATAATCCATTGTAACGTACAAAGAATTGGGGAATGCATGTGGCTGCAAATTAATATTTTCTTTTTATGTACAAGCTTTTTTAGGATGCAGGCTTCTGGTACGCATGTGGTTCATTTGTAAGGAATTATACCTTACGCAGAAATCTAAGTTTCAGATGCTCGCATCTTTAAAAAACCTGTGTTAACCATAGCTCCCAACTTTCCCTGATTTTGAGGGACTGTTCCTGATTTGGAACAAATTCCCTCTTTACCCCCTTACTTTTTCATTTGTCCCTCATTTTGGTCTAATCTATATAGTTGTTTATAAAAAAATTTATCTTTCAAAACATGTTTCCCAGTGCTAAACCTTTCATCCAATTTCTAAATTGCTGCATTTGTAAATGTCAAAAGCCAGTATAAATGAATAGTAGTGGTAAAAATAAAAGCACTTGTGGGTTTAACTATTCTTTTTTTGTATAATTCTCCTTTATGGGGGACATGGCAGGAGGTGTGTCCTATGCCTACATACTTTTGCTAATAGGTGTCCCTTGTTCCCATCTCAAAAACTTGTGACGTATGGTGTTAACTAATAAAGAATATCATTTCAATTCCAAACATGTAAAAATAAATATTTTTCTTTTAACCAAGTCATTCTACTGAAACAGCAGAGCCCACAGTCCAAACATTAGATCAGTTTGGTAAGCTGCTGCACTGTGTTTCAGTGGTCTGTTGAACTGTGAAAGTCTTGCTATGATCATTGCTGCTGTAGCCTTTGGGCCTGAAGTGCCTGGAGTCTTAGTCATTAATTTTTGTAAGATGATGTTTATGTAAAATTTCCATTAGCAAATATAATTATTCATGTATATACATTGCCTTGAAAAAGTATTCATACTCCCTGAAATTTTCCACATTTTGTCGTGTTACAACCAAAAACATAAATGTATTTTATTGGAATTTTATGTGATAGACCAACACAAAGTGGCACATAATTGTGAAGTGGAAGGAAAATGATAAATGATTTTCAAAATTCTTTCACAAAATAAATATCTGAAAAGTGTGGCGTGCATTTGTATTCAGCCCCCAAGTCAATACTTTGTAGAACCACCTTTCGCTGCAAATACAGCTTTTTCTTTTTGGGTATGTCTCTACCAGCTTTGAACATCTAGAGAGTGGCATTTTTGCCCATTCTTCTTTGCTGTTCACAGACACTCTCCATCCAATCTGATAGAGCTTGAGCTATTTTGCCATTTTCAAGTCTTGCCACATTGTAGCTTTGGCTGTATGTTTAGGGTCGTTGTCCTGCTGGAAGGTAAACCTCCACCCCAGTCTCAAGTCCTTTGAAGACTCTAACAGGTTTTCTTCTAAGATTGCCCTGTATTTGGCTCCATCCATCTTCCCATCAACTCTGACCAGCTTCCCTATCCTTGCTGAAGGTAAGCATCCCCACAACATGATGCTGCCACCACCATGTTTCACAGGGGGGATGGTGTGTTCAGGGTGATGTGCAGTGTTAGCTTTTAGGCAAAAAAGTTCAATTTTGGTCTCATATGACCAGAGCACCTTCAAGTGTCCCCTACATGGCTTCTTGCAAACTGCAAAGGGGACTTCTTATGGCTTTCCTTCAACAATGGCTTTTTTCTTGCCACTGTTCCATAAAGGCCAGATTTGTGGAGTGCACGACTGATAGTTGTCCTGTGGACAGATTCTCCCACCTGAGCTGTGGATCTCTGCAGCTCCTCCAGAGTTACCATGGGCCTCTTGGTTGCTTCTCTGATTAATGCTCTCTTAGTGCCCAGGCCTGTCAGTTTAGGTGGATGGCCATGTCTTGGTAGATTTGCAGTTGTGCCATACTCCATATTTTCATTTTCGGATGAACAGTGTTCTGTGAGATGCTCAAAGCTTGGGATATTTTTTTATTACCTAACCATGCTTTAAACTTTTTCACAACGTTATGCCTGACCTGTCTAATATGTTTCTTGGCATTCATGATGCTGTTTGTTCACTAAGGTTGTGTTGGTCTATCACATAAAATCCCAATAAAATACATTTCAATTTTTGGTTGTAACATGACAAAATGTGGAAAACGTCAAGGGGAATGAATATTTTTTCAAGGCACTGTAAGTTATAGTTCATAATTATCTATCTATCTATCTATCTATCTATCTATCTATCTATCTATCTATCTATCTATCTATCTATCTATCTATCTATCTATTCGATGTCCCTGTTGCTCATTTCTTAAAGTGTTACTAAACCCTGAACTGCATTCACTATGTCTGGTCTCCCACAGCACACAGAACATGAAAATGCAATTATTTGAGTAAATATAAACAGCTAAATACCTTTTCTCGTCAGCAGTTAGAGCAGTCTTGTGGCTTCTATCAGTGTCTGGTTAAAGCTTTTAGGACGAGTTTATATTCTGCACTGACTGTCCTATGAGGATGCAGGACCCCTGACCCTCTGTCTGGACAGTGTTGATTGGCTGTGCTAATCACATGTACTTTGCCAAAAAAAAAAAAAAACTCTCTAGCAATGCACACCAAACTGAGCATGTGCAGCTTGTCCCCTAGCTCTGTACTATCAGGAAGTATAATGGGGACAGTGGAACAAGGAAAGGATCAGAGGGGACAGGATCAAACAGCCTTTTTACACAATGCATGAGGATTAACCCCTTAGCTTCCACAGTGAGTATAATAAGCATGCTTTACTGCATATACAGACTGATTTTACTGTTGTGGGTTTAGTAACACTTTAAGGTCTTAAAATAGTTCTCTTTCTTAGGTCAGTTACCTCTGGACTCAATGAATCGCTACTGTGTCCAAGCTTATCTCTCCCGAGTCTCTTCCAGTCTGCCTCTCGCAAAACTCCCAGATCGACTCTCCTGAGACCTCTCCTATGATTCTCGGTTTAGCAATCTTCTGATCCCTTGTCTTACGCTTTGTCCTATTTGAGTTCTATTCCGGTATGCTGGACCCCTCAAACCTCATGCACCGGAGACGTCACCGGCTGCATGCAGTGTGAATATCTCCTAAACAATGCACATTTAGGAGATATTCACAGTACCTACAGGTAAGCCTTATTATAGGTTTACCTGTATGTAAAAGTGGTAAAACTGAGTGTACTAGAACTTTAAGGCAATAATCCACAGGAGGCACTAAAAGTTCCTTAGATTCCATGATTGGTAGTAATCCTTACACCCCCCAAAAGAGGGTGATCCCTCCAGCAGAGTATCCAGCTACATTTAGGCCAGCAGTAACTCAAGGGACTTAGAGGCAGCCCCTTTTATGTCGGTTGACCTGTAAGAGGTTGTAACCTGGCTGAAAATGTCAGGAAAAAGATTAACCCTTACAGTCTAGTTACCTCAGCACACAGGTTAGCCTTGCACTCTCTGCCCCCCCCCCCAAGCCCCAGTTTTACTTACCTGAGCCCCAAATCTCCGTGGGCCCGATCAGGGCCATCTTAAGAGCGTTATAGGCCCCCGGGCAATACATTGTACTGGGGCCCTGTCTACACGATCACGCACGAGAATAAAAATGCAAATTATCAATAAGGCTGTATTTATTGGTACCTCCAACAAAATCAGTGTTTAAAAATTAACACAACAATATAACACGAGTTTGATGGGCACAGTGGCAGCGTTTGATGGGCACAGTGGCAGCGTTTGATGGACATAGTGGCTGAGTTTAATGGGCACAGTGGCCGCGTTTGTTGGGCACGGTGGCAGCTTTTGATGGGCACAGTGGCTGTGTTTGATGGGCACAGTGGCAGCGTTGATGGGCACAGTGGCAGCTTCGATGGGCACAGTGGCTGTTTAATGGGCAAAGTGGCTGTTTGATGGCACAGTGGCCGCTTTTGAGGGGCACAGACAGTGGCTGTGTTTGATGCACAACTTGAACTTATTTAAGTAGACATTGTTAGACTTACTTGGGGCCACCGGCCTGGTGCAGTACAGTGTGTCACTCACAGCAGAAAGGCAGCGCCAGCTATCAAGGCATGGCAGTGGTGGGCGGAGCCTGTTCACTAGCCACTGGGGCAGCCGCGGTGCACTATGAATGCTGGGACGGTCGCGGCCTCTGATTGACGTCACTGGTTGCTAGCTAGATGCTGGCCGGCGAAGTGAGCAACCAGTGCAGTCAGTCAATTTAAACACTTACCGATCACTCACTGTATATATATACACGTCATTTTTTTGAAGAGGGATATCTCGGTAACGACAGCAGCTGCTGCCACAACCGAGGTATCCCTCTTCACAGTGAGTGGTCCTCTTTCCGATAGTGGTGGTCTCTGCGGCGGGTTCGCCGCGAGATCCCCGTTATCGGTGGCGGGAGAGCTGCCCCCCCCTCCCGCCACTCTCCCATCCCTTCTGACGCTTACCGGAGCCGTCGGCAGTGGCGGAAGCGATCGGGTCCTTTCCCTGCCTGTGTATAGAGATGAGTGAGGCTAAGATGGCCCCCACTCATCTCTATACCATAGGAGGGCGGAAGCGACGTCAAAACATCACTTCCGCCCATATGTCTTAAAGGGGAATTTCCAAATGTCATTTTTTTAAATGACATTTTTTTTTTTTGCATTCAAGTCCAAATATGAGATCTGAGGACTTTTTGACCCCCAGATCTCATATTTAAGAGGACCTGTCATGCTTTTTTCTATTACAAGGGATGTTTACATTCCTTGTAATAGGAATAAAAGTGATCCATTTTTTTTTTAAAACAGTGTAAAAAATAATAAAATTAAGTAAAATAAATGAGAAAAACCCCCAAAATTTTTTTCAAAACACCCCGTCCCGACGAGCTCGCGCGCAGAAGGGAACGCATACGTGAGCAGCGCCCGCATATGAAAACGGTAGTCAAACCACACGTGATGTATCACCGCGATCGGTAGAGCGAGAGCAATAATTCTAGCCATAGACCTCCTCTGTAACTCAAAAAATGCAACCTGTAGAATTTTTAAAATGTCGCTTATGGAGATTTTTGAGGGTAAAAGTTTGACGCCATTCCACGAGCGGGCGCAATTTTGAAGCAGGTCATGTTGGGTATCAATTTACTCGGCGTAACATTATCTTTCACAATTCAAAAAAAATTGGGCTAATTTTACTGTTTTCTTATTTTTTTATTCAAAAAAGTGAATTTTTTCCAAAAAAAGTGCGCTTGTAAGACCGCTGCGCAAATACGGTGTAAAAAAAAGTATTGCAATGACTGCCATTTTATTCTCTAGGGTGTTAGAAAAAAAACAATATATAATGTTTGGGGGTTCTAAGTCATTTTCTAGCAAAAAAAAATGTTTTAAACATGTAAACACCTAAAATCCAAAACGAGGCTGATTGCAGCACTGAGGACCAGCCCTGGATGGGGCCCTCCAGACAAGTGGGGCCCCTGGGCAACTGCCCAGCATGCCCAATGGAAAAAACGGCCCTGGGCCCGATCCTGCATTGCTTTCCCCCAGCTTCTGTGGGCTCTTCATTGGATGATTGATAGCAGCCATTGGCTCCTGCTGCTGTCAATGGCTATGGCCGCCGAGTGTATCACACAGGAGTGCGCCCGCAAGCTAACCCCCTTGGGAGAGCACTTCCAAAAGGGGGGTTAGCTCTTGCAGAGAGGAACCGAGACAGCTGCCGAGGGACCCCAGAAGACGAGGATCAGGGCCACTCTGTGCAAAACGAACTGCACAGTGGAGGTAAGTATGACATGTTTGTTATTTTTAAAGAAAGAAAAACCGAACCTATACAACCCCTTTAACCTTTTGTAGGCACCTGCCTACACTTAGTGCTGGTGCATCCTTGTGCAACTCTGAGAATGCTCTAGGATTTGCTGCACTGCCAGAATCCCTAAAAGCCTTCCTAGACCCTCAGGAGAATCTTGGTAATGCTTTGTTGAGTTGTTGATGAATATTGTCCTCTAATTCTTCACTCTGAGGGGATTTACTTTTATTTGTGAATCCTTGTGAAATTTTGTTTAGAACACCATCAATTCCAATGTTCCCATTTAAAATGAAGACAGATACTGTATCTGTATACACACATTCAGACATCTTTTATTTGATTTGGTACTCATATCCAGTCATTCTGGCTTTATGATTTCCCCAACTCACCCCTTGCTTAATTATTGTAAACCATGTGGTTCTTAACCTACCTAATGTGAATTTCATTATCAGTGCAAACTTTGCTATTTATACCATCAGATTGATGAATTACAGAAGAAAGTAACCAGACAAGAGGAGCTGTTGGCGAGGAGGGAATTCCTGGGGAATACATAATGCAGCCAGTGGAATTTTAGTTATCTTTACTGTATTTAACTGTAGCGATATGATCATATTCAATATAAATCAATTACATGTTCAACCATTCTGTGGATTCCCTGTGTTGGAATTGTGTGGTTTACCACAGGGAATTGCTGAAGTGTGAAAGGGGCCTTAATTTTCATCTGACCTACAAATTTGTATTGTCAAGCTAACAAATGTAGGATTTTTGTACTCACAGTTAAAGTAATTTTGAAGTACAGTACCTTAATGTTAAAAAAAAGCATGAACAGATAAAGATATTAATTTCAATAATGCTTGTATATATAAAAAAAAAAAAATATTTTTCTAGATTCAAATGTGTAGGTAATGTGATCACTGTTCATTCCTGTACGAATCACAGACCTGCAAGTGAGTGTGTACAGAGCTGGGCAACACATCATTGCAGGGTATCACATTTGCCACTGAGCATCAACGTTTCCAAGGAAATGCAATCATACCCAGTGCCATTATACCACTTCCCCCTTTTTGTTGTGAATCAATGGAGATGTGATGGGCGGCGTATGGGGCTTTAACATGACTCTTGCACAGTGTGCCTATATCTAACAGACGGAAGACAGAGGACGTAAGGACGGAGGACGTAAACTGACTACGTTAACACAGATTGGCTTCCATGCTTAGCATGGACAGTTTATTACCAGGAAGGGCAAATTGGCAGGCTCAGCCAGGTATTCAAGAAGCACTTCCACCACAAATACACTAGTGATATCAAATATAAATACTGTGACAGTAGGAGATGCTGTCAAGGTAAAATTGATAGTTTCGGGGACACAGGGTATGCACATTTGCTTGGTGCAAGGCTACAGAGCATAAATGTGGACTACAGGTTTTGGTATTCGGTCATAGGGCTCTGTAGTTTGGATTCCACATTGTTTGGGTGGGACGGGATCTCCAACCCTGTGTCCAGACTTTGTAAATTACCAGCAGGGTGTGTGCTCAGGTGAGCACAGCACTTATAATGAGGGTATGAGAAGACCTCATGGCTCCCAGTTGGAGACTGCTCCACACCCAGAGAGACAGGAGGTCTCCAGGAGTCAGAGAGGTTGCAGGAGGCAGCCAGAACGTGTGACTGCAAGAGGCAGTGCAATGGCCTGAGGACTAAGGCCAGAGAGGAGCTGTGGGCACTAAAGTGAAGCTATCCACATTGAGGAATCCTGTGGTCTGTGTGACCAGGATAAAGAGCCAGGTGGGCTAACATTTTCTGTGTGTTTATTTGCTGGAGAAGAACCCCTGTGTGAGAAACCTTTATGTCACTGACTTTTATTTTCCTTTTTTAATAAAAATGGGCTACCATGCCCTAAAATATAATTCCTGACTCGCTTGGATCACTGAAAATGCATCTACCACGAGAGTTAATGGTCCCCCATGTTACAATACTTTAAAGCAGTGATGGCGAGCCTTGGCACCCCAGATGCTTTGGAACTACATTTCCCAAGATGCTCAACTACACTGCAGAGTGCATGAGCATTATGGGAAATGTAGTTCCAAAACATCTGGGGTGCCAAGGTTCGCCATCACTGCCTTAAAGTTACAAACCTTTTAAATACTTTTTGTGAGGTTCATTGAGACACATGTGATTCATAGATGTTATAGTGCCATCTACAAGAGGATTGGGACACTGGCAAACAAAAGAAAAACAGTGACTAGCCGGGTATAATCCCTCATGCCTCAGTTTTGTACCAAAACAGTGCCGAAAGAAAGACAATAATCACAGAGGGGTGGGACCTCAATTGAGGTGTTCCTAAATAGGGATGAGCTTGATGTTCGGGTCGAACATAAGTTCGACTCAAACATCGGGTGTATGCCAGTCCGCAGAACAGCAAACATTATGGGGCATTCATGGGAAATTCACGGGGGAGCGCCCCATAATGCACTGCGATCTCGCATTGCTGTATGAGATGATTGGCCAAAGCATGCACCAGACCTACATGCTTTGGCCAATCACAGCGCGATCTGCTGAGAGAGCCATAATTGGCCAATCATGGCTCAGAGGGACTAAGTCCACGCCCCACACTATACAAGGCTGTTTATAACGATAGCTTGAGTTAGATTAAGCAGGCAGGTTATATGATATAGATATATGTATATATATATATATATATATATATATATATATATATATATATATATATATATATATAGTCAGTCTAGTATGTGTGTGTGTGTGTGTGTGTGTATATATATATATATATTACAGTATCTCACAAAAGTGAGTCCACCCCTCACATTTTTGTAAAAATTTTATTATATCTTTTCATGTGACAACACTGAAGAAATTACACTTTTCTACAATGTAAAGTAGTGAGTGTACAGCTTGTATAACAGTGTAAATTTGCTGTCCGCTCAAAAAACCTCAACACACAGCCATTAATGTCTAAACAGCTTGCAACAAAAGTAAGTGAAAATGTCCAAATTGGGCCCCAAGTGTCAATATTTTGTGTGGCCGCCATTATTTGCCAGCACTGCCTTAACCCTCTTGGGCTGGAAAAATAACGGTCGCCACACAAAATATTGACACATATTGAGACATTAATGGCTGTGTGTACTTTTCTGGTGGTGTACACAGTATCTAATACAGTGTGTACAGTTTCTACTACACTTCTTGTGGTGTACACAGTACACAATACAGTGCAGCCGTAGTACAGTTTCTAATACAGTGCAGGCGGTGTACACAGTATCTAATACAGTGTGTACAGTTTCTATTACACTTCTGGTGGTGTACACAGTACACAATACAGTGCAGCCGTAGTACAGTTTCTAATACAATGCAGGCGGTGTACACAGTATCTAATACAGTGTGTACAGTTTCTACTACTTTTCTGGTGGTGTACACAGTATCTAATACAGTGTGTACAGTTTCTACTACACTTCTGGTGGTGTACACAGTATAAAATACAGTGCAGCCATAGTACAGTTTCTAATACAGTGCAGGCGGTGTACACAGTATCTAATACAGTGTAGTGTGGTTTTGCTAAACAAAAAATACATCATGTCCGGAAGGCCACCAAGGAGAGACAGACACAGCCTGTGAGGCCACTAAAATAGGGCAAGCAGCCTCTGTGTCTACAGTCAACAGTGGTGGTCATGGACATGGTGCATCTTCTGCGGGGGGCCCTTTGGGCACGCTTGTCCTTTTTCTCTGCTGCTGGCTGTGTTAATGAGCTGCAACATGCAGAAGAGTTGGTGGAGTGGATAACAAAGCCGTCCTCATCCTTTTTATCCTCTGTCACCCAGGCTCAGAGTAGTTTGCCTTCCAATGCAGCTGCCAAATCGGTCTATTCCACTGGCTCCTTGTTCACAGTCACTCCTTCTGTAGCCCCATCATGATGCATGGAGGAGTCCCCAGAATTATTTGACCACAGTGTTGGGTACATGCTGCTGGAGGATGCGCAGCGATTTAAAGGCTCTGATGTTGGTTCCCAGGTTGAGGAAGGGAGTAACGTGAGCCTAGAGAGAGGGGGAGCCCAAGAAGGACAAGAAACTGGCAGTCATGTTCCCCCAGCTGCAGCATACTGCCAAGTTTGCTCCAGTGAAGAAGAGGGAGGGGATGAGGAGGTCACTGACTGTACTTGGGTGCCTGAGAGAAGAGAGGAGGAGGAGGAGGAAGGGGAGAAGGCACAACTCCAATGAGGCAGGATGTCCTCTAGGGGGTAGCTTACAGGCAGCCACCCTATTGCATCACAATGCAGAGCTCCGCAGGTGCAGGGCGCTGCTGACTCCCCGCTGACTCCCATTCCTCAAAAGTTTGACAAACTAACATTACAGCCATAGCAGGCTGCAATGCAGGTCCTGTCAGAGAAAAGAAGGTTTTTGGAGAAATCTGCAACTATTTATCTATAGGAATAATTATCCACAATTTTATCTATAGGAATGCTTTATTGCTTTATTAAGATCTGACCGTGCTGGTTCAACAGTGGGAACAGCCCACTTCTTAAAAACTACTACAGATATTAGGCTGCAAAGCATTTGGGAGGTGTAAATAGTTTATCAGGAGTTCCCAGTCTCTGTACAGGACATCTGAGAGTAGTGTGTGCACTAGAAAAGTGTTCAAAGTCTTAGGACCTCTAACGGCTCCAAGACTATTTGTTACAGCAAAAGTAGAAGCTACAGGTTTTCTTCGTTTTTAAGGTGACAAGCCTAGGAGCTATGGCAGCTGTCCAAAACTCCTCAGTGGCAACATCATACAGCAAGGATTTTGGAAATTCTTCATTACATAGAGCATCTGAAGCAGAAGGTTCAGAGCTTGCTAAACTGCAGTGAAGTTAGGTAATGATTCTGGAGGGGAAAGGTACATGCAGTCAGCGCCACTTTATTTCATTGGGGCTGTCAATTCTTCCATCCGCTGCCTGTTTCCTTTATTCCAGCAACAAGTCATGAAAAACTTGTTCCAGGACCTGGTGCCAGTAACAGTCCTCAGGCCAGGGAAGCTGCAGTACAGGAGAGTGGATAAAACTATCCCCACTTCCTATTTCTGGCCATATGAAGAAGCCAGAGAAGTATATGATTTGCTTTGAGGCACCCTGGGCAGCGGTCTGAAGAATTTGTGAAGGAGGTAAGAAAAAAAAAGAGAACTGATATGAGTTTCAATGGGGTTAAAGGGAGAGGGGTTGGTTTATGATCTGTAGGTTTAGAAGAGGTAATCTATTTGAAAGCCTGATGGGGTTAAAGAGGGGCCAGTTTGAGGTCTGAAGAGGTTTCAGTGGAAAAAGGGCTGGTTTGAAGTCTGAATAGGGTTAAAGTGAAGGGGGGCTGATATTAGGACTGAAGGTGGTAAAGAGGAAAGAGGGCTAATCTGTGGTCTGATGGGGTTAAGGAAGGGTGGGGGTGTCTATTGAGGTCTGCTGACACTAATTTCCTCTGTGATCGATGATAAATGCTTAAAGCCCCGTACACGCGGGCAAATGTTGGGAGACATCAGCCAGTTCAAATTTTTAAAAAATGCCGGCATATGGCCCGTGTGTATGCCACCCTGGAAAACCAGCAGCCGACTGACTCCCAATCAGCGCTCTCCGCCAATGGGTTGAATAAAAAAAAAGGCCAGGCTTAAGTATCCTTGATCAGGCTGTCAAGGTCCAATGAGTTGGATGCTGCTGGCTAATGAGGCTGAGGAAAGGTCCGTCCAGACCCATACGCAGCATACTGCAAAAATAGGAAGAGGTAGCCCAACCGTCGCACACCTCACCTGCCCTGAGTGGTTTGCAGGTAAAAGCAGCCTCAGATCGATTCACCCAGACCACAACTCTGGATGAAACAAGCTGAGGCTGCTTTTCCCTGCTAATCACTCGGGCCGGGTGTGAGGTGGTCAGGCTGGCTCTACCTATTTTTGCAAGGCATTCCCTCTTCCATTGACAATGATGCAAGGGCATTTTCTTTCTCACCTACAACTACTGGTGCCATGCCAATTTTCCAACTACTGATGCCAGAGCAATTTTTCCTCCCACCGATCAGTGGCACCAGGTAATTTTTTCTTTCACTGGCCAATAATGCCAGACATTTTTCATCCCACTGACCAATGTTGCTGGACATTTTTTCCCACTGACCACCGGGTCATTTTTTTATTGATTATTTTCAGTGACCAAAATTGGATGGGGCACTATGCTACATAATCCTGTTACCTTGCCAATGCAGAAAAATGTCAGTATTTTTGCAAAGGGACCGTCCTGACCCCCTTATTTATTGTGAGTTTTGGGTATATTAATTGTGTACCAATAAAAAGTTGCTAAAACTTAGCATTATTTTTTTTGGTGGCTTCCATCTTCCTAGAAACACAGTTGACCCTTTTTTGCTAAATCTGTATTTAATTGTCCTTGCTTGTGATTAGGTATTTTTTTCAAAGTGAAATTTCACCACATTCACTAAGCTGTGGGGAAAATTCTCTTGCAAATTGGACAGCCTATTTTGTCTTTAACCACTTCAATACAGGGCTTTTAAACACCCTTCCTTACCAGACCAATTTTTAGCTTTCAGCGCTCTCACACTTTGAATGACAATTACTCAGTCATGTTACATGCTACCCAAACCAAATTTTTCTCACAAACAGAGCTTTCTTTTGGTGGTATTTAATTACTGCTGGGTTTTTTATTTTTTGCAATATTAGTGAAAAAATCGAGAAATTTTTGAAAAAAAAAAAAAACACTTTTTTTTTAGTTTCTATTGAAAATTTTTGCAAAGAAAACATTTTTTTTTATAAATTTTGGCCAAAATGTATACTGCTACTTATCTTTAGTAAAAATAACCCAAATAAGTGTATATTATTTGGTTGCTGTGAAAGTTATAGCGTCTAAAAGCTATGGTGCAAATCATTGAAAATTATCACATCTGATCACACCTGATGCACTGAAGGCCTATCTCATTTCTTGAGACCCTAACAAGCCAGGGAAGTACAAATACCCCCCAAATTACCCCTTTTTGGAAAGCAGACATTCCAATGTATTTAGTAAGAGGCTTGGCGAGTTTTTTGAAGTTGTAATTTTTTCCCCAAATTCTTGGAAAAATGATAAAAAAAAATTTTTTCAAAAATTATTTTTTTTTTTTTTTTGCACAAAATTGTCATAAAAACAAGTTATTTCTCTCACACAACACATGCATACTTGCAATGACACCCCAAAATATATTCTGCTAGTCCTCCTGAGTATAGTGATACCACATGTGTGAGACTTTTACATAGCCTGGCCACATACAGAGGTCTAACATCCAAGTAGCACCGTCAGGCGTTCTACGAGCATAAATTGCACATCTCATTTGATGACAACCTATCACACTTTTGAAGGCCCTGGAGCACCAGGTCAATGCAAACGCCCACAAAATGACCCCATTTTGGAAAGCTAACACCCCAACGTATAATATATGAGGCATAATGAGTCTTTTGAATGGTTCATTTTTTTCCCAAAGTTTTTGGAATATGTGGGAAAAAAATGAAAACGCATTTTTTTTATACAAAGTTGTCCATTTATAAGATATTTCCAACACATAGCATGTACATAGCAAAACTGACACCCCAAAATACATTCTGCTACTCCTTCCGAGTATGGCGATACCAAATATGTGAGACTTTTACACAGCCTGGCCACATACAGAGGCCCAACATTGAAGTAGCACCGTCAGGCGTTCTACATGCATAAATTACACATCTCATTTCTCAACCACCTATTACAGTTTTGAAAGCCCTGGAGCACCAGGACAATGGAAACGCCCACAAAATGACCACATTTTGGAAAGCTAACACCCCAACGTATAATATATGAGGCATAATGAGTCTTTTGAATGGTTCATTTTTTTCCAGTAGTATTTGGAAACTGTGGAAAAAAATGAAAACGCATTTTTTTTTTACATAAAGGTGTCCATTTATAAGATATTTCCATCACATAGCATGTACATAGCAAAAATGACACCCCAAAATACATTCTGCTACTCCTCCCGAGTATGGCGATACCAAATGTGTGAGACTTTTACACAGCCTGGCCACATACAGAGGCCCACCATTGAAGTAGCACCGTCAGGCGTTCTACATGCATAAATTACACATCTCATTTCTCAACCACCTATTACAGTTTTGAAGGCCCTGGAGCACCAGGACAATGGAAACGCCCACAAAATGACCCCATTTTGGAAAGCTAACACCCCAACGTATAATATATGAGGCATAATGAGTGTTTTGAATGGTTCATTTTTTTCCCAAAGTTTTTGGAATATGTGGGAAAAAAATGAAAACGCATTTTTTTTTTTATACAAAGTTGTCCATTTATAAGATATTTCCAACACATAGCATGTACATAGCAAAACTGACACCCCAAAATACATTCTGCTACTCCTTCCGAGTATGGCGATACCAAATATGTGAGACTTTTACACAGCCTGGCCACATACAGAGGCCCAACATTGAAGTAGCACCGTCAGGGGTTCTACATGCATAAATTACACATCTCATTTCTCAACCACCTATTACAGTTTTGAAGGCCCTGGAGCACCAGGATAATGGAAACGCCCACAAAATGACCCCATTTTGGAAAGCTAACACCCCAACGTATAATATATGAGGCATAATGAGTCTTTTGAATGGTTCATTTTTTTCCCAAAGTTTTTGAAATATGTGGGAAAAAAATGAAAACGCATTTTTTTTTATACAAAGTTGTCCATTTATAAGATATTTCCAACACATAGCATGTACATAGCAAAACTGACACCCCAAAATACATTCTGCTACTCCTCCCGAGTATGGCGATACCAAATATGTGAGACTTTTACACAGCCTGGCCACATACAGAGGCCCAAGTAGCACTGTCAGGTGTTCTAGGAGCATAAATTACACACAAATTCCTGCCAACCTATCACATTGTTGAAGGCCCTTCATATTTCTAACACATAGCATGTACTGTACATACCAATTACAAACCAAAATACATTCTGCTGAGCAAAGGGTAAAGAAAAGATTACCTGCGGTTTTAGTAGTGCAGTGGTCCACAGAGGAGAGCATCGGTCCAGGCAGCAGGCAGGAACGTAGACAGCGACAGAAAAACAGGCAGCAGGCAGGAACGTGGACAGCAACAGCAAAACAGGCAGCAGGCAGGAATAGTCAGCACAGGTAGAGATGTTGTCATCACAGCCAATGCATTAGTCCAGATAGCAGGCAGGGATGTGGTCAGCAGCAGCAAAAGGATCAAAGGATCGTCCATGCAGCAGGCAGGAATACTGTCCATAATTAGTAAAGGCAGCAGGCAGAGGTATGGTCAGCACAGCCAGAGTATTTTTTTCCAGGGAGCAGACAGGACCATCAAGCTTAGGGCATCGGTCAGGGAAGAATGGGGACAGGGGTAGAGGCTTCTCCCACCCAAATCTCTTTGAAGCCTCCGGACAACCAGACCCTGTTATGGGAACACAGAAAAACTGGTTTTCTGAACTCCGAACACTCTTCTGGAGCCCCTCACATATGTGAGACCCCTGTGTAGCAGGGTAAAAGATCAGTCCAAGGGGCAGGCAAAAACATGGTCAACAAGCCGAGGTCAGTGCAGGTAAAAGGCAGACATAGACGGTAGGCAGAGGCATAGTCGATACAGTCCAGGGTCAGTTCACTTGAAAGGCAGAAACATGGCGGATAAACAATGCAGACGGTAGGCAGAGGCATAGTCGAGAAACAGGCCAGGGTCAGTTCACATGGAAGACAATGATATGGTTGGTTGAGGCAGGGAAATATTCATGACAGAAATTGGGGGGAAATGGCAGTCTATTGGAAATATGGGCTAATAGTGGTCCAGAGTGTGATATCGCCTGAAGCATTGTCCGATGCAAAGGCCAGGTAGGGAGGGACAATCGGGACAATAGAAGCTGGTGTCTTTCCTAACTCCTCTCTTAGTGCACACCCGGCATTTTTTTGGGCGTCGTCTTCCGGATGCTGATGGTGGAATATGTTCCGGAAAATGACGCTCATGTAGCCTGACGCCAGAATCTGAGCGAATGCTTTCTGGGGGGGATTCCTCTTGATAAATAAGTGAAGTGACAATGTCTTCAATATATTTTATGAAGGTGGTGGGTGTTGCTGAGGATTTTTGGTAAATTATAAAAGAATTTAAAAGGGCCAAATTAAAAAAGTAAATTGCTACTTTTTTGTACCAAAAAAGGGATTTTCTTGTTGACAGATAGGGCTGCAACATCTGGTCATTTAAATCCACCCCCCCCCCCTATAAATGTATTATATGCATTGATGCAGGAAGGCTTGCGAACGGGACCGCGTCTTCTGTGAAGTTCCACTGAGGTGTCATTGTGGATGGTGGACATCATATACACATCTTTAGTATCCTTCCACTTCACAGCCAGCACTTCCTCATTCCTCAAGCTGGCCGATTCCCCCCTTCGAATGTTTGTGGCGACAAGCCGCTGTGGGAAGCCCTTCCGTTTTTTTCTTATTGTACCACAGGCCAATGTTTTTTTTAGGTACAGGTGGCGGAGAAGGGGCAAACTCGTATAAAAATTGTCCATATATATATGATACCCCTTTTGGAGGAGTGGGAATGCCAACTCCCAAACAATTTTCCCACTAATTCCCATGTACGATGGACACTCAGGGGGCTGGATCTGGGAATCTTTTCCTTCGTACACACGGAAGGAGTGCACATAACCGGTGGCACTTTCACAGAGCTTGTTGAGCTTCAAGCCATACCTCGCTCTCTTACTTGGGATGTATTGTTTGATACCCAACCGGCCTGTGAAATGCACCAGGGATTCGTCCACAGATATATTTCTGTCAGGGACATAAAGTTCAGCAAACTTTTTGGAAAAAAAATCAATTAGGGGGCGAATTTTATACAGCTTGTTAAATTTTGGGTGATTCCGGGGGGGCACTGTGAGTTGTCACTAAAATGCAGGAAGCGCATAATAATTTCATATCGGGACCTGGACATGGCTGCAAAAAAAACTGGCATGTGGTGGATGGATTTGGTCGACCAATACTTATGCATCTCATTTTTTTTTGTAAGCCCCATGTTTAGTGTTAGGCCTAAAAACACTTTCAGCTCTGGAATTGTTAGGGGTCGCCATTCAAAAGGGCGGGCATAGCTGGAGTTGGGGTTGGCTGTGATAAATTGTTGGGCACAAAGATTGGTTTGGTCCATGACGACTTGGAGCAATTCCTCTGGGAAAAATAAATAAAAAAAATCCATCTTGGAAAAACCTGCAGTGTTGACCTGCACACCTGGCTGTGCTGTAAAAGGGGGGATCGTGGCTGACCCTGTGGTAGAAGGTAGCCACAATGGGTTTGCCAAGCTTTCTGGCAGCTGATTTTGGGCCCTAATTCTTTGGCGCGCACTGGGCCTCTCCTCCTGGGGTCTAGCAGCGCTTGAACTGGGCCTCTCCTCCTGGGGTCTACCACCGTTGGCACTGCTGGTAGATGCCTGGGGTTCAGACCTTCTTCTTTTAGGAGGGACTGCTTCCTCCTCCAATTCGGATCCTGAGGTGCTGCCTTCAGGGGGCTCATATTCTGAGCCAGAAACTGAAACAGAACTGAGCGGTGAGAGCTCCCCGATGCTCTCATCGCTCAGACTGAGTATTTGGTATGCCTCCTCTGGGGTGTACATCCTTTTGGACATAGTTGCAGGTACTCTGGTGGCAGGTGGTGAGGTGGCGGGTATTCTGGTGAGGTGGCGGGTACTCTGGTGGCAGGTGGTGAGGTGGCAGGTACTCTGGTGGCAGCTGGTGAGGTGGCGGGTACTCTGGTGGCAGCTGGTGGTGGCGGGTACTCTGGTGGCAGCTGGTGGTAGCGGGTACTCTGGTGGCAGCTGGTGAGGTGGCGGGTACACTGGTGGTAGGTACACTGGTGGCAGGTACACTGGTGGCAGGTGATGAGGTGGTGGGTACTCTGGTGGTACTCTGATGGCAGGTACTCTGGTTGCAGGTACTCTGATGGCAGGTACTCTGGCAGGTGGCGGGTACTCTGGTGGTACTCTGGCAGGTGGTGAGGTGGCGGGTACTCTGGTGGTACTCTGGCAGGTGGTGAGGTGGCGGGTACTCTGGTGGTACTCTGGCAGGTGGTGAGGTGGCGGGTACTCTGGTGGTACTCTGGCAGGTGGTGAGGTGGCGGGTACTCTGGTGGTACTCTGGCAGGTGGTGAGGTGGCGGGTACTCTGGCAGGTGGTGAGGTGGCGGGTACTCTGGTGGTACTCTGGCAGGTGGTGAGATGGCGGGTACTCTGGTGGCAGGTACTCTGGTGAGGTGACAGGTACTGATGACAGGTACTACTGATGACAGGTACACCTGATGACAGGTACACCCGATGACAGGTTCTCTTTATTTAGGGGGGGTGATCTGGGCACAGATGGGTATATATACTAGGTGGGTACAGTATATAGGTAACTCACTGTTAGCTGATCTCCTCCTCACACAGGATCGGTGTGTGAAGAGGAGAACCCAGCAACAGGAGTTACCTCTCTTTTTTGTTTACATTTAGTGACTGGCTGTCATTGGACACAGCCAGTCACTAAATAGCCAATTATGTTGTGTTTTTACATTGATCGGGGCTGAGCTGTATCTAAGGCAAAAGCCTCAGCCAGCCTCAGTCCCGATCTGTCACTGAACGTTCCCGGGAGCGCGCGCGTGCGCAGTGCACGCTGCTTCCGGGACACATGCAATCAGCGGCGAACGGCGCCGCTGCAACGGCGCAGAACACCGCCTCGGGACACAACTGGCCACTTCAATACCCCCATCGGGGGACGGCTGTGTCCCGAGGGACACACCGGATCCCCGATCGCCGCTCTGCGGGCCCCCCCGGGCCCGCAGTAGCGGCGGAAGGCCGAGGACGTCATATGATGCCCACCCAGGATGGGAGATCCACCTTGTGGGCGTCATTTGACTATGGCCGGGTATTGAAGTGGTTAATAAATCAACCCCAATATGTAATATATTCTGCTCTGGCCATGGTTACGTAATCCAAGCTCTTTAATATGGGAAGATCATTTATATTTAAATATATACCTATTTTATATTTTCTTGCTTGTCCTTTTTCATTTGTAACCGGTTACTTGTGTACTGCATTGTACACACTACGTTACTTTAGTACACTGATCACTAATGTAGATAATTATAGTGCTTCGTTAAGTCAGAAGTGTCACCAGGGTGATTAATGAAACACTTGTTCGGTACTCACGAGGTTACACCCCTTCACCCACACACACCTCCTCCTGTCACTCTCTCCATCCTTTTTTTTCTCCTAATTTTTTTCCCCTTGTGATCTCACGCCTTGTCACCTGTCTATCTGTACATAGGGCCATAAATCTATTTCTCGCCATCGCTTACACCCTCTGTCCTATTTTCTTTCACTTATGCCTTTTATTTGCTGGCTTTAGTTTCCTGTTATCCTGCCTTGCATGCTTTACGTCTCTCAAGCTTCCTGCCTCTCTTTTTTGTCTCTGCTTATGCCGCTCACTGATAAATTAACCCTTTTGATCACTCCTGTGGTTCTAGCCTATGGCAGCAGTACCCTCCCTAAATCCCACTCATAATAATTATACATAATTAAAATCCTACTCATTATCCAAGACCACAGACTGCAAGCAGCGGTGTAACCCTTTATCAGCTAGGTTTGAGAGACAAATGAGAAAGAGATGGAGGGGGGAAATAAAGAGAACAGACATGAAGTTGAGATGGAAATGAGGAGGGGGGAGACACAGCTAGAGGAGAGAGCTGGAATGGGAAAAAGAGAGAAAAAGACAGGGAAAGGAGGGAGAGAGAGATTGATAGAGAAGAAGAGGGATTAATGAGGGAGAGCAAATAAGCAATCCAAACATGGAATAAAACAGTGAGGTCTAAAGAGAGGGTTGAAAGAGACAGTAAGAAAAAAGTAAGGAGACTAGGGACATGGGCAAAAATAGAAGACAGATTGAGAGAGAGACATAGAGAGAGATGCTGGCAAAAGGAAGAGAGGACAGTGATGCTGAGACTACCACTTGTCTAACTCCAACCCACATGTTCTGTTTGTTTTATAGAACACACATCCAATTACTCTTTTTTTTAACCTTACAGAAAGGGAAGGATTAGCTCTTTTTTTTTTTCAAACAATCAGTAGATTCCATAGCTGATCATTTTTATATTTACTTACCATTTACATTTATTAGATAACACTGTAGAACTCTTCCCTCCTTCAACTGCAAAATGTCTAACAGCATTTTTCTAGACCTTCATTGTCTTACACAGTACTGCAGAGCATCAATATTTACAAGGATCCTGCATAGCATCCGTCTTCGCGTCACCTGCAGAACATCACTCAGTCAGTGCAAAAGTATGTTCACATATATAGCAACAAACAGAATAATGCACTCTGAGAGATCAAAGGACAAAACCACCATATGCAGCCGATGACTGTTTTCCAAAGCCAAGGCGATCTATGCAGGCAATCACCATGGATGAATCAGATCATCTTTCCCAGCTGATCAATGGTTCTGCAGAGCATTTTACCTTTGGTGGTTATAACATCTGGCTTATGTTTCCTGCAGCTGCATACTGTTACCATGGAAACACAGATACAGAAATTGGGGGGGGGGGGGGGGATAGAGGTGAGGGGGAGTGATGAGAATGGACGGGGTGTAATTAAATGCAAAAGTGCTCCCTAAAGATGCTGAATGTAATGATCCTACTGAAGAAAGGAATGAGTCAGAGGGAGAAAAAGATCTGGAGCAAGGCAGAGATGGATAGGTGGAAGAATACAGAACTGAGTGAGAAAAGAAATTACAGGAACAGATTTGTAACTATGAAATAGATTTTTTTTCATCTTTATGATACATAATTTTTTGAATGTGCATCCGCATCCTTCCCCTAAGCTCAATCACTGTCATTAGTCTATTAAATTACTTGTCTTTTCCTTAAGTGTTATTACTTTTCCTCTAGCTTTCTTTGTGCGTTCTATCTTTTATTTAGTAGAAAGCACTTATTTTCTCGTAGCAATAAAATATTAAAGCATACATCAAGATGTGACAAAATTCACCCCGTCAATCCAGTCATCTACATAGGATTCCATAGAATTCTCTTACACCATCATAAGAAGAGATAGGAAAACAACAGGTGCACATTATCCTACATAGTTTTTTACCCTCGGTATAAGTGAGTGATAAGTAGCTATTAGGTTTTAACATTCTAAAAATGTTTGTGGTGTGTCTTATTCCGTCTCTGTTCTGTACTATCGTCTGGACCTCTGCACAATGGCTGTCCTTTGGGGCCAGAGCATTTTTTTCTGCAGTATTTAAGAAGTTTCACAAGCATTATAAACTATGGCACAAAAGTGATGGGAGGAATATAGAGAAGAGAGATAGAATATACAGGTACAGTTGTGCTCAAAAGTTTTCATCCCTTGGCAGAAATTGTGAAATTTTGAAATTACTATTGCTAATATGACTGATCATGCCAAAAAACTGTCTTTAATTTAAGGATATCAATCACATGAAGTCATTTATTATCACATAGTTTTTTGGATCCTTTTTGAATCATAATGATAACAGAAATCACCCAAAATGGCCCTGATAAAAAGTTTACATACCCTGGAATGTTTGGCCTTGGTACAGACACAGAAGGTGGCACACGTAGATTAAAAATGTCAATTAAAGGTTAACCACTTAAGGACCACCCGCTGTCGTTATACGTTGGCTGTTTGAAGAGGGTTATCATTGTTATGGCAGCAGCTAGCTACCATAACCCCGGTATCCTCTTCTTCAGTGGGTTGTCCGCTTTCAGATAAAAGTGGTCTCTGCTGCGGATTTGTCGCAAGATTACTTTAATCTGCAGCGGGAGAGGGCCCCCCCCCCCCCCCCCCGCGGCTCTCCGGTGCCCTCCATCACTTGCCGGAGGCGATCGTGTCCTGTCTCCTGTTAGGTATGGAGATGAGTGAGGGGAATATGGCCCCCACATATCTCCATACCATTGCAGGGCGTAAGATACATCAAAATGTCACTTCCGCCCATAGCTCTCAAAGCAACATTTTTTTTATTTATTTTTTAAATTACATTTCATTTTTTTTATTGCATTTTAGACCCCTTTCACACTGGGGCGTATTTCAGGCGTTTTTCAGGTGCTTTAGCGTTAAAAAAAGTGCCTGTAAAGTGCCTGAAAGAAGCCGCAACTGCAATCCCAATGTGAAAGCCCGAGTGCTTTCACACTGAGACCCCTTTCACACTATGGCGTTTTTCAGGCGCTTTAGCGTTAAAATAAGCACCTGTAAAGCGCCTGATGAAGCTGCAACTGCAATCCCAATGTGAAAGCCGAGTGCTTTCACACTGAGACCCCTTTCACACTATGGCGTTTTTCAGGCGCTTTAGCGTTAAAATAAGCGCCTGTAAAGCACCTGAAAGAAGCTGCAACTGCAATCCCAATGTAAAAGCCTGAGTGCTTTCACACCAAGGCGCTGCGCTGGCAGGGCATCAAAAAAAGTCCTGCAAGCAGCTTCTTTGCAGCGCTTTTGGAGCGGTGAATACACCGCTCCTAAAGCTCCTCTTCCCATTGAAATCAGCTAGTTTAAGCGGCACTTTACGAGCTTTTCGGGCGCTGGCAGTGTGAAAGGGCTCTTAAAGCACTTGGGTTTTCACATTGGAATTGCAGATGAGGCTTCTTTCAAGCGTTTTACAGGCGCTTTTTTTAACGCTAAAGCGCCTGAAAAACGCCTGAAAAACTTAGTGTAAATATGAGATCTGAGGTCTTTTTGACCCCAGGTCTCATATTTAAGAGATTCTGTCATGCTTTTTTTCTATTACAAGGGATGTTTAAATTACTTGTAATAGGAATAAAAGTGACACAATTTTTTTTTTTTTAAAGAACAGTGTAAAATTTAAAAATAAAATGTGAAATAAATAGGAATAAGATACATTTTTAAACGCGGCCCATCCTGCCGAGCTCGTTTACAAACGCAAACGCATACGTGAGTAGCGCCCGCATATGAAAACTGTTTTTAAACCACACATGTGAGGTATCACCTCGATCGTTAGAGCAATAATTCTAGCCCTAGACCTTCTCTGTAACTCAAAACATGCAACCTGTAGGATTTTTTTAAAGGTCGTCTATGGAGATTTTTAAGGGTCAAAGTTTGTCGCCATTCCACGAGCGTGCACAACTTTGAAGCATGACATGTTGGGTATCAATTTACTCAGCGTAACATCATCTTTCACAATATAAAAAGGTGCACTTGTAAGACTGCTGCGCAAATACGGTGTGACAAAAAAGTATTGCAATGACCACCATTTTATTCTCTAGGGTGTTAGAAAAAATATATATAATGTTTGGGAGTTCTAAGTAATTTTCTAGCAAAAATAATTATTTTAACTAAAAATAGGCCTGGTCCTAAAGTGGTTAATTGCCCCCATTTGTGGCGTTTTAAATCCCAATTAGTGTCTGTGTATAAATAGTCAATGAGTTTGTTAGCTCTGACATGGATTCACTAAGCAGGCTAGACACTGAGCCATGAGGAGGTAGAAAAGAACAGTCAAAAGACCTGCACAATAAGGTAATGAAACTTTACAAAGATGGAAAAGGATATAAGCCAAAGCCTTAAATATGCCAGTAAGTACTGTTCAATCACTTAAAAAGAAGTTGAAAATTTGGGGATCTCTTGATACCAAGGCAAGGTCAGGTAGATCAAGAAAGATTTCAGCCACAACTGCCACAGGAACTGTTCGGGATACAAAGAAAACCCACAGGTAACCTCAGGAGAAATACAGGCTGCTCTGGAAAAAGATGGTGTGGTTGTTTTTAAGGCACACAATACGATGATACTTGTACAGTAAAGGCTTCTTTCTGGCAACTTGACCATGCAGCTCTTTTCTGTTCAAGTTTCACAAAAAAGCCTGGTTACAATATGCCCAACAACACCTTGACATGCCTCATTGGCTTTTTTGTAGCATTGGCGTAGTAAAGGCTTCCTTCTGCCAGCTCAACCATGCATCGCTGAATTGTGCTCCTTAAAGCGGGAGTAAACCCGCTGACATTTTTTTTTTTTTTTTTTTACACCTGTAAGGGAAAAGGCATAATGAGCTAGTATGCACCGCATACTAGCTCATTATGAAATACTTACCTTAGAAAGAGGCGTCGGTAACTCACCTGGTCCACGCCGAGGTCGCTGACATGTTGCCTCGGCGTGTCTTCCGGGTATCGCGACTCCAGCGCTGTGAGTGGCTGGAGCCGCGATGTCGTCACTCCCGCGCATGCGCACGGGAGACTTCGTCCCGGCAGGGTTCGTATTCTGCCGGCCTTTCAGACGAGAATCCCCCGTGCGCATGCGCCGCTGCAGTCAGCGGCGTATTGCACGGGGAATATCTCCTAAACCGTAAAGGTTTAGGAGATATTTTTTGTACCTACAGGTAAGCCTCATTATAGGCTTACCTGTAGGTGAAAGTGGAAAATGTGACTTTACTTCCACTTTAAAGTCAACCACACTGTCTTTTTGGAGAGCAGCCTGTATTTCTCCTGCTGTTACTTGTGGGTTTTTCCTTTATATCCTGAGCAATTCTTCCGCCAATTGTGGCTGCAATCTTTCTGCAATCTCTGTACCTTTCATCATAGGCCTTGTTGCCTCCTCTCCAAATGTAGCATTTATGGTTGTGGCCAAAAAGCTAAATTTTATCACTCCAAATGACTTTGTGCCAGAAGGTTTGAGGCTTGTCTCTGTGCTTTTTGGCATATTATAAGCAGGATACTTTGTGGCATTTGCGTAGTAATGGCTTTCTTCTGGTGACTCGACCATGCAGCCCATCTTTCTACAAGTGCCTCCTTATTGTGCATCTTGAAACAGCCACATCACATGTTTTCAGAGAGTCCTGTATTTCAGCTGAAGTTATTTGTGTTTTTTCTTTGCATCCTGAACAATGTTCCTGGCAGTTGTGGCTGAAATTTTAGTTGGTCTACCTGACTGTGGTTTGGTTTCAAAAGAACCCCTAATTTTCCACTTCTAGTTAAAGTTTGAACATTGCTGATTGGCATTCTCAATTCCTTGGATATCTTTTTATATCCCTTTCCTGTTTTATATAGTTCAACTACTTTTTTCCTGCAGATCCTTTGACAATTCTTTTGCTTTCCCCATGACTCAGAATCCAGAAACGTCAGTGCAGCTCTGGATTAAAGATGCAAGGGTCTGTCAGGAGTCCAGAAACACATTGACCTTTTTTATACACACACTAATTAAAAGCAAACAGATCACAGGTGAGGATGGTTACCTTTCTAATAGCCATTCAAACCCCTTTGTGTCAACTTGTGTGCACGTTATCAGGCCAAAATCACCAGGGTTTCTTCATCTTCTTCCTCCATCTTCTTCTTCCTCCATCTTCTTCTTGCTCCGATCCGCTTCTTCTTGCTCCGGTGTTCTCATCCGGCATCTTCCTCCACGGAGTCTCTTCTTCGCTCTCGGGCCACTCCGCGCAATGGGAGGCTCCCGCTGTGTGACGCTTCTCTTCTTTTGACAGGTCTTATATAACGGAGGGTGGGGCCACCTGGTGACCCCGCCCCCCTGACGCATGGGGACTTGACGGGGACTTCCCTATGGCTTTCTCCATGACGTCAGAGGGGGTGGGGGCCACCTGGTGACCCCCGCCCCCTCTGACGTCATAGGGAAAGCCATAGGGAAGTTCCTGTGCATCAAAGGGGGCGGGGTCACCATGTGGCCCCACCCTCCGTTATATAAGACCTGTCAGAAGAAGAGAACCCTCACACAGTGGGAGCCTCCCATTGCGCGGAGCGGCCCGAGAGCGAAGAAGAGACGCCGTGGAGGAAGATGTTGGACGAGAACACCGGAGCAAGAAGAAGCGGATCGGAGGAAGAAGAAGATGGAAGAAGAAGAAGAAGATGGAGGAAGAAGATGAAGAAACCGAATGATAAAAGAAATGAAGAAGGAAGAAGACCAGAAGAAAGAAGATGAAAGAAGACTTTGATAAAGGAATTGTCAGACCGTCTCCTGTCATTTTTAACACTTTTGTCACTTTTTTGGTGAAATGGTAGGGGTAATTTTGTACCCCCTTACCATTTCACACTGGGGGAGCGGGATCTGGGGGTCCCCTTATTAAAGGGGGCTTCCAGATTTCGATAAGTTCCCTCGCCCGCAAACCCCCACAACCACCGGCCAGGGTGACCCCAGGGGGACCCCAAAGCACCCTCCCAATGTTGAGGGCTTATGGCCTGGTACAGTTTAGGAGGGGGGTGCTCTCTCGTCCCCCCCTCTTTTCCTGCGGCCTGCCAGGTTGCATGCTTGGATAAAGGGTCTGGTATGGAATTTTGGGGGAACTTAGCGCCATTTTTTTAAAATTTGGCGTGGAGTTCTCCTTAAAATCCAGACCCTTGGTCTGGTATGGATATTTAGGGGGGACCCCACGTCATTTTTTTTTTAATTTGACGCGGGGTTCCCCTTAATATCCATACCAGACTTGAAGGGCCTGGTAATTGAATTTGGGGGAACCCCCATGCTTTTTTTAATTTTTATCAATGACTTTCGATGACTGTTCCCTGTATTACGGGAGCTGACAATTCATTATAGCCGCGAGTGCTTTTAAATAGCTTTTTTTCCTGCAGAAATGACACTTTGTGCAGGGACAGTTCTAAGTACAGGAAACATGCGCCCCTTTACAGGCATACTATACACACCATAAAATATGGAACAATCAGAGCAAACCAAAAAATTTAACTAATAAGTGCAAGCTTACAAAAAGGTAAATCACAAATCCTTCACAATATGATATAAAAAGAAAAATGTGCAGCGCAAACAATTAAATAACATAAAAGTGCATATCCAGAAGCTACAGAGGATGCAATCTGAGGCTGTATGATGACCAGGAAACCAAGGATATCTTTATATTGAAGATGCAGCTTCACACAAGATGTGATCCACCATGAACAGTATTGATACAGGTATATTCCCCAGAATGAAAAAGGAAGGATGCAATCTAAGTGCAAACTGTAATCTTCATGTGTATGCACTCTGAGGCATACAAGCCTCTAAGGGTCTGACTGGTGTAAAAAGCCTCAGTCAACTAGTCTGGGTCAATGATTAGATAATTAGCTCATGCTAATTATGTTAGGTACTAGTCACATCGGCTGCTTAAAGGGATTAGTTAATTAGTTTATGTTAAGTTGTTACAAGTGTATTGTTAGAGTAATATGAGCAGGAGGGGGGATCTCCTCTTCTACTGTATATAAATGCCAGTTTTAGTTTTGTAATAAATCAGTCCATGTTGGCACTAAGCAAGTCTCGTCTCGTTTGGTGCTTGGGAGCTGTTGGAATATCTTATACCTATATCCAGACTGGGAGGAAGTGATATATGATGAACGCACTCAAAAGGAGTGTAGGGACGTTCCGTCACATTGTTGGCAAGCAGTGGGATGCTTCCTGCCCTCTGGGACATCCAAACCTCCACCTGGATCCAAGGGCCGGATAGCAGGAGAGGAGGAGAGGTACAGATACCAGCCGCCATGGAAGACAAATTCAGTAGGAGGTTGCGAGAGATGCAGCTAAAGCACAGAGGACCAGTATCAGAGCAGGTCCTGCTGGGATGGTTTGATTTTATTCGCTGCGAACTCTAGAAGGAAGCGCTAGCCCGTGAGCGGCATCACCAGGGAAAAGTTCTCCCCTCCAACCAGGAAAGGTACTGGTCGCAGTATGGATTGCGGGTGCTGTTTTTGGGAGAGAAACCGCACAAGGAGCAGACAGCTGAATTAAGCAGGCTGATCTGGGCAGAGATGAAGCTGGATGAAAGTTACAGAGCCCTCCGGTGGCATGTATCCCAAGCATGCCCTTGGATAGCAGATGACAGCCCAAAGGAAGGCTTAAGCTACGGCGGCCTTGGACTGTTGTATGTAAAGCTGACAGGAGACTCTAACTTTGGGAGTGATTTGGAGTGGCGGTTGGATGAAATCATGGATTTCAGAAAAGGGCTATTGAACATCTCGGAAGTGCACTGGAAGATTTGGAGTTTCTGGCCGATCAGGAATGGGAGCTGGAGATTGCCTACAGACGGCTGCTAGACTCTGCTCAGTGCCAGGGCTGGGCTCCCTTTGCCTGGGACTATAAGGAAATACCAGTGGACAACTCTGAAATCCTGGCTGAAGAGTCAGCAATGTGGCAGAGTAACAGTGTGCTTTGCCAACCTGCCCCTGCAGCTATGGATGCGGAGGTCTTATGGCGGATGCAGCAAGTGCTGACTGACCTTGATGATCCTGTTTCTGCATGGGATGATCTTGGATGGAGGAATGTGCCTGTCCAGCAGCATGCCAGAGAATCGGCAGTGGAAAATCTGGAAATTGCCATCCCAAAGCTGAAGTGCTGACAACCGGCCAGAGCTCTGCCAACCTCTGCTCAGCACTGATAGCATCTTTTGGGTTCCATGGACAGGAGATGGTGAACCTATATCCCCAGACACCAGTTGCAGAGACTTGATAGACTTTTCTGCTGAGGACTAACTTCCGAGTCAACCCGTCTGGGGTCTCCTCCTGTGTTAGTCTCCTGCCGAAAGGGGAGAAATGTGACAGACCTAGCCGGGACAGAGGCTGTTGGAGGGGACAGAATGCGAGCCTATTGCCTTGCGATTATGGGCCCTGGCATTTGGGGGAACGTTGCTCTTTGAGCTACATGCCTGGGGACCGCTGAGCTGGTTTTACTTGGATTCAGGTCCATGCTGGCTCCCCAAGACACACTCTGTATATGTATTTGGCATATTAGCAAGAGACTGAATGACTGTTGGGACACACACTGTCAGATGCTAATGTCATGAACTCAAGCCACCTGTCTGTTGTGTTAATGTTTATGGTAATATGGTAATGTCTATTGAATAGTCATTCAAATGAGCTAGGAGCCTTAGAGTCTTGCCCTGAGGGGTCTTCTCTCAGTCAACTAGTCTGGGTCAATGATTAGATAATTAGCTCAAGCTAATTATGTTAGGTACTAGTCACATCGGCTGCTTAAAGGGATTAGTTAATTCGTTTATGTTAAGTTTTTACAAGTGTATTGTTAGAGTAATATGAGCAGGAGGGGGGATCTCCTCTTCTACTGTATATAAATGCCAGTTTTAGTTTTTTGTAATAAATCAGTCCATGTTGGCACTAAGCAAGTCTCGTCTCGTTTGGTGCTTGGGAGCGGTTGGAATACCTTATACCTATATCCAGACTGGGAGGAAGTGATATATGACGAACGCACTCAAGAGGAGTGTAGGGACGTTCCTTCACATACACAATCAGGGACAACCATGGCATACACCATAACGCATATAGAAGGAGATGCACAAACCAACACGTTTCGCTTAATAGGTTCTTAAAGGGTTCTCTTTGGAGGGGAGTGAATGTAGTAGAGTTACTGTAAGGAAAATAAAATAAATACAAATAATATATATTCATATGTATCCATTTAATACACATCACTTTCATTTTATTTAAACATTATTTAAAAAAAAAAATTACATTTAGTAAGTGTTGGTTTTGAGAAGCCCCCCTAAGGGCCTATACAAATTCCTGCCAGTGCACTGTGAGGTGGATCTGGTGTCCATCTCTATCAGATAGCTCTAAAGCCAGCCAAGGAAGTCTGTCCTGAAAGCCAAAAGGATCCCATACATGAGGATAGACAGTTAGGGTTGATTGGTCACATGTTTTGCCATAGGGCACTGCAACAGAAAAAAAATGGTAAGTGACACCACTACCAAGTATATATCATATAGCACATCAACTCACCAATATTGTCTAACATACCTAGGAGAAATCTCTCTGATATATCAGCAAACAACAACCGGAGCAGTAAGTGGATTACAAGAAAAACCACAAAAAATATGGAATACCCTAAGAACAAACACATAAGGCTTGTCTGTATATCCAGAGAGTCAAATAACCCATACCCTCTAAACAACCTCAAAAGCAATTACAAATTGTCTTGTTAGTGGCAGTGGTATCCAGACCAACCATTAATGCTGTTGCCTAGTTCACACTGAATACCGCTATCATTGTCGGAAAAATTACCTCCAAATGAAGACCCACAAGTGTTCACAACAATACTATCACCCTTAAATATGGTGGATTGGGACACCTGCTTTCCTATCACATCAGGACTCAGCTGAATCGGCTGTGAGCCTGACGTTGCCGAATATGCTACTGCGCATGCACCATCAATTCACGCATGTGCAGTAATGGCGGGTGGTGAGGACGCAGCCTGAACAGCGCCCAAAACTTAGTCTAAACCCATACATCAATAGGATGAAGGGAGAAGACTGACAAGGCACCGGGCAATATAATACCGTCCCGTCCCACCAGGAGCGTCCCACCGTCCCGTCCCACACTTTGGTATTGTCTATTCATACAAGAATTGTCTTTGAGTAATTCAATTGTCCTTTATAAATAATTCATGTCTAATGCCATCTAGTGGCCATAATGCATAACATCATGCCAATAAACTCACACACACAGACTACTCAATATCACCATCATTTGTATTAATTATAGATGGTAAAGTTAGAAACAATCAATTACTATGTTAAAACTAATACATAAGAACAACAGTAAATTTTAAACCTCCAATATACATAGAAAGCTCCATATTCTTTACACATATCACTAATCTAGTGACATTATTGAATGTTTTCAAAACAATTTTGAACCAAGTTGGACTCACATATTCTTAGGACCCAGGAATACACAGCCTCCCCAATAACAATAATGAAGAGGGGGACAAGACTTACCATAAAGCCAGACTCCGGCCCATCCCACAGTATAGGACAAGCCCCAGGTTGCCTGCACTGAAAGGAAGATGTATCTAATATAATACTCAATGTACATTTAATTCTATGTTCATAATTCGTCACGTATCATAAACAAATTCCTTTTAGAGCCTTTTTATCATATACACAGAGATTCCCCAGCCAATGGCCATATACAGACATGATGGGAGATATGTATCTCTAATAGAGTTCCAAAATAATCAAATGTATCTCCTTTGAAACAAATCTGTTCACTTAAACCTGATGATTTTGTCACCTGTAGACGAAAAATCCATTGCGTCTCCAACTGTAGGAGATATTTATCTATATCCCCACCTCTGGGGGACCCCTTAACATGTTCGAGAGCAAAGAACCTCATACAATTCAACTCAAAGTCATGATACAGGCCAATATTGTGGCTGATTGCCGATTCCATTTTGCCATTTTTTATTCCATAGACATAAGGGGGTTATTTCCGAAAGGCAAATCCACTTTGAACTGCAAGTGCACTTGCAAGTACACATGGAAGTGCAGTCACTATAAATCTAAGGGGTATATCTGAAATGAGTGGAAGCTCTGCTGATTTTATCATCCAATCATGTGCAAGCTAAAATGCTGTTTTTTATTTTCCTTGCATGTCCCCCTCGGATCTACAGCGACTTTACTTCCAAGTGCATTTTCAAGTGCACTTGCAGTGCAAAGTGGATTTTCCTTTAGTAAATAACCCCCATAGTCTCATAGGCTTTTTCTGTCTCCTTGTCCACAGCTACTCCTGCCATAGCCCCAGCTTAATGCATGGAGGAGTCAGCTTTGAACATAGCATCAGCCACTTGCTCCTTGACGATGCACAGGCATTACTTGGTTATAATGCTGGTTCTGAAGTTGAAGAAGGTAGGAACATGAGCCTACAGAGAGGGGAGAACACCGGTAAACTACAAATTGGCAGTCAGGTTCCCCTAGCCACAGCGTATTGCCAAGATAGCTCCAGTGATTATGAGGATGGAGGGGATGATGACGATGAAGTTACTGATGTGACTTGGGTGCCGAATAGAGAAGAGGAGGAAAGTGAGGGCGAGGCAGCCATAATGGAAGAGTAGAGAGCAGCCACCCTATTCCATCACATTGGGGAGCTGTTATCTCCTGGCTCACTTCCCACAGCTCAGCAGTATGGACCTTTTTTTAGCACATGTGCAGCCAATCGCACTGTTACAATTTGCAAACTTTGCCTTAAGCAGATCAAGCATGACAAAAACAATAGCCATTTTGGTACCACATGCTTAACCAGGCATTTAACCTCCCACCACTCAGCCCATTGGCAAGAGCACCTGAAAGCAATGCAAAAGGGATACAATTCTGCTTCTCACTGCTCCTCACCTTTCAGGTCTACCCCCGCTATATCTCAAGACCTCTGTCACGTCTACCCCAACACCGGTGGTCAGACACTATAGCTGGCAACTGTGTTATTCACCTATAGCAGCCCCCTTCCTAAAAGGCAAGCAGGTATACCAGAACTCGGTTGCCTCCAGGTCTTATACACAATGCTATAGTGCCTGGCCACAACGTCAGGGCAGGTGTGAACTGAGCAAAGCAAACACATACTTGCGGTTGGCAGACAGGTAGCATGGTTCTATGACAGTCCAGGTAAATGGCAGGCTGAATTCAGGGAATAGTACAAAATCTGGTCCAAGGTCATACACAGAGATACCGAAGAGCAGGGCAGACAGACAGGGGCCTGATCAGGAATGACACACGTATTACTCTCTATCACACGCATGCGAGTGAGGTTTTGGCTGGCTTATAACAGGCTTGGTTTCCACCCAGAGACTGATAACATTTATCACCTTGCAGGTGGACAGACAGACAAGGAGAGTGCCATAGCCAAAATCTGGATGCTGGAATGAGGAGCAGGAGCACTAGATGCTCCTGACATTACCCCCCTCTGAAGAGGGGCCCCTGGACAATTAAAGATGAGCTGGAAATCCAGCACAGGACCATCAGACTGGGGAGAGGTCAGGGGATCCACAAGGTGAGGTTGGTTAGCAGGTGACGTGTCACAGGAGTCAAGACGGATAGCTGAAACACAAGCAGAATGCAGAGAGGCTTGAAAAAAAGGTTGATAGCCCCACCTGGCCAAATGAGGCAGTCTATTCAAAGGGTGGATTAAACTTCTTAGACAGGTTTGAATGGATCCAGGTTAGAGAAAGTCCTGAATAAGAAGAAGCAGGAGATTCAATGGGCATGGGCTGGACTAGCATAACCTAGCGCAGAGGCCGACTGGATCACATCGTCAGTTGTGGCGACTGACTGGGTCGCATCGCCAGGTGTAGTGACTGACTGGACCGCATTGCCAGGTGTAGCGCAGGTTGAACATCAGGGCAAGTTAGCCTGGATGTGCTTCCAATGGAGTTTAGGGACAGGCAAAGGTAGGGGTAATCCAGGGGGCTTGACTTCTGAGGACTTTCCAAACAGGGCTCAAGGCTGTGAGGTAAGTTTGGCTTCTAGGAGGAGAAGATTCAGGCTGTGGCAATTGGCAGGAGAGGTGGCCTGTAAAGAATTAAATAAACTTGTCAGTGTTTTTTGCATGCTGTAGCGGCTGCACATGCAGCAGAGGGCCGTTAATGAGACAGGCTCAGGGCAGTTCAGCTTTTTTTCCCCCGCGTCAATGGCTGCTGATAAAGGATATATGCACTGTACTGTCACTATTTGAGGAGGCAACAAGGATGGTGAGCCGTGACAATGCATGCATCAGTGACACAATCTCTTTTGTGTTCCTGCTGGAGCAGACTCTGTGTAGCATTATGGACAGGGCATTTGAGGCAGAGCAGCGGGAGGAGGAGGAGGACTTCATTTCTTCTCAAGGCCCGCTTTATGCAGACACCATTCTTGTGATGCCACAGAACACACAAGAGGAGAGGGAGGAGGAGGAGGATTCTGGCAGTTTTTAAAGGCATTGAAGACATATGTCAAATCGTGAAGTCAAAGTGATGGTTTTTCTTCCCTAGAACCCTTGGGAGTAGTAAGTGGCTGGGAGGAGGCAGTTCCAGATACTGTAATTCTCAGTGATCCCGAGGACTCTGCGTCTCATGCCTCCGCAAACTTGCGGTGCATGGCCTCCCTCATTCTTCAAAGTCTGCGAAAGGACCCTAGAGTTTGTGGCATCAAGGAGAAGGATCACTATTGGTTGGCAACCTTCCCTGACCATCGTTACAAGGGAAAAGTCACGGAACTCATCCCATCCCCCCAGAGGGAGCAGAGGATGAAATATCTTGAGCGCACCTTAAAGAGGAGTTTATGTAATGCCTTTCCAGACTCTGGTACATCACAGTCCCATGGAAAAGCTAATTTTGAGGCTTCTGTTGAGCAAGAGAGGAGCGCTGGTGAAGGGGACCCTGTGTCAGGAACCATGAATCAGACTGAAACAGAAATGTAGTAAAAATCACACCTTTTAATGTAATGGTAAAAATGATACAGATCAGTAAACATAGTCAAAAGATAAGCCAGGGATCGGAAGCCAATGCGGGTAGTTAGACAAGCCAGTAATCAAGAAACCAGAAATCAGCGTAGTCAGAGGCAGAAGAACAGAATCAGGAACCAGAAGGAATGTCAGCCGGGCAAAGTCTTTCCCAGAGCACAGAGAAGAGAGCTGCTGAGAGCCCAGCCCTGACAGTACCTCCTCCTCAACGACCCCTCCCCTCGGAGGGGCACCAGGTTTGAGGGGAAAACATCTATGGAAAGCACAGAGGAGGACAGTAGCATATACGTCGGAGGATGAGACCCAAGAGCGTTCTTCCGGACCGTACCCTTTCCAATGAACAAGGTACTGTATGCACCTACGGGAGTCAATGATAGATTGCATCTCATACTCCTCATGATTCTCAACTCTCTGCACACCAAAGGTTTTATTAATGTAACATGGAATACATTAGAAATACGCATGATGGAAGAAAGATCTAAAGCGTAGGCCACTGGGTTGATCCTACAGAGAACACGGAAAGGCCCAATATACCGCTGTGCCAGTTTCAGTGAGGGAACATGGAGTCAGTGGTTATGAGATGAGATGACAGCCAGACCCTCTCCCCAACTTGGTAGGAAGGTGTAGGTAGCAGTCTGTGATCAGCATGAAGTCTGTACCTGTCACTGGCATGTCGCAAGGACTCTTGGACCTGCACCCAAGTGGGATGGAGATCACAGAGATTGCTCCTTTTAAGCAGGAATTCTTTGATGAACAAATGTGTCAGGCAACATGGATGGCTGGAACCCATAATTTGCAGAGACAATCGGGAAGCGGCAATGACGGCACTATTGTGAGCAAACTCCGCCCAACATAAGAGGTCTGACCAGTTGTTATGGTGGTCAGGAATAACTTAGAAACTGCTCCAAGGCTTGGTTGGCTCGTTTTGCCACCCCATTGGACTGCGGGTGATACGCAGAGGAGAAGGAAAGCTGAACTCCCAACTGTGCACAAAAGGCTTGTCAAAACCTGAACATAAACTGCCTACCCCTGTCCGAGATGATAACCTTGGGTAGCCCATGTAACTGAAAGATCTCCTATATGAAAATGGATGCCAGTTCTTTGGATGTAGGCAACTTCTTAAGTGGAATACGAGAAACGGTCAACCACCATAAGAATAACTGTGTTGCCCTGAGAGTTGGGTAACTCAACAATAAGATCCATAGACAAGTGGGTCCAAGGCCTCTCTCCATTGAGTATGAGTTGTAGGAGCCTAGGAGGCCCACTGGATGGTGTCATGGTATTTTTACAGCACACATGGAACAAGTGGCTACTAAGGCAGTTACATCAGTGTGGAGATTGGGACACCAGAATTGTTGAGAAATAGACCAGATGAGTTGATTCTTCCCTTGGGAGAATGGTAAGTCTGGAGCAAAACAGTGTGGAGATTCTCAGGGACAAATCAGCGATCACAAGGTTTCTAAGGAGAAGAATGGATCGGAGCAGCAAGAATTCGGTCACCCAAAGTTGAAGGTAGACTAGGGCGAATAGTGGCTAGAATGCGATTGGGAGGTATCACAGGAGTAGCAACTGACTCCATCTTGGAGGAGGAGGAAAACTGTCATGACAATGCATCACCCCTTACATTCTTAGTAGAATGAGACTATGTAGTTGAAGGTTGACAGAAAAAGAGCTAAGCGTTTTGCCTTAGACAAGAATGTAAGATTCTTATGGTCAGTCAAAATGAGGACTGGCACAGTGGTAGCCTCGAGGAGATGCCTCCATTCCTTAGGAGCTAAAATAAGAGCTAACAGTTCTCTGTCCTCAATCATATAATTGCATTCTGCAGGAGACAACTTCTTAAAAAAGTAGCCACAAGGATGCATATTGCTTTCAGAGGTAGGACGTTGAGACAGAAGGGCACCTACTTCAGTCTCAGACACATCAACCTCAATAAGGAAGGGTAAGGTAGGATCAGGATGTGCCAACACAGGTGCTAAAATGAAGAGACTCAAAGGCTTAAGAGAATCTGGAGACCAATTCTGTGGGTTACCGTCCTTCCTTGTCATATCAGTCAGGGGTTTGACCAGAGAAGAGAAATTACGAATAAATGTCCAATAATAATTGGTAAAGCCAAGGAAATATTGTAGTGGATGTAGACCTATGGGTCGAGGCCACTGTAGAACCGCAGATAGTTTCTCTGGGTCCATCAAAAAAACGGCAGTAGAAATTCCATAACCCAGAAATTTAACCTGATGATCACAATGGAACTCGCACTTTTCAAACTTACAGTACAGGTTATTATCTCTCAACCTTTGTAGCACACGGAACACGGCTGTTTGGTGGCTTTCTAGGGATTTTGAACATATGAGAATATCGTTGAAATAAACCACCACACATTGCTGTGTGATGTCCAGTTCAGGTCCCATAGACTTCATAGGGGTTCCTTGTTCGGCTCCATACTTTTGCAATGTTCGAAACCGAACAGGGTGTTTTTCGGCACATCTCTAACCACTTAAGCCCTGGACCATTTTGCTGGCCAAAGAAAAGAGCACATTTCGCGATTCTGCACTGAGTCGTTTTAACTGACAATTGCGTGGTCGTGCGACGTGGCTCCCAAACAAAATTGACGTCCATTTTTTCCCACAAATAGAGCTTTCTTTTGGTGGTATTTGATCACCTCTGCATTTTTTATTTCTTGCGCTATAAACAAAAATAGAGTGACAATTTTGAAAAAAACGCATTATGTTTTACTTTTTGCTACAATAAATATCCCCCAAAATATATAAAACATTTTTTTTTTACTCAGTTTAGGCCGATACGTATTCCTCTACATATATTTGTTAAAAAAAAAAATAGCAATAAATATTTATTGATTCGTTTGCGCAAAATTTATAGCGTCTACAAAATAGGGGTTCGTTTTATGGCATTTTTATTAATATTTTTTTTTTTTACTAGTAATGGCGGCAATCTGCGATTTTTATCATGACTGCGACATTATGCAGACACATCGGACAATTTTGACACATTTTTGGGACCATTGTAATTTTTACAACGGTCAGTGCTATAAAATTGCACGGATTACTGTAAAAATGACACTGGCAGTGAAGGGGTTAACCACTAGCTGGCTAGGAAGGGGTTAAGTGTGTTCTAGGGAGTGATTCTAACTGTTAGCGGGCATGGCTACATGTGACACATCACTGATCCTATCTCCCGATCACAGGGAGCTATGATCAGTGACAGTGTCACTAGGCAGAACGGGGAGATGCTTGTTTACATTAGCATCTCCCCATTCTTCAGCTCTGTGAGACGATCGGGATCCGGGGGACCCGTGATCCTACTCACGGATCTCGCGGCAGGGTCACACGCGTGCCACCGGCGGTGCGCATGTGACCACACGGCAGCAAATTCATAAGGACGTACCTTTACGCCCATTTGCCCAGCCGTGCCATTCTGCCAATGTAAATGTACATGCGGCAGTCGGCAAGTGGCTAATTACCACCAAAGAAAACCCCAAAAAAATTCTCCTACTCATGCAATACCACATATGTGTAGGTTGTTTGCTGTTGGGCCCAAAAACAATAGTGCACATTTTGTTTTTTTAATCTTACCAACGCAGCATTAACACAGGTATGCACATATACAGCCCCAAGGAAGAAGATCCACTTCAGTCAGGCAGCATAGGTGTGTATATTCATCAGGAAGGAGGTAGATAGCTGACAAAATGACAGCTCACAGCAGCTTAATTTTGTTTTTTTTAGGAAAGCAACAAGGAATTCTCTTCATCTATACTAAACCCTTATCCTAGATAAAGGTTCTCATATAGATGTTCATGGGGCCCCCACACACACAAAAATGTTTTTTCATTCTGCCTGTAGCACCCTCTAGTGTGTGCTACTAGTGAGAGTATGTAAAAGGTAGAAAGTGAGAATAGGTAAAAGCATTTTTTCTGGCCAAGGGAGCCACTGAATTTGGGTGAGGTTTATTAGAGGCCAGGGCTGGATGACTTATCCTGGCAGCTCTCTCCGGTACCCCCCCATTTTTAGAGTGTTGGAGAATATTCTAGGAGATAGTGGTTAGAGGCTAGGAGGGGTTGCCTTGAATATTCATGGTCCCTCAGTCAATCCCCAGGAGTGGGCCGGAAGGGGTATGGGAAGCCCATAAATAGACATATGCCATGCCAGCATGGGGAGTCAGGTGGAAGATGGAGAAGCAGTGCTGAGGAGAGGCTGTTGGTGGCCCTTGAGGGACCTCTGCCGGGAAGGGGTTTTGCCTCGGGCTGGAGCTTGGGAAAGCTGGCCTTGAAGGATACCACCATAGGTGGCAGTTGAAAACCAAGAAGTAAAGGGAGGGATGGGACTGTGTGTGAAAAAGTTTGGTCTGTCTGACCCAAATATTGAAAGAACAAAGAAAACAACCGGTACCAAGGGTACGATGAGGTACCCCTTAGGGTTGTTAATAGACAGATCAAACCAAGAGTATTTAAAAAGGTGTGCATTTTATTACAAAATGTCAATAGTGTACATATAAGAACAAAGTATATGAAATGTAAAAGCCATATCTAATATACCATGAATAATACAATTGTATAGACTAGTCACCTTTTTGGTACAGGAAAAACTGGTGGCGGTCGATAAAGTGTATATAACATCTTACATGTTATGGACTAGAGGTCCTTCTTCAGAGGTTACTGTTAATAATTCAGATGGGTATAGAATTTCTAAAAAAAAAAGAGTATACAAATAATTATTACATGAATGAAAAGTAGTAATAATCCATAATTTGTTCAGCTAAACAGCAAACATGCAGTACAATAACATGACATGCAATGATGAACATGAACTGGTTTACTTACATGGCAAACAATTCATATTGAGCATAGATCTGAAGGGAGTGACTTGATCAAAATTACTCATGAGTCATGAAGGCATGCATCTGCCTGGTCCATCGTGAAGCCAAACCACATAACGGAAATGGGACTTGCTTTGTTGCGAGGACTCAAGTTGGTGGGGCAAAAAACAGCCACCACCACTATTGGACCAGTGATACTGTAAATTGTATAAAAGTTTATATCTATATCAAATGCTGTGAGAATGTGCCCAAAAAAAGGTCTAAATTTGGAGCATTCAATTGCCCTAGCATACCAAAATGAGTATGGGTGCAGGGCATAGCGGTAAAATTAAATAAATCAACCTGGAAGATGAAATCTGTTGCCTCATAACCGAGCGCACCCACAGCGTCTAAAAAGATGCCTAGGAGATGGTATAAGAGCACCTGTGAGGGGATCGACATCCAATCGCAATGTTAATCGCAATTGCCATCAGCTGGTGCAGTGAGTGGGAGGGACCATGCAAAGCCATCTCACAATCCTCCTCCCTAGAGTCCCCCGGCATCACGACACGCGGCGCAGGCCCGCCCCCAGATGGCAACATCCACGCTCCACACTGGAACGCAGCACGATGGAGGCTCGAAGGGACCTATTATGCCAAAAAGTTCCACACGAGGGGTGGAACGGCACGGGACTCCTGCCAGCCGGGAGCAAAACAATACCACCTGGGCCTGGCGCCAGATGAATGGAAGAATGACATGCCAAAACGATCAACAAATAAATATGCATAATTAGGGGACACACATTTGCAAGTGGTGGTATACTAGCCAATACAGATAAACAAAACATGTAATGGCATACAGGATGAATGAATCACAGGATAAAACAAATAATAATACAAATTTAGTGTTTATGAAATAGATTACAAATAATAGCATTACCAGACTTTATAGATAGTAGGCATATTCCTCAAACACATTATTTATGCAGGGCAGCAAAACTCATAGGTGTGGCATTTTCACCCAGCAGATGGATACTAGTTCTGCTACTTTGGATGTGGTTTCTTTCTGTTCTTCATTACATTGTTGCTTTACAGATCAGCTATTGCTGCCAAAACCAGCATCAATCAATATGATGGAATTTTTTTCCAGCCCTTATGCCGTGATAAGCAGTGTCACCTCAGAACTGATATGTCCCCTTTTAAATAACCAAAGCAGTGACCTGGTGGTTGCTTAGCTCTGTAAACACATGATGTTTTGTTTTATGGTGAGTTCACTATGTACTAGTTTGTCCCGAAGTGAGGGAGCCTGTCTGAATGTAATTAAAGGCTGTTCACCCAGTAATGGTGCCAAAATGGCATCAGTATGAAGTAAATGCCAATGTTTTTGTAAAATGTTTCTGACTTTTTGATGTTCAGAGGTATATTGAGTGACAACTCGAATTGAGTTGTCAGTCTCAACCTTTTTTTGTGAGAATAATAGTTCTGATCGTATTTCATTTTTTTCCTTGTGATAGGCCTTTTTTAAGACTGAGTTAGAATAGCTGGTGATCTCATTCTTAAATTGGCCACTTCCTGTTCAAAAAGTGCATCAGTGGAACAATTCCACTTGGAACGTATGTATTGGCCATACGGAATAGAGTTAAGCAGGGGTGTATGATGGAAGCTGGAAGCTTCTAAAATAGTGTTTCCTGCAGTGGGTTTGCAAAACAAACTACTAAGCAGATGTCCATCCTGGTGTTTGGTTTTATTAAGATCTAAAAATTGTATTGCTTCCATGCTGTGACATATGGTGAAGTGGGGGTCTGTGGGTGGGGGGCTTATTGGAATCTGGAAGCCCCCTTTAACAAAAGGCCACCAAGATAACGTCCCACCCATGTTAATGAGTAAAGGATGATAGAGAAGGGATGTATTGTATTTTTTAGGACCTTTTTTTAAAGGACTTCAAAAACTGTGCCTGTGTGCCTTACTCATTCACATGGGTGGTGGTCTTCATCAACATGGGGACAAGGTATTATCAATGGAGTCTTTGGATAAACATCTGGAGTGAATTTTTTGGGAAGACCTAATGCTTTTTTTCTTGATGGGGTTCCCTCTTAAAATCCATACCAGACTTGATGGGTCTGGTAAAGAATTTGGGGGACCTCACACAGTTTTTTTCTTGTGTTGATTTTCATCAGCCTGCCTGTAGGCAAGGGTTAAACCTCTCCAAAGTTCATTTACCCCTATGGGTATGTCATAGGGGTGGGTCATTTGTTGTCTATATATTCTTTGCTTGGGGTTTGACGTGTGTGGGAAAAGTTGGTCTCAGATGGAGGCCATGTAGTTTGCACGATAGTTGAGGAGTGGCCTCTCTGGGGCAGGCCTTAGCCCCTGTACACACGGTCGGAAATTCCGACCACAAAATCCGTCAGATTTTTTCCGACGGATTTTGTCCGACACTGGTGTTTCATACACACGGTCGGACAAAGTTGTCGGAAAATCCGATCATTCTGAACGTGGTGACGTTCGTTGCTTACGACGGAACTACGTAGAGGCTAGTAGCCAATAGCTTTGGTCTCGTAATTTGATCTGAGCATGCGTGGCACTTTGTCCGTCTGAATTTTCTACACACGATCGGAAAAAGTCCGATCGGATGTTGTTGTCGGAAAATTTGAGAGCAGGATCTCAAATTTTTTCTGTCGGAAATTCCGACGGAAAAAGTTTGATGGAGCCCACACACGGGCGGATTTTCCGACAACATGGTCCAATCGGACATTCTCCGGATCTAAAGTTAGGATTGAAGATGAAGAAATATGGTATGTCAAGGTGATGGAGTTGGAACAATTCTTTATGGCTCAAATAAAATATCAGAAAAGCCTTGATGTGGTCAATCTTTTATTGCAGGGCCTTAGACCAGGTAAATGAGAACAGTCAGGATGGTGGAATAACTTCACCTCACCCAATTCCTGAGGAAGAAGAACATGACCAGTTTCTGGGAAGCGACAGGGAACCTTCCTTACATGCCCTTAGAAATGCAGAGAGCTTCCAAAAAAGTCCACCTGAAAAACTGATGGGCAGACATGACTGGCCCTAAGGAAGAAAAACAGAGAGTAGATGTTCATGACGAATCAGAATGACCCCTTGTTTTGCAAATATTGCCTATGCAAGAGACAGTAAAGAAATCTAGAGAGGGGCAGATAGCAAAGCAACTGCAGCTTCAGACACTCCAGATTGACAAGCATATGATGGATATTTAAAAGAATCCAGCTTTTAGCACCTTTCAGCAAACTAGGGGGATTTTGAACCATCAGGGGAGGACCAATAAGGAAAAAAGTATGAAACTGCACATTGCAACCAAAGTGTGGCATTTTCACCCAGCAGATGGATACTAGTTCTGCTACTTTGGATGTGGTTTCTTTCTGTTCTTCATTACATTGTTGCTTTACAGATCAGCTATTGCTGCCAAAACCAGCATCAATCAATATGATGGAATTTTTTTCCAGCCCTTATGCCGTGATAAGCAGTGTCACCTCAGAACTGATATGTCCCCTTTTAAATAACCAAAGCAGTGACCTGGTGGTTGCTTAGCTCTGTAAACAGGCCCAGTGACTTACAGGGCCTCTCCTTCCCACCTTTCCATGTCCTATTAAAAGGGTATTTAGCACAGTAGATAATGTCACCGCCTCAAGGCATATCCAAATGTCCACTAAAAGCACTTTTAATGGGTTGCATTAAAAAAGAAAATAGCTTGATTCCCCCATCAACACAGTCAGGAATCCCTCCCGCAGAGCTATTGTGTTTTCTTGACGGTGTTGACAGTGATTACTGCTAGCGGCTATGGCCAGCTTTAGATCCCATTAAAATTGTGTGCAAGTTATTTGCCATGCTTTGCCACATCAAAAACAAAATAAAAACTTGAGTTTAACCAATTTGCGCCCGCGCTATAGCCGAAAGATGGCTACATCGCGGACGCTAACTGCCGGGAGGGCTTTCCTGGACGTCCTCCTGTTTACTTCCGCAATGCGCGCTCCTGAGAGCACGCATCGGGGAAGTTCTGTGCTGGCTGTGTCCCTTGGCACAGCCAGTCACAGGTCGCTGTAAACGGACAATCACAACGGCCGTTTACAGCGCAAACGGCGTGTCCAGTGAAAGATGATCTCATATGTAAACATATGAGATCATCGCTCAGTGTCGGCTCTCCCTCCTCCCACAGAGACAGCGTGTGAGGAGGGAGAGATAAACGGCTGCAGTGGCCGTAAGTGCAAGAAAAAAAAAATGAAAATAAAGTGCCATCTGTCCCCACTGCCATCTGTCCCCACTGCCTCCTGTCCCCACTTCCACCTGTCTCCACTGCCACCTGTCCACACTGCCATCGGTCCCCAATGCCATCTGTCCCCAGTGCCAACTGTGAGTGCCATCTGTCCCCAGTGCCACCTGTTGTCAGTGCCACCTGTCCCCAGTGCCACCTGTCGTCAGTGCCACATATATAAGTGCCATCTGTCATCAGTGCCACGTATAAGTGCCATCTGTCATCAGTGCCACATCAGTGCCACGTGTCATCAGTGCCACATAGTGCCATCTGTCATCAGTCCCATATCAGTGTCACGTGTCATCAGTGCCACATATTAGTGCCATCTGTCAGTGCCACGTATCAGTGCCACGTATCAGTGTCACGTGCCATCTGTTATCAGTGTCACGTGTCATCAATGCCACGTGTCAGTGCCACCTGTCATCAGTGTCACATGTCATCAGTGCCACGTCTTAGTGCCATCTGCCATCAGTGCCACGTATTAGTGCCACGTGTCATCAGTGCCACGTATAAGTGCCATCTGTCATCAGTGCCACATATTAGTGCCATCTGTCATCAGTGCCACGTATCAGTGCCACGTATCAGTGTCACGTGCCATCTGTTATCAGTGTCACGTGTCATCAATGCCACGTATCAGTGCCACCTGTCATCAGTGTCACATGTCATCAGTGCCACGTCTTAGTGCCATCTGCCATCAGTGCCACGTATTAGTGCCATCTGTCATCAGTGCCACGTATTAGTGCCACGTATAAGTGCCATCTGTCATCAGTGCCACATATTAGTGCCATCTGTCATCAGTGTCAAGTGTCATCAATGCCCCGTATTAGTGGCATCTGTCATCAGTGCCACATCAGTGTCACGTGTCATCAGTGCCACGTATCAGTGCCATCTGTCATCAGTGCCACATCAGTGTCATGTGTCATTGTCCTGGTGCTCCAGGGCCTTCAAAAGTGTAATAGGTAGTCAACAAGTTAGATGTGTAATTTATGCTCCTAGAACACGTGATGACGCTCCCTGCATGTTGGGCCTCTCTAAGTGGCCAGGCTGTGGAAAAATCCTACACATGTGGTATCATAACATAATTTTGGGGTGTCATTTGTGGTATACACATGCCACGTGAGAGAAATAACCTATTACAATGACAATTTTGTGGAAAAAAAATACAAATTTTGCAAAGAATTGTGGGAAAAAATTACAACATCAAAAAGCTCACCATGCCTCTTACTAAATACCTTGGAATGTCTACTTTCAAAAAAGGGGTCATTTGGGGGGCATTTGTACTTTCCTGGCTTGTTCGGGCCACAAGAAATGAGATAGGCCACCAGTACATCAGATGTGATCAATTTTGTATAATTTGCACCACAGCTTGTAGACTCTCTAACTTTCAAAAAGACCAAATAATATCCACTAATTTGGGTTATTTTTACCAAAGATTTGTAGCAGTATAAATTGTGGCCAAAATTTATGAAGAAAAATTTATAATTTGCAAAATTTTATCACAGAAACAAAGAAAAATGTTTTTTTTCCCCAAAATTTTCGGTCTTTTTTAATTTATAGCGCAAAAAATAATAAATCAACTACCACCAAAAGAAAGCTCTATTTGTGTAAAAAAAAAAGGACAAAAAATTAATTTGGGTACAGTGTTGCATGACTGAGTAATTGTCATTCAAAGTGTGAGAGCACCGAAAGCTGAAAATTGGTCTGGGCAGGAGGGGGGTTTAAGTGCCCAGTAGGCAAGTGGTTAACCAATCTCTCCTTACCAAACAATGACAATATAACCTATAATAATAAACTATATCTATAAAACAGAATTAAGCATATTTCATCATAATATGTCAAGTAAATGTTATCTGTGCTGTCTTGTCATTTTTAGGTTGAGTTTCATCTAATATGGGTCAATTCAGACATTGATACCTAAGGCCAAACGTTGACTTCCATATGGAGATTAAGGTATTACAGGCTGTAATGTTTGTGCCGTAAACCTTTAACCACTTGCTTACTCGGCACTTAAACACCCTTCCTGCCCATACCAATTTTCAGCTTTCGGTGCTCTCACATTTTGAATGACAATTACTCAGTCATGCAACACTGTACCCAAATTAAATTTTTGTCCTTTTTTTCATACAAATAGAGCTTTCTTTTGGTGGTATTTGATCACCTCTGGGTTTTTTATTTTTTGTGCTATAAATGAAAAAAGACAGAAAATTTAGAAAAAAACGCATTTTTCTTAGTTTATGCGATAAAATTTTGCAAATTATTAATTTTTCTTCATAAATTTTGGCCACAATTTATACTGCTACATATCTTTGGTAAAAATAACCCAAATTAGTGGGTATTATTTGGTCTTTGTAAAAATTATAGAGTCTACAAACTGTGGTGCACATCAAATTTTTTTTAGCACACCTGAACACCTTGCGACCCGAACAAGCCAGGAAAGTACAAATACCCCCCAAATGACCCCTTTTTTTGAAAGTAGACATTCCAAGGTATTTAGTAAGAGGCATAGTGAGGTTTTTGATGTTGTCATTTTTTTACCACAATTCTTTGCAAAATGAAGATTTTTATTATTTTTTTCAAAAAATTTTCATTGTAATAGGTTATTTCTCTCACATGGCATGTGTATACCACAAATGACACCCCAAAATACATTCTGCTACTCCTCCTGAGTATTACGATACCACATATGTGAGACTTTTACACAGCCTGGCCACATACAGAGGCCCAATATTGAAATAGCACTATCAGGCGTTCTAGGAGCATAGGACACTCATCTCATTTCTCAACCACCTATTACAATGACGAAAGGTGGCACTGACAGATGGCACTGATACGTGGCACTGACAGGTGGTGCTGACAGATTGCACTTATACGTGGCACTGACGACAGGTGGCACTGGTGACAGGTGGCACTGATACGTGGCAGTGATGACACGTGACACTGGCAGATGGCACTGGCAGATGGCAGATGGCTCTGGCAGATGGCACTGGCAGATGGCACATGGCACTGGCAGATGGGGCTGGCAGATGGCACTGATGTGTACTGTTGGCACTGTAACAATGTGTATTTAATGTGTATTCACTCACTGACACCACAGATCGCTCTCTCTCCTCACACGCTGTCTCTGTGTGAGGAGGGAGAGCCGGCAATGAGAGATGATCTCATATGTTTACATTTGAGATCATCTCTCATTGGCTGCTAAGATCGCACTGTAAACGGCCGCTGTGATTGGCCGTTTACAGTGATCTGTGATTGGCTGTGTCCGACGGACACGGCCAACACAGATTTTCCCTGCGAGGGCGTGCGGGGAGGAAGTAAACAAGAGCAGGTCCAGGGACGTCCTCCCGGCAGGGAGCGTCCGCACTAAAGCCGTCTTTCGGCTATAGCGCGGGCGCGAAGTGGTTAATATGCATAACAAAAACAACAAAAAAAATGTATACTTTTTCTTCAAGTTTTTAAAAGGGGTTATAACTCAAAATTAGGTTACAGTGATTCGCAATCACCTTGTAGAATTGATTGTGCACACATTCTTATGTGAAATAGTTTACAAAATCAGTGTTAAGTTTTTAACATTTTCTATCATGGTTTTTAAAGTGCATTGCATTGCTTTCTAGACTCACAAGTAATGAAATAATTACAATACGCGTAATTATGTGTATATTACATGTAATTACATTTTGTTTAATTGTGTGTAACATTTGATAAAAGATTTGATAGGAAATATTTCATTAGTGACAGTTGATTTGAACTCTTTCCCTTTGAAATATTTACAAGATGAAAAAATACTGTAATTGCATTTACATATACAAGAGTGCATTGATTGCTTATTTGAAGTGACCATTTTGTCATTAGGTTTAATGAAATCTTCTGTTAATGTTTGATCTAGCATCAGTAGTTTGACTGTGTTACGTATCTGTGATGTTTTTTATTCGTAAACTAACATCTTAAGATGTATTATAATCACAAAAGGAATGCTTTTTGTAGAGCTTAGTTTTACATTTTATTATAATGTTTTATACATATAAGTCTCCATTGGAAAGATCAGCAAATCATCGTAAAGGTTTTTCTTGGTGAATAAAAGCAGCTATAAATGTTAACTCATTTTTAGCAAAAGGATCTTTCTCTGGAGGTCACTCACTGGCAGTCCTCCACTAACATCACTTTTTGGCAGTCCCCCAGTCAAAAGAATGGTGAGCAGTGAGCAATGAGCATTCTGATTCTGTTTTACTTAACTGATGACAGTATTTCTGTAATAAAAATGTATAATGTGAAACTATTTTGTTTTTTAACCTTCAAAATTGCTATATATATGACTTATGGATCTTAATAAAAGTCTACTTTTAATTTCACATTGGATGAGAAAGTCGCAGCTGTGCTACAACTTTGTGATCCCTTCTTATTATCCAGTTATAACATGGTTCAAGGCTGGGATACATATCATAGTACTTCCAGCAAAAAGCTTTTTGTGCTTTGTCCCTTGCATGTTAACCAATTTTTGCTGCCTGGTCAGAGAGAATCAAATAACAAAAGATGCCTTCGAGCATATTTGATTCGTTTGTTGGTTGTGAACATTGTATGGATGATCCACTGACAGTACTAGCAAAAGTGCTACCTCCAGTATTGCTTGCTTATTAATTCTGCCTTTGTGCAAGCACATATGTTCTGCTGAGAATAAACGTAGCTTACCTTAGTCCTATAATCACAAAACCTTATGTGAAATGCAATCAAAGGTTTAGTTTGGAACAGTGTAACAGTACTTCATACCCACTTATATATGTGTACAAATATATCTTGATTTGCATTTAAGTATCTATACAGTGAACTGCAATATGTTTTATTTTTAGCGATGTACTTACTCATAAAATAAACAGCTGTGCATATTGAGTCACATAATAAATTATATTTCACAGTCAGTCAAACAGTTCAAATGAAAGTTAAATACAAAGTTTAGAAACAATCAAATACGTTGAACTCTGTACTACAGTAAGTGCTAATGACTCCTCTTTAGCTCAAGTTCCAACTTACAGAGCAGAGTGTAAATTAGCATCTTACTTTTTTGCAGGCCCTCCCTATTGTAGCTTTCAGTACTAATATTGTATTTTTTAGGCTTGCAAGACATGGAAATATTTCCACAAATGTAACTAAATTGAGTAATCATGAAAAATATATGGTAATCGAAATGTATCCACTCTTAGTTACTGTCTGTTAGGGATGGTCCAGATGTTGGAATCGACCATAGGTTCGACTCGAATATTGCGTGTTCGTTTGTACCGAAACACAAACTGAACATATGGGGCGTTTGCGGCAAATTCGAGTGCTGTGGAGCGCCCCATAATGCATTGCGAGATCGCAGTGCAATGACAGCTGCTGATTGGCCAAAGCATGCACCTGACCTGCATGCTTTGACCAATCACAGCGCGATCTGCTTGAGAGCCATGATTGGCCAAAGGCAGGGTGCCTTTGGCCAATCATGGCTCGGGGGGCTAAGTCCACGCCCCACACTATATAAGGCTGCTTACAAGGCGGCCGTATGTAGTGTGATACGTGGAGGAGACAGAGAACTTGAGCTAGATTAGGTAAGTTAGTTAGTGGCATGCAGGCAGTTTAATATATATAATATAATAATATATAGTTTATTATATATAATATAATATACACAGTGTAGAATATATATACAGTGAGGCAATGTATTATTGTGTAGTGTATGTGTGTGTTTAATATATATATATATATATATATAGTGCATTCAGTGTAGCCTATATATACAGTGCAGGCAGTCTAGTGTGTGTGTGTGTGTATATATAAATATAACAAAAGTTAGTACACCCCTCACATTTTTTCTATCTTTTCATGTGACAACACTGAAGAAATTAAACTTTGCTACATTGTAAAGTACTGAGTGTACAGCTTGTATAACAGTGTAAATTTGCTGTCCCCAGGGCCGGATTCCCCACAAGGCCACCAAGACCAGGCCTTGGGGCGGCAGTGGTGCAGGGGCGGCGCCGCTTCTGCGGCGACTTCTCTGCTTTCGCTGGAAACTCCCACCCACTAGCCAGCCCGTTTTGTAGGCACCGCTGCTTATTTCACAGGGACCGATTGGGGTTCTGTATTCCCACTTCCTGGAACGCACCATAGGGCGGCCGTGATGTCATCAGCCGGAAATGATGGCCGCGTTGCCTCCCATGTCTTGCATCATTTCCGGTTGATGACATCACGTCCGCCCTATCGTGCCTTTCACCGCTACCAGGAAGTGGAAGTACATAAGCCTGATCGGTCCCCGTGAAAAAAGCAGCGGTGCCGGCGAAACGGGCTTGCTAGCGGGCGGGACTTTGAATGTGCCTCTGGATGTCCCCTGTCCACAGAGTCCCTTCTTGGTCCAGACATGACAGCCACTAAAGTGGGCATCAGGGCTGCTGTTAGAAATCATGGGGCCCCATACATCCTACCTGACGGGCCCCCTTTGACCCGGTGGCAAGCGACGTGGCAAGTGACAGCCTGCATCCGTTGACAAGTGACACCTTGCATCTGCTGACAAGTGACGTGGCAAGTGACACCCTGCATCCGCTAACAAGTTACGTGGCAAGTGACAACCTGCATCCGCTGAGAAGTGACACCCTGCATCTGCTGACAAGTGACGTGGCAAGTGACAATCTGCAACATGTGGCAAGTGACAATCTGCATCTGAAGGCAGGTGACGTTGGCAAGTGACATGCTCAGGCTCTGACTGATTCTGCTTATAGTGAGTTGAACTATTTTATTTTATATAACAATGTAATAATAGAAATATTGCACTTCAATCATTTTTTTTTGCGATATGGCACTGCGTCGATTTAACTGACAATTGCGCAAATGTGATCTATTGTAGCATTCATCGATAAAGGATGAGAATGGTGTGTTTGTGTGTGTGTGTGTGTGTGTGGGGGGGTGGCATAGAAGGACCCAGCCTTGGGATGGCAAAGATTGCCAAGACCCTGAAACTGAGCTGCAGCACAGTGACCAAGACCATACAGTGGTTTAACAGGACAGGTTCCACTCAGAACAGGCCTCACCTGTCAGGAGAGGAGCCTACACACAGGCATCCAACACAAGTGAACAGATCAATGGGCTGCACTAAAGGAATCAGGCTCCAAAGGTAGTGATAAAGATATATATTTATTAAATAATAAAGACACACGTGAACACAGCAACCACAAACAAGCAGGAACGCAAATAACACAGCAAACCCCAAAGCCCTAATCTAACTAACTAATTAACAATACACTCAAGAAAATTGAACATAAATATATATACAAGGCTGGGAGAAGAGACCAAGGGGGAAACAGGAAGCAAGGGAAAATCAAGGCAGGAATCAGGGGATGGGTCTCAGGAACCAGGTAAGGGGGACAACATCCAGGACAGGGCAGGAAGCGGATCAGGGATCAGGGGTCAGGTTTCAGGATCAGGATCAGGTTTCAGAACAGGCAAAGTCAAGGCTACAGGAAGGAATTCTGAAGCACTGAGCTTCAGTGAAGGACAGGCTTATATAGTCTCAGCAGTTCAACAGGTGCAGCTTGATTACTGGCATGTCCATCTGCTGGGAGACCCCCGCTGGTGGCCACCAGAACTGCACCCTTTGATGCCGAAGGAAGTAGTGACACCACCAGGCGATCCAGGTACTAACACCATTCCTGACAATGTCCATCGGCTGGGAGACCCCTGCTGGTGGCCACCAGAACTGCACCATTTGATGCTGAAGGAAACAGTGACACCAGCAGGCGATCCAGGTAATAGCACCGTTCCTGACAGTTCCCCCCCCCCAAGGAGTGGCCTCCGGACACTCCATACTGCCGTAGATCTGGCAGTGCGTGAAAAAGTGGAAGAGTCCCAAAAAGTCTCCTCTGTGACTGCAGACTTCTTTGCGCTCTCTCCGGCCAGAGTCTCTTAACCTACTAGGAGGCGTGCCACCCGAGTCCGACAATGGGACATGTACCCCACCACCAGGGTCTGGAAGTTTAGATCTGGAAATAAAAACAGACAGGGCAGCAGGCACCAGGTCATCAGGCTGGGCAGCGAGCTTCGGGTCATCAGGCTGGGCAGCAGACAGTGGCTCATCAGGCTGGGCAGCGAGCTTCGGGTCATCAGGCTGGGCAGCAGACAGTGGCTCATCAGGCTGGGCAGCGAGCTTCGGGTCATCAGGCTGGGCAGCAGACAGTGGCTCATCAGGCTGGGCAGCAGACAGTGGCTCATCAGGCTGGGCAGCAGACAGTGGCTCATCAGGCTGGGCAGCAGACAGTGGCTCATCAGGCTGGGCAGCAGACATGAACTCATCAGGCTGGGCAGCGGACACCGGGTCATCAGGCTGGGCAGCGGGCACCGGGTCATCAGGCTGGGCAGCAGACAGGAACTCATCAGGCTGGGCAGCAGACAGGAACTCATCAGGCTGGGCAGCAGACAGGAACTCATCAGGCTGGGCAGCAGACAGGAACTCATCAGGCTGGGCAGCAGACAGGAACTCATCAGGCTGGGCAGCAGACAGGAACTCATCAGGCTGGGCAGCGGGCACCGGGTCATCAGGCTGGGCAGCAGACAGGAACACATCGGGCTGGGCAGCAGACAGGAACACATCGGGCTGGGCAGCAGACAGGAACACATCGGGCTGGGCAGCAGACAGGAACACATCGGGCTGGGCAGCAGACAGGAACACATCGGGCTGGGCAGCAGACAATGGCTCATCAGGCTGGGCAGCAGACGCGGGCACATCAGGCTGGGCAGCAGACGCGGGCACATCAGGCTGGGCAGCAGACGCGGGCACATCAGGCTGGGCAGCAGACGCGGGCACATCAGGCTGGGCAGCAGGCACGGGCACATCAAGCTGGGCAACAGGCACGGGCACATCAAGCTGGGCAGCAGGCATGGGCACATCAGGCTGGGCAGCAGGCACGGGCACATCAAGCTAGGCAGCAGGCACGGGCACATCAGACTGGAGAACTGGCAGCGGGTCATCAGACTGGAGAACTGGCAGCGGGTCATCAGACTGGAGAACTGGCAGCGGGTCATCAGACTGGAGAACTGGCAGCGGGTCATCAGACTGGAGAACTGGCAGCGGGTCATCAGACTGGAGAACTGGCAGCGGGTCATCAGACTGGAAAACTGGCAGCGGGTCATCAGACTGGAAAACTGGCAGCGGGTCATCAGACTGGAAAACTGGCAGCGGGACATCAGACTGGAAGGCTGGGACGTCAGGCTGGAAGGCTGGAACATCAGGCTGGAAGGCCGGCACCAGGACATCAGATTGGAAGGCTGGGACATCAGACTGGAAGGCTGGAACGTCAGGCTGGAGGGCTGGCACCAGGACATCAGATTGGAAGGCTGGGACATCAGGCTTGAGGGCTGGAACATCAGGCTGGAAGGCTGGCACCAGGACATCAGACTGGAAGGCTGGGACATCAGGCTGGAAGGCTAGGACATCAGACTGGAAGGCTGGAACGCTGGCGCTTCAGGCTGGGACAGATTAGTGGGTGTGGAGGCAGATTGGATTACTGGCAGGATCGTTTTGGTTGGGAAGAACTTTCGTTTTTTCTTTGACTTGGTCGCTGAAGCTTTGTAGGTGGGGGGTGCAGCAGACAGGAAAGGAGGATTGGAATATGGCAGAGAAGAGATAACAGTAGCTGGGGGAAGTTTTTGCGAATTTGTAGGCAACTGAGAAGAGGCAGGGGGGTTAAATGCAGGATAGGTACAGGGAGTAGAAACTGGATATGAGTATTTGGTTGGGAGCAGTGTATACTGGGTGGAAATTGGGTTTGGTATGGGTGATGGGGAAACATACATTCGGGTAGGCTGGTGTCTGATGGCAGAAGTGGTTTGTTTGGCTGGGGCTAATTGCATCATGCCAGACCATGCTGAAAGTATGGGTTGTACAAATTGTGGTTTCAAGTTTCCCTGTCTAATAAAAGACTGAGCAGACACAATGCACTCATCAATCACCTGTGGGGAACAGCCAGAGTAGTGCTCACAAAAGTCGTCGGGATCATCTTCAAAAAGCCATACTAGGGATACAACCTGATTCATATCAAAAGGGGGAGTGAAATCATCATGGCCCTCAGAAATACAGGGCAGGGCCAGCTCGGTACAGATCTGGATCAGAGGCTGCACGTCCTCAAAAAGAAAACTGCCGGGGGCGTGGCTTGCGCGCGGACACGAATGGACGCTTGAGCGGTGAGCTCCGCCATCCAGACCGGCCGGATAAGCGACGAACGGACCGCACAGCATCGACACCCGGCTCCCCACCCACACAAGAGATCCCTGGACACCCGCAAGCGGAACCAGGAGACAGGACCGAAGCGGCTGGAATCCTTCTCCTTCCAGCCGCGCCGCCCTCACAGCACAACCCAAGATGGCGCCGATGGAGACACCGCGCCTCAGGCCCTGGAACCCTCAGCCAGAAACGGTCGGCATCCACAGCCAATACACCCGGGAATGGACACATCATCACCACCTAGCCTGTCTCCAACCACCCCTGATGTCCACAGCCCGGCGAAATCCAGGATGAAGCTGGATATGCGGCAGCAGGCTTCAGGCACAGTGAGTACAGCCATCCCTGATATGACCACCATCACATCACTCCAGTCATCCATAGCTCAATTCCCCACAACAGGTCAGCCAGTGTTAGACACTACTATGAAAGATATGCTCCTATCCCTGCAATCTTCCCTCATGTCTAACTTCTCCACCTTGATCAACCAATTCTCCCTGGAGCTGAAGCACATTGACAATAGGGTAGTAGCTATGGAACATAAAATGGAGGACTGTACAGACACCATTAATGAACTCGTGGACGCATACACTGAACAGAAAGAGGACTCCCTTTGGGTCAAAGCAAAGCTTGCGGACCTCGAGGACCGCTCCAGACGCAACAATATAAAAATTAGAGGCATCCCTGAGTCTGTCCAACCCAAAGAATTGCATACATATGCCAGCACTATGTTCTCCAGCATGCTCCCTGACCTGTCTCCAATCGAGCTAACTATCGATAGGATCCACCGCCTGCCTAAACCCCGCCATCTTGAGGCGGATATACCCAGGGATGTACTCCTGCGGGTCCATTTTTACCAGGCCAAGGAGCAAATTCTCCATAAAGCCAGAGAACTGTCACCACTACCCCCACCCTACTCGGACATTCAATTGTATGCTGACCTATCCCAATACACTCTCCAAATGAGGAGACAACTTAAAACGGTTACCAAGGCTCTCAACAACCACAAATTGATATACAAGTGGCGCCATCCTGCTACGATCCTGGTCACCCATAATGGTATCCCTCATACCATCTCCACTTTGGAAGGAGGAATGAAACTACTCCAATCCTGGGGAATCATCCCTGATCCCCCCCACAACCTACAACAGTCCCACGACAAGCCGAACCCCTTCTCCTTTGGGACTGATCGAGTCAAACTTAAACACAGAATGCACTGAATCGTCTGTCCAAGAGCTACGGTAAACTCCCAACCCGGACCGGTCTGGGCCTGGCCACCACCACCTGCTTGCTGAACTTTCCCCATACTTTGCTCAGCCACTCAGTGGGGTAACACCTTACTGAACCACCTGGCTGTCAGTTGTTTGTTACTGATCTCAAGTTTTCATTTCCATCTCTCTCACCCTCTCTCCCCCTTTTGAGTTATTTTTTTTTCTTCCCCTCCTGAGACCATCCGTCTCCACCCCACGACAGCGGACAAAACGTTAAACTCAATATTTGTTGTTATTGCACTAACCTGTACTTTATCCTAGTGGATCCCTGCCGCCCCATCCGGGCTGAAATCTTCGCCTCCAGCACCAACCTTCTCGTCCAACATCATCAGGTCTTTTGAATCTGCAACACGTCCGTCTCCCCTGAACCTAACTCAACTGCTCCTCGTCCGACGGCTTCCTTCCACAACATCCACCGACCTTCTCATCCCACATCGCTCTGATCTCCAGTTATCGAACACTGATCAACGAACTGTAAGTGACCTTAGCACATACATCTCCTAATCCTACATCCACCATGGGGGTCACAATCCTTTCCATCAACGCAAAGGGACTCAATCACCCGGCTAAGCGGGCTTCCCTCTGGAAAACAGCACTTTCTCAAACATGCGATATTGTCTGCGTGCAGGAAACCCACTTTGCTGCTGACGCAACTCCCAAATGTACGAATAGGAACTTCCCTCATATTTTTCATTCCTCATACCACAAAAAACAACGGGGAGTGATGATTGCTATCAAGGACACGGTGGCTTTTCAACTTCACCACAGCGTTCTTGACACAGAAGGTCGCTACATTATATTGATATGTTCCATTAACAACGTGCAGTATACTCTGGTTTCCATATACGCTCCCAACATGGGCCAAATGACCTTTCTCAGGAAAACGCTCCGTGTGGCACGCAAACTGCAGAAGGGCCATTTGCTACTGTGCGGGGATTTTAATTTGGTGCCAAACAGCTCTATTGATTCCACTGCTACTGCTAGACGTCATGTGTCCCCTCTGGACAAATTTATTACTGATAACGAATTGTATGATGTATGGAGGTGTTGTCATGCGAGCGAGAGGGACTTTACCTTTCTCTCGCCGCGTCACAACACCTACTCACGAATAGATCTCTTCTTAACCGAGAGACGATTACTGCATTCTATTTCGCAATCTACCATCCACACCACCACCTGGTCAGATCATGCACCCGTCAGCATTACTATATCTGGGGAATTACCCCAAACGGCCACGTATATATGGAGGGTGAATAACCATCTCCTCAACACCCCATGCTACCAAACCCCCATCAAACAAAAATTAGAAGAATTCTTCTCTATTAACCAGAACTCAGTATCTGACCCGCTGGTGGTGTGGAACGCCCACAAGGCGGTACTACGAGGCATTTTTCTGCAAATGGGAGCCAGAGCTAAGAAAAAACGTTCCCAGAAACTTGACGACTTGACAACCGACCTAGCCACGACCGAATCTCTGAACAAAACTCACCCTTCCCCTGCCCTACAGGCAAAAATATTCTCCCTCCGCCACGAGTTAAGATCTCTCCTGCTTGAAAAATTCGAAAAATCATATAAGATACTTAAGGCTAACTCCTACACCACAGGGAATAAAGCCGGTAAAGCCATGTCCTTAAGAGTCAAGGGTTTTAGATCCAAAACCAAAATCCCTTACATCCATCACCCCCACTCTAATGACAAACTCCTCAAGCCACAACAGATAGCCGACGCGTTCAGTACATACTACAATGACTTATACAATCTCAAAAACGACCCGAGTACCACACAACCCTCCAGTGAGGCAATACAGTCCTTCCTGAAACAACAGAACCTCCCGTCCCTCTCACAGGAACAACTCACCTCCCTCAATGATCCTTTCACTATAGCTGAAATCATTACTGTGATTAACAAACTACCCAACTCCAAATCCCCGGGCCCTGATGGCTTCACGGGGGAATATTATAAACAATTCCAAAATTTGCTAGCCCCTTCCCTCTGCCAAGTATTTAACTCGGCAGCATCATCCGCTTCGTTTCCGAAGGAAATGCTTAAAGCCATGATTGTGACCTTGCCGAAACCTGGTAAAGAACCCTCATCCCCCAAGAACTTCCGCCCAATTTCACTCCTCAACACCGACATCAAAATTTACGCACGAATTATTGCCCATAGACTCGAAAATATCCTACCCTCCCTTATCTCCCAGGACCAATCGGGTTTCACTAAGGGTCGCCAAGCTTCAGATGCCACTAGACGCATGATCAATGTCATCCACCACTTAGATCTATCCAAAACTCCATCCCTCCTCCTCTCCCTAGACGCCGAAAAGGCATTTGATAGGGTCCATTGGGGATACCTATCTGCAGTCCTGCACAAATTCGGCATCATAGGACCAATCCACAATGCAATAATGGCCTTATACTCCAACCCTTCCGCCCAAGTATACTCTGCAGACACACTCTCCACCCCATTCCATATATCCAACGGTACTAGACAGGGCTGCCCCCTGTCACCGCTCATTTTCAATCTTATTATGGAACCCCTGGCCGCATCCATCAGATCCAATACATTGATCTCCGGAATCTCAATAGGGGGTATGGAACATAAAATTAGCCTCTTTGCGGATGATGTGATCCTTATGATCACTCATCCGGAAAGGTCCCTGCCTGAAATCCAGCGAACTCTCGCCTGTTTCAGCGACATATCTTACTATAAAGTAAATGAAGCTAAATCAAATGTCCTAGACATGAATGTACACGACGGAACCCGCACTCGCCTCAAGCAAAACTTTCCCTACACATGGGCAACTAAGAGCATTACATACTTAGGTATTCAACTAACAAGAACAACGAAAGAACTGTTTTCTGCTAATTACCTACCACTGAAGCTCAAACTCAAAAACCAATTGACCAAACTTGCGACTGTAGAATTTTCGTGGTTAGGACGCCTAGCAGCATTCAAGATGTTTCACTTGCCACAAATACTTTATTTTTTCCGCACCATACCCATCCCTCTACCGTTGCATTTTTTTAAAACATTACAATCGATACTGTCTACATACATCTGGATGGGGAAAAAATCTCGGTGCAAACACCACCAATTAACTAAACATAGAAGCGCAGGCGGCATAGGATATGTAGACTTCCAAGATTACTACATATCCTCCATACTATCACAGACCAAAGAATGGTTCCTCCCTCCCCCCCTCCCCACGATCTGGGGAAAGATCGAAGCTGCAGCGGTACAGGCGGGGAACCTACCAGCCTGGCTACATGCCGTATCGTTAGGCGCGAAGATCCCACCCCACATCTCTCCCACATTAGTAGCAACATATAAGGCCTGGTCCAAAATTACACAATCCTCGTTTGAGCACTCGATACCAGCTACACTACAGATCCCAATAGACTCCCTCCAGTACCTGATGGACTATACTTCCTTTAGGTCCTGGAGGAGTCACGGAATCTCCCTGATCACCGACCTAACCAATGGCAGCAAGATTAAAACTTTTCCAGAACTCCAAGCCGAATTTAAATTACCTAGCTCTGACATATTCCTCTACCTCCGAACTCGCCATTGTATAGAGTCCCTGAAATCTCGGTCTTGTACAATCCCCCAAGAGGCATGGATCTTCTATAAAGCTCCAGTACCTCACCGTAAGGGCATCTCACTATTCTATAATTTACTGAACCACAAAAAATCATTCACCAAAACACCCCCACTACTCAAATGGGAAGATGACTTGAAACACACATACTCAACAGACAACTGGGAGACAGCCTGCAAATCCATTTACAAAGCCACCTGTTGTTCCTCCCTGTGGGAATTGGCATACAAACTCACATATCGCTGGTACCTAACACCCGACAGAATTTCCAAATTTGACAAGAACACAGAACCCAACTGCTGGAGGAATTGTGGCTATAAAGGTGATCTTTTACATATCTTTTGGAACTGCCCCAAACTCAGATCATACTGGGAACAAATATTCCGCATCCTGAATGAAATCACCAACGTTCCCCTCCCTGGTAACCCCTCACTGGCTCTCTTATCTTTAGATCTCGACCGGTACCCTACCCACATGAAACCTATTGTGACCCACATCCTGCTAGCAGCTAGACTTAACATTGCCAGAAAGTGGAAAAAAACAGAAACACCCACCGTTAAGGAGGTACTACACACAGTACAAACCCACTTTGACTACGAAACCGCACTGACACTCAGAGGAGGGCGGAAATCTGCCTCCCAAACCTGGAGCCCGTGGACGGACTGGACTAAAACCTCAAATTTCACAGACCACTTTGAATGAAGGGGACCCTAGCCTCTAGTAGGGGACACTTCCACTCGGGCACAGAACAGAACCCTACCAGGGGTGCCCGAGTGGAAGGGATCCCTAGAATCTCCATCTACTAACGTATATCTGGTACCCACGCAACGATTCCTTCAAAACACACAGGTTTAGATTATAGCTTAGTAAATTGCACACTATGTTTGCTATGTTTGTTATGCACCGCATACTCTGACGTCCCCCCCCTCTCCCCGTACTCTGTTTTTTTTTTTTCTTCCTTTTATTTTTTCTTTTTCCCCTCTCTCCCCATCACTGTTACTAAACTGAGTTGCAAATCTTTGATGTATTATCACAGTGCATATTCTCCTGTATTGCTTGAAAATTTTCAATAAAAATCTATTGAGTTAAAAAGAAAACTGCCCTGATCAACGAAAACATGGGCTATACGCATGCACTCCAGTAGTTGCTCCCTAATATAGCCACCCAAAGTCTGATAACAAAAAACTCTGTCATCCGTTGCTAGGAGCGAGAGGTACAAAATATCTTCCAGATGCATTTTTCCTGGCATAGCAAGTGTCCAGACCCAATTCCCAAGTGCAGCCGATCTGTTTGTATGGCTTCAGTATTCTGTCAGGAGAGGAGCCTACACACAGGCATCCAACACAAGTGAACAGATCAATGGGCTGCACTAAAGGAATCAGGCTCCAAAGGTAGTGATAAAGATATATATTTATTAAATAATAAAGACACACGTGAACACAGCAACCACAAACAAGCAAGAACGCAAAAAACACAGCAAACCCCAAAGCCCTAATCTAACTAACTAATTAACAATACACTCAAGAAAATTGAACATAAATATATATACAAGGCTGGGAGAAGAGACCAAGGGGGAAACAGGAAGCAAGGGAAAATCAAGGCAGGAATCAGGGGACGGGTCTCAGGAACCAGGTAAGGGGGACAACATCTAGGACAGGGCAGGAAGCGGATCAGGGGTCAGGGGTCAGGGGTCAGGGGTCAGGGGTCAGGTTTCAGAACAGGCAAAGACAAGGCTACAGGAAGGAATTCTGAAGCACTGAGCTTCAGTGAAGGACAGGCTTATATAGTCTCAGCAGTTCAACAGGTGCAGCTTGATTACTGGCATGTCCATCTGCTGGGAGACCCCCGCTGGTGGCCACCAGAACTGCACCCTTTGATGCCGAAGGAAGTAGTGACACCACTAGGCGATCCAGGTAATAACACCATTCCTGACAATGTCCATCGGCTGGGAGACCCCTGCTGGTGGCCACCAGAACTGCACCATTTGATGCTGAAGGAAACAGTGACACCAGCAGGCGATCCAGGTAATAGCACCGTTCCTGACATCACCATGGTAGACCAAAGAAGTTGAGTGCACACGCTCAGGGTCATATCCAGAGGTTGTCTTTGGGATAAATATATGTATTAGTGCTGCCAGTTTTGCTGCAGAGGTTGAAGGGGTGGGGGGTCAGCCTGTCAGTGCTCAGACCATACGCCGCACACTGCATCAAATTGGTCTGCATGGCTGTCATCCCAGAGGGAAGCCTCTTCTAAAGATGATGCACAAGAAACCCCGCAAAAAGTTTGCTGAAGACAAGCAGACTAAGGACATGGATTACTGGACCATGTCCTTTAGTCTGATGAGACCAATATAAACTTATTTGGTTCAGATGGTGTCAAGCATGTGTGGCGGCCATCAGGTGAGGAGTACAAAGACAAGTGTGTCTTGCCTACAGTCAAGCATGGTGGTGGGAGTGTCATGGTCTGGGGCTGCATGAGTACTGTCAGCACTGGGGAGCTACAGTTCATTGAGGGAACCATGAATGCCAACATCTACTGAAGCAGAACATGATCCACTCCCTTTGAAAAATGGGCCGCAGGGAAGTATTCCGACATAAGGACCCCAAACACACCTCCAAGATGACCGCTGCCTTGCTAAAGAAGCTGAGGGTAAAGGTAATGGACTGGCCAAGCATGTCTCCAGACCTGAACCCTATTGAGCATCTGTGGGGCATCCTCAAATGGAAGGTGGAGGAACGCAAGGTCTCTAACATCCACCAGCTCCATGATGTCATCATGGAGGAGTGGAAGAGGACACCAGTGGCAACCTGTGAAGCTCTGGTGAACTCCATGCCCAAGAGGGTTAAGGCAGTGCTGGAAAATAATGGTGGCCACACAAAATATTGACACTTTGGGCCCAATTTGGACATTTTTACTTAGGGGTGTAATCACTTTTGTTGTCAGCGGTTTAGACATTAATGGCTGTGTGTTGAGTTATTTTGAGGGGACAGCAATTTTGCACTGTTATACAAGCTGTACACTCACTACTTTAATGCTGCGTACACACGATCGGAATTCTCGTCGGAAAAAACTCTGACGGTTTTTCCAACGGAATTCTGCCGGAATTCTGCTCAAGCTGTGTTGCCTACATACGATCACACCAAATTCCGACGGTCAATAACACAGCGGCATAAAACACGTTCGACAGCACTATAAAAGGGAAGTTTAATGCTTCCGAGCATGCGTCGAATTGTTTCCGAGCATGCGTCGGAATTTTCCGTGTCGGAATTGCATACACACGATCGGAAAATCCGATAGAAAGGTTTTCCGTCGGAAAAATTGAGAACAGGTTCTCAATTCAAAGTCCGTCGGAAATTCCGACAGAAAAAGACTGTTGGGCATACACACGGTCGGAAAATCCGATGAAAAGCTCCCATCGGACTGTTTCCATCGGAAATTCCGACCGTGTGTACGCCGCATTAGTGTTGTAACATGAAAAGATATAATAAAATATTTACAGAAATGTGATGGGTGTACTCACTTTTGTGACATACTGTATACACACCGTGCAATCAGTGCAGGGTATATAATAGTGCATTGAAGTGGTTAAGGGGAACCCTATGACAGAATTAGGAAAGCAAAACGACATGGAGTCCCCTCAAAACCCGTACCAGGCCCTTTGGTTCTGGTATCGATTTTTAAGGGGAGCTCCACGCCAATTTACAAAAAAAAAAAACAGTGTGGGCCCCCCCCCAAAAAAAAAAAATCCATACCAGGCCCTTTGGGTCCAGCATAGATTTTCAGGGGAACTGCAAAATGTAAAAAAAAATTACGTGGGGTCCCCCCAAAATTCATACCAGACCCTTATCCAAGCAAACAGCCTGGCAGGCCAGGAAAGGGGTGGGAACAAGCAAGCCCCCCCTCCTGAATCATACCAGGCTGCTTGCCCTCAACATGGGGAGGGTGCTTTGGGGTTGTTGATGACAAGGACCTCTTCCTGACAAGCCTGGCCATTTGTTGGCGGAGGTCAAAAAGTAAAAACCACAATAGAGAGTTTTTGACAATTCCTTTATTGTTAAAAGGGGGCTTTCAGATTCCAATAAGCCCCCCACCCGCAGACCCCGACAACCAATGGCCAGGGTTGTTGGGGACCCCAAAGCACACTCCCCATGTTAAGGGCATATGGCCTGGTATTGTTCAGGAGGGGGGAGCGCTCACTCACCCCCCCTATCCTGTCCTCCAGGCTGCATGTTCGGATAAGGGTCTGGTATGAATTGTGGGAGGAACCGCACAGCAATCTTTTTTTTTGTGGAGTTCCCCTTAAAATCCATACCAGACCTGATGGGGCTGGTATAGCCTGGGGGAATGGACCCGACGCCGATTTTTTCCTTGATTTTTCATCTATATTGCTGGGAGCCGGCAATATATTACAGCCGCGAGTTTAAATTATATTTTTTCCTTTAGAAATGTCATTTTGCTGCGCCACTGTTCTACACATCACACAGATGCGCCACTTTACAGACAGATTAAGGGGACCCCCCAGGCACGATTATTTCAATTTAAATGTTTCACTTTAAGCATTATTAACCACTTCAATACAGGGCACTTTTCAGCTTTCAGAGCTGTAGCACTTTCAATGACAATTGCACGGTCATACAACACTGTACCCAAACAAAAGTTTTATCATTTTTTTCCCACAAATAGAGCTTTATTTTGGTGGTATTCGATCACCTCTGGGATTTTTATTTTCTGCTAAACAAATAAAAAAAGACCGAACATTTATAAAAAAAATAATTTTTTTTTCGTTTCAGTTTCAAAACTTTGTAAATGAGTACGTTTTCTCCTTCACTGATGGGCACTGATAAGGCGGCACTGATGGGTACCGATGAGGTGGCACTGATGAGGTGGCATTGATGGGCACTGATATGTGGCACTGATAGGTGGCACTGATGGGCACTGATAGGTGACACAAATTAGCACTGTTAGGCAGCATGGTTGGGCATGGATAGGCGGCACGGATGAGCATGGATGGGCACTGATAGGTGGCACGGATGGGCACTGATAGGCAGCATTGTAGTTTAATGTATTGTACTGATGGATGCCAATCAGTGCCAAACAATAATGCATGCCAATCAGTGATGCCCATTGTGGGCACTGATTGGCATCCATTGTGGGCACTGACTGGCATCCCTGGTGGTCTAGGGTGGCATACCTGGTGCTGGGCATCCCTGGTGGTCTGGTGGTGTCCCTGGTGGTCCAGTTTGGGCATCCTCGGGGGGGCTGCGCTGATAATCGATCAGCGCAGACCCCCCCTGTCAGAGAGCAGACACAAGATCTCTGCTCCAATCACAGGGAGCAGAGATCAGTGACACTGTTACTAAGCAGAACAGGGAGATGATTGTTTACTTTAGCATCTCCCCGTGAGACGATCGCAGGTATCCCCGCAGCGATCGGACTCACAGAGGTCCCGACCTTCACACGCCGCCGACTGCGCGCGCAATGGCAAGGCGGCAAATTTAAAGGGATGTACCTGTATGCCTATTTGTCTGTCCGTGCCATTCTGCTGTCGTATATGTGTGTGCGCCGGTCGGGAAGCGGTTAAAAACACTGCTTCTGAAAAAATTGCATTGATACTTGTCCCCATACATAGCTTTTTTTTCTCTTCTCTGTACTCGCTCCATTTCCAGTACATCCTTCCTGAGGACTGGTGCCCAGAACTGGACAGCATACTCCAGGTGAGGCCGCACCAGAGTCTTGTAGAATGGAAGAATTGTCGCTTTATCTCTTGAGTTAATTCCTTTTTAATGCATGCCAATATTCTGTTTGCTTTGTTAGCAGCAGCTTGGCATTGCATTCCGTTGCTGAGCCTGTCATCTACTAGGGTCCTTTTCCATCCTTGATTCCTGCAGAGGTTCTCCTCCCCCAGTGAGTAGATTGCATTCATATTTTTGCCACCCAAATGCATTATTTTAAATGTTTCCACATTAAACCTCATTTGCCATGTAGTTGCCCACCCCATTAATTTGTTGAGATCTTCTTGCAAGGTTTCCACACCCTGTGGAAAAGTTATTGCTCTGCTTAGCTTAGTATTGTCTGCAAAGTCAGAGATTAAGCTATTTTTCCCATCCTCTAGGTCGTTTATGAATAAATTAAATAGGATTGGTCCCAGGACAGAACCCTGGGGGACCCCACTTTCCACCCCGGACCATTCCAAGTACTCCCCATTTATCACTACCCTCTGAACTTGCCCCTGTAGCCAGATTTCAATCTATGTACTCACCCTATGGGTCCATGTCAACGGACCTTACTTTGTACAGTAAACGTTTATGGGGAACTGTATCAAATGCTTTTGCAAAATCCAGATACACCACATCTACCGGCCTTTTATCTAGATGGCAGCTCACCTCCTCATAGAATGTTAATGGATTGGTTTGGCAAGAACGATTCTTCATGAATCCATGCTAATTACTGTTTAGTTTTCATTACTAAAATCTTGTATATAGTCCCTTATCAGCCCCTCCAAGAGCTTGCATACTATTGATGTTAGGTTAACTGGTCTGTAATTCCCAGGAAAGTATTTTTTTTTAATATTGGAGCTACATTGGCTTTTCTCCAATCAGCTGGTACCAGTAAAAATTAGGAACAACGGTCTGGCAATTACTTGACTGAGTTCCCCCAGGACCCTCGGGTGCAAGCCATCCGGTCCCGGTGACTTATTAATGTTACGTTTTGCAAGTCTATTTCTAATTCTGTCCTCTGTTAGCCATGAGGGTGCTTACTGTAATGTCTGCGCTGGAAATTAAAACATGTGAAAATTGTTTCACCTCAAAACTGGTGAAATATATTACAATAGGCATCCGCTGGATGCAATCATTAACCCATTGTTCTAATATAGTTAAAAATTATACAATCAAACAGTGAAATGCCTATTGTAATATATTTCACGTGTAACACCAACAGCTTAGGGCTGGATTGATTTTCATGCACTATAATATCAGTTTTGAGGTAAAACAATTTTCACATGTTTTAATTTCCAGCGCAGCCATTTTTTCTTTTCTTGCATTTTGTTGTGTGTATCTCACATGAGGTTGCGGCAGGAACTTTTATTATTTATTTAATATTTCAGGTTTTTCACATAGCTTGTATATTTATTTAGAACAGGTATTGATTGAATTGTTTATTTTCCACTGGCAGCGCTGTTACTCCAACACATAGCTTACTGTAATGTGTCATGAGGATAAACACTGCAGTTTTGGTTACTAAAGCCCCCCGATTCCCTCGTGAAGCCTGAGGAGAAGAATAAATTCAATACATTTGCCATCTCCCCATCCTTTGTAACCAGATTTCCTTCCTCATTCTTTATGGGGCCAATATGGTCTGACCTCCCTTTTTCACTGTTTATATACTTATATAGCCACCCTAATTGCACCCTTACATTCCTTGTTGCATTCTTTGTAAATTCTGAATGCTGATGATGATCCCTCAGCCTTGTATTTTTTGAAGGCCTTCTCCTTTGCTTTTATATGCATTTTTACATTGGAGTTAAGCCATCCAGGACTTTTGTTCGCTCTTTAAAATGTATTTCCCAATGGGATGCACTGGCTAATGCCCTTATTTAATGTGCTCTTAAAGCAAACCCATTTTTCCTCTGTGTTCTTTGTTACTAGGGATGGGCCCGGTGCTCGATGCAAACCCATGTTCGCATCGAGCACCGGGTGTTCGCTCGCTCGGCGAGCCCAGAACTATTTTGGCCGCTCGCATCACGTTCGTGTGATGCGAGCGGCCCCGCAATGCATTGCGGCCGGCGCGGCCGGCGCAGTGCATTGCTGGCTGATGATTGGCCAAGCATGCACTGTGACCCCGCATGCTTGGCCAATCACAGCGCCGGAAACTCGAAGAGCCATAATTGGCTACAGGCAGGACGCCTGTAGCCAATTACAGCTCAGGGGCTTTAGTACACGCCCCCCCTATAAAAGGCCGCCACGCCGTCTGCGCCGGTCACATGCTGTTCCGGCGTAGATAAAGCAGGATCGTTCTGTGTCACTCTGCTGGATTTAGTTAGAGAGATTTACTTAGAGAGATTGAGTTAGATAGATTCATTTAGAAAGATTGGTTTAGAAAGAGGGGCTTGTAGTGTGTTCGTGGCAGGCAGGCACTGGCAGCAAACAGAGCTCCTGTATTTTGTTCCCAGAAGCACCTATAGGACTTGTAGTGTGTTCGTGGCAGGCAGGCAGAGCTCCTATATTTTGTTCCCAGAAGCACCTATAGGACTTGTAGTGTGTTCGTGGCAGGCAGGCAGAGCTCCTATATTTTGTTCCCAGAAGCACCTATAGGACTTGTAGTGTGTTCGTGGCAGGCAGGCAGAGCTCCTATATTTTGTTCCCAGAAGCACCTATAGGACTTGTAGTGTGTTCGTGGCAGGCAGGCAGAGCTCCTATATTTTGTTCCCAGAAGCACCTATAGGACTTGAAGTGTGTTAGTCCCATCACACAGAGCTATATTTTGTTCCCAGAAGCACCTATAGGACTTGAAGTGTGTTAGTCCCATCACACAGAGATCATATATTTTGTTCCCAGAGGCACCTATAGGACTTGAAGTGTGTTATTCCCATCACACAGACCTACATTTTCTTCCCAGAAGCACCTATAGGACTTGTAGTGTGTTAGTCCCATCACACAGAGATCATATATTTTGTTCCCAGAGGCACCTATAGGACTTGAAGTGTGTTAGTCCCATCACACAGACCTATATTTTCTTCCCAGAAGCACCTATAGGACTTGAAGTGTGTTAGTCCCATCACACAGAGATCATATATTTTGTTCCCAGAAGCACCTATAGGACTTGAAGTGTGTTAGTCCCATCACACAGAGATCATATATTTTGTTCCCAGAAGCACCTATAGGACTTGAAGTGTGTTAGTCCCATCACACAGACCTACATTTTCTTCCCAGAAGCACCTATAGGACTTGTAGTGTGTTAGTCCCATCACACAGAGATCATATATATTTTGTTCCCAGAGGCACCTATAGGACTTGAAGTGTGTTAGTCCCATCACACAGACCTACATTTTCTTCCCAGAAGCACCTATAGGACTTGAAGTGTGTTAGTCCCATCACACAGAGATCATATATTTTGTTCCCAGAAGCACCTATAGGACTTGAAGTGTGTTAGTCCCATCACACAGAGATCATATATTTTGTTCCCAGAAGCACCTATAGGACTTGAAGTGTGTTAGTCCCATCACACAGACCTATATTTTCTTCCCAGAAGCACCTATAGGACTTGAAGTGTGTTAGTCCCATCACACAGAGATCATATATTTTGTTCCCAGAAGCACCTATAGGACTTGAAGTGTGTTAGTCCCATCACACAGACCTATATTTTCTTCCCAGAAGCACCCATAGGACTTGAAGTGTGTTAGTCCCATCACACAGAGATCATATATTTTGTTCCCAGAAGCACCTATAGGACTTGAAGTGTGTTAGTCCCATCACACAGACCTATATTTTCTTCCCAGAAGCACCCATAGGACTTGAAGTGTGTTAGTCCCATCACACAGAGATCATATATTTTGTTCCCAGAAGCACCTATAGGACTTGAAGTGTGTTAGTCCCATCACACAGACCTACATTTTCTTCCCAGAAGCACCTATAGGACTTGAAGTGTGTTAGTCCCATCACACAGAGATCATATATTTTGTTCCCAGAAGCACCTATAGGACTTGAAGTGTGTTAGTCCCATCACACAGACCTATATTTTCTTCCCAGAAGCACCTATAGGACTTGAAGTGTGTTAGTCCCATCACACAGACCTATATTTTCTTCCCAGAAGCACCCATAGGACTTGAAGTGTGTTAGTCCCATCACACAGAGATCATATATTTTGTTCCCAGAAGCACCTATAGGACTTGAAGTGTGTTAGTCCCATCACACAGACCTATATTTTCTTCCCAGAAGCACCTATAGGACTTGAAGTGTGTTAGTCCCATCACACAGAGATCATATATTTTGTTCCCAGAGGCACCTATAGGACTTGAAGTGTGTTAGTCCCATCACACAGACCTACATTTTCTTCCCAGAAGCACCTATAGGACTTGAAGTGTGTTAGTCCCATCACACAGAGATCATATATTTTGTTCCCAGAAGCACCTATAGGACTTGAAGTGTGTTAGTCCCATCACACAGACCTATATTTTCTTCCCAGAAGCACCCATAGGACTTGAAGTGTGTTAGTCCCATCACACAGAGATCCTATATTTTGTTCCCAGAAGCACCTATAGGACTTGAAGTGTGTTAGTCCCATCACACAGACCTATATTTTCTTCCCAGAAGCACCTATAGGACTTGAAGTGTGTTAGTCCCATCACACAGACCTATATTTTCTTCCCAGAAGCACCCATAGGACTTGAAGTGTGTTAGTCCCATCACACAGAGATCATATATTTTGTTCCCAGAAGCACCTATAGGACTTGAAGTGTGTTAGTCCCATCACACAGACCTATATTTTCTTCCCAGAAGCACCTATAGGACTTGAAGTGTGTTAGTCCCATCACACAGAGATCATATATTTTGTTCCCAGAAGCACCTATAGGACTTGAAGTGTGTTAGTCCCATCACACAGACCTATATTTTCTTCCCAGAAGCACCTATAGGACTTGAAGTGTGTTAGTCCCATCACACAGAGATCATATATTTTGTTCCCAGAAGCACCTATAGGACTTGAAGTGTGTTAGTCCCATCACACAGAGATCCTCTATTTTCTTTGCAGAAGCACCCATAGGACTTCTAGTGTGTTAGTGGCATCACACAGAGCTCCTATATTTTCTTCTCAGCAGCACCCACAGGACTTCTAGTGGCATCACACAGAGCTCCTATATTTTCTTTGCAGAAGCACCCATAGGACTTCTAGTGTGTTAGTGGCATCACACAGAGCTCCTATATTTTCTTTGCAGAAGCACCCACAGGACTTCTAGTGTGTTAGTGGCATCACACAGAGCTCCTATATTTTCTTCTCAGCAGCACCCACATGACTTCTAGTGTGTTAGTGGCATCACACAGAGCTCCTCTATTTTCTTTGCAGAAGCACCCATAGGACTTCTAGTGTGTTAGTGGCATCACACAGAGCTCCTATATTTTCTTCTCAGCAGCACCCACAGGACTTCTAGTGGCATCACACAGAGCTCCTATATTTTCTTTGCAGAAGCACCCATAGGACTTCTAGTGTGTTAGTGGCATCACACAGAGCTCCTATATTTTCTTCTCAGCAGCACCCACAGGACTTCTAGTGTGTTAGTGGCATCACACAGAGCTCCTCTATTTTCTTTGCAGAAGCACCCATAGGACTTCTAGTGTGTTAGTGGCATCACACAGAGCTCCTATATTTTCTTCTCAGCAGCACCCACAGGACTTCTAGTGTGTTAGTGGCATCACACAGAGCTCCTCTATTTTCTTTGCAGAAGCACCCATAGGACTTCTAGTGTGTTAGTGGCATCACACAGAGCTCCTATATTTTCTTCTCAGCAGCACCCACAGGACTTCTAGTGTGTTAGTGGCATCACACAGAGCTCCTCTATTTTCTTTGCAGAAGCACCCATAGGACTTCTAGTGTGTTAGTGGCATCACACAGAGCTCCTATATTTTCTTCTCAGCAGCACCCACAGGACTTCTAGTGTGTTAGTGGCATCACACAGAGCTCCTCTATTTTCTTTGCAGAAGCACCCATAGGACTTCTAGTGTGTTAGTGGCATCACACAGAGCTCCTATATTTTCTTCTCAGCAGCACCCACAGGACTTCTAGTGTGTTAGTGGCATCACACAGAGCTCCTCTATTTTCTTTGCAGAAGCACCCATAGGACTTCTAGTGTGTTAGTGGCATCACACAGAGCTCCTATATATTCTTCTCAGCAGCACCCACAGGACTACCGACTACAATGGCTGGAAGACCGCCAAGGGGAGGCAGAGCGTGCAGAGCCAAGAACACAGGGCAGGCAGGCTCTGTTTCTAGTGGACGTGGCCGTGGCCGTGGACGTGGTCGTGCATCGTCATCAGCACGTGGCCATGGGACACGCGCGTCTTTGTTTTCGGCAGCTGGACATGTGGAGCCGCATCATGCTGAAGGCTTGGTAGAATGGATGACCAAGCCCTCCTCATCCTCCTCATCCTCTCTCACCCAGGCTCAGGGTACTGGCAGAGCAGCTGCCAACGCGTACTCAATGGCATCATCAGCCACCCCTTCCCTAGACCCACCATGTCCTCCTGAGGAGTCCCCCGAACTCTTTGAGCACAGTGTTGGGTACATGCTCCAGGAGGATGCCCAACGATTCGAAGGCTCGGATGATGATACCCAGCTTGAGGAATCTGGCAGTACTGTTCCACCAGCTGCAGCTTACTGCCAGGTTTGCTCTAGTGGTGAAGAGGGAGGGGATGATGAGGTCACTGACTCCACGTGGGTGCCTGAAGGGAGAGAGGATGAGGAGGAGGACGAGGAGGAGGAGGATGCGGCGTCACATGTCCAACGAGGCAGGATGCCCCCTGGAGGCCAGGTAGAGGCCAGCACAGCAACTGTACAACACCGCAGAGCTCCGCCTGTGCAGGGCGCTGCCTCTGCACGTTATCAGAAAAGTTCTTTGGTGTGGGCCTTTTTTGAGACGAGTGCATCAGATCGCACCACTGCTATTTGCAATATTTGTCTCAAGCGTATCTCGCGTGGCCAAAACATCAGCCGCTTGGGCACCACAAGCATGACCAGACATATGTCGACCTGCCATGCAGCTCGTTGGCAGGCACACATAAAAGACCCACACCAAAGAACTAAGCGGACCTCTCCTTGCTCCTCATCAGCTGGGATCTCCATCCCCACTACACCTTCAGTCCTCTCTGAAAGCTGCTCTGAGAGGACTGAAGGTGTAGAATTAGGTGTGTCACAACCAAGTACTTGCAGTACACCGACGTCCGATTGCAGCAGGCAAATTTCCCTGCCCCAGCTGCTGGACCGTAGAAAGAAGAACACTCCCAGCCATCCACATGCCCAGCGGTTGAATGCTAGCTTGGCTAAATTGCTAGCACTTCAACTGCTGCCTTTTCAGTTGGTAGACTCGGCCCCCTCCGTGAGTTTGTTCAATGTGCGGTTCCTCAGTGGCAGGTTCCCAAACGCCACTTTTTCTCACGGAAGGCGATTCCGTCTCTCTACCGGCATGTGGAAGGCAATGTCCATGCCTCGCTGGACAGGGCGGTCAGCGGTAAGGTGCATATTACCGCTGACTCATGGTCCAGCAGGCATGGACAGGGACGGTACCTTTCTTTCACGGCCCATTGGGTCACTCTATTGGCAGCTGGGAGGGATGCAGGACAAGGTGCAGTAGTGTTGGAGGTTGTTCCGCCACCACGCCTCCAAAACGCTACTACTGCTACTGGTTGTGACACACCTCTCTCCTCCACCCCCTCCTCTTCTTCTTCCTCCAGTGCTCTGTCCTTGGAACCAGCGGTGCTCCGTAGGCGTACAAGGGGCTACGCAAGTACGCAGGCAAAAAGATGCCATGCCGTGCTTGCGCTGGTGTGTTTGGGGGACAGGAGCCACACTGGGCCAGAGGTTCTGGCAGCTCTGCAGGGGCAGGCCGAGAGGTGGTTGACGCCACGTCAGCTTAAGCCAGGAATGGTCATTTCTGACAATGGCACCAACCTCCTCTCCGCCCTGCGACAGGGGCAGCTCACCCATGTGCCCTGCATGGCTCACGTCCTCAACCTGGTGGTGCAGCAGTTCTTGGGCAGGTTCCCAGGCTTACAGGATGTCCTGAGGCAGGCCAGGAAAGTCTGTGTGCATTTCCGCCGATCTTATAATGCCAGTGCTCGGCTGACTGAGCTGCAAAAGGAGCTGAACCTGCCCAAGAACCGCCTAATATGTGACATGCCCACCAGGTGGAACTCAACGTTGGCCATGCTGCAGCGACTGCACACGCAGCAGAGGGCCATCAATGAGTACCTTTGCGACTATGGCACCAGGACAGGGTCAGGGGAGCTTGGTTTTTTTTCCCCACGTCAGTGGAGCATGATCAGGGATGCATGCACTGTCCTCTCACCATTTGAGGAGGCCACGAGGATGGTGAGCAGTGACAGTGCATGCATCAGTGACACTGTCCCTCTTGTCCACCTGTTGGAGCATACGCTGCGTGGGATAATGGACAGGGTACTTGAGGCAGAACAGAGGCAGGAAGAGGAGGACTTCCTTGCCTCTCAAGGCCCCCTTTATCCGGACAGTGTTCCTTCTGTCCCACCCATCACACAGGAAGAGGATGAGGAGGAGGAGGAGGAGGAGGAGGAGGAGGATTGTGTGAGCATGGAGGTGGAGCCTGGCACTCAGCATCAGCAGCAGCAGTCTTTTAGGGATGATGTACAGTCCCAACAAACCAGTGGACTTGTACGTGGCTGGGAGGAGGTGGCTGGCGATCATGTCATCCTCAGTGACCCAGAAGACTCCGGACCGAATGCCTCAGCTAACCTACGCTGCATGGCCTCCCTGATCCTGCAAAGCCTGCGGAAGGATCCTCGTGTTCTTCGGATCAAGGAGAGGGACCATTACTGGCTGGCCACTCTCCTTGATCCGCAGTACAAGGGTAAGGTTGCGGACCTTATCTTGCCGTCGCAGAGGGAGCAGAGGATGAGACATCTCAGGGAGGGCTTGCAGAAAGGTCTGTGCAACGCGTTCCCAGAAACTGGGAGGTTACAAACTCCTGGTCCTGGGCGACGAGTTGCTGAGGCTTCGGTCAGTAGCAGAAGGAGCGGTGGGGAAGGTGGACGTCTGACCGATGCATTCAGACAATTTTTTAGTCCGCAGCCCCAAGGTATGATCGGTTCCAGCAACCATCGCCAGCGTCTGATATACATGGTGCAGGAATACCTTGGGGCAAGGTCAGACTTGGACACCTTTCCCACCGAAAATCCTCTGGCTTACTGGGTCCTGAGGATGGATCACTGGCCAGAGCTTGCACAGTATGCAATTGAGCTACTGGCCTGTCCTGCCTCCAGCGTTCTTTCCGAACGCACATTCAGTGCTGCTGGAGGATTTGTCACCGATCATAGGGTGCGCCTGTCCACCGCCTCGGTTGATCGACTGACCTTCATCAAAATGAATCAGTCTTGGATCACCACCAGCTACCAGGCACCTGAGGCGGATATAACCGAATAATTTTTAATGTCACATCCCTTCAAGACTGCCTATGCTGATGCTGAGTGACTGTCCTCTTATGTTCACTGACTATCCTCTTCCTCCTCCTCAATGATCCATGCCACCACACCAGTGCCTAAGGCAAATTTTTCAGCCCCTGTTTAACAGGGGCGTGTACTTACAATTTTTTTAAAAAATGCTTCGCAACACGTGTGACTGCTGTGCTCCAAGTACAGTATCTGTGAGGGGTTGCAGTGTTGTGGCACCAGCACCAGTGCCTAAGGCACAATTTTTCAGCCCCTGTTTAACAGGGGCGTGTACTTACAATTTTTTTTTAAAAATGCTTCGCAACACGTGTGACTGCTGTGCTCCAAGTACAGTATCTGTGAGGGGTTGCAGTGTTGTGGCACCAGCACCAGTGCCTAAGGCACAATTTTTCAGCCCCTGTTTAACAGGGGCGTGTACTTACAATTTTTTAAAAAAAATGCTTCGCAACACGTGTGACTGCTGTGCTCCAAGTACAGTATCTGTGAGGGGTTGCAGTGTTGTGGCACCAGCACCAGTGCCTAAGGCACAATTTTTCAGCCCCTGTTTAACAGGGGCGGGTAATTACAAATCTTGATCTAATAGTTCACAGCAGGGCCCATTCCTGCGCCCACCAAGAGTAACTATGAGGGCCTACAGTCTTGTGGCAACACCGTCCACCACCACCGCCAAAGGCCCAATTTTTCTGCCCTGTTCATCAGGTGCTTGCAATTACAAATCTTGATCTAATAACTCACAGCAGGGCCCATTCCTGCGCCCACCAAGAGTAACTGTGAGAGCTTACAGTCTTGTGGCAACACCGTCCACCACCACCGCCAAAGGCCCAATTTTTCTGCCCTGTTCATCAGGTGCTTGCAATTACAAATCTTGATCTAATAACTCACAGCAGGGCCCATTCCTGCGCCCACCAAGAGTAACTATGAGGGCCTACAGTCTTGTGGCAACACCGTCCACCACCACCGCCAAAGGCCCAATTTTTCTGCCCTGTTCATCAGGTGCTTGCAATTACAAATCTTGATCTAATAACTCACAGCAGGGCCCATTCCTGCGCCCACCAAGAGTAACTGTGAGAGCTTACAGTCTTGTGGCAACACCGTCCACCACCACCACCACCCCCCAATTTTTCTGCCCTGTTCAACAGGTGCATGCAATTACAAATCTTGATCTAATAACTCACAGCAGGGCCCATTCCTGCGCCCACCAAGAGTAACTATGAGGGCCTACAGTCTTGTGGCAACACCGTCCACCACCACCGCCAAAGGCCCAATTTTTCTGCCCTGTTCATCAGGTGCTTGCAATTACAAATCTTGATCTAATAACTCACAGCAGGGCCCATTCCTGCGCCCACCAAGAGTAACTGTGAGAGCTTACAGTCTTGTGGCAACACCGTCCACCACCACCACCACCCCCCCAATTTTTCTGCCCTGTTCAACAGGTGCATGCAATTACAAATCTTGATCTATTAACTCACAGCAGGGCCCATTCCTGTGCCCACCAGTCTTGTGGCTACACCAACATCTAATAGGGCAAATTTCTGCAGAGTATATACGCCAGGCCCCTACTTTCAAACATCCAACTTACAAACGACTCCTACTTGCAAATGGAAAGAGAAAACAGGAAGTGAGAGGAAATCTACCCCTAGGAAGGGAAATTCTATCCTGTTAGATTTAATTTGGGAAAAAGGTATCTCCTCTCTACTGATACTTTATCACCAATCCTTGTTTCAATTAAAACCCCACTTTTTCCAAAAACATTTGTCATTGGGACGGAAAGTGAGGTGACATGTTCTGAACAGATGTGCAAAGACAGCAAATGTTACAGGGGTGATAACCCCTCCCTATGTTCTCCAAAAAGCTTAAAAATAGATTTTTTTGGGATGGAGCTACACTTCATAATGTACCTGTTCAGATTCTACTTAAGAACAAACCTAAAGCCGCAAGTGGTTTTAAATGGCTTCTTTTTTTCCTTTACAAATGTCATTTTGTGCAAGGACAGTTCTAAACACGGGAAACACATGCCACTTCACAGGCATACTTTAGACACCCCCCAGGTACCATATTTAAAGGAAAATTTCACTTTTTTTTTTTCACTTTATGCATCATTAAAATGACTGCTCCCGAAAAAACTTTAGTTTTTAAAAGTTCTTTTTGCATTGATATATGTCCCCTGGGGCAGGACCCGGGTCCCCAAACCTGTTTTATGACATTAACATGCATATTGGCCGTTGTAATTAGCACTTTTGATTTCGAACGTTCGCGTCCATTATAACGTATAGGGTTCGAAAATTCGCGCGAACTTTCGGTCCGTTCGAAGGTTCTGGTGCGAACCGAACCCGGGGGTGTTCGGCTCATCCCTATTTGTTACTAAGATTTTATCCCAATTTATATCTTCTAGCAAGGTTCGTAGTTTTGGGAAGTTTTCTCTCTTTGCTTTTGAAATTCAATGTCTTTGTATTCCCCTTATGTTTCCTATTTGTGTGATTTATACTGAAGCTAATTGACCTGTGATCGCTGTTTCCTAAATTGACCCTTATTTCCAAGACATCTAGGAACTGGGGAGCCTTAGATGAATGCGCGGTCCCTCTGCCCAGTCTATGTCTGGTAATTAAAATCCCCCATTATGATGAGGATTCCCATCCTTGCTGCTAATCCAAATTGTGATAAGAGGTCCGTCTCCCCCTCCTCCCTTAGGTTAGGGGGCCTATAGAATACTACCAGCATTATTTTCCCCTTAGTTTCATCCCTTTGGAGCTCTACCCATAAGGATTCCACCTCCTCCCTAGCTCCCTTAGTGATGTCATCACTCACATTCACTTGCAGATTATTCTTGATATAAAGGCATACCCCTCCCCCTTTTTTTACCTTCTCTATCCCTGCCATAAAGGGAATACCCTTGAACGGTTGTCAGCCAATCATGAGAGCTGTTGAACCAAGTCTCTGAAATTCCAACAAAATCTAAATCCTCCTTGTACAACAGGATCTCTAGTTCTCCCGTCTTATCTGCCAGGCTCCCAGCATTGGTGAACATGCCACTCAGTTTAGACCGGTCGCACACTGTCCTCTTATTGGGTGTTCTGAGATTGCAAATAGGACTTGTTACTATACTTACCTTGGGTTTATGTGCTTTAGTCAACCTACCACTAATGCTACCCTCTGGAATATGCTCCACACTGACTATCTCTACCTCAGGACCCCCACACCCATCGCCAAGTTTAAAAGCCCCCCTTTTCGGCCATCTTCACTCCCAGCAGATCTGTACCCTCCTCATTTAGGTGCAGTCCATCCCTTCTACAGAACTGGTGACCGACCGAAAAGTTGGCCCAGTTCTCCAGGAACCCAGGAACCCAAGTTGGGAGTAAGTGTGTATAAATATATATATATATGAAGTGCACTACTCCCTTGGGAGCTGCTAGTTAGTTCATTACAGTACATGCTGGTTTAACCCCCGCTTCTTCCACTCCTGCTGTAGTAAAACACAGACGATTTAGAACAGTTCAAACTTCAACTTTATTCCAGATTTTGGCATGTATTATCACCTGAATGATGCACAGAATACAAGTTGCCTCTGGATTGAAATGTATGAGTGATAGTCCCTCTCCTTTAGTGAGCTGACGTGCATGCCCATCTGAAAGGCATGTGGTACTTTGAAACGCTAGCAGTCCCAGGCCTCACCTGCCTTCTCCTCCTGCCCCTTTCTTCCCAGGCCAGCTCAGGAAAGGTCCAGGCCCACCCTGGTTCAAATCCGGTCTGTTTGCGACTACTTCTTGCTTGATGGAAACCGTTGAAGATCCATGGCTTTCCAGCTCTGGAATCTCTGCACTTCCAGGCCTTCCAGCCCTGGGCCTTAACATCACATTTTTCTGCCTTCGTGGATTAATCCTTGTCCCATCTCCAACTCCCCAGGGAACATGTGACCCCAGTGTATATGTATGGACCCTGCCCCTGACCAAGCAAATTAACGATTGGACAAGAGCCCATACACACTGCCTGTCCTTCAGGGCCTGACCCGCCTCCTTTCCAGATACTTCTCTGGAGAAGAAAGGGAGGGTTTAGGGTGATGAACAGGTGGTCACACCCCCCTCTAACCTATAACTCCACCCTAACCCAAACAAACCTCCAGACCTGTACAAAATACAGTAAGGCACTGGCAATTTAACCTATCTTCTAAACTGATAGCACCCCCCTAAAGTGGTGGGCGCTACATACACCCCCCTCTAAAGTCACAACTGTCCCCAGTTGTGGAAAAAGAAATCCACACACTAGGAACAGTATAAACCTACCTCCTGACAATGAGGCATCTTATATCCTGGGAAGTGTAGGTGCATACTTGTACAACAGATGTTTCAAACAATAACACAAATTCCTAACTATCATCCCTGAAATTTAGAGAGAAATTCCATGAGAACCAAAGCACTACCCCTCAGAGGATAATAATTCCGTTACCCCAGGCCTTCGGGTGTTTCTTCAGACAGCCGTCCCGCACCTGCAAGAGAAAACAACCTATCTCTCCAACTAACTAGACAATTTACTACAGTACAATAGTATGGCATGTGTGATCCTGCCAAGACCTCCATCCCCTCAAAAGAAGTCAGCCTGACTTCTGCAGGATGCAACTTGAGCAGACACGCCAAATTATGTACAACAAAGAAGCCAGAGAACTTTCTGAGTGGCTTCAAAGGAAGTCCAGAACTTTTTAGAACAGCAAAGGGAATTGACAGGGGCAGCGGGGAATAGTGTCCATGACCAGCCAGCCAGGCACTGGTGCTGTTGCCCTGTTTAGGAAGTCCTTGGAATAGCCCACCCTAACCCGTCCTGTACACTTGCAGTCCAAGGCAAGTCCAGCATACCTGTAAATCACTTTACAGATAGTACCGGGGGTCTGGCAACCTTTGGCGTGTGTCCCCTTCCCCTCTGACTGAGATAGAGAATGATTTGGTATGTTGTCCAGGTTTCTGCACTATAACTCTGTCTTTGTAAATGGCCCTTCCCTGCCGCCATTCTCTAAAAATGTCTTGAAATCTTACACACATCTCATGGTCAGAGGTTCTTTGGGGTTTAGGTACATGTAGATAGTCCCATACAAGGTGTTGCTCCCATCCTTCCCGGGAAGCCTCAACAATGTCCATTGCCTAGTCTGGTATTTGACAAAGGTCAAGCCGGATATTTGCCTCCACTCCGGCTGTATGATTGCGCAATTGACCTTCAACCAGGGGTCATACCCCCTTGTGGCCGGTTTACCCTTTGTCGTCTTGGAGAATAAAGCCATTAGGAGAATGTTGCAGACGCACTTTCTCAAGGTTTCATCCGCAAATCCTTGTCTCCTGTTGGTGCTGTTTTTTTGCTTTGTGAAGAAGAAGAGTGGTGAACTGAGACCTTGTATTGATTATAGGAGTCTCAATCGTCTCAAGATTAAGAATGCCTATCCGATTCCATTGATTACAGAGTTATTTGACCGCCTCAAGGGAGCAACAGTTTTCACAAAGCTTGATTTGAGAGGGGCATACAATCTCGTGAGGATTAAGGAGGGTGACAAATGGAAAACTGCGTTTAATACCAGAACAGACCATTATGAGTACCTTGTAATGCCTTTTGGCCTTTGAAACGTCCCGGAAGTTTTCCAGGAATTTATTAACGATGTCCTCCAAGAATTGTTGCAGTTATGTGTGGTGGTTTAGCTCAATGATATCCTCATATTTTCCAAGTCCCTTGAGAGCCACCACACAGATGTCTGTCATGTGCTTCAGAAACTAAGAGAGAACAATCTCTATTGTAAACTGGAGAAGTGCGAGTTCCATCATCAACAGGTTAAATTCCTGGCATGTCATTTCCACTGCTTGTTTTTCAATGAACCCAGAGAAAATTTTGGCAGTTCTACAGTGGCCCTGACCTGTGGGTTTACATCCTCTGCAAAGTTTCCTGGGCTTTGCCAACTATTATCGGAAGTTTATTCGTAACTTCTCGTCTCTGGTCAAGCCCCTGACTGATATGACCAGAAAGGATGGTAACCCACAGAGTTGGTCTCCAGAGTCCATTAAGGCCTTTGAGAGTCGCAAGGCTGCCTTTGTTTCTGCTCCTGTGTTGGCACATCCTGATCCTACGTTACCTTTTATCCTTGAGGTTGATGCTTCTGAGACTGGTGTTGGCGCCCTTCTGTCTCAACTTCCTTCCTCTGAGAGCGCTATGCATCCTTGTGGCTACTTTTCCAAGAAATTGTCACCTGCGGAGTGTAATTACGAGATTGGTGACAGAGAGCTGTCTCCATTCTTTTAGGGCTAAAATGATCGCCATCTCCTCAAAGGTACCACTGTGCCGGTTCTTATTTTTACTGACCATAAGAATCTCACATTCTTGTCTGAGGCTAAATGCCTCTCACCCAGAAGGGCGTGATGGGCTTTTTTCTTGTCAAATTTCAATTACATTGTCTCATTCTTACACGGTACTAAGAATGTAAGGGCTGACGCCTTGTCATGACAATTTTCCTCCACTTCCAAGTTGGAGTCGGTTCCGATTCCTGTGATTCCTCCTGATCGTATTCTGGCTACGGTTCACACCAGTCTCACTTCTACTTTGAGTGACAAAATTCTTGCTGCCCAGGTCCATGCTCGAGGAAAAGATAGCAAAGGACTTGTGGGGAGAACCACTTATGTGTTTTGAATTCATCTGGGAGCCTCTTTCCATTTCTTTGTACCTGTGGATACTGCCAGTAATACTGTTCTACTCCCAAGGTACATTTTTTAATAAATCCCCTATGACAATGCACTATGGAAGCCTCTATCGTTTCCACATGATGCACATCTATACATGAGTCCTTGGAATCTTGGAGGAATATCCAGCTTGCATTAAAGAGATTTGTGTTCTAAGACTGCAGCACCATCCGAGGTCCTTATACAGCAATCCTGCTACACGCTCTTTGTGATCCTCTGTGACGGGGGATTATAGTCTTCCAGTGACTTCACTCAGTTTGGTGGCGGTTTCGAAGTTCTACAGATTATTCAAGTTTAAGACCAAAGGACATTTATTTCAATTTTATTTTATTGGGATACTTATTTAATGCACGGGTGTTTCGCATTAATTTCACTAATCATTGGACTTTCATTATTGCAACACATGTTCACATACTCCTTTATCAACAGATATCACTTCATTAATTTTTGCATTTAATTTGCATTTTTTATGTACACTGTTGGGTTTTATTATGTATCTGTTTTTTATACATATCCTCCATGGTGATTGTATTAAATGATTTTCATCACTGATTAGCACTTAATCAGTTAATCTCTATTGGGATATAGGTGGAAGGGTGAATCAACCTGAGCTTTCGTTGTGTTGCTCAGTGCACTCGCCATCTTTTCACACTATATAGGTTAAGTGCAGCTATTTGTTTTTCTTATATTTGTTTTACTGTTATTATATAACACAGTTTAGTTGCTGCTGCCCATTGGTCCTAAAAGGACCTTATTTGTTCTGGTGTTGATACACCTGAGTGTTTGAAACCTTAGCGCAGTTTCTTTTCCTAATCTGTTCCTGTTTAAAGACTGGCTTTGCTGACATCCCATCTGGCTACAGATCCTGCTTGCTGTTCCACTACTTTGATCCCTGACTCCTGGCTTGGCTGACTATCTTTTCCGGTTACTGAACTTTGGCTATGTTTTAAATATGTTTGTTCTTTTTACTTTTTTTATTAAACAAGTGTAATTTAACTGTACTTCTGTCTCGATCTGATTTCATGGTTTCTGACACTTAATGGCTGTTGACCCAGAAGGAAGCCTCTTCTGAAGATGATGCACAATAAAGCCCGCAACAGTTTGCTGAAGACAAGCAGACTAAGGACATAGATTACTGGAACCATGTCCTGTGGTCTGATGAGATCAAGATACATTTATTTGGTTTAGATGGTGTCAAGCGTGTGTGGTGACAACCAGGTGAGGTGTACAAAGACAAGTGTGTCTTGCCTACAGTTAAGCATGGTGGTGGGAGTGTCATGGTCTGGGGCTGCATGAGTGCTGCCGGCACTGGGGAGTTCAGTGAGGAAACAATGAATGCCAACATGTACTGTGACATACGGAAGCAGAGCATGATCCCCTCCCTTCGGAGACTGGGCCGCAGGGCAGCATTCCAACATAACAACCCCAAACACACCTCCAAGATGACCACCGCCTTTCTCAAGAAGCTGAGGGTACTGGCCAAGCATGTCTCCACACCTAAACAATATTGAGCATCTGTGGGGCATCCTCAAATGGAAGGTGGAGGAGCGCAAGGGCTCTAGCATCCACCAGCCCCGTGATGTCATCATGGAGGGATGGAAGAGGACTCCAGTGGCAACCTGTGAAGCTCTGGTGAACTCCATGCCCAAAGAGGGTTATTTTGAGGGGACAGCACATTTAGACTGTTTTACAAGCTGTACATTCACTACTTTACATTATAGCAAAGTGTCATTTCTTCAGTGTTGTCACAAAGATATAATAAAATATTCACAAAAATGTGAGGGGTGTACTCACTTTTGTGAGATACTATATATGAAAAATACATTGTTCTTTTCATACTACTTGGTATGCCAGTTGCTTTCCCTTTGACTTGCAGTTTTATTTAGTATTTCAATCATGCTCCATGTCCCCTCCCTGTTACTTCTCCATGCATATATATTGAATCCCTTGAATAATTTAATATACTTTTACTGTGATCATCTCAGAGGGTTGTGAGGCAGATTTGACTGTGGTATAAGTATGGCATTCCATCTGCCATCTCTCAGCTAACTCACACATGGTACAACAGAGGGTACAGACGAATTGCATTTGTTTGTGCTACATTTCAGCTTTGTGTATTTATTATAGTGTAAAAGTGGCCATAAAGGGGGAGGTTGGCACTGCCGGTGTCCTCCCATCCCCTGCGGGTGTGATAAATGAGGTGCTATTTTAAGATGGCGTGTGTTTAATGGCAGATAAGGGACAGGGTACCTGTGATTCTGTCACAACAGCGTCACTGTCCCTGCATCACCCATTAATCAAATTCAGCATACACTGTATTTAGGCCATATTCTCTTACCTAGTCTAATTAACTCTCTATATGCTGCACACAGCGAAAGAAAAAAAAAAGGCAGAGAAAATAGTTACATAATAGGCAGAAAAAGATGAGCATATACAGTATAAAGAAAAATGCCTGCATAATGGAACATTGAAATAAAATAAAGAGATGCAATTGACAAAAGTAAGGATAAGCCATAGTAATGTACAAGAGACACATGAAAGAACAATAAAGGAAATAAAGCCAGTGAGAATACATAAGTAAATGTGAAGCTTGCAAAGGCAGGAGGCCAAATCTATGAATTGGATAAGGTCAGTAACCTAAAAATGAATATAGGAAAGAATAAAAGAGAGTGACTAGACATAGAAAAATGCAGCCTGATACATTAAGCCCTATGATTTCAAATCTCTACCTCTCTTTTGTGACATTTTAGCATTGTAACATGTGTGTTAGCTATTTCTTTAATATGTAGTTATTAGGCTATATGCTTTGAAATACAGAAATAATTTTATGGATATTTTGGCTTCTGAATAAGAAATTATGTTTTAATGCAACTGTTGCTAAAACTAAAGTTCTAATTTAAAAAACTACCTGCAAAAAGAATTAAATACTTATTTCTCCCATTGCTTTTGCAGCAGAAAGCTGCTCTAATGAAGAGAAGTCATCCCCTGAAGTATTGTCAGAAATCAACACTTTCTGGAGTGTCAACCTCCTAGTTTATCGCTGTCTCTGTTCCTCTTGCTCATCCCTATGTCTCAGCTGTGTGGAACCACTGAATGCAGAAGGGGGGCTGAAGATGGACATTTCCATTAGACCATTAGTTTAGATTTCTGAACACTTCAGAGGATAAATTCTCCTAATTAAAGTGATGTTTTTTACAGTGAAGTTTTTTGAATTGCTTACAAAAATGTAAAACTAAAGCAAATGTAGACAAAAAATAACATTGGGTGATGGCACAAACTAAAGCAACACCGAGTAGTGGAATACAATGGTGGAAATTAGAGAGACTGGTAAAATGGTCTTCAGTACATAGCATAAAAATACTCTAATAAAGCAGTACACTTAGGTCACTAACATATAGGGATGGTCCGAACACCCCCCGGTTCGGTTCGCACCAGAACCTGCGAACGGACCGAAAGTTTGCACGAACGTTAGAACCCTATTAATTACAATGGACGCGAACGTTTGAAATCTAAAGTGCTAATTATAACGGCCAATATGCATGTTATTGTCCTAAAAAGGGTTTGGGGACCCGGGTCCTGCCCCAGGGGACATGTATCAATGCAAAAAGAAGTTTTAAAAACTGACATTTTTTCTGGAGCAGTCATTTTAACCGGTTCCCGACCGGCGCACACAGATATACGTTGGCAGAATGGCACGTACAGGCAGGAGGGCGTATATATAAGTCCCTCCTTAATGCCTGTCGTGCCTTTGGGAGCGCGCCGGGAGCCGTGGGGCCCGGTCGCGGGTCCCGCGGACTCGATCGCCGCGGGGACACCCACGATCGTCTCACGGGAAGGCTGAACGGGGAGATGCGGAAGTACACAGCATCTCCCCGTTCTGCCTAGCAACTAGTGACGCCGATCTCTGCTCCCTGTGATTGGAGCAGAGATCAGAATTTACTAGCTGACAGCCACGCCCCCCCCACAGTAAGAAACACACCCCTAGGCATACTTAACCCCTACACTGCCCCCTTGTGGTTAACCCCTTCACTGCCAGTGTCATTTATACAGGAATCAATGCATTTAAATAGCATTGATTGCTGTAAAAATGACAATGGTCCCAAAAATGTGTCAAAAATGTCCGATGTGTCCGCCATAATGTCGCAGTCACAAAAAAAATCGCTGATTGCCGCCATTACTAATAAAAAAAAATTATTAATAAAAATGCTATAAAACTATCCCCTATCTTGTAAACGCTATAACTTCTGCGCAAACCAATCAATAAACGCTTATTGCGATTTTTTTTTTTACCAAAAATATGTCGAAGAATACGTATCGACCTAAACTGAGGACAAAAAATTTTCTTTTATATATTTTTGGGGGATTTTTATTATAGCAAAAAATAAAAAATAATGCGTTTTTTTTTCAAAATTGTCGCTCTTTTTTGTTTATAGCGCAAAAAATAAAAACCGCAGGGGCGATCAAATACCACCAAAAGAAAGCTCTATTTGTGGAAAAAGGATGCCAATTTTGTTTGGGAGCCACGTCGCACGACCGCGCAATTGTCAGTTAAAGCGACGCAGTGCCGAATCGCAAAAAGGGGCCTGGTCCTTTGGCTGCAAATTGGTCCGGTCTGAAAGTGGTTAATGATGCATAAAGTGAAAAATAAAAAGTGAAATATTCCTTTAAATATCGTACCTGGGGGGTGTCTAAAGTATGCCTGTGAAGTGGCATGTGTTTCCCATGTTTAGAACTGTCCCTGCACAAAAGGACATTTGTAAAGGAAAAAAAGCCATTTAAAACTGCTTGCGGCTTTAATGTAATGTCTTGTCCTGGCAATATGGATGAAAATCTTTGAGAAAAATGGCAAGGCTACCCCATCACCCCCCCTACCCCCGCCCATTACCAGCCCCTTTGGGTCTTGTATGGATATTAAGGGGAACCCCCGCCCAAAATATGTTATGTTAATGTTAGGCAGATGCCTGTGTTGCACAAATCAACTACACAACCCCAGCAATGAGGGGGTAGATTCACGTGTATGCTGTGCAGTGTGCAGGAGGCACACTACACTGACTGAATATTAGGCAGATGCCTGTGTTGCACAAATCAACTACACAACCCCAGCAATGAGGGGGTAGATTCACATGTATGCTGTGCAGTGTGCAGGAGGCACACTACACTGACTGAATATTAGGCAGATGCCTGTGTTGCACAAATCAACTACACAACACCAGCAATGAGGGTGTAGATTCACGTGTATGCTGTGCAGTGTGCAGGAGGCACACTACACTGACTGAATATTAGGAAGATGCCTGTGTTGCACAAATCAACTACACAACACTAGCAATGAGGGGGGGTATATTCAGGTGTATGCTGTGCAGGAGGCACACTACACCCACTGTAACAGCGCTAGGTTAGAAAGCAAAGCAAAGCTGACACTGTCCCTGCCTATCCTGCTCTCTCCCTGAACACTACACTCACTGTAACAGCACTATCTAAAGAAGCAAAGCACAGCTGACACTGTCCCTGCCTATCCTTCTCTCTATGAATGCTGCAACACACTACACAAGGCCGCTGCGCTGGCAGCGTTATATAGTGTGAGGCGTGTACTAAACCCCCCTGAGCTATAATTGGCCACAGGCATCCTGCCTGTGGCCAATTATGGCTCTCCTCGCTGCCGGCACTGTGATTAGCCAAGCATGCGGGGTCACAGTGCATGCTTGGCCAATCACCAGCCAGCAATGCACTGCGACTGGCGCAGTGCATTGCGGGCCATTTGTATCACACAAATTTGATGCGAACGGCCCACAAAGTTCTGGTTTCAACGAACGGACGATGTTTGATTCGAACATGGGTTTGAATCAAACACCAGGCTCATCCCTACTTACATATAGGACATGGAGGGGAGGATTCACATTTTAGGTATTCTTGTGGCTAGTCTGCCAAAGGTGGAGAAGAAAGAAAAAAAGGGGGAGGGGAGAGGGCAAAGAAGGGTAGACAGGTGTGACTGATATTGGGGTCCAGCAGAGGATAGATCATAGAGAGACATTGGGGGGAGTAGTACACTCTATGGAGAAACTTAAGTTGTATCCATCTAACCCTGGCAGAAATCATAAGGGGAAATATTGCTGTATACCTTCTTCCCAATACCCATCCATCAAGGTGGGCAGGTCATGCTGCCACACATCATACAAACGGGTGAATTTGGATGTATCCGATCGGGTTAAGAACTATTACAAAGAGGATAATGGTTTGTCAAGCTGGTCTGCTATCATTAAACTCTCAATCGCATGGGATGCCAGCACCAGTGGGAAAATTAATTGAGATTGAGCCGCATGATGGAGCTGAAGGTATCTAAAATACATGTTGTTGGGTAAACTAAATAAGGTCTTAGGCCCCTTTCACACGGACGCAGTCAGTTTAGGCACGTCAAAAACTTATCAGTTCTTATCCGTTGTCTCATCCGTTTTCATCCGTCATCCGTTCCGTTAATGTCCGTTTTCATCCGTTTTTTTGTCCGCTTACATCCGTAAATGCACACGTTTACGTCCGTTTTTTTCATCCGTTTTTTCATCCGTTTTGTTCCGTTTATATGTGTGCCTGTGCCTTTAAGAGGTTGAGTTCACAGATAAACACAAAACGGATCTTAACGGATCGGACGTTGACGGACGATGTCCGTTAACGTCAGTTAATATCCGTTTTGACGGATCTGAACGTAGCCTTGTACGTTTAAAAAAACGGATAAAAACGGAAGCGGAGGTTAACTGATGGTGACGGATGTTCATCCGTCTGCCCATAGGAATGCATTGTTGTCCGTCGACGGATGGAAGAAAAACGGATAGACGGTCCGTCCGTGTGAAAGGGCCCTTAAGGCCATCACATGTCAGCAGCTGGCCATGGAAAATAATGTCCTGCAGCATTTTTATGCCATGGCGTGGCCCACAAGGCCGGGTCAGGCACTGTCTGAAAGTGGGACAGTTGAGGGTTTTCCCAAAGTGGAGTGTGAGGCATGGGCGTCCGCAGAACTTTTTTTCAGGGTGGGGCACTTCGGCAGCGGCTATACACAGACACATTTAACCCTTTCTTCGACTGCTAGCGGGGGTTAAAAGTGCCCCGCTAGCGGCCGAATAGCACAGCTAAAACGATGGTAAACCGCCGCTAAAACTAGGCAGTGTGATGGCAGATGGCAGTGTGAAATAGCTCTTGAGATAATTCAGCTCCACTCCATGCCCATATAAATATAGCCTAGAGAATGTACATCTTTCTATATTGCAATACATCTGTTGTTGCCATATTTTGATCTTTATGAAAACAGCCTATACAGTATAGGTTGTTTTCATCAAGATCAAAATATGGCCACAACAGATGTATTGCAATATAGAAAGATGTACACTCTCTAGGCTATATTTATATGGGCATCATGGACTGGTATGCCTGAGAGACTGAGTAACTTCCATACAAAGTGAAGAAGATATTATAACACACAACACAAATATATTTTTCCAGCAATAGCTCAGCTGTCCAACTTTCCAAGCAATATATATATATATATATATATATATATATATATATATTCTCCTCCTAACTGGCACTGCAGTGCTGTTACCTGTGGTTCTTCAGTGATGCGATAGCACTGACAGCGTATTCTCTCTCTCAGCCACTGCACGCACCTGTGCGAGGAGTCGGCGCTGCGCCAGCCGGATCGACATAGCAACGTTACACAGGCAGGCTGAGGCAGCCAATCATGTTCCGGAACAGCCGAGATGTCGAGCAGAGGCCCGAGCGGCAGTCAGAGCCAATCTGATGATCGGGCCAGGGGTGAGGGAGGGACAGATGTCTGTATCAATCTGTGATAAGTCGGAACAGACCGAGAACAGCCCCAGCCCAGCAGATGTAGAAAAAAAGTCCACGGCTGCTGCGGCAGCCATTGCGTTACACAGGGCAACTGTCTTCACACTTCAACACCTTCTTACGATTCCGGGGGGGGGGAATCGCCCCCCCCCCGCCCTATGCTGCGGATGCCCGTGGTGTAAGGTGACATTGCCCCCTCAACTCCCAATAGGGACTCCACATATGTCCACACTTGTAAAGTGGTTTGCATGGCCTTAGTCACGTTAGGGTCAGAGACTCTCAATGTCTTGAAGTTAAACTAGCATTTTCTAAATATGGTCTGCAATGGAAGCCCTGTATTTGTTGCAGCACAGGATTCATTTAAGCAGTTAGAATATCTGTTGAATTTATCTCTATTTCACATCTATACAAAAAGTAATCTATTAATGGAAACGATTTGTTGGCAAAAGGGATGTGAGCATGGAAAACAGATGAAATACCTAGATGTAAAGGTAGCCTTTGTCGTCATGTTAAATAAGAAAATATGAATTCATAGCAGGTGCTGTGTGATCATTTATATTCTGAATTGCTCATACTGAATGCAGGTGTGTACTCAAATGGAGATTTATGTAACATACAGCGATAATAACAAAGTGTCCTATTACTTTACCTTCATACATTGGCGTACTTTAATATTGTAACTGATTTTATCATTGCTTTACACAGCACAATACTTCATCAAATATGCAGGTAGTACTAGAATGACACTGAAATATTAGATAAAAATCTAAATTTGGTTCAGTAGTGGGACACTAACCTAATCTCAGAATACAGGGTCAGAAAATTGGTATATATATATATATATGCTGATGTGCAGATAAACCTACATGGTAACGTAGTGAAAAATTGCTGATAGCCTTTAATTTGTGAACCACAATAACAAAACGACACTCACACAATGTAGCATAGCATACTATTATCATATACTGTAAGAAAGAATATAATTTTTAACATTTCTCAAACAGATGTACAATTAATAAAAATATGAGATTTTATATATATATATATATATATATATATACACACAGTATCTCACAAAAGTGAGTGCACCCCTCACATTTTTGTAAATATTTTATTATATCTTTCATGAGACAACACTAAAGAAATGACACTTTGCTACAATATAAAGTAGTAATTGTACAGCTTGTATAACAGTGTAAATTTGCTGTCCCCTCAAAATAACTCAACACACAACCATTAATGTCTAAACCGCTGGCAAAAAAAGTGAGTACACCCCTAAGTGAAAATGTCCAAATTGGGCCCAAAGTGTCAATATTTTGTGTGACCACCATTATTTTCCAGCACTGCCTTAACCCTCTTGGGCATGGAGTTTACCAGAGCTTCACAGGTTGCCACTGGAGTCCTCTTCCACTCCTCCATGATGATATCACAGAGCTGGTGGATGTTAGAGACCTTGCGCTCCTCCACCTTCCGTTTGAGGATGCCCCACAGATGCTCGATAGGGTTTAGGTCTGGAGACATGCTTGGCCAGTCCATCACCTTTACCCTGAGCTTCTTTAGCAAGGCAGTGGTCATCTTGGAGGTGTGTTTGGGGTCGTTATGTTGTCATGTTGTAATACTGCCCTGTGGCCCAGTCTCTGAAGAAAGGGGATCATGCTCAGCTTCAGTATGTCACAGTACGTGTTGGCATTCATGGTTCCCTCAATGAACTGTAGCTCCTTAGTGCCGGCAGCACTCATGCAGCCCCAGACCATGACACTCCCACCACCATGCTTAACTGTAGGCAACACACACTTGTCTTTGTACTGCTCACCTGGTTGCATCCACACATGCTTGACACCATCTGAACCAAAAAAGTTTACCTTGGTCTCATCAGACCACAGGACATGGTCTAGTAATCCAATGCCTTAGTCTGCTTGTCTTCAGCAAACTGTTTGCGGGCTTTCTTGTGCATCATCTTTAGAAGAGGCTTCCTTCTGGGACAACAGCCATGCAGACCAATTTGATGTAGTGTGCGGCATATGGTCTGAGCACTGACAGGCTGACCCCACACCCCTTCAACCTCTGCAGCAATGCTGGCAGCTAGGGATGGGCCCGGTGTTCGATTCAAACCCATGTTCGGCGAGCCCAGAACTATTTGGGCCGCTCGCATCAAATTCGTGTGATGCGAGCGGCCCGCAATGCATTGCGCCAGTCGCAGTGCAATGCTGGCTGATGATTGGCCAAGCATGCACTGTGACCCCGCATGCTTGGCCAATCACAGCGCCGGCAGCGAGGAGAGCCATAATTGGCTACAGGCAGGATGCCTGTAGCCAATTATAGCTCAGGGGCTTTAGTACACGCCCCACGGTATAAGAGGCCGCCGCGGCGGCGGCCTCGCATATTGTGTTTCAGTGTCAGCGTGTCAGTGTGCTGCTGACTGCTGACAATATGTGCTTTATTTCTGGGGATTTGTGTGTGCGTGCTGTTAGTACAGCATTGCAGTATCACATCTGGGGGGTGTCTATAGGTTGCCTGTGGAGGGGGGCAGGTTTCCTGTGCTTAGAACTGTCCCTGCAAAAAGTGTCATTTTTGCAGGAAAAAAGCTATTTAAAAGCTTTTAAAAGCATGGAAGAAGATGCCGGACGAGAAGGACGAGAAGACCAGCGCAAGAAGAAGTGGATCGGAGGAAGAAGAAAATGGAAGAAGATGGAAGAAGATGACGGAAGGAAGAGATGAAGAAACCGAAGGATGAAGAAAGAAGAAAGAAGATTTTAATAAAGGAATTGTCAAAGACCGTCTCCTGTCATTTTTACAATTTTTGACACTTTTTTGGTGAAATGGTAGGGGTACTTTTGTACCCCCTTACCATTTCACACATGGGGGGGCGGGATCTGGGGGTCCCATTGTTAAAGGGGGCTTCCAGATTCCGATAAGCCCCCCCGCCCGCAGACCCCCACAACCACCGGGCACGGTTGTGGGGAAGAGGCCCTTGTCCTCATCAACATGGGGACAAGGTGCTTTGGGGGTCTGAGAGCATCCTCCCAATGTTGAGGGCATGTGGCCTGGTACGGTTCAGGCGGGAGGGGGGGGCGCTCTCGTCCCCCCCTCTTTTCCTGCGGCCTGCCAGGTTGCATGCTCAGATAAGGGTCTGGTATGGATTTTGAGGGGGACCCCACGCCATTTTTTTGGGCTGGGGTTCCCCTTAAAATCCATCCCAGACCTCAAGGGCCTGGTTATTGAATTTGGGGGGACCCCCACGCTTTTTTTTTTTTTTTTTTTTAATCAATTACTTTTTTTTATGAATGACTTTCAGTGAATGACTGTTCTCTGTGTTACGGGAGCCGTCAATTCACATTAGCCGCGAGTGATTTTAAATAGCTTTCTTTCCTGCAAAAATTACACTTTTTGCAGGGACAGTTCTAAGCACAGGAAACATGCGCCCCTTTACATGCATACTATAGACACCCCCCAGGTACGAAATTTAAAGGAATATTACACTTTTATTGTTTTAATTTAAGCATTATTAAAATCACTGCTCCTGAAAAAACGTCAGTTTTTTTAAAAAAAATTTGCATTGATACATGTCCCCTGGGGCAGGACCCAGGTCCCCAAACACTTTTTATGAGAATAACATGCATATTAGCCTTTAAAATTAGCACTTTTGATTTCGAACGTTCGCATCCATTATAACTAATAGGGTTCTAAAGCTCGCACGGAATTTAGGTCCGTTCGCGGGTTCTGGTGCGAGCCGAACGGGTAGGTGTTCGGCTCATCCCTACTGGCAGCACTCATAGCTCTATTTCCCAAAGACAACCTCTGGATATGACTCTGAGCACATGCACTCAACTTCTTTGGTTGACCATGGCGAGGCCTGTTCTGAGTGGAACCTGTCCTGTTAAACCACTGTATGATCTTGGCCACTGCAGCTTAGTCAGTTTCAGGGTCTTGGCAATTTTCTTATAGCCTAGGCCAGCTTTATGTAGAGCAACAACTATTTTTTTCAGATCGTCAGAGAGTTCTTTGCCATGAGGTGCCATGATGAACTTTCAGTGACCAGTATGAGAGAGTGAAAGCAATAACAACAAATTTAACACACCTGCTCCCCATTCACATCTGAGACCTTGTAACACTAACAAGTCACATGACACCGTGGAGGGAAAATGGCTAATTGGGCCCAATTTGGACATTTTCACTTAGGGGTGTACTCACTTTTGTTACCAGCGGTTTAAACATTATTGGCTGTGTGTTGATTTATTTTGAGGGGACAGCAAATTTACACTGTTATACAAGCTGTACACTCACTACTTTACATTGTAGCAAAGTTTAATTTCTTCAGTGTTGTCACATGAAAAGATAGAATTAAATATTTACAGAAATGTGAGGCGTGTACTCACTTTTGTGAGATACTGTATATGATGATGGGGATCATAATAATGATTAATAGTAAACCGACAATGGCGTCATTCGATGGGCACAGTGGGAGCATTTGATGGCACAGTGGCAGCATTTGGGCACAGTGGCTACGTTTGATGGGCACAGTGGTGGCAATTGATGGGCACAGTGGCTGCGTTTGATGGCACAGTGGCTGTGTTTAGTGGTACAGTGGCTGCATTTAAGGGGCACAGTGGCAGCAATTGATGGGCACAGTGGCTGCGTTTGATGGGCACAGTGAGGCTGCAATTGATGGAGGTTTTTTTCAGTTTGTTTGTGCCCCCCCGCACAAATTTTGAGCATCAGCCAGCACTGCCCTGAGGCCTTACTCCTCATCTCCTGTCACTAGAGTGCCCCATGCAGAGATATCAGACCCAGCATGTGGGTGTACTGATCGCTAGGGAAGGAGCCAAGCTCATCAGCTTCTTTACTACCCGGGTATCTATCGTCTGGGCTATGCTTCCCACCTGACTGTTGCTGATCCAGTTGTCCATAGCAACGGTCTTGCAGCTTCCTTCAGATAGCTGTTCTGCAGACTAGCTATAAACACAGCTTCTTAAACAATCCTTCTCATTCCCTTTTTCTAAGCCATTGCTCTTTGATTCGTCCTGCATGTACCTTTTCTTTAAATGACTTCAGACTAGGCAGAATAGACAAAACTTCCAAACTTTATTGCAGGTGCTTTAGCATTACAAGTTGATTATTCCAACATTCTCCATACTTGAATCCCCTGGCTTGCCCAGAAGATCTAGGTTAGGCTGCCCCATCTCCTACCTTCATAAGTCCATTGTTTAAGTCAATCTCTAGGATAGATCTGTCTTTGGTACCCTAGCTGGGCACCTGCCAAAGTGGGAGCTGGACACCAGAGCAATCCACATAGTGCTGCAATCCTTAAACATTTTCCCACCCAGGGACTGCACAGGGTTGCCTCCCCTTTTTTTTTTATTTTATATCCCATCACAAAGGAGTGATGCTATGAATACCCGGCAACCTTAACCCTTACCTAACCCCTGAGCAGCCTGGCCATAACACAGCCTGGCCAGTGATGCAATAAACACAAGTTACACATGAAAAATTCTGTAGAGAACATAAGTAAGTAAGCACCTGCCTACACACAGATCAAGAGGAAATTTTCCAGCAAGGCATATAGAATATAGAATCAGTAGATCGACTTTTGTACAACCACACTGCAAATACAGACCAAAATTTGGTCTGTCCCTGCTGAACCTGACAAATTTTGATCCAACTATGGGCATCTTAAGGCAGCAATACAACCCCTGTCAGGTTTTTTCTGTTATCCAGTGCTAAACATCAGGGTCGGGACAAGGGGTGGGCAAAAGGGACAGCTGCCCAGGCGCAGAGAAGCAAAGGAGCAAAGAATAGATGCAGGGTGGTACACCTATTCTACGGCATGTATTAACAGAGGGGGAGGATATGCAATTTAGGATCCTTGCCCTGGGCACTGGATGACCCTGTCCCAGTGCTGCCCAACACAGACAAAAGTAAAACCTAAGTCTGTCTGTGTCCCTGTTGCAGATTTTGATTTCCTTCCCTCCTAGTGAATCTTTGTTACAGTAAGTGAACTAAACATTCTCTAATGGACCACTGAATAGCAGTAAAATCCCTCCCCAGTTTATCAAAACAAAATAGGATTTAACCACTTCCTGACCAGGCCATTTTTTGCGATACAGCACTGCGTTGCTTTAAGTGACAGTTGCGCGGGTGTGCAGCATTGTACCCAAATAAAATTGATGTCCTTTTTTTCCCATAAATAGAGCTTTCTTTTGTTTCAGTAGTTTTTATTAAATTTTTCATATGAAATACAGAGGTACCATAACAGGGTACAATACGTAACAGAACATGAGAATACATTTGAACATAAGGGTTACATGCCTATATGTAGCTGCTAGTTTGCTGGCGTTCCAAGGCTAGAGGAAACATATATGCTAAAAGTCATGACAAGCAGTGTGCTTTGGTGTAATCGCAAGTGGTTTGAGCAAGTTGTCTTTGAGGCCTACCGCAGAGAGGGTGTGTCTCCCCTCAAGTACCCCAAGTGGGATCAAACTGTACTATAGGAGGGGAGACCCAGCACTCATCTACCGCAAGCAGCAGGAGTGATGCAGGTATATTCTCTTTTACTGAGGCATGAACAAGAAGGCAAATAAAAGGCAGACAGAGAAGGGGAAGGAGAGAAAAGAAAAGGAAAAAAAAAAAAAAGAAACAGAGAGCTTAAATAAGAGGAAAGTAAGGAAAACGAACTAGTGCATAGTATCTCATTACATAAGAGACTAAGTTAGTAATATTGAGATCCGTTCTTGGATATCCAATCAGTCCACGGTTTCCAAAGAGCTTGTGCGTCCTGGAGTTTACCCAGGGAAGAGGCAAACATAGTTTCGTATATGGCGTGCGTGTTTGTGGTCATTATTATTTCTTTCAGTAGGGGTGGGTCAGGGGTCCTCCAGTGTCTGGCTATCACTAATCTGGTGCTGAGTAGGACGTGGGAGACTATGTTCCTAGTAGTTTTAGGTAGTGCTTCTATGCCTAAGGATAGAACAGCTAAGCCTGGGGTTTTAGGGATAGGGCATTGTAATATGAGTCTGAGTAGTTTAAAAATCTCATCCCATAAATGGAGGAGCTTGGGGCAGTCCCAGAAAGTGTGGAGAAGGGTGCCTAAACATTTGCAATTCCTCCAACATAGTGGTGAGGCTTGGTTATTAAATTTAGAAGTTTTATGTGGAGTTAGGTACCAGCGTAGTAAGAGCTTTTGGTGTAGTTCCCATAAATTTATAGATTTGGTAGCAGAGAAGGTTGCTTTTAAGGCGGCCTGCCATTGTTCGATAGTGTAGGATGTGTGTAGATCCCGCTCCCAAGCTATAATGTTGGGGTTCTTAACAAATATTAGTTTGTTGTTGAGGGTATTATAAAATAATGAGATCCCTTTAGTGTTAGGTACGGGTTTGGTGAAGAACAATACCACCTTCCATGGTAACTGATGGAGGTTCTAGTATTATATCGGAGAAAGTGTTTTATTTGGATGTATTTGTACTGTTCTGAGTCGCTCAGACCAAACTCCAGTTGTAGGGATCTGAATGTTTTCACTGCTGGGCCGATCATAAGGTCTGATATGTTATGTATTCCCTGGTCGTTCCAGTGTGTTATGTGTAGGTCAGGGATAATCCCTGATAGGCTTGTGATAGGAATTGGGAGTGAAGAAGCAGGGGATGTTGTGAGTGGCTGCTTCAACAAAGTTTCCCAGGCTTGCAGGGATGCCCTAATTGTGGGTGCTAAAGGGGTAGTGACTCTGTAGCCGAACGAGGATGCCATTAATTGATTAAAGAGGTTGGTGTTGGTAATTTGACCTTCTTCTAGTTCCTTCCATCTAGGGGTAGGAGAGTTGGGGAACCATATGCGGAGTTGAGACAGTATAGAAGCCGTGTAATAGTCTTTAACCAGTATGTTGCCTACTCCACCCGCCGTTCTAGCTGCTATTGAATTTTGGAAGGCCCATCTTGCTATTTTCCCCATCCACAAAAACTTATTGATCTGCGATTGAAGTTTGGAGAAGAAAATGTTAGGAACCGGAATGGGGAGGGTCCTAAATATATAGATTAGTTTGGGCAAGATTGTCATTTTGAATGCTGCTAAGCGCCCTGACCATAGGAGCTCTGTTTTTGCGATGGTTTGTAATTTCGTCGGGAGGGCATTTAGGAAAGATATGTAATTAGCCTGGTATAGTTTACTTGTGGATGCCGTTAGTGTGATACCTAGGTATTTAATACCTTCTTTACTCCATGCAAATGGAAACCGTGAACTGAGAGAGTTCTGTAGTTGGGTGTTTATACCTATACCGAGTATATGAGATTTACTTTCATTGACCTTGTAATAAGAGACTCTATTAAACCTTTGTAATACGTCATACACCGAAGCCAGGGATTTCTCGGGGTTAGTGAGCATCATAATGATGTCATCTGCAAATAAGCTGATGACGTGTTCCGAGCCATGGGATGAGATCCCTGTAATGTGCTGGTGTGTTCTAATGAGGGTTGCTAATGGTTCCAAAATTAAGTTAAAGATCAGGGGGGATAGTGGACAACCTTGTCGGGTGCCATTAGAAATTTTAAAGGGGGTTGACAGTACACCTGCTGTGTAGACTTGGGCTGAGGGTTCTGAGTACAGAGCCATAATTGATGCCAGAATGGGTCCTGAGAACCCAAATTTCTCCAACACCCCAAGGAGGTATCCCCAGTGGACCCTGTCGAAGGCCTTCTCCGCATCCAAAGCTAGTAGCAGAGAAGGCCTCCGACGGGACTCAGTCAAATGGATGATGTTGGTCAATCTCCTGGTGGCGTCAGAGGTTTGGCGGCCTTTAGTGAAACCTGTTTGGTCAGGATGGATCAGTTGGGGCATTAAGTCAATCATTCGTTTGGCCAGTAGTTTCGCATATATTTTTAAGTCTGCTTTTAACAACGAGATGGGACGGAAATTAGCGGGGCTGTCTGGAGCTTTCCCTGGCTTGGGTATGGTGACAATAATAGCTTTCAACATCTCAGGGGGGAAGGAGGAAGAGGCGGCAGCTGCATTGAAGATATCAGATAGGTGGGGGGTAAGAATGTTTTTAAATGTCTGGTAATATTCCCCTATGAAGCCATCAGGGCCTGGGGATTTGTTGATTGGAATAGAGCCTATAACATCGTGGATTTCCTCTGCTGTGAACGGGGCGTTCAAGCATTCTAATTGATGAGGAGAGAGTTTTGGTAACGAGATCTGCTGTAGGAAGTCCTCTATTAATTTGGGGGTGGGTTGGGGCGTTTCTCTATCATCTTTAAGGTTATAGAGGGTGCCGTAGTAGTTACTAAAGGCATCCGCTATATCCTGTGGATGATGCATTTTCGTGTGTTTTGTGGAATGTAGGATATAGGGGATTTTGGTTTTCCCTCTATGTCCTTTTATTTGGTGGGCTAGAAGCTTGCCAGCTCTGTTCCCGTGAGAGTAGTATGTCATTTTGAGCTTTTTGGAGGTTCTCTCAAAGTCCTCCATCAGTAGGAGTTTGAGATCATGTCGCAATTGGCTCAGTTGTTTTGAAAGTGTATTGGAGGTTAGTGTTTTATTGTCAGCTTCTAGTTTTTTTATGTTTTCAGTGATCTCTTTCAATTTGTTTTGCCTTCGCCTCTTCGCCCTTGCCCCCAACTGAATAAAGATCCCCCTTATGAATGCTTTATGGGCATTCCATAGGGTAAATTTGTTTTGCATAGATGGACCATTAAATGTAAAAAATTCAGAGAGGTGATCTTCAATGACTTTTTTTGTGTCCGGTTGCTGTAAAAGAAAGGAGTTCATTCTCCAGAGTGGGATTGTGTCCACCATGGAAGAGTCCTTAATGTGGAGAGTGATGGACGCGTGGTCCGACCAGGTGATAGAGTTGATGGTTGAGGAGATTGCCTTAGATAGTGTACGTTGGTCAGTGAGGAACAGGTCTATTCTTGTGTACGTGTGGTGAGGGGCAGAAAAAAAAGAAAAGTCCCTTTCTCCTGGGTGATGACATCTCCACACGTCATATAGGTCCTCTCTATGAATGGTGTCCTGAAGGGATTGAACTTGGCGCCTCGCTTTAGTGGTTGAGTCTATGTAGGGGTCAGGGACAATATTGAAGTCCCCACAGATAGTAAGCATCCCCTTCTTGACAGTATTGACTTTTTTCATAATCTTGTTGAAAAAGCGTAACTGATGCTTGTTGGGGGCATAGATATTGACGACAGTATACGTAGTTTGGTTGATATCACAGATTAAGATGATGTATCGACCTAGAGGGTCTATGAGTTTGGTGTGGAGCGTGAACGCCACCGTGTCTCTGATAGCTATCATTGTCCCATTTGCCTTCTTATCCGCGTTTGCAAAAAAAACATGAGGGAAATTCTTGTGGGCGCATTTAGGGGCTGACGTTTTGCAAAAGTGTGTCTCTTGTGCGCAAACAATATCAGTTTTGTTGGTTAGTGCTTCATTCCATAGGGACTTCCTTTTTACGGGGTGGTTCAGCCCCTTGGTATTAATAGAGAGAAAACGTACGGCCATAGTGGTGATATCTGGTGATAGCTAGGTAGTATGAGCTGGTGGATGTACATAGGGGGAGGGTTTCCCCCTCTAGGTGATACAGGGTGTGTGGTGTTCGGTAAAAAATATCTGTACTCACATTGGGTTCATAATCACTGTTGTCTGATGCGATGGTTTTCAGATTTTGGATGGTTGAGGCTCTGGATTTTCTATGCAGAGATGGTCTCAGGGGCAGATCCTTACCGCTTGATGGAGAGCTGTGCACTTTGAAATCAAAAAAAAAGAAAAAGAAAAAGAAAGCAAGAAAAGCAAAAAAGTAAAACGACATAGCCAAAAAAAGAACAGTCAAGTGAACGTGTTCGAGCACGTGAGGTAGCTCAACTTTTCCTTCTATCAATGTCATAATTGACAGAGAGTGTAGGTCCCCGTCAGGGAACTAAAGAGCAAACTTTACGTGGAGCTAACTTTTGCTCCAATAAGTTGGGGTAAAAGTTCCGGCCTAGGGAGTGGGTACTCCGGATCTTTTGTCAGGGATTTTAGGGACCCCATGTTAGGAGGACCATTCAAAGATGCGACTTAGTGTTCCTATGGGTTACAGGTGTCCACTCAGGATTCAGGGGGCGACGGTTGGTTTTGTGCACATCTATCTCGTCATTTTCTGGGAGTATCTTCCATTCTCTGAGCAGAGAGATGCCTCTCTCTAGGTTATCCACTGTAAAAGACTTGTCTTGCTTTGTGATGGTGATCTTTGTAGGGTAACCCCATCTGTAAGGTATGTTGTGATTCCTGAGCACTTTTGTGATGGTATTCAGGTTTCTCCTTTTCTGCAGAGTATGTTGGGACAAGTCTGCATAGAATTGCAGGTTTTGAAACTGTGCAGGGATGTTATCTTGTTTGCGCATAACTTGCATAAGCTGCTCCTTCACATGAAAGAAATGCATGCGAAGGATAACATCTCTGGGGACTGCATCTGGAAGATGGGACGGCTTTGGTAGCCTGTGAATTCTGTCTATGGTGAGTTCTACCAGGGATAGATCGGGTAAAAGGGAGGAAAATAAATCTTTGGCGTATGACCTCAGGTCTGGAGGCAGTATTGCTTCGGGGACCCCCCTAATCTTGAGGTTGTTCCTTCTGGAACGGTCCTCAATATCTGCGATTTTGTTCTTGATCCATGCGTTTTCATCATCTTTTTCCTCATTGGCATCTATCAAGTCGTTGATGGTGGAGGCATACTCCCCCATCTTGCTCTCAATGTGCTCTACTCTTGTTTCTACTGCAGAGAGTTCCCCACTGAATCTGTGCATGCAATTGATCATGTCGTTTTGGAGGGTGCTTCTCAGGGACACCAGCATGTCCTTGAGGACAGTGTCCAGGACAGGTTGATTAGTTGTGGGGAAGGAGGTGATCGAGTCCGGGAGCTCCCTGGTGTCATCCCCTGAATCTGACGCTGGGCCTGGGGCAGAAGTGTATCCGTTCCCATCTAATCTCAGTTTTGCCTTAGCCAGGCTCCCTGTCGGGGAGTGAGGCAAGGGGGTTGACTGGTCGACGATCGGGTCGTCATTTGTGGGAGATGGGGTGGATGTGCAGGGTTTGGGCCTGTTTTTGTGGGCCTCCGCGTGTGCGGGGCCGGCGCCATATTGCCTACCTCCAGATCCCGGCTGGTGGAAGTAGTCCGTCAGGCGCTGTGGTTTGTTGGTCCCTTTCCGTTTGGTCGCCATGTCCTCCTGGTGTTAGCAGGTAGTTGCGCCGGTAAATGATCCGGTGAATGGGGTCCTAAGGTGCCGTTATGAGCCGCTTTGTCCCTGGGTGATCCGGAGCTCTGGTCTCACGCTGCCATTCCGCTCCGCCGCAGGCCACGCCCCCTCTAGAGCTTTCTTTTGACTGTATATGATCACCTCTGCGGTTTTTATTTTTTGCTCTATAAACAAAAAAATACCAACAATTTTGAAAAAAAAAAAAACAATATTTTTTATTTTCTGCTGTAAAACACGCCCAATAAAACATTTCTAAAAAATCTAAATTTCTTCCTCAATTTAGACCAATTTGTATTCTGCTACATATTTTTGGTAAAAAAAAAAAAAACCAACTAACGTTTTTGCACTTTTTTGGAAACTATTGACATTATTACAGTAATCAGTGCTAAAAATATGCACTGGCATTGTACTAATGGCACTGGCAGGGATGGGTATAACATCTGGGCCGATCAAGGGGTTAAATGTGTTCCCTTAGTGTGTTTACTAACTGTATGGGGGATGGGCAGCCTGGGACAACACACAGATCTGTCTTCCTGCATAGAAGAAAGACAGGATCTGTGTGTCATCCCCTTTGGCAGATCCCAGATCTGTCACTGTGGGGAACGATCAAGGGTGGCCAGCGGACATCAAGTCCTCCGGACCCGCTGATTGGCTCCCCCCGCTGGCCAATCAGCGCATGCCCATAGATCACCATGTACGAGCCCGACCTACACCTACGGCGATTTGCGCAGCAGAGCCAACCTGCCGCAGTATAACTGCAGTGGCTGGTCGGCAAGTGGTTAAGGAGCGATTACGGAAGCCTCCTGTACGTTTGGCTCTGAGCTTTGCAGTCCCACCCTTGCCTCCCTCACCTCCCATGCCTCCTGGTACCGAGTCTACCAGTGAAGTAGAACCCATGCAGTTGGGCTTCACAAGTCGCTCTGCGGAGAAGAGGGCCTTTAGGAGGAGGAAGAGATTGTGCCTTTATTGTGGCCAGGCAGGTCACTTGTTGAAGTCCTGTCCTACCCATCCAGGGAACACTTGCACCTGAGGTCCTGTAGGGGACAGACCTTAGGTGGCATCGTTATGTCCCCAGTTATCCGTTACAATCACCCTTTCTTGGTCTAAGTCGTCATCGAGACATAAGCTCTAATTGACTCCGGGGCTGCAGGCCTCTTCATAGATAGTGCCTTTGTGTCTAAGCACTTTATTCCGCTGCAGCTTCATACCACTCCACTTGCCATTGAGGTTATTGATGGGAGACCTCTATAGCCTGCCCATGTGACTCATGAGACTGCTCCGTTGACTATGGTCATAGGGGTTCTTCATAAATAAATAAACAAACAGTGTTATGTGAATAAATTAAACAAATGTCCACAGTGTATGAAAACACAATTATATGAGTCAGTTGTGGCTATGGTTATAAGTCCATATATTCTGCAGGATCAAAGCAAAAAACTTCAAGGAAATGAAGTTTCCTTCCCAAGTGGTGGGAAATAAGCCAACTTTAACTGAACGGCAACAGTTTTTCTTTTTTGCTTAATTTCTTCTTATACAGCCTCCCCATGTAATTCCGCAAGCGATATATATAAAAATGACCAAATGGCCGCTTACCAGATCCAAGAATCAAGTGGGCATATATCAGAATAAACCTCCACACCGAGCGATATCCCACTCTCTTCCACAGCAAGGACGATCTGCTCTCCAATCAAGGGTGACCACTCTCCTGCTTCGTGCTCAGCTGTTTTCCGTCCACACTACTGGCCTACTTCCCTGGCTGTGAGTGCGCCAAAAACTTCCTCCGTCCACAATATAGGGCAAAAAAAACGTATATAGTGCAATAGATTTTAACACATCAAAGTTTCTTTATTAAAAAGCCCACACATGGCTAACAACCAAAGGGGTATGTAAAAAACACAGCAACACTGCAGCATACAAAAAAGTTTGTTCTTAAAAAAGGTAAAAAAAAAGCGGTGTATCGATATAAATTTCTATATGTTCAGCTGCTCCTTTCCCAGTAGATGCTTTGTAAAGAGAAACGCGTCGGGTGGAGCCAAGGACCAGACATTTGGTACAGTCTGCATGAGCAGCTGAACATATAGAAATTTATATCGATACACTGCTTTTTTTACCTTTTTTAAGAAAAAATGTTTTTTTATGCTGCAGTGTTGGTTATTGGTTATCCTTGTTACAGAGGCACAACCCCTCTTTTGATTGGCTTCGGGCTGAGGTTCTTTCCTGGTCGCCACAATGCAGTAAGACATGTTTTCGGAAAGTGGCCAAGGTCTTGTACACCTCTTCGCTCACCTCCCTGCCAGAGGAGTACTGTGAATTTGACAATGTCTTTGACAAAGGTCAATCTGGTAGTATGGCTCCACACCAGTCGCAATCCACCTTCAATCTGGTGTCATGCCTCCTCGTGGTTAGGTTTAGCCTTTGTCGATCTTGGAGGATAAAGCCATGGAGGATTATGTTGCCAACACACTTTCTCGAGGGTTCATCTGCAAATCCTTATCTCCTGCTGGTGCTGTTTTTTTCTTTGTGAAAATGAAGAGTGGAGATCTGAGACCTTGTATCGATGATAGGAGTCTCAAATTGCATCACGATTAAGAATGCGTATCCCATTCCATTGATTAGGAAATTATTTGACCGCCTCAAGGGAGCAACGGTTTTCACAAAGCTCGATCTGAGAGGGGCATACAATCTTGTGGGGATCAAGGAGGGCGACGAATGGAAAACTGTGTTTAATACTAGGACAGGACATTACGAATACCTCGTAATTCCGTTTGGTCTTTGCAACGCTCCTGCAGTTTTTCAGAAATTCATCAACGATGTCCTCCGAGATATGTTGCAGCAATGTGTGGTGGTTTATCTCAAAGACATTCTCGTATATTCTAATTCCCTAGATAGCCCCCACACACGTCTCCCATGTGTTACAGAGGCTGGGAGATAATAACCTGTATTGCAAGTTGGAAAAGTTGGAGAGTTCCATCGTGAACAGGTTACATTTCTGGGTTATGTCATTTCTACTGCTGGTTTTAGAGAAAACTATCTGCAGTTCTACAGTGGCCTTGACCCATAGATCTATGTCTGCTACAATGCTTTCTTGGCTTTGCCAATTATTCGTAACTTCTCTTCTCTGGTCAAACCCCTGACTGACCAGAAAGGACGGTAACTCACAGAAGTGGTTTCCGGATTCCAATAAAGCCTTTGAGTCTCTCAAGGCTGCCTTTGTTTCAGTTCCTGTGTTGACACATCCTGATCCCACGTTACCCTTCATTCTTGAGGTTGATGCATCTGAGACTGGAGTTGGTACGCTTCTGTCTCAACATCCTACCTCTGCAACCTTGTGGCTACTTTTCCAGGAAATTGTCAACTGCGGAATGCAATTACGAGATTGGGAACAGAGAGCTGTTAGCGATCATTTTAGCTCTTAAAGAATAGAGGCATCTCCTCGAAGGTACCACTGTGCCGGTTCTCATTTTGACTGACCACAAGAATCTCACATTCTTGTCTGAGGCAAAATGTTTATCTCCCAGAAGCGCGTGATGGGCTCTTTTTCTGTGAAGTTTCAGTTACATAGTCTCGTTCTTACCCGATACCAAGAGTGTAAGGGCTGATGCATTTTCACTACAGTTTTTCTCTGCTTCCAAGATGGAGTTGGTTCCTGTTTCTGTGATACCTCCCGATTGTATTCTGGCCACTGTTTGTACCAGTCTCACTTCACCCTTAGGTGACAGAATTCTTGCCGCTCAGATCCACTCTCCTCCCGAGAATCCTTGTTACCGCTGCTTTGTCCCTGAGAGTCTCTGCACTGCGTTGCTCCGGACTTACCATTCTCCCAAGGCAGCTGGCCACCCAGGGAATATCAACTAATTTGGCCCATTTCCCAACAATTCTGGTGGTCTAGTCTCAGCGCCGATGAAGCTGCCTTCATAGCAGCTTGTTCCATGTGTGCTCAGTGTAAGACACCATGACACCTTCCAGTGGGGCTACAACCCATACCCAAGGGAGAGAGGCCTTGGACCCACCTGTCTATGGATTTTATTGTGGAGTTACCAAACTCCCAGGGCAACACAGTTATTCTTATGGTGGTTGACCATTTCTCACATTGTATTCCACTTAAGAAGTTGCCCACATCCAAAGAACTGGTGTCCATTTTTGCTCAGGAGATCTTTCGATTATATGAGCTACCCAAGGTTATCATCTCAGACAGGGGTAGCCAGTTTGTTTCCAAATTTTGGTGAGCCTTTTGTGCACAGTTGGGAACTCAGCTTTCCTTCTCTTCTGTGTATCACCCGCAGTCCATTGGGACCGTAGAACAAGCCAACCAAGCCTTAGAGCAGTTTCTATGCTGCTATATTTCTGACCACCATAACAACTGGTCAGACCTCTTACCTTGGGCTGAGTTGCTCACAATAGTGCTGTCAATACTGCTTCCCAGTTGTCTCCGTTTTTGATAATTTATGGTTTCCAACCATCCATGCTGCCTGTCTCATTTGCGCCTCAAAGAATTCCTGCGTTAGAGGAGCATCTCTGTGGTCTTCGTTCCACTTGGGTACAGGTCCAAGAGTCCTTGTAATGTGCCAATGATAAGTATAGACAACACGCTGACCACAGACGTGTGGACCTACCTGCGCCTTCCTACCAGGTTGGTGAGAGGGTCTGGCTGTCATCTCGCAACCTCTGACTCTCTGTTTCCTCACTAAAAACTGGCTCCACGGTTTATTTGGCCTTTCCGTATTCTCCATAAGATGAACCCAGTGGCTTACGCATTAGACCTTCCCAGGGCCGATCCTAGGGTCACAGACGCCTGGGTGCAGAAATATTTCTGGCGCCCCCACGTGGGCGTGGTCACCTTACCAACTCCTCCCCTTTACAAATGTTTCTATGACAACGACTTCAACACAGAGATGTTCCCGTAAGAAGTCTTCGTTACCCTGGGATCCTCCCATGATCTTTTACCAATAAATAAAATACAGGAAGAGCGTACACTAATGAGACCTGGAGGGGAGTCTCTCTGATGCACACAGAGGGGGCTTCTGTTAGAGAGTCTATTAGAAAGAGCCCCCAGACATAGTACAGGAGATGGTAAGAGACTGTAGACATGATACTAGAGACGGTCAGAGACTGCAATCATAGTACAGGAGACGGTCAGGCTGCACACAATACAGGAGATGGTCAGAGACTGCAGACATGTTACAAGAGATGGTCAGAGACTGCAGACATGTTACAAGAGATGGTCAGAGACTGCAGACATGTTACAAGAGATGGTCAGAGACTGCAGACATGTTACAAGAGATGGTAGTAAATGATGGCCAATCGGCCCTCTCACCTGACCCAGCGATACAGCAACAACGGTTCCTCTGATCAGGAGTCAGCTCACTCTGAATTGCCCGTGGCGACTCCGCTGGGTAGAGCCCAGATCTGTATTCCTGCAATGACTCCATTCCTTTCTCCACCAGGGATGGTGCCAGGCTGTGTGGCTTTTTCTCTCTCTGATGGTGTTCTCTCAGCACTGCCCTCTCCCTCTGGAGTCCTGGGTGCCCTTCCCTGAAAGCTTCCCCGGGCTCCTGGCTTTCTCTCTCCCATTCAGCTGAGCATGCTGTGTGGGCTGCAGTTTCCGTGTTACAGTGGGGCTGCCAGTCCTTGGGACCACATGTCCCACAATCCTTTTCTTTGCTCCTTTGTTTTTTCTTCCCTGGCCGTTATGAAGGCGGGGGAAGAAACATAGTGCGCCGCTCATTAGTACAGCAGCGCACGAGGAGGTGAGGGAGAGGGGAAATAAGAGCCCGCAGCTGCAGTGGCATCACTAGGGTTGGTGTCACCTGGTGCAGTAAAACATGATATCACCCCCTCCACCAACTATAGTCGTCCCTCAGTACAGACCCCACTCCATTAAGTATAGACCCCCCCCCCTCCGTCAGTGCAGACCCTTCACTAAGTATAAACACCTCCCTCAGTACAGACCCCCCCCCCATCAGTATAGACCCCCAGGACAAAACACCCCCCTTTATCAGTATAGACCCCCCCTCAGGACAAACCTTCCCCCCTACATTAGTACAAACCCCCCAGAACAAACCACCCCCCCCCTCCATTAGTACAGACCCCCCAGAACAAACCACCCCCTCCATTAGTACAGATCCCCCAGGACAAACCACCCCCTCCATTAGTATAGACCCCCCAGGACAACCCCCCCCACATTAGTACAGACCCCCCCCCCCACATTAGTATAGCCCCCCCCAGGACAAACCCCCCCATTAGTATAGACCCCCCAGGACAAACCCCCCCCCTACATTAGTATAAACCCCCCAGGACAAACCAGCCCGCCACCCACATTAGTATAGACCCCCAGGACAAACCACCCCCCCACATTAGTATAGACCCCCTCAGGACAAACCACCCCCCCACATTAGTATAGACCCCCCAGGACGAACCCCCCACATTAGTATAGACCCCCCCAGGACAAACCACCCCCCCCACATTAGTATAGACCCCCCAGGCCGAACCACCCCCCACATTAGTATAGACCCCCCCCAGGACGAACCACTCCCCACATTAGTATAGACCCCCCAGGACAAACCAGCCCCCATACATTAGTATAGACCCCCCCAGGACAACCCCCCCCTACATTAATATAGACCCCCCAGGACAAACCACCCCTACATTAATATAGACCCCCCAGGACAAACCACCCCCCACATTGGAATAGACCCCCCCAGGACAAACCACCCCCCCACATTAGTATAGACCCCCCCAGGACAAACCCCCCCCCCCCCATATTAGTATAGACCCCCCAGGACAAACCCCCCACATTAGTAGACCCCCCTAGGACGAACCCCCCCCCCCACATTAGTATAGACCCCCCCCAGGACAAACCACCCCCCACATTAGTATAGACCCCCCAGGACAAACCACCCCCACATTAGTATAGACCCCCCAGGACAACCCCCCCCACATTAGTATAGACCCCCCCAGGACAAACCACCCCCCCCCCCACATTAGTATAGACCCCCCCAGGACAAACCCCCCCCCCCACATTAGTATAGACCCCCCCACATTGGTATAGACCCCCCCAGGACAAACCACCCCCCCCACATTAGTATAGACCCCCCCAGGACCCCCCCCCAGGACCCCCCACAACCCCCCCCACACACCCCCCCCAAACCCCCCCCCACATTAGTATAGACCCCCCAGGACAAACCCCCCCCACCCCACATTGGTATAGACCCCCCCAGGACAAACCACCCCCCCACATTAGTATAGCCCCCCCAGGACAAACCCCCCCACATTAGTATAGACCCCCCAGGACATACCCCCCCACATTAGTAGACCCCCCCCAAACCCCCCCCCCACATTAGTATAGACCCCCCAGGACAAACCCCCCCCCACATTAGTATAGACCCCCCCAGGACAAACCCCCCCCCCCCACATTAGTATAGACCCCCCCAGGACAAACCCCCCCCACATTAGTATAGACCCCCCCAGGACAAACCCCCCCCACATTAGTATAGACCCCCCCAGGACAAACCCCCCCCACATTAGTATAGACCCCCCCTAGACAAACCCCCCCCCCACATTAGTATAGACCCCCCCCCCCAGGACAAACCACCCCCCCCCACATTAGTATAGACCCCCCAGGACAAACCCCCCCACCCCACATTGGTATAGACCCCCCCAGGACAAACCACCCCCCCACATTAGTATAGCCCCCCCAGGACATACCCCCCCCAGTACCCCCCCCAAAAACCCCCCCCCCCCCCCTACCCCCTCCCCCACCCCCAGCCCACCACCCACCCCCCCAGGACAAACCCCCCCCCCCCCACATTAGTATAGACCCCCCCCCCCCCCCGCAGGACAAACCCCCCCCACACATTAGTATAGACCCCCCCCCAACCCCCCCCCCACAAACCCCCCACCCCCCCCCCCACATTAGTATAGACCCCCCAGGACAACCCCCCCCCCACATTAGTATAGACCCCCAGGACAAACCCCCCCCACATTAGTATAGACCCCACCCAGGACAAACCCCCCCCACATTAGTATAGACCCCCCCTAGACAAACCCCCCCCCCCACATTAGTATAGACCCCCCTAGACAAACCCCCCCCCCCCCACATTAGTATAGACCCCCCCAGGACAAACCACCCCCCCCCCACATTGGTATAGACCCCCCCTAGACAAACCACCCCCCACCACTAGGCTAATTAAAACCACCCGGGCGGCAGCTGGAGAGGACAGTGTGCAGCCGCGCCGCCCGGGTGGAGAACAGAGCGTGAGACTCCTCCTGTGTTTAACTTCCGCCTCCCGCCCACCAGCACCAGCATCACACACGCTCTGACAAGTCGGGCTCGGCCACGGAGCGCCCCCCCCTGGCGTCACTGCGCGGCCGCGGCCGCGGCTGTGACAGGCGGAGAGAGCCACGCCGCCTACGGACAAGGAGAGGAGGAGGGAGCGGAGCACTCTGGCGCTCCAGCGCCCCCACCTCTGTGGCGCCTGGGTGCACTGCACCCCATGCACCCCGGGACGGATCGTCCCTGGACCTTCCTTCTAACATGCGTATTTTGAATGTATTTCATGTCTCCTTATTAAAACACTTGGTGTGCAACAGCTTCACCACCTCGGTACCACGTCCTCGCCCGGTTCAGGTTGAGAACCATGAGGAGTATGAGATACAATCAATCATTGACTCCAGTAGGTTCCGTGGGTTCCGTGCCACCTATCAGTGCCCCTCAGTCAGTGCCACCTATCAGTGCCCATCCATCACTGCCACTGCCAGCAATCAGTCCCAGACATCAGTCAGTGCCACCTTTTAGTGCCCATCAGTCAGTGCCATCTATCAGTGCCAGCCATCGGTACGTCAATGTCACATGACATTAAAAAAAGTATCGGTAATCGGAATTGGCGAGTACTTGAAAAAAAGTATCGATACTTGTACTCGGTCTTAAAAAAGTGGTATCGGGACAACCCTAAAATATAATCACAAATTTGCTCTTTATGAAACTACTGAATGTACACACTAAGAAATACTTTGAGCTTATGCCAGTTATATTAAGTAACCAATAGGGATGAGCTGAACACCCTTGTTCAAAAACGCGAACACCGTTAAAGTCTATGGGACATGAACATGAAAAATCAAAAGTGCTAATTTTAAAGGCTTATATGCAAGTTATTGTGTAAGTGTTTGGGGACCTGAGTCCTGCCCCAGGGGACATGTATCACTGCAAAAAAAAGTTTTAAAAAAAAAAAAAGTTTTTTTGGGAGCAGTGATTTTATTAATGCTTAAAGTGAAACAATAAAAGTGTAAAATTCCTTTAAATTTCATACCTGGGGGGTGTCTATAGTATGCCTGTAAAGTGGCGCATGTTTCCTGTGTTTAGAACAGTCCGAGAGCAAAATGACATTTCTAAAGGAAAAAAGTCATTTAAAAGTACTCGCGGCTATAATGAATTGTCGGTCCCGGGAATACACATAAAAGTTCATTGATAAAAACGGCATGGGATTCCCCCACAGGGGAACCCTGAACCAAAATTTAAAAAACAAAATGCGTGGAGGTCCCCCCAAAATTCCTTACCAGGCCCTTCAGGTCTGGTATGGATATTAAGGGGAACCCCATGCCAAAATAAAAAAAAAAATGGCGTGGGGTCCCCCAAAAATACATACCAGACCCTTATCCGAGCACGCAACCTCGCAGGCGGCAAGAAAAGAGGGGGGACGAGAGAGTGCCCCCCTCCTAAACCGTACCAGGCCACATGCCCTCAACATTGAAAGGGTGCTTTGGGGGTGGTTGTGGGGGTCTGCAGGTGGGGGGCTTATCGGAATCTGGAAGCCCCCTTTAACAAGGGGACCTCCAGATCCTGCCCCCCCTGTGTAAAATGGTAACGGTACAAATGTATCCCTACCATTTCACAAAAAATTTGTGAAAATTAAAAAAAAAAGACAATACACGCCTTGGGACAAGTCCTTTATTAAAATAAATTAAAAATAAAACTGTCCCACGAAGTCTTGTTCTTCTTCTCTCGCTCCGATGGACAGCAGCAAGCCGCCTATTTTTGGTCCATCGGAGCGAGAGAAGAAGAAGAACAAGACTTTGTGGGACAGTTTTATTTAAATTTTTTTTAATAAAGGACTTGTTCCAAGCGTGTATTGTCTTTTTTTTACTATTTTCACACATTTTTTGTGAAATGGTAGGGGTACACACAGGGGGGGGGGGCGAAGACCCCCACAACCACCGGGCAAAGGTTGTGGGGATGAGGCCCTTCTCCCCATCAACATGGGGACAAGGTGCTTTGGGGGGCTTCCCCAAAGCACCCTCCCAATCTTGAGGGCATGTGGCCTGGTACGGTGCAGGAGGGGGGCGCTCTCTCATCCCCCCCCTTTTCCTGCGGCCTGCCAGGTTGTGTGCTGGGATAAGGGTCTGGTATGGATTTGCATTTTTTTTTAAATTTTGTAGCGGGGTTCCCCTTAATATCTATACCAGACCTGAAGTGCCTGGTATGGAATTTTGGGGACCCCCACGCATTTTTTTTTTAATTTTGGTTCGGGGTTCCCTGTGTACTTTTAAATTACTTTTTTTCCTTTAGAAATGTCCTTTTGCTCTCAGACTGTTCTAAACACGGGGAAACATGCATACTATAGACACCCCCAGGTACCAAATTTAAAGGAATATTACACTTTTATTGTTTCACTTTAAGCATTCTTAAAATCACTACTTGCATTGATACATGTCCCCTGGTGCAGGACCTAGGCCCCAAAATACTTTTTAGGACAATAACTTGCATATAAGCCTTTAAGATTAGCACTTTTGGTTTTTCATGGTCGTGTCCCATAGACTTTAACGGTGTTCGCGCGTTCGAACAAATCTTTTGCCTGTTCGCATGTTCTGCTGCGAACCGAGCAGGGGGGTATTCGGCTCATCCCTAGTTCTGAGTATTGAAAGCTTATTTGGTTGAGCTCAAAGTGATATTTTCTAGGGTCATGATATGATAGAAACAAGGGGGCATCTAAGGGCTAGACAAAACGCAGGTGCTGAATCTGCGCGTGGTAAGCCTCTGGCCCACAGGAAATTGGGGAGGGATATTGGACTATTACGGTACTGATAATAAGGAAGATAACAAGGACATAGAAAAAAGTAACAATTTTAATCACATATATAAAAATGCACAATGTACACTTCATACAATAAAAACAAATTAATCCTCCTATACATATATCAAACACAGCGAGTGGATGCAGGACATGGCCCGCAGACTTAGCATAGGTGTTTGGGCGACAAGGAGAAGTCTCGACCGGTTTCGCAGCCTAAACTGCTTCTTCAGGAGAAGATCTACAATAAACATGAAGTTTAGATAGGTTGTCTAAGAACAGCATAATAACAAGGGAGTACCAAACAATATACATAATGAAAATAATAGGGTGGACCAGCTCACCAATGCATGTGGAGATAGATGTTCATCAGGTCCACAGTATCTTTTCCGGCAGATATGGGGGTGTGGTGGTATGGACAGGGTACTGACAATAAGGGAAGATGTATTATTTAAGTAGTTTGGTTAAGAATAGCCACTACAGACTGTGAATGGATGCGGGTGTGTACCAAGGTCACCTCAGGAAACCAGTGCAGGAGAAGGGAAGGACAAGGGGATGGAGTGGTGGGAGGGTTGGGGAGGGGGAGGGGGGGCACAGGGGATGAAGAAACAGAGAAGGAAAACAAGGAATGGCGACAGGGAAAGGGGGGGGGGAATGAGAAAGGGGGGGGGGGGGGGGGGAAAGGGAGAGGGGACGGAGGGAGAGGGGACAAAGGAGGGGAAGAGGGGAAAGGGAGAGAATCAAGGAAAGGGAAGGGGGGGGGAAGGAAAGGGGGGGGGGGGGTAAACCGGGGGGGGGAGGGGAAGGGGGGAAGTGGGGGGGGGCAGGGAGAGAGGGGGCAGGGAAAGGGAATAGGGGGGAGGGGAAAGGAGGGGGAAGGGGGAAGGGAAGACGGGTGAAGGGGGGGAGGGAAAAGAAAGGGGAAAAGAATGGGGGGGGTTGTGAGGAGACTTAGAAGGGTAATGGGGGTGAGGGGAATGAGTGAGGAAGTGAAGGGGGGGGGGGGGGGGGGGGTTGAGTGAGGAGGGTTATAAGAATTGGAGTCCTAAGTGGTGGGTAAAAACTTACATAATTAATGTCAGGCCCAAACCTAGATGTAGGAATCACTGGGGTCAGCTGTTGGTTGGTTGTGGTATATGTGAAATCCAAGGCAGTTAGTTGCAATGGTTCACAACCGTAGGCAAGGGCTAGAGAGATGGCACCTATGCCTGGATATTGTAACAGAAATTAGATATGAGTTACTGGTGATTATTGGTATATAGCAACCAAAAGCCAGAAGGTTAAAAAACATACCATGCAGCTGATCCTCCAGTCTTGTTCCTCATCTACAGCACTCCATACGCCTACTGACGGTGTGCTTGACACCGTCATTTAAGGCACCCCAATCGATGACGTCAGTGTAAGTCACAGGTGTGACTCCTTACCGGCGCCAGCGATCAGTCCATCTACGTGACGGGAGAGGAGGAGGGTGCTAGATCCACGTGTGTATGCCCAGAAGGTATCAGCGCTGGCCCTAGGGCGCGCACTGATGACGCAGCGTGTACGGCATGAGCGCGCGCATGCGCAGGGGAAGATCGCCATGCGCACGCGCCGAACATCGTACACAGAGTGGTAACTAAGCAACCTCATTAAACGGGTGCCGTCAGAGGGACGGACATCCGAGATGGATTACGTGGCTAGAGGTGGGAGGAGCAGCCCGCACACCGTACCCAAACCAATGGGAGCGCATGCGCAGGCGCCAAGTTCCCTCGTACTCCAACTTTCTATTCACTCCCTAAAACCCACAAAAATACCCGTACTCCTCCGGGTAGACCTATTGTGTCAGGGATAGGTTCTCTGACAGAGAATGCCAGCAAATTTGTGGATGCATTCCTGATCCCTCACGTTCGCAGCCTCCCATCCTATGTGCAAGACACGGCTGACCTGTTACAGCAGATAGAGGGGATCCAGGTCCCTCCGGACTCCCTGCTCGTGTCGATTGACGTCGAAGCCCTATATTCGAGCATTCCACACGAGCAGGGGGTCCTGACGGCTGGATCCTTCCTTTTTGAGCAGGACACCAATACCTGGCCCCTTAATGAATTCATACTAACACTTTTGAATTTCATTTTAACAAAAAATTATTTTACCTTCAATGAACAACTCTATCTCCAAACCCAAGGAGTTGCTATGGGGACCTCCTGTGCCCCGGCATACGCCAACTTATATTTAGGAGGTTGGGAACGGTCAGTGCAATCAGATGAAAGATACTCCGAATACCTACTAGAAGTATTACTCTGGTACCGATACATTGATGACCTGTTCTTGGTATGGACAGGAACCAAAGACAAACTTATAGAATTTATTGACAAATTGGGCCACAATACCTTTAATTTATGTTTCACCTTCAATGTTGACGATGGTGAGATCCCCTTTTTGGACCTGTCCATCGTCAAACAACCTGATGGTTACCTAGGAACCAACCTCTATCGTAAGCCCACAGCGGGCAACACATTGCTATTCGCTACTAGTGCTCACCCCAAGCCACTGGTCAGAAGCATACCTTTTGCACAGTATCTGCGATTACGCAGAAACTGTACCCATGAGGAAGATTTCAGGATACAGGCCAACGAGCTACGTATACGCTTGTTGGCCAGAGGATACTCCTCTTCTAACCTTAGGAAGGCTTTCAATAAAGCTTCTATGAGGTCTAGAAGTTCTCTCCTAATTAAACGTCCTAAACCGGCCCCTGCGTCGGAACCAGTCAGATTCATTACTACATACTCGGCCCATCATCATACACTGAGAGACATCCTAACCAAGAACTGGCACCTCCTCACAGACCACCATATCCTAAATAGACACATACGTCCTAACCCTGAACTGGTGTTCCGGAGAGCATGTTCTCTCCGTGATCGTTTAACTAGCAGCCACTATGTAGCTGCTAAATCTCCTAAAAACAGACCTTTTGGCACCTTCAAATGTGGCCAATGTCCCCGCTGCCCATGGGTCCGGGAAGTCAAACGCTTCATACTACCTAATGGAGAAAGATTTGTACCTCGATGCCATGCGGATTGCGGTACTAGAGGAGTGATTTACCTCATGACGTGCAAATGCAATGCATTTTATGTAGGTAAAACTATCAGAGAATTTAGACAAAGAATTGGGGACCACCTCTACTATTCCGGCAGTGGCAAACTAACCACAATTGGACGACATATCGGAATTCACCACCGGTATGACACGTCCGTGGTTGACTTCCGGATTCTAGAGGTGATACCCCCCAATCCCAGAGGTGGCGATTGGGATCGCTCAATCCTACAAAGGGAGACCCTATGGATTGGAAAACTCAATGCTACCCAACCCCCAGGACTCAACGAAACGATATCATATAAGCCATTTCTGTAGTGGCCTTTACATGTAGCCCCTTTAACTCCCCAATCTCATTGGGGATCATGTTAACATCTGCACCCTATCATCCCTGGCCTGTCCTGACACCATGATGACGAGTTGCCCTGATTTGCTTGTGTTGAGGTGTAAAAAGATGCTTTTGGACCTTTATTCTAGGCCCTTTTATTGCTATCCTACTGCAATATTATGTATCTAGCACTGAACTGCTTGTAAAATATCTTTATGTTATATTTATCTTTTAAAAAATCTTTTTTGCTGTACAGGTTGGACCATATCGCCTATGCTATACTGGGGACTGATCATCATAGCCCACTAATTTCCTTTAATTAGGACTTTTCCGGCAGATATGTGTCCATCTTGGAGGGATTATATCCCTCTTACCAAATGCCCGACTTTGTTTGGGCTTTAGTTGGAACGTGCCGGTGGGGGGTCCCTCGGTCCTCGTATTGTGATACCTCACTGTGGCCAAGTGCTTTGGCGCCTGCGCATGCGCTCCCATTGGTTTGGGTACGGTGTGCGGGCTGCTCCTCCCACCTCTAGCCACGTAATCCATCTCGGATGTCCGTCCCTCTGACGGCACCCGTTTAATGAGGTTGCTTAGTTACCACTCTGTGTACGATGTTCGGCGCGTGCGCATGGTGATCTTCCCCTGCGCATGCGCGCGCTCATGGCGTACACGCTGCGTCATCAGTGCGCGCCCTAGGGCCAGCGCTGATACCTTCTGGGCATACACACGTGGATCTAGCGCCCTCCTCCTCTCCCGTCACGTAGATGGACTGATCGCTGGCGCCGGTAAGGAGTCACACCTGTGACTTACACTGACGTCATCGATTGGGGTGCCTTAAATGACGGTGTCAAGCACACCGTCAGTAGGCGTATGGAGTGCTGTAGATGAGGAACAAGACTGGAGGATCAGCTGCATGGTATGTTTTTTAACCTTCTGGCTTTTGGTTGCTATATACCAATAATCACCAGTAACTCATATCTAATTTCTGTTACAATATCCAGGCATAGGTGCCATCTCTCTAGCCCTTGCCTACGGTTGTGAACCATTGCAACTAACTGCCTTGGATTTCACATATACCACAACCAACCAACAGCTGACCCCAGTGATTCCTACATCTAGGTTTGGGCCTGACATTAATTATGTAAGTTTTTACCCACCACTTAGGACTCCAATTCTTATAACCCTCCTCACTCAACCCCCCCCCTTCACTTCCTCACTCATTCCCCTCACCCCCATTACCCTTCTAAGTCTCCTCACAACCCCCCCCCATTCTTTTCCCCTTTCTTTTCCCTCCCCCCCTTCACCCGTCTTCCCTTCCCCCTTCCCCCTCCTTTCCCCCCCCCCCTATTCCCTTTCCCTGCCCCCTCTCTCCCTCCACTTCCCCCTTTCCCTCCCCCGGTTTACCCCCCCCCCCCCTTTCCCCCCCCCCCCCTTTTTTCTCCCCCCCCCCCTTCCCTTTCCTTGATTCTCTCCCTTTCCCCTCTTCCCCTCCTTTGTCCCCTCTCCCTCCGTCCCCTCTCCCTTTTCCCCCCCCCCCCTTCCCCCCTTTCTCATTCCCCCCCCCCTTTCCCTGTCGCCATTCCTTGTTTTCCTTCTCTGTTTCTTCATCCCCTGTGCCCCCCCTCCCCCTCCCCAACCCTCCCACCACTCCATCCCCTTGTCCTTCCCTTCTCCTGCACTGGTTTCCTGAGGTGACCTTGGTACACACCCGCATCCATTCACAGTCTGTAGTGGCTATTCTTAACCAAACTACTTAAATAATACATCTTCCCTTATTGTCAGTACCCTGTCCATACCACCACACCCCCATATCTGCCGGAAAAGATACTGTGGACCTGATGAACATCTATCTCCACATGCATTGGTGAGCTGGTCCACCCTATTATTTTCATTATGTATATTGTTTGGTACTCCCTTGTTATTATGCTGTTCTTAGACAACCTATCTAAACTTCATGTTTATTGTAGATCTTCTCCTGAAGAAGCAGTTTAGGCTGCGAAACCGGTCGAGACTTCTCCTTGTCGCCCAAACACCTATGCTAAGTCTGCGGGCCATGTCCTGCATCCACTCGCTGTGTTTGATATATGTATAGGAGGATTAATTTGTTTTTATTGTATGAAGTGTACATTGTGCATTTTTATATATGTGATTAAAATTGTTACTTTTTTCTATGTCCTTGTTATCTTCCTTATTATCAGTACCGTAATAGTCCAATATCCCTCCCCAATTTCCTGTGGGCCAGAGGCTTACCACGCGCAGATTCAGCACCTGCGTTTTGTCTAGCCCTTAGATGCCCCCTTGTTTCTATCATATTACAATGGATGATGGTACTCTTTAACACTTTGCTATTTTCTGTCCTATTTAAGACTATACTCACAATTTGACATAGGGTCATGATATGTCTAATTTCACTGATTAATAAACACCATAAAGAACAAATTTGTGATTATATTACTTTTATTGATTATATTATAGTATCTGCGAGTAGGTTTTATGTATGTCTGGAAGCCCATTGGGAAGATGTTTTCTTCCCTCTTGTCCCTGTAATACCCATACAAGAAATGGGATGTACAGTTGACACCAGGACAGAAGTTTTTCTCACTTTACAAAAAATGTGCTTTGCTTTTGTGTGTTTTCCTACAGATTTCCCAACACTGACAGTCCTATCAATAGGGGTACAGGCAGCAACCTTTAACGCACTATCCCAAAAAAAGTAAAAAAAAAGCTGAGCAAGCATGCCCACTGAATTGTACAATAGTGTGCAGTATTAATAATTCATGTGGCATGAAAATACCAGGCAAAAGATTGTTTTATAAACTTTATGTCAAGCTTTAGTAAATGAAGGCTCTTGCTGCTAAGTTTCTAAATGGCCACATATAGAGAAAATGGTTGCCTTAATGAAAAAAAAAAAAAAAACAGCTGTATCATTTTGTCAAAGCCTGGTAAATCTAGGCCAAGTGGAACACCTCTGTATATGTGCGTAAATAACTATTAATAAATTCTTTCACAAATATGGGCAGAGTGCATAGATAACACTGAATTGATTAGTGAAATAGTTTTGCCCTTAAGACATTTAAAGCAGAAAGTCTGTATTTTCTAAATTACACAACACATGTTTACTAATTAATTAACTGACTGCAGTTTGATAGTAGGCAGACTGAAAAACTGAATCTACGAGTACATTTAAAGTGTATGTTAAGCCAAAAACTTTTTTTCTAGTTTTGGATAGCATGGGAAAGGGTTAGGACTCCTGTTGGGTTTTTAGTGTTAAATATCTAGAACTCTATTAAAGAGATTCACCCTCACATCCTGTCCTGCTGGCAACAGTTTTGATGAGACAGGGGGTCAGGAACACTCTACAACAGGAAAGAGGACAGAACGAAATTGTCTGTGTTGTTGAAGAGTTACCCTCATTTCCTGCCTGGTAAAATGTCAGCAGGAAAGTACGTGAGGGAGCCCCAGACAGCAGTAAAAAACTACCCACAAAAAGAACTCAGAAACACTTAAATTTACACCACTGACTACCATGGAAAAATGACTTTCTAGGCCTGAGTCTTATCTCTTCTTCTGCTTAGGGGAGGTGAGGTCCTTCAGCTGAAAAGTATCCACAAGAAACAACCAGAAAAAGCTAAATCTACACCACTGAATACCATGTAAAAATAACTTCCTAGGTCTGAGTTTTCTTTCTTCTTCTGTTTATGGGTGGTTGGGGTCCTTCTTCAGAATTGCATCACATTGCCTACATAATTTGGATACTTCCAACTACCTGTTCAGCACGAGGGTCTTCTCAGGATTCAGAACAGGAGTATCAGCCTGGACATCAGTGCAATGAACATCTGCAGCTGTGTGAGGTGAGTAAAACTTGCTTTACAAGGTAAGGACAAAAAAAGATGAAAGAGTAAGGGAGGGTGAAAGAGACCAGTGAGAGGTGTCATTTAGTTTTTTGCCTGATGATGGACTTTCATATCAAAAATACAAAACATATCCATTCAAACATAATATTCCAAAATATGCTACATAAGAATGTCCATGTACAGTACACAAGGTTAACAACTATTAAAGCATCTCCATACCCCAAATGTCAAAATTACAGTCTATCATAAGCCCAATTCAAAGCCAGGGATAATTACACAGAGCCCAGGACTGGGGTGACCTGGATCAAACAAGTATATTAATATAAAAATAACAATTTGAATATAACTCAACTAAATGTATAAAAAATCAATAATGGTTGCATATCGCCATATCCCTATTTTGGAACAAGCCCTATGTAATAATAATAGCTGTAAGAAAATGACCACATGTAACCTGATCAGTAAAAAGGAGGTGGTTCAATCTTGGAACAAGCCCTATGTAATAATAATAGCTGTAAGAAAATGACCACATGTAACCTGATCAGTAAAAAGGAGGTGGTTCAATCTCAAGATCAGCTATGGGAAAGACAGGATGGTCAGAACCAGGGGCATAACTAGAAATCACAGGGCCCCATAGCAAAATGTTGTATGCCCCCCCCCCCCCCACAAAAAAACTTAACTAATGCCATTGAACAACAGATTACTGCACCCATGTGGTACAGTACCCAGTGCAGACCCCCATCAGTACAGACACCCCCTACCTCAGTGCAGACCCTCCCAGCAGTACAGACACCCCCCAGCAGTGCAGAACCCCCCCCCCCCTTAGTACAGACACCCCCTAGTGCAGACCCCCCCCCAGCATTACAGACCCCCCCCTCAGTGCAGACTCCCCATCAGTACAGACACCCCACCTCAGTACAGACCCCCCCACCAGTACAGACACCCCCCCTCAGTGCACACCCACCTCAGTACAGACTTCCCAATCAGTACAGACCCCCCATCCAAGTGCAGACCCCCCCAACAGTACAGACACCCCCACCTCAGTGCAGACCCCCCATCAGTACAGACACCCCCTACCTCAGTGCAGACCCCCCAGCAGTACAGACACCCCACAGTACAGACACCCCCCAGCAGCGCAGACACACCCCTTAGTACAGACACCCCCCTAGTGTAAACCCCCCAGCATTACAGACCCCCCCTCAGTGCAGGACCCCCCAGTGCAGACACCCCCCAGTACAGACACCCCAACAGGGCAGTCCCCCCAGAATTAGAGACCCCCAGTGCAGGACCCCCCTCAGTACAGACCCCCCTTCAGTAGTGCAGACCCTCCTCAGTGCAGACTCCCCTCAGTAGTATAGACCCCCCAGCAGTATATACGCCCCCTTACATACCTCAGAACAGCGCTGACAGTCTCCAGATACACACAGCGGTGTGTGTCCCTCGAGCACAGGCTCCTCCTCCTCCTCTGTGGATGTAAACAGAGAGGAGGTGAGGTGGCTTCGGTCCGCTCCGCTGAGGGACACAACCGCGTGAGGCACAGCTAATCAGGGCAGCGAGCGGTGTTAGCGGTGCCGCTACCCAAGGGTGTCACCCCACTGGCGCGTGTCACCCGGAGCGGCCCGCACCCGCCTAGCAACGCCACTCACCGGGCCCCACTTGGCTGCGGGCCCCATAGCGCTCGTGTGGGTTGCTATGGCGGTAGTTCCACCCCTGGTCAGAACCACCTACTCATGTCATGCCTTCTACCATTTTACCAGGAGTTTATTTATTAGAGCAGGGTGATTATTATGACATTTGGTGTACAGGGGTGTACAGGGGTGTTTTGTTTGATCCTAACTTTGTTGAATGTACACATTATTTTGAAGGGTATTATGTAGTATCATGCATTTTTCATATTTAATATATAAGGCACATTTTAATCTTTTCCATGATATCGGGGGTATGGATTTTGATTTTACAGTGGTTCCTGTGTTAGGTGTTACATCACTGTGGACCCCTGATCTGCACTCTTTGTGGTGCCAATTTGCTATGATCATCAGCAATAAAAACGCTCTATCCAAAACTAAGAAACATTTTGTCTAGACATCCACTTCAAGTATTTACTTTTTACTATATCCCAAACCATTCTGATTAAGTTTTTGCAATATATGAGTAAAATAACTGTGGCACTTCTCATGCTATTAACATCTGTTATATGATCGAAAAGGCCCTAACAGTATTCTCTATGACTGGTTTCTGTGTCCTCAAAACTTTAAATATGCCACTCCATGTCACATCCAAAAAAGTTACTAATATTAATATACTGTGTATGTTATATATGATGGAAAGAAGGGCAATTGAATCAATTAATAAAATAGATGTTGCTATTTTTAAAGTAGCCTAAAACATCCACATACTTTGCATGACAGTACAGAACCACTTTATATAAGTCAAATGTAGGCCCTGTGATACTTCTTGTGAGAATGAACCACGTCTATTGAATGGTGGTCACCTTTCTCCCTGGATAGTGGCTCAGTGTAAAAGAAATTAAAAAAGGTAAAGAAAACTAAAAGGAATACAACTAGAAGTATAAAAGTAAGGTTAAAAAAGTATAACATGACAGACAAAAATAACTTAAGAATTAGTTAATAATTAAAATTTTTAATGTTTTGGCATTAAGCTTTACCCATTCCAAGTTCACACTTTACTATTGTTCTTGGGCTTCATATTATTTTTTTAATGCATTTTAGAATATAACATCTAGGAAACTACACAGACACCCAGGTGATGTAACAGATCACAGTTCATCATTCAAAGTAAATTTTAATGATTTTGTTCACAAATGTAGATGAATATTGCTTTTATATATTCAGTTTTTTTTTATGAGCAGAAGACTAGGGTAAATAGTTTTGTACAAAATTCCTATCTGATATGACTAGTAATGAATTGGTGATCTAATTAGTACATTCATATGCTTTTTTATAGAGGTCAGGTCACTTACAAATTGTGTTTTAGCTTTTGACTTTTTAACCTTCTAGTCACTTATTAAATTAATAACTCCTACACAAGAACACTGGCTTTTGGAGCTGCTCTCTAATGACTCACCGAATGATATTCATATAATTAATGGAGTTGATACATATTTTCTAGAACACTGCTATCACTGCAGTAAGGAGCTCTATTCTTCCTGTTTTATTTTACTTTTATCTTGCTATGTTTTCATCCAGTTAATGATGCTCCAATATGGCATTTGTCATGTACTTAGTGCATCTTGGGAATTTATATACTGTACTGTACCAAAGGCTGTTTGTAACACCTCATTACTGGTTTCTTAGGATATTTGAAGATGTGGATTCTGGTTAGCCAGGATAAAGGAGGACCCTGGAAGAGTGGATTAAATATAACCCCTTTACTGTAGCCTTCAGAATAGAGATAAAAAGTGTTCTCCAGACTAAATAGAACATCAATCCATGAAACCATACATACACAACTTACCCAATATTTCTGCTTTTCATGCAGGTTCCCATGGTGCACTTTGCTAACTCACTGCTAAAGTCCCTTGTTTTTGGAAATGTAGTGGGAACATCACCCTGCCAATAATTTTAGAAGTGTGGCAGGCATTCTCAGTCCCACTCTTTAATTTATTTATAGCTTCTTCTAACAGTTGGCTGATATATCATCATGCATGTGGTGATATAGTCCATCACCCCTTGCTCTGCTTTGCTAACAGCACCATGTAGTAAAATTGTACACTTCTGGTGCCATCTTATGTGTTCTAGATATGATACAATTTTGCTGATCTCCCTCTCACCGCTTGGCTGCCCCCTTTGTTGTTAGGCAGGAGTGATACCTTCCACTCACTGACAGGATGCCACAATCCAATTCAGATGCTAAATCAGTGCAATTAAATCTGCGTGTCGTTTTTGCAGAGGTAGATAAAAAAGACAAGCTACTACACTATGAGAAGCCTGCATATATTTGGCAATGTTTAAACCTTGAGATCCTCTCTTTTGTTATCACTTTGTATACCTAATATGATGTACTAACTGTAACCTACCTTGTACTGTACATTGTGAAAATCAATAAAAAACTATGGTTAAAAAAAAAAAAGACGAGCTAAGTCAACTACATTAAATATGCTTCATGATTTTCCTTTTAACCTTGACTCTTACCTCCACACACATAAATACAAAATGAAGAAAAAGCCAAAACAATGTACAAGGAGGTGCAACATATATATATATATATATATATATATATATATATATATTCTTTTTTTTTTTTTTTTGCATAAACAGTTTATTGAGTTGTCACAGGACTACAATAGGAAAAGGGTTACATGTAGTTTACAAAGTCGCAAGCACATGTAATAACAGATGAGCTCAGACTGGGAAAATCCAGAAGGTGAGCAAAAAAGAAAAGAAGGCAGACCAAATGAACCAATTCTAAACAGTAATAATACACTCCTCTTTGGGGTGGGAGAGCTCACTCACAGCCCTCGTGGGCCCTAGTCCATCAAGCAGGGCAGGCAGGGGGGAAGAAAAAAAGGGGGGGTTTGGTGTCGGGGTGAGAGGAAGGACATGTGCAGGTAAGGGAGAGGGGGTGAGGACATCACCAGCTGCCCTCTCCATTGTCTAGCAGTCAAAAGAGTAAGGCGTGTCACACCATCAGTGTAACACAGAGGTGACCCTCGGGGTCAATGGTTATATAGTCCTATGGTAGGTCACTTCATGTCTCGTGTAAGCTCCCTGTATAATTGCAAGCTTTTAAAGGTTGTCCATGGTTCATGTGTCGTGAATTTAGAAATCTTGTCTAAAGTAATGTAGATCAGCCCCTCCATCTCCGCCACACAGTTGATTCGCTGAAGCCATAGGAGGTGCAACTTTTAATCATCATGTGACCTAGAGCTGCTTAATTCCCAAAATAACAGCTCAATACAGCACAGTCCTTTTTTAGTAAAAGGGAAAAAATGTACTGTAACTTTAAATCACTTTAAAGGTTCAAGTCAATACATTTTTATTGTGAAAAGAACTTAATTGCGCAACCTAAATATATAAATTAAAACAGGTGGGTAATCTTACACCCCCACGTGAACACCTGGATACTCAAATGAGCTTTTGTGAACAACACTTCTAGGATTCTCCTTTCCCAGTTGAAGCCTTGTACAGAGAAACGCATCGGGTGGAGCCAGATTATCAGACTTACGGTGCAGTTAGCTGGCCTTTGCCGCAGCTGCAGTTTATATCGATACACCGCTTTTTTATCCATCCAGTTGCTTGTTTTTTTACTATGTGACTGCCAAGTTTCTGGATCTCTCTCCACTATTTTATTACAAAAAATAAGCCTACTAGTTTTAAAAAATACTGCACTATATACTCCTGTTTTCTGCCCCATACGCTGAACCTGAGCGAGACCCTTGCGTTTCCGTGGTCTCTGGAATACAGGGAGTGCGGTGTGCAGACCAACGCTGACTGAGGACAAGACCGCTGTGCAATTGAGGAGTGGGCGGCTGCTGCTTATCTGAGGATTGGATGATCTGTGCTGAGGGATCGTGACCAAGTATCGCCCAGTGTGGAGGGGTCATCCTCGTATATCTTTATGCGATTGTTACCTTAAGGATCTGGTAAGCAGTCTTTTGGTCTCACTTCTTTTGTCTGGCTGATTTCTGCATAATCAGTGTAGTGTATGGTGGTGTTATAGGAAGAAAAAAGGAGAATTTTTGCTACATAGTTTCATTGTCGGCTACCTTGGCTACAGTTGAAAAGAATTTGTGACTTTTGATGTGGGCGGCACAGTGGTGTAGTGATTAGCACTCTCACCTAGCAGTATAGCCCCATACACACGCGCGGATTATCCGAGGACCAGGTCCGTCGGACCATGTCCGTCACACTTTGTCTGATGTTGGTTTTGCGTACACACGGTCAGACAAAGTTGTCGGAAAATCCGATCATTCTGAACGTGGTGACGTTTGTTGCCTACGACGGGACTACGTAGAGGCTAGTAGCCAATAGCTTTGGTCTTGTAATGTGATCTGAGCATGCGTAGCACTTTGTCCGGTCGGACAACCGTACACACGATCGGATTTGGTGTGATCGGACCGTGTTGTCGGCAAATCTTTCCAGCAGGAGATAAGACTTTGTCCGTCGGACAATCCGACGTACACTGTCCGATGGTGCATACACACGGTCTGATTTTTCAACAACATTGTCCGATCGGACAGAATCCATGAAAAAGTCCGACCGTGTGTATGGGGCTTAAGAAGGGTCGCTGGTTCGAATCCCAACCACGACACTACCTGCCTGGAGTTTGCATGTTCTCCCTGTGCCTGCGTGGGTTTCCTCCGGGTACTCCGGTTTCCTCCCACAATCCAAAGACATGCAGGTAGGTTAATTGGCTTCTGTCCAAAAAAGAAATTGTCCCTAGTATATGAATGGGGACCTTGGATTTTGGGCTTCTTGAGGGTAGGGACCGATGTGAGTGTGCAATGTACAGGGATAAGGACAATTGTAGACACTCACTCAGGTTGAACTGGATGGACTGGTGTCTTTATTCAACCTTACTAACTATGAAACTATGAAACTATGAAATAGTGACTGTTGGTTATAGTGGGTTATTTCCTTCTATCACAAGGTTTCTGGATATCATGAACATTTATACATATGTAATGGCTATTTTATGAATTCATCTTAATATCTATACTTTATTTAATTGCATTTAATTTGTGATCACTTGATCAACTTTTTAAAAGTATCACAATTTATTCATTGATTTTTGGATCATTAGAAGTGTTGTTCACAAAAGCTCATTTGAGTATCCAGGTGTTCACGTGGGGGTGTAAGATTACACACCTGTTTTAATTTATAAATTTAGGTTGCGCAATTAAGTTATTTTCACATTTATATAAGCTGAATATTCAGGCTTTTTTTGTTGCAGCACCTTGATTTATTTATTTTTTCAGCAATTATTTTTACATAATAATAATTTATTTAGGAATTATGCACGTTATTTCGTACGGTATTTTTTGACTTTGATTAATTCATTTGTTCTGGTTAGCGCAGATTTTTCCTCTTTTTAACACAATACATTCTTATTAAAATCAATTTTCATATTGCAGGTCCTTTTTTTTTTTTTTTACTTTGATGACCTGTTGCACATCTGTGAAGGGTTTCAGTTCAGTAACTTTGTCAAACAATGGAGTTTCGTCTCTGCAACATTGTATCATTTTGTATAACAGTTCATTCTCTGCAGTAGTTGATTCATTATAATGTCGGTGATGAGCACAGGAATCTCAATACACTTTGTACACAGTGCAGAGGTCTCCCACATATTGTTTCGAATGATTTAAGCCAGTAGTGATTGGCTATTTTTTCTATTGGTTGTATTCTCTTTAAAGTGGAAGTAAAGGGTAAAAATATCTTTTTTTTTAATGTCCTTTGGTGCCAGCCCAGCACATGATCACAAAGCTCCATCTCCTCTGTGTAAATGAGCAGCTCAACAATGGGGCTAAATTTACAGACCCATTGGCTTCCATTATTTCCCCTGTTAGGGGAACCAGCACTTAGTGATCATGCACTAAACAAGATTAAAAATTGTATTTACACTAAGCTATTTTACAAACAGCATGCATAATGAGTATGAGCAGGAAAGTGGCAACATTTTAAAACTGAGTTGTATTAGTCTTCATGTACACTAAAACTTGTCTAGTCAAATGTTCTTAAAGAGAAACTTCAACCTTATTACATAGTTACATAGTTGGTAAGGTTGAAAAAAGACTCCAGTTTATCCAGTTCAACCTGCGGTGTGTTAGTATGCTTGTGTGTATGTCAATATTATATTGTATATCCCTGTATGTTGTGATTGTTAAGGTGCCCATCTAATAGTTTTTTAAAACTATCGACGCTCCCTGCTGGTCACGTGTCTTTTTAAATTCCCTTTCACTGAACATTTTTTTCCCTATGCTAGGGTCACCAATACAGTATTTGTACATTGCTATCATATCCCCTCTCAAACGTCTCCTCTCCAGAGAGAATAAGTGCAATGCTTGTAGTCTTTCCCCATATCTGAGATCCTCTAGTATCTTTATTAGCTTTGTTGCCCTTCTCTGGATTCCCTCCAGTTCCAGCACATCCTTCCTGAGGACTGGTGCCCCGAACTGGACGGAATACTCAAGATGCAGCTGGACCAGAGTCTTGTAGGGTGGGAGAATTATCTTTATTATAGATGGAGTGAATCCCCTTTTTAATGCATGCCACTATTCTGTTAGGCTTTACTTGCAGCAGCTTGGCATTGAATGCCATTGCTGAGCCTGTCATATACTAGGGTCCCCAGGTCCTTTTCCATCCTAGATTCTCCTAGAGGTTCTCCCCCTAGTGAGTAACTTGCGTTCCTATTTTTAGCACCCAAATGCATTACTTTACATTTTTCAATATTAAACCTCAATTACCATGTAGATGCCCACTCCATTATTTTATTTAGGTCTTCTTGTAATGTTTCCATATTCCGTGTAGAAGTTATTGCCCTGTTTAACTTTGTATCATCTGCAAATACTGATATTGAGCTGTTTATCCCATCCTCTATATTGTTTATAATTAAACTAAACAGAATTGGTCCCAGGACAGATCCCTTTGGGACCCCACTTACCACACCGGACCATTCTGAGTATTTGCTGTTTATCACCACCCTTTGGGCTTGCCCCAGTAGCCAGTTTTCAATCCAGGTACTCACTCTATGGCCCATGCCAACAGACCTCAGTTTGTAAAGTAAACGATTGTGGGGAACTGCCTCAAATGCCTTTGCAAAATCCAGATACACCACATCTACGGGCCTTCTTTTAACTAGATGGCAGCTCACTTCTTCATAGAATGTTAATAGATTGGTCTGGCAAGAGCGATTCTTCATGAATACGTCCTGATTATCACTAATGATACCATTTTTATAATTAAATATTGGATATATTCCCTTATCATCCCTTCATTAGCTTACATACTATCAGTGTTAGGCTGCCTGGCCTGTAGTTTCCCTGAATATATCTTAGCCCTTTTTTAAATATTGGTACCACGTTGTTTTTTTTTAAACCTTATGTTGTAATGGCAATCTACAAACAGATTGATAAGATAGATAATTGCACTCTTTTTATTCTTTGCATACCTAATTTATCTTTTCCTCCCCATTCTTCCCCTGGTGGCCAATTTGTACTAGGGCAGATGAATCCACCTCCCTTTACTTCCTGGAACCCTGCCAAGAACTTTGGGTCTGCCTTCTGGAAGATGTGGCAGGAACTTTCCAGGATTCAACTGTGAGGCCAGGGTTACATCATCGGTGCCTTACTCAAATAGTGGTTAAACAGTAATTGTAAGTAAAAGCAAAAAATATTGGTTTAACTAACTAATTTCTCACATTCATGACTTTTGTGAAAATGCTTAGTGTTGGATTCAATAGGAACTCATGTAATCCCAGCTTGTTTCTGGAGAATAGGATGTCCTCCCCCGATCGGAATGTAGCCAGTTAAAAACCATATGTTATATTAGGTTAGGAGCTCCCATTCTATCTATGAGGACCACTCTGCATTGCAATGCTGATTCTAATCTGTCTACCTAATTGACTGACTTGAGGCAAGAGCTTGAACCCAAGGTTTGGCCCCAGTCGGATGAATTGCAATCCATGGACAAACGCTGTCCCTAGTGGAAAATACAGCATGCTTCCTGAAGAATGCGACGTGTAAAGGATTATCTCTCGGCGATGCCTATTGGATGGAGGGCAAATGGGGGTGGCTATGAGTGGGCGTGTATGTCTGAAGGAAAGGGTCGCACACACAGGAAGCACACTCTCTGTGTCTTTAGGCTTGTTGAGGAAAGCATGTCATGAGGATGTCTCTCTGCTAAGCAGCCATCTTAAGGCCTAACCATGTGGACATCCCTCTTTCCCATCAGGAGACCAGCTACGAGGATTGTGTTAAGTAGACCATTGTATTGTATAGTAACTGTACAGTATATCATTGTATTATAGTCTTGCTGTATGCTATGTAAGTTTGTAACCCCCTTTTAATACATGTTAGCTTTCTTATTTCCTTGGGAAATAAATGAGATTTGATTTTTCTTAATCTGTGTGTTTGGTGTCATAACTAACGTTGTATTATTGTAAAACTAACAGTAGCATGCGCTAATAATTTAACAGACTAACTAATCTACAGGGACTAGACAAAGGAATTGATACATAGATGAGATAATACATAGGCTGTAGTGGTATATCGTTTTCTACATGTATTATCGAATCCTACACTTAGCATTCACACAGCCATTACGAATAATATCGTTAATGTGTTCATAATGTATATTTCTTATGATTGGCAGTTCCTTGTAGTGGCCATAATGCAGTATTTTCTTGATTACAGTTTTTCAGGAAAATATTGCATTATGGCCACTAGGAGGAGATGAGTACAACAACAAATACACATATTAGACACATTAGGAGTATTTGCAATGGCTGGGCAAATTCTGAGGTCTTTGCACAGGATATTTGTTAAAAAATTTACCCCAAGTGTTATATATATACCCAATAATAAAAATATTATAATTTTATATAATCAAGGTTTTGACGCTAAAGGATGTTGTATACGTGGGTGCACAAATTCTAAGAATGTGATCAGATGTGGGGATTTCATTTACCTTCATTCTCCTTGAATTCACATTTAGCTTTCAACTGCAGCTCAGTCATAAATGTGTCCATCCTTGTGTCTAATGTTGGGTGTAAGTTTTTATCTCTGAAATAAGATATTTTCTGAATAGCAGAAATTTTTTTCTCATAAATATATACTCTACATTGAAAGTTATCCTTTAAAAGAAAAGCCTTCTCAACCTTTACTCTCCAATACAATGGTCTATACCCTTTGGCTATGTACAGGCACCCCTTCAATCAAATATGGTTTTAGATTTACGGTACTTTCCATCTTATCCAGTTTTTGCTGACATTTTCAGAGAATATCAAAGGATTTGAAGATTAAACAGTTACATGTCTAAGAAGCACCATTTGCTATCTTTGTTCTTTTCAGTAAAGATTATAATGTTCTTGGGCTATTCATCATTCAGCTGTCCTTTGCAGATGTCTGACTGCAGATCCAACACTTCTGAGAGCATGTTATGTACTCAAACCATCATGTGGCATTACATATTGTGCTGCACCAATGATTTGGTAGAATCTCAAAGAAATTTGATTTTAGTAAACAGGAGAAGCATGGACAACGGAACCATGGTTGGAAAAAATGAAACTGCATGCACCAGATAGAGAACACCTAACAGACTCCACACACATACAAGAAGAGTGTAACTTATACAAGCCATGTGACTTTGTATCATCAATGTACAGTTATTAAAATGTGCTTTGAAACTCTGATAATGTAATTTCCTGGACCTCCCCATGTCAGCCTACTATGGGTCAGCTCCGCCCCCTCTGACCCCTCCAGGACCACCCTTTTTCTAGCCCATAAAGGGCGGCTGTCTGCCCACACCAGTGTTCTATTTTCGTCCTCGCTCCGGACGCCTTTTAAAGTTTAGTTTTAGTTATTTATTCATATATTTATTTTACTTATGTATTTATTTATTTTTTTCTCCATCCACCATCATCCATCCTGTCCGGGTTAAGCCTCTCCCGGATCAGAAGACCCCCCCAGATGGGCTGTAAATCTCCCGAGGAGTGTGGGTTCCTGTGGTGCTGGGATTGTATGGTACAGTATAAATGACTGTGTATTACTGGCAAGGTCACAACGGTATAAATTACTGTATACACCTTCGTTAGGCAGGTGCTGGCACTCTCTCCTTCCATGTTTTTGTGCATTCATGCAGTGGTTTGGCTCGCTGGGACTTGCAGTTCACCACCTCCACATGTATTCCTTTCAGGAAGCTCAGAGTTCAGCAGGTGAGGTCAGAGGTAGCTTCCTCTTGGTTTGCTTAGCAAACACCAGAATGATCACTACTGATTTGCAGCAGGCTCTGTCCTCTAGGCTAATCTCAGTCTCCAGCTGATCGATCTACTACTCTGCTCTGGTAAGCCTGACTTCTGTTACTAACTGCTGTGTTACTTGTCTGGAGTGTTTTTATTATCCTTGGAGTTTTGCCTGCCTGCCTAGCTGCCTTAGCACTGAAGATTCGGATGAAGAAGTTTATTTTATTTTATTTATTTGGTAGTTAGTTAGTTATTTATTTTTATTTTTATTTTAAAAAAAAGAGACCACATCCTCTGTTTTACTGAGAGAAGGGCCCAATGCGCGCTAAATGCCTGCAAAGAGGTTCCTAATCAGCACTCCAGCCTCAAAGGAGTAAAAAGGAGACTGGACATGACAAATCGCAGAGTCGCATGCAGCTGGATAGACGCCTGTTGTCGCGGCATTCCAGATCTCCCTCACCCTTACCTCACTTTAGTCACGCTAAATGCCCGCAAAGAGGTTCCTAATCAGCACTCCAGCCTCAAAGGAGTAAAAAGGGAGACTGGACATGACAAATCGCAGAGTCGCATGCAGCTGGATAGACGCCTGTTGTCACTGCATTCCAGATCTCCCTTACCTCACTTTAGTCGCTCGGACTGAAGCCAAGAGACGTCAAGACATCAGAAAGCCTCTAGAAAGAGCATATCTGGGCGCAGACAGAGAAGAAGATCCTCTTCTTTGGATAAGTCTTCATCGCCAGCCCAGGCAGAAGAAGGATCCTGTTGGGCCTGCTCAGCTGAGGTCATCAGAGGAAAGTAGGTTTGTGTAACTTGCTTCAAGGAGGCGGCTCAGGACAATGCTGCAAATGCACGCCAGGTTAATTCCTACATTAAAGACACAGTCATGGAAGGGTTAAACAGCCTTTCAAGGAATCCTGCTCATCCTGCTGTATCTTTAAGCATCTGCAGAGTCAGATCATGTGTTTTCACTGCGTTTTAACTCGGAAGTCGATAGCGATTCGTATTCATCTGAGGCTGTGATGGTCTCGGAATCGCATACGTTTGATTTTTTTGCACTGGTTCTCCCCTTGGTGGAGGCTGTTAAGGATGCGATGAAGTGGCAGGGAGAGTTGTCACCTCCAAAGAAACAGCAGAGATACTACCAGTATTTATTTTAAGAAATCATTACCTTCCTTCCTATTCATTTCTGAGATTAAAGAAGTATTTGATGATGAGTGGGCGGGGCCTGAGAAGGGGCTCAATGTGCATAATAGAGTATCGAGGCTGTAACCCTTGGGACACTACGCCTAAGTTGGATACTTCATTGCGTAGATTCGCTTGCCACATTCCACTTCCGCTGGAGGATTCGGATGCCTTTAGGGATCCTATGAATCGCAGAATAAATGCAGACCTGATAAAAAAAAAAAAGTTGTATAGTTTGGCCGGAGCAGCCTGCAGGCCGGTGGTAGTGCTCACTTCTGTGGCAGAAGCACTTGGGGTGGATTCTCACCTGTGCGTTTTTATTTTTATTTATTTATTTATTTATTTTGGTGCTTTTTGCAGTTTTGCCCTACCATTTATTTACCGTGGTCTCCTAGGGGACGTGTTCTGTGGTGCAGCTCTGCGGAATACTGGGATGCATGGGTGTGAATCCAGCCTTAGACTGGGCGTAGCGGAGCTGGTGGATGGATGTTCAGATGAAAGTCTGGGAAGTGGCAGTTCTTCTCTTTTTCAGTTTTCAAGACTGCTTTAGATTTTGTGGCTGAAGTGGCTGTTGACCAGGTCAGGGAGCTGGTTCAAAAATGAAAGCAAATATATTGGCTCATTCCGTCACAGCCCACAGAGCCTTATGGTTGAAGCATTGGTCAGCTGATAAAGCTTCTAAGCACAGTTATGTTAAGTTCCATTCGGCTGGAAGCTACTATTCCGGAAGACTTAGAATCAGCAATTCAGCGGGTTACCAGCGGCAGATCTAGCCTAATCCTGCAGAAGAGAGAAAGACAACAGCAGCCCTTTCGGGTTAACAAGAGATCCAAAGAAGGATTCAGAGGCCAGTGCTTACAGACAGTTTTTCAGACAGTGGAAGCGAGTCGGTTCAACATTCCATAAACCTTCCAAGCCCAGGGCCAATGAAGCTCCTAAGGCTTCAAATAGGTCCTTCTGAAGGTGTCTCCACTTGACCCTCTCGAGTAGGAGCAAGACTCAAAGAGTATGTTCCCCTCTGTTTTTGGTTCCAGAGGCTTCAGGGGGTTTCGGAATTCTTACATGAAGGTACCACTATTCAAAATTGAGACTGGTTTCCATCGATCTGGTGGTGCGTATCTTCTTGTTTCCATAGATGCATCTCTCCATCGATTTCTCAGGTTTTCCGGGGAATGCTCTAATTTTCAATTTTGATGTCTCCCATTCGGTCTCTGCACGACTCTGAGAATGTTATCAAAGCTACTGTCTGCTGTCATCGCGACTCTCAGGGTCAAGGGAGTGCAAATATTCCATTATCTAGACGACATGCTACTTCTGGGTCCGTCAAATGAGATCCTTCTACTTCATGTGAATTTCACCTGTAAAACACTAGCTTGTTTCGGTTGGTTGTTCAACTCTCGGAAGAGCCAGAGGCATCTGACCCAAATGTTGGAGTATTTGGCAGTACAATTCCACACGGATCAGGGTGGTGTTTCTCTTCCTCAGAGGAAGGTCCAGGAGATTCAGTCTTAGACAAAAGCAGTGATAGCCAGGCCGTCTATGATGGTGAAGCAATGCATGCAGTATCTGGGGGTTCTATCAGCCACAGTTCCAGTAGTCCCGTGGGTCAGGTGGCGCAGAAGGAGGTTTCATTGCAATTTTCTTCTTCAGTGGGATCGTCACTCCTTGTTCCAGAAAAATCTATCTGCCAATTCCGATAATCTGGTCCCTGGTTTGGTGGTCAGTACATTGCAATCTTTCCCGCAGAGTTCCCTTGAAGGCCTCAGAACCAATAGTGGTGACGGCCAATGCCAGTCTGGCAGGCTGCGGGGCACACTGCCTGGGACAGCAGGTTCAAGGCCGATGGAACTTTTGTGGGGTGAAGAGTTCAAGTTTCCTGGGATTGGATGCTGTCAGACGCGCTCTCTTAGCATTCCAACCTATGTTGCGAGGTCGAGCTGTCAAGAGTCTTTGAACAACTACGGGGGCTTAGGTGTCTCATCAAGGGGGCACAAGAAGTCGCCCTCTCCTTTAGGTTGACGAATGGGGCCTCAATCGATAGATCTTATAGCATTGGAGGAGAATTGCCAACCGCCTTGCTTCTCCTCCCGGACCTTGCATCCACAGGCGTTGGGTCGGGGTGCTCTGTCCAGGTCTTGGAATTACCCCTTGGTATATGTGTTCCTGCCGCTTTCATTGGCTCTCAAAATCCTGCTGAAGATTCACAGCAATAGTAGTCTTACCTTACTGACTCAGGCAGCCGTGGTTCCATCTTGCTTTGCAGGATAAAGTTGGGCTCACCAATCCCATTGCCTTCTTGTCAAAATCTCCTTTTGCGGAGTGGGGCCTGGCACCCGAACCGCAGGAGGATGAAGTTAATAACTTGGAAGTGAGAGGGAGGCTTTAGCTGGCTTGGGTCTCTCGGGCAGTTTAGTGGAGGCATTATTACAGGCTCGTAAGAGGTCCACGATTGTGACCTATTACCAGATCTGGAATACTACAGAAAGGGTTTGGGGCCTTGGATCTCCTTCGGTATCTAACATTTTGGAGTTTCTGCAGAGTGGTCTCTTAGGGTTAGCTTATAAATCCCTGAAGGGTCAAATCCCCGCTTTGTCGGCTATGTCATGTACAAGATATGCTCTACATCAGTTGGTGATCCAATTTTTAGGGGCAGCCATAGAAATCTGAAGTCAATTGAAATCGTTTTTTCCAAAAGAGGACTTAACACTAGTCTTGGGAACATCGCTGGTTCCTCCGTTTGATCAAGCTTTCTCTTGTTCATTTTTACTTTTAACAGTTTATTTGTTTTTTACTAGCCGTTGCCTCGGCCAGAAGAGTCTCCGTGTTGTGCGCCTTTTCATCTACAGAACCATATTGTTTGGTGCTCCCAGACAAGACAGTCCTTAGGCCGATACCGAGCTTACTACCTAAGGTTGCCATATAATTTCGTAGGAACTGGGAGGTCATTCTCCCAGCCTTTCCGGCGGATACAGCTGATGAGTGGAGTAGGTTAGACCTGGCCTCTGCGGTTTCTACCTACCTGGAATGGACTAAAAGCAGATCAGCTGTAGTTTTTCCCAATGGGCCCTAAAAGGGTATACAGGCAACATCCAGAATTGTGTCTTCCGGATTTGTCAAAGACCATACATATTGCATACAGAACGCTGGGCCTTCCTCCTCCTTCAGAGATCAAAGCACATTCAATGAGGGGTATGGCAGCATCCGGGGGAGCAAACGTAAAGGTCGCCCCTGAGGTAGTTTGCAGAGCAGCAAGCTGGAGCGTGCCCAACACCTTTTATTAGGCATTACAAGCTTAATTTGGCTTGTCCACCTGAGGAAACTTTTGGCTCTATGGCTATTACGGCGGCTGTTGCCCATTAAAAATTTGAGTACCATTGCATTGAGGGTTTAGCTGATTTTTTGTCTTCCTTCCCTTTTTAATGTTGCTTGGTACATCCCATAGGCTGACATGGGGAGGTCCAGGAATAAGGAAAATTGTTGCCCATACTTACCGTAATTTTCCTTTCCTGGATCCTCCCCATGTCAGCCGGAGGATTCCCACCCAGTTTATCCGTTGCGAGGCGAGTATTTTTTGAACACTGGTGTGGGCAGACAGCCGCCCTTTATGGGCTAGAAAAAAGGTGGTCCTGGGGGGGTCAGAGGGGGCGGAGCTGACCGATAGTAGGCTGACATGGGGAGGATCCAGGAAAGGAAAATTACGGTAAGTATGGGCAACAATTTTCCTTAATCTGTACTTGAACAGTTGATGGTATATCCTGTTTGACAATATAAACAAAAATAAGGCACAATATAATGTTATCCGATTCCTAATCATATTCTGAAATAAATTCCCATGTCCAATAGTCTAATGTTGTAACTATCAATATGTCTGTATCCAGTGGGATCCCCTTTTCCATTTAACATTTAAATTGGATATCAGGAGAGATCAAGTTCTTATCTTCCTACTGTCAGGAACACTGTTTACCAAAACCTCCCAGGTAACCCAAGTCACCAACCACACTGCTATGTATGGACTCTGATCAGGACTTACTCCAGGCAGTACCCATACTTTACCATGAATTTTCTTATGTTTTCAGTAAACGAGGAGCTTCCAGTTCATTGCCCTTATGATTGTCCAATCGAGCTACTCCCTGGAGCTGAGATCCCCTTCGGGCGCATCTTTCCACTATCGGAATGGGAGCAGGAGGCACTTAAGGAGTATATTGATGAAAATCTAAAAAAGGGCTTCATCTGCCATTCTACTCCTCCAGCAGGTGCCGGAATATGCGTCCATGTGTGGACTACTGTGAGCTCAATAAGATTACGGTCAAAAATCGCTATCCTTTGCCATTAATGCCTGAGCTGTTTCAGAAATTACGATCTGCCACCATCTTTACTAAATTAGACCTGAGGGGAGCTTACAATCTGATCCGCATCCGAGCTGGGGATGAGTGGAAGACAGCTTGGTTATGCCATTTGGGCTCTGCAATGCCCCTGCCACCTTCCAGCATTTTATCAACGATGTATTCAAAGACTTTCTGGACATTTTCGTGATTGTTTACTTAGACGATATCTTAATTTTCTCCAGAACACTTGCCAACATCGGGAGCATGTCTGCATGGTGTTATGTTGGCTCCGCCAACACGGACTATATGCAAAGGCAGAGAAGTGCAAGTTCAAGCAGTCAAACATCCAGTTCCTAGGACTTGTAATTTCCACAACAGGAATCAAGATGGACCCCCACAAGGTGTCCGCCATATTGGACTGGCCTGTACCCATGGAGAAAAAAAGAGTGCAACGTTTTGTAGGTTTTGCAAATTTCTACAGAAAGTTAATTAAAGGATTCTCTGCTATAATCTCTCCCATCACTCAGCTGACCAAGCAGAACTTGCGATTCCGCTGGAGGCCTTCGAGACACGTAAGAAACTCTTTACCTCAGCCCCCGATTCTCAGTCATCCGGTTCCATCTCTGCCTTACATCCTCGAAGTAGATGCATCCGAAATAGCAGTCGAGGCAATTATTTCCAAACGGCAAGGCATCAAAGAATTAATGCATCATGTGGCCTTTTTCTCACGAAAACTGTCTCCTGCAGAGAGAAATTATGATGTTGGAAACCGGGAATTGCTTGCTATCAAGGTAGCATTAGAGGAGTGGAGATACTTGTTGCAAGGTGCCACTCACCCAGTATTAATATACACTGACCACAAGAACCTCAAATATTTGAGATCTGCCAGACGTCTAAAGCCACGCCAAGCTTGATGGGCCCTGTTCTTCTCACGCTTTTCAATCCATATTACTTATCGCCCTGGATCAAAGAATGTTAAACCGGACGCTTTATCTTGGATGTATGATAATCCCAAGGATCTGTCTGTTCCAGATACTATCCTGCCTGCAGGAAACTTTCTGCTTCTCCAAACGTATCTGCTCTCCCAAATCAAAGAAGCCTCCATAAACACTGTTAGAACCTGTGGGGTTACCCTGGCATCTAAGGACGGCCTACTCTGGAAAGAAAGCCAGATCTTCGTTCCTGAGGATGTACGAGTTGGGGATACTGAGACTTTTTCATGACCACCCACTGGCAGGTCACTTTGGTGTCCACAAGACTCATGAGCTGGTACGACGCACATTCTGGTGGCCTGGTCTGGAGGAGTTTTGCAAAAAATATGTAAATGCATGCCCTGTCTTAATTCGGGCCTGGGGACTGTTAAAACCATTGCCTGTTCCTGACAGACCATGGAGGATGATCTCCATGGATTTTATAGTAGAACTTCAACACTCTGAAGGTTGTATGGCAATTTTTGTAGTTGTGGACCGATTGTCCAAAATGGCCCACTTCCTGCCACTAAAGGGTACCCCGTCTGCCATAGAGACTGACCAAATATTTGTCAAGGAGATTGTCAGATTACATGGAGTTCCTTCAAATATTGTGTCAGATAGAGGGGTACAATTCACCTCAGGCTTCTGGAGGGCCTTGTGCGAAACCCTGAAAATTGAATTGGCTCTATCCTCAGCCTACCACCCCCAAACCAACGGTCAGACCAAAAGGATTAATCAGACCCTTGAACGATATATCAGATGTTTCACGACCTTTGTTCAAGATAATTGGGTGTCTTTACTGCCCCTGGTAGAGTTTGCGTACAACAACGCCAGCCACTCTGCTACGGGGCAGTCCCCTTTTTTCACTAACCATGGTTTTCACTTGTAATTTTTACCTAATTTTCTCCCAGAAACTTCAGTCCCAGCAGCCCAGGATATGGTGAATTTCTTCAGCCACAACAACCGGATGTTGCCAAGTAACCAAGGCTCAAGTGGACAGCAATAAGGCTTTTGACAGGAAGAGAAGAGGTGAATTAAACCTACAGCTTTTAATTCATTGTTACTTTGTCGTTGTATCAGCGGTGCTCTCTCTCAAGATCTTCATAGGATCACCTATGCATGGCGCTCCATATATATTTTTCTTCATTTTTTTATATAGTGGTAAGTCTTTATAACTCTAGGCTATGTTAGCCAGGCATGGCAAATGAATTCCTTTTGCCATTTTATCTTTCCTTATCCTATTTTATTTTACCAGGCTCCCTTTAGGCCCTCGACAGTTCCCTGCTTCCTGGGACCCAAGTGTATCTGACCACACCTGCGAATCTAGTGGTCGTTCCAGCAATCTAGGGGTATGTTTCTTTGGCCCCTACTGGGAGTCTATTGGGACCAGCACGGTGCAGTTGTGTACATGGGATTGGTGTATGGCCTTGTGGTGGCATGGGGTTGTATGTTCTGCTCATGATAAACCAGATGTATCCATATTGATTTTACTTTTCAAATCAACTATAAATAAACTATTTTGTTAAAAAACTTTTTTTTATCAGAGCTATCCAAGCCTCCCTCTTCACACTAAACCTACAGCTTGGTGACGAAGTGTGGCTCTCCATGGGTAATCTTAGGCTGGCGTGTCCCTCAAGAAAATTGTCACCCAAGTTCATAAGACCATTTCCAGTGAAAAAAAAGATTAACAAGGTATCGTATAAACTATCCTTACCTGATTCATTAAAAATCCATCCTGTCTTTCATGTATCCTTGTTAAAACCTGAAGTACCTTTCCAGACAGAGGATCCAGACTGCTAGAACCTGCTCTGGTTGATGGAAGTGAGGAGTACAAGGTAGAGGCCATTTTACACTGTAGGAGATGGAAAAACCAGGTACAATTTTTAATTAAATGGAAAGGGTATGGTCCAGAAGACAATTCCTGGGAGCCTGACTATAACGTTCATGCAAGGAGATTGATCCGTGCCTTTTTTCTTGCCCATCCTGAAAAGAAGGACCAGTTAGGCATCTGGAGGCTGCCCCTTGGGAGGGGGCAATGTCAGGGATCTGCTGTAACAAGACGGAGGTGCATGCGTGGGCACATGGGCACCAGTCAGACAGTGTCATGTGCGCACCGGGCGCGCATGTGTGCGTATGCACTGGAGCACGCTCCGGATGCGTGTGGGCGTGCATTAGACGCTGTTTGGCGCCAATAGGCCTTCTGTGCCTACACCACAAACAGGCACTCCTACCTCACTGCTCTCCCGAGTCTACTGTTCCCACTCCAGTGGCTCCTGAGCCAGGGCTGTAAGAGAGGTCTTCTTCTACAAGTAAGACTCAACCACACAGTACGTAACAGTTTGGGTGATATTTAGAGACAAGTTTGGTGATGTAGCTGGGGGCAGAGTTGTGAATGGCTTTGTATGTTGTAGTTAGTATTTTGAATTCAATTTGATGGGCGATCGGAAGCCAGTGTAGGGATTGGTGGAGAGGGGTGTCAGACACTGAGCAGCTAGTAAAGTAGATGAGTCTGGCAGCAGCATTCATGATAGACTGAAGAGGAGATAGCCTATGAAGAGGTAGACCTACGAGGAGGGAGTTGTAATAGTCAAGGAGAGAGTAAATGAGTAGCTTGGTTAGTTAAAAAGGAGTGAATTTTAGAGATGTTACGGAAGTTAAGTTTACAAGCTTTTGACAGCGATTGGATTTGGGGCTGAAAGGTCAGAGTCTAGAATTACACCTAGCACCCTGGCGTGAGGGGAGGGATTGATGGCTGCAATATTGATTTTGATGGCAAAGTCATGGAGGGGGGCACAGGCAGATGGAAATATTATCAGCTCGGTTTTAGAGAGATTTTGTTTAAGGAAGTGGTGCGACATCCATGCTAATATGTCATGCTAATGCTAATATATTCTCTTCGGGAATTGAGTGGATTTCAATGGATTAATCATGTGTTTAGAGTTTGTAGAGATCAATGTAAATCTTCTTCCACTTGGCTTATGAATACATTATAATTCAGTTTACAAAGTAAAACATCCAGTACACATGTGGTGCATTCAACATATGCAATAACATATAACAAAACCCTATAAAATTAACTTTTGTTTATAACTGTGTAGATTTAAATTGTGGCATAATAATAAAGGAAATAAAGCCATTCTGGTTGAATTTCTCCTGCTATAGTAATACATTTTTCTTCAATTCAACAAAGCAGATTGCTTTAGGTGGCATTTCAAACTGCCTTCCTTTCCATGGACTTAAAGCCAAACTCCAGGCAAACAGCAAAATGCACAGATAGAATATATATGTGAGAATTGATGTGTCTGCTAAAGCCTTTGTGATTTTATACACCCAGTTTTATTATCTGGGCTCCCCTATGAGATAATTCAGCCCAAGTTCTGCACTCCCTGTGTCTTCTGTGCAATACAACTTCTTGGTCTTAGACTTACCCCAGGCTGTGATTGGACAATGTAAGAATAGTGGCATACTGACAACATGCCGGGTTACTAGACCTGGTATTGCACTGCAGTAGTAATTATTAAGTCCATTATCCAATGTCAGTGAGTTATTGTTTGCTTTAGAACTGCACCTCTTCCCACACAAGTCTATGGGAAAGCAAAACCATCTGAAGCAAGTCAAATGCACCTGTTGTGAATTTGGGATGATCTTGAAAACACATCAAACTGATGCCAAAAGCACCATGGTTTTGCTCATCAAAGCCCATTGACACCGGCTCTTACAATTTAAAAAAATCAAGGTTCAATGCATTTTCTTTTTCATTTTGCCCTTACTCATTTTATATTTAAAAAACCTGAATGAAATATTAAAACTACCACGTGAAAGTCTGCTATATGAAAAATACAGTGTGAAATTTATCCAGGTATGCCAAGCAATTATAGCATATTGCTCTGTAAACTGACACCAAAACAAAAATCTCTTATCACAAAAGTACCAGTTACCTAAGGACATAAAAGGATTTATACTGTCCCATGTGGGTCCACTAAAAGCCTTATTACACAGAAAACATTTCCCTAGCTTATGCTGGTAAAATCTATTATGATTCAAACTGAAATTTAAGAAAGGATACATGGTTCAAATATTTATATGTATCAGTGCTAAAAAAAATTGTAATTCTGGATGTTAGGTTGGCCATAAGAGTATGACAGAATTAATTTGTGGGTCTATATCGACAAATCAATATATTAGGTATAAACGCCATACTTGGAATAGGAATAATAAATTCTAAATATTCACAGTAATGAATAACATAGATAGTAGGACCTGCTTGCTTTCTGAAAGAATATGCAAATGCTTTATACGTCCTGCTTACAACAGCCAAATGGAGATAAATAAGGCATAGTCATATGACAAGAGCCCACAAGGCCAAGCTTATGACTACAGACACCTGGTTGACTGGCAATCTGGACTCCTGCTGTGCTTTCATAAATATAATACTGCTCTCAACTCTTGCAAGCACAGAGACCTATTAATGACATCAAATAAACTATATACTAAAAACAGCAAGGCTTTACTGAAAAATGTCAATATCATTATGTTGATTGAAGAGGAGGATGGGGAAGGAATAAAATATATTGGTAGCTTAAACTTCTGAATTAAGTGAAAACAGCTTCAAAGAGCTAAGCAGTAATGTAGTGGAGTACTCTTTTAGTCACAAAGCTCAGATTTTGTTGTAGGCTCCTTTAACTCCTTATCACACATTCCCTTGTATTATTACAATGTCCTGAGCTCCTGAACAAGTTTCCCTGTTTTCTGCCATCTGCAGTTCATAGAGACCGCACCTGGTGAGGAATAGATGGCTGGTGTTATGATGGTTCACCACTATGTTGTGGAAGCACAAATTATGGGTTAAATGTGAATTATATCTCAAAGACTTTTTTTTTTTTTATTAACCAGAGATCAGTGGTGGCTGGTGCTCCCAAAATTTTTTTTTCAGGGGGGGGGGGGGGGGGGGCGGTATGCACACAAAAATGTAAAAAAAAACATAAATTTCAGCCTCACTGTGCCCATCAATTGCAGCCACTGTGTCCATCAATTGCAGCCACTTTGCCCATCAATTGCAGCCATTCTGCCCATCAATTGTAGCTTCAATGTGTCCATCAATTGCAGCCACTGTGCCCATCAATTGCAGCCACTGTGCCCATCAATTGCAGCCACTGTACCCATCATTTTCAGCCACTGTGTCCATTGAATGTAGCTCCACTGTGGCCATTAAATGCAGCCTTAGTGTGCACATAATATGCAGCCTTTACAGTATGGAGAGACATGTATATAGGAGGTGGATGGTATTGGTATATTCAGGAAGGAAGGTGAGTGTATACAGCTATATATACACCCACCTTCCTTCCTGTATATAGAGACCTTCCTCAATTATCACTAACTGCAGATATATATCATCTGTCCTGTTACTGTGTACAGAGCTGTATACAGGACTGACAGGTGATGTATATCTGCAGTCAGTGATGATGGAGGAAGGTCTCTATATACAGGAAGGAAGGTGGGTGTATATATAGCACCTTCCTTCCTGTATGTAGAGATCTTCCTCCATCATCACTGACCGCAGATGTACATTATCTGTCCTGTACAGTGTTGGTTATCTTACTTAAAAAGTAATTTGTTAAGTTACACATTACTTCCCCCAAAAAGTAATTGCGTTAGTAACTCAGTTACTACATTGGAAAAGTAATTAATTACTCAGCATAGTAACTGTGACTTTTTTTTAATATTCTAAAGGGCGGGTCTAGTATTACTGTAAGCAAGGGGCGCGTTCCCCCCTGCACGTCTATTTCCCCTCTGTACCCCCCTGCATGTATATTTCCACTCTGTACCCCCCTGCACGTCTGTTCCCCCCCACATATATATCTGTTCCCCCTCTGTACCTCTGCCCCCCCAAACTCACGGATCGGATCGTTTCTTGGATCAGAGTCACGGATCGGATCATTTTTCGGATCAGCAAAACCTGGGAAAATTCCACCACCATATAGTCCCCACTGTAATATCCACAATCACCCCCACTGTAATATACATCTCCCCCACTGTAATATCCATGTCATCTCCCCCACTGTAATATTGGCTGAGCATGGCTGGGTACAGCTGAGCATGGCTGGGTAAGGCTGGGTATTGCCGAGTATGGCTGGGTATTACCGAGTATTGCAGAGTATGGCTGGGTATGACCGAGTATTGCAGAGTATGGCAGAGTATGGCTGGGTATTACCGAGTATTGCAGAGTATGGCTGGGTATTACTGAGTATTGCAGAGTATGGCTGGATATTACAGAGTATGGCAGAGTATGGCTGGGTATTACCGAGTATTAGAGTATGGCAGAGTATGGCTGGGTATTACCGAGTATTGCAGAGTATGGCAGAGTATGGCTGGGTATTACCGAGTATTGCAGAGTATGGCAGAGTATGGCTGGGTATTACCGAGTATTGCAGAGTATGGCAGAGTATGGCTGGGTATTACCGAGTATGGCAGAGTATGGCTGGGTATTACTGAGTATGGCAGAGTATGGCTGGGTATTACCGAGTATTGCAGAGTATGGCAGAGTATGGCTGGGTATTACCGAGTATTGCAGAGTATGGCAGAGTATGGCTGGGTATTACTGAGTATGGCAGAGTATGGCTGGGTATTACCGAGTATTGCAGAGTATGGCAGAGTATGGCTGGGTATTACCGAGTATTGCAGAGTATGGCTTGGTATTACCGAGTATTGCAGAGTATGGCAGAGTATGGCTGGGTATTACAGAGTATTGCAGAGTATGGCAGAGTATCGCAGAGTATGGCTGGGTATTGCAGAGTATTGCAGAGTATGGCTGGGTATTACTGAGTATTGCAGAGTATGGCAGGGTATGACTGGGCATTACCGAGTATTGCAGAGTATTGCAGAGTATGGCAGAGTATGGCTGGGTATTACTGAGTATTGCAGAGTATGGGAGAGTATGGCAGGGTATGGCAAGGTATGGCTGGGTATGGCAGAGTATTGTCAGGGTATGGCAGAGTATTGTCAGGGTATTGCAGAGTATTGTCAGGGTATTGCAGAGTATTGTCAGGGTATTGTCAGGGTATGGAGGGATGGCTGTGACTGCAATTGTCACAGAGCAGCGCTGATCCGATCTCTCCCCTCCACTGTACAGATCTGTACACGATAATAATGATAAAGCGTTGACATAAAAAAATTGAAACTACCCCCATTTTATTCTTTATGGTGTATGCTTTTAGAAATTTATAATGTGAGAGGTTTAACTAATGTTTAGGACTAAAATTATTTTTAAATGTGTGCTAAAAACGCAAAAAAGCAAAACTGCAATTTACAAATTTTAAAAAAGCCATTTACTTTTCTGGTAAATGAGAGCTCCCAATCCCTTACATCTATTGGTAAACATAGTAGCTGGTGATTCCCTTCATGTTTATGAGGATATTGTATCCTAAATGAAGGTCTGGTATAGATGCTAATGAAGACCCATCACACAGAAAAAAAAGATATTTAGTTCCCCCTAAAAATACATGCTAGCCCTTTTATCTTTGATGAGGGAAAATCCTTTACAATACCCTTATCTCAGCACACAGTCTGTCTAGCTAGGAAAGAAGGATGCCCCCCAAGTGCATGCCCACCTCCTGAACTACACCGTGCCATCTGCCTTCAATATGGGGGGTACTTTGCCAGGGAGACATTAGTTCCCCCTAAAAATACATGCCAGCCCTTTTATCTTTGATGAGGGAATGGTATGAATGTCAAGGGGACCACACGCAAAAAAAAATGGTTTCTTCCCCAAAATCCTTGCAGGGGGTTGCCATGGGGACTAAATGTGCCCCATCATACGCCAACCTGTACCTGAGGGGATGGGAAAGAGACCGATTTGCTTGATTTTTTGGTTCGGCACTGAGGCTGAACTTGGGCAGTTTTTACAAGATATCTCCAGTAGTGATTTTAACTTAAAATTTACAATGAATTACAGTCAAACAAAAATTTGTTTTCTGGATTTGGAAATATCTGTGGATGATAATGGTATTATAAACTCTTCCCTCTATAGGAAGCCCTCAGCAGGCTACACAATTTTACATGCCAGGAGTTCTCATCCTAAGCCGCTCCTTAAGAGTATACCCTACAGCCAATACCTACGAGTCAGAGTGAACTGTAGTAAGGAAGAAGATTTTAAAAAAGCCGCCAAAGATCTATATGATAGACTCAAAGGATCAAGGATATAGTCATGTTTGCCTCAAGAAAGCATACAATAGGGTAATCCAAAAGGATATAAATTCTCAAATTTTCTCTACTAGATATCACAGGGAATCTGAATATGTTAGAATAATCACTCACTATTCTAACCAGCACCAACAGATTAGACAAATTGTTGGAAAATTCTGGCCTTATTTGTCAGCAGATCCAACTATAAAGAAATATGTAAAAGATTATCCAGAAATTACATATAGACGTGCACCTTCCTTGAAAGACCATCTTGTTCATAGCCACTTTAATACATCAAGCCCAATTAAACCCAAAAGTCTGGGTACTTTTGCATGTGGACATTATGATATTTGCCCATTTTTGATCAACAGTCGTGACTTTATGCTTGATGGCCGTAACCCATTCTATCAAACACAGAGTCACCTGTCAAACGTTGGGGGTGGTCTACCTAGCTAGGTGTCTGTGTGGAGGCTTCTATATAGGGAAAGCTAAGCACCCATTTTTCAAGCGCATTAGAGACCACAATAAACACATTCATAAGTGTAAGATGGAGATGGCCATCAGCCGACACGTGGGCACCTACCATCAAATTAAACCCAATGTGATAAAATGTATGGCTTTGGAACACATACCAATATATGTTAGAGGTGGAAATATAGATAAAACACTGTTACAACTTGAGGCTCGTGGATCTATAACCTAAAAGCCACTGGATATACTGGTTTCAATGAAACTTTAAGCTTCAAGCCAATTTTTTAATGTGATGTTAATAAACCTTCCCTCTCTGTCCCACTTATGCGGTGGTTTATCTAGCCAACCGTTTATCTTTTCCTTTCTTCCCCCTCCCTTCCCTTCCTTTTCCCTCTTCCCCTTTTTTTCTTTTTCTTTTTTATTCTTTCCCCCATTTCCCCTTTACCTTTTCTCCCCGCTCCATTTTATTTATTTTTATTTTTTGTTTTCATTGACTATTATGTAAATTGATCAATTAATGTGATCAATCAATTATTGTGATTATTGTATGAGTTTTCATATATTGTACCATATTTCGTTTTTTGACTGTAAACATTGTACTGTATGTTAAATTCATGAAACTGTAATGTTAAAAAAATAAAAAAAAATAAAAAGACAAATTTATTTAGGTATGATTTGTGTGTTCATTTGTCCTGACTCCTGTTCACCTTCTTTTGTGGGTTACTGATATGTGGTCATCGGTCCCACATTCTTTGTGGAATCTTGCCACCACTTGCCCCGATGGGGTTACCGCTATATGGGGCCCCCGTCTGGGGTGGTAGGCACATTTGCGACCATATGGATGCCCAGGGTGCTGAGGGGGTTCCCCAGTCACCGCCCGTTCTGCTGCGCTTGTATCCTCCTCTCCCAGAGATATTTATATCTCATGGTGTCCATCTCATTTCTAGCACACTGATTCCACCTATTAGTGCAGTGTTTCTCTCTCCCTTTGACCATCTGACCTGCCGTGGGGTTTTTTTTTGCTGGGGAGGACTGTCCCCTGATGTGATGACTGGGTGATTTGTTCTCTCCCTATCGTTACCTTTGGCCACGCCCTCCGCCGCCCACCGCCTCTTGGTCCTTGTAGTTTGAGAGAGTATTGGAGCTCTCGCACATGCGTGGTGGTGCCATGATGTACGCATTTGGTCAGTGACGTCAGACGCCGACCAAATGGAGGACACATTTAAGCTGGCTTCTCAGGCAGCCCCATTGCCAGAGACTATGGGCGATCTACGAACCACTATTCTATGTTCACAAGGTAAAGTCTTTCTGTTATATACATGTCCCTTTGCACTGATTTTATGGTTGGTCGAGCTTGGATTTGTTTGGGACACTGCTGGTTTAAAGAGGAAGTAAAGCCTCCTCCAAAAAAAAAAAAAAAAAAAACTGAACCTGCAAGGCAAAGGCATAATGAGCTAGTATGCATAGCATACTAGCTCATTATGAATGACTTACCTGAGAACGAAGCCCCCGAAGCGACCCTCATCCACAATCTTCTGCGCCGCCATCAAGCCTGGAGTGACTTCCGGGTCTCGCTGCTCCAGTGCTGTCATTCGCTGGAGCGGCGATGACATCACTCCCGCGCATGCGCACGAAAGCGGCATATCGCCGTGATCTCGGCATGCGCAGTGCGCCTGCGCGCCGCTGTCTACGGCGCATGCGCCGTAGACAGCGATGCCTGTTTTTTTTTCTAAATATCTAATAAACCATGTAGGTTTAGGAGATATTTATTGGACTTACAGGTAAGCCTTAATCTAGGCTTACCTGTAGGCCAAAGTGGTTTGTAAGGCTTTACAACCACTTTAAGCATTGCATTATTGTATCAGTCCTATAGATGCCCCTTAGCTATTGCTGGCTAACTAAGTGTCCATATTGGGGGCTTTATATCTACTGTCCTTAGATACCCTTCCCATATATTTTACCTTTCATTAATCCACATGTTTTCCATATTTATCATTATATCCTCTTTTTGTTTTAGATATTTGTGATTTTTTCTTTTTTTAGAATAGATTGAGACATTAGTCCTGTGTACCTTGCGGTACTGATTCATGAAACTTAACCATTAAATGGATATCTTTATAATTAACCCTATCTATCTTAGTCTACAAAGCAAATATTCAAAAATACCTTATTGCATGGGCTCTGTAAAACTAATCTAAGGCTCTTTCACTCACCTAATTATCATTATTAGCAAATCATTAGTCAATCGCATACTCCGTTTTGATACGTCCTTCCTATTTATTCCCTTTTTCCTTCTTATTTTTTCTTCTTCCGTTTCAGAGCCATTTACTCCATCTTTATTGGACATACGTTGTTCTATATTTTAGGCACCCTCCACTACATGCTCTGAGTTAACGCTCTCTTTTAAGTAAGTAATTTGTCTAGAAAAATCTTCATTTATGACAAGCCTATTCTTTGTGCACCTTGCGATTTGCATCTTTGGTGCAATTTCTCCAAGTGACTGATATTGCAAACATTTGGGACTTACGTTTTTTTCTCCCCCTTTTTCCGTTTATTAGCCTGTTCGTCATATGTCCTCTGTGGCCACATAGTGCCTCCCCCTCTTGGTGGCCCCCTCTCTTAGCTGTGGCCCTCTCTGGGGATTCTGAGACGGTAAGTTCCCCTTTATGGGTGGATATTGGCAAATGATATAGATTTGTTTGTTACATGCATTGCTGTATGTTTATATTTGACATATTTTGCTTATGTAATAATATTTTCTATTTTTTGTACAGTCTCTCATAGTCATTGGTTGATTTGTATATGCCCTGATGAAGCCATAAGGTGAAACATGTTGGCATAATATAGGAATATGAGATCCCAGTTCAACATGAGCTTTCATCACGTGACCACTTGAAAAAATGTTAGTAACAATTAAAAATGAAAAAAAAATATATATATTTTTTTTTACTTACCATAAATGGCTGTTGCTAGGCAGATCACCCTAATCTGCCTCCTCCAGCGCCGCGGTGATCTTCTCTCCTTCCGTCTTCTAGTGAATGGGGCGCGGTGTGTTGTGGGAACTGTGTCCCACAACACACCGCGTTCCCCATTCACAAATAAGACTCGCGCATGTGCAGTAGGCCGCGCGCCGACTCGCGCATGCGCAGTAGTCCGCGCGTCGACTCTATTTTCAGGTGAAACACCGCTTTAACAAACTGCTTTGTTTGGTTTTTAATCTTGTCTTTATTAAACTATAACTTTTTTTATATATACGGTTTCTATTATTATTTGCAAGCACTGTAATAATCCCCTCCCAACTCCACCCCTTTTTGAATACTTGACTATTTGGGATGATGTGCTAAATACTAGGTGTTTACCTTAGTCTGACACAATTCTACAAGAGGTTTAACTAATGTTCAGGACTAAAATGATTTTTAAATGTGTGCAAAAATGCAAAAAAAGCAAAACTACAATTTACTAATTAAAAAAAAGCCATTTAATTGTATGGTAAATGAGAGCTCCCAATCTCTTACATCAATTGGTAAACATAGTAGTTGATGATTCCCTTTATGTTTACCAGAATACCCTATCCTAAATGAGGGTCTGGTATAGATGCTAATGAAAACCCACCACACAGAAAAAAAAAGATATTTAGTTCCCCCTAAAAATACATGCTAGCCCTTTGGTCTTTGATGAGGGAAAATCCTTTACAAGACCATTATCTCAGCACACAGTCTGTCTAGCTAGGAAAGAAGGATGCCCCCCCCCCCCCCCCAAGTGCATGCCCACCTCCTGAACTATACCATGCCATCTGCCTTCAATATGGGGGGTACTTTGCCAGGGAGACACCCCTGGCAAAGCACCTTTTCCCCTCGTTAATGAGCACATGGCCTTCTTCCCCACAACCATGGCCCGGTGGTTGTGGGGGTCTGCAGGAGGGGGCTCATTGGAACCTGAAAGTCCGCTTTAACAATATGTAGACCCCCAATTACTGCCTCTGCATATGAATTAGTAAGGGATACGGTTCTGATTGCAGGGCTTGGGTCATGGGGCAGGACGTACTGACGTAGACCGCAGTACGGAGGGAGGGGCCTGACACAGCGGGCGGATGTGAGGACGATGGACGGGAGGAGAGGAGAACGCTGACGAGCCACGGAGGGTGAGAGACTCCGAGGCCGACAGCCCCTCCTGTCCAGATCAACGACCAGCAGACGGCGACCCGCGGGCCAACAAGCCTTTGAGGAGACACGGAACATGCTGACGGCGAGCTTGACCCGCCGCCTGACCCCTCGCCGCGGGATTGCCCGCCTCCTCCTCTGACCCTCTTGCTCCACCCGGGTCCCGCGCTCCTCCTCCCTCTCCCTCTGCGAGGCCTCGGACCATCATCAGCCACTAGTTGCGGGGTCCTGAGCTGTGAGTATACCTCCACATACAGCACACATCGCACAGGACGAGGTAAGCCATCATCCGCGCTTCCGGTGACCTGACCTCCAGGTGGAGTCGTCTCTGTATCTGTGCCCTTGTTTGTGTTGGCGGTCCCCCCCCCTGGCGACCAGGTGGTTGCGGTAGTACGCTACAGTTAAGATAACAAACGGACTAAGGGTCTGCAATACGTAACTGTGGTGGACGCAAATGTACTTCATAAATATCTGGCCGTGGGGAGAGTAACATGTGGCAACGGGAGGCCTAGAGTGGGTTATCAATTGCTTTATCGGTTGTAACCAGTCAAATGAAGACCCTGCCGTATCAGTGACCCCTCAGATGTAGGGCCGGTTTTAAGGGCACACATAGGGCTCTCAACCCAAACGCTCCCGGGTCAAGTATCTCTGCAGCAGAACTAACAACCGTACCTATACCGGTCTCTACTCCCCCTTTATACACATATTGAAGGTCTCTCACCGGAGTTGTTTGGGGGAGCATAGCGGAGGAGTCTGGGGGGGCTGGGACTGTGTCTGGAGAGCTGCTACTCGTGTCTACAGTTAATTGTAAAAGTTACCAGAATATCGGACTTCATTTGTGCTTCATTTTTTTTTCTCCCTTTTTATGTTTTTTTTTTTTTTTATTTTTCTGTTTTCTTGGCTTGCAAGCACATTCTAACTGAATCGGAAAGGTTACTACTGTGAGACATTTAACGGGGTGTGTTTGGCCCCACTGAAAAGGCTGACCTGTTTTGCACCACACTCACCCCCTACCCCCTGAATTTGTTGCAAGGTCAAGGGAGAGGCGGTGGACTGATGAATAATAGCGATTAAAAAGGACCCCTATACCGATGGGTCACCCTTGATCTGAGTACTATATCCGAGGTAAAAACTGTTTCTCGAGGAAGGAGGCAAATTCAGACTCCTTCCACGGGACTAAATAGTCAGTACCCTGGGGAAGAGGATTAGAAACTCACGGCCGAAAATCATGAGCAAAGCCCCAAAAAAGGGTCCTCTAAAAACCCCCAAAACAGGAAGCACCATAAAACACTATTTAAAAACAGGTACAAGCCCACAATTAAACCACACGGACTCCCTCCTTGATACAACGATGGAGAGAAGGAAACCGAAGGACAAAAAATCAGATGATCATATTTCCCAAACTCCACCTGACCAATCACTAGAAAACGGTACCGACACCAGCAGGGCTGAAGATCAGGTAGGGAGAATCCATCTCCCTACCAAAGATGAAATGCAAGAAATGCTTCTAAAAATGGAGAATGCAATTAAAGGGGATTTCCACCTTTTTAGGGAAGATTTGGGCCATCTCCTCTTAAGGGTGGAAACTGTAGAGAAACGAGCGGACAACCAGGAACAAGAACTAAGTATAGTAAAGGACCAGATAAGATCTTTAAAACTCGCTCAACGAGAATTGTCATACAAGTTAGAAGACGTAGAAAACAGAAATAGACGCCAAAACCTCAGACTCAGAAATGTCCCCGAAAAAAGAGGGGAGGATCTAAGGACAGTAATAGTTGCTGTATTCCATCCCCTATTGCGGAAAGAAGAAGAGAAGAAGAGAAGAACGAATACATCGTGTAGGCAGACCGACTGAACCCGGCGCCTCCAGACCCCGGGACATTATAGCCAGATTTCGTCACTACGAGGATAAAGCAGAAATCTGGTCATTAATATACGGAAAGACGCCCCTGAAATACGAGGACTCAGAGATCCAGATATATTCAGACCTAGCCCCCCAGACACTAGAGAGAAGGAGGTTGCAGAGACCTTTACTTGATTTATTGCGACAGGAAAACGTAAAATACACATGGGGCTTCCCCGCGTGCCTCATAGGCACTAAAGATGGCCGCTCCGCTAGATTAAAATTCCCGGAAGATTTAAATGTATTTTGCCAAAAAATGGGACTGCAGGTCCCGGCCTTGCCGGGCTGGGAGGGGGTGGAGGGGGGAGGGGGGCGGGAGGGGCTGGGGAGGGAGGAGGAGACTGGGGGGGTTGGTCGACCACCGTCTGGGGCAGATGAAAACATTACAAGTTCCGCCCGCTAACCCCGCTTCCCTGTATTTTCAGGGCACGGGAGAGATTTAGATCAGGATCAGAGTCCCACCTCACCTGAAGGATGGAGAGTTCGGAGGGGATCGACAATTGGGGGACCCCCAACGTCTCTAAGACCTTAATAGGGGTCAAGGGGGGAGGAGGTGGGCTAGGGAGGGGGGAGCGGGACGAATGGAGGTCAGATAGCAGGGGACCTCCAGGGGGGAATAAAGAGGTGAGGGAAAATAGGGGGGGAGGGAAGGGCAGAAGGGAGGGAGGGAAGGAGGGGAGGGAAAGCTCCTGCGTCGCTGTGACCCGAGTCCTACAAATTATGAACCTCGATTCAAAGAGACCCGATGACTAAAATCCAGTTAGTATCCTATAACGTCAAGGGCCTCAACCTTCCCAGCAAGCGAGCAAAAATACTCGTAGAACTCAAAAATTACAAAGCGGGCATTGTCTTCCTCCAGGAGATGCACATTTCCCTTGGGTCCAATATAAAACTTAATTCATACCATTATCCAACTTGGTTTTATGGAGACACCATAATAAACAGATCACGGGGGGTGGCCATAGGCTTCTCAAGAGAGGTGGTTTTCTCCTTGGAAAGTAGGCTGGTGGACCCAGAGGGGAGATATTTGTTTCTCAGAGGCTCTATTGGACAGACAAAATATACATTTGCTAACATTTACGCCCCCAATATCAGGCCCGAACATTACCTCAGGGGGATTCTCAACAAGTTAAGAGATTTCAAAAAGGGTTACGTGATATTGACGGGTGACTTAAATTTCCACATGGATCAGGACCTAGACTCTACGTCCCGTGTGCTAATGATAAAACAAAAGCTTCACTCCAGCCAACTAGTGGACATCTGGAGGATCCACAACCCAAAAATTAAAGATTATACATTTTTCTCCCCCGCTCACGGGACGTACTCGCGAATAGACTACATTTTTGTTGACCATGGCCTATTAGATAAAGTTTTAGATTCAAGACTAGAGATCTTCACCTTATCCGACCACGCCCGGTCACGATGACGATCAATGTCTTAGATATACAAGTACCTGATAACAACTGGAGACTAAATGAGGAACTTCTTAGAGACAAGGACATCGTAGCTCAGATTAAGACAGAGATTGAGCAATATTTTATAAATAACGACAACGGGGAGGTCCAGGGATCACATGTGTGGGACGCGCACAAAGCGTTTATAAGAGGGTGTTTTATTTCAAAGGGGGCCTGGAAGAAAAAAGAACAGCGTAAGAAAATGGAGAACCTTAAAGCAGAAATAGGCCTACTTGAAAGAGAACACAAACAATTAAAGGGTCAAAATAAAGAACTATTTCTTAAACTAACAGCCACGAGAGAGGACTTGAAGGATTTGCTAGAGCAGGAAACGAAGCAAACTTTTAATAGAATAGTAAAAGAAAGATACCAATGGGGAGACAAATCAAGTAAACACTTAGCTAAAATACTCCAAAAAAAAAAGACAAGAAACTTTATAGAGAAAATACAAAGTAAGACAGGAGAGGTTAAATTCCGTTCGAATGACATAGCAAATTCCTTCAGAGAATACTATGAGGGGGTCTATTCAGCCGACCGAAACATTTGGGAAAAAGATGAAAAAATAAACAGAACAAAATCCTTTTTGGAGAAGGCAGGGCTGCCTAGGCTCCCTCTAGAGGACAAGGACGATCTTGAGAGACCATTCTCTGAAGAGGAAGTAAAAAGGGCTCTAAAAAACTCGCCTTCTGGAAAAAGTCCCGGGCCGGACGGCCTTACGGTATCATATTACAAAACATTCCAGGAGCTATTAATCCCTAGATTATGCGCTTATTTCAATGGTCTGGGGGTGGGATACAGAATGAGTAAAGACTCTTTGACGGCCGATATCACGGTTATCCTGAAAGAGGGGAAGGATGGATCAGTGTGCTCAAGCTACAGGCCAATTTCACTCCTAAATGTCGATACCAAGATCTACGCTAAGATCCTTGCAGAAAGGGTCAAGCTGTGCTTGGGCACACTGATCCACCCTGACCAGGTGGGTTTTATGGCTGGGAGGGAAGGACGGGATAACGCAGTCCGCACGCTGCTGCTATTACAGAGAACTAGAGAGGCTAAGTCCCCAGGTCTATTCCTGTCAGTAGATGCGGAAAAAGCGTTTGATAGGGTAGACTGGGGACTCATGTTTCAAACTTTAGCCCAAATGGGCTTCGGCCCAAAAATACTACAAAAGATCAGGGTTCTATATGATGCCCCCGAAGCCAGGGTCAAAGTCAACGGAGCAACATCTGCCCGGTTTCGCATGGCAAACGGGACGAGACAGGGATGTCCCCTGTCTCCCCTCCTCTTTATCCTCTCCTTGGAACCTCTCCTGGCGACAGTCAGAAATAACACAGGTGTCGAGGGTATCGTGGTAGACGGCGACGAACACAAAGCAGCAGCGTTCGCCGACGATATTTTATTTTACATAAACAATCCACAGAGAACTCTGCCCAACCTAATGCAGATCTTGAAGTTATTTGGGGAGATTTCCAATTTTAAAATAAATACCTCAAAATCCTTTATCTTAAATATAAATGTAACCAAAAAAGAGAAGGTGAAGCTACAGGAACAATTTGTCTTCCCATGGAAAAAATACATTAAATATCTCGGAATTAACCTAGCTATATCCGATAAGGAGATATACAGAATCAATTACATCCTGCTCTTAGACGAGATAGCTAAAAAAAGTAAAGACTATTCTATAAGACCTCTCTCGTGGCTAGGCCGCATAAACACCGTCAAAATGACGTTATTACCCATAATTATGTACAAATTCCAAATGCTCCCCATCCCTTTACCACAGGTGTACCTCAAAAAATTAAAATCCATATTAATGAACTTTATATGGAAAAACAAGAAGCACAGAATCTCACTTTACCTACTAAAGAAGGAGAAAAAAAGAGGGGGCCTAGCAGTACCTGATGTGGTAAATTACTACTACGCTACGGTACTCTCGAGAATCCCCGAATGGAGCAACAGTAATAGTAAAAAAAGATGGGTAAACTTGGAAAAAACTCTCTGCAACTCACAACTAGGAAACGACATTTGGATTCCTCCAAAGTATAGAGCACTGAATGAAGGCACAAACACTATGACCATAAATACACTAAAAATTTGGGATAAAATTTATAAATTAGCTAAAGCCAAATACAACTCTCCACTGATAGCACTAAAAAATAATGCGTATTTTGCACCGGGGAATAAAACACTGGGAGGGGGGTGGATTAAAGACAATAGGGCTCAATTGAAAGACATCGTACACAAGGGGAAGATTTCCACATTAATTGAATTAGAAAGTAGAAGAGATCTTTTTGACATGAATGGATGGAGGTATCTCCAATTCTCCCACTTTGTCAGAAGCCTTCCCCAACCAATTAGGGAAGGCAACGATCTGACTCGCTTGGAGCGTATTTTTACAGCATCTGATACAAAAGGATCAATATCAAAGATATATAAGCACTTACAGGAGGTGGAGGGAGGGGAGATACCTACATACATTCAAAACTGGGAGAGGGAATTGGGCATTCAAATCGACACATTAACAATGAGAAAATTTTTCAAGTTAACTTATAGTTCGGCAGACTCCAGGGCCCACGAAACTAACTTTAAGTGCCTTTCTAGGTGGTATTTAACTCCATCCAGAACAAGCCAATATACACAGGGAGGTTCGGCTGAGTGTTGGAGGGGCTGTGGTGAAAAGGAAACGATGGCACACCTATGGTGGAACTGCTATAAGATAAAAGCGTATTGGAGTAGAATATTAGATTATATTAAGGAGGTCACCGGAGTTATTCTTGGAAAGGACCCCTGGGTGATCCTGTTCCACGGTACTAAAGGACCTATAAAAAATTATCAAAGCTCTCTAGTACTGTACTTGCTTAATGCAGCTAAGCGTCAGATTGCGAGAAATTGGAGGAAACAAGAGAGCCCTCCAATTTGGGAGTGGATAGATTTTGTTGAAAACACCCGACTAATGGAATCCCTCAGAACCAACCCGGAAGAGTCCACAGGAGATTTAGTAGAGAAGTGGGATAAATGGAAAAAGTTTAAAAGGTCGTGGAGTTTCGCAGAAGCCTTACGTCCATAGAGTTGAAGTTGAAGTACCCGACGTAAAAAGTAAGAATCAGGTTTCATATTAGGTCAACGGTCACAGCAAGCGGAGCGGGGCATGGGAGGGGGGGAGGGGGGGGTTATAAAATATAAAAAGCTCATAGTATATTAAAGGAATAAAGCCGATTATAGATTAACCAGCAATCAAGACAATGCCACAATGATGTAAACACTGAAACGGACGCAATGAACAGACAATGTGGAGTAAAGTCCGCCTGAAGTTGAACTGAGATGGCAAAAAAGAAAAAAAAAAAAAAAAAAGTAAGGGATACATAGTATCCTGTACTCATTCACAAAAAAAGGTAAAAGGTAAATAAACACACTGACACAGTTTTTAACAAGTTTTTTACTAAAAAAAGAAAAAGTCCCACGTTGTCAAGCAATGCACATCAATTATGATGAATAAAACTGGAGGACCCACTGAAAGAAAAAAAAACACCAAACAGCCTTGTTTACATTTAGTGGTGAGGACTGAGAGATGTCATTTGTGATATTTTGGCAGGTTTGACAAATGGATTTATACTGTGGGACTTTATTTTTATAATAAAGGACTTGTCAAACACCATGTCAGTGTGTTAATTTACTTTTCTTTTTTTTTAGTGAATGAGTAGGGAAAATATGTACTCCATACACATTCATCTATGGTAAGACCGGTTCTTGTGGGCTTCTTCATCAAAAAGACAAGGAACCCCCCCCATGTTGGTCTGGTGTGGATTACGGAGGGAACCACATTTTTTTCTTGTTTCTTGCATGAAGTTCCATTTAAAATCAACACCATAGGGTCTGGTATGAATATTGGAGGACCCCAAAAGTTTACTTTTCCCCTGATCCATGCCCTACTGTGTGCCCCATCATGTGTCCTGTGATGTGCCCTACTGTGTGCCCCATAGTTTATCCCATGATGTGCCCTGTGCCCTACGGCTCACTGTGGCTCACTGTGTGCCCTGTGATGTGCCCTAAGCCCTATTGTATGCCCAAAGATGTGCCCTACTGTGTGCCCTGCTGTGTGCCATGTGCCCTGCAGTGTACCCAATGATGTGCCCTGTACCCTGCTGTGTACCCCATGATGCACCAAGCTGTGCCCCATAACGTGCCCTGCTGTGTGCACCATACTGTGCCCTGCGCTGTGCTCCATAATGTGCCCTCTTGTCCCATGTAATATACCCTGCTGTGCCCCATAATGTATCCTCTTCCCCCATGTAACATGCCCTGTAGTGCTTCATAATATGCTCTGCTGTGCCCCCCCGTAATGTGCCCTGCTGTTCCCCCCCCCCCGTAATGTGCCCTGCTGTGCCCCATAATATGCCATGTTGCCCTCCATTGTGCTCTGCTGTGTCCCATAATGTGCCCTAATGCCCCCATGTACTATGCCCTGCTGTGCCCCATTATGTGCCCTCTTCCCCTATGTATTATGCCCCATAATGTGCCATGCTGTGCCCCATATTGTGCCGTGCTGCCCCCCGAATGTGCTCTGTTGTGCCCCAAAATGTGCAATCATACCCCCATGTAATATACTCTGATGTGCCCCATAATGTGCCCTCCTCCCCATGTAATGTTTCCTGTGCTTTGACCTGCTGACTGCTAAACTTTGCCCTGCTTCCCCCCATGCTCTGCCCTCTGTGCACTGCTTATCTCAGGTTTGACCCAGAAGTGAGTATCTGCACACAATGATGCAAGCACAAGTTTCACATTAAACAGGTAAGTTTTAATATTCAATTTTTTTTTATGCTATTTCTAAAAATATTTGTTATATTAACAGCTCGCTGATCATACCAATGTTCCTTTAGCTGTAGAACTGAACATTATTCCAGGTGTTCCCTGAGATCTCAAACGTTTTGCTAAGAATTCCTTGGTAAAAAAAGTTGAGAAACCCTGTTTTTCTGGGTCTCCAGCTTTAAGTCTCCGCTTCTCTAGACACTCAGCCTCCTCAGCCCTGTCCCATCCTCTTCAGCCTGTAGTAAACCAACCAGTTTTGATCCTGCGGAGCATGCGTCCACACAGTGCAAGCTGGGGGGGAAGTGTGTGTGGGCATGGCTTGAATGTGGGTGGCGACACAGGGGGCCCCATGAGTTGTCAGTCTGCCCCTGGCCGTGCACAAGTGCATGTAGCAATTGGCATCTACACTTGGCAGCCAGTGACCTATTTAAACTTATGTGTCATTGAGAGAAGTTTCTGAATAGTCTTCAGCTTGTTCCTGTGTTTCCTGAGACCTGATCTATTGCAATCGCTACCCATGTATGACTTCTGCCTCTGCCTTTGCCTTCTGCCTCAACTCTGCTCATCGGGTTACTTTTGACCTTGGCCTGATTACTGGATTTGTCTTTGCCTGCTGATTCTGTACTGGATTGCCTGGCTATTACCAACCTTGGCCCTCTTTCTGGACTTGCCCCACCTGCTGATTCAGTATCACGCTGCCTGGCTCTTACTGACTTTGGCCTGCTCTCCAGTTTCCTATACTACCTCCTGTTCTAGTACCAAGCTGTTCCTGAGACCTGTCCTGAGGGCTGTGGCTTCCAGTTATACCCACCTATGTTGCGAATACTGTCAGCCAGCTACAACTCTTTGCCTTCAGGAGTGTTGGGCAAGAGGTGCAAAAAAAGCTCCCACAATGTTCCAGTCTCCACCAGGTACGTCATAGTTCAACTTGGCTGAACACTAACTTAGTTTGGTTGTTTGGCAAACCTCCAAACACGCAAAATTCTGTCCGAACTTGTAAACACATAATCCCAAATTGTAAACAGCATTTATTTTGTTTGATAAAATAATTGTATATTCATGAAATACATGTGATTGTTCCAGATTTTTTGATGATACTACTTATGTTATGTACTACTTAAATGTTATCTGTAGTATGTAAAAATGTTGGTTCTATAAACTGATTTTTCTTATAACAGTCATCTAAGGAAGATTATTTATATGTATCTTCAGCCTGCCCTTTATGCCTACCTACAGATACTTTCAAATAAACTAATTAGACCTAAGGTCAGATGATGGCCCAGTTTTGCCTAATAGTTAAAAATAAACAATAGTTGAGAGAAGGCAGTAACAACTGATAGGAAAGATCACAGAAACACATGACTGACAGAACAGCCTATAGGAAAAGTAAAAACAAAGTAAAAACACTTGAAGTGTATCCAATGCCAAATGGGCAAACAGAGAGTAACTGTAACTTGCTGTTATCTAGATCGGTGCAAGTTTAGAATTATTGTAATTTTTTTCTAAATTCCAGCTTCTCTATAAACCAATACAGTATACCAATAATGTACCAATATACCATTAATGTTCCTCTGTTGCAAAAAAATAAAAATGTCCTTGTTTCTTCTATAGAGAACTCCTCTATGACTTCCTGGTATCCATCCTGCAGGACAAAAAAACAATTAATAAAGTAAGAAAGTACTTCAGCAGCCCACCTCTGAAGTTTCATGCTTCTTCAATGCAGTCATTGTCAGTGAGCACGGTTCTCCCTCAATATACAAGTGTTTTCCTTTGCTGATAGATCGTTTTGTACCTTACCTTCTTCTTGCATAGATTGCTCATTTGGCAGAATGTGCAGGAGCTGAGCAAAATCTAAGCTGCATATACATGGAATCTTCACAGCATCTGTGGTGGAATGTCTCATATATCTATGGCACAATCAGGCTAATATATGGCTGTATAGCATAGTCTCTATAAGACTCTATTACAACAGAGAATCTAGATGATTATCACTACTTCTATAAAACAGTTCAGAACACAAACAGTTACTTACGACTGTCCTCTTAACTACTTCAATACCAGGCACTTACCCCCTTCCTGCCCAAGCCAATTTGGGGAACTCCTGCTGCCATGGAGTCCATCAGGAAAGGAAAATTAAGGTAAGTATTTTGATAGGAATTTTCCGTTTTCCTGACAGACTCCATGGCAGCCAACGTGTGGGAAATAACTCGCCGTACACACCCGGGTGGGAAAAATGCTGAACAAACAAAGATTTATTTGACACCGTCAACTGACAAAACTTTAACACCAAAATCAACTGAGGATAGAGCCACTGGCTCAACACAATAGTGAGTCATGAAGGTATGGATCGATGACCAAGATGCCGCTCTGCAGATCACTTCGGGAGCCACATGGCGCGAGGCTGCCCACGAGGTTGAAAGACTTCTGGTTGAGTGTGCCGTTACCGCCTGAGGAGGAGCCAACCCCCTCTCTTTATATGCCCACTGAATTGCTTGTACTATCCATGTAGCAATTGATCTAACTGATGCCCGGAGGCCCTTGTTTTTTCCGTAAAACAGGACGAACAGATAATCCGACTGACGAAATGGAGCTGTAACTTCCAGGTATTGCTTTAAGGAGCCACCAACATCAAGAGGATGAACATCTGAGATTCTGGTGGACCTGAAGGTAGGAAGTGAGATCTCTTGTTTCTCATGAAAGATTGAGGTGACCTTAGGGTTTGACCCTAACATTGGAACCAGGACCACCCTGTCTGGCAAAAAAGTTAGGAAAGGTTCTTTGGCTCCTAGAACCTGAATTTCAGATACCCTCTTCGCCGAGGTGATGGCCACCAAATCTTATCAAGATGAGAAAAGAAGTCCAAAACTAGAGGTAAGTCCCATTTAGGGAATCTGGGTTTCCTTTGAGGTCTCAATCTCACTGCTTCTTTAAAGAATTGCTGAACAAGGGTGTGTTTGGCCCACGACACCCCCGTGAAGGCGGAGATAGCTGACACCTGAACACGAAGGGAACTAACCGACAGGGGTAAATCCAGACCTGATTGCAGGAAACTCAAAATGTCTTGAACTGCAGATGAGCCGCATAAATTAGTTCTGGAAGACATATGGGACAAGAATTTAGCCCAAATCCGTTCATACACCTTATTAGTGCTTCGTCTCCATGCATTTAGGAGAGTAGGAATAGTTTCGTTGGGACATCCTAGTGTTTCCAACCTTCCCCTCTCAAAAACCAAGCCCTCAACTGTAGGTGAGCTGGGCACGGGTGGAGAATCGTGCCTTGGGAGAGCAGATCCTGTCTGGTCGGAAGAGGAACTGGTTCTCGGAAGCGGAGAAGAGATAGTGTCAGGGCCTCGCTCGCACGGCACGGACAAATCGGCGTGTGCGCATGCGCACATGCGCCGCTGGAATGCCCAGGCATCAGCGCGGGTGTGCGCGCCGGCATGTTCCTCGGGCGCGCGCGCGTGCGTGGCAAGCGCGGGCGCACACGTGAGCGCGCTAGCGCCGTTTGGCGCCAGTGGCCCTTTTTAAGAAGTGGCAGTTGCACCTGAGCGGTGCTGTCCGTCTGCAGCTGTACCCTGCCTTTAACCTGCTCCCTTATCTGTGTATCCCTGAACTCTGACCCGGCTTCCTGGACTCTGCTGCTTTCTCCAACCCTGACCCCGGCTTGTTTGACTTTGCTTGAATTGATACCTGAACGCTGACCCCGGCTTGCTTTGACCCTGCTTCTGTCTGCATCCATTTACCTGCCTGCCCAGTGTACCAGACCCGGCCTGCCTGACGATTCTCTGCCTGATCCCACACATGCTGTGTGCTTCCAGAACTGCTGCTGTCATCTGGGGACCATCCTGCATCCGGTTGTTGGGCTTCTGCCTACCAGGTTCCGCTGTTCCTGCTACCAGAGGACTCCTGCCTGTCTCCAGCATCTGCTACAGCATCCAGTCCAGGCACTCCTACTCCGCTGCGCTCTCGGGTCCACTGTTCCCATTCCAGTGGCCCCTGAACCAGAGCCGTAAGAGAGGCCTCCTCCCAGCAAAGTCAGGCTCTCCATCCAGGTACCTAACAGTACGGACAGCCATGACTGAGCCTGCGGGAGAAGCCTCTCCCATGAAGGACATCTGCTCACACCTGGCAGCTCTCACCCAGGCGGTGCAATCCCTCCAAGATGGGTATACAAGACTGGAAGGACAAGTACAGCAACTTGCTGGTGCTAACGCTGCGGCTCCTGCACCTCCTCAGCCTCCTGCACAGCCTGCCACCCCACCAGCAGTGGTAATGTTACCACCTGAACCAAGAGTGCCCGTCCCAGATAAATTTACAGGGGACCGTTCCAAGTTCCAGATCTTCCGGAATGCCTGCCAACTATACTTTGCCCTACAGCCAAGAACTTTCTCCCTTGAAGCCACCAAGGTGGGGTTTGTGATCTCGCTACTGCAGGGCGAGCCCCAGATCTGGGCACACCGACTGCTGGAAGGAAGGAGCCTACTGACCCAGTCCCTCTCATCCTTCTTTGAGGCCATGGCACAACTGTATGAGGATCCCTAGTTGACCACTACAGCTGAATCTGCTTTGTATGCGCTCCAGCAGGGTCGCAGAGCGGCCGAGGACTATGTAACGGACTTTAGACGCTGGAGCGCAGACACCCAATGGAATGATGCTGCACTAAGGCATCAATTCCGTATGGGCCTCTCCGATGGACTAAAGGATGAGCTCGCTCGGGTGGGTACCCCGGATACCCTGGAGGATTTAATAACCCTGAGCATCCAGATCGATCGTCGGCTTCGGGAGCGCAGATTGGAGAGGTCTGCTCAAGTTCATCGGCCAACCTGGATGACTGCAAGAGCTCCACTACCTGCTACCCGCTACCTACCTGCCCACCCGGTAGGGCCTAGTCATCCCACTCCTGATGTTGGCGAACCCATGCAACTGGGCCTTATGCGGCCTACCCTGTCCCCGGAGGAACGTGCCCGACGTCGGCAGTTGAACCTGTGCCTGTACTGCGGTGGCTCTGGGCACTTCGTGAGCAGATGCCCGGTGAAGACACGTAAGTGCCTCTCCTCTGTGTCAACCAGTCCTGTGTCTTTGCCGGTCCATGCCACCCACATCGCTCTCTTTCTGTCGTTTCAGTTCCTGGGAAAGACAGTCCACACCAGCGCTATCCTTGACTCGGGAGCCTGCAGCTGTTTTATTGATGCCGCCTTTGCCAGTCTGCACAACATTCCCCTCCAGAAAAAGGCCCACGGACTATCTGTGTTTCTCGCTGACGGTTCCCGCATTAGATCGGGCCAAGTTACTCAGGAGACCCTTCCTCTGTTCACCGTCTCCTCGCCTCACCACAAAGAACTGTTAACCTTGGACGTGATCTCGTCCCCCTTGTTTCCCGTGATCCTGGGCATCCCCTGGCTGCAGGCCCACGACCCTACCATCAACTGGTCCACAGGAGAAGTCAAATTTCAATCCCCCTATTGCTTGGAACATGGCCTGCAGGAGACCCCGGCACCACCTGCCATGCTTCTTTGTCTGGACTCTGATCTAAACCTTGACCAAGTGGTACCAGAACCTTACCACGAGTTTCTGGATGTCTTCAGTAAACGAGGGGCAGACTCACTGCCTCCACACCGTCCCTACGATTGCCCCATTGAATTTTTGCCAGGGGCCGAGATCCCTTTTGGACGTATCTTCCCCCTTTCTGAGAAGGAGCAGGAGGCCCTGAAGGTCTACATTTCAGAGAATTTAAAGAAGGGATTCATACGACACTCCACATCACCAGCAGGCGCCGGAATCTTCTTTGTAACCAAGAAGGATCAGTCGCTCCGGCCCTGCGTGGACTACCGGGAATTAAACAAAATTACGGTTAAAAACCGTTATCCTCTTCCCCTAATACCAGAACTGTTTCAGAAGTTGAGAGCAGCCACTATCTTTTCTAAATTGGACTTAAGGGGGGTCTATAATCTGGTTCGCATTCGATCAGGAGACGAGTGGAAGACAGCTTTTCGTACTCGCTTTGGGCACTACGAGTACCTGGTCATGCCCTTCGGCCTTTGTAACGCCCCAGCCACATTCCAGCACCTCATAAATGAGGTCTTCAGGGACTTTCTGGACATCTTTGTCATCGTCTACTTGGATGACATCCTGATCTTTTCCAGATCGCTGGAGCAGCACCGGGGGCATGTGGGCCGAGTCCTACTCCGCCTCCGCCAACACGGACTCTATGCTAAAGCAGAGAAGTGCATTTCGAGCAGCAGAACATCCAATTCTTGGGACTGGAGATCTCCCCAGCAGGCATTAAGATGGATCCACAGAAAGTAACAGCTGTACTGGACTGGCCGGCGCCCTCTGACAAGAAGGGTGTGCAGCGTTTCGTGGGCTTTGCAAACTTTTATAGGAAGTTCATTAAAGGGTTTTCTGCCATAATCGCACCAATCACACAGCTAACAGGGCAGAATGTACATTTTCACTGGGGTCCAGAGGCCCAGGAGGCATTTTCCAAGCTCAAGACACGTTTCACCTCCGCTCCCATCCTTAGTCACCCTGATCCGTCTCTGCCGTACATCTTGGAGGTAGATGCCTCGGAGGTAGCGGTGGGAGCCGTGGTGTCCCAGCGCCAAGGCAGTAACGACTTACTGCACCCAGTGGGCTTCTTTTCCCGGAAACTCTCCCCCGCGGAGAGAAATTATGATGTTGGTGACCGAGAACTGTTAGCCATCAAGTCAGCTTTGGAGGAGTGGAGATACTTGCTGGAGGGTGCAGTCCACCCTGTACTAATATACACGGATCACAAGAACCTCGAGTACTTGAGAACGGCAAAACGACTGAGACCCCGACAAGCCCGCTGGGCCCTGTTCTTTTCACGCTTCAGTTTCCACATTACTTATCGCCCGGGATCCAAGAATGTGAAGCCTGATGCGCTCTCACGCATGTATGACTCTTCTAAAGACTCCACGCCCCCAGACACTATTCTTCCTGCAAGTAGTTTCCTTCTGTTACAGCCGGACCTACTGTCTCAGATCAGGGAAGCATCTGTGAACCCGCTCCTTCCTCCAGGAATTTCGTTAACCGCCAGAGAAGGGCTTCTATGGAAGGATAGCCAGGTGTTTGTTCCTGAACCCATCCGGGTTAAAGTACTAGCCCTTCTGCACGACCACCCACTAGCAGGACACTTCGGGGCCCGCAAGACCTTGGAACTGGTGCAGCGCACCTTCTGGTGGCCTGGTCTGAAAGAGTTCTGCACCAAATACGTTAGTTCCTGTTCAGTATGCTCCAGAAGCAAGACCACTAGGGGCCGGGCCTGGGGTCTACTTAAACCCCTTCCTGCGCCTGATCGACCCTGGCGTATGATTACTATGGACTTCATAGTTGAGCTTCCACCCTCTGAAGGCCACACGGCCATTTTTGTAGTCGTTGATCGACTTTCAAAGATGGCCCACTTTTTGCCCCTCAAGGGAACCCCATCCGCAGCCCGTGTGTTTATTAGAGAAATCGTCAGATTACATGGGATACCCGCCAACATAGTTTCTGATAGGGGAGTCCAGTTCACCTCCCGATTCTGGAGAGCTTTATGCGAAAGTTTGAAGATCGAACTGGCCCTATCCTCAGCCTATCACCCCCAAACCAATGGGCAGACGGAGCGCACTAATCAGACTCTCGAACAATACATCAGGTGTTTTACCTCCTTCGTGCAAGACGATTGGGTGTCTCTGCTGCCTTTAGCGGAATTTGCATACAATAATGCCAGCCACTCCACCACAGGACAGTCCCCGTTTTTCGCTAATTATGGTTTTCATCTAACATTTCTCCCAGAATCCTCCGTTCCAGCAGTCCAGGACACCGTAACCTTTCTCAGCCGCAACAGTCAAGTTCTTCGGGAAACCATAACAAGAGCCCAGGCGGACAGTAAGAGATCCTTTGACCTAAAGAGAAGGGGAGAACTAAACTTGCAAATCGGGGACCAGGTATGGCTTTCCTCTTCTAATTTAAAGTTAGCCTGTCCTTCTAAGAAGTTGGCACCCAAGTTCCTGGGCCCCTTCCCCGTGAAAAGGAGAATCAATGAGGTGTCTTATGAATTGTCCCTGCCTGACACTATGAAAGTACACCCCGTTTTTCATGTTTCGTTGTTGAAGCCCTCGGTACCCAATCCCTTTCCCAATAGGGAGACCGGACCCCCTGAGCCTGTCCTCATAGATGGGAACGAGGAATATGAGGTAGAGGCCATGTTAGATTGCAGAAGGCGACAAGGGCGGAGACAATTCCTAATCAAATGGAAGGGCTATGGCCCAGAGAGTAACTCCTGGGAACCTGAGGACAACCTACATGCCGAGAGACTGATTCGGGCCTTCTTCACTTCTCACCCTGAGAAAGACGATCAGTTGGGCACCCGGAGGTTGCCCCTTGTGGGGGGGCAATGTCAGGGCCTCGCTCGCACGGCACGGACAAATCGGCGTGTGCGCATGCGCACATGCGCCGCTGGAATGCCCAGGCATCAGCGCAGGTGTGCGCGCCGGCATGTTCCTCGGGCGCGCGCGTGCGCGGCAAGCGCGGGCGCGTGCGTCGCGGGCGCACACGTGAGCGCGCTAGCGCCGTTTGGCGCCAGTGGCCCTTTTTAAGAAGTGGCAGTTGCACCTGAGCTGTGCTGTCCGTCTGCAGCTGTACCCTGCCTTTAACCTGCTCCCTTATCTGTGTATCCCTGAACTCTGACCCGGCTTCCTGGACTCTGCTGCTTTCTCCAACCCTGACCCCGGCTTGTTTGACTTTGCTTGAATTGATACCTGAACGCTGATCCCGGCTTGCTTTGACCCTGCTTCTGTCTGCATCCATTTACCTGCCTGCCCAGTGTACCAGACCCGGCCTGCCTGACGATTCTCTGCCTGATCCCACACATGCTGTGTCCTTCCAGAACTGCTGCTGTCATCTGGGGACCATCCTGCATCCGGTTGTTGGGCTTCTGCCTACCAGGTTCCGCTGTTCCTGCTACCAGAGGACTCCTGCCTGTCTCCAGCATCTGCTACAGCATCCAGTCCAGGCACTCCTACTCCGCTGCGCTCTCGGGTCCACTGTTCCCATTCCAGTGGCCCCTGAACCAGAGCCGTAAGAGAGGCCTCCTCCCAGCAAAGTCAGGCTCTCCATCCAGGTACCTAACAGATAGGAGAGGAAACCAAGGCCTGTTGGGCCAGTGAGGAATTATGGCTATTATCTCCACCTCTTCCCATCTGAGTCTCTTCAGGAATTTAAAGACGATCAGGACTGGATGGAAGGCATATGCCCTGTGGAACCACCAACGCTCTGTCAGTGCGTCTATCCCGTAGGCTTGAGGATCCCTAAACCTTGAATATTACCTCGTCAGCTTTCTGTTGTACTGGGAGGCAAAGAGATCCACTTCTGGACAGATCCCCAAGGTTAAGATCCACTTGAACACATTCTCGTGAAGAGCCCACTCGTTCTTGTCCAAGTGAACTCATGAGAGGAAGTCCGCTTGGACATTGAGAATTCCAGGCACATAGGGTGCCGTTAAGTTGGTCAGATTCTTCTGCCCCCAATGCATGATCGGTTCTACTTCTAAAAGCAGAAATCGACTTCTGGTGCCCCCTGCTTCCTTATGTAGGCTACAGCTGTCGTGTTGTCCAATCTGAGAACTACAGATGTTCCTGCTATCAGATGAGGAAAAGCCAACAGTGCTTGAAAGGCTGCACGTAACTCTAGGATATTTGAGACTATTCCCCGAAAGGGGAAATCCCAAATGCCCTGAGCCACCTCCGTCAGACAATGAGCCCCCCATCCTCTGTTGCTGGCATCTGACGTTACCGTAATCCACGTAATTGGAAGAATGGAATGGCAATTTAGTAGGTTCTCCCGTTGATGCTGCCAGAAGAGGAAACCCCTCATGACCTGAGTGATGCGGATAGGCTGGACTTTGTCTCCTGACCACTGGTGAAGAAAACCCTTCTGAAAGGGGCGCATCCTCCATTGTGCCCACTTCACCATCCGTATTGTGGACACCATGGTGCCTATGATCCTTAGACAATGAAGTGCGCTAATATGAGAAGACAAAAGGGCCAGGCGGATCCTGTCTCAAACTACTGCAACCTTCTCCTCGGGCAGAGAGATTGTACCTCTCACTGTGTCGAAAAGTGCTCCGAGGAACACGAGAGACTGCGAGGGCTCTAGCTGGCTTTTCTCCAGATTCAGGAGGCACCTGAATTCCCTGAGGGTTGAAATGGTCTGATCTCTGTGTTCCAAGAGACGATCTCTGTCCTGAGCCAGAAGGAGTAGGTCGTCTAGGTAATGATGGATACGGATTCTTCTGATCCTTAACAGAGCCACGATTGCCAACAGGACCTTTGAGAAGGTACGTGGAGAAGTTGACAGACCGAAGGGAAGGCATGTAAATTGTAAATGAAGTTGGCCTATGGAGAACCAAAGAAATTGTTGGAAGTCTGTTGCCAAAGGAACGTGGAAGTAGGCGTCTTTGAGGTCTATGGAGACAAGCCAGTCCCCTGGCTTCACTGACTGTTGGATCGTGGACAGAGGTCTGTATCCATCCAGATCGCAAGAATTTGGCATGATCTGTGACACTTGTATACTGGTAGAGAATCTTTAGCTTCCCTTTTTATTACTGTGTTATACATTGTGCATATATATATATATATATATATATATCATAGGCGTGCGCACAGGGTGAGCCGGGTGTGCCTGGGCACACCCTAATCACACCATGCACATTAGCATTATCGTTCTGTGTGACGGCAAGAAAATGGGAAAGATCTCCCTCTTACCGACTCTGCCATAAGAGAAGTGTTTACGCACTTCTCTTTCACTGTGACGGCTGGGCGATCAATGTGTCAGGGTCATATCTATGTGTATTTGAGCTTTAGGGTGCACACCCTAATGCAATAGGCTGTGCACACATATGATATATATATACCACACTTCTTACTCTGTTGATGATAGTTTTTTCTTTCCGCAGTCAAAGCGGTGCCAAGAATACTTTTTCAGGATTTTTCAACTGAAATCTCATTGCTTGATTCTAAAGTCAAAACTGTATAACTCCAAGGGGAGAACAAACAAAGCCTTGCCAGCTTCTGATTGCAAGCAAAGAAAAAAAAAAACTTAATGCTATTTTAAACCAGTGTATTTCTGCAGTGGGATATTATGTTTACATTGAAAATAGAATGGAAAGATAGATCATTTTCCCTTGTTTGGATTTATAGAGATGACCAAGGCACTTAAGTTTCATGTTGCTAGAAGCTTACACCGGGAAATGTCTATAAAAGTGCTGTCAGAATAAGAGCAAATGCTATTTAGCATACAAATCACAAAACAACAAGCAAAACACAAATAATGAGTCACTGTAGTATTGCATTATGGAAGATCAAAGATAGCAGTGCATGACTTTCATTTCATTATTCTTCAAAAAAAAAAAATACTGCGCTGACAATTCCTAATTTATTTTGAACTTTTATTGATATGTTTAAACCAATCAAAGAGCCTTCACCACTAGGTTTTTGTATGATGACCTTTACTTTAAGAATTGTGTGAAGGCTCAGATGCCATGTGAACTACCCTAATAATATGCCTGATCACAAATCACATAGATTAGCACTAAGAGGAATAGCACAAAGTCTTTAATGTACCAGAAACTTTTCTCTTTTTTTGCATAGATGCTTCACTACATACAGTGCCTTGCAAAAGTATTCACCCCCCCTTGGCATTTTTCGTGTTTTGTTGCCTCACAACCTGGAATTAACATGGGCTGTTTGAGGATTTGCATCATTTAATTTACCGTATTTATCGGCATGTAACATGTGTCGGCGTATAACACGCACCCCAAGTTTAGGAGGGAATTTTAAGGAAAAAACGTTTTTTTATATCAATAACAGTTTTATTCAAGGTTTTATCAGATACATTTTAAATGCAATACTTAGTCATCAACATATGAGTAGTTTGCTGTCTTAACTTACATGGCTAGTCTACTTCTGAAACTTGCAGCCTTTTCCAATAGCCATGTTTCTTCCTTTTATAACAAGGTAACTTAACTTTTGCGTAAAGAGTAGTTATCAACTAAACATTATACTTTGCATAGTAAGTAGTAAACGGGAGTACTAGAATGACTCCTAGTGAGGAAGGAAGACAAGAGAGAAAGGAAGAGAGGGGGGGGGAGGTGGGTCATCATCAACCTGGATCAGTATTCGGATCATGTTGTTCCTACCGGCGGTGCCAGAGCTCCCAGACCTCATCATGTTTTTCTAAGCGGTCTTGTATTCTTGCTGTCATCTTCTCCATCAACTCAACATCTTTAATCCTGGCATAGAGGGCTTCAGTGGAGGGGGGGGGGGGGGGGTGCTACGCTTCCAATTTAGCGTTACCAGGCAACATGCCGCTGTAAGGATGTGCCTAGTTAATTTCTTCTGTGGGGCTGGGGCTTTCAATGAGGAGAGGCCCAGTAGAAAAAATTTGGGGGTGGCAGGTATTATCTTATCAAGTAAGCGGGCAAGTAATTGCTGGACTGAGTTCCAGAAAGGAACAATCTGTGGGCAATCCCAGTAAATGTGAATGAGTGTCCCTTTAGCCCCCATGCAACGACAGCAGCGATCTGAACTGGTCGGAAATATTGCATGTAGCACATCCGGGGTCATGTACCAAAAGTACAACATTTTGTATGCATTTTCTTTATAAAGGGTGCAGATCGAGCTCTTGGCCGCCTGGACCCATATGGTCCCCCACTGTTCCATGGGTATCTCCTCTTCCAGGTCCTTTTCCCACTTCAGCATATAATTGTGTTTGTCCATCGCTTCGAAGGATCTAGCGTTCAGTATTTTGTATATATCCGAGATTTGGCCTTTCTGGGCAGAGCCTGCAAGTACAATGTTTTCAACGGGGGTTGGAGGGGAAAATTGCAAATTTGGTGCAAATGACAAGGCATAGTGGCGGATTTGGAGATACCCATAGAACACCTGTTTCGGTAAATCAAACTTAGCTTGTAGGTCTGCAAACGGGTGTAGCCTATGAGTCCGGGGATCCACCAAATTTCCAAAGTGAAAGAGGTTTCTCATAGTCCAAGGAGAGGACATTTGATGGGTAAGGCTGTCTGGCATTTTAGGATTGCGGGCAAATGAGGTCAGGAGCGTGCTGTCAGAGGATAACTTATGGAGCTGCGTCAGTTTACGCCACAGCCTCCTGAGTTGTATCATTGGGCCCAATAGCCGTGCGGGGTCTACCTCTGCGTTTGCGTTCCACAGTAAACTGTTTGGGTGTACTGCGGCTAGCCATAATTTTTCTATTTCTGTCCATTTATTATAGGAGCGTAAAGTGAACCAGGAGGCTACCGCCTTTAGTTGTGCTGCTTGATAGTACCTGATAAGATTAGGGAAAGCTAGGCCTCCGTCTGATCGTGCCGATTGTAGTACCGAGCATGGGATTCTATGTCTCTTGTAATTCCAGGTATATTGGAGTAGGTCAGTTTGGAGTTTTCTTAATTGGCCATAGGGGACCGGAATGGTCAGGGTTTGAAAGAGGTATACAAGCTTTGGAAGGATTGTCATCTTTACTGAGGCAATTCGTCCTAATAAGGAGATGTGGTGCTTTTTCCATTTCTGGAGGAGGGTCCTGATCTTGTGAAAGAGGGGGGGGGGGGGAATTTCTTGGTAGAGGGTAGAGAATTTCGGTGTGATATTGACTCCTAGGTATTTAATGGCTGCGGTTTTCCAGCTGTAGGGGAAGTTGGCCTTTAAATGTTCTATCTCCCCATCCAGTGTATTGATGGGTAGGGCTTCTGACTTGGACGCATTAATTTTATAGCCCGAGAGGGCTCCGTACCGTTCTAGCTCCACGTGTAAATTAGGGAGGGAGGTCCTGGGCTGAGATAGCGAGAGGATAATATCATCCGCGAATAGGGAGACTTTAAACTCTCTGTCCCTAACTCTTATGCCCCTAATATCTGGGCTCTTATGAATCGTGGCTACTAGTGGTTCTACGCATAGTGCAAAGAGCAGGGGTGAGAGTGGGCACCCCTGTCTGGTGCCATTCTGTATTGGCAGTGGGGTTAACAGCGCAAAGGAGGTTTTGACCTGGGATGAGGGGTTCGAGGAGATGTGTTGGATTGCTCAATAAAAAGGTCCTCTGAATCCAATGTGACGGAGCGTGGCGAACAGGAAGGGCCAACCCAGGCGGTCAAGCGCATTTTCAGCATCTAGGCAGAGTAGTAAGGATTGCTTGCCCTCCCTGTTCGCCACCTCCACCAGATCGATTATTTTCCTAGTGTTGTCCCCTGCTTGCCGGAGTGGGACAAAGCCCACCTGGTCCTTATGAATGAGGGATGGCAGAACCGTGTTCAGACGGATGGAGAGTAGCTTGGTGAAGATTTTCAAGTCTGAATTTAGGAGGGCGATTGGCCTGTAGTTGGCACATAGGGAGGGATCTTTTTCCGGCTTGGGAATTACAGTAATAAAGGAGCGTTGCATATCCCCTGGGATTGGGGTGTCTTGCAGGAAGGCATTAAATAGTTTGCATATGTGAGGGAGTAATTGGGGAAGGAATTCTTTATAATATCCATAGGGGAGCCCATCCGGACCTGGAGCCTTGTGGTTAGGTAGGGATTTAATTGTCTGCTCTAGTTCCTCTAATGTGATTGGTGCATTCAGGGATTCTAGATCAGTGGACTGAAGCTGGGTTATCCCACTGTGCTCTAGGTAGTGTTGAATTCATTGGGAGAGTTTGGGTGAGGGAGGGTTGCTGGGGATATCTGGGTTATTATAGAGGGCCTTATAGAATTCCGCAAAGGACTGCACAATGTCCTCTGGATGAGAAACCAGGCATCCTGAGCTGTTCCTGATCTGGTGTGGGGTGGATGTCTGTGTGCTGTCTTGTAACTTCCTGGCCAGGAGGGAGTGGGCTTTGTTGCCTTTGTCGTAATACTGTTGTTTTAATTTGACTAAGGCTTTCTCGACGTGGCCCAGAGCCAGGTCGCTCAGTGTTGCCCTAAGGCAGGGGTGCCCAACCTTTTAAAGAGCGAGGGCCACTTAAGCGACTTGGTAACCGGTCGCGGGCCACAATGAGCGGAGCAGGTGGATGGCATGTCCGTGTCTGCTCTGCATATGCAGAGCGGACACTGACACAGCCCACTATACTTTTTAGCGGATCATATTGGAGGTAGGACACAAGTCGGTTTATGTCTGCCACTTCTTAGAGGTGAATGGAGGGTCCAATTGGTCGGACTGTCGGACTGACTGTGTGAAAGTGGCCCAAGGCTGCTTTCACACTGATGCACTGCACCGAGTGCAGCGCAGTGTACCTTTTGGCTTTTCTGCACTTTGCAATACACTTTTATTATATTTTGCAGGTTTGGTGCACTTTCAGAAAGCGCACCAAACTTGCAGGTAATAACAGAAGTCTATGGCTCAGTGCAGGTAAACTGCTCTGCACCTGCGGATCAGTTTTAAAGCAGCTCAGTAACTACTGCAGAAAAGATATGCCTATATATAAACTGATTTTGGTAATAAACTGACCTTTAATAACAGTATTCTATTCTATTCCATCCCAGGGCAGGAGGTCGCGGGCCACATCAGAGGGCTCCGCGGGCCACATGTGGCCCCCGGGCCACTGGTTGGGCACCCCTGCCCTAAGGGATGTAATTTTTTTGAGGAGGGGTATGGTGGGAGAGTTTCGTAGTCGTTTCTCTAGGGTTCTGAGCTCCCTTTCCGTCTGTGTTTTCACTGCCTGTGCGTTTTTTTTCATGGCTGAGGACAGGGCCAGACATCTGCCTCTCATCACCGCCTTATGGGCTTCCCACAATATGGGAGTAGAGATATCCACTGTGTTGTTTTCTTCTAGATAGTATTTTAATGTGGAGGTCAATTCTGTTTTTGAGGGGAGGTGTTGTAGTAAGAACGTGTTCAGGCGCCAATTATAGGGTCTACGAATGGGGGTGCCTAGCTCCAATGTTATCATGATCGGGCATGGTCCGACCAGGAGATCAGCAGGATCTGTGCTGTTCGAGTCAGGTGTAGGGTAGTATTATTAAGAAAAATATAGTCTATGCGGGAGTGTGTGTGGTGGGGGGCTGAGTAAAAAGTATACTGACTGGTGCCAGGGTGGAGGGCTCGCCAGGCGTCAAAAAGGGCATACCTTCTGATAAGCTGGCAAAATAGTTTTGAGTCCCTAAGTACTCGAGCTGCGGGTGCCCTGGAGCCCACCCCCTGGCGGTCCGAAAGTGTTGATTGGATTAAATTAAAGTCCGTCCCCCATCACTAGTACCCCGTGGCCTGACCTGAAGAGGCGAGCTAATACTTTATTCAGGAACCCAGTCTGCCTGAAATTCGGGACATAGACGGCACAAAATGTGATCTCCTGGTCTTGCCAGAGGCCCCGGAGAATAAGAAAGTGGCCCTGTGGGTCACTGTAGTGAAATAGATGAGTGAAGGGGGACCCCTGTTTAACTAGGATGGCCACCCCCGCCCGTTTGTTGGTTCCTGAGGAAAGGAAGATCTGGGAGTAGTACCTAGAGGCAAACGCAAAGGAGCCCTCTTTATCGAAATGTGTTTCCTGCGGGAAAAAACTTTTTAAGGAAAAAAACTTACATTTAAATGCCCATCAATGCAGCCTTATCAGTGTACATATACAGCCTTGCATAGCGTCCATCTGCATGCTTGTCAGTGTCAGTGTCATTTGCAGCCTTGTCAGTGTCATTTTCAACATTGCAGTCTTGTCATTGTAATTTTCAGCCTTGTCAGTGTCCATCTGCAACCTTCTCAGTGTCATTTGCAGCCTTGCCCAGGCTGCAGTTAAACTGCAGTGACATGTCAGTGTCACTGCAGTTTGAAAATGGCGCCGCCGAGATACAGAGCCGGCCCTGTGTATCTCGGCTCTTCTCGGCTCCTCTCGTAGTCCCGCCCACTGACTGACTGTAAGCGGAGCCGAGCGCCGCCCATATACATACAATAGAGTCCCAGTCCCATATACATACAATAGAGTCCCAGTCCCGTCCTATGATGGACATAACACAGGTCCAATGGACTGGGTGTGACTGTAAGTGGAGCAGAGCGCCGCCCATATACATACAATAGATTGTACTTGGCTAGGCTCGGATAGCTCTGCTCACAGTCACGCCCAGTCCCTGTGTTATGTCCATCATAGGGCGGGACTGGGTGTGACTGTGAGCGGAACTAGCCGAGGATAGCCGAGTACACTAGGCTATTGTATGTATATCAGCGGCGCTCGCTCCTCCGTTCACAATCAGCGGGGGATCGCGTATAACACGCACCCACGATTTCCCCCCTGATTTTAAAGGAAAAAAAGTGCATGTTATATGCCGATAAATACTGTAAATGCCCACAACTTTGAAGATGTTTTTTTTTTTTTTTATTGTGAAGCAAACAACAAACAGGACAAAATAACAGAAAAAGTCAATGTGCATAACTATTCACCCCACTAAAGTCAATAATTTGTAGAGCCACTTTTTGCAGCTATCACAGCTCCAAGTCACTTTAGATAAGTCTCTATGAGCTTGCCACATCTTACCACTGGGATTTTTGCCCATTCCTCCTTGCAAAACTGCTCCAGCTCCTTCAAGTTGTGCTTGTGAACAGCAATATTTAAGTCTGACCACAGCTTTTCTATTGGATTGAGGTCTGGGCTTTGACTAGGCCATTCCAACACATTTACATGTTTCCCCTTAAACCACTCAAGTGTTGCTTTAGCAGCGTGTTTGGGGTCATTGTCCTGCTGGAAGGTAAACCTCCGTCCTAGCCTCAAATCACACACAGAGTGGTACAGATTTTGCTCAAGAATATCCCTGTATTTACCACCATCCATCTTTCCCTCAACTCTGACCAGTTTCCCAGTCCCGACTGCTGAAAAAAATCCCCACAGCATAATGCTGCCACCACCATGTTTCACTGTGGTGGCAGCCAATGGTGTTCTTTAGGTGATGTGATATGTTGGGTTTGTTCCAGACATAGCATTTTTCTTTGATGGCCAAAAAGTTACATTTTAGTCAGACCAGAGCACCTTCCTCCATACATTTTGGGAGTCTCCCACATGCCTTTTCGCAAACTCAAAACGTGCCATTTTGTTTTTTGCTGAAAGTAATGGCTTTCTTCTGGCCACTCTGCCATAAAGCCCAACTCTATGGAGCGTATGGCTAATTGACGTCCTATGTAAAGATACTCCAGTCTCTGCTGTGGAACTCTGCAGCTCCTCCAGGGTTACCTTAGGTCTCTGTGCTGCCTCTTTGATTAATGCCCTCCTTGCCCAAGCCGTGAGTTTTGGTATGCGGACGTCTCTTGGCAGGTTTGCTGTTGTGCCATGTTCTTTCCATTTGGTTATGATAGATTTGATGGTGCTCATAAGGATCATCAAAGATTTGGATATTTTTTTTTATAACCTAACCCTGATTTGTACTTCTCAAAAACATTGTCCCTTACTTGTTTGGAGAGTTTCTTGGTCTTTATTGCAGTGTTTGGTTAGTGGTGCCTCTTGCTTAGGTGTTGCAGCCTCTGGGGCCTTTCAAAAAGGTGTGTATATGTATTGACAGATCATATGACACTTAGATTGCACACAGGTGGACATAATTTCCCTAATTATGTGACTTATGAAGGTAATTGGTTGCACCAGAGCTTTTTATGGGCTTTATAACAAAGGGGGTGAATACATACGCACATGCCAATTATCCGTTTTTTTATTTCTGAAAAATTGTTTTATGTATATATTTTTCTAATTTTACTTCACCAACTTAGACTATTGTGTTCTGATCCATCACATATAATTCAGATTAAAAAAACATTGAACTAAAGGCTATAATGTAACAAAATAGGTAAAAAGCCAAGGGGGGTGACTACTTTTGCAAGGCACTGTAATGTAATACCTTTTTTTCCCTATTCAACTAATCATAAGTTTTAAAGTACAGTATTCTCATCTATGTAATCCAACACTCTTTAATATTTTTAACTAACTGCCACATATTTTTTAAAATGTGATTAATTTATTTCCTACTATTTTTATTTACACCTGCAATCAGAGGTTGTCATTCAATGTAATGCCAAACAAAACAGTGAATATCGCAATGGGAGGTGTACTGGGAAGTCTAGCGTAAGATCTCATTGTAGGAGCATGAGTGGGCTATAAGCCACAAGCATGTACTTTAATTCCCTGGCATCCAATCATATCATGATTCAACCCAAGGACGTCTGACATTGTATTTCACTAAACCACACGCCCACTCTATTGCATTGTGAAGATAATCACAGCATAGAAAAGCTCAAGGTGGAAAGAACATGATTATGAAGAGAAACTCAAACAAATAAAGTTACCCAATTTTACAATGCTACCACATTCATAAAAAAAACTCAACAAGTTGAAAGCGTGTATATTTTTATTCTCTATTACAGTCTTTCCCAAAGTGCGCAATATGTAGAATTACATATCTTTAGTATAGGTGCAGAACAATATGTTCCTTCTCGTGTCACCCACCTGTGGCACTAGAAGATTAAGGTTAATGAATAATATTGACTTTGTACCAGTGCAGTTTTTGGCTGGGTGATTGTGTTCAGGGCCGGACTGGGAATAAAATTCAGCCCTGGAAAAAATTTCCTACCAGCCCCACAGCATTATTATACCAGCGCAACAGCATAACGTCATTATTTTCTTGTTCATGAAAGGGAAAACCATACATTTTAAAGCACATTTGAAGAGTGTAATATATACAGATAAGACAGATATGAACTCACATAGGGCTTTATATTATATTTGTAAGCAAATTCCAGTTAAAAGTGGTCAATCATCAAGAGGGACCCCAGGAACTCAGAACGTGGGGGGGGACCACCTTCCGCAGAAAGAATACACTAAGATAAAGATAAGGGGGGGGGTGGGTTACTGATATAAGGGGGAAACCCTTTATATTAGTTCCCCACTTACATAATCATATTCACTCCCCCCTTACATCAGTGACCCCCCCTTCAAACTGGCCTGGTGGTGCTGTCACTGACCTCCTCTCAGGTGCACCTTGCAGGGCTCAGTCAGTTGGCTCCAGCTTGGTGGCTCTGGTTTTCCTATAGTCTCCTCTCCACAGTCCACACACGTCTGACTTCTCCCATGACCCCCATCCTGGCGGCGCTCCCACTCTTGACTCCTCTCCAGACTCCCTCAGAGACTGCAGACATGATACAAGAGATGGTCAGAGGCTGCAGACATGACACAAGAGCTCAATGCAGCCTCACCAGTGCCCATCAAATGCAGCCTCACTGTGCCCATCAAATGCAGCCTCACTGTGCCAATCAAATGCAGCCTCACTGTGCCCACCATTGCCGCCTCACTGTGCCCATCAAATGCAGCTTTACTGTGCTGTGAAAGCAGTCTCACTGTGCCCATGAATGCAGCCTTACTGTGCCCATGAATGCAGCCCCTCCTGTGCCCCATGTCCCAGTCTTCAGTTCCTGTCTGTGGGAAGGTGTGTTGTTGATGCTCGGTACAGTACCTTGCATGCCAGCAGGATATCCATGATGGCCAGCAGCAGGCAGGGGCTGTTCTCGTTTTGGATGGGGACAGTGCTCCTTCCAGAGGATCTGTTTGCTGTGAGATGGAGTGGTCCCTGGCTACATGCACTTTTAGCCATCCTCATTTTCCGGCCCCAGTCAGCCTGTCCCCTGTTCCTGGGGAAGTGGAGAGCACTGGATGGGAGCTGGAGAGAAGGGGAGCAGAGAGTAATGGCGGGGTTGGAGAGCACATGGGTGGGGGCAAAGAGCAGGGGGGAGTGGAGATCATAGGGGTGGGGAGTGCAGAGCACTGGAAGGGGCAAAAAGAACAGGGGTGGAGAGCACGGGAGGCTGAGAGCACTGGGGGGATAAGAGTGTGGGGTGGCAAAGAGCACTGGATGGGAGCTTGAGAGCACTGGGCGGGAAGAAATACAGGGTTGGAGAGCACTGGGGGGTACAAATAGCAGAGGGGAGTGGAGAGCAATGGGGGAGCTTGATAGCACCGGTGGGGGCCAGAAAGTACAGGGATGGAAAGCACGGGGGACTGGAGAGCACTGGTGGGGTTGGAGAGCACATGGGTGGGGGTAAAATGCAGGGGGGAGTGGAGAGTGCCCCGGGGGAGCTTGAGAGAGCACTGGAGGGGGATTTAAAAAGAACAGGGGTGGAGAGCACGGGGGCTGGAGAGCACTGTGGGGGGTGGAGAGCACTGAGGTGGGGGCTGGAGACTGATGGGGAGAGCTGGAGAGCACCGGGGCAGAAAGAACAGGGGTGGGGAGCACACGGGGGCTGAACAGAATTGTGAAGGGTGGGGATCACGGGGGGGCTGGAGAGCACTGTGGGGAGCACTGTGGGGGGGTGGGGAGCACTGGGTTGGGAGCTGGAGACTGATGGGGAGAGCTGGAGAGCACCGGGGGCAGAAAGAACAGGGGTGTGGAGTACGGGGGGCTGGACAGCACTGTGGGGGGTTAGGAGCAGGGAGGGCTGGAGAGCATTGTGGGGAGTGGGGAGTACGGCGAGGGGGCTGGAGAGCACTGTGGGGGGGGCTGGAGAGCACCGGGGGGCTGGAGAGCACTGTGGGGGGGCTGGAGAGCACTGAGGGGGGCTGGAGAGCACTGTGAAGGGTGGGGAGCACTGTGGGGGGGGCTGGAGAGCACTGAGGAGGCTGGAGAACACTGTGGGGGGTGGAGAGTACTGGGTGGGGGCTAGAGAAAGATGGGGAGAGCTGAAGAGCAGGGGGCAGAAATAACACGGGTTGAGAGAACTGTGGGGGGGCTGTAGAGTGTGGTGGGGGACGAGAGCACGGGGGGAGCACAAGGAGAAGGGGGGGGAGTAAAAGAAGTTGGATAGGGGGATCAGCAGGGGGGCGGCATATAGAGGAAATGAGCTTTCTATATTCCTCCATGCAGCCGCTGAATGCTTGATTCTCCTCCTCTCCTCCAAGCATTCAGCGGCTGCATGGAGGAATATAGAAAGCTCATTTCCTCTATATGCCGCCCCCCTGCTGATCCCCCTATTCAGGCACACAGGGCGGGCTGTACTCACAGGCATCTCCTCCTGTGATCTCGGAGCTGGCTGGGTCTGTGTGTGTTCGGCAGCTTGTGTGATAGGTGGAGCATTGATTCTATCTACTATCACATGAGCCGGTCTAGGGGGGCGGGACTGTGTTACAGAGGGCCGCCAAACACACACAGACCCAGCCAGCTCTGAGATCACAAGAGCAGTAGAGAGGGAGCAGTGCAGCCGCAAAGCGGCCCCAGGGCAGGCGGCCTGCTGGGAAATATCCCGATATCCCGGTAGGCCAGTCCGGCCCTGGTTGTGTTGCTATGGGCATTTGTATAGTGACTTTATTGCAATAATATAGAGTTAGATTTAGTAACAGCATATGTTTACAGAGGCCCTTCCCCCTCCATGGATATGTAAATAAACCAGATAGCTAGGTTTTGGATCTGAATAGAGGAAGTTGGTGTGTGCAGGAAATGGGTGGGAAGGGCATGGAGAGGGTTTGAAAGAAACGTGTTCAGACAAGTCAGTGGTGTTTGGAAGGACAAAGAGGAAGACATGGCTGCCAGAAGCTGGATAACTTTGGAGATGCTTTTGTGAGTTGGACTCTGACCAAGGAACTATGAAGGACATCTTAACCCATAAGTTGAGTAACTGTTTAGTTTACTTAATGTGTACATATTATACATGCTTATATGTGTAGGCATATATTTAGTAAGCTATAAGTTGTGTTGTATTGTATTGTACAGTTTGTATGTGCAGATTTTTCCCTGTTTAGTAAAGCATTGATACGCTTCAGAAGTTTAGGCTTCCTTGGTTTTACCACAAGAACGCCAGATAGACGCAAAGCATTACAGTGGTGGATTTATTAGGTTGTGAATCTCTTAGTTGACAGTCTAAGTATAGAAATTAAGATGTGAGATGTCCTTAGGGCTGTAGAAAAGACTATGAGCTTGTAGTTAAGACTGTTAGTGATATCCAGTGTAATTTGCACCTTCGTTGTAATGTAGGTGGCTTGTACATAGAATGAGTTTCTACTAAAACATTTAGAGCACAAGCTGCAAACACTAATTTCTTTACAGAAAACTGAAACACAGAAATTGATAGCTTTTTTTGACTCTTTGAGGTTTACCATGTAATGCATGAATTGTTGTTTGGCTTTAAAATATTTGTTTTTACATTAAAATACTAAACATGTTATACTTACCTGCTCTGCGGACAGAGCAGCCCCAAACCTCCTTATCTGGGGTCCCCTGCTGGCACTGTCCACACCTCCTCTTCTCCATGTGCCACCATAGTAAGGTGACCAGATTTTTTAAAATGAAATCCGGGGACATATAAAATAGTTTAACTTTAGCCAATAAAAAAAAATATATAAGCATGTTTTCCTCAAATGATATATGCAGTGTATGTGGTATGTGTTTATGTAATGATTGTATGATATATACGTTATATCTGGAAATCATTTCATACCAGCCCCATAGCATTATTATACCAGTCCAACCGGGCTTGTTAAAAAAAAGGGAGAACCATGCATTTTAAAGCACATTTGAAGAGTGTATTATACTCACCAGTGCTCATTAGCGCAGCCTCATCAGTGCCCATCAGCTCAGCATCATCAGTGCCACCTCATCAGTGCTGCCTCATCAGTGCAACCTCTCAGTGCCACCTCATCAGTGCAGCCTCATCAGTGTCTATCGGTGCCTCCTCATGAATGCCCATCTGTGCCACCTCAACAGTGCTGCCTCATGAGTGCATTTCAATGCTGCCTCATGGGTGCCCATCAGTGCAGCCTATCAGTGCTCATTTGTGCCACCTCATGAGTGCCCATAAGTGCTGCCTCATGAATGCCCATCAGTGCCGCCTCATCAGTGCCCATCAGTGCCACCTCATCAGTGCCCATCAGTGCGCCCTCATTAGTGCCCATCAGTGCCACCTCATGAGTGCCCATTAGTGCGCCCAATCAGTGCCCATCAGTCCAGCTTCATGAGTGCCCATCAGTTTTATTAGTGCCACCTCATCAGTGCAGCCTATCAGTTACACCTAATCAGTGACCATCAATGCCACCTGATCAGTGCTGCCTCATCAGTGCCACCTCATCAGTGCCCATCAGTGCAGACTTTCAGTGTCCATTAGTCCTGCTTCATAAGTGCCCATTAGTGCCACCCCATTAGTGCCCATCAGTACCACCTCATCAGTGTTCATAAGTGCAGCCCATCAGTGGCACCTCATGAGTGCCCATCAGTGCCACCTCATCAGTGCAGCCTATCAGTGCCCATCAGTGAAGGAGAAAAATTATAACACAAACTCACCTCCTCCTTGTAGCTCCATTCATTTTCAATGCAATCCCACCCCTCTGGACTACATTAACCATGATTCTTTCTAGTACATCCTCCAGGAGGGAGGGAAGGGTGGAACACTGTGCTCTGTTCTCTCCCTATATATTGCCATTGTCGGGAGACTGATGGGAGGAGGGAGCAGAGGTACGAGGAGAGGGGTGGGATGCTGGAAGAGGGCGATCATCCCCAGGATGGCAGCCCGTGGTTCTACTTTAACAGACAAATACGGAGGAAAAGTGGCGGCTGGAGCCTCTCCAGCTCCTCTGCGTGTATTACTGTACATGCCACAAGAGCACAGAGCTGGAACAGCTAATGCGGCCCCGCCCCCACTGGGAAACTGCCTGCTCAGGATTGGCCCTGCAATCTGGGGACAAATCCAGGGACAGACGTGGACCGGGAACAGTGCCCTCAGTCCGGGGACCGTCCCCAGAAACCAGGGACATCTGGTCACCCTACATCATAGGAAACTGCTTCCTATGGGGGCATACATGCTGGTGTGTTCTCGAGCCGGGCTGTGTGTGTCCATAGACACACACAGCTAGCCTCGACCCCACCTCCCACTCCTTCCCACAGGATTTGACTAACAGCAGCAGGAGCCAATGGTTCTAGCTGGTTCCAGCCAACCTTGTGAGACCCAGTGAGAGGAGAGGGGAGACTTGCAGAAGGGCACAGTGCTAGATCGATACAGGACTCAGGTAAGTATTTAGGGAACGTGCAGGGAACAGCAACTGGAAGGTTTTTTACCTTAATGCATAGAATGCATTAGATGAAAAAAACTTTGAACTTTAGAACATTTTTGATCATTTTGACAATTCCTTACTCCATAACTAGGTGATGCTCTGTATAGCTAGACCCACCCTCTTTTCAGTGTTTCATTAGTTTCTGTCCTGAGCACATGTAATTGTTGGAGCTAGACATACTATGATTTATTGACCTAACTGATGTTCATCTATAAGGATCTGCATAAGTTTAGATTTAAAGCTTTCTACGAGCTGCAAGATGTCATTTGGATCAAGTCGCTCTCTGCTAATTCTACTTCTACTAAGTTACAGCTACTTGCCAAAATGGGGTCAGTTGTAGAGATCACACTTCAGTGCTTAGATTGGAGAGGAAAAACAAGGTTGATTTACTAACGATAAATAGACTGTTTACTTTGCAAGGGAAGTTGTGCTTTGCAATGGAATTTGTCCTGGAGCTTAGTGAATTAGGCAAAGTTCTGCTGACATTCATCATCCAATCATGTGCAAGAAAAAAGGCAGTTTTTTTTTTATTTCCTTGCATGTGATTGGGGTATTCTATGCAAAGTGAAACTTCACCATATTTACTAAGCTCTGAGGCAATCCCCCTTGCAAAGTGCAACTTCCCTTGCAAAGTGAACAGCCTCCTTGCCTTTAGTAAATCAACCCCTTTGCATCACAAGTGACATTTGAGCATTTGCTGTCAACATTTGGCAGCCGTTCGTGTATTTTGCTGTCGGGAAGGTGCACATTTAGAGGACAGTTGCTTACTATTGCTCATAGCATGCCTTCCATTCATCATAATGTTACAACATTTACTTAAAAAACTCACCATGTATAAAATATTTTTTGGTATGTAAAAGAAAGGGTTATAAGGAATTATGCCATCTATATAAGACAAAGGAACTAGTATTACTCAACAGAATCATTGTCCCCAACAAAAATATTTCAGTGACAGTCAGGGACAGTTGCATGTACCTCCCTATTTCAGGCTTATATCACATATGTTTCCTATGACGCAGCTGTTCTTTTTGCTTGCAGACAAACTAGAGCAGTCCATCCAGAGCAGCTGGCAAAGGCTAAAATAAGCTAGAATGTAACTGCAGACCATCCACCCTCATTTCTTTTGTCTGCACATAGTAATAAACACTATTACACTAAATGAAATTTAGCTAATTAGAAGATCAGCTTCTTATACTAAACATATCAGTGAAGAAACACATTAAGGTCTTCAGCTTTTAACAAATACAGTCTAAAGAGCAAAGAAAACAAACTATTTCCCTATGACCCTTACATTTAATATTTATGTTTGCAATCTGTTTTCTCAAATTCATTTTAGCTGAAATAATTTTTTTATGCAGATGGAATTCTAATCTTTACTGGCAACACTGCCTTCCTTTTTACACCAAACACTGTCCACAACACCCTCCCTATTCTGGAACACTTATGTGGTATCCATTACTGTTCTATTGGATTTTATTATGTATGAATTAATGGCTTGGTGCAGACATCTATCTGCAATTCAGTATAACTACAACTTGCCATTTCTGTGTTTGTTAATGGTATAATCCAGCTTCCCTGTATGTTGGGGCTAGTTAGTTTAGCCCTTAGATCAGGGGTCTCAAACTGGTGGCCCTCCAGCTGTTGCGGAACTACAATTCCCATGAGGCATTGCAAGGCTGACAGTTACAGGCATGGCAGAGGCATGATGGGACTTGTAGTTCTGCAACATCTGGAGGGCCGCTAGTTTGAGACCCCTGCCTTAGATAGACCCCTCCCTTCTTCTTCATGTTCTCTTAGTAAGCTGCCAGCCTTCATAGCAGGCATAAGCCTGAGAAGATTATTGCCTCTTTACACTTCAAATAACCAGTGAACATCCAATGTACTGCATTTTAAGAAGTAAAACTACCTTGGATTAAACTTCCATGGCTTATTGGAGAGTTGAGTGGTCTATGAAGGGTGCTTTTTCAGCAGGTGACCATACTGGCCAGGATGGACCAGAGTCTAAAAAAAATATATCAATGCATAAAACGGTGCTTGAAACACTCCCACCATATTGAAATTGGCTTTTTGAGTTTTTACAGATAGCTGATCACTGATTAATACAGCCTGCCTTAGATCTGCCATGCATGGTTTGATTTCTACTGAATCAGATGAAATTCAAGCTCTGTGTGACCCTGTTGGCACCACCTGGCTCAACAAGAGTTGAATATTCAATCGGAGGAGCAAGGTAAAAAAATTATCGGACGAACAGTAATCCAGATGTAGTGACCATTCAGGTACTCTGACAGACTTGGGTGCTGGCTGTAAGAATATATCAGCCAACAGATAAAATTACTCCACCCACCCTGTTTAGCATAGATGGAAAAATCCACAGATGAATGGGAGAAATCTATATGTTGTGACAAGTTGGGAAATTTGTAGATTATTGGTAACGCCAAACAGCGAGCATGCTCCACTCCAGAAGTAAGTTTCAGGGCTTTTTTCTGCCCACTTTTATCTTTCCACACAGGGGGTACTCACCATCAATGCGATAAACAAACAATATTTAGCCTTGTGGCTGTTTTTAAAACTTCACTGCTCAGGCCTCCTGCCTTGGTCCTCCAGACGGTCAAACACACAGTCCCAGTGCTCGTGCACAAAATGCTGTACCTCTGCCAGCTTGACTGTTTCTCCGGCAGCTCACAGATGCTACATCCTCACAGGCTCAGGCCTTTGTCTGTCCTGACCTGGACAGTATGGTGCGATGTGCACCTCACAGCTCCCTTCACAAACTGACCCCGTCAGGGTGGGGTTATTGACCTCTAACTCTGGTTTTAACATGAATGCAGCACACACCTGTATTATCAGTGTGCTTGCTTTCCAGAAAATCTGGCCCAGACCACCATTTCAAACAGTGGCATGGGCTCAATCTGACACAACGTGCATGGCTAGCCTTAAATCTCTGCATATTAGGAGCTCAATATATTGATAACAGTTTTGGTGTCCATGGTTGAAAATGCCCAAACCAGACTTGTTCTCTGTTTTTGTGACAGTAATGATTCTCTTCAAGGCCTTATGCTGGTCATACACTGAGCCATTTTAAGTAATTTGTCAACCAATCAGAAAAAAAATTAATAGATACAATCTATTGCCATGTTCCTACAAGCACCTTAACCACTTCCCAACCAGCTGCTGCAGTTATACCGCGGCAGGTTGGCTCCCCTGGGCGAGCCGTCATAGCTATATGTCGGCTCGCTTTCAGACCACGAGGGGCGCGTGAGCCCCGCCGGGCACCCGCGATTGCTCCGCACAGAAACAGAGCGGAGATCTGTCAATGTAAACAGACCGATCTCCGTGCTGTCAGGTTAGAGGAGACTGATCTGTTGTTCATACTAAGTACCCAGGCAGTCCCATCCCCCTACAGTTAGAATCACTCCCTGGGACACACAATTAACCCCTTGATCACTGTAATTTATACAGTTATCAGTGCATTATTATAGCACCGATTGCTGTATAAATGTCAATGGTCCCAAAAAAGTGTCAAAAGTGTCTAAACTGTCCCCCACAATGTCGCAAGTCCTGATAAAAATTGCAGATCACCAGCATTACTAGTAAAAAAAAATAATATTAAAAATGCCATAAATATAGCCCCTATTTTGTAGACGCTATAACTTTTGCGCAAACCAATCAATATACCCTTATTGCGATTTTTGTTTACCAAAAATATGTAGAAGTATACATATTGGCCTAAACTGAGGAAGACATTTTATAATTTTTTTTTTTTGGGGGGGGGGGATATTTATTATAGCAAAACCTATTTATTTATTTTTTTCAAAATTGTTGTTCTTTTTTTTGTTTATAGCGCAAAAAATACAAATCTCAGAGGTGATCAATTACCACCAAAAGACAGATCTATTTCTGGGGAAAAAAGGGCATCAATTCTGTTTTTGTACAAAGTCGCACGCCCGTGCAATTGTCAGTTAAAACGCTGCAGTTCGCAAAAAATGGCCTAGTCATTAAGGGGGAAAATTTTCCGGGGCTGAAGTGGTTAAAATGATCTTTAGTATTATTGAAAGGTTATCTTGGTTTGCTCATTTTCTTTTTTCTTTAAACCTGATTGAAAATTCCCCAAATGACTTTCAATTTGCAGTGTATGGCCGGCATTAAAAAAAGGAAGTATATTAATTCAACTATTGTTTGTTTATTTAAAAACAGTGTAAGCACAGAAAAAATACCTGTTGATGAAGCCAAAAATGCAGTAAGCGCCTAAATTCTTGCCTGTGCCTGGGTGGCACTAAAATCTCAAAAAGTTTTGTCAGCAATTCCTACTTCTCTTTTGCTGCAATACAGAACTCACTCCCTCATGGAGATAAGGAGGGTGTGTTTTGTAGTCCAACAGAGGAGGATTTAGGCAGAGCTGACAACACTTCTTGAGATTTCAATGCAACAGAGACAGGGTTGTCAGTCCACTGAATGCAACTAGGATCTTAGTCGACTTCTGACAGGATCAACAGATATTTTTCTGTAATTATAGAATTTCTAATTACACAAAACATGGGAAAATGTGCATTAATTGCAAAAATGTACTAAATGTTTTATTTTTTTTGCCTTGACATAAAATTTAAATGGTAATATAAATTTCCCTTAACCATTAGCAACCAATAATAATTTTGTTCCAGTCTAACTTCAGCAGAAGGATTTCAATAAGGTACCTCAGACAAGAATGTAAGTTTTATAATATAAACTGTTTATTGACCAAAAGCTTTTGTTGAAACCATTGGCATGCTTTCTTTTTATGATGCCCTTTACAGAAAATACATTTGATAGCATCCCTAAAAAAAATAATAAAAATATATTCAGGAAATGTATCTCAGCTTGCAAAGAACTGTATAGAGGACGATTATTTTATCCCTAAAAATCTATTGTTTTTGACATGTAATCAGCCACTCTGCAAGGGAACTGCAAGCCCCTAATGCTAAGGTGTAAATGATCATACCTGCCAAACATATCCTGTATATTATCAATGCAAAAGGTAAGCTGCAGTGTGTATACTAAGCATCTGATAATGGCACTTCTGATAGAATGAGACTGCAGAGACTTATTTCATTTCTGTGTCGGATGATAAATCTATGAAGATAAAATGTCAACTGACTACATTGCACAAGTAGATGTTTTCCCTTTGGAATGCAGGTAAATAACATTTGGTATGTCTCAGTGCCTAGTGGTGTGAGCTATTGATTTGATAGAATGATAGGAGAAAAATAAAAATGACACATGAAAAATGGAAAAAGTAAATACCTGTTGTCCACAGCAACCATTCAGGTATTAATCTAGAATGTGATTGGTTGTTGTGGCAACAATTTATTTATTTTTTTATCCAGATTTTCTAAATTGGCTTCTCTGGTAGGGATAAGAGACATACCACTACGAAACTTTGTTATTGTTTTTCACTTTCTACCTGGAAGAATAATAGTCTTTTCTGTTCATACTAGATTTCTAAGTGTACCACAGCTGAAACATTATGTCAGAATTACCTCCTAGGAGCTACAAGATGAATTTCAAAAACATTGCACTTTTCCATTATCGTTTTCATTTTCTTCTGTCCTCTAAATCTTAGAAAACATTCTTGCATGTAAGCAAGGTCTTAAAGTGTACGTAAGTCCTCTCAGTGAACGTCTATTATTTTCTTCATACTGGCCTGTTAAATATACCTGTGTAGGTATCCGTTGTCCTCTATTGTCTGAATTTGTAAAAAACTTTTTGTTTTGTTAAATACAACTGAGGTTATAGACAGATACTTCCTGTCCCTGCTAGTTGAGTCAGAAACCCCTATTGCAGGATTGTGATGTTCTAAAAAAGGGGAGTTTCCTGTAGACACAGAGAACTGACCCTTATCACCTTATAGACACAGAAGCTGCTGTTCCTATTGCATTTCACTCAGGCCAGAAGAATAGAATATAAGAAAAGTATTCCTATGTTCTAATAGTATAATTGCAGCTTCTCATAGTTTCTTGAGTGTGTATCTTAAACCTTGTACCAGACTTATCCCTGTCCTATTGTTATTATCTCACATGCACAGTGCCAGATATCTAGGTCTGTGCTACTGTATGTGTGCAGTGGTCACCTTCCAGTATGTTAGAAGATACAATAGAGTGTATATGTAGCTCCCATTATTTTAGCTAACCCTGTCCCTTCTGGTCTGGGATTCTATAGCTAGTTTTAGATTAGGGCTGAATAACCAACATAGGCTAGATAGAGTTTAGGCATCCGATGGCCACTTCTGGTAGTTAGATGTCCAATTGCATGACAGATTAGATAGGCTGACTCTAAGTTCCAGTGCCACGCTACAGAGTTTCTTCTGCTGGTCAGAAGCTGTGATCTAGGCTAGTTGGACAACAGTTGGAGGATCTCTTCCATCATTACTAATCTTGTCTTCAGGTCTCTGACACAAAGATGAGCACCACATTTCAGTCATCCTTAGGGACCTTCATTTGGCGGAATCTTTATTAATACCTATATACACTATATTGCCAAAAGTATTTAGACACCTACTTTTACACGCACATGAACTTTAATAGCATCCCAGTCTTAGTCCGTAGGGTTCAATATTGAGTTGGCCCACCCTCTACAGCTATACCAGCTTCAACTCTTTTGGGAAGGCTGTCCACAAGGTTTAGGAGTGTGTCTATGGGAGTGTTTTTTCCAGAAGCGCACTTGTCAGGTCAGCACTGATGTGAACGAGAAAGCCTGGCTCGCAGTCACCACTCTAATTCATCCCAAAGGTGTTCTATTGGGTTCAGTTCAGCATTCTGTGCAGGCCAGTCAAGTTCCTCCATCCCAAACTTGCTCATCCATGTCTTTCTGTCCCTTGCTTTGTGCACTGGTCCAAATCATTTGGTGGAGGAGGATTATGGTGTGGGGTTGTTTTTCAGGGGTTGGGCTTGGCCCCTTAGTTCCAGTGAAGTGAAATCTCAAGGTGTCAGCAGAGTCATTGAACAGTGACTATCACAGTGATCAGAATGATCAGGTGATCTGAAACTGGGCCTCCTGGTTCCTGTTAGCTAGTACAAGACCCAGGGATCTTGAGGAGAGCACATTCTTTGTGCTGGGAGCATGCCGTGCAGTGCACTCTGCACACAAACACAGCAGCGCACATATATGTGGCTCCATGGATAAAGGCCCACTTTCGTGAGGCCGCATATATACATCCATCCATCAGGAAGGGGTTAAGATAATACAGTAACTTGGAGTTCAGCTTGCAACAGAGCCAAGTCTTTGGTCTGAGATGTTAAACCACTAAGTCACATTGGCATTATTAATCTTGTGCTTTTGAGCTAATTTAGGCTGGGTTCCCACTATTGCAATTTGGATGCGGGTTTATCCGCATCCAATTCGCATGACAGCAGAGTGTGACTGGCTCTCAATGGAGCTGGTTCACACATCTCCGGGGCGGCCATAGAGTGCATAGCAGAAGAGTACTGTGCGTCTTTGGCTCCATTTCAGGTCCGAATTCAGCCAAAAATTGGGACCTAATTTGAGCCTGAAACGATGAATGGGGATGCACCAGACCCCCTGCTGAGCCCCGCGGCCGCACATAGTGTGAACCCAGCCTGAATATTTGATGTAAATCTGTGTAGTAAGTAGCATGTGTAGTTATTAGCGTGAGATAAACTTCACTTATAAATCTTACCCCTTAGGCTCCATATCCAGTCTACAGTGCCCAGTATATCTTCCTGCACCTCCTAATACTTTACCAATGTACAACTAGGACAAAAATATCATATCAACACTAAGAAAAAAGTAATACAGATGTTCCTAGCATCTGAATCTTTTCCCTAAAACCCAGCCACAGTATGATGGGTCGAGCAAGACTTTGTTTTTCCTTGCTTGCAACTAATTAGATTTTCCTTTCTTCTTACTAGGGCAGGATAGGATATGAAAGGGAGACACTGATTAGTTGCTAGGAGGGACAGACGGGTTGTTTTATTCAGACTCTTCAGGCCTAAAGTGACAGGCTGTGACAGTGACTACGATTCTGAGAGCTGGAGACTCAGAGAAGTAGACACATATGGTTCTTCTGACAGAAAGAAACAGCAAATCAGGGCGAGCGATAGAAACCAGGAAAGCTTAGCAGACAGTGACGAAGTGATACTGTAGCACTGGTGCATGATAATAAGCAGATAGAGACATATAGACATACTCAGGTGCAGACACATGACAGTAAACGTTGTAAGGCACAAAGCAGTTTCAGTCCTTGTCAATGCTTCCTTGTGTCAAGAAATCATTTTATCCTGATAAAGAATATATTGTTGAGTATGTGGATAAATTAGCTGCTCCTTTTATATACAGTATATAAAAAAGAGACTAACCTAAATGCTAACATATGTTGCAATAGACTACATATGACACAGTGCTGAAGCCCACATGTTTAAATTGTAGAGTTAACAAAAATGAGAGGAAAGTGACAAAAGAAAGAAATTGGCCTGTTTAACCACTTCAGCCCCCAAAAGGGCACTTTTTGCGATTCGGCACTGCGTTGTTTAAAGCGGGACTGTACTGAAAACATTTTTTTTAAAAGCCAGCAGCTACACATACTGCAGCTGCTGACTTTTAAAAAACAGACACTTACCTGTTCCAGGGTCCAGCGGTGTCGGCAGCAGAGGTCGAACGATCGCTCTGCTCTCTGCTGTAGCCGGCGCCATTCTCGGTAAGGGAATCAGGAAGTGGCTTCACTTCCCGATTCCCTACTGCGCATGTGTGTCCCGGCAAACAGCGTGCTGGGACAGGAACTTGCGTAAACTCCCGTGGGAGTTTATGCCGGAAGTCGGTGCAGATACCTGTCTTAGACAGGTATCTGCACCCCCCTCCCCCCTGAAAGGTGCCAAATGTGACACCGGAGGGGGGGAGGGTTCCGAAAAGCGGGAGTTCCACTTTAGGCATTTGGTGCATTATTTTGATCTTTATATTATCACAGACCAAACCTCTGGTTGCAGCAGTGAAGTGAAAAACATAAGTAGCTGTAATACTGTCATTGCTAAATGTGACAGCCCCCACTCAGGTCTACTGGTTATCAGGGAGCCAGCACACACCGGCGTCCCAACAACCAGTGATTTATCCCCATCTGGTTCATTCAGCTGTCAGATGGGGATTCCTAGCTGACAGGAGACTGTAAACAAAGGGGCAGGTACAGTAGGGTTACCACCTGTTCGAGATTCACCTGGACAGTTCAGGTTTTGAATCAGGTGGACTGAAACCCAGACACATTATTCAGACAGGAATGTGGCTCAGAACAGGGCGTGACAGGAAGGTGAGGGGGCACTACGTGTGCCACATTACTATTCTCTTTGGAGTGCCCAAAGGTGTCCCAGGTCCTATAGTGCAGGGGTAGGCAACCTGGGGCCCTCCAGCTGTTGTGGAACTACATTTTCCCATAAGGCATTGCAAGGCTGGCAGTTACAATTATTCCCAGAGGCATGATGGGACTTGTAGTTCTGCAACAACTGGAGGGTACCAGGTTGTCTACCCCTACTATAGTGTATAATGAAAAAAAAAAATAGCTGTGTGCCGCTAAAGTGTTAGGGTTGCCACTTTTTCTTTTCCTCATCAACATGGGGACAAGGTGCTTTGGGGTGGGGGGGGCCGCACGTCCCCCCTTTCCCCAGGGCACCCCCCATGTTGAGGGCACGCGGCCTGGTACGGCTCAGGAGGGGGGGGGGCGCTCGCTCGTCCCCACTCCTTTCGTGGCTGGCCGGGCTGCGTGCTCGGATAAGGGTCTGAGATGGATTTGGGGGGAACCCCCACGCCGTTTTTTCGGCGTAGGGATTCCCTTTAAATCCATGCCAGGTGACGGGGTAGCGCGGCGGCAGTCACTGCCTTCGCTAGCCCCATCTACCTGCAGTTACGTTCTAAATGAACGGGCTTTGCTCCGTGTGTGGGCAAGTACGTTCATTTTCAAAAGTCCCGCGGACTTTTTCCCTCGAATTGTCCGCCGGAGAAGTCCGGGCGTGTGTGGGCAAGTCCACACGCTCGGAAAGTCCAGCGAAGCCCCGCTGGAAGGTCCGTCGGTTTGTCCGCTGGACTAGGTCCGGCGGACAATCCCGCCAGAAAGTCTGGGCGTGTGTATAAGGCATTACTCTCAAGATTTCAGCTTAGCAGATGAATAAGTCATAAGGCTGGAGGCCTCAACCGTGTACCAAAATCTAGAGCCAGATAAAGCGAAGTAGCCACTCCGGGTGTAGTTCCTGTAAGTAGCTCAGTATAGGAGAGGCCATGAGTTTATACTTACATTCCGTCTGTTTGTGTCTACTCAAGTAGGGGAGTGTTGAGTCTTTACAGTGGGGTGAGGCTATATGGAGGGTATTCTCATCTGTCTTGTATGGTGTGGGGAGTAAGGAGATTGGTCAAACACTTGGGCCAAAGTAGTCTTGGGGGTGGGTGGGGAAGTCGTAGTCTGGGTAGGGGGTTGAAGCGGAAGGGAAATGCTTCAGGGAGGAGGGGTGTGGATAGGACCAAAAGGTAGGGGGGGAAGGGGGGAAGGAAATCCTAGGGAGTCGCCTCCCCTGACTCCACCGACAGTTGAGGATCTTGAGGGTCTCACTAGAGAGTCCCAGTCTGGGGGGATTCCATTTCGGGATCTATTCCTGATGAGAGTAAGGTATGATGTGGATCATACTAGCAAGGAAGTCTTCTAGGAAGGATTGTTTGGCATGGCTCGTTTACCTGTTGGAGGGTTCAGGGCGGTTTAGGCCCATGAGGGATCTATATGTCTCTGTGGTGCAGAAGTGGGTCCAGCAGGACCATGTGTGAGAGAATTTTGCTGGGGAGTCTCGGGCTATATGGATGAGCTCCTCCATCTTGGCTATTCTTCCCACACGTGTAAGCCATTCAGAAATAGTTGGAATGCATAATTTAGCAGCATTAATCATATGTACCCCTAGAGATTTCTTATGAGTGGGCTGAAGTAGAGGAGTGGTGAAGAATAAGCCAAGCTGGAGAATACTCTACATGGTACATGGTCACTTGAGAAGTGATGTCTGGTACCTGCGTCCAGAAGGTCTGTAGTATTGGGCAGGACCACCAAATATGTAAGAGAGAACTTTTTTCATTCAAGCATCTCCAACATTTATCTGAAGTCTCTGGGTTAAATTTGTTTATTAGTTCAGGAGTTCGGTACCACCGAGATTAAGGAAAATTGTTTTCCATACTTACCGTAATTTTCCTTTCCTGGATCCTCCCCATGTCAGCCTACTATGGGTCAGCTCCGCCCCTTCTGACCCCTACAGGACCACCTTTTTTCTAGCCCATAAAAGGCGGCTGTCTGCCCACACCAGTGTTCAAAAAAGACTCGCCTCGCAACGGATAAACTGGGTGGGAATCCTCCGGCTGACATGGGGAGGATCCAGGAAAGGAAAATTAAGGTAAGTATGGGAAACAATTTTCCTTATTCCTGGACCTCCCAATGTCAGCCTACTATGGGATGTACCAAGCAACATTAAAAAGGGAGGGAAGACAAAAAAAATCAGCTAAACCCGCAATGCAATGGTACTCAAATTTTTAATGGGCAACAGCCACCGTAATAACCATAGAGCCAAATGTTTTCTCAGGTGGACAAGCCAAATTAAGCCTGTAATGCCTAATAAAAGGTGTTGGGCGCGCTCCAGCTTGCTGCTCTGCAAACTACCTCAGGTGCGACCTTTACGTATGCTGCCCAGGATGCTGCCATACCCCTCATTGAATGTGCTTTGATCTCTGAAGGAGGAGGAAGGCCCAGCGTTCTGTATGCAATCTGTATGGTCTTTGACAAATCCGGAAGACACAATTCTGGATGTTGCCTGTATACCCTTTTAGGGCCCATTGGAAAAAACTACAGCTGATCTGCTTTTAGTCCATTCCAGGTAGGTTGAAACCGCAGAGGCCAGGTCTATCCTACTCCACTCATCAGCTGTATCCGCCGGAAAGGCTGGGAGAATGACCTCCCAGTTCCTACGAAATTATATGGCAACCTTAGGTAGTAAGCTTGGTATCGGCCTAGGGACTGTCTTGTCTGGGAGCACCAAACAATATGGTTCTTTAGATGAAAAGGCGCACAACACGGAGACTCTTCTGGCCGAGGCAACGGCTAGTAAAAAACAAATAAACTGTTAAAAGTAAAAATGAACAAGAGAAAGCTTGATCAAACGGAGGAACCAGCAATGTTCCCAAGACTAGTGTTAAGTCCTCTTTTGGAAAAAACTATTTCTTTTTTTTTTTTAAACAATACATTTTTATTGGATTTTCAAGTATAACATACAGAGGTAGAAAGGAATAACATCAGAATGCAACACAGTGCATTAACAATACACAGAGTAAAAAGAACAGAATACAGATAACATCCTTCCATACTTTACTTATAGCTAGTTATCTGATAACTTTCCTTGTCAGGATAGGTCCTGTTGAGTACAGCATCTCTATGTAGAGCTAGGCAAGACCCCCCACTCCTCTCGACACCCCTAAATGGGAGCACACTGTGTCAAGAGGTAGGAGGTCCCCGCCACGCCCCACACACAGAACGCAATTGCAGCAATATCATAAGACTTTAAATCTTGCTATTTTCAGTTTAACAATTACCAACATTAGTCATTGGGCTTGGTGGGAGTATCCAAGTCATACCATCATGAGCTTATCCTGTAATGAAGTAGTGGATGGAGAAGTAAAAGGTTGAAATAATAAGGGGGGAGAGAGGGATAAGGGAGGGGAGAAGAAAGAAAGGGGAAAGATAAAGGGGTTATAAAACAATAATATAGTGAAGACGTTTAATGCTTGGTGTAGTTGTCTCAGGAGTCACATAGTATTCAGGAAAAAACGATTTCAATGGACGTCAAATTTCTATGGCTGCCCCTAAAAATTGGATCACCAACTGATGTAGAGCATATCTTGTACATGACATAGCCGACAAAGCGGAGATTTGACCCTTCAGGGAATTATAAGCTAACCCTAAGAGACCACTCTGCAGAAACTCCAAAATGTTAGATACCAAAGGAGATCCAAGGCCCCAAACCCTTTCTGTAGTATTCCAGATCTGATAATAGGTCACAATCGTGGACCTCTTACGAGCCTGTAATAATGCCTCCACTATACTGCCCGAGAGACCCAAGCCAGCTAAAGCCTCCCTCTCACTTCCAAGTTATTAACTTCATCCTCCTGTGGTTCGGGTGCCAGGCCCCACTCCGCAAAAGGAGATTTTGACAAGGAGGCAGTGGGATTGGTGAGCCCAACTTAATCCTGCAAAGCAAGATGGAACCACGGATGCCAGAGTCAGTAAGGCAAGACTACTATTGCTGTGATCCTTTCTCGCTGAATCTTCAGCAGGATTTTGAGAGCCAATGGAAGCGGCAGGAACACATATACCAATGGGAAATTCCAAGACCTGGACAGAGCACCCCGACCCAACGCCTGTGGATGCCAGGTCCGGGAGGAGAAGCAAGGCGGTTGGCAATTCTCCTCCAATGCCACAAGATCTATTGATTGAGGCCCCATTCGTTGTGATCCTCAAAGCCTCGACTCAAGTGATCTGCTAAAACATTCCCAGGCTCTGGGAGATAAGATGAAGTAAGAGAGTCGAGATTCTTCTCTGCGCATAGTTAGATTGACATGCCACCTGAAGGAGAGGGCGACTTCTTGTGCCCCCTTGATGAGACACCTAAGCCCCCGTAGTTGTTCAAAGACTCTTGACAGCTCGACCTCGCAACATAGGTTGGAACGCTCAGAGAGCGTGTCTGACAGCATCCAATCCCAGGAAACTTGAACGCGCTGTCCCAGGCAGTGTGCCCCGCAGCCTGCCAGACTGGCATTGGCCGTCACCACTATTGCTTCTGAGGCCTTCAATGGAACTCCGCAGGAAAGATTGCGATGTACGGACCACCAAACCAGGGACCAGATTATCGGAATTGGCAGATAGATTTTTCTGAAACAAGGAGCGACCAACCCACTGAAGAAGAAAGTTGCATTGAAACCTCCTTCTGCGCCACCTGACCCACGGGACTACTGGAACTGTGGCTGATAGAACCCCCAGATACTGCATGCATTGCTTCACCATCATAGACGGCCTGGCTATCACTGCTTTTGTCTAAGACTGAATCTCCTGGACCTTCCTCTGAGGAAGAGAACACCACCCTGATCCGTGTGGAATTGTACTGCCAAATACTCCAACATTTGGGTCGGATGCATCTGGCTCTTCCGAGAGTTGAACAACCAACCGAAACACGCTAGTGTTTTACAGGTGAAATTCACATGAAGTAGAAGGAGCTCATTTGACGGACCCAGAAGTAGCATGTCGTCTAGATAATGGAATATTTGCACTCCCTTGACCCTGAGAGTCGCGATGACAGCAGACAGTAGCTTTGAGAACATTCTCAGAGTCGTGCAGAGACTGAATGGGAGACATTAAAATTGAAAATTAGAGCATTCCCCGGAAAACCTGAGAAATCGATGGAGAGATGCGTCTATGGAAACAAGAAGATACGCACCACCAGATCGATGGAAACCATCCAGTCTCCTGAGTCCAATGACTCAATTTTGAATAGTGGTACCTTCATGTAAGAATTCCGAAACCCCCTGAAGCCTCTGGGACCAAAAACAGAGGGGAACATACTCTTTAGCCCCATACACACGGTCGGAAAATCCGACCACCAAATCCATCGGATTTGGTCCGACGGATTTAGTCCGACGCTGGTGTTGCATACACACGGTCGGACAAAGTTGTCGGAAAATCTGATCATTCTGAACGTGGTGACGTTTGTTGCCTACGACGGGACTACGTAGAGGCTAGTAGCCAATAGCTTTGGTCTTGTAATGTGATCTGAGCATGCGTGGCACTTTGTCCGTCGGAATTCGCTACACACGATCGGAATTGGTGTGATCGGACTTTGTTGTCGGAAATTTTTTCCAGCAGGAGATAGAACTTTGTCCGTCGGACAATCCGATGGAAACTGTCCGATGGTGCCTACACACGGTCGGAATTTCCAACAACATTGTCCTATAGGACAGAATCCATCGGAAAATCCGACCGTGTGTATGGGGCATTTGCGTCTTGCTCCTACTCGAGAGGGTCAAGTGGAGACACCTTCAGAAGGACCTATTTGAAGCCTTAGGAGCTTCGTTGGCCCTGGGCTTGGAAGGTTTCTGGAAGGTTGAACCGGCTCGCTTCCACTGTCTGAAAAACTGTCTGTAAGCACTGGCCTCTGAATCCTTCTTTGGATCTCTTGTTAAACCGAAAGGGCTGCTGTTGTCTTTTTCTCTTCTGCAGGATTAGGCTAGATCTGCCGCTGGAAACCCGCTGAATTGCTGATTCTAAGTCTTCCGGAATAGTAGCTTCCTGCCAAATGGAACTTAACATAACTGTGCTTAGAAGCTTTATCAGCTGACCAATGTTTCAACCATAAGGCTCTGTGGGCTGTGACAGAATGAGCCAATATCTTTGCTTTCATTTTTGAACCAGCTCCCTGACCTGGTCAACAGCCACTTCAGCCACAAAATCTAAAGCAGTCTTGAAAACTGCAAAAGAGAAGAACCGCCACTTCCCAGACTTTCATCTGAACATCCATCCACCAGCTCCGCTACGCTTAGTCTAAGGCTGGATTCACACCCATGCATCCCTGTATTCCGCAGAGCTGCACCACAGAACACGTCCCCTAGGAGACCACGGTAAATAAATGGTAGGGCAAAACTGCAAAAAGCACCAAAATAAATAAATAAATAAAAATAAAAACGCACAGGTGCGAATCCACCCCAAGTGCTTCTGCCACAGAAGTGAGCACTACCGCCGGCCTGCAGGCTGCTCTGGCCAAACTATACAATTTTTTTTTTTTTTTCTTTTATCAGGTCTGCATTTATTCTGTGATTCATAGGATCCCTAAAGGCATCCGAATCCTCCAGAGGAAGTGGAATGTGGCAAGCGAATCTACGCAATGAAGTATCCAACTTAGGCGTAGTGTCCCAAGGGTTACAGCCTCGATACTCTATTATGCACATTGAGCCCCTTCTCAGGCCCCGCCCACTCATCATCAAATACTTCTTTAATCTCAGAAATGAATGGGAAGGAAGGTAATGATTTCTTTAAATACGGGTAGTATCTCTGCTGTTTCTTTGGAGGTGACAACTCTCCCTGCCACTTCATCACATCCTTAACAGCCTCCACCAAGGGGGGAACCAGTGCAAAAAAAATCAAAAATGAAGTCGATCGCTATCGACTTCAGAGTTAAAATGCAGTGAAAACACATGATCTGACTCTGCAGATGCTTAAAGATACAGCAGGATAAGCAGGATTCCTTGAAAGGCTGTTTAACCCTTCCATGACTGTGTCCTTAATGTAGGATTTAACCTGGCGTGCATTCGCAGCATTGTCCTGAGCCGCCTCCTTGAAGCAAGATACACAAACCCACTTTCCTCTGATGACCTCAGCTGAGCAGGCCCAACAGGATCCTTCTTCTGCCTAGGTTGGTGATGAAGACTTATCCAAAGAAGAGGATCTTCTTCTCTGTCTGCGCCCAGATATGCTCTTTCTAGAGGCTTTCTGATGTCTTGACCTCTCTTGGCTCCAGTCCGAGCGACTAAAGTGAGGTAAGGGTGAGGGAGATCTGGAATGCAGCGACAACAGGCGTCTATCCAGCTGCATGCGACTCTGCGATTTTTCATGTCCAGTCTCCTTTTTACTCCTTTGAGGCTGGAGTGCTGATTAGGAACCTCTTTGTGGGCATTTAGCGCGACTAAAGTGAGGTAAGGGTGAGGGAGATCTCGAATGCAGCGACAACAGGCGTCTATCCAGCTGTATGCGACTCTGCGATTTGTCATGTCCAGTCTCCTTTTTACTCCTTTGAGGCTGGAGTGCTGATTAGGAACCTCTTTGTGGGCATTTAGCGCACATTGGGCCCTTCTCTCCGTGGAACCTCTTTGCGGGCATTTAGCGCGCATTGGGCCCTTCTCTCTGTAAAACAGAGGATGTGCTCTCTTTTTTTTAAAATAAAAATAAATAACTAACTAACTACCAAATAAATAAAATAAAATAAACTTCTCCATCCGAAATCTTCAGTGCTAAGGCAGCTAGGCAGGCAGGCAAAACTCCCCAAGGATAATAAAAACACTCCAGACAAGTAACACAGCAGTTAGTAATAGAAGTCAGGCTTACTAGAGCAGAGTAGTAGATTGATCAGCTGGAGACTGAGATTAGCCTAGAGGACACAGCCTGCTGCAAATCAGTAGTTATCATTCTGGTGTTTGCTAAGCAAATCAAGAGGAAGCTACCTCTGACCTCACCTGCTGAACTCTGAGCGTCCTGAAAAGAATACATGTGGAGGTGGTGAACTGCAAGTCCCAGCGAGCCAAACCACTGCATGAATGCACAAAAACATGGAAGGAGATAGTGCCAGCACCTGCCTAACGAAGGTGTATACAGTAATTTATACCGTTGTGACCTTGCCAGTAGTACACAGTCATTTATACTGTACCATACAATTCCAGCACCACGGGAACCCACACTCCTCGGGAGATTTACAGCCCATCTGGGGGGGTCTTCTGATCCGGGAGAGGCTTAACCCGGACAGGATGGATGGTGGATGGAGAAAAAAATAAATAAATACATAAGTAAAATAAAAATAAATATATGAATAAATAACTAAAATTAAACTTTAAAAGGCGTCCGGAGCGAGGACGAAAAAAGAACGCTGGTGTGGGCAGACATCCGCCCTTTATGGGCTAGAAAAAAGGTGGTCCTGGAGGGGTCAGAGGGGGCGGAGCTGACCCATAGTAGGCTGACATGGGGAGGTCCAGGAAAAGGTTTTGTAGTTGTTTTCTTGTATTGTGACATTTAGTGAGCCTTTGTAAGCTATTGTGAAAATGCGTTCCCAGTTCTCCTCAGATAGGTCAATTTGTAATTCCCTTTCCCACGCCTGGCAAACCTTCCCATCTCTAAGGGAAATTGATGCAAAGGGCATGGAGTGGATGTTTGAGATTATGTGTTGTTGTGGTGTAGATTGGGAGCAAAGGTTTTCGAATGGGGTTGTGTCATGGGAAACAGAGGAGTTTTGGTTTATCGTTTTAAGAAAATGGCGGATCTGGAAGTAAGTCCAGTATGGGAAGGAGTTGCTATCTGAATTTGTTGGGAGTGAGTTGCAGTCTAGGAAATTTCCATCTTGAAAGAAATGGCGAGCAGAAATGTCTTTGTGCGACCATGTGTCTGTCAGAAAGTGATTAGACATCCAGGGAGGAAAGGCAGGGTTATGCTAAATAGGTGTGAGGGGTCCCGGGTTTGAGGAAAGTTGGAAGTTTTTACATACCTCTCTGAAGCTAGTCAGGGTAGCCTCGATAAGGGGGTGATCTTTTATGGATCTGGGAATGTGGCAGGGGAGAATCCAAGGGGTGGTCTTAATTGGTATAGATGAAAAGGAATCCTCTAATCTCACCCAGTCTTTAATCCCCTCATGAGCTGACCAGTCTACAATTCTTCCCAGATGGCAGGCTCGTGAGTAATTCTGAATGTCTGGGAGGCCAATTCCCCCTTTAGTTTTGGGTTTTGAGAGTTGGGCGAAGCTTATAATTGGCGTTTGTGTTTCCACAAGAATTTTAGTGACAAATGTTTGATTGTCTGAAAGAACGATGCGGGAAGCTTGATGGGGATAGTTTGTAGTAGATACAGGATGCGGGGGGAGGATGTTCATTTTCAAGATGGCGGCGTGCCCAAACCAGGAAAAGTGGGGTCTGTCCCATTTACTTAGGTCATCTGAAATAGTGTAAAATAAATGGTATGAAGTTTTTTGCATAAAGGTCCGATAGGTATGTGGTTAGCTGGATTCCCAGGTAAGTGATGGCATCTCGTTTCCATACAAAGGGGAAATTATTTTGACAGTGAGTGACCAGGTCAATCGGGAAGGATATGTTGAGAGCGTGTGATTTAGAGAAATTTATCTTTAGGTTAGATATGTGTTGGAATAAGTCAGATTCTCTAAGGAGGTTTGAAATTGAGATTAGTGGGTCTCTTAGGTATAACAGTATGTCATTGGCGAAAGCCGCTAATTTGTAAGTATGTCCAGCTATAGGTATGCTGTTTTTGTTTGATCATAGACAGCGAAGGAGGGGTTCTAATGTTAAGACAAAAAGGATAGGGACAGGGGGCATCCCTGTCTCGTTCCGTTCCGGATGGAGAAGGCGTCTGACAGGTGGCCGTTAACTCTGACTTTGGCTGTTGGCGTGGTGTATAGAGACATAATGAAGTTGAACATAATCCCACGCCAACCTGTCAAACGCCTTCTCCGCGTCTAGCGACAGAAAGAAGCCCTTTTGTTTCTGGGTGGATAGACAGTGGTGTACGTTAATTGCTTTAATAGTGTTGTCCCTGGCTTCTCTGGCAGGGACAAAACCTACTTCGTCTTTCCCGATTATTGAAGGGAGGAGGGGAAGGAGACGGTTAGCTAAAATTTGGGCAAATAATTTTAGATCTACATTGAGTAGAGATATTGGTCTGTAATAGGCAACTGAAGTGGCGTCCTTCCCCTCTTTAGGTATGACCGTAATATGCGCTTCTAGTAGTCTATGGAAATGTATGGTTGTTGAGGTGAGGGAGTTGAAAGTTTTTAGGAATGGGGCTGAAAGGGTATCTGAAAATGTTTTAAAATAAGGTGCAGAGAAGCTGTCTGGGCCAGGGCTTTTGCCTGTTTTTAGTTGTTTAATCGTCCTCTTAAGCTCGTTCTCGGATATGGGGTTGTCTAATTCACGGGCGTCCTCAGGGGAGATAGATTTGGGGCTGTATTTCTTTAGAAAGTCTGTGATAAGGGTTTTTCTAGTGTTTTGGCCTGCAGGGGTTTCGGGTTGATGGGGTAGATTGTACAGTTTCGTGTAAAATTTCTCAAACTGAGATGCTATTTCCGCGGGGACCAGACTTGTTTTGCCTAGGGAGTCTTTAATGGTGTGGATATTTGTATTAGCTTTCTTAGTTTGAATGGCTCTGGCTAATAGTCTACTACACTTGTTCCCTTGCTCGTAGAATAACTTTTGGCTTAGTATGAATTTGCGTCAAGTTTTGCGGTCGAGTATTTCAAGGAGTAGTTTCCTAGTTTTGCGTGAGTAAAGTAGGTGTCTTGAGCTTGTGAATGTTTATGGGCTTGTTCTAGTCTCCTTATTTCGTTGGTCAGCTCTAGTAATGTTGTCTGTTGTGCTTTCTTTCTGTTAGCTGTAAGTGTTAGGAAGTTCTGGGAAGGAGTACTAGAGGAGGAACCTTTCGTGAGAGTGAGCGATTAAACAGGATGAACTATATAAACTATATGCTATGCAATCATATAACAGAGAAACATGACTTAACAGGTCAAACTCGTTGATGTGAAATACTTAATCTTGAATAGGCAAGGCTGGTATTCTGCCTTGAGAATTTATGGAATCCCTAGGGATGTAAGGAAGACTGATTCTGCCCTAAGGGCCTTATTCCAGTCTAGAAAGCTGATTGCCCAACATTGGCAATCTCAATCGCCCCCGACATCAGAGATTTGGCTAAAGAATATGAATACAATAATAGGCAACGAGAGAGTATTCTTTACTAAACAGGGAAATTATAAAAAATTCTTGAAGTTGTGGAGACCCTGGACCACAACTACACTAGAATGAAAGAGATATGTGGTATTATATTTTATTTTTATTTTCTTCTGTTTTCTGTTTTTCTTTTTTTCCCCCCTTTTTTTTTTTTTTTTTTTAATTTTTTTTTTCTCTCTCGGTTCTCCTCCTCGCCCCGCCCCCCCCGGCTCCTCCTGTCAGTCGATTGGCTGGGGGCGCTGGTGGGGAGGTGGGGAGGGGGGAATGTTCAATATAGCAGTGCAATGCAGGAAGTTAACTCTCAATCTGGGGGGGGGTTAAGGGAAATATGCACAAGATAACAATCTGTGGTATTATGATTGAGTAGGATTAAATTATATAAATTGTTGCTAAAAGATAGATTTTGTACAATGTAAAGCTGTAAATGTGTTTAATTATATAAATAAAAAATGAATGTTTAAAAAAAAAAAAAAGGAAGACTGATTCCATAGTGATTAGCCTAAGATGATCTACAGAGTCAGGTGTGTTCTAGGGAGGTGGGATGAGGAGTCAGTGAAGTAAAGATCTGTGGGTTTACCTTAGGTTGGACGATTCAGGTGTTGGGTCAGTGTTGTACCTCGTGTGATCATGCCTTCTAGCAGTGGCTTAGGCTGGGTTGGGTATCACTCACCAGTATAAGATAGTTGGGATATGGCTCTATGGTAAAGTCCAAGAGATGGTTGATTAATAGTATATTTCTATACCATGAATGGCCATCTCACTTGGAGGACTTAGGCATGGGCACCTCGTAAATTATAAAGGGTAGTCATGGGGAGAGGTATTCTCCATGTATGAAGGGCCCTTCTGTACTCATGCAGATTACAGGTGGGGAATTATTGGGAGGATAAAGTTATAGGGGGACCAAAGGGTGAGAACAGAAATAGAAAAGCAGTAAATATAGCCGTTTATGGATCTTATGTATACCCTTATCGTACATTCAGTCCGTAGTGGTGGCAAAGATCCTGTAGTCATGGGAACGAAACCTGGATATGGGGGGGGGGGGAGGAATAGGGTAATAAAGGAGAGTGGGGGATAAAGGGTCCCAGGATGTGTTGGTCGCACCTAGGGAGAATCCATCTTGAATTGTAGAGTGTCCATTCCGAGTTGTCATCTATAGGTTGAATCCGGTCTGAAGGAGTGACAAGGGTGTAGCTGGCTTTTAGGATAGTCAGGAATGAATTTAGGTACTGTCTTTTTGTGCTGGATTCTGCTTGTTGGTATGTGCTGGAGACAGGAAGCATAAGAGACTGTAAACGTCTACGGAGGAAAATCATCTCTCCAGGAAGCAAATTTTGTTGGTGAGTCTGTATGTTGGGGGAGTGTCTGTAGCCCTTGAACATATCTACAACATTGATACGGGTGCAATGTCTGTCCATATTGGGTGCGTGGATTCGGATGTTGTGCCGGAAAAGCCAATTCAGGTTGAATGTGAGGTAAGGGTAAGTTTGTAAACCCGATCTAGTCGGATAGAGCGTGGGAAGAGGATGCTGGGGGTCTGAGAGAAATGACGGCTCAAAGAATAAACTAAGCCGTCAACTTAGGTCTATTGAAGTGCTCTTAGGACTCGTCTGGTCTGGCCCACCTGTGAGCGGGAGAAGCTGTTGGGCTTTGATGATCTCTGCCCCTTTGATCCCTCTGAGGAGGTGGTCTTGGGGAAGATTATCTGCGCCTTCTAATTTGGAAACCATCGCTTACCGGTATGGCGTCCATAGAGTTGGTTCTCTGGAGATGAGGGGTACGGTAAGTTCTGTACCAGTCTGGTCAGTTAATGAGTGGTATTTGTAGCGTGTTGCAGAATCCCCTGAGATCTTCTGGGACCCTTAGATTGGCAGTGCGCCCAGCTGCTGAAGCCAAAAGGCAGAATGGGAATTTCCAGCGATACTGGATCCCTTTATGGAGTAACAGGTTGAGCAGCGGGCGCAGATCTCTTCTGTTTTGCAAGGTTATTGGAGACAAGTCTTGGAATATTTTAATCTCTGTTCCCTGGTAAAGCAGGCTGCGGCGGTCTCTAGCTCTTCTCAAGATGTCCTCCTTCAAACTGAAATTCACTAGGACAACAAACCACATCTCTGGGAGGATCCGTATCTCTGCCTCTGGGTTTGAGAGCCCTATGGAGACGCTCAAATTCAATGGGGGTCTCAGGGGGTCTGCCTAGGAGATCATTAAATATCTGGATTGTGGTTTACATTAGCTGGCTCTGTTCTACAGATTCGGGGACACCTCTTACCATAGGTTGTGCCGGCATCCGCGGTTATCCAGGTCCTCTGTGTGCCTATTTAGATCTCTGAACTGAGTGTTGTAGGCCTGGGATGATTGCTGCAGTTGCTGAATGGCGGTGTCATGGCGGGTTGTGGTGTCCTCAAGGTCATCCATCCACATGTTCATCCATTGAATATCTCTCCTGAGATCAGTGATGGCAGATGTAAAAGAGCTCTTAATGTCAGCTGCTACTGACTGGAGGTCGCTCATATTCAGTGGGTGGGTGGTAGGGGGGTTCTCCGCGAGTTGGGAGTCGGGCTGCGGCTGGAGGAGCGTGGCTCTGTGTAGGCTGGAGCCTCGGCCTCGCATGACTGGGACCGGAATAACTCCGGAATGCGGATCGGGGCCTCTCGGGGACCGGGACTGGGACAGTTTATGCCTTGGTTTTACCATGTTTGCTGCGTGGGAAGCTCCGCTATTCAGATCGCTGGGACAGAGCGAAAGCTTTTCTGATTGCCAAAGAAAATATTACTTCCTTGCCTGACAAAGGTGAAGAGTTTGATGAGAATGCACCAGTTTACTTTGCTTAAACAGTCCCATGCTTGTGTTTTATTTGTTTATGCAATTTACTGTGTAAAACCTAAAGCCATAGACCAGTGGTTCTCAACTACTGTCTTTAGGACCCTCTAACAGGCCAGATTTTAATTATTAACTTTGGTAGATGCAGACTAGAATACTGCAATCACTGAGCAGCAAATTATATCACCTGTTATGTATTTCAGTTATCTTGCAAACCTGGAATGTTGGTGGGTCTTGAGGACAGGCGTTGAGAACCACTGCCTTACACTAATGGAAATTCTGCTAGTTCAGCAGGAACCGGTGGAATTTCAAACCAACTATGGGCAGGCTGTCAACTTTTAGATCAACTTCAGTACAATCAGCCTGTCAAATGTTTTTGTAAGATCACTGCTGTGATCATTGTATTCTGACAGTGGGGAAACCTTCCACTGCCAGAATACAATAGCACAGTGGGAAGGATTTCCCCATCAACACTGACTGTTGATAGGGGAATTGAGCATTTTTTTTCCCTTCCACCCATGATTGAAGGAAAAAAAATGCATAATGTATGACCAGCCTACGCATGTTTAGGCAACTACTGAATAAGTGACTATTTTATGAATAGTTTTAAACAGTTATATCATTTTCTATCTTTTTCTGTTAAGCCCTACTGAATTTTTTCATGTACCAATTAGTAATGGCATAAAGGGTTTCAAAATTAAATAAAAAAACAAAGATGATACTACAGAGGATGCAGCAGTGTAAAATTGGAGAGCAGCAGAATATTTGTAATCAATAATAGACCTAACCGTTGTATGCTTAGATTTTATCTATCTCATTTTATCTATGGGAACAGTAGGGTGCATCGAAGGTAAGTGATGTAAAGGGAGGTCGTTTCGGTGCACAGTCATTTTTCTTTTCCTTTTAAACATGTACAAAAAATAAAAATATATCTCTTGAACATACTGTCAACTACAATTGCCTTATGTTCTCCATATCCCCTAAGTTTGAAAATATAATAAAAAAAAAGAAGCAAAATACTCTGTTTAATAGAATGAAGGCAGCTAAGGTGTTGATAATTGAAAATCCACATATTAATCCGGTGTTGCAGACAGATATTAGTCCCTTAAAGGATTTCTGGGTGTACAGATCTGTGCACACAGGCAGAGCAAAATCTCTAGCATCATTTGTTAAAGTAGATGTAAACCCAACCACTAAAATCTCATATAAGAGTTGTAAAGTCAGAAAGTCTTTTTATCTTAATGAATTCTATGCATTAAGATAAAAAGCCTTCTGTGTGCAGAAGCCCCCCTAATACTTACCAAAGCCCTGTCTCATTCCAGCGATGTCCACGAGTGTCCTGGCCATGCAAGATTCTCCTTCCTGATTGGCTGAGACACAGCAGTGGTGCCATTGGCTCCCACTGCTGTCAAAGTCAGTCAGTCAATCAGAAGAGAGAGGGATAGGTTGGGGCACAGCTCCGTGTCTGAATGAACACAGGGAGCTGTGACTCGGCTCAGGTGGCCCCATAGCAAACTGCTTGCTGTGGGGGCGCTCAACAGGAGGGAATGGTCAGGAGCACAGAAGAGGGAGGGAGGGTGTCACCGCTTCAAGAAGCTCAAACAATGGTAAACCTCTTCACCAGTTTAGAAGCCACAGGTGCTGCCAATGCATATAGCAATAAATAGAAAGTATTTCTGGACAGCCGCACTCCGAAAAAATTGCCTTTTATTCTAAAAAACACAGGAACAAAAATACATGCCACAGCAAAACGGACAGAAGTTCTGACGCATTTCACACTACAAACAGTGCTTATGCAAATCTATGAGTAAGCACTCTTTGTAGTGTTAAACGTGTCAGCTCTTCTGTCCGTTCTGCTGTGGCAGGTATTTTTGATCCTGTGCTTTTTTTTAATAAAAGGCATTTTTTTCAGAGTGCGTCTTTCCAGAAATACTTTCTATCTATAGCACAGAAGAGGTACCTGAGAAGAGAAGCCTTGGGCTGCCCTGTGCAAATCCACTACACAGGGCAGGTAAGTATAACATGTTTTCTTATTTTTATTTAAAAAAAATAGACTTTACAATCACTTTAACGTGTTAATATTGCTTGGAAACCCTTATTTTGTTTTCATGAAAATAACAGCTGTTATTACTGAAATCAAGGTCACTGTTTGGGTATTTTGGGTCACAACAATCCACCCCTGTCTTCCACAATCTACTTCCTGTAAAGCGCCCTGGCGCAGGCTTTCCCAAAGAAAAAAAATTATGTTTTTGTACATTAAATAAAAGGCCTAGCGCTGACACCCCACCCCCTTTATTTTAAACTGCCATAATTTCTGTAAGAACAAAAAGCAAAGCAAACTACGCGCTTATAAAGATCATTACCTGTTACCTTCTTATGCATATAGCCATATTGCCTCTTCCTCCAGACTTGCCTCACCATCTTGACTCGTAGACATCATCTGTAGCCGTCTTCTACTTGGTCCTCAGATGAGGTCAAGCACAAGATCTTTAAGAAAAAAAAAGAATAGATGGACTTTTTTTTTGAGGCTTGCATTATCTGGATTTTTGTGCAGCACACAGCACCTCACCACAGCATTGCCATTTGCATAGGGCACATAGAAAGAAATAGTTTTCTATGTGCCCTAGTGTTACGTCTGTGTTGATTTGTTCATATCAACACAGCTCAATGCAGATGGTGTGAATGATCCTTTATACCTCTGTCCAGCTCTCATTTGCAGTGACAAATGATTACGTAATTTCTGTGACGAAATGCGTAGGGAGGAGCGACGTGCTGACGTCACCACGTGCTATGTCCCGCCGACAAGCATGTGTTACTGCAGCCGGCTGGCCACAAACTTTTTAATCTATTTTTGTATTGGAGTGCATACGCCGTTGGCGTTATTTTAATACATTTTTTCGGATCCCACCCATGGTCTGCCTCTTTTCCTTTTTGGTTTCTGGAATGCACATTGCCCGGTGAGGCAAAAGGTTCCTGGTGGCTCTGGATAGTTGACCACCTTTTGAAGCCAATACAGACAGAACGACCTGCCTAACGTGGAGGAAGTAAGGAGGAAAAGGCCTCGGCTGGGTTATAGCCACAGGTGCAATCTCTCTGACAGCTGGTAAGCACAAAATCTGGACGGTGGTGGGATTATTCACATGAAGTCACTTTTATATGGATACCAAGTTATTTTGACCAGCGATCCTGCACAGCACTTATGGGGACTTTTGTATTCAGTCTTTGAAATTTACTTTTGACATATTTTTGGAGCCAGCATTGGTCATATATGTTTCACAGCCCTTCACTACAATTTGTTTTGATTTTATATTTCAGCATATTGAGATATTGATTCTTCAATTTATAGCGCAACCTTTTTTTCTTTTTTTTTTCTTTTAATCTCTTGTTAATGTATATCACATGTGGTGTTGCTGCTTTCACTAAATAGTTTATGTCCAGCGCAGTTTTTCCTTTTATACAAAAATATCAAACCTGGCCAATTTCAGAATCTACATATACATACATATTACAAAATATAATATAGTGTAGATGCAAAAATAAATGTAACATATGAAAATGCAGTGCTCATATCCCAGTAAGCATTTATATACTTCTCATGGGTGTTGAAGTTGCAAATAAACAGGTTATATTTGTGCTTAAATATAATAAATCTAAAAATATGTTATGAGCATGAATTCATCACTACCTAGTAAGGTTAAACTTGCACTAAACTTGAAAAGAGGATTTCTGGATTTATCCATAAAGTCTCTGCAAAGTAATGTTACAATCTACTAAGATTAACCATATCAGAAATCAATTTCTCGCAAGAATGACATAATATCACCTAACCAGTCTTATTATACGTCTCCCTTATCCTGTATCAAATAGTCTTTCATTCTGTTTAAATCTAAAAAGTCGGTTTTGATTTTTAATCCTCTCTCTCATTGCTGGCAGTACTGTCCAAAAATGCTGGACTGCAGCCTGCCAAACATAAAGAGCAACCCTGGAAGGCGGTGGATGACATTAGGGATTGATATTCCTGGCTATCTGTAATTTACACCCCTATCTACTCATGTCCGCCTCCTCCCACGCTTTTTAATCTCTCAGGAAAGTAGAAACACTTTGTCACTGAAGTGAGAGAGGTTACAACTCCCGCTGGCTATCCATCACTCTGTTATTCCTAGGCTGAAACCTACATCTTATCACACACACAAAACTGTGCTGTCACTGCATGGAGAGCATCCCTTCTTTACTGATCTGTGTACCTATTCATCTGCCAAGCACACCTATATACCAGCACAAATCTATTCCACAATTCTAAACTGACATCATCCTATACTTATAACTGTATATTGGTATTTTCCTATACAGAGCCCTGTACTGTCCATTTGCACAGTAAATCAAAATTTCTAAAAGTGATGAACGGGCAAGTTTTCAATACAACTATGTTTTATTATTCTTTTATTTGATTTTATGCTATACTTTGCCTTGAAAATATATTTGTCAGATATTTAACCCATTTTTAGCCTGCTTTTCTGCTTACATTTAGGCTGGGTTCACACTTATGCGAATTGGATTCAGGTTTCTCTGCATCCAATTCACACTTATGCGAATTGGATGCAGGTTTCTCTGCATCCATTTCACATAGCAGGAGATTGTGACCAGCTCTCTATGGAGCTGGTTCACACATCTCAGCAGCGGCAAAGGAGTCCTGTGCATCTTTTGGCCAGTTTCAGGGACTGTCCCTCTGTCCCTCTTTCCTCCTAATTTGTCCCTCATTTTGGTCTGATCGATATATTGTATATAAAAAGCACTAATTATCTTTCCAAAAGTGTTTCCCAGTGCTAAACCTTTGATCGAACTTCTAAATTGCTGCATTTGTAACCAAAAGTCAATATAAAGCAATAGTAGTGGTACAAAAGCACTTGTGGGTTTAACCAATCATTTTTTTAAAATACAATTCTCCTTTAAGGGGGTGTGTCCTATGCTTACATACTTTTGCTAATAGGTGTCCCTCATTCCCATTTCAGAAAGTTAGGAGGTATATTCAGGTCTGAATGCAGACAAAAATTTGGGCTGAATTTGGACCTGAAACGGTGAATGAAGACGCACCGGACCCCTGCTGCTCCAGTGTGAATCCAGCCTTATAAATTATTTTTGATTATACTAAACTAGTCCCCGTAATTTTACAGAGCTGGTTAGCCACTGTCCAGCCAGACCTTAAAGTACAGCTGCAATATTTCCTTGCAGTAATCCATATTCAAAGCCTTCAGGCCTAATTTAGCTGGAATCTAATAATATACCTGCATATTTTGGAATGTGGGAAGAAACTCACAAATATGAAGACAACATAAATACTCCAAGCAGTTAGCACCCTCTTGTGGGAACCAAATTAAGGACCCCTACAACACAAGGCTATATCACTAAGCACTAAGGCACCATGACAGTTCCCAGTATAAAAAATGAATCTTGATTTGAGACTACACACAAAAACATTCACATTCTAAAGATTACAGTAAACTAGTCTATGATGATGAAAAATGGCATGTTGAAAAAATTGAGACATCAGCCTTATTTTTAAAGATTAATATATATGGACAACTGCGAGGAACATGCAGATGAATCATTCTTACCCTCTAACAAGAATCAGACAAGCTGTGATAATCCAAGGTGGAGGGGAGGTAGGCAAGGTTTACAGAGCACATGAAAGCCCATTGCAAATCATATATCACAGGCAATTATTTATAAAAGGACCTGGCACGTGCTAAATAAATTGCAAAAAAATAAAAAATCTTAAATCGGTTTATTAAATCCTTTAGTCAACAATACAAAAAGTGAATACAGATCAGATCATATAATAACAGCCTCATAATATTAAAAGACTCAGAAATAGTAAATAGAAATAAAAAAAAGTGTGTTTATCAGGGAAGCCATTCTCCTCCCAGTTTCCTTTCCGGCAGAGTCAACCACTTCTCCAGTCAGCCAAGGGTATGGCCTAGTGAGCAAGAGATTTGGCAGTTATAGCTGAAGCATTCGCAGGTCTAGCCTTCTATATACAGTAGACATGTGCACTCTGAAATATTTCGTTTCGGAATTTAGTTTTCGTCCGAAAAATAAATTTATTTAGTTACTCCCAAAATTCCAGTGCTAAACCTTTCATCCAATTTCTAAATTGCTGCATTTGTAACCAAAAGCCAATATAAAGCAATAGTAGTGGTAAAAAGCACTTGTGGGTTTAACCAATCATTTTTTTTTAATACAATTCTCCTTTAAGGGGGTGTGTCCTATGCTTACATACTTTTGCTAATAGGTGTCCCTCATTCCCATTTCAGAAAGTTAGGAGATATATTCAGGTCTGAATGCAGACAAAAATTTGGGCTGAATTTGGACCTGAAACGGTGAATGAAGACGCATCGGACCCCTGCTCCTCCAGTGTGAATCCAGCCTTATAAATTATTTTTTATTATACTAAACTAGTCACCGTCATTTTACAGAGCTGGTTAGCCACTGTCCAGGCAGACCTTAAAGTACAGCTGTAGTATTTCCTTGCAGTAATCCATATTCAAACCCTTCAGGCCTAATTTAGCTGGAATCTAATAATATACCTGCATATTTTGGAATGTGGGAAGAAACACACAAATATGAAGACAACATAAATACTCCAAGCAGTTAGCACCCTCTTGTGGGAACCAAATTAAGGACCCCTACAACACAAGGCTATATCACTAAGCACTAAGGCACCATGACAGTTCCCAGTATAAACTTATTATTATTATTTTAAAAGATTAATATATATGGACAACTGCGAGGAACATGCAGATGAATCACTCTTATGCCGCGTACACACGTGCAGACTTTTGCCGGCGGACTTAGTCCAGCGGACAATCCGCCGGACTTTCCAGCTGGCTTCGCCGGACTTTCCGAGCGTGTGGACTTGCCCACACACGTGCGGACTTGCCCACACACGCGCGGACTTCTCCGGCGGACAATCCGCCGGCCAAAGTCCGCGGGACTTTTGGAAATGAACGGACTTGCCCACACACGGAGCAGTCCGTTCATTTAGAACGTAACTTCAGGTTACGTAGCTAGCGTAGGCAGTAAATGCCGCCGCGCTAGCTCCGTAACCTGGCATGGATTTAAAGGGACTCCCTATGCCGAAAAACGGCGTGGGGGTTCCCCCCAAATCCATGTCAGACCCTTATCCGAGCACGCAGCCTGGCCGGCCAGGAAAGGGGTGGGGACGAACGAGCGCCCCCCCTCCTGAGCCGTACCAGGCCGCGTGCCCTCAACATGGGGGGTGCCCTGGGGAAAGGGGGGCTGTGCGGCCCCCCCACCCCAAAGCACCTTGTCCCCATGTTGATGAGGACAAGGGCCTCTTCCCAACAACCCTGGCCGTTGGTTGTCGGGGTCTGCGGGCGGGGGCTTATCGGAATCTGGGAGCCCCCTTTTATAAGGGGGCCCTCAGATCCCGGCCCCCCACCCTATGTGAATGAGTATGGGGTACGATGTACCCCTACCCATTCACCTAAGGTGTAAAATGTAAAGTACAAAAACACACACACTTTTGAAAAAATATTTTATTGCACTGCTCCGGGGGTCTTCTTCCGTCTTGGGGGTCTTCTCGCCGGACTCCTCCGCCATTTACCAAGCTCTTTTACCGAGCGGAGAAGTCCGGCTACCTTCTTCGTCGTCGTCGCCGCCGTCGTCTGGGGGTCTCGATCCGCCTTCGGGGGTCTTCCGGGGTCTTCCGGGGGTCTCTTCTGTTCTTGCGGCGGTCGTCGGTCGTCTTCTTCTTGTTCTACTTCTTGTTCTTCTTCTTGTTCCGATGTTGACCCTTCGCTGTCTCTGCCCGGAATGGCAGAGCCGCGCTGCGCTGAGACTGGGACTGTCTCTAAGCTAGCAAAATTTGACAAAATCAGCACTACATTTACACTTTATAAACCACTATATACAGCTTAACACTCCCATAAAATACAAAATAGTTATATTACTGGAAAAATATAATTTAGCACAGCATAACATGACAAAAAAAAACCTTGCCGAGTAGTATAACATCAAGGAATTAAGCAAGACCATTTGGCTGTGTCCAACAAAAAAATGCTATAATTTGTATCACTTTCTGTAATTGAAGGTCATATTCTGTCCTCGGAGTTCTGGCATTTAAAGTGCAAATTAGCTGTCTCAATTCATACCTTCAATGCTTGCCTTACTTGTGGCTGGCTTGCCACAAGCTCCCAGGCCACAGATGCACACTATATTGGGGGGGCACATTACAGAGGAGGTGTTGGAGGGGGGAGAAAAGACACAGACAGGATTCGGAGACAGCAGTACCGGGGGAGAGGCAGGGGGTGAGGGCACTCTTTGCCAGGTCATTGGGGAAGCACACTACATGAGGGTACTGGAGGTGGAGAGAAGGAACACTGCATATAGCATGCTGGAGGGGAGAGACACACAACATAGGGAGCACAGCTGATAGACAAAAAGCTTAGGATAAGAGCCCTATGAGGTAGAAAGCCGATGAAGGAACCCACAAAATAGACATTTTTTTCAAGCCTCCCAACAACAATTTTTAAGTAATAGTTAAGTAATAGTAAAATAATTAAGCTTTTCATCCCCTTTCAATAGAAAAGTAAGATGACCCCTCCCAATTATGCAAAATGTTTCTTTCTCATACAGTATATTATTATAAAAACATATTTATACACTGGCATTTTAGTTAAACCCTTTAAATGTAAAGTAACCTTACTACTTACTGTTCCCATAAGGATCTCTTCAGGAAATGATCCACTGTGCTTTCTTCTTATGATATCCAAGTTTGTTGCATATGCAATGCCCCGAATAGATGAACTAATAGAGAGATTAGGGCCAGCCCAATATATTATCACCCTAGACCTTACTAAGGGGAACTGGTAGATAACTTTAACTAAGGAAGCCAGAGAAAAGACAGCTTTTTCCACTCCAGAGGGTCACCAGCAATATAAAAGAATGCTGTTTGGATTACAACCTGCCCCAGCTACTTTTTATACGCCACGGTGTATTCAGATGACATTGTAATCTTTAGTACAGACTAGGAGTCCTATCTTCACTGAGTGCAGGCAGTTCTATACTCTCTAAAAAAGGAGGGGCTTACCACTAATCCACAAAAATGAGAAAAGAGAAAGACCCGGAGTACATTGTGGGTGGGGGGTTTGGTGAAACCACAGATGAACAAGTTGGAGGCTTTTAAATCTTGGCCCCGCCCTGTCGCCAAGAAACAGGTCTGAACTTTTTTTGGCATCATTGGCTACTACCATCTCCTTGTCCCCAACTGTGCCACTATCACTGCACCACTGACTGACTTGGAAAAGGGTAAGAAGTCAGTTATGGTCAAGTAGAATGATAAGGCTAAGGTGGCTCTCCTGGAGCTTAAATCAGCCTTATGCAGGTATCCAGTGCTGGTTGCTCACTATTTTTTGTAAGAGTTTAGGTGTCCAGCAAGGGCTTATGAACTGTTCTATCCCAAGAGGTCAATAAGGAGGAACACCCCATAGTTTTTCTTAGTAGAAAATTGACAGCTGGTGTAGTGGGAGTGCCTGACTATTCGGTGGACTCTGGACTCTATACTACATAATATTCTCCTTGGCAAGAAATGTTGTCTGGCATCAGACCATGATAATTCTTGGCCCTACAAGAGTTTAACTTTGTGGTGAAACACAGGCTCACAACTATATACAAGTGTAAACTGTATGGCAACTTAGACAGTGTTTTTTGAGCTCCTGTGGCCTATGCAGCACCCTGAAACAGGCATGAACCCTAAACCCTGGTATGGGACTGGAATATTGGTGGTGAGCCATCAAATATTTTCTGCATGATACCAGAACTGTGGGCTGTTTGTATTTTATTTTATTTTTTGCTGAAGAAAATTGTTTATTTTCCAGACTTTTGAAAAAGCAATAAAGACTGTGTTACTTTTACAAATAGCTGGTTGGCGACCCTGAGTTCCCTATATTACAATGGACCGTGTAACAAACTTGACTTGCAGTAGTGTCCTGGTTGCTAAGTAGCTAATGCTGCAACTCTTTGCACCTATAACAGATGTTTAAATTTCTCAGAGTACCAATAGATCCCTTTCTCAAAGTCAATACATTAAATAGTTATTAAAATTTCTAAAATGTACAGTATCTTAACCACCAAAGTACAAGTCAGATCTGCTTCATAGCAGGTGCAGCCCTGCCTTAACCTTTGTACCACAGCATATGTGTGTTGTAGTATCACAGTCGATGTGTCACCAGTCACTGGGCTGCCAACTATTCACATATTTATGTACAGAGTGAAAACATTTATAGAAATATGTCTTAATGTAATTCCTGGGAATTCATCAAAATTGGAACAGCCAGTATTTGGAGCAACTGTGCATGACAACCATAAAGCTTCTACAGAAACAAATTGGTTGCCATGCACAGCTGGTCTAGATTCTGTCTGCTCAATTTTTGATAAATTCCTTCTAAGTTTGTAATAAATAAATAAATATTTAATAAATTGGATATAATATTGCTAATTAAAAATGGGGAAAAACTCATACTATTATTTATGCCTTCAGGACGTGATTTTACCATGCCCCAAGCTTTAGTAATGGATTGTGAATTCACTACCTCTATTATGAAATAATGCAGAGTCCGATCCTAGAAGTAGCCGGTATTGCTGGTGAAACTGGTAATTACTTATTATTATTACTTATTACTTAAACAAAAGTGAGTACGCCCCTAAGTGGAAATGTCCAAATTGGGCCCAATTAGCCGTTTTCCCTCCCGATGTCTTGTTATTCGTTAGTGTTACAAGGTCTCAGGTGTGAATGAGGAGCAGGTGTGTTAAATTTGGTTTTATTGCTCTCACTCTCTCATGCTGGTCACTGGAAGTTCAACATGGCACCTCATGGCAAATTACTCTCTGAGGATCTGAAAAAAATTATTGTTGCTCTACATAAAGATGGTCTAGGCTATAAGAAGATTGCCAAGACCCTGAAACTGAGCTGCAGCACCGTGGCCAAGACCATACAGCAGTTTAACAGGACAAGTTACACTCAGAACAGGCCTCGCCATGGTCGACCAAAGAAGTTGAGTGCACGTGCTCAGCGTCATATCCAGAGGTTGTCTTTGGAAAATAGACGTATGAGTGCTGCCAGCATTGCTGCAGAGGTTGAAGGGGGGGGAGGTCAGCCTGTCAGTGCTCAGAACATACACAGCACACTGCATCAAATTGGTCTGCATGGCTGTCATCCCAGAAGGAAGCTTCTTCTAAAGATGACGCACAAGAAAGCCTGCAAACAGTTTCCTGAAGATAAGCAGACTAAGGGCATGGATTACTGGAACCATGTCCTGTGGTCTGATGAGACCGAGATAAACTTATTTGGTTCAGATGGTGTCAAGCGTGTGTGGAGGCAACCAGGTGAGGAGTACAAAGGCAAGTGTGTCTTGCCTACAGTCAAGCATGGTGGTGGGAGTGTCATGGTCTGGGGCTGCATGAGTGCACTTTGGGCTACAGTTCATTGAGGGAACCATGAATGCCAACATGTACTGTGACATACTGAAGCAGAGCATGATCCCCTCCCTTTGGAGACTGGGTCGCAGGGCAGTATTCCAACATTATAATGACCCCAAACTCACCTACAAGACGACCACTGCCTTGCTAAAGAAGCTGAGGGTATAGGTGAGGGACTGGCCAAGCATGTCTCCAGACCTAAACCCTATTAAGCATTTGTGGGACATCCTCACCCGGAAGGTGGAGGAGCGCAAGGTCTCTAACATCCACCAGCTCCGTGATGTCCTTATGGAGGAGCGCAAGAGGACTCCAGTGGCAACCTGTGAAGGTCTGGTGAACTCCATGCCCAAGAGGGTTAAGGCAGTGCTGGAAAATAATGGTGGTCACACAAAATATTGACACCTTGGGCCCAATTTGGACATTTTCACTTAGGAGTGTACTCACTTTTGTTGCCAACGGTTTAGACATTAATGGCTGTGTGTTGCATTATTTTCAGGGAACAGAAAATTTACACTGTTGTACAAGCTGTACACTCACTACTTTACATTGTAACAAAGTGTAATTTCTTCAGTGTTGTCACATTAAAAGATATAATAAAATATTTACAAAAATGTGAGGGGTGTACTCATTTTTGTGAGATACTGTGTATATATATATATATATATATATATATATATATATATATATATATATATACACATCACATCACATTTATTTAAATATATATTTTATATATATTTTAAATCCTAATAAAGCAAATATAAAAGAGCTGTTTATTAAGAGCGGATGAGATAAACAGAGACTTGATGTGTGTCCTTGGTAAGTGTCAACGCGTTTCACTGATTCATTCTTCAGGACCAGTAAGGATTTTTGCACACAAAGGAATACATAAGTAATCATAAAAATACTTCTACAAGAGAGAAGAAACCACAATAATTATCCATGCAAGCAAACAATGTATATTACATATATTACCCCTTGTGTGTGGCATCAGATATACATGTTGCACTAAAGATCAACAACGATCTTAGCCTCAGACAAGGCTGGGACAAAACCAGCACAATAAATAAGGTGGTTTGTGATGGTCAAATGTGCTTGCTGTCCCATAGGAGGCAATGCAAGGGCATCCAGCACCAAATGAGTGTGCCTGAAATAACAGAGACATTAAACATGTACCAGCTATGTCATCCTGTTATGGATGAAATATAAAAATTAACAGAACAAAAAATGAAAGACGGCCTGAAGACGGCCAATCTGATAGGCCGAAATGCATAGAGGTTGTGTCACTTTATCGTGACACACTTCTGCTCACACATTCAACCTGGAAATCAAGCCTTTTCTGAGCCAGCAGCTGCATGAACCAACCAGGCGGATTTCACGGATTTACTTATACCTGCTGTTCACTCCAAGTGCCAGGACATTAGGCACTCATATATGTGAGTTGAATACCTTTATATTTTTTGGAATAAAAATCTCTTTATCAACGGTACTGCGCAATGAGGCTTTTTCTATTATATCTATTTATATGAGAAACATTCACCGCTGCCAATCATCGGTCCAGAGGATATCCATAGGGGTCGCCCCACACGTGCATTTGACCTAACTAGCGATAGTTGGTCCACTCCCAGGGGTGAGTGCACATCTATTAGGGGGGCACCCTATTTAAAGCACTTAAGAAGCACGGAATCATCCATCTATTGTTCAAGTCACAGCATTGGATATTGTTTCACTAGCACAAGCACCTTCTTTTCACTGGGGACTGTTTGATTAATTTTATTTGGTACCAGTGTATCATTTATTACCTGTGTGTCATTTTTTTAGCATTTAGTGCGGTATACTTTTTATCATCCTGTTATGGATGTTCACATAAAAATGTGTTAATATAAGGTATTTAGGCTTATCTATATTTATATCCTTGTCTAGCATAATATTATATAGTGTATACAGCCAAATAAGGGAGTTTTTTTAGCTCTGTTTGTATGTCAATAGCCAGATCTGTACAAACTAACAGAGGCATCCACCTATTAACATATCCATCTATTGAAAACTCCAATAAGCTGTTATTAATCAGAAGGCATATTAGCGCCCAAAGAGTATATCTAATAAGGATACCAAATAGTAGTCCTCCTCACCTTATAGGGACCCATAATTATAGACTGTGTGGTGTTGAAAACTCAAGAAATATATAGTATGTGCTTATGGCCCGCAGTTGCTATTGATAGCTCGCCCTATTAACTAGGAGAAAACAATTCACCACCAGAGTATTGCAAGCAGTATAACAGAATACCGCTCACCTCACAAGTGTCCATCAAATACAGTATGTCTGCAAAATGTCCTCATGGTGAATGCCTCACAAATAAGGTGCTTAAATAGGGTACTCTACAACGGCCACCCAATATGTCATAGGCAGGTGTGATTGAAGCCCCAGGTGTGCCCGCAGTGTGCTAGTGGGCCTCTCTCTCCCCTTTCACAGACAATGGAAGTACCAAGATGGCGCCGAACCAGAAGTGCACAAACTAGAAGTTGCACATACCTGGGAAACACGTCACATCTGGTCCCAAAAAGGAAAGGAGGGGCCGGGTGGAACACAAACAGGCGAAAGACAAGCCAAACCCTGAACCAAACACAAAAAACAAAGACCCCAAAATCTGATCCGTCACCCAACAGATACCAAGCCAGGGGCCAACATATACAATCCACATCCCATGGGAGGGGAAGGCCTGAGTCAGACAAGACAAAGTGGTCCATCACCAAGCAAAACAGTGAGACGGGGGTCCATGGAATTAAAGGGCCCCCCCCCCGACTATCATAGGGAAAAGGCACGGGCCAGCAACTCAACCGAGACAAACATGACATATTAACCAACCATAAAAACCAAAAGCCACAATCAAAAAATATGTGTATATTATCAGCTCACGTATATACCATCACACACAATGGGTGTACATATACCAAGAATCAATAAAAAGGAACCAAACATTAAATACATAATAACATAAATGCAATATGCCATTAGTAATATCAAGGAATCCTAGATCATACGGTAAATAGAGTCATGATAGTATATAAAAAGGGCCAATGAGTATGTAGTGATGAAGGTCATATTTGTTGGAGACGCCAAGTCAATCTGGAGTCCAAAATGGAAAAAATGGATTTAATCATTGAGACCCGGCAGTTTGGTGGCATGAAAGGCATAAATCCATCTAGTCTTTTTTTGTAGGATCATACAATCAAAATTGCCCCCTCTTGGCGGGGTGTATACATTTTAATGCTACAAATCTCAAAGTGTTTGGTTTATATTGTCTGACAGCAAAATGTCTAGCAATGGGTTTTTCAACAATTCCACAGCTAATGTCTGTGACATGATCTTTAATACATTTCCAGAATTTCCTTTTTGTATTACCAACATAAACAGACCCGCATCCACAGGATAACAAATAAATGATTCCAACAGTGTTACAATTAACAAAGTGCTTTTAGTGTTTCTGAATTCAGACAACCTTTTCCCAGGACAAACATCAAGTCTGTGATTAATTCCTCTGTAACAGCTCTTTTATATTTGCTATATTAGGATTTTAAATGTGTATTTAAATAAATTTGAATTTGATATGTATATATATATATATATATATATATATATATATATATATATATATATATATATATATATATACATATATATATATATATATATATATATACACATACTGGAGTTTATTATGTGAAGTGGTCATATTTAAAGTCTCACTCAGTTTTGTTGGTTGTATTTATACATATCAGTATGATTTCTTGTTAGGCCACAATTAGATAATAATTGACAACATGCCGCCCCTTAAGATTTAGATTTTTGCAGCTTTGCTCTGAAGGAAGTACCTAGGGAGCCACTGAATGCCAAGAAAGCAGGCAATGCTAAGGCCAGTGATATAGGCAAGACCAGGGCAAGTAGCAGTGGGCATTATTTTCCACTGACACTAATGTAAGGGTCTGTATTTTATCTACTGACACAAATGTGGGGGACATTATTTTAATTAACAACAATGTGAGAGGCATTATTTTTCAATTAACACCCTTGTTAGGAGCATAACGCTCATATTGACACCAAAGTAAATGATGTACTGTACATTATGTAACATAGTCCTGACTGATGCAGTTAAAGTTACATAGGTGTCTATTATGTGCATTGTCTCTGTTACTGCTTCCTGTCACACTTGCTGTGTCTGAGTCCCAGAGGAAACACGCATTAATGAGTGCTAGAATTCCTTATGTCTTGTTCTAAGTCAGAAACTCTGATAGAATTTAAGCCAATGCATCAGCATGACAGCCTAGAAACTACCACGGGCAATGGCAGTCTCAATTATTCTCTCATATTGGTTTCCCTTTAAAAAGATTTGACCAGAATAAACAGGCTAGCTCTGACCAATGAATCATGTGAAGCCAGACAGTTATATTATTTTTGATAAGCATGTGCATTTGACTTTGCTAAAGTAAATTTTTTATGTTATACAGCTTAAAACATATTTCTCAATCATGGACTTGTCTGTTTTTTTTAAATAGTGCTGAGCAACTGGTTTGTTTGAGCAATAGATATAGATACCCAACTGTATTACATTTATATAACAGTTAGAGAGAATAATTATTATAGCTTACATGTATTATCATACATAAAAAAATAATATAGCTACAGTATACATAACTATAGGCAAAATTATAGTTGGCAACAAGCTACATTTCCCTTAATCTTTGATTTGTGCTTTGTACGGTTTGTGATTTTTTTTTTTTTTTTTTGTTCTTTCTTGCCTTTATTTGTATCAGCTTTTAGAGAATGATGTTGTTAAAAGGTACATTAAGACACAGAATACATATGTAGCCATTAGCTCTGTGTCATCATTCTGCCCATTCTGCTATGTCTGATTTGCGCAGACAAAAAATGTACATGCTGGCCTTTCACATATAATTATACAGAATATTTCACAAGTCAGTATTAATGATGCAGGTATAAGAGTAATGGTAATTCAGTGAGCAATTTACAAGGCATATGACCCTCACTATGACTTTATGGGCAGAAAAGCTACTGATAAAAACCTAATAAATAACTAAGCGCTGGATAGATTCCCAGCTACATGTACATTATTCATTTGGCTATGGAATAAGTTCATCAGAATATTCCATTTTAAAAAAATTCCTATCAACACCGAGGAAACAGTATGTTTTTAACCACTTGACTAAATGTTCATTATTTCTCAATAATCGCTTTCTACCATCATTTAGCAGTAGATGGACATAGTGAGGATGATTTGTAAAAAATGAAAAAATAATTGTTATGCCAGGAGACAGTTATGGGGTCCGCTAAGTATCCAGAGATAAATATGTATAAATTGCATTGCACTGATCATGGAGAGCACAACTAGCCAACTGAGCAGATTTCAAGAAAGGCTAGGCAGTGCTATAAGGCTGCACAAAGATCTTCAAAGCAAAGCGTCAGACGTACATATATTCTGTTTAAAAATAACTTTCAGCACAGGGCATGAGCCCACTAAAAATAAGTTGACTATAAGTGCATTTTTCCTAAAAAAAAAATGAGGTTTTGTTAGTGATACATATGATCTACAGATATATTTTTGTAACCATAATGCATGGCCTAGCCATTGAACTTAAGTCAGCTGGCTTATGCCGCGTACACACGATCGGAATTCTCGTTGGAAAAAACTCTGATGGTTTTTCTGACGGAATTCCGCTCAAGCTGTGTTGCCTACACACGATCACACCAAATTCCGACGGTCAAAAACACAGCAGCATAAAACACGTTCGACAGCACTATAAAAGGGAAGTTTAATGCTTCCGAGCATGCGTCGAATTGTTTCCGAGCATGCGTCGGAATTTTGCATGTCGGAATTGCATACACACGATCGGAAAATCCAATAGAAAGGTTTTCCGTCGGAAATATTGAGAACAGGTTCTCAATTCAAAGTCCGTCGGACATTCCGACAGAAAAAGACCGTTGGGCATACACACGGTCAGAAAATCCGATGAAAAGCTCCCATCGGACTGTTTCCATCGTCCATCGTCTTCACTATAAAAGGGTGCGGCCACAGCAGTCAAACTAGCAATGTGCTGCTGGCAAACTGCACAGGGAGAGATCAGTGTAGAGTTTATAGGCACCAGTAGGTGTGTTAAAGTTGATGTAAACCCTTAAAGTGTTTGTTAAGGTCAAAAAAAAAATTCTTCTATAGTTCCTTCTAGTATACAACTCTAAGCTCCCCAGTGGATGTAATTTTTAAAAATATGCGCTATAATAGTTACTTCAGAATGCTGTTCGGCGCTCAGCTGACCGCTGGTCTCCTCTCCCAATGTGATAGCTGCAGGGGAAAGTGCTTGGAAACCCCTGCTAACGTCAGCCGAGGTGAGGAGAGGAGACCGGCGGGCAGTCGCGCTCTGAAGTAAGCTATTATATATATTTTTAAAAATTACATCTACTGGGAGCTTAATATTATATAATAGACGGAACTATAGAAGAAAAACACTGTTTTTTTTAGAGTAGGAGGGGAGGATCAGGGAGCTGACAAGCTGGGAGGGGAGGGGGAGGAGGACAGAGGAGACTCAGAGAGCAGGGCTGTGGCTGACAGAAACACAGCACACTGAGCTTGCCAGTGAATAGCTGTGCAGCCAGGGGCGTGTCAGGACAAGTCTGATCATTGGAGGAGAGTACACTGAGTCCCCAGCATAGCTAGAGAACTGACCATGTTGTGCTCTCCTGCTTAGTGTGGTCAATTTTTCATAGGAAAGCAAGGAGACTAGCAGAAACACCAGGGATTTAACATAGAGGAAGCAATACAAAGAGAACAGAAAACCTTCTTCAACAAGTACATGGTACAGCAGGCACATATCAGGAATATGAAGTGTTGGGGTAACAAACGCTTTAAGTGTATCATTGCAGAGGCTTGTGAGCAGGCTGAAGAGTACTTGAATATTAGGTTAAAGTGTCCTTGCTAATGGGCTTTGCTGCTTTTTTGTTTTGTAATTTAGCCACGTAAAAACTTAATGGACTCTGGACAAGCATGGATGCAGTTGTTAGTGGTGTTTTATCACTTTATCCAATTTTAAAATTTCTTTGGGAAAATAGAAAATTGTAATGAAGCACCAACATCCAGCCTGGAGATTAATAATGTTTATGTGTGTGTATGTCAGAGGCTGGTAATGCTGTATAGTCACAGCAGCAAGTGATGATAAAAAACAGTACAGTGTATGAAGTACAGTCCATTGTTGACTCCCATAGGTTCCGAGGGTGCATACAGTATTTGGTGCATTGGAAAGGGTATGGTCCGGGGGAACACTCTTGGGTCTCTTCCTCGGACGTACACGCCCCTGTCCTCCTCCGTGATTTCCATAGATGTTTTCCCCTCAAGCCTGGTGATCCTCTGAGGGGGAGGGGTCATTGAGGAAGGGGTCAGGGCTGGGCTCAGCCCTTCCTTCTCTGAGCTGGCCGCTCAGTTGTCGGCTAATTACCAGTTCCTATCTCTCAACTGTGAATCACCTGTTGATGATATACTGCTCGTCAGTCATGTCTACCTATCAGGGAAATTAGTAGACCAGACTGTGTGGACTGCACAGAGGAAACCCAAACACATATAAGTGAAATAATAAGTGTTTATTTAAATAAATGATAAAGAGTGAAGACAAATAGTGTACTACAAACCACAAAACTACAAACAAACAATATGTACAATAAATGGGCAGTACCGGAATCATAAACGTTTAGCCAAGCCAGGGTCATGCACGGGAGATCAGCAGATGAACAAAGGGCAGGATGGGAGAGGGAAACTAAGGATGGGAAAGGCAACAAAGGAGCAGGAACGCAGGAACACCGGAATAGGAAGGGAAGGGTACAAGGTACAGGTCTCAGGATACAGGTCTCAGGATACAGGTCTCAGGATACAGGTCACGGGTCTCAGGTTCAGGGCACAAGGAAGAAAGATACCAAGGCCAGTGTGTGAGGGCTGGCCGGGTATTTATAATCTGCCAGTGATTGGCCTCATGTGACAGCTGATCGGAGAAAGGGCTGTCTGCTCCACACTGCCAGGATCCATCCGCTGGTGGACGCCAGTACTGCGGCCCAAAGATGATATCCCAGCAGGGAAGGCCTCTCCTGACAGTTATAAACTGCCAGGAGACACCTGCTGGTGGACCACAGTACTGCACGCCAAATGATGGTTCTTACCAGCGGACGGATCCATTCCTGACAGTACCCCCCCTCAAAGGAGCGGCCTCCGGACGCTCCAACTAGCTGCTGCTGGAACAAGTCCATGGCATTGAGGTAGGCAGCGGGCACTTTAGGCTGGGCAGCAGGCACGGGCACATCAAGCTGGGCAGCAGGCACGGGCACATCAAGCTGGGCAGCAGGAACAGGCACATCAAGCTGGGCAGCAGGAACAGGCACATCAAGCTGGGCAGCAGGCACGGGCACATCAAGCTGGGCAGTAGGCACGGGCACTTTAGGCTGGGCAGCAGGAACAGGCACATCAAGCTGGGCAGCAGGAACAGGCACATCAAGCTGGGCAGCAGGAACAGGCACATCAAGCTGGGCAGCAGGAACAGGCACATCAAGCTGGGCAGCAGGAACAGGCACATCAAGCTGGGCAGCAGGAACAGGCACATCAAGCTGGGCAGCAGGAACAGGCACATCAAGCTGGGCAGTAGGCACGGGCACTTTAGGCTGGGCAGCAGGAACAGGCACATCAAGCTGGGCAGCAGGAACAGGCACATCAAGCTGGGCAGCAGGAACAGGCACATCAAGCTGGGCAGCAGGAACAGGCACATCAAGCTGGGCAGCAGGAACAGGCACATCAAGCTGGGCAGCAGGAACAGGCACATCAAGCTGGGCAGCAGGAACAGGCACATCAAGCTGGGCAGCAGACAGGAACACTTCGGGCTGGGCAGCAGACAGGAACACTTCGGGCTGGGCAGCAGACAGGAACACTTCGGGCTGGGTAGCAGACAGGAACACTTCGGGCTGGGCAGCAGACAGGAACACTTCGGGCTGGGCAGCAGACAGGAACACTTCGGGCTGGGCAGCAGACAGGAACACTTCGGGCTGGGCAGCAGACAGGAACACTTCGGGCTGGGCAGCAGACAGGAACACTTCGGGCTGGGCAGCAGACAGGAACACTTCGGGCTGGGCAGCAGACAGGAACACTTCGGGCTGGGCAGCAGACAGGGACTCATCAGACTGGCCATCGGACAGGAACTCATCAGACTGGGCAGCAGACACTGGGACCTTAGGCCGAACAGCAAGTACCGTAAGGGCAGGCTGGATAACAGGCACATCAGACTGGTAAGCTGGCACATCAGACCGAGAGGCTGGCACATCAGACCGGGAGGCTGGCACATCAGACCGGGAGGCTGGCACATCAGACCGGGAGGCTGGCACATCAGACAGGGAAGCTGGCACATCAGACTGGGAAGCTGGCACATCAGACTGGAAAGCTGGCACATCAGACTGGAAAGCTGGCACATCAGATTCGAGGACTGGCACATCAGATTCGAGGACTGGCACATCAGACTGGGAAACTGGCACATCAGACTGGGAAGCTGGCACATCAGACTGGGAAGCTGGCACATCAGACTGGGAAGCTGGCACATCAGGCTGGGAAGCTGGCACATCAGACTGGAAAGCTGGCACATCAGACTGGAAAGCTGGCACATCAGATTCGAGGACTGGCACATCAGACTGGGAAACTGGCACATCAGATTTGAGGACTGGCACGTCAGACTGGGAAACTGGCACATCAGACTGGGAAGCTGGCACATCAGACTGGGAAGCTGGCACATCAGACTGGGAAGCTGGCACATCAGACTGGGAAGCTGGCAGCGGGGCAGCAGACTGGAAGGCCGGCACCGAGACAGCAGACTGGAAGGCCGGCACCGAGACAGCAGACTGGAAGGCCGGCACCGAGACAGCAGACTGGAAGGCCGGCACCGAGACAGCAGACTGGAAGGCCGGCACCGAGACAGCAGACTGGAAGGCCGGCACCGAGACAGCAGACTGGAAGGCCGGCACCGAGTCATCAGGCTGGAAAGCTGGCAGCGGGTCATCAGGCTGGAAAGCTGGCAGCGGGTCATCAGGCTGGAAAGCTGGCAGCGGGTCATCAGGCTGGAAAGCTGGCAGCGGGTCATCAGGCTGGAAAGCTGGCAGCGGGTCATCAGGCTGGAAAGCTGGCAGCGGGTCATCAGGCTGGAAAGCTGGCAGCGGGTCATCAGGCTGGAAGGCAGGGACGTCCAGCTGGGTAGCAGGAACTGGGACGTCAGGCCGGGTAGCAGGAACTGGGACGTCAGGCTGGGTAGCAGGAACTGGGACGTCAGGCTGGGTTACTGGCAGGATAGTGTGGGTCGGAAAGAACTTCCGTTTCTTTTTTGGCTTAGCCACTGCAGCTTTGTACGTGGGTGCAGGGCTGTAAGAAAAGAAAGTTTCCGGGCAAAATGAAGACCAAGGAACAGTGGCTGGAGGAGGAATTGGTGGGACTGTTACAGGTGGAGGAGAAGAGGCAGGTGGGCTGAAGGCAGGATAGGTTCTACACTTGGCGACTGGATAATAGTATTTGGTAGGGGGTAGAGAAAACTGGGCTGTAGCTGAGGTTGTCATAGGCAATGGGGAGATAGATCCTTGAGAAGGCAGGTGATTAATGACAGGGCTGGGATGTTGTGGCTTAGCTAAATACAAGAGGTCTGACCATGCTAGAAGCACAGGTTGGACAAATGCTGGTTCACACACAGCCTGACTAACCAAAGATTGCACTGAATGGATGCAATCAGTCAACACCTGCTGTGAACACGAGGAATACCGTTCCATGAAATAGGCTGGATCATCCTCTAACAACCATACCAGAGATTCAACTTGGCCATAATTGAAGGGGGGAGAGAAATCATCCTTTCCTTCTGGAGAAAATGACAGGGCTGGCTTAGCACATAATTTAATTAGGTGCTGAACATCCTCAAATAACATATAGCCTTCATCCACCAGGGAATGAGCTGATCGGATGGTTTCCATCAGCTGGTCACTAGTCCATCCTTTTAACAACTGACAACAAAATTCACCATCCTCTTCTGCCAGCAGAGAATAATAAAGGATTTCATTGTAGTCCATTTTGGCAGACTAACGAACCAAGATGGTTCCTCAATGCAGCCACGTCTGGTCAGGGATGGCCTTGGTATACTATCAGGGAAATTAGTAGACCAGACTGTGTGGACTGCACAGAGGAAACCCAAACACATATAAGTGAAATAATAAGTGTTTATTTAAATAAATGATAAAGAGTGAAGACAAATAGTGTACTACAAACCACAAAACTACAAACAAACAATATGTACAATAAATGGGCAGTACCGGAATCATAAACGTTTAGCCAAGCCAGGGTCATGCACGGGAGATCAGCAGATGAACAAAGGGCAGGATGGGAGAGGGAAACTAAGGATGGGAAAGGCAACAAAGGAGCAGGAACGCAGGAACACCGGAATAGGAAGGGAAGGGTACAAGGTACAGGTCTCAGGATACAGGTCTCAGGATACAGGTCTCAGGATACAGGTCACGGGTCTCAGGTTCAGGGCACAAGGAAGAAAGATACCAAGGCCAGTGTGTGAGGGCTGGCCGGGTATTTATAATCTGCCAGTGATTGGCCTCATGTGACAGCTGATCGGAGAAAGGGCTGTCTGCTCCACACTGCCAGGATCCATCCGCTGGTGGACGCCAGTACTGCGGCCCAAAGATGATATCCCAGCAGGGAAGGCCTCTCCTGACAGTTATAAACTGCCAGGAGACACCTGCTGGTGGACCACAGTACTGCACGCCAAATGATGGTTCTTACCAGCGGACGGATCCATTCCTGACACTACCTAAGCCTTCCAGTCCAGATGATCTCTGCCTTCGCCTTGGTCACATCTCTAGAGACACTCTCCTGTGTTCCTGCTAAAGACTTGCTTGGCTGACATTTCTTCTGGCTCCAGATCCTGCCTGCAGTTCTATGCTATTCTCTGGCTCCCTGACGTTTTGGCTTTTCTGACTATCCGTTCCGGTTCCCGAACTCTGGCTATGTTTTGACTATGTTTACTCTGTTTACCTTTTTATTATTATTATTATTATTAAACAAGTGTGATTTAACTGTACTTCTGTCTCGGTCTGATTCATGGTTTCTGACACAGATATACATGTAAAACATATGTAGGGAGATTTGTTTTATCTCTGTGTATTGTCTGAGGCTGTTCCCTTCACTGGGTATATGGAGGGTTTACATCCACTTTAATTATCACATTTTACTCTTGTGTGAGGGGCCAAAAGTATTAAGGTGTCATCTCTCTGTTTGATGGTGATAAAGCACCTGCTACTATGGACACACATGGCTTGGTAAACCTGATATTTTATACCATGTTGTTATTATATTCACACTCATATATGAAGACAGTGCTAAAGAAGACTCATGCCCATGTTGCTGTGTCCACCCACTTCTCCTCCTCCAAATCCTCCTAAAAGATATGTTGTAATGATTTTTAAAGTGACTTTCTCTGATTTGCCTGCACACTGTGCTGTGCAGGCTGTGCATTAGAAGCAAAAACAAATTGGAGAAAGGACACCTCATTTTGTGGGTGTTACCTAGGGTGGTCTTCCTGCAAATGCAGCCTTTGGCTGAGACAGTGATAACAATAAAAGATTTTAATTACCCTAAAATTGACTAATGGCACTGCTGTAAATGGGAAGACATTTTAAACTTCTTATAAAACATTTTTATAGTACAGTTTAAAGAAGCCACAACTGTTAATAATGCTTTGTTGGACCCAGTAATCTCAAACCATGTGACACGTATTACTATTGTTCATATAAAAGAATATCTGGGTAACAGTGACCATACCATGATTGAATTTAATGTAAAATGTAATCAACAAGCATATACTGAAAAGATAAAAACACTTAATTTTAGGAGAGCACATTTTTCTAGGCTGAGGGCTGCTCTCCAAAACTTTTTGGGATTATTGGCATCGAAGAACACAGAACAGAAATGGGAATGTTTCAAATGGATCATGTGCAAACTGTATGCAAACATTCTGTCAAATACATTTCCAGGGGCAATGGATTTAAAACACCAAAATTAAAGCCTGTGTGGCCCACATCTAAAGTGACAGGAGCTATAAATATTAAAGTGGTTAAACCCTTTTTCCTACAGGTAAGCATATAATAAGGCTTACCTGTAGTCACCATGAATTTCTCCTAAACTTGCACTGAACTTGCCACTTGCACTGAAGAAACGGCTCGTACGTGCCGTTTCTTCAGTTTCTGAGCTGTTACCGGCGGCTCCCACATGCATGCATCATCACGGCTCCGGCCAATCACAACGCCGGAGCACGCGAACCCAGAAGTAACATTCCAGAGACATGTTGCCTGTCACAACAGCTTAGTTCTAAGGTAAGTATTTCATACTGAGCTAGTATGCGATGATGCATACTAGCTCATTATGCCTTTGTCTTGCAGGTTTTTTTTGTTTTGTTTTTTTCGTGGGTACAACCACTTTAAGACAAGGGAATTAAAAAACATAAAAATGCAGAAACACTATCATCATTTAAAAGTTACAAAGAAGACAACAGTATATGTAAAAATAATTTCAAGGCCACGAAAATTCAAAACAAATGTCAGGTTGCAAAAAAAAGAGAGTAAGACCCCTCCCAAATTATTCAAATTTATTAATAATACAAAGGTCAGGTCTTTTACAAGATAATTTAGAGTTGGTGAATAGGGACAAAGAGAAGGCAAAGTTATTAAATACTTTTTTCCGCTCTGTATAGGGGGAGCTCAAGTCAATAATGGGGATGGCCCCAACAATGGCTCAAAGCTGGCATTGTCCAGAAACATACAGACAAAATAAAGGTCAGTAAAAGCACCTGGACTTGGCTTACATTCACGAGTTCTCAAAAAGTTGGAGTGATACTAAAGGCAAATTTTTTTAATGAAAAAAACAAACATGTTATGCTCACCTGCTCTGTGCAATGGTTTTGAACAGAGCGGCCCTGAACCTCCTCTTCTCAGGGTCCCTCTCCAGCGATCTTGGCTCCTCCTCTTCTCCGTGTGCCCTGTAACAAGCTGCTTGCATATGGGAGTACATAGATGTGCTCGCTCCTAGGCTGTGTGTGTCTATAGAGCTACATGTCTCTGTGTGAAGACTAAAAGAGGGGAGGGAGGAGATGCAGCTGTGCAGAGGGCTGCATCAATTGAGGACTCGGGTAATTATTTCAGAAGGTGAGGAGGACAGAAACCTGTAAAAATTTTTTACTTTAATGCAGAGAATGCATTAAGGTAAACAAAATTTGGGTTTTAGAATCACTTTAAGCTCTGTTATTCCAAAGCCATTGTTTAAAATCTTTAGCGACTTTTAGAGATTTTTCAATGACTGGCACGGAACCACTGCACTGGAACAAGACCAAGATAATGTGGACTAGACTACCTCAAGAACTAGTTCTGGCCAGCTCAGTATTGTTTTAAGATTGTTTTAAAAGAGCTGAATGCATTCCTAAATGCATAAAATAGATTTGGGCATTAACATATCAGTAAAAACATCAGTAATTGTTGATCTAGGTAATATCAATTGCCTCCTGGGGGATCATAAATTAATATTTTCCTCTGTTGCAACCAATTGGACCATTTTGCCTTCCTCTGGATCTACTGTGGGCAAAGGGTTCTGTATATAGAGGTTTTCTGCTTATTTATTTTTTCTATTAGTTGAACTAGATGGATTTATCTCCTTTTTTCAACCTGACTAACTACACAATTATATGTAAAAATATAACGATTAAATGTCAGCTTCAAATCTTCCCTGTTCGTCTCCACTTCCTCCTTTTTCTGCCCATACTAGACACACATATAATTTAGTTTAATCTTCTTCTCATCCCACTTCAATAAATAGATAAATGCTGTCTCCAACATATAAATCAGGGGGATCCTGAAATTCACAGCTGACCAATGTGATGTGCTTTTTGTAGAGGTCCAAGATGCCACAATCATTCTTGATGAACTTCCACTGATAGGGAAGGATAGAGACCCCTAACCAAATTTCACAGGTTTGCCACAATACCGTATGATGTACTTAGTCACCTGCTAGTAGGCTTTAGAGCATGTAAAAGGTAGCTTTCCTGTCATTTTCATTATATATTTGGGTGCAATATGACATAATGCGGATGTGTGCTGCAAACCTAGCTACTTTTACGTAAATCTTAGTACATTCTAATTTAGAACATAGACAAAACAGGCAGCATTGTTGAAACACCTAATCACAGAGTCAATGATGTTGGCAGCATTTGTTGCAGGTTTTGATGCTGCCTTTTAGATGGAGAGAGGAAAAACGGTGAATAATAGTGGTCACTTGATGGTCATCAATTTCACTGTATTCCTTGTTAGGAATATCTATATTTTTTCCTCTTTTTGCTAATCATTGTCCAACTTACTGGCATAGGAATTTCACTCAGGCAACTGTACAATGGGGCTTGTATATCACTTATTGCACCATGTACATTTGAGGATTTCTTTTTCTTTTCTAATTGTCACAACTCTTTATCTTTTTACTTAAATGTCATTATTGTCATGACACCTCTCACTTTTTTAGCACCTCCTTTTTTAGCACATTTTTGTTTAGTTTTCTCTTTGACACCTTGCACTTGATATATACAGTTTTGAGGTGTTTTTTAATTCGTATAGATGCTAATCTTTATTGTGGTTCATTGTTGCCTTTTTCCTGTTTTTAGTTGTCAGTGTACACCTGGTCAGTGTGATTCCTGGTGTTTTTTCGGGATGTAGTTTTGATCTGGCTGGTCCCATTTCCCTCCCCAGCCCCTGGGGGGGAACCATGTTAGACTTTTGTGGACCTATTTTTTCATTTGTTTCCTTTATTTCCTTTGGAGAGAATAAGGGGAACCATGAATCCATGTGATGGCTAACCATTTTTGGAGTTCATTTAGGAATATTTTACATCATTGCAAGTTGGTTCTCTCCCCTTTTTTCTGATCCTTCCCCTCCCTTCCCCTTTTTCTTTCTAACAACCTTGTCTCAGATGTATATCTGTCTTTCTCCTAATGAAGCGAGTGCTGGATCCTGGATTATCAGTTATATTTTGTGATCTATGTAAATATGGATATCTATTCATATATGTTTGTACTATGTGTTGAATATGTTTAAATGTCGAATACAAATTTTCTATATTTGACATTTTTGGGTTTTGTGTCTTGTTAAAGTCCCCTGGGCATTCTTCTCCTTGTATGTAGTGAATGATTACAGATGGGATTAAGGCCTGCCACTACCATGGATTTGCAGCAAATTTCTGGGATTTGTGAAGCTTGCAAACTTTTACCCAAGAAGACTGCAGGTTCCCTGCCAGAAATGAGGAAGCCAATAAGCCAATAATTTGAAGGAATGGATAACCCAGCCCCCTTTCTGTAAAAAAGGGATGCCCAACCTTTTGAAGAGCGAGGGCCACTTAAGCGACTTGGTAACCGGTCGCGGGCCACAATGTGCAGAGCAGGAGGATGACAGGTCCGTGCAGAGCGGACACGGACACAGCCCCCTCTACTCTATGGGTCCTCTGATCTGATGGAAGGGGTCTGATCCCCTTCTGTTTTTTTTTTTTTTTTAGTGAATCAGATTGGAGGTAGGCGGGTGTAAATGGACACAAATCTGTTTACATCTGCCTTTTCATAGAGGTGAATAGAGGGTCCGATTGGGTCAGACCAATTGTATAAAAGGGGCCTTTCATACTATGCAGCGCAGTACACCTCTGTCTTTCCTGCAGGTTAGCTACACTTTGCCATAGACTTCTATTATATCCTGCTGGTGTGGTGCACTTTCTGAAAGCACACCAAACCCGCAGGTAATAACAGAAGCCTATGCCTCAGTGCAGGTAGCCTGAAGGTGCACTGCACCTGCAGATCAGTTTAAAAGCAGCCCAGTAACCACTGTGCATATATGCCCATACATACACTGCAATTTTAGTAATAAACTGACCTTTAATAACAGTCTTCCATTCAGGTATCGCCTGCTGTTGCTGTCCCAGGCAGAGTGCATTTGGTATCACTCCGCCTGTGGCAGGAGACGGCGCTATACAGGAAGCATCAGCTTATACAGCTCTGCTCCACAGCCGCTTGCTTTACCGGCTTCATTAACAACACAAATGCTCTGGGATGGCGGGTCTGCAACCCATATTCTGCGCTTGCCAATCCGCCATCCCACAGAAGCAAGTCGCGGGCCACATCAGAGGCCTTTGCGGGCCACATGTGGCCCCCGGCCACTGGTTGGGCACCCTTGCTGTAAAAGGTGAGCCCACAGCAGTCATATTAGTGTATGTTGGATCTGTTAGGGAGAGTTTACAATCCTCTGTAGGGAATGATACATTTGTTTTTTTAATTTACATATTTTTTTTATTTTAAAATTCGTACATGCTAGCTTCCCATGCCTTTTTGTTTGGTGATAATTTCCTTATTAGCTCCACAAATGGCCACAATTCGAACCCCTGTAGACATCAATTGTTAGGTGACCAGATTTTCATAAATAAATCCAGACACCCTACTGACCCAGCCCAGTTTTAATGGAGGTGGGACATGGGTGGAGTAGGAGGTAGGAGTGGGAGTGTCAGTGAAAAATGTGCTGCTTTTGTATTGGTGTACAAAAGATGCTGCTGTGCCAGTGTTAGTGGTAGAAAAAAAATGGTGCTGTATTGGTCTAAGCATGTGGAAAAAATACCGGTTTTGGTGTCAGTGTTGGAAAAAATGCTACTGTGCCAGTGAGGACAGCCTTATGAAAATGGAGATTTTCTCCAGTAATCAGGGAAGTCTGGTCAACCTCTACACTGCGCAGTTCCTGAACTTTGAATTTCAAGCAAATTTCATGAAACTGAATCCAAATAGATTCTCTTATTTCTGTAAATGATATACTGTGTAATTAGAATTGTATTGCCCACCTGGCTCCGAAAGAAAAAAACGGCATGGTATTTTAAAGGTACTGTATCTAGGGAACAGATTATACTTGGCAAGCTTGCTCCTTGTAGATGGGAGAAAAACTGCAATTGGGAAGTTGTGTAGAATGTAGGTTTACCCACTGTGGCCCGTCACAGAGGTATAACAAGGTCCACCACCTGCCCTATTGGCAGATACTTGCTAGTGGTTAGCAAACTGGCCCGCTGAGTTATGGAAGTTATGTACCTCCCCAGGTACGTATACTTCCTTAAGAGGGCTCTTACTTTACAGAGTGCAGGTTACCATTTCCTATAATCCCCAGCTCTCTCTGCATGTAATTACCAACTTGCCCTCCTGAAGATTTACCCCTCTTCATGACCAGGCCATTTTATGCAATATTGCACTGTTATTTTAACTGACAATTGCGCGGTCATGCAGCGCTGTACATATAATGAAATGTATGTAATTTTTTTTCCCACAAATAGAGTTTTCTTTTGGCGGTATTTGAGCACCACTGGGGTTTTTATTTTTGGTGCTATAGACAAAAAAAAGAAGAAAAGAAAAAAAAAGCAATATCTTTTACTTTCTGCTATAAAACATATCCAATAAAAAAAATGTAAAACTCTAATTTTTTCATAAATTTAGGCCAATATGTATTTTGCTACATATTTTTGGTAAAAAAAAATCCTAATAAGCGTATATTGATTGGTTTGAAAGTTATAGCGTCTACAAACTATGGTATATATATTGGAATTTCTATTTACTTATTTTTTTATACTAGTAATGGCGATGAGCAGCGACTTAAAGCAGGATTGAGATATTGCGGTGTACAATCTGACACTAACTTTCGACACTTTGTGGGAACCAGTGACACTAATACAGTGATCGGTGCTAAAAATATGCACCGTCACTGTACTAATGACACTGGCTGGGAAGGGGTTAAACATCTAGGCGATGAAAGGGTTAAATGTGGGCCTAACCAGTTTTTTTGTTTTTACTATGTGGTGCTTTTACATTTACTAAGGGATGTGCCTGGATTTTATTTCCGTCATCTGCTGACTAATCACAGCACAAGCGTCACGTTGCACACGCCCCCTACCTGGAAGTGCTAGATCACGTACTAGGTAGAGGAGGAGCCACTTTGCTGCCATATAATGGTGTTATGCGGTCAGCAAGTGGTTAAGTGAGATCCTTAAGTGAGAAAATTTGTTCATGCTGTTGCATTTCTATAAAGTGGCTCTGCATTTGCAAATTAAAAACAGCAAAGATTCCTTAAGACCTCATTACTCCTGCAGTAGGGAAATAATTTGTCCATGAGGCTAATCAAAAATTTGCAGAAAGCATCCAATTGCTAAAGATAAGCCTATATTAACTGTAAACCCTTCCACACATGTCTGTGCAGCTTGGTGCTTCTCCACAGACTGCTCGCATGTGCAGGTAAACTTACCAGTTAAATATAGCATGTGTTAATCTATGATTTAAAGCGGTATTAAATCAAAAAAACAAAAATGAAATATTTTGGAGCTTACCACTCCTTAGATGTGGTGGCTGCATTCGTTTTCTTTTTTAGGCTTTTCTTCCCTCTGTTTTCACCTGGTGATCTGGCCAGTAAAACCCCTGCTGTATTAGAGTTCCCCACCCTGGATGAAGGAGCACAGGTGACACATTTGGACAGCAGCATTGTCAGGCTGGGGGAGGGGAATGTTGAACTAGCAGATTTAAATACACTAGTAACTGATGCCAAAATCCAGCTAACACTTTATAAGCAGTTACAGCAACTAGTTTTTTTTCCCTTTTGGGATAAAGGTTTTATATAAATGATTAAAAATTGAAAGCATACCTGCCAATGTTAAATGGTTTGTTGCATCCCTGTAACTGATACATCTGCAGAACAGCTTGCGCTTTTGAAAAACAAACAGACTTACTGGCTGAATTACCAGATGAAAAAGAAGAAAGAATGCCTATGTATCACCATCTAGTGCGCTACTAGTGTTAGTACAGGCACATTTTATCTATGTCTAGTGGTTAGTTTGTGAGTCAGGAATTGGGTCAGAGTTACTGCAGGTCAGGCTGGATGGCTCCACAGAGGCAGGTCTCTGGTATCTCCTCCTGGATCTAGAGGTTTGGAGAAACTTCTAGAAGTTATTGGGCGGAGGCCAGGAGAGCTGATCTGCATACTTAAGGGAACTTGGCCAATCCCCAGGTAGAATGTCCTGGCAGGGTGGCTGAGTCAGCCCTTACAAATGGTGGAGCCTGGCCAGCAGGGGAGACAGGTGGAATATGGAATGCTGAGGAGGCTGTCAGTGACCTAGGAGGGGACCCCTAAGTCGTGGGGGGGGCTTAGCCTCCAGGCTGGGCTTGGGCTGGCTTGGGAAGATCCTATCAGCATCTGGGTTTGAGGAGGAATCTTGCCTAAGAAGCAGCAGGGAGAAAAGAGGACAGTGTGAGTACATCAGCGCACCCAGGGATTCACAAGGTGAGAGACTCCCACATGTAGCAAGCTTTCAGAGGACAGTGCTGTATTTAAAGTGTGTGTAAATGATCACCTTGTAAAACAATTCATTCAGTTTAAAAAAGAAATGAAAGGTAAAACATTTGTGAATAGATATAAAAAAAAACGTTATAATTACCTTTTTTCCCTTTTTTATAAGTGAATACATTCCATCTGTTTCCTGTGTTCTCAGAAGAGCTGGCGGGGGGAAGCAACAGTACACTGAGTTTCCTAGTGAATGACTGTGCGGGTATCAGGACAAGCCTGATCATTGGAGGAGAACAGGCTGAGTTCCCAGCATAGCTGGAGAACTGACCACGGTGTGCTCGTCTACTTCGTGTGGTCAGTTTTTAATAGTAAAGAAGAGGGGCTTGCAGGATTACTAGGTATTTCACACAAAGGAAGCAATACAAAGAGAACAGGATACTTTTTCATACAATTACATGGTACAGCAGGCACATTTTAGGAATATGAAATGTTGGGGTAACAAATACTTTAACCTATACTATTCCTTGCCCTGGGAGATTTTCGGAGCAGCCAGGTGGGCTGGTGGACAGGAAGCCAGGAGGGCTGGTATTTCCTTTAGGAAGTACAGCTGAGAGCAGTTCTTTGGAGGAGAGGAGATACTCCTGAATGCAACTTACAACATACTGTGCTATTTTCTAAAGGGGACAGAGAGTTCCTAGTCCTCAAGGGACTGATGGTGTCCAGGAAGGAGGACAGTTTACGATTTTTGTACATAGGAAGGAAGTTGTCCCTAGTCATTGTTCCAGTCAAGTTGGGCATCCCATAACCCCTAAAACCCATCCAAGTTATTACCCCTTATAAAACAACAAAACCAAGCTCAAATGTGTCCTTGTGTCTGGATGAAAGTAGAAAATGCTTGTGCCTGGCTGTGCAGCGATAGGGGAACCATACACCAGCAGCCCCTGTGGGGGTAGTGTTAGGCCCCATGCACAAGAGACGCTGTTAACCAGTTCGCGCCCGCACTATAGCCGAAAGACGGCTGCAGTGCGGACGCTCCCTGCCGGGAGGACGTCCCTGGACGTCCTCCTGTTTACAAGCTCCCCGCGCGCCCTCGAGGGCGCGCAGCGGGGAAAATCTGTGTTGGCCGTGTCCGTCGGACAAGGCCAATCACAGATCACTGTAAACGGCCTATCACAGCGGCCGTTTACAGCGCGATCGCAGCGGCCAATGAGAGATGATCTCAAACATAAACACATGAGATCATCTCTCATTGCCAGCTTTCTCTCTCCTCACACAGAGACAGCGTGTGAGGAGAGAGAAGCGATCTGTGTCAGTCTTTACAGTGAGTAAAAAAAAAAAAACATTTTTACTGCCTCAGTACCAATAAAGTGCCATCTGCCAGCGTCATCTGTCAGTGCCATCTGCCAGCCCCATCTGTCAGTGTCATCTGCCAGTGCCCATCTGCCAGTGCCATCTGCCAGTGCCATCTGCCAGTGCCCATCTGCCAGTGCCATCTGCCAGTGCCATCTGCCAGTGCCCATCTGCCAGTGCCATCTGCCAGTGCCCATCTGCCAGTGCCCATCTGCCAGTGCCATCTGCCAGTGCCATCTGCCAGTGCCAGTGCCATCTGCCAGTGCCATCTGCCGGTGCCAGCCCCATCTGCCAGTGCCATCTGCCAGTGCCATCTGCCAGTGCCACCTGCCAGTGCCATCTTCCAGTGCCACCTGTCACCAGTGCCACGTATCAGTGCAATCTGTCAGTGCCACCTGTCACAAGTGCAATCTGTCAGTGCCACCTGTCACCAGTGCCACGTATCAGTGCCATCTGTCAGTGCCACCTGTCACCAGTGCCACGTATCAGTGCCACCTGTCACCAGTGCCACGTATCAGTGCCATCTGTCAGTGCCACCAGTCAGTGCAACGTATCAGTGCCATCTGTCAGTGCCACCAGTCGTCAGTGCCACGTATCAGTGCCATCTGTCAGTGCCACCTGCCACGTCAGTGTCACCTGCCACATCAGTGTCACCTGCCACATCAGTGTCACCTGTCAGTGCCAGCATGTCACAAAGGTTATATTCAGCCGAGGAGGCTTATGACATTCTTGCGGCCGAAGAGAGCAACGGGGAGCTCTCCGCTTCGGATTCCTCCTCCTATGCAGGTTCTGATTCTGACATGGACTACGAGCCTGTCATAAGTAGCGGGACAATGACAGCCTCAGAGGAGGAAGATGAGAGTCCGCCCGCCAGACGAAGGCGTACTGATGAGGCAGTGCCATCCACCAGTACCGCAGTGCCTACCACCAGCACCACAGTGCCATCCACCAGCACTGCAGTACCTCGGCAAAGGCCAAGTTCCAGTGGGGTGTCACCTCGGCCCCAAAGGGTTAGGTCCCATGCAAGCCTTCCCTATGCCCTTCAGAACCCCTTGTGGCTTCCTCCTAATTCAGGAGAAGCTATTGTTCCCCCTTTCACTGCCAACCCAGGAGTCCAGGTGGACACAGAAAATTTTTCCCCGATGGATTTTTTCAATTTAATTTTTACCAATGACATGCTTGAATCGATCGTGGCCCAGTGCAACCTATATGCACAACAATTTATTGCAAGTAATCCCACGTCCTATTATGCCCGTCCCTATGAGTGGAGACCCCTGACGGTAGAGGAGTTTAGAATTTTTTTGGGCCTCACGTTCTGTATGGGACTAAACAACAAAAACGAAATCCGAGCTTATTGGTCAACCCTCCACATCTACCACATGCCCATCTTTTCTTATGTAATGCCCAGGACCAGATATCTGATGATTTTGAGATTCTTACACTTCAATGATAACACCCAGTGCCCTCCCCGCAATGACCCAGATTTTGATAAACTCTATAAAATTCGGCCGCTAATAAATTATTTTTCTCAGATCTTCCCCCAGTTGTTTACCCCAGACCAGCACGTATGTGTGGATGAGTCCCTGGTCAAATTTTCTGGCAGGCTGGGCTTAAAACAATTTATTCCCTCCAAAAGGGCCCGTTATGGGGTGAAAATGTATAAGTTGTGTGACCGTGCCACAGGTTATACATATTCCTTCATGGTGTACGAAGGGAAGGACACCCAGCTACATCCCCCTAATTGCCCAGAATACATCGGATCGAGTGGGAAAGTGGTTTGGCAACTCATAAACCCACTCCTGGAGAAAGGTTACCATCTCTATGTGGATAACTTTTATACAAGTTTGCCCCTGTTCCGAAACCTTCACAGGAAGAACACGCCAGCATGCGGCACCGTACGGACGAACCGGAAGGGCTTTCCTCAAAGCCTTGTCAACAAGAAGCTGAGAAGAGGGGAGGCGGCGAGCTTACGCAATGAGGAAATTCTGGCTGTGAAGTGGAGGGACAGAAGGGATGTGTATATGCTTTCGTCGATCCACAACAACACATTTGTTGAGATCACCAGGAGGACTGGCCCAGTCGTACAAAAGCCACTGTGTATCCATGAATACAACAAGTTCATGGGAGGTGTCGACTTCAACGACCAGATGCTCGAACCTTATCTTGCCACAAGAAGAACATACCAGTGGTATAAAAAAGTTGCTATTTATTTCTTCAATTTGGCCACATACAACAGTTATATTATCTACCGCAACTCCACTGAAAGACCCAGACCCTTCCTTGGCTACCAGGAGATAATCACCACTGCCCTTATATTCCCGAACGGCCCACCACAAAATATTCGATCCGATGTCATAAGCAGACTCTCTGAACGCCACTTTCCCGATAAAATCCCTCCCACTCCAACAGGCCAAAAACGTCAGAAAAGATGCCGGGTGTGCTCCAAACGAGGATTGAGAAGAGACACCACTTATCATTGTGTAGATTGTCCTTCCCAACCAGGCCTCTGCGTAGTTAACTGTTTCCGCCGTTACCATACTTCACTGAATTATTAGTGAAGTATGGTAAACATAACCCTCACTTCCTGCCATTTACCATCACACCCCTTATGCCTCTGCTTGCTCTGTAACTGACCCTGGCTTGTTGTTCGACCATGCTTCTGTCTACTGATTCTGTTTATACCTCTGCCTGATCTGGAACTGACCCTGGACTGTTTGACCATGCCTTTTGCCTGCCTCTTGGACTGATCTTGTACCCTGCCAGTGGACTAGTGGGGTTCATAACACAGGGGTCTCACATATGTGAGGGGCTCCAGAATTGTTTTTCTGGATGAAGAAAACTTTCATTTGTTTTCTCATTCCTAGATTAGGGTCTGGAGGCTCGGAGGCTTCAAAGAGATTTGGGTGGGAGAAGCCTCTACCCCTGTCCCCATTCTGTCCTGAACGAGGCCCTACTTCTGCCTGCTCTGCCTGTAGGACCTATGCCATCATGCCTCTGCTTGTCGCATGTACTGACCACACCACGTGGATGGACCATGTTCCTGCCTACTACCAGGACCAATATTTTGGCACTGCTGACAATCTCTGCCTGCACTGACCCTGGACTGTATATGGACAGTATCCCTGCCTGCTACCTGTATTGACTATGGACAGTATTCCTGCCTGTTGCCTGGAAAATTGTGTTCGCTTTTGCTGAATAAGTTCCTGCCTGCTGCCTGGACCAGTGCTATCCTCCTGTGGACAACTGCGCTACTAAAACCACAGGTAATCTTTTGTTTACTCTTTGCTAAGCAGAATGTATTTTGGGGTGTAATTCTTGGTATGTGCATGCTATGCGTCCCTGGTACACCTCATGGTGTTCCTTGCATGTTGGGCCTCTGTATGTGGCCAAGCTGTGTAAAAGTCTCACACATTTGGTATCGCCATACTCAGGAGGAGTAGCAGAATGTATTTTGAAGTGTAATTTTTGCTATGTACATGTTATGTGTTGGAAATATCTTACAAATGAACAACTTAGCGTAAAAAAAATGCGTTTTCATTTTTTTTTTTTCCACATTTTCCCAAAACTTCTGGAAAAAAATGAATCGTTCAAAAGACTCATTATGCCTCATAAATTATACGTTGGGGTGTTAGCTTTCCAAAATGGGGTCACTTGGTGGGCGTTTCTATTGTTCTGGTGCTCCAGGGCCATCAAAAGTGTAATAGGTGGTTGAGAAATGAGATGTGTCATTTATGCTCGTAGAATGCCTGATGGTGCTATTTCAATATTGGGCCTCTGTATGTGGCCAGACTGTGTAAAAGTCTCACACATTTGGTATCGCCATACTCAGGAGGAGTAGTAGAATGTATTTTGGGGTGTAATTTTTGCTATGTACATACTATGTGTTGGAAATATCTTATAAATGAACAACTTAGCGTAAAAAAAATGCGTTTTCATTTTTTTTTCCACACATTCCCAAAACTTCTGGAAAAAAATGAATCGTTCAAAAGACTCATTATGCCTCATAGATTATATGTTGGGGTGTTAGCTTTCCAAAATGGGGTCACTTTGTGGGCGTTTCCATTGTCCTGGTGCTCCAGGGCCTTCAAAAGTGTAATAGGTGGTTGAGAAATGAGATGTGTCATTTATGCTTGTAGAACGCCTGATGGTGCTATTTCAATATTGGGCCTCTGTATGTGGCCAGGCTGTGTAAAAGTCTCACACATTTGGTATCGCCATACTCAGGAGAAGTAGCAGAATGTATTTTGAGGTGTAATTTTTGCTATGTACATACTATGTGTTGGAAATATCTTATAAATGAACAACTTAGCGTAAAAAAAATGCGTTTTCATTTTTTTTTCCACATTTTCCCAAAACTTCTGGAAAAAAATGAATCGTTCAAAAGACTCATTATGCCTCATAAATTATACGTTGGGGTGTTAGCTTTCCAAAATGGGGTCACTTGGTGGGCGTTTCTATTGTTCTGGTGCTCCAGGGCCATCAAAAGTGTAATAGGTGGTTGAGAAATGAGATGTGTCATTTATGCTCGTAGAATGCCTGATGGTGCTATTTCAATATTGGGCCTCTGTATGTGGCCAGACTGTGTAAAAGTCTCACACATTTGGTATCGCCATACTCAGGAGGAGTAGTAGAATGTATTTTGGGGTGTAATTTTTGCTATGTACATACTATGTGTTGGAAATATCTTATAAATTAACAACTTAGTGTAAAAAAAATGCGTTTTCATTTTTTTCCCACATTTTCCCAAAACTTCTGGAAAAAAATGAATCATTCAAAAGACTCATTATGCCTCATAGATTATACGTTGGGGTGTTAGCTTTCCAAAATGGGGTCACTTTGTGGGCGTTTCCATTGTCCTGGTGCTCCAGGGCCTTCAAAAGTGTAATAGGTGGTTGAGAAATGAGATGTGTCATTTATGCCTGTAGAATGCCTGATGGTGCTATTTCAATATTGGGCCTCTGTAAGTGGCCAGGCTGTGTAAAAGTCCCACACATGTGGTATCGTAATACTCAGGAGGAGTAGCAGAATGTATTTTGGGGTGTCATTTGCGGTTTACACATGCCATGTGAGAGAAACTACCTATTACAATGAACATTTTGTGAAAAAAAAAAAAAAAATAAAAAAAATCTTCATTTTGCAAAGAATTGTGGGAAAAAAATGACAACATCAAAAAGCTCACCATGCCTCTTACTAAATACCTTGGAATGTCTACTTTCAAAAAAAGGGTCATTTGGGGGTATTTGCACTTTCCTGGCCTGTTTGGGTCGCAAGAAATGAGATAGGTCACCAGTGCATCAGGTATGATAAATTTCTTATGATTCGCAGCACCGCTTGTAGACTCTATAACTTTCCCAAAGACCAAATAATATCCACTAATTTGGGTTATTTTTACCAAAGATATGTGGCAGTATAAATTGTGGCCAAAATTTATGAAGAAAAATTTATAATTTGCTAAATTTTATCACATAAACTAAGAAAAATGTGTTTTTTTCAAAATTTTCGGTCTTTTTTCATTTATAGCGCAAAAAATAAAAAAACCCAGAGGTGATCAAATACAACCAAAAGAAAGCTCTATTTGTATGAAAAAAAGGACAAAAAATTTATTTGGGTACAGTGTTGCATGACTGAGTAATTGTCATTCAAAGTGTGAGAGCACAGAAAGCTGAAAATTGGTCTGGGCAGGAAGGGTGTTTAAGTGCCCAGTAAGCAAGTGGTTAAACACACGTTCAGAGGCAGTTGGACACTTTTTTCAACTGCCCCTGAACGCATGCAATGTTATCCTATGTGTCCATGTGCACAGTCTAGTTTTTTCCCGTTTTTATGCAGTTGCGTTTAACCTTGTTTTTCCAGAAGCAAAAAAATGGGTTCAGAAATATGATGGTAAACCATAAAAAATACTAAAAAAATTGGTTTAAAATGTCGTAATTACTTTAGTTCATAGAGCATATATACTCACTGATGCAATGCCATAAAAAACGTAATTATTTTTTTAGGTGGCTTAGACAATGAGGAATGCCTCCACTTATTTGCCCCAACCCTTTATCCAATTTCTAATCTAATCAGTGACTCCACCTAGTCTGACCAAAGCATAGCAATGTCTTTTTTTCACAAAGAAAAACCTGCATACCAATGTCTAGTCAGCCCCAACCCCCCACCATGTATGTGAAATATCCAACGGACATTCGCTGTGCCATCAACGGATGGGTCCAATATCGACAAGCTCTGACTCTGGACCTTTCACGCAATTTGCAACGACGTTGCTGCCTCATTAAGAGCAACATCAGGAGCATTTTCTGACATATATTCAATATGGGATCCATTTCCAAAAAAAAAAGCACAGAAAGAGAGGCAAATGCAAGTGTACAACTGCTCTCTCTGCTGCTGCTGCTGCTCACTCTGATCAAAATGGCATAAATAGTTAATAATACATGCTTTCTGAGCTTGGGGAGGGTCTATATGATGTTACCTTTACAAACGCTTATAGACGCAAACGTGGTAAAACGCGGCTAAACGCAGTATGAAAAAGCGGCAAAACGCGCGTTTTTAAGCGCAGGTTTCTGCTTTTTAAAACATGCGTTCAGCAGAGTTTGCATCGGTGTCTCATGTGCATGAGTCCTTACACCTAAATAAGAAAATGAATGCAGTCACCACATCTAATGCCGCGTACACAAGGTCGGACTTGCCAATGGGATAACCTCCATCGGCATTTCCGACGGAAACATTTAGAACATGTTTTCTATCTAAATCCGTCGGAAATTCCGACTGAAAAAGTCAGATGGGGCATACACACGGTCGGAATATCCGACCAAAAGCTCCTATTGCATAAGAATTGGAAAATGCAATATGCCAAATGTTTGCTTTTGAGTTTAATACTGCTTTAATGAGTGACTATACATTGGGTTATGATGTGGATTGACACAGGCTAGTCATAAAGAGTTAAAGTATTTTTTATTTAACATTTCAACAACAGATTTGAATGTTTCTGGGATTACATGTCTAAAACCCATAACCAGAGACAACAGTTCCTAATTCAAGGTCTTCAATGGGCCTTCCTGTTGCTAAAAAAAAAGAAAAACCTCACAATTGCTGTCTTCTCTCTTCTTCTGTTATGATGGTCTTTATCCTGCTGATGAGATGCTCTACAAAATGCAGCAAATGCTGGAAACAATCATTCAACATCCTTGAGTAATTTTTGAAATCATTTGGATTGTTATTCTCTAGCTTTTCTAACAAATACATGTAATAAATGGACACGATTCAGCAATGATTACTTGGGCCAAACACTCTTCTTATAGTTCTTCTTTTGGCTTCTGTGTTTCCAAAAAGCTGCTATAATAATTGCTAAAGCTGGATGTTGCTTGCTATCTAGAAAAAACAGCCATGCTATGAAAAGATGATATGAAATGAGATGGCAATGGCAATGATATTCACAAGGCTGCCGAGTCACCAGGAATTGGTGCAATTTAGCAAAATCTGTTTTTATTAAAGGTTTTGCAAAGATTGTACAAAAAGAATTTCAAAGAAAACTTTGCCTCCAGCATAGTTCTTTATATGCCATCACTGAATCAAACCTAGTCACTGGTATGCATGTGGTAGTGTTAGATCAGAAGAGGTCTTAGCAAGAACAAATGAGCGGAGTTGCTGGAACTGTTGGCACTAGACCTGGGTGGTCAACTTGGAATATTACAGCACCAGAGTGGAAAAGGAAGAGCAAGGAAGGGGCAGGGGAATGGAATGTGGGGAGAGTCCCCACCCCTCCTTAACCCACCGACCCTCACCTTCCCTAGAAGATTAAGAGGGGGGGGGTGCTTGGAGAAAAATGGGGTCAACCCCCACTGGCCCACCAGGGAGGATATGTCTGAGGGATTCTAGGTCAGATGGGACTAGAACAGCCTTTCTCAACCTTTTCAACATAGAGGAACCCTTCTGCGGTCTCAGGGAACCTCTGCTAAAAATTAGAAATCTACAACTCATGATACATTAGTGTGATGGTCAGTGGGAAGAATGGTCCTTACATTTGTGGTCACTGGGAAAAATTACCTCCTTACTCCTTAAAGAGATCAATGGTGTCAGTGGGAACTTATCTGAGAGGCAGAAATTGCCCACTGCTGAAGGAACCCCTAGCAATCTCTGGAGGAACCCTAGGGTTCCACGGAACCCTGTTTGAGAATCACTGGACTAGAAGATGGTAAGTCTACAACTTTTTTCAGAAGGTGATTGTTTTTGTACTCTCAAACACTGGGTAATAAGAGAAGCCACGCTAATAATTGATGCAAATGGATCCTTGATTAAATATCATGTCAATATGTTTCCATAATTGAGGATTTCATAGATTTCATAGATTTTATAGTACCACTACAGTGATTCACATCAAAAAGTGCACTGACACCTTAAGAAAAACTTGCTTACCAGATAGCAAGCAAAACCAGGCATGTGGCTATAGCCCAGCCAAGGCCTTTACTTGCACAGAAGATCTTATGTACAATAATCACAGGATGGATGGCTGCAATGTCTCTCACACACTGGCAACACTGTAGAGTCGGTCACTGTCTCATTTAGAAAGGACCTAAAAAGAAAGAATGGCCATAGTGTAATATTGCCTTACTCGTTTATTGTAGAAAAAAATAAGGCACTTACATTGGTAGTTTTGCATAGATTAAAACAGAGCCGGCCGGCTCGCAACAGGCGTCCGTCCTCCTGGTACAGACAGCATGGTGAAGTCAACACGTACCCTCCTCCAGATGCATTTAGTCATATGTGACATTGTCGGCATGCTCTGTAATCAGCGAGTCTATGAGATCCTGACCCCTTACCACGTTATCAGCTGTCAGTCAATGACAGCTGATCATGTGATGTAAACAGAGCCGGTAATCTGCTAGTTTTTCTCCTCGCGCTAACAGCGTGAGGAGAAATAAAAAGCAGATCACCGGCGACTGTGAGAGGGACATCGGTCCCGATCATGGATAGCTGCCACCAGCTCATATGTGCCCACCTGTGCCACCTACCAGTGCCACCTAGCAGTACACAACAGTGCCGCCTACCAGTGCCCACAGTGCCACACATCAGTGCCCACAGTGCCGCCCATCAATGCGCACAATGCCACCAATCAGTGCCCACAGTGTCACCTATCAGTGCCCACAATCAGTGCCTCATCAACAGTGCTGCCCATCAGTGTCACCTACCTGTGCCCATAAGTGTCACCTACCATTGCCCATCAGTGCCCATCAGTGCCCATCGGTGCCACCTATCAGTGCCCATCAGTGCCATCTATCAGTGGTATCTATCAGTAACACCTATCAGTGCCACCCATCAGTGCCAGCTTATCAGTGCCCACCAGTGCCGCCTTATCTGTCCCCATCAGTGCCACCTTATCTGTGCCTATCAGTGTCCATCAGTGCAGCCTATCAGTGCCCACCAGTGCCGTCTCATCAGCGCATATCGATGAAGGAGAAAAATTGATTGTTTGCAAAATGTTATAACAAACTATGAAATATTATTATTTTTTTCCACTTGTTTAGCAAAAAATAAAAACCCAAGCTGTGGTTAAATACCACCAAAATAAAGCTCTATTCGTGTGAAAAATAATTATAAAGATTTAATTTGGGTACAGTGTTGTATGACCGCGCAATTGTCATTCAAATTGCGTCAGCGCTGAAAGCTGAAAAAGTTTTTGTTTTTGGGTTTAATACCGCTATAAGGAAGAGAAGGACCACCAGCTTTTTATAAAGCTAGGGAAACAAAAGCTGATGAATAATGCAAAAGGTGCAAGTGAATCAGAGAAATTCTGAATAAATGGCAAATTATTAGAGAATAAGCAATGAGCATACTGTGTGTATAGCAGACAGAAAAGAGCACACGCAAATACCCTTTCACTCTTTATGGAACTAAATGCAAGCATGTCACATAGTTACATAGTCGGTAAGGTTGAAAAAAGACGCCAGTCCTTCCAGTTCAACCTGTGGTGTGTGTGTATGTATTTATGTCAACAGTAAATAATATCCCCTGTATGTTGTGATCATTAAGATGCCCATCTAATAGTTTTTTTAAACTACCGATGTCTGACTAATAGCTACAGTATATGCAATGCCATACAGTATACAAGTAATGTATGGGTGTTTAACAGCTAAGTATGAAAATAATAAAGGGAATATTTATAAAGTAGTGTATATGACATTCAATATACATACATTGCAAGTGAATCATTCACTCTATATAAAGAAAAAAAATGTCAAGGAAGCTGTACATGTCACAATCACTAAACCTTTATGATATATGTCACAATCACTGTTTTATAAAATGTATAATTGCTAATACACCCTTTATAATTTATTTTGCTTTTGTTTTGAAGGAATTTTTTTTTCATTTCTGCATTACTGAATTCATTTTTTCATGAAAAGCGTTCATTGAATAGCTAGGAAAAGACAATTTCACAGCTCGAATAATTAAATCATCTAAACTTTATAATTAACATGAATGGAAAAACTGAAAATGTTTAGTAAAAAAAAAAAGAGCAATAGAAATACAATTTCAACTTTTTCTAAATAGGATTTGAAGTATGCAAAGCAATAATGAACCATCAGAGTGTATAAAGTGGTCGAGTAAAAAATGTATGTTTGTATAACTGGATGGGACATAAGGAAACTGAGCAACAGAAAAGCACGAGCAGGGCAGAAAGTATTCCATCAGCACTAGAGCTTGACATCACAAGCGCAATAAAAATGATTGTTTCCAAGGGCTGAAGAAATCTGTATTTGATGTCAGTGTTACGCCTCCAATCCTGACATATAAAAGATAGCACTGACATTACATGCTGACATATGGTCTGAAGATTCCCAATCTATACTTTAAAAGCAAACAAAACAACGATAGGTAGGTAAATTATTAGACTATTTGGTCTTTTATAATGGTCACATTCCTCATAACTAACTTTATCTTTACACCACAGAGTTTAATCTACAGCTTCAAGGGCTAAAAGAGCATCAAGGTAATGGACTTTTGTTACTGTTCTTTATTTTATGTTTCACTTATTCTGATACCATGAAAAAAACTGTACAGGAAAAGCCATAATAATATGGTCTAGGAGTAGGATACATGTCTTTTGGGATGTAGCATTCTTATGGAGTCTGTATAAACCCACATCTTTTTTCATCTGGTTATTGCAGGGGAGGCTTAGAACCCCTAATGGGTTTTTATTGCTGCCTAATTAGGCTTTTCACCATACTCCTAATTCTATTTTAATGGCCACAGTTGTCATTTCTGAGCTCAACACCAGACATCTTGGTAAAATAGACCTTTCCATATAGCCCATTAGACAACTCACTTACTGTCTATGCCCCACTGACACACAAGTAGGTCTAAATGCATTCCTAGAACAGCCTCCTGGCTTTACGGGTACCGGTGCCACACAAATATTTCCTCTTTGTTGTTTTGTAGTTAAGCTGCACATAGACAGATCAATATTTGACCAGTTCACCAGTGAGTGGAACGAATTTGGATAAATTTGACTTTGGACAAATTTTGTGCGAATTTGGACAAATTTAGGACAAATTTGGACAAATTTAGGACAAATTTGGACAAATTTAGGACAAATTTGGACAAATTTAGGACAAATTTGGACAAATTTAGGACAAATTTGGACAAATTTAGGACGAATTTGGAAAAATTTTGATCTATGGTCAATCCTGCCTGACAGAATGCAATCTAACGATTGACTTCTGTCAAACGGAACTGTTGGAAAACTTTTGTTGATCAGACAGATGCAGTCAATAGGCTGCACCTGCTTGCTGATCAGTGTATTCTGACAGTGGAGACTCTCTGTTAGAATAAAATGGCACACCAGGGAGGATTCCTCCATCCACCTCGCTTGTGTGGATGGGAGAATCCATTCGTTTTTTTTTTGAGTCAGCCCTCTGGCTGAATGAAAAATAAAAAAACAATCCATCTATGGCCAGGCTTACATAGAGTGTCAAGTATATACCTTCCAATTTTGTGATGGGGGACATCCTGGGACTGAGTAGAAATGGACATGGCTAAATGGACATGAACTATTGGGTGTGGCTTAAATGAGTGTGGTTAAATAGTGTGTAAAGCCTCGTACACACGATCAGATTTTTGGATGCACGAACGTCCGTTTTTTGTGGCATGCTAGTCTCATGTCAAAAGTGAAGAGGTTACTCACAATACAAAAAATTTCGTATGACAGAATACAATGTCAGAAGTGACGTAATGTGTTGAATAGTTTTGTATGTATTCTTTCATTTCCGAGCATGCGTAGTCTTGCTCTTATGATTTTTTTAGTACTAAAACCTAATACTACTAATGACTAATAGTACTAATGAAATGAAAATCGGACGTTGAGTTCACATGCGACAAAAATTTTATAATCTGCACATCCAGCTTTTATCTGACGAAAAAGCTAAATTGGCTGTCCAAAGCACCGTATTAACTACAGGCATACCCCACTTTTAAGTACACAATGGGGTTTATTTACTAAAGCTGGAAAGTGCAAAATCAGGCTCACTTCTGCATAGAAACCAATGAGCTTCTAACCCCAGCTTGTTCAATAAAGCTTTGGTAATAAAACCTGGAAGGTTGTTGGTTTCTATGCAGAAGTGAGCCTGATTTTGCACTTTACAGCTTTAGTAAATAAACCCCATTGTGTACTTAAAAGTGGGGTATGCCTGTATACAAAAATCGGCAGACAGTTGGTCGTACAAATTTTTCCATCCGATTTTCGTATCGTGTGTACGGGCCTTAAGGCCTCCCATAGATGGAGAAATTTTCTTTCCCGCAACCACAGGGGGGGGGGGGCGAACCGTCCCTACCAGAAGATCACAGTGATTACTGCTATCGGTTATAGTAGCCGCATGTAAAATCGGACAGGCTGGTTGTACCCAAGTTTATGGTTCGCCGCCTATAAAAAGTGATCTCGTTGTGAAACAGCCGCTGGGCCACTTTTATCTGAAAGCCGGCCACCTGACTAAAAAAAAGAAACAGCTGCTGCCATAACCTCGGTATTTAACATCAAAGTAATAACGTACATTTGCAGGTAGGCGGTCCGCAAAAAAAAAATGATATCTGTATCATTGACCTAAAACTACTTTCATGTTCATCATACATATGGGACATTTTATATCAATTCAAACTGCTTTTAATTTGCTTTAGTATGAACAAATTAAGATAACCTACTACCATTCCTGTCTCATGAGTCTAAATACAAAAACTCTATGGAAAGTTGCTTTGGTTTGTTCAGTCATGTTTGCAGTTGAAAGCTGGTTGAAAGTGCATTTTCTCTATCTATGTAAGAGTTTTCTCTCAGGGTAAGACTATCTTCAGAATTATCTGCACCTATTTCCATTTTTCATCACTTATCAGCAAATTTTGTCACCTTTTATGCATTACTTAATGCCAAATATCACGCTAATAATAATATTACACCTAAGTCAATTATTATTTCTATACTTGTAGTCATAAATGCTGATGCCAAAATATTTTAGATATATGACCATTTATACAGCTGAGCAGGGATGAAAGGGCACAAAACCTCTCCATATTATACACTCATTAGAACTAAGAGGTCGAAGCAACTGGAAACTAGCTGTTCTATTCTGTGCATCTTGCTATATATATATATATACCATGAACCAAGAACTGCTTTGAGCGCACAGCTGGCCACATGCAGACAGAATGAACAATATTATTATGAAATCATTTTTTGAATTTTGGTATAACAATTGACAATTTAAAAAAGAAAATTAATTTTTAACTTTAAATAACATATATATCCATTAAAACTTTGCTCATGTATACAGGCTGTGGGTAAGGAAAATATAATGTTGTTACTATTGAAAGTGGACCAACCAATGCTGCAGCTGCTGCCTTATCCCCGCAGTCCCTGTGACAGCAGTACGGAGTCAAGTTTAAAAATCAGCGTGGCCATGCGGGGCTCCACCCACACAGCCGCATCATTTATTCACACAGCTCTGTGTGTGGATTAACTACAAGCCCCGACATCCTTTGCGGCTGCCAGCTTGTAGTTTTCAATGAACTACTTTGGCGCTGTGGAGAATTGATTATTTTCATTGATTCTTCCTGTCAGATTGTATCTGCTTGCCCATATGGGATGTACAAGCACACAGATACTGACAGATCTGGCACCAGATCTGCTGATTGCTGGTGCAATGCTTTAACAGGCTCCAAAAAAATAACGAAATAAATAAATTTTACCTGCAAAAAAATTTGCATTTATAATTTTTTTCTAAAAAGTAAACATATCCTTTAAGGGTTAATTTAAGGTTGAAGATAGGTTAGGGGTTAATGTTTAGAGGAAAGCCTTAAATTTTTAATTATTTAACCCTCTTAGTTTAAACCACATAGCTAAATACTTACCGTAAGTCTTACCCCAGACCACAGGCTTTCCTTCTACATAGTCCACATGCAAGAAATCCTGGCCATACCCTGTGCCTTCTACTGCAGTGCACAGTATTGTCAATATGACACTAAAATGATTGGAGGAAGAAAATCGAGCACAGTCAACAGGCTGGGGGTGGGTTCCCTAACAAGCTGTTTTACTTTAAACAAAACTGTGGGTCGGCAGGACTTTGAGCCATAATGTGGGAGTAAGCATAGCATATATTATGGAAATCTACCTCACAGTTTGCTCTACCCCAATGCTGAAAGCCTCATTGCCTATCCATCAGTCACCCCTGCCACCTTTTTTATTGTTTTTTCCAGCCCAGTATCTTCCCTCCTTGGCCATTGGGAGGCCACTGATGAAGTAACTCCAGCACATGCACACTGGAGTTCCTTTGTCCTGGTACTCAGCTTAATTCTCAGCATCTTACAATACAATCTTAAAGATCATTGTGTGCATGTGCACTGCATGTGCAAAGCACTGTGCTTGCACCTAAGGCAGTATACATAAAGAAAAAAAAATTCAAGAAGAAATTGGAAAGAGTTTTTTTTTTCAGAAGAGGCATGCAAAAGCCTCTTCTGCCATAGAGATTTACTGCCTATCACCGCCTACCGATTTTTAGGGGGTGGTTTAGTTCTGGTTTTAATTGCATTGTACAGTAAGCCACCCTCCTGACAATGCTATAACACCAGTGCTTAAAGTGGTTCTAAAGCACAGGTCTCAAACTGGCGACCCTCCAGCTGTTGTAAAACTACAAGTCCCATGAGGCATTGCAAGGCTGACAGTTACAAGCATGACTCCCACAGGCCGAGGCATGATGGGACTTGTAGTTTCGCAACAGCTGGAGGGCCATCATTTTTAGACCACAATTCTAAAGCCTAAAGGTTTTTACCTTAATGCATTCTATGCATTAAGGTAAAAAACCTTCTGTGTAACAGAACCTCACCTGCCCCCCTTATACTAACCTGAGCCCATGGATGATCCATCTGTGCATGAGAGCTGAGGCCCTCCCAGCTCTGTCCCTCCTCTCTGGGCAGGTTGATAGAAGTAGGAGCCATTGGCTCCTGCTGCTGTCAATCAAATGCTGTAACGAAACGCCCCCCGCCTCCCTGTCAATACAGGGTGGCTCAGGAGTGAGCCCGCACAAGTGGCTTCCTATGGGGGCACTCGCCGAAGAGGAGGAGCCAGGAACGCCAGCTGGGGACCCCAGAACAAGAGGATTGGAGCTGCACCACTGAGCAAAACCATTGCACAGAGCAGGTAAGTATTACATGTTTATTATTATTATTATTTTTTTTTTAAACTGTAATATCACTTTAGGTCAGAAGACTGGTCAAACAAAATGAAATAATTTTTCATGTAAAACACTTCACATATATCTATTTTCACTGTATATTTAACAGATTCCCTGGAGTTTTAGAACAATGTCAGCTTTAACTTTTCCAATTAAACAAAAATGTTATTATAAAACCTTTGTGTATAAATCCATCTCTCCACCTCCACAAAAAAAGTTGTTTCTAGGAAATCATAATTATTGCATATGTCTTAGTTATCTGATCTCCTTCTGTTTCAGCAATGGTCTTTCGTGCAGTATTGTCGATTTTGCTCATCACATATGGTTTGTGCATGCTGGCTGAGAGGACACAGGGGAGTTTCCTTCATTTTTTCTCGCACAGTGATGCTTGTAATATGCAGGTATTATGGCCATATTTGTTACTAAATTATAGATAACAACATATTTCACTTTTATTATGAAAAAGGAGGATCTTGCATGTGCTAGCTCCATAGATTTACATTCTCAAGCCACTAAGCCCCTTTTCCCATAGCTTATTCCAACTGCGATGATAGGAAAAGTAATTTAAGAGGGAAATGACAGAGGAAGCATTGGAGAAAACAGGCAACATATTAATAATTAAACATGGTTTACAGGCTGATTTATATAAAATGAGTTTCTAGTCAAATTCATTGATATCTGTGCAAATGTTTCAGAAACTTGTCAGTTGAATTATATTAACAAAAATGTGGGGTGAGCTATAATTTTCAACACAGTTGGAACAAGTTGGCTAGTAATGCCATGACATAATTCTGCAATCACGTGCAAGATTCTTATAGTTGAAAATGACTGAAAAATGCTTAATTTTTTGTGCAGCTACTATTTTAGTAGTTTAATAATAAAAAAAAAATTTGTGAAGATTAAATTAAATTTAAATTAGTATATATTGATTTTAATGTTGTATTGGTCAAGCTATCATTTTTTAAATAAGGAGTAGGATATGTCCCTAACTTGATTTTTTTCTTTAGTTTCGGATGCAGTGGGGAACACTTAGAATGATGGCTGTTTTTTGCTCTGTGTTCTGTTGGACAGACTGTCCATCTCTTCCTGTCCTAGTGACAGCATTGTATGTGATGGGAATTTTTCAGTGGGTACAAAGAAAGCAATAACAGGCTCTGGCTCTGGCCTCCCCCTTATACTACTTAAAAACTAGATTTTTGGCTTACCTGTAAAATCTATTTCTTGGCATACACAGAGCAGCTTCATTAATCCTTGTTAACAGGGTTATGCGCCACCTACAAATGATTGGACGCTGTCAAAAAAGACAAGAAGTCCCCTCCTAGATATAACCCCTCCTCTGCGGGTAAGGCTTCAGTTTTTGTAGCAAGACATCAACCACAATACAGAGGGAAGGGGTCCCTGTGTACCATGATGTACTTCAAGAAATGGATATTATATGTAAGCCAAAAATCCAGTTTTCTTTATCGTGTATCATGGGACACGGCTTCATTAATCCTTACTAACAAAGGTGTCCCAAACTACCCTCCAGAGGTACAAAGAGAAAGTCTGATTAAAGATCGCGACAGTCAAATACAGGTAATCCCAAATAGCATGAACCACAACCACATTCACAGTGTGAAGAGCCTTGTCTCCTGGGGCCTGAGGCAGAGGGCAAAAAGAAGATAATATAATGTCCTGGGTGAGATGGAAATCACCTTATACAAAAAAGATGGCTGAGGTCGAAGAACTACTCTAACAGAGTATCAATAACAGCTCTTTGCCGTAAAGAACAACCCGTTCTGAGACCCGATGAGTTGAAATAATGGCGACCAAAAACACAACCTTCCATTTTAAAAGAACAGTAAAGAGTAAAGTAAGGAGTTCGAATGGGCTCAAATCTAGGATTTTGTTCTTTTTCAGAAAGAACCAAATTGAGATCCCACGGAGAAAAAGGGCAGTCTGGCCAGAGTAGTAATATATGTGACACCCTGTACAAAGGCATGCACTAGGAATGAGAAACAACACACCTCTGATCAATGACGGCCAAGTCCAAAATCTGCCCCTTGATCGTACTTGGGGTCAGATGCAGAGCAACTCCTGTTTGGAGCAAAAGCCCACAACATACATGTAAGGATGAAAATTTTGAGCCTCACACCAATAAATATAGGATTTTAAGGTTTTATGGTAAACCTCCCTCAAAAGAGTAGGAATAACATACACTGGCAAGAACACTGAAGACCTGCCTTCAGGGAAGAGGTTTTATCTAGGAGGGGATTTACTGTCTTTTTTGCCAGCGTCCAGTCACCCATAGGTGGCTCATAACCCTGTTAGTAAGGATTAATGAAGCTGCTCTGTGTCATGTGATATACGATAAAGAAATATGTTTTTACTGGTGTTTTTTCTCTGTTGGAGATATCAATCCTCACTTCCAGGTCCAGGGTGAAAAAAAAAAAAAAGAAGAAAAGTACAATATCTGTACAGTACATCTCTGCAATACTTGTACGTGTATTTATCACTATATAAAACCCTGCACGTATAAATATCTGTAGATGCACGCTCTTAGTTTTCCGTAGGCAGCTGACAATCCAATGTACAGTATTGACTGCACTTGAATCCCAAGCAGCGTTGTTAACCCTGCCTGAGCTCTCCACTGGTGGACTACAATACCTCTCCTTTATGTTATGTAGATAAGGAGGGCTGATACCACTGCTTGGAATTTCACTGCAGCTGAGGCAGTTTTGCCAGCTTATGAATACAGTATTACGAAAATAACTTTCTAACTTGGAAAATGGCAATGCAAAATATTCCTTAGCGCGTTCACATAATGCCTTTGAACTACACCAGCAGAAGTATTTTCTTGTAAAGGAAGCATCCACTCTACTTTAAATGAATGTATTGATTTTTCCATCACATAAGGTGAGATATGTTAGCATGATCCGTGATTGATCCATGGACCAATAATGTGTATGGTAAATGGACCATCTTTACTGATGCATAGTTAATTGAGAAAATCTCTGATGAACATGAAAACAATATGATTGCTCTATGCACCCTTTTTTTGGCCTATGAAGCAGAAATAAAATGGCATACTGAAAATATGAAAAGTTTGAAATAAACAATAAAAATGGAGAAATACATAATAACCACATAGACACCATAGCACATTTTCTTGAATGCAACTACAAAAAATCTATTAGTTGCTATGTTTATATGGATACAATAGGAGCCTGTAAGAGTGTTTGCAATTTTACAGACTGAATCTACTGAGTACACTCAATGGGGTTGATTTACTAAAACTGGAGAGTGTAAAATCTGGTGCAGCTCTGCACAGAAAACCAATAAGCCTCCAGGTTTGTTTGTCAAAGCCTAATTGAACAATCTAAAGAAGCTGATTGGCTACCATGCACAGCTGCACCAGACTTTGCACTGCCCAGTTTTAGTAAATAAACCCCAATGGAGTTGATTTACTAAAACTGAAAAGTGCAAAAGTTGGTGCAGCTCTGCACAGAAACCATCAGGTTCCAGAATTATTTGTCAAAGCATAATTTAAGAAGCTGAAGTTAAAAGTTGATTGGCTACCATGCACTGCTGCACCAGATTGTGTACTATCCAGTTTTAGTAAATGAACCCATATGTGTTTTTGCATATTGAGGCTTAGCTGTACACACATGTATTAATTTCTACTCACATTAACACTAAGAATGTGATTACATACAGAGGGAACAATAAAAACCCGAGGGTGTTACCATGAAACAGGATTCAAAGAGTACTGTGGGTTTTGTAAAGATGGGGCACAGCAAAAGTTGTTCACTTAAGCCTTTTTCTCTCTTAGCTAAACAGAGTAGGCTGGAAAATGGAATAAGGAGACACTATAAAATGTGAGCTTAAGCTAATGAGCTCTGTAAACAAAATTAGTTTTTATACAGACTGGCCAAGCTTAGACCTGAAATAGTGAGTTTGCCCAGCATTAGGCTCAGGAAATGGGAGGGGGCAAGTTAACTTTTACAAGAAAAACTATTTACAATTTACTGGTTGTTTTGACACAATTTAATTGGAGGTAACTTCTGCTAATTCATTGTTTCTCCTACGGATTGCTGCTGCAGAAGGGGGGTCCATGCAAAAAGTTCTTGCAGCAAAGATCAGAAGGAGGAGACCTACGAAGTGTTGGAGATTTGGAAGAAGAAGATGTCATAAAGGTAAGATTTGTTTTCTTATGGTAGATTTACTTATTATATAATGCGTAGGCAAAAATTATTATTATTACAGGTACTTGTATAGCGCCATCAATTTACACAGAGCTTTACATATTTATTATACATTCACATCAGTCATTAAAAATTACTTAAATTAATTTCCAATTTTCCTTTCCAGTTTCCACTTCCAGTTAACCTTTAAGAGAAAGATACTCAGTTTTTCATGAGCCATTGACCACTATGCAATTTGTGGGCCCCCCAATTGTTGGAACACAATCTAGTCAAAAAATCTAGTTATAAAGAAAACCAAGGAGAGCAATCATATGCTGTATCTAATAAGAATAATATCCACTGGCTTGTGTGGTGGTTCGACCTTGCCAGCAATTAATGTTGCATTAATGGGCTATGCCCTTGAGGTGCAATTTGGGTCATTATAATGTCTGCATGGCACTCAAAGTAAGGGCAGGCCTGTTACACTATGTCAAGTTACTGTTCACTTGTGTAACTGTGACTTTTACTGGTTAGCTTGTTATTTTGGAAATTCACAATAAAGCAATGGCCTTGCCCTTTCCAACTTAATCAGACTCTGTGTCATCTTTGGGGGGAAGGGTTCCTTTTAAGATATGGTTATGGCTTTAAGCCTATGCTTTCCATCACTCATGCAAGGAGAATGCAGAAAGATAATTTTCTGTTCAATTTATTGTAAAGTCTTTTTAAATTCTACAAGTGGAGGGAGCAATTTTACAGAAGTGTATTAAAAAATAGTATCATGTAAAGAATTTAAGTATATTATCTGTCTTCGGAAAGGGAAGAGTACTTGCACTTTGCCTGTAATAAACTTGTACAACTCATTCTGTCCCATTAAGAATAATGATTATGCAAAGTTCAGAGGTTTGAAAAGCATCTGACATTGAATACATAAAAAATACATAATCAAACCTTTATAAATTAGGGGAGATTTGAAAAAATAAAAGAAAAATTAAACCAAGCTCTGTAGGGTTTTATAAATATTCTGAAAGGGCTGAATAGTTAAAAACCAGTAAGTGGTCAGCGAAGAGACTGGGATTTAGGTCCAACGTATATATAAGAGTGGGAAAGGCAGGATGTAAACTCAAATTTCTAATAACTATTAGGAGTTTTTTCCTATATTGTTAGACCCAGACATTTAAGTTCTCTATGATAATCCATCTTGGATAAGCTGGAGTTGGAGTAATCAGAAGGTCTGTGAACTGCTGAAGGAATAGCAGACCCTTTTCTGGAGAATGGCTGCTCAGTAGGATTTTCATTGCGGGTCCACCTGCTTCTGTGCAATTGCCCAGGCTTTGCTGCTTTGAGATGTCATTAAACAATTTCATGGTCCAGTGCACAGGGCAAATTGTCAGACAGCATCTGGTAGGTCAGACTTACCGAGAAGTGACAGGGTGCAAAGGCCAGAATAGCTGTCCAGTCATGTGTTACCTTTTGTTTCACAGTACTTTGATTTTAGGGCTGGAAAAAACTCTGTGGTCAAAAAGCGTAACTTTGCAGAGTACTTTTGGTCGGTTTTCTTAAAAAATGTAAAATGTAAACCTTCGGAATACACATAAAACATTGCTTTTTATTTAGTATTTTTTTATTATCATTAGTAATGATGGCCAGTATAAGTATCAGTTCTGTACAGGATGTCAATATATTACGTTTAAGGATGTTTTTAACATTTTTTTTTCTTCCACTTATCAGTTAAAGGCCCCTGCTGAGCTTGAACTTAGGCTGGATTCACAACAGATCGATAACTACAGAAATTTTGTCGAAGAACTTTTTGGTGGAGAAGCTCAAAAATCCTAATGTACTATTTGATCACCTGCATCTTGTTTAAACCACATGATACAAATTAAAGCCATTCTCATTTAGGATAAGCAAACTGAATAAATATATGGAACATATACCTTTATGCGTTTCTTTGAATGGAAAAAGCAGATACATACACATTTCCTTACAACTCTACATTACTTGATACAGTATGTGCTATAATTTCAAAATGTGCATAACTATATAACAAAGACCGATTTTGTTTCCATAGAAATGGCAGTACTCTTAGATGAGTGATATGACATTTTGCAGTCAGGGAGGTAAATGCTAAATGCTTTTAAAAGGAAAGAGAAAGATATTTTTACAGATAAAGGAAAGATGTTATTTTTAAAGTTAACCTTACATTATCAGATGGTAAATATTTTATTATGTTTAATTGTTGTTGTCTTAAATTAAATCAATTTGGCATGTATCCTTCCGTATAAATATTAATCTCTTCTTTTCAATTTATGAATTCTGGCTATTAACCAGCCATAAACCATTGAGTGGAAGATAAACTTTAGTGACATCTGAACTTGCTCAGTTTTTTTGAAAGCAAGCACTAGTAACCACTGGAAATCCTGACCTGCTGACTTTTAGGGCTTATTACAATACGCTAATCTCCACACTATAAGCTCCCATTCACACAAGTGTTTTTAGCTTGTTTCCCTTCACTTGATTACATCTCAACAGGATTCCATTATTTTGAATTGTCCGTGTTCAAAATCTCAGCTCTATGCTGTACAGCAGCCTTTCTTAACCAGGGTTCTATGAAATCATTGGTTCCTCCTGAGGTTGCTAGGAATTCCTTGAACAATGAGAAATGTCTGCCTCTCAGAAAAGTAGCTGCTGACAACCATGATCTTTTTAGCCATCAATAAGGGAGGATTCTTCCCAATGACCACAAGTGTAAGGAACAAACCTCCCAGTAACCATTACACTAATGTACCAGAAGCTGTACTTATAGTAATTATTAGCAGGGGTTCCCTGAGACTGGAAAGCTATGTTAAGGGTTCCTCCATGTTACTGTAAAAAGGTCAAGAAAGGCTGCTCTATGCCCTAAGTGAAAAACAGTACGTAGGCTTTTTTAACATATTCATTTTTTGTCCCCTAGAATTCAATAGAAGCACCTGTAAATGCACGATATGTAAATTTTTGCACCTGAAGAACTCTCTAGAACTGCTCTCATCTGCTTATCCAGCCTAGGAAAAAAACTTCTGAAGCTTAATACTAGTGCAAAAATGCTTGTAAAACCCTTGCAAAATTCCTTGCAAAATGTTTCAAAATCCTGCTTTGCTCAGGAGTAAATACAGTCTAAATCATGCATGCTGGTGTGTGCTGTGTAGGGGTGGTGTGACACATTGTTTACTTTTTCTTTATTTTAACTTTATTGTAGTGGCACTAAATAAGGCTTCATTCAACTCTATGTGCTGTGACGTGTGATGAGATACAATGCCCTTTGTAAAAATGCAGACATGTTGCATTTTTGTGCAGCACACCACAACTTAAATGTGCAGTGCATACAGGGCACATAGAAAACAATTGTTTCCTATGTGTTTTTGTGCTTCTCTATGCAGATCAGAGTAGGTCATTGACATAAATGAGCCCTGAAGCAGATATTATTGATGTTATAAATGCCAGTGAGGTGATGGGTTTTTGGATAGGACCCAAAACGACTTAAATTTAATTTAAAGATTGCTATAGAAATAATTGAAATGTATAATGGAGGCACATAGGAGACCACTTTTGACCAGCCAGTGTCTCCGCTCTCCATAGGACATTTTGTCAGACACTACAAATTGCACTGGCATATCATGGCTTATTTCAGAGGTGTATGTAGAAATCACAGGGCCCCATAGCCAAAATGTATCCCCCCCCCGCCCCCCAAAAAAAACACCATTATACAACATTCTATTTGCAATCGCAAGTGATACAGGGGTGAAGATGATGTGGAAGTGATATTGAGGCAAGTACAGTTCTGTGAGGAAAATGGTGATTCTTTTTCAGTTAGAGAGCTTGGGATAAAGGATAAGTGTTGATTATTTAAAAGTACACGTATCTTTCAAAGTGATCCTCTCACTAACTTAACATAATGACACTAAAAATGAAGCAGTGCAGAATCAGGAACATATAGCATTCCATTTGAAATGAGCACCAAGAAAAAGGGAACGTACAGCTATGGCATACAGAGTGAGGCATTGCGGAACAGCTAATGTACAGCATGGCATATGGGACAAGGCAGTTCAGAATAATGATTACAATTATGGCATGCAGCATACAGTAGCATACAGTATGGCATACAGAATCAGCCAGTGAAGAATAGAAAATATACTGCATAGCATACGGAATAAGCCAGTGTGGAATAGTGAATGTAGAGCATGACATACAGCATGTACTAGCAGAGTTATTGTAGTAACATAAAAGTGGAATTTCACTTAAAAGTGAAAGTTCCGCTCTTCCTCCTCCTTCCCCTCCACTATTATTAATAAATGCTTTTTTTTCCCCTGGGAGCAATACCTTTTTCTGATAGGTACCTGCTCCCACATTTTCAATTCTCATCTAGGTGAGAATAGCTGAAGTTCACCACCTCTTCTCTGCCCAAAACCTCCTGGGACATGTCACATGTCCCCGGAGGCCCGCAGGAACAATCTGAAAGCACAGCACATCTTGTGCATGCACAGTGGGGAACCAGCTGAGAAACTGTGGAAGTCACAGCCGGCTTCCCACAGCCAAGATGGTGGCCCTGGGGATCAGAAAACTAATGAAAAAACAAACCGGGTAAAGACAGCGATGGATCCCTGGGCTGGTGAGTGTCTGTTTAATAAAAGTCAACAGCTACAGTACTTTTTACATGATGACCATAATTCCTCTTTCACACTCATTACGTCACATATTAATGTAGGTTGTGTTAAGGGACAAGAAAAGATGTATGGACTGTGAATCTCTATGGACTCTCTATGTCAAAAACTATCAGTGTTGTTTTGCCAGTACAGAGAACTAATATACTGCCCATGATGGGGGTTTCAGCCTCTAACCAGGTCACTAAACTAAACCTATTGTTTCCCATTATGCATTCTTCTAAAATGCTCTCAAATATAAGACAATAAACTACATGCATTTGCACTCTTGTGTCTACTAGACATAGTAATAATGCTACTGAAGACCAACCTCCGAATATTCTAACCCTTTCAATATTTCTAATAATAATGACAACCTAGAATGCTATGTATCTACAACTGCATCCCCCTCAAGTTGTCTGCATCCCAAGGTTATGACAAGTGTCATACCTACTGTCAACTCCCATACTTGCCTCAAGTGCCTTGTTGTAACACTCCCTTTAAACTTCATGTATACCCCTTTTCAGAGTTGACCTGTGAAAAAAAATCTGAGGTGAATATCTTGAATACTTCTTGCTTAGTGACCTCCCTAGTTATCCTGTTATTTTAATGACCATTACAATTTCAAAGTGTATAAGTCCCTTAAAGCCCCATACACACGGTTGGATTTTCCGATGGATTCTGTCCTATCAGACAATGTTGTCGGAAATTCCGACCGTGTGTAGGCACCATCGGACAGTTTCCATCGGATTGTCCGACGGACAAAGTCCTATCTCCTGCTGGATAGATTTTTTGACAACAAAGTCCGATCACACCAAATCCGATCGTGTGTAGCGAATTCCGACGGACAAAGTGCTACGCATGCTCAGATCACATTACAAGACCAAAGCTATTGGCTACTAGCCTCTACGTAGTCCCGTCGTAGGCAACAAACGTCACCACGTTCAGAATGATCGGATTTTCCGACGACTTTGTCCGACCGTGTGTACGCAAAACCAACATCGGACAAAGTACGACGGACATGGTCCGACGGACCTGGTCCTCGGATAATCCGCGCGTGTGTATGGGGCTTTAGACTTAGGCTTTTGTATCGACAGACATATTGTAGCTGTACCACAAGCTTTACAGAAAATGTTCTATTAAATTCCACAATACTTATTGGCAATTTTACAAAATAAGATCAATACAAAGTACATAAATACTCATCTTTTTATTCCTTGTTACAGAGATCCAGCCCCAGGCATGAAGGATGAGGAGTGATGGGACGCCTTCATAATTAAGTTGTTCTCCTTTCAGACCTTTGTCAACGCTGCTGCAGAGATGCAGTGACATCTTAGCCAATCACTGCTGTAAGAAGCCAGCAGGGAGGAAGTCTTCTGCCACTTGCTTCCTCTGCTAGGCTCTGCATTAGAAGATGTTCTCAGTCAGGACCCAGAAGAGGAAGCGAGTAGTGGGAGCCTTCTTCTGCAAGTGGCAGCAGTGGTGGCACTGTCAGAGCTTTGAAAAATGGTGTCTATAGCAACTCATCCCTGGGGCCTGACCCCCCCCCCACCCCCCCCCCCCTCCAGGTCTGGGCCATATAACAGCCATGTGGGCTGCTATGGCATTAGTTCTGCCAGTGAATTTTTATAAATACTCACAAGACACTGTGGAGCTCATCATGTCCTTTGCTGTGTCCTCTTCATATCACTAAACACTTGTGCATTGGAGTAGGTGGTTCACATTATCTTATTGAATATCATGTGATTGGAATATGCCACTTTCCTCCACATTTCTTTTCCATTTTTTTTTTTTCAATTAAAAGTCTTATTGATATCAAGAGATAAGTACATTTCAGAGAAATTGCAGATATAACATCACAAGTAGGTAGTGTGTTTAACTTGAAATATCCTGGTTTCGTTCCATTTATATTTCAACAAGATTCAAAGAAGTACTAGGAAAATAGCTTTGCTCTCTTATAGATTATCAAGGGATAGATCAGTATTGATCCAAGTTTCTAAATAGAGCAGTAACAATTAAACAAGTAATAACCATAGCATAGCTAAGATATGTAAAGTCAACTGCCATAACTGGAGAGAAACAGTAGAAAGTAGTGAAGAAAGGGCGAAGAAAAAGGCGATTGACCAGATTATCTGGTTTTGTGTGCAAAAGCATATAAAGTACCAAGTTATGGTACATGTTACCATACATACACAGAGCAAGCAATTCAACAATCCTATTTATTTTGTTCATAAATGGCCTGGAGGATGGGGTAAACAGTTCAATCTCTGTATTTGCGGATGATACTAAGCTAAGCAGGGCAATATCTTCTCCGCAGGATGTGGAAACCTTGCAAAAAGATCTGAACAAATTAATGGGGTGGGCAACTACATGACAAATGAGGTTTAATGTAGAAAAATGTAAAATAATGCATTTGGGTGTCAAAAATATGAATGCAATCTATACACTGGGGGGAGAACCTCTGGGGGAATCTAGGATGGAAAGGGACCTGGGGGTCCTAGTAGATGATATGCTCAGCAATGGCATGCAATGCCAAGCTGCTGCTAACAAAGCAAATAGGATATTGGCATGCATTAAAAAGGGGATCAACTCCAGAGATAAAACGATAATTCTCCAGGTCTCAAAGACTCTGGTCCGGCAGCACCTAGAGTATGCTGTTCAGTTCTGGGCACCAGTCCTCATGAAGGATGTACTGGAAATGGAGCGAGTACAAAGAAGGGCAACTAAGCTAATAAAGTGTCTGGAGGATATTAGTTATGAGGAAAGTTTGCAGCCACTGAACTTATTCTCTCTGGAGAAGAGACACTTGAGAGGGGATATGATTTCAATTTATAAGTACAGTACTGGTGACCCCACAATAGGGAAAAACTTTTTCGGAAAGGAGTTTAACAAGACACGTGGCTACTCATTAAAATTAGAAGAAAAGAGGTTTAACCTTAAACTACATAGAGGGTTCTTTACTGTAAGAGTGGCAAGGATGTGGAATTCCCTTCCACAGGCAGTGGTCTCAGCGGGGAGCATCGATAGTTTCAAAAAACTATTAGATAAGCACCTGAACGACCGAAACATAAAGGGATATACAATGTAATACTGACATATAATCACACACATAGGTTGGACTTGGTGGACCTGTGTCTTTTTTTCAAATTCACCTACTATGTTACTATGTATATGTAACATTTAAACTGGATTAGCGTTGATTTTGTCAGTAAAAATAGAATTATATTCTTGGGAATATTTGAAGGTATACCAAGGTTGCCATGCTTTATGGAATCTCTCCACCCTATCGCAGGATTGTGCCAAGGTCTCTTCCATTTCACATATGTCCGTTACTTTGTGCACCCAATCTTGTATAGAAGGAACCCGGGATTAGGGATTTTGCTGCATTTAAAAGATGTTTTGATAAGGAATTTTTGTATTTCTTGAGGGTGAAATTAGTCACATGAAGCAAGCAGCAAGCTGCATTAAGAGTAAGTTTTGTTTCAGTAATTTGAATAATTGTCTCCCTGACTTTGTTCCAAAAGGGAGATAGTAACGGACAATGCCACCAAATGTGTATTAATGAGCCTATCTCATTCTGACATCTCCAGCACGTGGGAGGTGCTTGTGGATTCCATCTATGTAGTTTCGCTGGGGTGATGTACCAGTGGGTTAAGAGCTTGTATGCATTTTCCTTCATGATTTTAGTGTTGATAGAACATTTATGTGATAGGATACACGCATCTTCCATTGTTTGTCCCTTATAGTCATCTGTAAAGCCTCTGACCATTTCCTCCTGAGTCTTTCCATTATTAGGGGATTAGAAGCCTGCAGCCATGTATAAGTAATTGAGTTTGCCCGAAGGAATTGATCCCCCGTGCGAAAAACCAATTCAAACTCTGTCAAGGGTCTACCAAAGTCAGCCAACCACGATTTACTATATCTGTAGGTAGGACTAGAAGGGTATATGAGGGAGATAGTTTTCCTGTTTTAAAATAGAAAGATCTTTGATTTTGCCATTATGAAGGCAGGCCCGCGCTAAAAGTGGTCTATTTAAGTGTGTTAGTTGAAACAATGAGTTTCCCATGCCTGGTGTGAAATCAGGGTTATCCTTTAGTGGCATCAATGGGCTAAGTGAGGAGGTAACGTCTGATCGATTGACTATCCTATGAAAGATCTCTAGGGTGGTTCCTGTTAAAGGGTTATATTTTAGGGTAGGTGGGTAGCTGTTCCATGGGATCCAAGGAGCAAAATGCAGGGTAATAGGGTTCAGACCCAACTCCAAAGACACCCTGTTCTTGGTATCCTTATGACAATGCCAAGCGATTAGTCTTGCGAGATGAGAGGCAAGATAGTAGTTTTTAAAGTCAGGTAAGCCCATCCCACCATGCTGCTTAGATTTGGCAAATTTAATTCTGGGTTTGTGATTCCAAAGAAATTTCAGTAGAATGGAATGTAGTGATTAAAAAAAAAAAACTTTGGGGTAACTTAATTGGTAGTGTGCGCATGAGGTATAGTAGCCTAGGTAAAATAGTAATTTTAATGATGGCTGCTCGGCCACACCAAGAAAATGTACCTGAATGCCAACTCTTTAGATCCTTTTCTATGGTTTTAATCAGTGGTGGAAAATTTTGTTCATAAATTGATGATAACTGTGGCGTTAACCAAACCCCCTAAGTATTTCAAAGCTCAGGGGTTCCATTTAAAGGGGGAGTTTCCTTTGGTCATTTTGAGAACGTTGTCGGGAAGGGATACATTCAAGGCTTCTGATTTGGAGTAATTTATCTTCAGATTAGATACATAGCCATAATGTGTGAATGCTTTCATCAGGTTGGGTAATGGGATTTGTAGGTTAGTCAGAAAAAATTATAAATCGTCAGCGTAAGCGGCCGTCTTGAACTCTCTATCCAGAACTTTGTATCTGCTTATTGCGGCATTCGCATTACTGTTCTAATAAAGGGTTCTAAGGATAGAATGAACAATAGGGGGGGATAGCGGGCAGCCCTTTCTTGTACCATTTGTGATATGTACCTTTTCAGAAAGAGAGCCTTCAATTTTTAGTCCCGCTGAAGGGTTTTGATAGAGAGATGAGATCCAGGCCAACATATTGGACCCCAGTCCTATGTGTTTACAAACAGCCAGCATGAAGTCCCAGGATACACAGTCAAAGGCCTTTTCCGCATCTGTGGACAGGAGAAGGCCCCTGGTATTCCGTGTGCAGGCTGCGTGAATTAGAAGAAGAGATTTAGTTACATTGCCTCTCTACCACTTGTTTGGGGCCGATAAGGATCTGTAGAAAGGGTCTCAGTCTGTTTGCAAGGATCTTCGCAAACAACTTGACGTCCAAATTTAGCAAAGAGATTGTGCGAGCTATCACCCTATCTGAGGGCCCCTTATTGGGCTTTGGGATGACTGTAATGAAGGCCAACAGAAAGTCTGAGATGACCTCCATGAGTTGGGACATAGAGTTCAAGGCTTTGGTAAGTGGGTATCAGGAATCAAGTACTCACCGAGGCCAAGATGCCAAGAGCGGTTGCCCTTGCGACTCAGCGCCCACTGCCCCTGGAGATGGTACAGAAGGCAGTTGGCACCAAGAGGCACAAGCCACCTGTTGGTGATGGCTAGGCGTGGGCCTAGGTGCTGTAGATAGGAGATGTGCTGGAAGCTGGGATCCTGGCTGAGGCTCAAACACCGGTAGGCGGGCTGGAGGTAAAATACAGAAGGTTAGTCAGGCACAAGCTAGGGGGTCAAACACGGGTAGACAAGTCCAGAGCGAGGTAACCAGGCGGAGAGACAAGGCAGGGTCAAAGGCAGGCAGAGGGTCAGGTACTGGCAGCAAGGAACAGATATCCGAAGGTACAGGCCGAGGGTCAAACACTGGAGACAATGGGAAGTCCGGTAGGCAAGCCAAGGGTCAAGGTTGGAGAGAAGCAGGATGGTCAAGGTGATCCGGGTCGGCAACAGGTGATCAATCAAGAAAGCAAACAGCAGGTACAGGTACAAGGAACAAGGGACAGCTGAGAGACGAACCAGCATTGTTTTGGTGTGAAGGCCTCTCTTTTATAGGCCAGCTGGTTGGTCACATGGGGCGTACGCTAGTGCGCATGCGCGCGCGCCGCTCAGTGGAGCCTCGAGCGCGCGTGCGCCGCCGCAGCATTACCCCATCTCTTCCTGTGCGCCGGAGCGCCAGCCCCGTGCGCATGCGCACTACAGTGCGCAACGGACGAGGTTCCTGATAGTGCCCCCCCCCTGAGGGGCGGACTCCGGACGCCCAGGCTATCCATCAACTCAGGGTGTTCTTGGTGAAAGATCCTGATCATCCTTGGGGCATGGAAATTTTTGGATGGTTCCCAGGAGTTGTCTTCTGGGGGGTACCCCTTCCATTTTACCAAGTATTGGAGCTGGCGGCCCACCTTCCTGCAACCCAGTAGAGATTCCACTTCATACTCTTCGTTACCATCAACTGTGACAGGAGGTGGAGGAAGTTCTTCTCTATCCGGAAAAGGACTGGGGACCAGAGGTCTTAGCAGCGAGGCATGAAATACCGGGTGTATTCTGTACGTCTTGGGTAGTGAGAGCTCAAAAGCCACAGGGTTTATCATCTTCTTGATCTCAAATGGCCCGATGAATTTAGGGCCCAGTTTTCGTGAGGGGCACGAGAGTTTGAGATGGGTGGTTGACAACCATACCTTCTCCCCTGTTTTGAAGGAGGGATTAGCCCTTCTACCTTTGTCGTGAAATTTCTTGTAATCCTTTTGTGCCTGCTGCATTTTTTTCCGGAGTTCCTGAAAGTTGGATTGGATGGATTCTAGCCTTTCTTGTACCGCTGGAGCTGGTGATTCGGGGAAGGCGTTTGGGAGGAAAGATGGATGAAAGCCAAAATTTGCCCAGAAGGGAGTTTGATTAGTGGTCGAATGGGAGGAGTCATTATACGCGAATTCTGCGTACGCCAGCAGGGAGGCCTAATCGTCTTGTGCTGAAGAACAAAAACAGCGTAAGTACTGTTCAAGCGTCTGGTTGGTACGCTCTGTTTGTCCATTGCTCTGTGGATGGTAGGCTGATGAAAGGCAGACCTTGATTCCTAGAGACTTGCAAAGTTCCTTCCAAAATTTTGAAGTAAATTGAGAGCCTCTGTCCGAGACAATGCTCTTGGGGACCCCATGGAGCCTGACAATCTCCTTAATGAAAATGTTGGCCGTTTCTAAAGCCGTGGGAGTGCCAACCATAGGCAGGAAGTGGCTCATCTTGGACAGCCGGTCCACTACTACCAGGATGGTAGAAAACCCCTCTGAGGGAGGTAAGTCTACGATGAAGTCCATCGAGATGTCGGCCCAAGGGCGCTCCGGGATGGGTAGCGGCTTTAGTAACCCCCAAGGTTTATTTTTGCCCCCCTTGTTCCGCTGGCAAGGTATACAGGAGGAAATATAGTTCTGGCAGTCTTGTCGCCAGCCTGGCCACCAGAAGGTGCGGGAAATGAGTTCCGCTGTTTTCCGGACTCCGAAGTGCCCCGCTAGCTTGTGGTCATGGAAGGTTCTTAGGACTAAGGGTCTCACTTCTTGAGGGACAAAGACTTTGTCTTGATGCCAAAGCAGGTTTTCACGCCTTTCCAGGGAGGCCACAATAGGATCTCTGCAATGGGTTGAGGCTGCATGGAGAGCAGAAGACAGGTCTGTCGGGGGAAGTAGTAAAAAATTCTGGGGAGCTAGGATGGTGCTGGGTTCTGTTATTTGGGCGGACTCCGGAGAGATGCGGGAGAGAGCATCTGCCTTGCCATTCTTGGACCCTGGTCGGTAGGAGATGTGGAACGTGAATCTCGAAAAGAAGAGTGCCCATCGGGCTTGGCGAGGTTTTAACCTCTTGGCAGTCCGTAAGTATTCGAGGTTCTTATGGTCGGTGAAGATGGTGATTGGATGGACTGCCCCTTCGAGAAGATACCTCCACTCTTCCAAAGCACATTTGATAGCCAGTAATTCTCGATCACCCACGTCGTAATTCCTCTCGGGAGGACTTAATTTCCGGGAGGCGAAAGCCACCGGATGGAGAAGGGCCTTTGGCCCATGCCGTTGAGAGAGAATGGCCCCAGTGGCCGAATCTGAGGCGTCTACCTCCAATACGAAAGGGAGCAGCGGGTCCGGATGCCGTAAAATGGGGGCAGTGGTGAAAAGTGTTTTCAACTTGATAAAGGCCTCCTGAGCCTCCGGAGTCCACTGGAAGCGGCTTTGCTGGCGGGTTAGCTGGGTAATCGGGGCAACGATGGCAGAGAATCCCACGATGAACCGCCGATAGAAATTGGCGAAGCCAATGAATCGTTGCACCGCCTTTTTATCTTTTGGAGGTGACCACTCTACTACTGCCTTGACTTTCTGAGGATCCATCGACGTACCTTTGGTGGAGATGATGAATCCCAAGAATTGGACTGTAGATCTTTCAAATTCACATTTCTCCGCCTTGAGATACAGTTGATGGGCCCTGAGGACGGTAAGTACCCATCTGACGTGTTCCCGATGGAGTTCCAAGGTTGCTGAGAAGATGAGGATGTCATCCAGATAAACGACTAAAAAATCATCCAAGTGTTCTCTGAAGATGTCATTCACCAAGTGTTGAAAAGTGGCCGGAGCGTTGCATAGGCCGAAAGGCATCACGAGATATTCAAAGTGGCCAAACCTAGACCTGAAAGCTGTCTTCCACTCATCCCCTGCGCGGATCCTGACGAGATTGTAGGCACCTCGCAGGTCGAGTTTGGAAAACACCTTGGCTGTTCGAAACCGCTGGAAGAGCTCTGGGATGAGCGGTAGTGGGTACCGATTTTTGACAGTAATTTTATTTAGCTCCCTATAATCGATGCAGGGTCGAAGTGAGCCATCCTTTTTGCCTACAAAGAAAATGCCAGCCCCGGCTGGGGAAGTGGATGGCCGGATAAAACCTTTCTCGAGGTTCTCATCAATATAAGCTTTAAGAGCCCTTAACTCGGTCTCCGACAGGGGAAATATGCGTCCGAAAGGGATCTCAGACCCAGTGAGTAATTCAATAGGGCAGTCATAGGCCCGGTGTGGAGGTAGATGATCGGCCTTTTTTTTATCAAACACATCCTTAAAGTCCTGGTAAGCTGGGGGAATGTGTTGCAGGTTTTCAGGTGCCATGACAACAGCCAGATGAGCACTTGGAGGTGGTGCCAGGCAATGTAAATGGCAGTATGGAGAGGAAAAGGAGACCTCTTTCCGGTCCCAATGGATCTGGGGATCATGGGCTTGTAGCCAAGGAAGTCCTAGGATAATAGGAAACATTGGGGATGAGATGAGGTCGAAGCGTAGAAGCTCCTGATGTCCAGAATCCGTGGTGGTAAGGATAGGTGCGGTCTCCAGTGTTACTGGCCCCGAATGTGGCAGGGACCAGTCAGCCAAGTGGACCAATAGTGGTTTTCCTTTATTAAAGTATGGGATCTGCCATTCCTTGGCAACGGAGATGTCTAAAAAGCAGCTGCAAGCCCCTGAGTCAAATACGGCCGGTAACCGAATCCTCTTTCCCGCCAGCTGTAGGGAGACAGAGAGAGTCACATAAGCCTGAGCAAGGTTAAGATTTTGACAGTTCATAGTGTGTTGAGGTGGCAACTTACTGGGCCGGATGGGACAATTCTGTAGGAAATGGCCGGATCCTCCGCAGTAGAGACATAGGTTGGATCTGCGTCTGCGTTGGCGTTCCTCCTGAGACAGACGGGGGCGGACTAGACCTAGTTGCATAGGTTCCCCGTCTGATGCCAAGGTGCCGGTAGGCAAGGGAGTAGTTGGGTACATGGAGGGACCTCTTGGGGACCCCCACACTGGTCGAGATCCTTGTAGGCGCTCGGAACGGCGCTCACGCATGCGCCGGTCCAGTTTGGTAGTCAACTGGATTAGTTCTTCTAAGGTCGTGGGAGTCTCAACACGAGCTAATTCATCCTTGAGGCTTTCGTTCAATCCTAGCCGGTACTGGTAGCGGAGGGCTGCCTCATTCCATGTTGTGTCGGCCGACCATTTACGGAACTCCGCAGTATAGTCCTCTACTGGTCTTCTCCCCTGGGAGAGGGTATGTAGAGTGGCTTCGGCTGTGGCAGTACGTTGGGGGTCATCATACAGTTGGCCCATAGCTTCAAAAAAAGAATCCACGGTGTTTAGCAAGGGGTTCCTTTGCTCCATGAGACCGTGAGCCCAGGTCTGAGGTTCTTCTGAAAGCAGAGAAATGATGAATCCCACCTTTACAATTTCAGAGGAGAAGGTCCGGGGTTGTAAAGCGAGATACAGGGAGCAGGCGTTTTTGAATGACCTAAATCTTCTACGGTCGCCTGAAAAACGCTCAGGGATAGGTACCCTGGGTTCTGGCACAGCCATCATCATAGCAGGTGGGTTTTGCATTTGAGGTGCGGAGGCCCCGCTGGCTGACCCGGAAGCTGGGTTGGCAGGAGGAAAAGCAGTTGCCAGTTGTTGGAGGCGGGTATCAACCTGGGCATAGCCTTCCTGTAATTTCTGCACCGCCTCCATGAGGGCAGACACCTGTTGGCATAACATCTCCAAAGGAGATCCCGCTCTGTTGGCCTCTGTCATGGCTGGTTCGTACTATCAGGAATCAAGTACTCACCGAGGCCAAGATGCCGAGAGCGGTTGCCCTTGCGACTCAGCGCCCACTGCCCCTGGAGATGGTACAGAAGGCAGTTGGCACCAAGAGGCACAAGCCACCTGTTGGTGATGGCTAGGCGTGGGCCTAGGTGCTGTAGATAGGAGATGTGCTGGAAGCTGGGATCCTGGCTGAGGCTCAAACACCGGTAGGCGGGCTGGAGGTAAAATACAGAAGGTTAGTCAGGCACAAGCTAGGGGGTCAAACACGGGTAGACAAGTCCAGAGCGAGGTAACCAGGCGGAGAGACAAGGCAGGGTCAAAGGCAGGCAGAGGGTCAGGTACTGGCAGCAAGGAACAGATATCCGAAGGTACAGGCCGAGGGTCAAACACTGGAGACAATGGGAAGTCCGGTAGGCAAGCCAAGGGTCAAGGTTGGAGAGAAGCAGGATGGTCAAGGTGATCCGGGTCGGCAACAGGTGATCAATCAAGAAAGCAAACAGCAGGTACAGGTACAAGGAACAAGGGACAGCTGAGAGACGAACCAGCATTGTTTTGGTGTGAAGGCCTCTCTTTTATAGGACAGCTGGTTGGTCACATGGGGCGTACGCTAGTGCGCATGCGCGCGCGCCGCTCAGTGGAGCCGCGAGCGCGCGTGCGCCGCCGCAGCATTACCCCATCTCTTCCTGTGCGCCGGAGCGCCAGCCCCGTGCGCATGCGCACTACAGTGCGCGACGGACGAGGTTCCTGATAGTGGGTCTGTAATGATGTTCACAAAGGTCTTGTAGTAGATGGAAGTATACCCATCAGGTCTTGGACTTTCCCCCTGATTTTAAGTGTTTAATTGCCTGTCTAATTTCCGAAGCTTCAATCTGACCATCTAAAAGGTTAGCGTCTAAGTCACTCAAGGTAGGGAGACCACTCTTGTCTAGGTAGTATTGGATAATTTGTGTCCTATCTCCAATCATCCCTTTCTGTCTACGTTGAGGCGGTAGATCATATAGGTTTGTGTAAAAATTATGGAAGTGTTTTGCAATTGCCTCGGTGGTAACATCCAGGGTGCCATTGGGCTGTTTGATGCCCATGATATTCTTATTGGAAGTGTGTACCCTTAGAGTCCTGTCTACCTGTTTTTATCTCCAGATTCATAATATATTTGCTTTTTAGAGAACAGTAATCTTTTTGTTTTAGATTCTAGAATCTGTTGCAATGTCTTCCTGGCTTCCAAAAGTTCTTTAGCCATTCGGATGGTCAAAGATTGTTTATGTAGTGTTTCTAGAATGTAGATTTGGTCGGTTAGCTGTTTAATTTCCGTCTCTCTCTCCCGTTTATGCTGTGCACCCGATCTAAACAACTCACCACTGAGCGTGCATTCATGAGCTTTCCAAATCATTAGAGGGTCCATGTCAGGGGAAGTGTTGTGACTAAAAAGGTCCATAAGTGAGGTGGTGATTTTAGGCCGCAGAGATGGGTCAGTTAATAAAGAGGAGTTAAAGCGGAGCTACACTGCCCCTGACGTTTTTTTTTTTAATGGGGATTGCTTAATAAAATAATTTGCAAAGCATTAGCTCACCTGTCCTGTCTGTCTGAATTTGTCCGTTCGTCTTTTATGTAAAAAAAAAACGTTATATCTATTTCCGGCTTCATCCCCATCTTGCGTGTGGGCATGTGAATACTCCAGGGCATTGTCTTCCTGGATTTCATTCACGCCTCTCTCTAATCTCGCGCATGCGCAGTAGACCGTTCATAGGAGCGCCGTCAGCAGCGTTGTGATGACGTCGCGTTCGGTTCAAAGTCTCGCGCAATCTCGGGCCAGGCAGCCGCCCTGACTCCTGGGAACAATGACACAAGCTCCCAGGAGACAGTGCGGGCTAGGGGATATTACGTAATACCCCTGCCCATATCCGAGGGACCAGGAACCAGGAAGCGATGGATGCAAAGAAGAAGAACAACTAAAGGTAAGTAAAAAAAAAAAAAAAAAAAACTGCCATTTCGGATCGAGGAAGGTGAGTATTTTTTTTTATTACAGGTTTTAAAAACGGGTGTTGCTCCGCTTTAAGTCTCCAAATCAGGGACTTAGGAGAGTTTGTTTTTAAGTTTAATGTTAATGAAATTGGTAAATGGTCTGAGACTAATTGAATGCCTATATGAGCACCTGAGAGTACAGGTAAATCTCTCTGAGTGATGAAGAGGTAGTCTAGGCGTGCAAACCTGTCGTGTAGAATGTGAAATCGCGTCCTTTAGGCTTAAGAAAACGCCAGGAGTCAATTAATTGGAGAGAACGTAGGAGGGTTTTGAGTTTTTTGAGGACTTGGTAGTATATGCAGGTCTTACCAGATGAAGTATCAACCAGGGGATTCAATGGGATAATGAAGTCCCCTCCCAATATAATGCATCCCAACGCAAAACCCTGCAATTCCTGCACTATACGTTTACAGAATGTCAAATTCGATGTATTCAGGAAGTATACATTTGCCAATGTAAGGGGCGTGCCACCGTATGTCCCTTTCAGGAACACAAATCCACCTTCTGGGTTGCTCCGAACGTTCAAAGGGGGCTTCTTTGTTCACTAGGATTGATGCCCCCTTGGGTTTGGAATAAACATTGGTGGCATGGTAGACTTTAGTGAAGAATGAATTGGTAAGTCTAGGCACATGATGAGTTTTAAAATTAGTTACTTGTATGAACACAGAATGGGATCTACCTTTCTTAAGTTCCCTCAAGAGTGTGGTGTGCTTTTCAGGGATATTTAGACCTCTTACGTTGTGTGAGATCACCGTAGGGCCGCGCCCTAAGGAGGAGTATGCCATCAGGTAGGAGGAAATGTGCTGATTTCAGCTCTAAAAATTATAAACTTACAGGCACTTGTTTATAACCAGTTATTTTAGAAAAACATTGATGGTAGAAAGATATTGTCAATCAGAGACAGAAGAGTGTAGACATAGGAAGAAGGTCAGGTAAGAAGAAAGGTGGAGTTGAAGGAGCACCTTTAGATAGTAACACTATCTTAAGAGTTTAAAGTTAGTGTACCTTGAACCAAACACTGTATGTTCAAGGTCACTTTGACTTTGGGGGGAAGGGAGGCTGCAGCCCGGAGAATAATTGAATACCAACTATACTCTATGTATAAGTGAGAAGGTGTTCTTGTAATATGGAACGCCACTATAACAATACACACAGCCTAAAGGCCAACAGTAATAATGAGTGTAATTGAATCAGTCCAACAATCTATTGAGAAAACAAAAAACAAAAAAATGGCTCAGAAATGGGCAATGAGCTAAGGGGCAATACTGCAAGCACACCGCATGTTCATTACGATCACTAGCACCTCTAATTTATGGGGATCTGAGATAGTCATCTATAGCGGACATGACATAGACACGTCCTGACCTAGCAATATGCCGCGGAATAGGCGAGTAGTAAGGCTTCAAAAATGTGAGCGCCTGCAAAGGTGAATAATCGTAATAAAATAAAAACAACCTAACCAGTCCATGGACACAGTACTAGTGGTAACTTTAACTAACTACATTGCTCCCCTGTATGTAGAATGAATGCAGCAACTGGATGTATATGGGGATATCAGCTCCAGCATGTGACCCAGAAGTCATGGTCAGAGGGCCATGGTGCAGCCTTGGATAGTATGGGCATAGCAAATAGATCATTAAAGTCCGTCAATGTGCCGGCATTCATGGCTGAGTCAGATGGACTGGAAGAATCTTGTTATACAAAGTAGAAAAGGAGTAAAAGTGAGCCCAGAGGCCTGGAGTTCACAGTTACCCATCCCCCTAATCCTGCAAGGTTGCCGATCTTGGGTTAGGAGTTCCAGCTTTAGAGCCTCCATTGCGGTTATGTTTGATATTCTTAGAGAGACTTTTTTTCCAGAGAGGAGAATGGAGATCACGGTGGACCTCTGTCGCAGGGAAGCAGTGTAAATTCCGCGTACCAGTCCGGGAGGTCCACCAGGCCCAGATTCAGAGCGTCGCAGAAGGTCGGTAGGTCAGCTGGGGTGTGCAAGATGTGTTGGTGGTCGTTGAAGGTGACAATCAAAGCAAATGGGAAATGCCAAGTATATCCAATAAAGGCCACAAAGCCCTACGGTTTTTCAGTTTAATTTGAGAGAGATCTTGAAACGGCATTATGGTTTCTCCATTAAAAATGATACGATCATTTCGCCTGGCTTTGGGCATTATATCTTCCTTGAGTGCAAATCTCTGCAGACAACATATTATATCTCTTGGCGGTGCAGAATCCAGTCCCCGCAGGCTTAAGGCCCTGTGGGCCTGAACGAATTCAATCTCCATGTCCTCCTGTCTTTCTAACAGGCTGTTGAAAACTCTTTGTAAGGCTGGGACGATTTGATCATTTTCCACCGTTTCTGGTATACCCCTCACTCTAATGTTGTTCCTTCTGCCTCTGTTATCGAGGTCCTCCAGATGCCTGTTCATGTCCATGAAGTGCTGGGACTGAAAGACAGTGACCCTCTCCAGCCTGTGGATAGCCCTGTCCCTCTGCTTCCCTGCGGCCTTGCTTCTCATTGAGCACCATTAGATTTGTTTTTAAGTCTGTGATGGCAGCAGAGAGTGTGGACTTAATGTCAACTGCAAAGCCTGACATGTCTGTGTAGGTCAGGAAGTGGTCAGAGCATAATGGTCCCACACGATTGTGAATCCTCACTGAAGTCCTCCTCGTCGTGAAGCGACGCCGTCTTGGAGCTCACCGCGCTGCTGCGGGCCACAGGCTGTGTTTTGAACAGATCCGATATATTCCGGGCGGAGGACGTTGCTCATCCGCAGTGGGAGCCTGAGAGTGGGGTGTTGTAGTGTTGTTTGCCCGTCATTTGTGAGGCAAAGGGTTGGGTGTCAGGTGCAGAGGCTGTGTGGATGCCGGAGCTCCGTCAGTGTGCTGCCATCCATGCTGCGCGGCAAGCCACGCCCCCCTTCTTTTCCATTTTTATGAGCTGCAAGCAGTTGGGGCATTGCTTTTAGCACGGCTTCCCTGGCTTTAGATTTATCAATAGCAGTGATGCTGCACACCAAGATGCAAAATAATTGTCTTCTTTTATTAGAATAGCCAACAGGAACAAATTATTTTCTGACATGTTTTATGCAAGAAATACAATTAATCATTGTGCTAATGTCTATTCAGCAGCTAGCATAAAATATAGGTAACAATATTAAAAAAATGTATAAAGATATGCAGCGCTAGAAATACAAACATGAACTATGTAAATAAAAATCCACTGTCATTGAGCGTAAAGAGTCCATGTTCCAAGAAATGGCATCACCCACAGTATAAATATGACAAGATGAGGTGAACTATGAAATCATCCACCGCACACCACTACACCAAGCCTCTTACCTCAGAAAATGGACCACTAGGTTATAGGTGGTCAGATAAGCATGATATATCCACTATAGCACGACTCCACTCTGGTACCAGACAGCTGACTCTCATAGGGTCATAACATTGAGTGAATCCACAGGCTCATATGTAGGATAAAAGAGAAGTAGCTCTTCATAGTGTAGTATGCTAATTCAAGATGATTTTATTAAGTAAAAAGCATACAGGGTACTCACATTTGGAGAATTAAAATGAGCATTTCAGGAACACAAAAAGTCCTTGGTTAACATTTGTTTCCAACCAACAAAATGGCCACGGTCAGCAGATGTAGTGTCGTGACATCAGAGCTCCAGGCTCCACCCTACTTGGCTTTTCGCCCAATAAGGAACGCTGCCAGGGGCGTGATGTTTTACGCAAGGCACAGTACTTTTTTAAAGAATTCTTTGGGAAAGCACTGTGCCTTGCACAAACCATGTCAGAATTGACCATGTTTCTGATGGCTATTTTAACCACTTCAGCCCCGGAAGATTTGGCTGCTCAATGACCAGGCCATTTTGACGTCCTTTTTTCCCACAATTAGAGCTTTCTTTTGGTGGTATTTGATCATCTCTTTGGTTTATATATATTTTGTGCTATAAACAAAAAAAGAGCGGAAATTTGGAAAAAAAAAACACAATATTTTGTACTTTTTGGTATAATAAATATCCCAATTTTTTTTTAAAAATGGCGGTGATCAGCGATTTTTATCAGGACATTTCGGCATTATGGCGGACAGATCGAACACTTTTGACTCATTTTTGAGACCATTGGCATTTATACAGCGATCAGTGCTATAAAAATGCACTGATTACTGTGTAAATGTCACTGGCAGGGAAGGGATTAACACTAGGGGCGATCAAGGGGTTAACTGTGTTCCCTAGGGAGTGATTCTAACTGTGGGGGATGGGACTGCCTGGGTGAGGAGAGCGATTGTTGTTCATACATAGTATGAACAACAGATCGCTTTCTTCACCCCTGACAGCACAGAGATCTGTCTGTTTACATTGACAGATCTCCATTCTGTCTCTGTGTGGAATGATCGCAGGTGCCTGCTGGTCATCGTGACCGCCCGCCACGCGCATAGGCTCCGGCGTGGCGCTGCGGGAGCGTGCACGCGCCCCCTAGTGGTCAAAAGGCGAACCGACATACAGCAACGCCGGTTCGCCCAGGTCACTGGTCGGGAAGGGGTTAATAAAGGAAGAAGATCATTTTACATGCGGCATTCCTGTTGCTGGTACATTTGATTGCGTTGGTGGAGATGAGCCAGTACCTGAGATGTGATTGTGGAGTGTGGAGCCTGATCGCGCCTCGAGCGGCCTGTGAAATATTTTTCACTGGCTTCAGAGTTGTGAACCAAGTGGGGCAGAAACTGTAGTTGGTAAGCACAACTGTATTGTTTCATAAATAACACAAAGCAACAGGAACTGGTGGTTCAATGGTAAGCTCAGTGATGGAAAAAATACAATCTAAATACAATCTAAAAGTTTTTTAATAACCTATACAGATCTATTATACATGTGTAGCACCCTGATGTTTAGGGTTGCTATTAAATGTATTAGCCAAGTGATAGTTGCCTTGGCCAATTGTTAGGAGGTCAATTGATTTTGCCCTAATTCTGGAAATGCTGCACTTCTCTCTTCTGTCACTAGATGGTCAGGACATTGCAAGGACAGATTAGGAATGAATGGGGTATCTCAGCCAATGGGCAGGGATTTTCTTGTGTCCCTTGGCCTGCTGGGAGAGCTTATTTATTTGGGTAGAGTCAGGTGATCGGAGTTCTGTGCCACCCGGATGGCTATCTGGGTTGATGTGTGTCGTGGCTGCAAGGCTAGAAACCTAAGGCCTATCCTGGGGACATCTGGCTGACAGCCTATCCAGAAGTAGTGCAGGGTTGGAACTGCGGGCTTGTAGTCCAACCAGAAGTAACGGTTCTTCCGGATGGGGAACCAGTCATGGTCGGATGTAGAGGGGAAGCTGCCGCCACAAAGGGACCATCCAACTTGCTACCGGAGACCATTGTAAGTAAGCTGAGGCCGGTACCAGAGCAGACTTCTCGCCAGCCGGGGGGCGGTGAAGAAGTGCGAAAGCATCAGCAAGTGCCAAGTCAGGGACCCAGCGGGACAGTAGAGGTGACGCTTGTGGAGTGCCAAGCCAGGGACCTAACGTGTCAGCAGGAGTGAAGCTTGAGGAGTATCTATGAGTGCCAAGCCAGGGACCCAGCAGTGAAGCGTGGTGGCGCTTGAGGAAGATTCCGAGCGCAACAGTTAAAGAGCTCAGGGGATCTAGTGGCTAGTGGATCTGAAGTCATATGTCTATATGCGGGATGAGAAGTGGTTAAAGTGATACTAAAGATTCAGATTTTAAAAAAAAACAACATGTTATACTTACCTGCTTTGTGCAATAGTTTTGTACAGAGCAACCACTCCTCTTCTTGGGTCCCCTGCCGGTGCTCCTGGCTCCTCCCCCCTGCTGAGTGCTCATGGGGGTTCACTCCCAAGCTGTCTCTGTGTACTTATAAGAAACACAGAGCCCGCCTCGGCCCCACCTCCCTGCTTCCTCCTCACTGGCTGTGATTGACAGCAGTGGGAGCCAATGGTTTCCACTGCTGTATCTCAGCCAATGAGGAGGGAGAGACCCGGAAAAGTCGCTGTTTTCATGCACATCGCTGGATTGAAACCGAGTTCAGGTAAGTATTAGAGGTGGCTGAAGGGGAAGCGACACACTGAAGGCTTTTTTTACCTTCATGCAAAGAATGCATGAAGGTAAAAAAATTTAGACTGCACAACCACTTTAATATCTGTGTAGCACCCTCTAGTGTAAAAAGTTGATAGGAAAATTTAGCTGACTCTCTGTAGCTTAAAGCAGAACTTCAGTCATTTTTTCAACTTTCCATCTAATAAATCTTCTGCCCTTGTTGTTATAACTTTGGAAAGTAAAACATATTTTTTTTGCCAGTAAATATCTTGTCTGGTAAAAAGCCTAGGCTTATGACATCCTGCACAGCTCTCTCACTCTAATAAGAGTTTGCCAGAAAGAAAGGGGGAATGAGTCATAAGAGGGCCAATGAAAGCTACAGGGCTGCAGAGCTGGAGGTGTGCCTCTGTGTAAATACAGGAAATAAACAGGCAGCAGCTTAAGCTGCCCACAGTTAAAATGGATGCAGCCAGATTCAGTGAAGGGAGATTTCTGCAGCATATTTGCAAGTACAGAATCACAGTATATATAAAATAATATGCAAAGTGGTTGGAGGGAATCTTCAGAATAGCAAAGATGTTTTTATTACAAATTATGTGAGCAGACTCTTTAACCACTTGCTGACCGCCGCATGTACATATACATTGACACAATGGCATGGACAGGCAAATGGGCATACAGGTACGTCCCTTTAAATTTGCCGCCGTGCCATCGCGTGCGCACCGCAAGCTCCGTGAGTGTGATTGCGGGTCCCGCGGACTCGATGTCCACGAGGATACCCGCGATCGTCTCACGGAGAGTGATGTAAACAAGCATTTCCCCGTTCTGCCTAGTGACACTGATCACAGATCCCTGTAATCGGGAACGGTGATCAGTGTCGTGTCACACATAGCCCCTCTCCCCACAGTTAGAATCACTCCCTAGGACACACCTAACCCCTACAGCGCCACCTAGTGGTTATCCCCTTCCCTGCTAGTCACATTTACACAGTAATCTATGCATTTTTAATTGCACTGATCGCTGTATAAATGTGAATGGTCTCAAAATAGCGCCAAAAGGGGAGCGCATGCGTGGCGCTGAGACGGATGGACGCCTGAGAAGTTAGCTCCGCACAGCCCGGGACTTTAACGGCATCCAGAGGGCCATAAACTGCGCTAAACCCTGTAATTCCAACACCCCTCGTTACACTGGGACCCAGTGCATGCCTTCTAAGAGGAAGAAATCCCGAGGAGGATCGCAATCCACTCTAACTCACTATCTCCTCCGCACGCGGGAACGGTACAGCATGGCGCAAGATGGCGCAGAGGGAGGAAGTCACTCTCCAGCACCCGGCTCTCCGTCTCCACCATCTCCGTCCCTCACCGGGACCGACTCCAGTGAGTACCCTACAGCCCTATCTAAGGCCGACCTTGACGCTAGCCTTGAATCAATGTACCTCAGACTGGCCACTAAATTTCAGACTGAACTCCACAAAACGTCTCATTCCCTGTCTCAGAAAATCACGGCACTCGGTTCTAGGACCGAAAAACTGGAATCCAAACACGACGAACTAGCCCTGGCTTATAATGATCTTAGCAGGGAACATGAAGCCCTGACAACAGCCTTTCACTCAATCCAAGCCCAAGTCGAAGACCTCGACAACAGGAACAGACGCCACAATTTAAGAATCTGTGGCATCCCAGAGTCTGAAACCGAATTAATCCCCACAGTGATTAGGCTGTTCAAATCCCTGCTTCCAGATCACGATTCGCAATCTTTCAAATGCGACCGGATTCATAGGGCTCTTCGTCCTAAACCACCAGACGACAAGCCGCCGAGAGACGTTGTCCTTTGTATGAAGGACTTTTTTACGAAGGAAGAAATTCTACGTGCGGCCCGCAACAAGTGCCGGATCACCCTGGACGAAAATGTCGTACAAATTTATCCGGACATATCCCCGACCACCCTGGATCGCAGACAGGGAATGAAAGATGTCACCATGATCCTGCAATCGGCACAGATTCGCTACAGATGGGGATTCCCCTTCAAGTTGATAGTCCCCCACAACGGTACCACCTACCTTGCCACCTCTCTATTCGAAGGGCAGGAGATCCTAGTGAAGCTTGGCCTTTTGGATGCTGCCGCACTACGTCGCCTCCCGTCTACTCCCAGACCTGCACCGATCTGGCAGACCCCTCCACCCAGAAGAGATAGACGGAGGATCCGCTACGACGCCGGAGAACACCAAGAAGACCGCCCGCACTGAACCTCGATGAGAATCACACCTCAGATCCTTCTACATCCCGGTTTGCATAACAGCAATACCTCCACTGACCTACGTTCACGTTTCAGTATCAGAGTTTGTCCCTCGGAGCTGCATCATGCTTTCCCCACCCAGCAGTAACTATTGGTTTAATTTTTCCGACCACTTGGATGCATGGTCGGCTTGGCTGGGTACGAGACAACATGTTGTCTCGCTGTTCGCATTTTCTTTTTCAGGTACAACTCCCTATGTCTTACCTGACCAATTTTGGCGATCACCTTTGAAGATTGCCCACTACCGGTTTTTGCTAATTTTTATTCGGTATTTGACTCTTATGTTTGCCTTTTTTTTTCTTCTCCACTTTTTTTTTGATGCAATTTTTTTCTGCGATCTATACATCCGATATGTATATGTTTTCTTGAAAGGTTTGGTCACGGGTCCTTTTTGCTCAATACATGTATATCTGTTTAGCATGTTTTTTATCATGAGGTTTGCTTTCTGGCACTTTTCAGAAGTATGGCTGCGCCCCCTACAGTCGGATGATATTTCTGCACGATCAATTATGAGTTCCCAATACAAATGGCTATAACATGTATTTCCCATAATGTTAGGGGATTCAATTCCCCAATCAAGAGACGCAAAGCCTTTGCCCTCTATAAAAAAATCGGAGCCAAAGTACTCCTGCTGCAGGAGACCCACTTTGCCCACTCCTCTCACCCTAAATTTCTCCATAGAAATTACCCACAATCTTATTTCTCACTACACTCGACCAAGAGTAGGGGCGCCGCCATACTTCTTCATTCCTCCTTCCCCATGGAGGTTAAACGTGTCTGTAAAGATAAAGATAGCAGATTTGTAATTATAAAAGGGTTAATCCACAACAGAGAACTCACGATAGCAAGCATTTACGCCCCTAATGACAGCCCATCTTCCTTTTTCAGTAAATTTTTTGTCAAACTTGCTGAATTCCACTCCCCCCATATGATAGTGGGCGGGGATTTCAATATGGTCGCCAACCCTACTCTAGATCGTTCCTCTCCTACACCTTCTACTAGAGCCTTCCCGAAATCCCTGACTTCTGGCCTTCATAGTTACCAACTTGTGGATACATGGCGGGCACACAACACCGGCATGAAGGGATACACCTTCTTTTTTCATCCACACAATAGCTATGCTAGACTAGATTATATCTATACCTCACCAATCATATTGGCTAACTCCTCCGATGCAGAGATTCACCCTTGTGTATGGTCTGACCATCATGTGATTTCTTTCACTACTGAGTATATTCGTCTGGCTCCGACCCCATTCACCTGGAGATTGAACGAATCGATGCTCTCGGACTTAGCCACAGAATCACAAGTAGCACAATCGATAGAGGAATATTTCTCCATTAATGCACATCCGGATATTTCCCCACCGCTGTTATGGACAGCTCATAAAGCGGTCATAAGGGGAAAATTAATTAGCATCTCAGCCACACAAAATAAATTGAACAAACAAAAAATCCTTGACCTTACAAAAGAACTTGATCTTTTGTATAAAGATACTCCTAAACTCCTTTTAGCAGATACCAGACGTCTCATTGATCAAAAACGTTTGGAATTAGACTCTCTTCTCTCGACCAAAGTTGAGAAGGCACTCAGATGGACAAAGGCCAAATATTTATTGCATAGCAACACCTCCTCCACCCTTTTTGCTAGGAAATTAAACCAAGCCACACGCCCACCCCATGTATATAAACTCTCCAACCCAGACGGGACTGTTACCACTCACCCGAAAGAGGTCCTAAAATTTTTTGAGGAATTCTACTCTAAACTACTCGCTGCTGATGGTGGGATTTTCCCTCTGGCAGAGGATCCCTGGTTTCGTGATATTCCCCTGCCCTCCCTCACACCTTCACAAGTGGACTCCCTGAATGCCCCCATCACTATCTCAGAACTTCTAAGAGTTATTAAGGCTTTAAAACTAGGTTCCTCCCCAGACCCTGATGGATTCTCTTCCCTGTATTATAAAAAATTCCCGGCACTTCTGGCCCCAAGACTAGTTAACCTTTATAATTGGATTTTACAAGGTGGTAGCTTCCCTGAGGAGATGCTATTAGCAAACATGTCCTTGATCCCCAAACCCAACAAAAATCATGCCCTACCTCAAAATTATAGACCTATCTCAGTCATTAATAATGACCTGAAGATTTTTAGTAGAATCCTTGCTGACAGGTTAGCACACATTATCCCTTCCCTTATATCCCCGTATCAGGCAGGTTTCATCCCCCATAGATTAATTACGGACAACATACGCTTAGCTACAAATATTATCCAAGATGCTAATTTATCTTCCCGTAAACTCCTTTTGCTCAGCCTTGACATACAAAAGGCATTTGACAGTGTCTCCTGGAATTATATAGGCGCACTCCTGCAGAGCATGGGCTTCCGAGGGGAATTTTTATGTGCATTCCAGGCTCTCTACCGACACCCCAAGACACGTATTAGAATTCCAGGCTGTAACTCAGAGTTCTTTCAGCTAGGCAAGGGCACCAGGCAAGGCTGCCCCCTTTCCCCCTTAATTTTCGCGCTTGCCCTCGAACCCCTTGCAATTGCTCTATTAAATAACCCAGACATATCAGGCTACACTAAAGGCCCCTCCTCGTACAAATTCTGTATGTACGCTGACGACGTATTATTGTTTATCACCAACCCCCTGATATCCCTTCCTAATCTTTTCCTAACCCTTTCGCATTTTGCCAAAATCTCCGGCCTCTCAGTCAATGTCACTAAAACAGCTGCCCTTCCGGTAGGTTTCCAGCAAGCGGAACTCGCTCATCTAAAACAAACCTACTCTTTTACATGGTCCGACACCCACCTTTCATATCTTGGTATAGAACTAGCTAATGACTTTGACAAACTCTTTACTCTCAATTACCCTCCGTTGATCGTAAAACTCAAAAAAACACTAAAACAATGGGCACCTCTTCACATTCCTTTTATAGGTAGGATTACAGCCCTGAAGATGGTCATTCTCCCCAGATTCGGAATACTTCCGCTACCTACAGATTAGGCACTTTTTCCTTTCTCATTACAATGTTTCACAGGTTGCGAACAACACCCCCTTCGAGGACATGTGTCACACCAGCCCTCGACAGAAACATCTGATATCAGGGGTCTACAAATCTTTGGAAGCAATGCAGGAATCTCTCCCCTTGAAATATAGGGCAGATTGGGAACATGAGCTTAATATAGAGAGTGATACAATAGACTGGGAGAAAGGCTGGACTAATTTAAGGAAATGCACCAAATCGCTTACGATCAGGGAATCGGCCATTAAACTCATCACTAGATGGTACTACACTCCATCTCGCCTGCACAAGATCTACCCCCTTACCTCCCCCAACTGCTATAGAGGTTGCAATACACTTGGTACATTTAGGCATCTGTTCTGGGACTGCCCCATCGCCCAAGGGACTTGGTCAGAGTTATTCAGATTAATTGACAAATTAGTAGGTAGTCAGGTCACCTTATCCCTACACCACTGTATTCTGTTCCAGTCCCCCCCAGATACCGCAAAACCTTTGGTAAGACTGATCCACTCAATGTGCACAGCGGTTATCTGGACAGTTGCTCTCCACTGGAAATCCCCGGTAGTCCCCTTAGCACAAGTTATAGCACGTATTGACCACACGATGCTAGCCGAAAAGATATTTCATACCTTACATGATACAATTCCGATTTTTGATGCAAAATGGAACCCCTGGATTGTTCTTAGACTCCAAGAGTGACCGAACTGTCCTGTTATTTTTACCTTTTTTCCTCCCTCTCTTTTTCTTACTTTGCTATTTCTCTCGCTATCTTTATTATTTGTACACTTCCCTCATCAAGGTCATATCCTACTGGTAGTAATGCACCTCAGATCCAATGTTTTAAGGAAATCTCCGGTTTATTTGTCTTTCAATGACTTTGGTTATATTACACCGACAATGTTGATTTAATGCCCTTTAAAGTACCATATGATATGACAAAGACACTGTTCAATGTGTTTAATATCTATGTTTGTACATTCTGTTTTTTCTTTAATAAAACGCTTTGAAAACAAAAAAAATCTCGCCAAAAGTGTCCGATGTGTCCGCCATAATGTTGCAGTCACGATAAAAAACGCTGATCGCCGCCATTACTAGTAAAAAAAATAAATATTAATAAAAATGCCATAAAACTATACCCTATTTTGTAGACGCTATAACTTCTGCGCAAACCAATCAATAAAGACTTATTGCGATTTTTTTTAACCAAAAATATGTAGAAGAATACGTATCGGCCTAAACAGGCAAAAACATTTTTTTTATATATTTTTGTGGAATATTTATTATAGCAAAAAGTTAAAAAAGAATGTGTTTTTTTCAAAATTGTTGCTATTTTTTTGTTTGTAGCGCAAAAAAAAAGGTGATCAAATACCACTAAAAGACAGCTCTATTTGTGGGGGAAAAAGGACGTCAATTTTGTTTGGGAGCCACGTCGCATGACGGCGTAATTGTCAGTTAAAGCGACGCAGTGCCAAATCGCAAAAAGTGCTCTGCCAAATGGTCCGGGGGTTAAGTGAGTCTGGGTAACTGATGCGAGTACAGATGTAGGCCAGGCTGGAGGGCTCTACAGGTTAGGTTTCTGGCACCTCCCCCTGGTTCTAGAAACTACCAGAATGTTTTGGAAGCTAGTGGGTGGAAGTGAAGGGGCAGTGACCTGAATATTTATGAGAATCTGACCAATCCCTGGGCAGGAGGCTTGGCAAGGTGGTTGGATGAGCTCATAAAAATAGAAGAGCTTGGCCAGCATGGTTAATGTTGGGTGTAAGATGGAGTATTGAGGCTGGAGTTGTGAGGCCTGTGAGGGGACCCGGGCTGTGGGGCTCTGCCTCCAGGCTGGAGCTAAGGCGAGAGGAAGAAAAACTGCAGAGGGAACTCCACTAAACTACCTTCAGCAGGAGACCTGAACAGCAGTCTATGCAAGAAACGGGATTCAAGGGACAGTGTGAGTACATTTACTTGATCATCCCCAGGGCCAATAAGGGAAAAGGCTGCCAGATGCAATATTTAGCATGCTTTCATGGGACAGTGTCACAGCTAACCTAAATCTCTTGCTCTGGGAGATATTTTAAGACAACCAGGGGGCTGGTTTTCTACCGAGGGGACTCAGAGCTCCTACATACAGTTGAGACCTTGCTATTTTCTAATGAGGGGACATAGAGCTCCTACATACAGTTTAAACCATGCTGTTTTCTACTGAGGGGACACAGAGCACCTACATACAGTATGTCACAGAAGTGAGTACACCCCTCACATTTTTGTAAATATTTTATTTTATCTTTTCATGTGACAACACTGAAGAAATGACACTTTGCTACAATGTAAAGTAGTGAGTGTACAACTTGTATAACAGTGTACATTTGCTGTCCCCTCAAAATAACTCAACACACAGCCATTAATGTCTAAACCGCTGGCAACAAAAGTGAGTACACCCCTAAGTGAAAATGTTCAAATTGGGCCCAAAGTGTGAATATTTTGTGTGGCCACCATTATTTTCCAGCACTGCCTTAACCCTCTTGGGCATGGTGGAGTTCACCACCAGTCTGCTTGTCTTCAGCAAACAGTTTGCAGGCTTTCTTGTGCATCATCTTTAGAAGAGGCTTCCTTCTGGGACGACAGCCATGCAAACCAATTTGATGCAGTGTGCAGCGTATGGTCTGAACACTGACATGCTGACCCCCCACCCCTCCAACCTCTGCAGCAATGCTGGCAGCACTCATACATCTATTTCTCAAAGACAACCTCTGGATATGACGCTGAACACATGCATTTAACTTCTTTGGTTGACCATGGGGAGGTCTGTGTGGAACCTGTCCTGTTAAACTGCTGTATGGTCTTGGCCACCGTGCTGCAGCTCAGTTTCAGGGTCTCGGCAATCTTCTTTATGTAGAGCAACAATTATTTTTTTCAGATCCTCAGAGAGTTCTTTGCCATGAGGTGCCATATTGAACTTCCAGTGCGATAACACCAAACTTAACACACCAGCTCCCCATTCACACCTGAGACCCTGTAACACTAACGAGTCACATGACACCGGGGAGGGAAAATGGCTAATTGGGCCCAATTTGGACATTTTAGCTTAGGGGTGTACTCACTTTTGTTGCCAGCAGTTTAGACATTAATGGCTGTGTGTTGAGTTATTTTGAGGCGGCAGCAAATTTACACTGCTATACAAGCTGTACACTCACTACTTTACATTGTAGCAAAGTGTCATTTCTTCAGTGTTGTCACATTAAAAGTGTCAGATGTTGTCACATGTGTGCTAGTCCGCAGGACTTTTGAAATGAACGGACTTGCCGACACACGTCATAAAGTCCGTTAATTTTGAACATGACTCCAGGTAGACGGGACTAGCGATGGAAGTCAATGCCGCCACCTCGATCGGCGACATTGACACCTCGCTAGCCCTGTAACCTGGTATGGATTTAAAGGGGAATCCCTACACCGAAAAACGGCGTGGGGGTTCCCCCCGAATCCATATCAGACCCTTAGCCGAGCACGCAGTCCGGCCGGTCAGGAAAGGGGTGGGGACGAGCGAGCGCCTCCCCCCCTCCTGAGCCATACCAGGCCGCGTGCCCTCAATATGGGGGGTGCCCAGGGGAAAGGAGGGCCCTGCGGCCCCCCCACCCCAAAGCACCTTGTCCCCATGTTGATGAGGACAAGGGCCTCTTCCCGACAACCCTGGCCGTTGGTTGTCGGGGTCTGCAGGCAGGGGGCTTATCAGAATCCGGGAGCCCCCTTTAAAAAGGGAGCCCCCAGATACCAGCCCCCCACCCTATGTGAATAAGTATGGGGTATGATGTACCCCTACCCATTCACCTAAGGGAAAAAAGTGTAAATAAAAAAAAAAAAAAAAACAACACAATTTTTTAAAATACTTTATTGCACAGCTCCGGGGGTCTTGGGGGGTCTTCTCGCCGGACTCCTCTGCTAGCTCTTTTACTAGCAGAGGAGCCCGGCTTTCTCCTTGTTCCGTCTTCCGACTTCGGGGGTCTTGTCCCGCTCTTCTGTTCTTCTTGCCGGGCCTCCGTTTTCTTCTTCCAGCTATTTTACTAGCGGTGGCCCAGGCTTCTGACGCCGTCGCTGTCGCCTTCTGCTTCTTGTTCTTCTTCCAATGTTGACTCGTCGCTGTCTCCTCTTCTAATGGCTCAGACGTGTTGCGCTGCCAGTTATATAGGGACAAGGGGCGGGTCACCGACTCATGTCACATGGTGACCCCGCCCCCTTATGATGTCCCAGTCCCGGAGGATGCTGGGACTGTGACATCTTATGGGGGTGGGGTCACCATGTGACATGAGCCGGTGGCCCCGCCCCTTGCCCCTATATAACTGGCAGTGCAACACATCTGAGCCATTAGAAGAGGAGACAGCGACGAATCAACATCGGAAGAAGAAAGAAGAACAAGAAGCAGAAGAAGCAGAAGGCGACGGCGACAGAAGCCCGGGCCTCATTTTCCTCATCAACATGGGGACAAAGTACTTTGGGGTGGGGGGCGCAGGGCCCCCCTTTCCCCAGGGCAGCCCTCATGTTGAGGGCACGTGGCCTGGTACGGCTCAGGAGGGGGGGCGCTCGCTCCTCCCCACCCCCTTTCCTGACCGGCCGGAGTGCATGCTCGGATAAGGGTCTGATATGGATGTGGGGGGACCCCCACGCCGTTTTTTCAGCGTAGGGATTCCCTTTTAAATCCATACCAGGTGACGGGGCTAGCGAGGTGTCAATGTCGCCGATCGAGGCAGCGGCATTGACTTCCTTCGCTAGTCCTGTCTACCTGGAGTCACGTTCTAAATTAACAGACTTTTCTCCATGTGTGGGGCAAGTCCGTTCATTTCAAAAGTTGAAACTCCAGCGGATTGTCGGCCAGGAAAGGTCCGGGCGTGTGTGGGCAAGTCCACATGTTCGGAAAGTCCGGCGGACCTCCGATCACGTGTACGTGGTTTTACTGATCCATTAAAGTGGTTGTAAAGGCAGAAGATTTTTATCTTAATGCATTCTATGCATTAAGATAAAAAACCTTCTGTGAGCAGTAGCCCCCCTCAGCCCCTCTAATACTTACCTGAGCCCCCTCTCTATCCAGCTTCTCTATCTATGTTCACGAATGCCTTGGTTGTCTGGGACCCTCCCTCCTGATCGGCTGAGATACAGCAGCGGTGCCATTGGCCCCCGCTGCAGTCAGCCAATGATGACAGAGAGGGGGCGGGGACACACTTGCACTTGTCTCTGTGATGTGATTTCTCTGCAATAAAAGCCTTTGGACTGTAATTGTAGATCCATGGTGTGCTGGCGAATATGTACACTTTCTTAATGTTTCCAGGTTCCACATGGTAATTGCTGCAGCACCCACCATCTTATAAGCCTTGTTTTCCAGGAACGTGTGCGATAGGAATATAGTTAAGACAACATCAGTGCCTGACCTCACAAATGCGCTTCTGGAAGAATGGTCAAACATTCCCATAGACACACTCCTAAATCTTGTGGACAGCCTTTCCAGAAGAGTTGAAGCTGTTATAGCTGCAAAGGGTGGGCCAACTCAATATTGAACCCTACGAACTAAGACTGGGATGCAATTAAAGCTAATGTGCGTGTAAAGGCAGGCGTCCCAATACTTTTGGCAATATAGTGTATATAGAACTTTGCCCACTTCACAAAATTAGGTAAGTGCACAGTTCTACTTTCGGTGTAAAGGGAAAATATAGCAAAGTAAAAGAAAGTATAGCAAGTTTTCAGTAAGCTCAAAATATATCTATGTGGGTCTTAGTTAGGTCTTAGTTTTTATTACGATTTTCATATGTTTATATGTCCGGTCTTTTATATGTACTACATGTATTGTAGATTAGCTACTGCAATGTAAAACCACTTAACAACTGTTCAGATAAGATATCAGCCACACAGGAAATACATTGTTTTCAATGAACTGGCATGAAATCTTGCACTGTGAGACAGACTATTAAAGCAGATACATGCTAAGCAGTAGATCAAGATGATCTCTTGTACATGTGGACCTGAAAAAAACACAGATGGCAATAGTCTCCCATTTTTTGCTTCCATTTTACCTGTTCTTACAACTAAGTTTGACATGTACACCTTGTTTTTTTCAGCAAGGCATGCATTTTTCTTCATTTGTTGAAAGAAAAAAAAAAATACAGTATTTCACCTTAACTAAATTTAGCTCCTGACCCATTTTTTACTACCATAAAACAAAGAATTGTCAAGGCCTGGAAATCACCTTTTTTAAAGGCATTATACAGTTTCAAATATTTTCATTGTTTTAACTATGAGTGTAGTTATATTCCCTGTGTTGCTTCTTTGCCCTACGTTGTAGTGATGAATTTACATGCTGTGGCTGCAGTTTGGGATGTGATGACCGATTCACCTATGTCCATGTATTGCTTCAGCTACCCTGTTCCTATCCATCAATGGGACAGGGCAACTCCCTGTTCTGGGTCAAACAGAATCCAATGCATACCCTGCCATCTGTTCTGTGTCACATCACAAATGTGGGAGTGCTTATTACAAATGTGTAATACACAAATCTTCCAGCTGCATGGTGAGCTCTCTGTGCACTGTGAATGCTCTGCCTGCTTGTGTATGTGTCACACCTAATTACTATGTAGCTCTCACCTGCACCAGCACTAGACTGAAGGGCCCAGGGATTGTGAGATATGTAATTTCTTCAAAGAAATGTTAGTTCTCAGACTATAGACAGGGGTCATGCATTAAACTGTGCAGTGCCATGCTGAATGTCTCGTGTTTGAATACAAAGAGAAACTTCCGACCTAGGAATGTGAAGATTTACTCAACATAGGCTCAGCATACAAGGCAACAAATCACACCATGAAACTACATGATTATTGCACTTAAAGGAGTTGCAAAGTCTCATGGTTTTTCACTTTAATGTGTTCTATGCATTAAGGTGAAAAACCTTCTGTGCTGCAGCAGCCCCCAAGAACCCCCCTTTGTCTTACCTGAACTCGATCATTCCAACAACGAGAACGAGCCCAGCAGCTTCAGCTGCTGTTTTGGGTTTTCAATTGACAGATAGATAGCAGCAAGAGCCACTGGATCCTGCTGCTGTCAATAAAATCCAGTGACACAGAAGTCGGGGCAGAGCCAAGTCCTGGTGTCTGTATCAATGGACGCAGCAGAAAGACTTGGGAGCGTGCCCACACATGAGTGCCGCCGTGAAAAGTGGCTCTCCGTGGGGCCACGCGATGAAGAGGAGAAGTCAGGAGCTCCGCTGGGCAACCCCAGAAAAGGAGGATCGGGGCCGCTCTGTGCAAAACCCTTGCACAGAGCAGGTAAGTATGACATGTTTGTTATTTTTTTTTTTTTTAAAGCCTCCCTCCCTACTTGCTCTCTTTCCTTTCCTCTTTACTGTTGTTTTTCACTCATTTGCATACATAAGACCACCATTGTAGCACCCCTATGATAACTTAACAAATCTCCATCACATATTCAACCCCATGAGTAGCCCTACTTTCCACATACTGACTGCTACAAGGTACCCCTCCAAAAGGACAAACGATTGTATGTTGAAATCTGTGTGTGCCCTTTTCTGTAATTACTTCCCTTCATTCCCTATTTTTTTTTCTCCTTTTGTAAATTTCAATATATATCTATTAAAGAAAACCATTTGCATTTGTTTTACAATTTTCTGGCTTACTTTTGGTTGGTGGTAGTTTCAAGAAAATAGATATGATTATATATCCACACTATTCTAAACAAGCAGCAATTACATTATCTATCTTTCCATTTAACAACTCCTTAATGTCTGATTACATGGCAGCCCACAGCAACAATTACGTTTAAACAAGTGAAGAAAAAGATTATTTGCCTTTTGTTTATATGAATAAATAATGGGGAAAAAGTATCCATAACATAAAGAATAATGTATTTGTACTGTTTAAAAATCCACTCCAACCAAAACTGATGCAGTTCATGATCAAAGCTTAATTTCTGTCTGCAACCACAGAGCTATCCACCCATCCACCCAATGTCATGTGGATCTCCATAGCAATATATGGAGGACTTACAGGCTTGCACCATGCTTAGAATACTCATGATACTCTAAATTCATCTTACCTTCAAGGAAGTTGGAAAAATACCAGCAAAAAAGTTATAAAATATAGAAAGAGGGGTACCTACGTTCTAACAAATATACATAGAGAAAGTTGGATTGAGGCTACAATTATAATAGCCTCAATCCAACTTTCTTTACCTTCAAGAAAATTACAAAGGGGATAGAATAGTAAGAAACACTAAGCTTGACCATTAGGGAAATACATTGTAGCTTTATGAAAGTCACCTAATGAATTAAAGTTAGCAAAGAGAGAAAAATTGGTCTGTTTTTTTCATGTTGAAAGTACTTCTTTTGTCACAAACATGTTATTGTCTTATAGAAGTACTAAAGCAACACATCAACCTTGACCTTCCATAAAATGTATTTCTTCGTAAGATCTAGCCTACTCCACCTAACTATCACTCCTTCAAACCCCTTCACCTGACATCATAAGTCCTGTGTCTGTGATTTCAGTCATGTGACCAGCACTAATTATTGGTGACCTGACCTGTTCCAAAGGAGGGAAGTTAAATTTAAGGTATTGGTGCTTTAAATTAAATTGAAAATGACTCTCTTTGGAGGGTGCTTCTTCCCTTCACTGCTGTGCAAAAAAAGCCAACTGTAAGAGCAGGGCTGAGGCAGCAATAGACCACTAGCAATACCTGGGTACTTGAACAATTCAACATGTATAGATGCTGGGTGTGCCCTTAATGGATGCACCGCCACTGCTGCTGGAGCATGTGGGTCCGGAGGAACAAATAAGTAAAGCCTGATACACACTACTAGCTTTTTTTTCGTTCAACTCAGCAGGGCTGAACGAAAAAAAAAAACTGACCGCTCAGGAGGAGCTGCTGTACTAACTATGTGTACAGATCTCCCCTGCTGTGCTATTTTGTTCTGACGACCCGGAGTCGATCAGCAGACCTTTTTCGGTTATGCCGCTCGACAAAAGCTGAATGAATGGTCCGGCTTCTGTTGGACCGGCTGCAGTACACATGGGACGAATGTGGTACGGTTTCTATTGAACACTCAACATTCATCCCGTGTGTACTAGGCTTAAAATGCTTACCACACAATGGAAAATCAAACCTCCAATCTGTTTAAACTATAATAGCCTGAGCACACAATAGAAAAAATATCAACAACAGAAAACCTTTTATGAAAACGCTACTGATGTAGGGCTACCACAGACATATAATAATAATATATAAAAAAAATGTATAAACAAAGAAAGGAAGAGAACAACCAGCTGTTTCATACAAACCATTTAATAATCCATAATAAAGATACAAAACTCAAAGACTAAGGTATACCTACTTAATATAAAATCCAACAACACCCTATTTCTGAAATCCTACATTTTGCAGTTTAAACAGAAACCTTTCCAAATCAAAAAGTTAGATTAACAAGAGCCTCCTATATAAAAAGAAGGATGTACTTCACATACATTTAAAGGATGTTTTATGAAATAAAGCTGAGCCTCACACCGACAGTAAAGGGCTGGTTTTTCATAGCAGCCCTCTGTAGTCACACACTTTTTCAAAGATGTAATAGTACAGCGCTCACAGGTTCCTTTGTATCATAATAGGTGTGTTCAGAGAGATGTTTGCCAAATGAAAAAATTGTCATTCTAAAGCACATTATGAAGGAAAATTCAAACTTTCATTGGTGTTAATGAATATCCACAGCCATGAGCTAACTTTATAGTCCCAGATTCACAACACTATAGAATCAGAAAGGACTCGACCCACAATTCTGTCATGAAATATTTGAAGGAGAGAAAAATACTTAAGGTGGATTTATCCCATAATAGATAACCCATACATTGGGGACCAGCAAGAATCAAATCATATATTCACAAACTGTAATGGAGGCCTTTCTAAATCCTAAGATGCTGCATATCATGTGATTGATGAATATGAGCAAGGCCTCTAAAAAACAATCACACTTTACAGGCTCTGGTTCTCGGGTAGCTTAATTTCATGGTATTAACAAGCAAGCACTCTCAATGTACTGTATATAGAAACTAAGGATGAGCGAATGGTTCGACCCGAGCATGAGTTTGGGCCAAACAGTGGCTGTTTGGAAGATCTCCGAACAACCGAAGTATAGGGTCCGTTGGTAGGGTTGTTCAGTCCGCCGGATGACCACAATTCACTGTGCCGCTGCACAGTGCATTGAAAGCACTGATTGGCTGAAGCAATGAAAGCTTCACCCAATCAGGGCACAGAGCACTGTCAGAGTCATGATTGGATGCTGTCATGATGACTGTATAAAATTATGGCTCATTAGTCTTAATACCGCCCCCCACACTATAAAAGTATTCTTTCCATAGCAGCCATTTGTAGTGTGATAGCGGCATGGAGAGAGATAGAACAGGGCTCTATTCAGTGCTATTAGACACTCAGTGTGCTATAGTGTTCTATTCTGATTCTATTGCCAGTATAGAATATTAGTTTAGTGTGCATCTAGGGATAGTTCAGTATGAGTGTAGTGCGACCATTCATCTTTACATTAGTGTGAATGTAGGGATAGTTCAGTCATTGTGAGTGTAGTGACCACCATTCATCTTTACATTAGTGTGAGTGTTAAGTAGATGGACAGGGATAGGGACAGGGGATTATAGCGGTACTCGTTAAGAAGAAGAACACTCGTAACTTTTTGTAAAAAGATTTTTACATCATTATTTATTTGTCAAAAATGTTTCAAACACATAAAGAAAAAGAAAAAATATACACAAAAAATACATAAAATTGGTCCGTCAGTCAGACTGAGGCCCACTTAGGAATGGGGAAGGAGGCCTCTGAAATGACTGAGGAACCAAGCACATACAATATTGGCTAGAAAATGGATTTAAAAGGTCTATACTACTGTATAGATCATAGGTACAATGGGGCTGTTAGATGGAGATGACCGACATGTTTCGCCAAACAATGGCTTCTTCAGGGTCACTGAGTCACTTTGTACCGACAGAAGGTGAGTCTATTGAAATGCAAAAGAACAAAAATTATTGTGTATAATGAAGAGATATAAATCACTGTGGCTTAAGGGCACTCTAAACGCATGTCATTTTTAGGCTATACCGGTACCCACACCCTCACACAGGACTGAACCACCCAGTCTCGGCAGAAGGTAGCGATACGTACCACAGAGCAGTAACAGCACCAAGTCAAAGTCGCAAAAATGGTCATGTGCAGATACCAAAAAAGCGAGGGACTGCCGAGGGCCTATAGGGAGCCTGGTAGAAAGCAATAAATAAAGTAAATACGTATTACAGAATGGCTTCAAACTAAGTTGATTGCCATGCATGGCTAGCATAGCCTAAAATTACCAGAACTTACCAATGTATATAAAGAAATTAATCATGGGTGGGGAGCGCCAGATAATGGGGATCGCGATGAGGTCTATATAGCATAGTTAAGGAACCACTATTGGGGGAAAAAAGCAGTAAAAGGTAAAGAGTTTAAACAGGTCCAGACAAGGAACCAAATGGCTAGAGCTAAATATAAAAAGTGGGAACTCACCTGAAAGTAATGTGCCTGCATTGTTTAAACTGAGCAGGGAAAGCCCAAACAGGGCTATTTGAGATGACGGTGGATTTTATATAGGATAGATCTAATCCAAAGGTAAGCATAAGCCCGTAGCTATAGGAAGAAAGAAAGAATATGTATGCTAGTTCGAAGTTCAGCATTAAAAGTTCCAGGGTTGTACGGAAAGGGGAGATAAATTAACAGACCTGATATAGCAAAAGTCCAAATGAACTGGCGCTCCTGTGTCCATCACCATGAGTGGTGTGGACAAGCAGACTATATAGGTCCTCCACACCTGATCAAGGTTAGCCGTGATCAAGCGGCGGGCAAACAGGCCTCCCGCGCTTGCGCACAGGCAAGAGCGCGCTGGCCTACAACAACCATAATGCTCCGGGATCGATGGATGCGCGCGTAGCTCCCTGCGCACGCAGCACACGCAGGTCCAAGCTCATAAGCCACCCTGAGGACAAGGTGAGTACTGAGGGTGAAATAGCAAAATAGGTCAACAAGACCTAATGCGCTAGGTCCAATGAAAGAAGTGGATTTAACCAATTGTTTCAAGGGAGAAAAGATGGAAACAGAGCTGGCTGATACCAGATGGAGAAAAAAAGCAAGAGGGAGGTTGGGGCCTGGAGGCTAAGCGGGCTGCAAATACATGATCGCAGCCCTGGGGTGCCCAAACAGAACCCAATGCGATGAGGTAAAGACATGACTAGTGGTGATAGCACGAAGAACGTGGAGGCCGACGGCAAAGCCATATCCTTCGCCAACCCAGTGCCAAAAAGAAAGAGACAAGGGGGGGACAGCCATATGCGAATAGGCGGGCGGAGGGAGCCGGGACCCGAACTGCCCCATTACTAGTGGGGTCCCTATTAGAACGACATGCGGAAGAGCTAATCCGGCCACAAGGCTAATAATCAGTTATCTAGATAAGCAAGTGTAGTCAAACAGAAAAAATGTGTGATTATGCCGAAAATTTAGAACCAAGAAGAATACATTATGTATAAACAGTCTAATAGTTCAATAGTGACCAGAAGGTCAAATTTTGAATATTGCATAGTAATTAACATACTGAATATGTGTATATATATAAACAGCATTTAATATATATAGCCAAAATATGCAAAAAAAGAAAAACAAAAAAACACAATAGGTCATAAATTGAGGCTGTACAGGTGCCCGGGCGCCCCCAGGAGGCCAACCACACAAACGGTTTGGACCAGAGGCGTGACATGGGAGGGTCACAAGCATTCATGGGACAAGTCAATGAGCTGGGGCATGCAGAAGAAGGCATGTGTGACACAATAGATTGACTAAAGGCAATGTGTTGATAAAGTCATCAATTAAGGCTTTAGGATTGAAAAAAATATATATAAAAAATAGCATGCTATACAGTAACCGGTCATAGAAATGATTTGAAACGAATATATTCATTAAGACCAGGGTATTTAACAGCATTGAGATTATGTATCCATCTGGTCTCGAGTTGTAGAAGTTTTTCATCGATCCCCCCTCCTCTAATATGCGTCTCGACATGTTCAAGTGCCAAGAAGCGTATATATTGGGGGTCAAAGTTATGTGTTTGGCCAAGATGCCTATTGATAGCTGTGGTGATGATACGTTTAAGGGTGGGTTTAATGTGATCACGAATTCGGACTTGAAAGGGCCGTTTGGTTTTACGGATATAAAAGCATCCGCAGGTACAAGTGGCAAGGTATACAACACCTATTGTTCTGCAGTTTACATGGTGTGGAATTTGATAAAAAGATCCATTAGGTAATTGAATAACCTTAGAGTTTACAATAAATTGGCATATGTCACATGACCCACAGGGGTATGTGCCATTTTCATGACGTATCTGGGTCTCTAATGGGGCATGGTGGCTTCTGGTGACGCGATCTCGGAGTGAGGGACACCTTCTATAGGTGATATCAGGACGCGTGCCTATGAACTTACTGACTGTAGGGTCGGCTAGCAATAAAGGCCAGAAATTGTTCACTACCTCACGGATGTGGGTGTGCATGGAAGAAAAACGGGTAATGAGTCTTACAGGTTGAGCATCAGTGGGATTCTTGATGCTGTGAATCAATTTTGGCCTATCTAGATTTTTAACTTTATTGAACGATCGTTTTAATAATGCATGGCTGTAGCCTCTATTGATTAGTCTCAAATATAGTTCCTTAGATGCTTTATGGAAATCAGTGTCTGAGGTACAGTTACGTCTGATCCTAAGGTACTGGCTGTAAGGAATGCTATTGAGTAATGATTGAGGATGGGCACTTTCGGCATGTAAAATAGTGTTACCTGCAGTAGGTTTTCTAAATAGAGACGTACTGATGGTACCAGAATTGTCAATATTGATGGTCAAATCAAGAAAGTTTACAGACTGCTGACTGGATTCCATAGTAAATTTGAGATTAAAATCATTAATACTTAGGGATTCAAAAAATTGTTCTAGATCAAAATGTGAGCCTGACCACAGTAACAGGATGTCATCGATGTATCTAAACCAGTATAGGATATTGGATTTATGGGCTGAACACAAATTGGAAAAAAGGTGTCTTTCCCACCCCCCCAGGTACAGGTTGGCATATGAGGGCGCCATAGCCACACCCTGCACCTGGAGGAAGTGGGAATTGCTGAACATAAAATGATTCTTTGTAAGAATAAATTTAAGAAGGTCAAGCACAAAGTTAGCATAGTTGTCAAATTGAGGACCACGCTCAAGGAGAAGGCCACGAATGACATCTAACCCCTTAAGATGTGGGATACAATTATACAGACATTCAACGTCTAGTGTTACTAGCCATGTATTGGGAGGTAAGGTCATATTTTGTAATAGTTTTAAAAGATGGATTGTGTCCTTGACATAAGAAGGCAAGGACATAACATGGGGTGCAAGGTATTTATCTACAAGAGCACTGGCATTTTCAGTTAGACAGTGGCAACCAGACACAATGGGACGCCCGGGGGGGCTAGTGACTGATTTATGAATTTTAGGCAAAGCATAAAAGGTTGGTATAGTGGGTTCATTGATTTTCAAAAAATTCCAAGTATTAAGATCAATGATAGCGGCTTGATATGCACGAAATATAAGTTGATCGAATTGATGGGAAAAGTTTTTTATCAGTGACGGTACAATAGGGCGATACCATTCTCGATTGTCGAGAATGTTGTGACGCATAAATTCATATGCTTTAGTATCCATAACCACAACATTACCACCTTTGTCTGCCGGTTTAATGACTAGATCAGGATGAGTTTGGAGGGATTTCAATGCTTGAAAACTCGCTTGGGTTAGATTTGGTCGACCCAAGGAGGTGTATTCAAGATTTTTAATTGCAAGACAAGTTTGTTGCACAGAGGCAGAAATGTTGGGGTTGGTCGATAGTACAGGGAAGTTCTTAGATTTTGGTTTGAAGGATGTTGGGGGGGGGAGGAGACACCGAGGGCGACGGCAGCCGACTCATCGGTTTCGTCAGCGTCGATGGCTCCTTCCTCCCAGAGAGACATAAGTTCATCAATTGCCTGCATTTCTTCAAATGTGGGTGCTTGATTGGAAGAAGTGGTGGCTGTATCTGTTGGTTTAACAGAGGGTTTGTCATAAAGAACTTTATAGATTAACTTGCGGGCAAATAAATGAATGTCCTTAATGAATTAGAATTTGTCAAAGTTCGATGATGGGCAAAACGTCAAACCTAGTTGTAAAATTTTTTCCTGTTCATTAGTGAGTGGAATAGAAGACAGATTTACTACATCTGAGCCTGCAGGGTGTAGTAGGGGTGTGGAAGAGACTACTAGGTCGGATTGGGTGAAGTGTCTGCGGTTAGTGCTAAAAAAATAGGTGCTATTTTAGGGTCCATTAAGGAGCCATTTTGAGGGAACATTGAGGGTAAAACCGGTTCGCTGCCGCGTCTCGCAATCAGCGAGGGCAGAGAAGCAGTATTGGTAGTGATTGGGTGTGAAGAGTGAGGAGTATTCATTTGTGTATTGGAAACATTAGGTAGTGTCTGTAGGGCAGGTGTGGATATCTTGATATTTTTAGACCGTATTGTGGATGAGTGAACCTGGGGTACAGGTATAGGGGTGCGAATATGAACATCAGTTAGGGATGATCTGTCACCCTTTCTTTTTTTAAGATTACGGTCATGTGACAAATCCTGGTATATGGTAGATGTACTAGACGAGAAAGAGGTAAATGGGGTGTTAGATGGTTCATTGGCGTTAGGTTGTGTAGGGAAATTTTGTGATCTTGGTACAAATTTCTGAACCAAGGGGTCATGCCATTTATATGCGTAGTTATTGTCATATGCAGATTTATCTCTCTGATATTTGTTTTCTTTCATATTAATAATATCAGTGGTATATGTTTTTAGATGGGTACGCAAGGATTTGTCTCTTTTGATAAATCTTGTAGATGAAACTAAAAGGGCATGGTCATCATGCCATGAGCTTATAGCTGTATCTAATATATCTAACTCGTGTTCATATTGTTTACAGAGCATTGAGATCATACTAAAAGAACAAGATTGTAAGTTAAATTCCCAGGATGTCTTAAGAGTATCGTTGATCTTTTTGATATTTGGAAAAATTTGTATTCTTAGACCCCAAGGGACTATTTGATTGGTATTATATTTTTCGAAATAAGTTTTATGCCAATAGACACGGACCTTTTTTTCCAGAAGACGTTGAAGTCTCATGAACGATTTATCCAGCTCATCATCAGTGATGTTGGCCGCGTTCTGTGAGAATTGTATCTTTTCCATTAGTCCCTTCCATGCATCGCCACAATAGTCCGCCATAGCGTCGAGACCAATAGGGAGCGATCGGGTACCGACAGCCAATCAATTTCAAAAGAAGGTTTTTAGTGAATATACAAAAATATTTAGTTAATACAATACACCGATATGTGGAGCATTAGTCTAAATATAAGCCAAAAAGTTACGAGTGTAGCAAAAAATATCAAATTAATGTATTAAGTGAAATTTGAGTATATCCAGCCAGAAGAGAGAGCGCATTAAAGCGCGGATAAAGAGTGGAGAGGAAGGCTTGGGATACTCAGGTTAGGTTGTACCTCATCCCGATTTAAAGCGGGATTCCACCCTAAAGTGGAACTCCCGCTCTTCGGAACCCTCCCCCCCTCCGGTGTCACATTTGGCACCTTTCAGGGGGGAGGGGGGTGCAGATACCTGTCTAAGACAGGTATCTGCACCCACTTCCGGCATAAACTCCCGTGGGAGTTTACGCAAGTTCCTGTCCCAGCGCGCTGTCTGCCGGGACACACACGTGACCCGGCAGACAGCGCTGAAGAATCTCATTGCGCCGCGCGACTCGCGCATGCGCAGTAGGGAATCGGGAAGTGAAGCCACTTCCTGATTCCCTCACCGAGAATGGCGCCGGCTACAGCAGAGAGCCGAGCGAGCGATCGGCTTCTGCTGCCGACACCGCTGGAACCAGGGACAGGTAAGTGTCCATTTTTTAAAAGTCAGCAGCTGCAGTATTTGTAGCTGCTGGCTTTTAAATTTTTTTTTTTTTTTAACAGTACAGTCCCGCTTTAAATGGTAAGTAGATGGACAGGGATAGGGACAGGGGATTATAGCGGTACTCGTTAAGAACACTCGTAACTTTTTGTAAAAAGATTTTTACATCATTATTTATTTGTCAAAAATGTTTCAAACACATAAAGAAAAAGAAAAAATATACACAAAAAATACATAAAATTGGTCCGTCAGTCAGACTGAGGCCCACTTAGGAATGGGGAAGGAGGCCTGTGAAATGACTGAGGAACCAAGCACATACAATATTGGCTAGAAAATGGATTTAAAAGGTCTATACTACTGTATAGATCATAGGTACAATGGGGCTGTTAGATGGAGATGACCGACATGTTTCGCCAAACAATGGCTTCTTCAGGGTCACTGAGTCACTTTGTACCGACAGAAGGTGAGTCTATTGAAATGCAAAAGAACAAAAATTATTGTGTATAATGAAGAGATATAAATCACTGTGGCTTAAGGGCACTCTAAACGCATGTCATTTTTAGGCTATACCGGTACCCACACCCTCACACAGGACTGAACCACCCAGTCTCGGCAGAAGGTAGCGATACGTACCACAGAGCAGTAACAGCACCAATTCAAAGTCGCAAAAATGGTCATGTGCAGATACCAAAAAAGCGAGGGACTGCCGAGGGCCTATAGGGAGCCTGGTAGAAAGCAATAAATAAAGTAAATACGTATTACAGAATGGCTTCAAACTAAGTTGATTGCCATGCATGGCTAGCATAGCCTAAAATTACCAGAACTTACCAATGTATATAAAGAAATTAATCATGGGTGGGGAGCGCCAGATAATGGGGATCGCGATAAGGTCTATATAGCATAGTTAAGGAACCACTATTGGGGAAAAAAAGCAGTAAAAGGTAAAGAGTTTAAACAGGTCCAGACAAGGAACCAAATGGCTAGAGCTAAATATAAAAAGTGGGAACTCACCTGAAAGTAATGTGCCTGCATTGTTTAAACTGAGCAGGGAAAGCCCAAACAGGGCTATTTGAGATGACGGTGGATTTTATATAGGATAGATCTAATCCAAAGGTAAGCATAAGCCCGTAGCTATAGGAAGAAAGAAAGAATATGTATGCTAGTTCGAAGTTCAGCATTAAAAGTTCCAGGGTTGTACGGAAAGGGGAGATAAATTAACAGACCTGATATAGCAAAAGTCCAAATGAACTGGCGCTCCTGTGTCCATCACCATGAGTGGTGTGGACAAGCAGACTATATAGGTCCTCCACACCTGATCAAGGTTAGCCGTGATCAAGCGGCGGGCAAACAGGCCTCCCGCGCTTGCGCACAGGCAAGAGCGCGCTGGCCTACAACAACCATAATGCTCCGGGATCGATGGATGCGCGCGTAGCTCCCTGCGCACGCAGCACACGAAGGTCCAAGCTCATAAGCCACCCTGAGGACAAGGTGAGTACTGAGGGTGAAATAGCAAAATAGGTCAACAAGACCTAATGCGCTAGGTCCAATGAAAGAAGTGGATTTAACCAATTGTTTCAAGGGAGAAAAGATGGAAACAGAGCTGGCTGATACCAGATGGAGAAAAAAAGCAAGAGGGAGGTTGGGGCCTGGAGGCTAAGCGGGCTGCAAATACATGATCGCAGCCCTGGGGTGCCCAAACAGAACCCAATGCGATGAGGTAAAGAAGAATACATTATGTATAAACAGTCTAATAGTTCAATAGTGACCAGAAGGTCAAATTTTGAATATTGCATAGTAATTAACATACTGAATATGTGTATATATATAAACAGCATTTAATATATTTTTTTTTGTGTTATTTCAGTGAACGTGCAAAATCTATTCCCTTTCATCACATTCTGTAACAGTATCTCCTCTTTTTTTTCCCCATCTAATAAAATATACATCCTCTTTCTTTAAAATAATTTGTGTCTAATCAAAATATTAAAGGTGCATTATGTTCCCAATGATGTTATCTACAAAGACCATCCCATATCCTAAAAGTGTTCCTAGTCAGTGGATTTGTGCTACTAGCTAATTCTCGGTGTTGCCGTGGTATCCATACCATCTTTCCTAAATCTACTTTGTCTCAATATCTACCCAACTTTTACCTTCCTTATTGTGCATCCTATTTGCTATCCGTGAAATAGTAATTGCGTGATAGTATTTCTTAAAATCATCTTAATTTCCTAAAGTATTCCTGAGGTAATGTAATAGGGATCATTTGAAATATGTATGGTAATTTTGGCAAAATATTAATTTTTAGGGTTGAATTTTTTTTTATTAAGAACAGCACATCAAATACAGAGTAAGACATCAAATAGGAGAGTGAGGCAGCGACTCTGCGAAAAATGTCTATCGCCTACAGCTGGTCTTGCGCCAGTAAACATTGATGACATTGAAGATTGCAATAAGTGTCATAGTAAATCATGAACTTAAATGTGTTCTGCAAGTCCTATAGAAAGGGGAAGAGAGAAAAAAAAAGGGGGGAAAGAGGGAGAATAAAAGTAAAAATATAAAAAGAGGAGAAAACAAGAAAGAAAATAGAGATGAAAGGGAGAGAAAGTCTGCTGGGAGAGCATGTGCTGTGGGGAACACTAACTTTTGATAGGGAGACCATCTTTACAAGCCATGAATCGTGGTTAATGCGGGGATGAACCAGGTTGTATAGGGAGCATGGCTGCAAGGTATCGGAGGAAGAGAAGCAGAGCCAAGTGGACCACAAAACCTTATATTTGTCAAAAGTGTTGTTGTCAAGTGCCAGCATCTCCTCCACTTTCATGACGTCATTGATGGTCTTCCAGTATAACAAGATAAGCTGCCGGGCTGCAGACAGGAAAAAACTAAGAAGGCATAATTTTTGCGAGGCCATGGAGCCCGGTAATGTGGAGAGAAGAGCAATCTCTGGAGTCAGCAGTAAAGATTCATCATAAATAGTATTACAAATCTGAAATACCTTAGTCCAGAACGGTCATATCCTAGGTACCTAAGTACCTGAAAATGTACCACAGCGCCAGCAGGAGGCAGAAGTAGATGGACAAATGTTGTGCAATGTGGACGGGTCCCTGTACCATCAGGATAGGATCTTAAAATTATTTTCTTGCATAGAGCAGGAGATGGGGGAATTATGGGTGAAGTGAAATGAAGTATGCCATTCTGCTCTTGAGAGGTCCTTTCCCAAATATGCAAACCACATCTTAGTATAGGGGGGCAAGTCATCATGAGTGAGGACCTGAATTAAACTATAAAGGGAGGAGAGTAGCTGTCTGGGCATATCTTGGAGAGAGCATAATCATTCAAATTCAGAGAGAGGGCGATGTATTTGGGAGGAAAGAAACAATTGTTTTGTAAAAGAACATAGATGTAAGGAGGTTAGCCAATCATGCATACCTCCAGGGACAACCAGAGTCCCAAGTCCGGGTTGAATGAATGAATGGGCCTGAGGCCATGAGGAAGGATGGTGTAAAGGAGAGTGCAGCGCTAAGACATATGAATAAATATAATACCCATACAACAAGAAAAAACAATATCAAAAGAGAAGAACAGTGAAATATACTCCTTATAATGGACCAATAATAAACGCAAATGTCCAATGTACAAATAAGTGCAAGTAAATCCTATAACGAAATGTCCAAAGGTGATAAAATGAAGGTGATATGCCCCAGTTGAAGTCTACTATAGACGAAACGTGTCGGTCGAGGTCATACTCATTCCCACACTCCTTTCTAAATGTGATCACTTTTAATTTTTTTTGTTATTCATTGTTTTTTGTCAATAAAAGCTTGCCCTTTTTGATCTACACCATTGGAGTCCCCTCCTGGTTTCTTTTCTCTTTCTACTATATGGTTTGAAACATTTTGGGGAGCATCCCACGAGAGCCCTCGCCACATCATCAGTGGCGATCCGGTATTGGCTAGGCTTTTTCCATCCGTGGATTTGCCATCAAGAATTTCCAGTTCCCGCTTCACCGTTGCTGGTCCAGGTTCCATCTGAGTTTTCTACGGTTCGATCACCTGCATCTGGTCTGTGAGATCGTGATTGGTTCCACGGAGTCCATCCGTCCATCTTGGAATGTCGAGTCTGCTGGTCTCTTTGAGCCTTTCCATGCCTGTTTGACTCCCTGTTGCTGACAGGGAGTCCACCGGTTCCGGTAAGCGTACATCTATTTCATCTATCTTGAAAGTGTGCACCAGAGGATCTAGTCCAAGATCACCTTGTCTTGATATCACCTTCATTTTATCACCTTTGGACATTTCGTTATAGGATTTACTTGCACTTATTTGTACATTGGACATTTGCGTTTATTATTGGTCCATTATAAGGAGTATATTTTACTGTTCTTCTCTTTTGATATTGTTTTTTCTTGTTGTATGGGTATTATATTTATTCATATGTCTTAGCGCGGCACTCTCCTTTACACTGTTCATTGAATTTTTGTCACATTCTAGCGCAGCCGCTTTTATCATTATTATTTTTTCCTTTGATTATTTTATTTTTGAGTTTTTTTCTATTCACATGAGGAAGGATGGAATGATCCTAACGTGGGAACCCCTATTCCCTGAGGGAAAGCAGGACTGTCAAATAGGGTAGATAGAGGCATCTGAGGAGAGGACCGAACACAGCCCTCTTCGGTACCATAATGTGAGAATAGCACTAGTCAGTGGCGAGGAAGAGGTCAGGCAAGACAATGTTCCATTGTAACCCCAGAGGAGGGCATGCAAATCAACAGGGGCTAAATTTTGTTTGATCATGACAGAGGCCTTTTGAAAAGGACGGGGAAACCACTCAAGAGCGTGCGCCATAAGAGTAGCTTTTTAGTAAAGTTCGAAATCGGGCAGTCCTGTACCACCTTGTAGTTTTGGGAGGGAGAGTAGATTGTATCTGACTCTAGATAGACCACGATTCCAGATACATCTAATGGAGAGAGAATGCAGAGCAGCGAAAAAGGATTTGGGCAGAAGAATAGGTATGGTTTGGAAGAGGTACAACAATTTGGGTAGGGTATCCATTTTAAGGGTGTTGATGCGGCCAAACCAGGGTAAGGCAGAGCCCCCAAAGTCCAGAAATTGAAATAGGAAGGGGGTGATATCACCGCTCCAGGAAAATAAACAGATAATAAACCTCTCTCTCGGGTCGGAAGCCGTAGGTGCTGGCAATTGCTAGTAGCAATAAACAGGAACTGATTCTGGACAGCCGCACACTTGAAAAGTAGCCTTTCCTTATTTTAAAAAGTCCACATCAAAATCGCAGCTGGTAATTTACAGCAGACAAAATAGCTCTTTTGATGTAACGCATCAAAGGGGGGCAAGGTCACCCGCACGTCACTGGGGAAGCCCGGGTTTCCCCTTGTGTCAGAGGGGGCGGGGTCACGTGATGGGTGGCCCCGTCTTCAGCTAAGAGACCTGTCAGGCTCCTGGGATTCCCGCGGTGTCTCCGGTGGAGACAGGATGCGCTGCGCTGAACACCATCATTGGACCCTGGACCTGGAGAGGAGAGATAATCCATCGCTGGACCCCGGAGAGGAGATCACCCCCAAGCATCCTCCCCATGTTGAGGGCATGTGGCCTGGTATGGTTCAGGAGGGGGGGCACTCTTTCGTCCCCCCCTCTTTTCTTGCGGCCTGCCAGGTTGCGTGCTCGGCTAAAGGGTCTGCTATGGATTTTTGGGGGGAACTCCACACCATTTTTTTTTTATTTGACGTGGAGTTCCCCTTAAAATCCATACCAGACCTGTAGGGTCTGGTATGGATATTTGGGGGAACCCCACGTAATTTTTTTTTAATTTGACGCAGGGTTCCCCTTAATATCCATACAAGACCTGAAGGGCCCGGTAATTGAATTAGGGGGGACCCCCACGCATTTTTTTTATCAATGACTTTCAATCACTCGTCTCTGTATTGCCAGGAGCCGACAATTCATTATAGCTGCGAGTGCTTTTAAATTACTTTTTTTCCTTCAGAAATTACACTTTGTGCAGGGACAGTTCTAAGCACGGGAAACAAGCGCTACTTTACAGGCATACTATACACACCCCTTAGGTATGAAATTTTAAAGGAATATTTCACTTTTATTGTTTCACTTTAAGCATTATTAAAATCACTGCTTATGATTATTAAAATCAACTTTTTTTGCATTGATACATGTCCCTTGGGGCAGGACCCGGGTCCCCAAACACCTTTTATGACAATAACTTGCATATAAGCCTTTAAAATTAGCACTTTAGATTTTTCATGTTCGAGTCCCATAGACTTTAACGGTGTTCGGATGTTCGAACAAATTTATTAAATATGGGGAAACACCGCGCTACTAAAATTATACAATGTAAAAAGCCGCTAACAAACAAAACAAACAAAGTCAGAAAACATACAAATCCAAAAATTGTAGCGCTAATACATGCACAAAAAGTGAATGTGTGTTACAACATTCTGAAAACGAACAAATTTATTGCCTGTTTGCATGTTCTGAAGCAAACCGAACTGTGGGGTGTTCGGTTCATCCCTATTCGATGTACAGATCTGGCAGCACCTATCTAGGTGTCGCCTCATGTCCATACCTCCAAAGGGGCAACCGCTCCTGACACTTCATACTGACACTTCATACACACCGCTGAATCTCTGAACCCACCCATCCCCTCCCCCAACCTTGCCTATTCTTTTCCCCCTTTTTTTTCTTTTTCCCTTCCCCTTCCTCTCTCTCCTCTCTTTTTAATCGTTGACTAGTCCCTGATCCATCTTTTTTTTAAATTTCTCTCACCCCTATTCCCCATCTGTAGAGAGAAGTTGGTTAGTTGGGAGGGGGGAATCAATCCGAATAGGTACTCTACCCATTTCATGCCCTACTCCCCCCTCCCTCCTCCCCTTCTCCCCTCATTCCGAGACCATCTCATGTTACTCGGAGCTGTTGATATTCCAGTGTTTTCTTCCCAACATGGTAGGGGTGGGGGTGAAAGATCAAGCTTGATAAACAAGTCCCTCAAATCTTCAGGGAATTTCAAGACTGCAGTTCGACCATGCTTTTTTCCCTTAAGGCAGGCTGGGAAACACCAACGATATGGTACATTAGATGTCTGCAGTTGCTCTGTCAATGGCTTGAGAAGTCTTCTCCTTGTCAGAGTTTCTGTTGATAAATCTGTAAATATCTCCAAATCTACTCCTTCATAAGAGATTTCCGCCGACTTTTGTGTTTTTTCCATGATTATTGATTTCTCATCCACATAGTGGAACCTTACTATCACATCTCTTGGGGTGTCAGCAGCCTGTATTTGGTACCTTGTGACCCTGTGCACTCTTGATTTTTAGTGTTTCTGAGATTTCTTTTCCCAACATAGGGTTAAATAATCCAAGCATTACTCCCAATAATTCATCTTCCTTATACTTCTCCGGTAAGCCTCTTACACGTACATTTTTGCGTACACTTCGGTTTTCTTGATCCTCCATTTTATATGAGAGGGATCTATTAGCTCTCTGTAGAGACTTCATCGGCTCATTCATTTCCTCCAGCCTTTGATCAAACATGTCGGACCTTTCCTCCATCTCTTCCACTCGACCAAGGAACTGCCCAATATCTGACCAACCTGCCGCAATATCCATTTTCAATGATACTTCAACCTTGACCAGCATCTCCGCTAGAATCTCTTTAATTTGAGGTATACTCGCCTAGATTTCCCCGGCCTTACTTCCTTTTAAGCTGATAGGTCTACTCCGCCTTTCTTTTTTTTCTCCCCACTTTGCACTTTAGAGCCTCCTTGAGGGTTACCCCCAGTACTTCTTGGCTGGGTTGATGTCAGATCATTATACCATCCCGCTTTAGTTTCCTTCTCTAACATTTTTTGTATGCCAACCCTTTGCCTGGGGCTACCGAACTGATCTTCAGATATGCTTGTTTCTGTTGACATATAGCGCTAAATACGTCCTGGGCTTGGAGCAGGTTGAGTTGCTTTGCCCACTCCAGCTTTATTTGCTTTGCCTCTCATTTTTGCTAAACAAGTAAACAATTAAATATACTTGAAGGCTGTATTTTCAAGTCAGTGAGAAGGTAGAGGTTTTTGAAAAAGTGCAGCAATATGTGCTGCATCCAGATATTCCCTTTGTATGAAAAAGCACAAAGCCTCTTTCTATGCAGTCAGATTTTGCTACAATACTACACAGTCCTGTTCTTTCTCCCCTTGCCACTCAGCAGAAAGCTCACTATGCACAGCCATGGCCAAGTCCCTTCAAAGTCCCAGTAACTACCTAGGAGCAGAGCCCCCTGGTTCAAGCAGAATAATACCTAAATGGGGTGGATGGATGGAAGGCTCAGGAGTGTGTGCAGGGCATTTAAGTGGTATAAGGGGATATACACACAGCAATACATAGGGGGTTATTTACTAAAGGCAAATCCACTTTGCACTACAAGTGCACTGCAAGTGCAGTCACTGTAGATCCAAGGGGACATGCAAGGAAAATAAAAAACAGCATTTTATCTTGCGCAAGATTGGATGATAAAATCAGCAGAGCTTCCCCTCATTTCAGATCTACCCCTCAGATTTACAGTGACTGCACTTCCAAGTGCACTTGTAGTGCAAAGTGGTTTTGCCTTTTCGTAAATAACCCCCATAGTCCTTTAACCACTTCAGCCCCGGAAGATTTGGCTGTTCAATGACCAGGCCATTTTTTTGCGATATGGCACTGCATCGCTTTAACTGACAATTGCACGGTCGTGCAACGTTGTACCCAAACAAAATTGACGTCCTTTTTTTCTCACAAAAAGAGCTTTCTTTTGGGGGTATTTGATCATCTCTGCAGTGTTTATTTTTTGCGCTATAAACAAAAAAAAACGTACATTTTGAAAAAAAAACACAATATTTTGTACTTTTTGCTATAATAAATATCCTCAATTTTTTTTTTAAAAGCAAATTTTTTCCTCAGTTTAGGCCGATTATGTATTCTTCTACAGAGATCTCTCCGTTTACATTTACAGATCTCTGTTTTGTCTATGTGTGGAGGGATTGCGGGTGCCTGGCGGTCATCATGACCACAGGGCATGCGCATCAGCTCTGGCGTTGCGCTGTGGGCGCATGCGCAAGCCCCCTAGTGGTCAAAAGGTGAACCAATGTATGGTTATGTAGGGGGGTGGCAACCTGCCGCAGTACAACTGCGGCGGCTAGTCGGGAAGGGGTTAAAAGCGATATCTACTGACCTCCAGGGTATTCTCTTACCTCCTGCGTTTAAGCAGCCAAGTTTTCTCCCCCTTCTCTCAGTTCCATAGACAGAGCTGTAGTGGCGGTCTGTAGGCAGAGCTATAGCTAAAGGTTAGGGCTGGAGACTGTGAGATCCCACGGAGCATCCGTTACTTGCTTCAACGGTCCTTTCACTCAGTATCCGAGCAGCTACTCAGATCCATTAGCCGTGGATTCCAACCAGAGCAATACCCGCCAAAGGGACAGCTGGATCGGTCAGTGGATGGCAGCGGATTCCAAGAGCCAGGGGTCTGCAGACTCTCTGTATGCTAGGGGCTAAAGCCTTGCATGGCTGTGCACCCTTCTCCTCTCCTCTTGGCATCATGGCTCGTTCCTGGCATCAAGCAGTGGCGGTGGACAGGTGGAGGCTTGGTCCTCCAGCGTGAGCGTCGTTACGTGTCCAGGCTCCTACCCATCATTGACACTGGTTCAATCTTGATGGCATAAGTATTTATCTTCCGTGTTAGGATGAAAAGGAGGCAAACATCTCAAATGATGGAGAGGATCAGCTGTAGGATCAGACAGAAAAAATCTAACAATACGCCTGACCAGTTTCACAGGATACAACCAGTTTCCTCATAGGCTCTCATAAACATCCACAGTGAGAGGCTCATTAAATGGCATTGGGCAAAGATGGCACCCAGGGAGGATGCCACCAGAAATACAACCCTTTTCCTGGACTGCTCTCTGCATCTGGTGTCTAGCCTCTCCCCTTTCCCCCACAAAACTACCCACACAACCAGACCAAATGAGCCTTTTTCTTACTCCGGTTTTCCTTATTCAATTCTTCTGGAATGGAATGGCATATTTCACTTTCTTTTTTTCACACAAAGGGGAAGTTTTTTGAATGGCTGCAAGAATTCAACAATGATTTCAATTTCTTTATTAGTAATAGCTAATTGCTGTTCATACCGTTCTATGAACAACTATTAATCATAGTTTTAGTGCAATTTTATAAATGTTGTTCCAGTTTAGTTGGTTGTTCTTTTCAATCCTTTTTATTTGATCATACATTTTTCCAATAAAGGGATATTATAAGTCCATTGTAGCCCTACAATATTAGAGTTTTTATAAAAGATTAGATAAGTTTATGCTTTTCGAGCCCGCTCACAATGCCTGCACAGTTGCGCTGTAAAAAACTGTGAGACATGCAGTCTCTTCTGCAATAAAATGCCCCTACCTACCTGCTCACTGTCTTTTCTGGCACTGTAAGCTGAACTGTGCATATGCAGCCCAGTTTACAGCGTCATGCTGGCCTCTGAGTGCCAGGATGAATGGCTCCTGTGCATGTGCATGAGTGATGTCATTCTGCGCTGGCCAACGAACAGGCACAAAGACAAGCACTCAGGAGAAGATGTCGGCGCTGGTGAGGCAACGTTGGACAGGTGAGTAATAATACCCAATCCCCTGACAAAGTAAACTATGATGAAATAGTTATCGGCAATTGGGTGTCTGCCTGGTTGAATCTTAATCTTGCTATTTTTTACATTTATTTTGGCTTGCTGGAAGTACTAATTGATGGTGAGCGATTATTGATAATGGAACCTTCAGCAGTGATAATATCTGCACAAAGCTATTTGATCATTTTATCTTTAATGGTCAATAGTTTCAATTAAAGAGGAAGTAAACCCCGGACTTTTTAAAAAAAATGTTAAATATGAACCAACAATGTATTTGTAAACCTTACAATTTGAAAGGTGACTGAAACGAGGTTTTGAAATACCTTTTTTAGCTTTTGTAAAAATTCTCTTCTTCTGGGTATCAGCCGCGCCATCTTTACTAGTGATTGCTGGTTCTTGTGTGGACATCATTTTCGCCCTTCCTTTCCTTCCCTGTCTAAATCTTGCGCATGCATCTAAACCAAGCCTCTATCTCGATGTATGGAAGTCTCTGTGCTGCTTTGGTTCTCTCCCCTTGTGTGACATCTTATACAGTCACAGCAGAACCAGGAAGAAGAGGAGAAGAGCACAGTATCGCAAGGCTTCTGTGCCGTTCTCAATGACAGTCATTGACTCGGCATGCAGAGGATAGTGAAACAGCACACATAGCGTGCCGTTAAAGAAGCTATAGACTTAGGGTTGCCACCTTTTCTTTGAGCCAAACCTGAACACTTCAGCGAGGCTTGGCAGCGACGAACAGTGGGTGTAGCCAATTGTATATAGTGCAGGTGTGTGTAATGTGCAATATAGTGTATTTAGTGCAGGAATGTGTAATTTACAATATAGTGTATATAGTGCAGGCGTGTGTAATGTAAAATATAGTTTATATGTAGTGTGTAATGTTTGGTGGGGAGCCTCCCAGTGTAATTTTGGGGGTTGGGGGGGGGGGTCTCTCAGTGTAGTATGGGGGGGGACAGGGGAGTCCCCCTGTAAGGCATTGGCTGAGGATAGTTAAGCTGTTTATGATACATGAGCCTAAGTATGTATGTGTATTGTATGGGGGGGGGGGGGGGGGGGGGTGAGGACTGTATGTATGCATATTGTATGGGGGGGGGTGAGGACTGTATGTATGCATATTGTATGGGGGGGGGGGTGAGGACTGTATGTATGCATATTATATGGGGGGGGGGGTGAGGACTGTATGTATGCATATTGTATGGGGGGGGGGACTTTATGTATGCATATTGTATGGGGGGGTGAGGACTGTATGGATGTTGTATGGGGGAGTTAGGACTGTATGTATGCATATTGTATGGGGTGGTTGAGGACTGTATGTATGCATATTGTATGGGGGGGTGAAGACTGTATGGATGTTGTATGGGGGTTGAGGACTGTATGTATGCATATTGTATGGGGGGGGTGAGGACTGTATGGATGTTGTATGGGGGGGTAAGGACTGTATGAATAGATGGTGTATGAAGGAGGGGTGAGAACCCTTTTTTGAATTCCCGACATACACAATACCCCAAAAACGAACTGTATAAGTCTCCCAGCGTGATCTCTGCACAGTTCTCAAGAGAGCAGCATATAACATGGAGGATCCGCCTGCAACTCCACCTCCGTGTCCTTCCTGCCGCCAGCCAGAGACCAAGACCTCCGTGTCCCTGTTCTGCAGCCAGCCAGAGCACCCAGCAACATGGAGGCTCCACCTCCACCCCGTGTCCCATCGGAACTTAGCACACTGAGCGGATGGAGGCACTGAGTGCAGGGGGTAAGTGGGGAGGGAGAAACCTTGGCATGGCAGGAGCAGAAATCACTGCAGACATGGCGACACAGGCACAGTAAGAAACAGGTCGGGTTAGGTGAGGTATTGTCCAGAGTTACAGGTGGGCAGAGACCCGGACACATGTCTCAAAAAACAGCTTTGCGCTGCTGTGTGGTGATATGTGTGCTGCAATAAAATGCAGCATGTCTACATTTTATTGCAGCTCATTGCACCTCACCGGGCCCTTAAAGTGGAACTTCAGTAATTTTTTCAACTTTCCATCTATTAAATCTTCTGCCCTTGTTGTTTTAACTTTGGATAGTAAAACGTTTTTTTTATGCCAGTAAATACCTTATACAGCCCACTTCCTGTTTCTTGGCTGGTAAAAAGCCTAGACTTATGACATCCTGCACAGCTCTCTCTCTCACTTGTGAAAGTTTGCCAGGAAGGGAGGTGGGATGAGTCATAGGAGGGCCAATGAGAGCTACAGAGCTGGAGGTGTGCCTCTGTGTGCCTGTGTAAATCCAGGAAGTGAACAGGCAGCAGCTTCAGCTGCCCACAGTTAAAATGGATGCAGCCAAACTCAGTTGAGGGAGATTTCTGCAGCATATTTGGCAAGTACAGAATCACAGTATATATAAAATAATATGGACAATGGTTGGAGGGAAGTTTCAGAATGGCAAAGATGTTTTTATTATAAATTTATGTGAGCAGATTGCAGTTCCTCTTTAAAAAATAAACAATTGTTTTATATGTGCCCTAGTAGTGACTGGTGCCCTTCCAGTGCGGAAAAACACCACAGTATGTGTGAATAGGCCCCTACTCTGCCCTAGACCTGAATGAGCAGGTAACCCATGCAGTGCGGGTGCATCCCCACCACAAGGGAGAATTTTCATTGAAGCTTTAACCACTTGACCATAGGAAAGTCTTACCCCCTTCATGACCAGGGCATATTTTACTATTCAGCACTATGCTGCTTTAATTGGCAATTGCTCAGTCATGCAACACTGTACCCAAATTACATTTTTTTCACACAAATTAAGTTTTCTTTTGGTGGTATATAATCACTATAATATGGTGAATCTCTAGCGCTTGCCTAGTGTCAATGGTGAATAACTAAAGTGGAAACTGTATCTATATAAATCAAAAACAAAGCACAAAATATATATAAAATGGCTGAAATCGCAGCTCAATCTGTAAAGTGTACAAGTGCACTAAAAATGGATAAGCAAAATATTGATGAGCGCAACCTCTAAAAGTGATACTCACAAGTAAAAATAACAAGTAAAACATGCGATAAACTAAAAAGATGATAAACACATAATACACTGGTGATAATCCAAATACAATCAATGGAGTGTAAAGTGCTGAATATGTAAAGTGCTAAATATTCAAAGGGTTAAAGTCCAAACAAATAAAACCAGAATGAATCCTGGAAAACGATCAATTATTGCAGATCGAACAAAATACTTCTTGTAAAGTGTTCCTTAAGGGATCCTTCTTAGATAATGAGCTCACAGAGCACTTACCTCATCGGTAGCTGAAATAGGCAAAGAGAACTCCTGGACATCCAAATGGCCCAAAGTCGATCGTCTAGCCAGCCCTCAATCCGATCGGTGGCTCAAGTGATGATCTGCGGGATTAGCGGCAGTGTCAACAATGGCCCATGCAGACACAGATATATAGAGGAGAAAAGGAGAGGCCTCTCATAGTGTAAATTTGTATAATAAGGGATTTATTTAAAAAGCCAAATGGGCGCTTATATGCAACAAATGAATAACGGGTATAAATAAAAATCGTATGTTTGTAGACGGCTTCAGCGTCACTTCTGGTCACAGGCAATAGTCCTTACGCGCTGCGTCACAGCACGTGACTTCATCAGAGGAACCTGATTAGGTGTGAAAGCTTTCCTTAAATATGATAAAACCGGATATAGTTTGGCGGCCATTTTGACAAAATACATGTCTCCAATCATGGTGGTGGCAGCTGTCACGGCCGGGTGCCCACAGTTACCATGACGGCGCCGAGGAGAAGAGCTAGCCTTCGGGCAGCCACATCGCTGGACTGTGGGGCAGGTAAGTGTCAGTTTATTAAAAGTCAGCAGCTATGTTTTTTGTAGCTGCTGACTTTTGATAAACGAAAAAACGGGTGGAACTCCGCTTTGATATATAAACTTATTGGGATTTTTTTTTTTTATCAAACAATAAAGTTTTTATTGAGTATAGAAAGAAATTGTACATACATGGTCCAGAGCAAAACAAGTAAACAAAATCTGTAAATTTCAACATATACAGACATCCCAACCTGCAGAAACTCATTTCAGGGAGGTGGCGCTTTGCGCCTGCAAACGCCCCTACCCCCTGCGGCAAAATATTTTTTAAATCGCTTTTTCAATATTTTTTCACAGTGCTTCTGGAGAAGGAGGTGGGGGTGGGTGGTATGTGGACGGTGATATTATTATAATTTTTTTTAATAATTGATTTTTTTACAATTTAATTTTTTTTTTTTTTTTTAATTCACAATGCTTTTTGGGGGGAGGGGGTTGGGGCAGTGGGCAGTGTTGGTAGGGCAGGGGAGAGTGGTGTCAGTAGTTTTTTATTTTATTTTTTTACACTTTTTAATTTTTTTTGATTTTTTTTTCAATATATTTTTTTATTTTTTAATACTTTTTGGGGGGCTTTGGTGAGATGTCAGGGGTCTAAACAGACCCCTGACATCACCCCTTTGAGACAGACAAATGGACTGAGGACACATTCCCCAATCCCTTTCTCAGCACTAAAGATGAATGAAAACAGGAGACAGTGGCTCCTGTCCATTCATAAACTGAGCAGAGTAAACACAGTTTACTCTGCTCAGTAATCACAGGACACAGGAGCGATCTCACTCACTGTGTCCAATTACTAGTCCCCCCTGCAGCCGGCAGGAGAGGAGGGGATCCGGCTGCAGGGGATGAGGGGGGGCTGAGAAGGAGGACAGGGGGTGGAGGGGGCCGTGGGGAGGAGCACACAGAACAGCTGGGGATGATTGGTGCGGCTGGAGGGACAGCTGTGATCACCGATTTCCGTGTATAGCTTTTTAGCTGACAGCCGCGGGAGGGAGAGAAGAAGCGGCTGTCATCTAAAAATCGATACAAAGGAGATCGGTGCGGGAGCCACCGCAGAGATGCGGGAGTGTCCCGCACCTCGCGAGAGACTTGAGATGTCTGCATATATAAAATCAGTACATTATACAAAACATTCTGCAGAATGACACCCAACCCACCCAATGCATTCAAATAACACCTTATCTATCAACATAAAGTACAGCCGTACAATCAATCATCCAGGTCTTCAGATCAATATACGCCTATTGCGATTTTTTTTTACCAAAAATATGTAGAATACATATTGCCCAAACTGATGAAGAATTTTTTTTTTTTTTATATATATTTTTTTTGCATATGTATTATAGCAGAAAGTATAAAATGTTTTTTTTTTTTTTTTTCAAATTTTTTTTGTTTATAGCGCAAAAAATAAAAATTGCAGAGGTGATCAAATACCACTAAAAGAAAGCTATATTTGTGGGGAAATAAGGACATCAATTTTGTTTTGGTGCAGTGTCGCATGACCGCGCAAATCTCAGTTAAATTGACGCAGTGCCGTATCACAAAAAATGGCCTGGTCATTAACCACTTCCCGCCGGGAGGGTGTACATGGACGTCCTCCCATTTCAGTGTTTATACTGGGATGATGCCTGCACCTACAGGCATCAACCCAGTATCGCTCTCTTCAGCCGGCGATTCCCTGCACCGTAAGAACAATCATAGTGGCTGTTCAGCCGCTCGATTGTTCTACGGGCGTGCTTTTACCAGCTCGCCGTAGTTGACTATAAAGATTTCCAGGGAACAGATGGTCCGCAGTCATCTCTATGACTCTCTGCCATATACTCGGCTGGAGAGCTGAGATCATCCTGCTTTTCTTCTTTTTTTTTTATCTCAGGCTTTCCAGCCTGGAGGAGAGATGTGGGGTCTTATTGACCCTATATCTCTCCCTAAGGCCCCTTTCACACTTGTGCGACTTCAAAGTGGCGCGATTTTACCGCGATTTTGCCGCAATTTCAAGGAATGCCTGTGTAAGTGGCATCAAAATCGGACCAAAGTAGTGCAGGGACTAGTTTGAATTCGAAAAGACTTGAAGTCGGTCGTACTAATATGAATGGCTGTCATGGAAATCATGGGGAACGACTTGTCATGCTACTTTGCAGTCCCAAATCGTGGGACAAGTCCTAAAAGTGTGAAAGGGGCCTAAAGAGGACTTGTCACACACCATTTCTATTACAAGGGATGTCTAACCACTTTACGACCAGCGCACAACGATGTACGTCCCTTTTTTGAAGAGGGATATCTCTGTAACGGCAGCAGCTGCTGCCACAACCAAGATATCCATCTCTTCAGGTGCCAGTAGTATTTACGATAATGGTGGTCCCCACGGCGGATTCGCTGCGAGATCACCGTTATCGGCAGGGGGAGAGGTGCCCCCACCCCTCCCCCGCGCCCTCCGCCACTTACCGGAGCTGTCGGTAGCGGCGGAGGTGATCGGATCCTCTTCCTAGCTGGGTATGGAGACGAGTGAGGCTAAGATGGCCCCCACCCATCTCTATACTATAGCAGGGCGGAAGCGACGTCAAAACGTCAATTCCGCCCATACGTCTTAAAGGCACATTTTTTCAATGTCATTTTTTCAAATGACAATTTATTTTTATTTTTTTTTTTGCATTTTAGTCCAAATATGAGATCTGATGAATTTTTGACCCCAGATCTCATATTTAAGAGGACCTGTCATGCTTTTTTTCTATTACAAGGGATGTTTACATTCCTTGTAATAGGAATAAAAGTGACAGAATTTCTTCTTTTTTTTAAAACTGTGAAAAAATAAATAAAATCAAGTAAAAAAAAAAGGAAAAAAAAAAACCAGACGAGCTTGCATGCAGAAGCAAACGCATACGTGAGTAGCCCCGCATATGAAAACGGTGGTCAAACCACACATGTGATGTATCGCCACGATCAGTAGAGCGAGAGCAATAATTCTAGCCCTAGATCTCCTCTGTAACAGTTTGATGCCATTCCACGAGCCGGTGCAATTTTGAAGCGTGACATGTTGGATATCAATTTACTCGGCGTAACATTATCTTTCACGATATATAAAATAATTGGACTAACTTTACTATTGTCTTATTTTTTATTCAAAAAATAGATTTTTTTCCAAAAAAAGTGTGCTTATAAGACCGCTGCGCAAATACGGTGTGAAAAAAAGTATTGCAACGACCGCCATTTTATTTTCTAGGGTGTTAGAAAAAAAACAATATATAATGTTTGGGGGTTCTAAGTAATTTTCTAGCAATAAAACCTGTTTTAAACATGTAAACACCTAAAATCCAAAACGAGGCTGGTCTTAGGCCCCTTTCACACTGGGGCGGGGAGCCGCGGTGACGGTAAAGCAGCGCTATATTTAGCGCTGCTTTACCGTCGTTTTAACCGCGGTATTCGGCCGCTCGCGGTGCGGTTTTACCCCCCGCGAGCGGCCGAAAAACGGTTAAACACCCCCGCAGAGCGCCGCCGTAGCGGCGCTTTGCGGCGGTTTTACCGCGGTTTCCCATTCAAATCAATGGGAAGGAGCGGTATAGGAGCGGTGAACACACCGCTCCTATACCACTCCAAAGATGCTGCTAGCAGGACTTTTTTTGCCGTCCTGCTAGCGCACTGCTCCAGTGTGAAAGCCCGCCGGCTTTCACACTGGAGTTAAAGGGGCCGGATTTTTTCAGGCGGTGAACAGGCGCTATTTTTAGCGCTGTACCGCCTGAAAAACGCCCCAGTGTGAAAGGGGCCTTAAAGTGGTTAAATTCCTTGTAATAGGAATAAAAGTGATAAAAAAAAAAATCAAAAAATGGAAAGGGAAAGTGTAAAAATCAAAAAATGAAAAAATAAAATAAACAATAAAAAAACAAAAAACTTTAAAGCGCCCCCGTCCCTGCGAGCTCCCACGCAGAATTGAACACATACGTACGTCACGCCCACATATGTAAACGGCATTCAAACCACACATGCGAGGTATCGCCGCAAACGTTAGAGCGAGAGCAGTAATTCATTACCAGGACCCCCTTTCTAACTCTAAACAGGTAACCTGTAAAAAATTTGAAAGCGTTTCCTATGGAGATTTTTGAGTACCGAAGTATGGCGCCATTCCACGAGTGTGCGCAATTTTCAATCGTGACATGTTAGGTATCTATTTACTCAGTAAATTATTATTATTATTATTTAAGGTACTTATATAGCACCATCAATTTACTCAGTGCTTTACATATACATTGTACATTCAAATCATATATATATTATTGGAATGTACAATGTATATGTAAAGCACTGAGTAAATTGATGGTGCTATATAAGTACCTTAAATAATAATAATATATAATGTTTGGGGGTTCTGAGTAATTTTCTACCCCAAAAAAATGATGATTTTTACATGTAGGAGCGAAGTGCCAGAATTGGTGCGGTATGGAAGTGGTTAAGGGGGTAAATCCTTTTGGGGCTGAAGTGGTTAAAGTAATGCAGTGTCGTATCGCAAAAAAATGGCCTGGTCAGGAAGTTGGGTTCAGGAGGTGAAGTGGATATAAGAGTTTATTACCGCAATAAAAATGATTTATTAAAATGACATTAGAATACTAAAATCTGCTATATGAGAGTTTAAGGGTTTCATATACTTTAAACCTGAACGCCATGTAATACTCTGTGCTCTCTCTATACTGTACAAATATGGTCAGCGTCGGCGTAGACCCCGCCCATCTACTTGCCCGTAATCAACATGGCGCTTCGGAAACGGCGGGCAGGCGACGTCATGGCAGCCACCAAAAACATGGACGCAAAGCTCCGGGAAGAGTTGAAGGAACTAGGTGTTTCTCCGGGACCTATCACCGACGGTACCCGAGGGGTGTACCAAAAAAAGCTGCAAAAGTTAAAAGCAGACGCTGCGAAAAGCGGGAGGGTGAGGAGAAGCGAGGGGAGCACGAGGACTAGGCGCAGCGAACCCTTAGAAGACAATGAAGGGGATTGGGAGGATGAAGAGGACCGGGCCCCCGTGCTGGAGAGGAAGAGCTATGGAGGGAGGTCGGGAAGAGCAGAGGATAGGTTTTACTCTTCCAATAAAAGTGTCCCTGCTCACGTGGAAGACGCGGGACTGTGGAGGAGTGACAGGTCCTCACTGGCAGGGGGCCCTTTAGCTAGAAGCACTACTGACTATGGTGACTACACGGGATATGAATATAGATCTTCTCTGGGAGGGGTCAGGCTTCCAGGAACCACTTTTGATTCTAGTGGAAGTTTGGAACAGCAGAGCAGGTCCTCCCTGGGAGGGGACAGATATACAAGGAACACACCTGATTATGGGGGCTACCTGGGGCAGGAGGTCAGGTCCTCCCTGGGAGGTGAGAGATTACCAAGCAACACCTCCTATCATAGTGATTACTTAGGGCAAGAGGTCAGACCCTCCTTAGGTGGTGATAGATTTCCAAAAAACACCTCTAATCATGGTTCCATGGAACATGAGGTCATGTCCCCCATGGGAGGTGATAGGTTTCCAAAAAACACAAATATATATGGTTCTTTGGGGCACGAGGGCAGGTCCTTCATGGGAAGTGATAGGTTTTCAAAACCCACTTCTGGTTATGGTTCCTTAGAACAGGAGGCCAGGTCCTCTCTAGGAGGTGAGCGATTTAAAAGAACCACTCTTGATTATGGGGGTGACCTGGGACAGGAGGTAAGATTTAGATCAGCAGGTGAAAGGTCAGGCTTGCCTATCAGTAGGGATGAGGGTAGACCTTTGTTCAGATACAATGAAGGGGGTGCAAAGGGCCAGCTTTCCTATAAGGACTATCCAAATCTGAGTCAAGGAAAATCTGCTCAAAGTAAACCAAATTGGAGTCGAACCCTAGAGTATT